>OY821517.1:132722216-134182216 GCA_963682025.1 Cordilura impudica
CAACAACTGGTTTTATTGTTTGCTTTAATATTTAACGATTTTATGTGAAATATTAAGCATGTTAAACAAAAAATCAAGTTCAAATCAAAAATAAAATTGCATTACAATTGTATTTATCAAATCAGTGAATGTTTTATTAAACAAAGTATTAGTAAATAAAAAAAAATTTATTTAACATACAAAAAATGTAATTTAATGAAACATTGCTGATTGCAGCAACAATGCAATATACTAAACTTAATATATTAAATAAAGGTTTTGAGGGTGATATTTTAACAGTAATATTTATTTTGAATATTCTTTAAAAAAAATATAAAAATTCATTGATTTTCCACAAAAGCGAATGCAAAATTATTGCATTAGCCAGTAGTAGTATAATCGGCTTTATCGATAGTTTAATACTCTATACATTATTTGAAGGACAGTTTTTATAGAAAAACATTTGAAAAACTGTAAAATAATGCAGGAATTTAATGGATTGAAACCTTCTGTTTTCGATCCCCGATTCAGTATTACCAATTTTTTTTTTTCAAGTTTAATAATTTTCTAAATACCGAAACAAACCAATAAAATTTTAATATGATCATATGTCGAATCATCGCATTTGCTATCGTGATACATAAACAACGATCGAAATCAGAAAAACATATTTAGTTTGTTTTTGACAAACCATAAATATCTGCAGTTCTTTGTTTCTTTTTAACAAATAAGGTAATTAAAATACCAGATCATTATAGTCGATCTAGACCGATTATATCCTATACCATGCATTTCGAGAGAGGGTCTTGGATCCAAGAAAACAAGCTTCAACCAAATTTTAGTGCAATTGTTATTAATGTATGGCGTGCAGATATGAAAAACTTCATATCTGTTGTTATTTTTATACAAATTACACTCCGTTTCACATGAATAGCGTACACCAATTTTTTGTTTCTATTTGATTATCTACCCATATTCATTGTTGTTGTTGTCCTAGTTTGTTCGTCTTCCTATCTACATTCACTGCGACAAAAGTGAAGCTCTGAGAATTTACCGTTAAATTTTTCTGTTCATTTCATTTTCGATTGCTTCAAATTCCAATGCATTTTCTATTTCACTTGAATAGCACATTTGCGTTTAAGTTTGATTTACGTCGTGCAGATCATCAGCAAGATAAAGTAAACCATTATTTTGAATATTCAAAATATATTTTAATAATATTCAATAATAATGGGTCGTGGTATAGCCTTAACGAATTAAATAAAAACTTATCAGGAATGTGACCTCTCTGTGTATGAAATAACAAAAAAAAAAAATTGGAGAAAGTAGAAAAGTTGTATATAATTTTGTTCAGAACAGCTCTAATAATGGAAAAAATATCAAAGGTCGTGTAAATAGTGTACTTTCCAATGCAGATAAGCGATCTATACTGCGCGAGGCTTCCAATTTACATAACTTTGTTGACCAAATAAGAGCTAACGCAAGTAAAACTACTGTATGGCGGGTGATTTCTAAAGCTAAACATCTGAAGCACCTCGGCTTAGTTTCTGTAGAAACTACATGTCATGGAAGACAGAGTGGTAGCGCGTTGTATTCTCTGATGAGAAAAAAAATTTAATTTCGAGTGCCCTGACGGGTATAACTATTACTTCCATGATTTAAGAAAGGAGACCCATCAATAGGAGCGTCCACACAGCAGAGTAGGCGGGGTTATGGTCTGGAAAGCCATAGCATTTTGGTACATGGGAGCTTCAATTTTTGACTCCTAAGATGAGCGCGCAATCGTATAAAGGAGTTTTGGAAAAGGCTTTTCCTCCACTAGAAAGTGTTTTCATACAGCCCGTGTTGTCAAATCATGGATCGATATATCAATCACTTAAACTGGCCCCCATACTCGCCGGACCTTAACATTATCGAAAATCTATGGGGTTGGTTATCCAAAAAAGTTTATGAGTCAGGGAGACAGTTTTCTACCAAAGCTGAGCTAATTCAGGCTATTCGGGAAGCATGGGCTTCAATTTCCCTTGACTATATTATAAAGTATTATGATTCCTTACCAAATAGGATTTATGAAGTTATTCTAAACAAAGGAGGTTCTCCATTAACTATTAAATTAGATTTATAAATTAATAATTATATAATTAACAGAAAACAAGTTATTTAAAATTAATTAAATAATATTTAGTATAGTTTAAAACAAATGAAACAAAATGTACGCGCTATTTTTAGATTATTTACTTTTTAAGCCCTGTAACTTGAGCAATACTCAATAAATTTTGGTTTTGTTTATTGCTAATACAAACTAAGTACTTTAACTATAAATTGAAGCCAAGAATTATTCTTTACTTTCATTTGTTTAAAAGCTATTGTGAAATGAAATGCACATTGCCAAGTGCTATTCGAGTGAAACGGAGTGCATATATATACATACAATTCATATCGATCTAAACATGCACCGATTTTCACCAATTTCAATAGCGTTCGTGCTATGGTCGATAACAGCTTATATACCAAATATCAACGATATATTTTCATAGTTGCGACCTGTAGTTTAATTACAACTGACGGACAGACAGACAGACAGAGACGAACATCGCTGAATCGACTCAGAAAGTGATTCTGGTTTAATAAAAGGTGGATCTAGGTCAAATATTTTTGTTAGTTACAAACATCAGCACAAACTCATTATACCCCATTTAATGAAAATAAAATATGAACAAATGAACAATTGGACAATTGGACATTCGCAAAAAAAAATTGCATTTGGGCCACAGGTTGTCTTACGATACTTTCAAAACATTTAAATATCTGTAACGAACTTAAGTAAGAAATTAAGTATCAACTGAAAAAATGGAGTGGTTTTATTACCATGTCTTTTTGCAAGCTATTGATTTGTTTAAATAATTTAATTAGTTTTTCAGCAAATTAATTCAATAAATTTTGTATTAATATCAAAATCAATCCATTTTCTTAATTTAAGATCCCTTAAAAAATTTTATAAATTAGCATTCAATCTCTTACACTAAAATTACACTGAAATTTGTGACTTAATTTTTCAACCAAAGTCATTGCAAGTAGAAAGTTTTTACGATTTACTGGCTCAATACCTGTGTCTTTCACGCTGTATGTGCCGTCTGTAATTGTTGATATGCTTTGGTACTAGCACCATATAAATAGTTTTGAGCCCAAAAAAAGATAATTGGTTTATGAACTCGATAAAACAAAATAAATTTTTTATGACTCGATATAAAAATAAAACAATAACGGGTGCCTTTTGAGTACTTAAATATGTATTTACAATCATCATTGATTCACTGACACACTGACTCTTTAACGCGGAAAAGGCATGGTTAATTGTTGATTTATGTTGACGCTAGCATCGCATAAATGATTTATTAACCAAATAAATGTTTATAAACTCGATAAAACAAAATACGATAACCATATTAGAACACTCGTTATTAAATATAGGTGGAATTTTCTAAAAAAAAAAATAAATAAAGTAGTTGATCATATCTGTCCTATACCAAAAAAATTTAAATTTAAAATCTGTATCTGCATATCTTAGATATCACAACAAGAGTTGCAAAACTTCAGTCCTATACATCATTGCCATACTTGTAAGTGTAGAGTTTTCCAAAACAAAGTAAAAAACATTTATTTTATTTATGTCAACACTTAAAAAAATACAATTTGTGTGAGCAAACTAATATTTAAAAAAAACCCTTTAATTAAGAACTCAATTACGAATTCATGAGTTGTGAATTTTTATGTTTTTCATTCAATATAATTATAAAAAAATGATTTGCAGAAATAAATATAAAAAAGTCTGCTTAAATTACATTATTGCAAAATAAACAAATTGTATATATTTTCAGGAATCAAAATGAAAAATGATTACTAACAAAGTGTATGAATTCATACAAAAAAATGCATATGTGCATTGTATGAAGCAGAACTTCTTGAGAATTCAATCATTAGTTAGAACATAAATTTTTAATTTTGAAAATATTTTGCAGCAAAAACAATAACTAATAACTAAATAACTAACATTTAGTGTCTGGCTCCTCAAAATAGCCATTAACCGCAGACTCCACCTCTTCAAAGTTGACAATTCTTTTACCACAGAGCCATTTTTTCAAGTTTGGAAATAGAAAATAATCCGATGGAGCTAAATCTGGCGAAAAAGGTGCTTAATGAAGCAATTCGATTCAACTTTAATACATCGATTTTGGCCAACGCAATAGTGGATATAGCATCCAGTTTAGACAAACAAGGTATTGAGCCGTCTATATAGTTGATATTCGACAGTAAGTAACAATTGGTGCATTGTCTTAATGAAACTACACTGCCTTTTTTGCCAAATTCTTTGGACACGATTCTCCCATTTCAGTGCACTTTATGACTGTTCCTTTGTCTCAAGAGTGAAGTGGTGGACCCATGTCTCATCCACTGGTTACGAATCGGCGCAAAAACTCGTTTTTATTGCGTTGAAACATCGTCAAACACTCTATTGGATCATTTTCACAACACTCTATTTGTTCTATTTTGAACAAACGCAAATTGCGATACACAGCACTTTTTTTCGCGTGCCCACCTCAACCGCTACGGTGTTCGTCTTGGCAGCTCTTACGGCCTCGTTAATACGCTACCACCCAATGTTTTGTAGTCGTAAACGAAGGTGCAGGCTTCCTTAGAGTATAATCTAGCTCGGTGTTAATATTGGCTAGACTGAGACCTTTGAAATGAAAGTATTGAATTACATAACGGTAACCAAATTTTTCCATTTTTAAAAATTCACTGAGAATTTTTAGTTTTAATGGGTCCAAAAAATACTAAACAATGAGTCGCGTTGAAACTTTAAACATATGTTTTATAAGATTGCCACTTTTCACCAAAGTAACGTGGCGTCTTGAAACTTAAAACATATGCTTTATAAGGTTGCTAATTTTTCTCAAACCACTGCCACCATCTATACTTTAGGCCAGGTTGTATGGGGTAATATGGGGTAAAGTGGAAAACATTTCTACGAACTGTGCAACTGATCAGGATGAAATTATTTGGGTTCAAGTAATAATGTTCTCATTTAATAATTTTTTCTGCTTAAATATTTTTTGATATTTTTTAGCAGAAAAAACAACGATATGTGAGGTCAATTGAAAAAAAATTTGATCTGGCTCCCAAAAAGTACCTACATATGTATATTATTCAGAATACAATTCTTGCGTAACCTGATTTACCTCAATAATTGTTTTCCACATTTCATTAATTTCTAAAAATATAACTCTTCCAAGAGTTGTCACTTCCCACATTATATCATTTCTAACTTTACTCAATTTAGCTTATTCTAAAAGCGATCTAGGCTAACCCGTCTTTAGAATTCCAAAAAAAAAAAAAAAAAAAAAGAATTCATTCTTTGAAATTCTACTCTTTTATATAGTTTAAGAAAATAATAATAATGACGAAATATTTGAAATCTTAAGGGCACTTGTTGTCATGTTTTCATAAGAGAATGAAAAATTGAACACAACTGACTGTCAGAGCTGCAGTCACCAGTTGTTTAATTTTTTTTAATATATTTTTTTTTTAAATATACGATGTAAATCTTGTGCTAGTACTAATATCTTTTGTTCACGGTTCATTTAGCAACAATCAATAACTACTTTATAAGATAAAGTGATTGAAACGAGCGTAAAAGTTAGGGTATACGAGTAACTACAGTTTACAAGATAAATTTATAAGATAAACAACATAATTGTTATAGCACTTGCTTTTAAAAAAAACCATATGTATATTGTGAAAACCCTTTCAGTTAAATTGTTTAACGTTCAAGGAATCTCTTGTTGTACTATAAGCTGTAATTTTGGACCAACCGTTTATTTCTATGAATATATTTAAACTGATGTGAAGAAAAAATTATACCCCTAAACCGAATATTAGAAAAAGTTAACACTTTATCAAAATCACAAAAATATACAGTGACGAGCAAAAATGTTACATGGTTTAGAAAACTGAACTTTGGAATGGTTTTTTCAAACTAATTTCATATATACAGTAGTCCCCACTTAAGAGCGAAACGCAAAATGCACAGGTTTTTGCGCACTAAAGCGGGGAATAATTTAAGCGGAAACTCCGATAAATGCACATGTAACGCATTGAAAAAATTTCGCATAAATGCGTCAATACTCATTAAAAGGATTTTTTTGGATTATGTAAACAATAATTTTCTAAGTAGTTAAAATAAAAAAATATTTAAAAAATAATTATGCAAAAAAAAACAGTTATTGTAATTCAAAATGAATAATAATACAATAAGTACACAAACAACTAAATTAGTAATTATTGTTTTTATCAAACACACGTTCACAAGTAAAGGAAGAAATATGAAATTAAAGTCTTTTTAAAAAATTTGTTATTTTTAAACTCTTTCTTTTAACTCATACCTAAAGTGACCATATTTTTTTTACCTGAAAACGGGACATCGAATAATTCAGATGGGTTCGGTTATATGAAATGGAAATGCATAGATAATACAATAATATTTTATTTGTCCATACTGAGTGCCATTATTTATTTTACGTTACACTACAAAAAAATTTATACATTGTTATATTTTTCAGAGGCACAAATTTTTTTCAAAATTTTAGGTGACGATTTCAAATATGGCAGGATTTTTTAATATTAACTTTAATATTTAACATAGCCTTAAGCACTGATACCCTTAATTGAGTTTTATCTTCGGTCCACAACTTGTTCATCAAAGAAAACACACGTTCAACCGGCGCATTTGTACCAGGCAAACATAAAATATATTCAACTATAATTTGAAAGTATGCATGGTTTTGGTAATTGCTATTAAAATGTTTAAATACTTCCACCCAACGATTTTCCGTAGAAATATTTTGTTGATTCCATTCATCAATTTTCTGCGATGTTACGTATTTAGATACGAGTGAATATTCATCGAATACTTCCGTATCTTTATTGCAATCGATATGTTCTTTTTCGATCAATATATCCCACTGTGGTACTTCTGTTAAATTTGCCAAATTAAGTTTTTTTCTAAATCTTTGTTATAAACAGTCCATTGCTCTAAATACTCTCGACTAGTTTTATAAAATTCTTTAGACTTAATTTTCAAGAAATTCTCGTCAATATCGGTGTAACCATCTTCTTTTAATTTTTCAAGTAAACCACGGACTGAATACGGAAGACAGTGCGTTGTCTCTTTCTGAAACAAAATCCCTTTGAATTTGTTGCTGCTTCAATTTTTTGGCAATTTATATATTACAAGTGTCTACAGCAGCTGAAGAATCCAAGGGAGGCGGACACACAGAAAAAAAAGGTGTGACATTTATAAAAATTATAGTAAAATTTTACAAAGTTTTGTGGTTATTATACGACTACATAAAATTAACGATAAATTTTGTTTCACCCCGTCAATTTAAATTTTTTTAAGTCTTTTTAGTGTCTAAGCAAATCTGACTCAATACGATAAAATTGTCTAAAAAAAAATGGAAAAAATTTTGGTACCGTGAGGATTGAAAAAGTACAATTTGTGTGTCTGGATGGTACAATAACAGAAAACATATTTTCCATCCTTGGGTAGGTTAGTTTTTGTTCTGTACTGCACTTTGGCATCTTCTATATTAAAACTCTTTGATTAAGTATAAAAACTTCATTATAAAAAAAACAATTACTCTATTTTTGTCTCTTGTGTTTCGAAATATATTTATTCATACTAGCAGGTTCCAGCGTTTTGTTTTTCAACTTAGCCAATTCAGAAACCAACACTTTTATGGTTTATTATTATTGTGAATGAAGATAACAAACTCATTAACAAACACATTAACAAATTTAATAAAACACATAGCATATGTATAATTTTATGTATGTGTTAGTAGCAACTTTAAATGCAATTTACTCAAAATAAAGCAAAAAAAATTAAAAAATCTATAAATCTATAAATCTACAAAATGGCTAAAAAGAAATTCCTTTCAAATAATACACGTTTGGTAAAAATCGGGATAAAACGATAGAACAAAACATCGGTCACAAGAAATCGCCTAGCCTATTAATATTATGGATTTATTCATATTCTGCAACAAAGAAAGAAGAGAAGATGATTTTTGTATTGCTGCATTTCAGGTTAACTAAGCAAATTTATAGAACTGCAATTTCTATTTTTTGCAATGTTTTTTTTTTTTTTTTGTTTTTTGTTTTATTTTGATTATTAGTAAAAGTAAAACGCAACGTATTCTTATTTTGAGAGGGGTTGAATTTTTTATTTTTTGCTTTTTAAGAACAGTAATTTAAGTTTATGTACCATGAATTGAATCAACCAAACTCATAAGAAATGCAGTTAAATCGTTTTAAATATTTTTTAGATGAAATTATTTTTCAGCTGACTTGTGATGTATTTTAACATACATATATTAAAAAAACTATCTTCGACGAATTTTAAGATTTGTTCTTACATTTTTGAACAAATCAACTATCTCTTTTTTCGAATTTCTGAAAACGGGACATTTTTGCGTCCCCGAGTTGTTGTCGGGGACAACGGGACAAATAGCTGAAAACGGGACGGTCCCGTTCAAAACGGGACGTATGGTCACGTTACTCATACCCTCTGTCTGTCTGTCTGTCTGTCTGCCTGTCTGTCTGCCTGTCTGTCGTACGGCAACCCCATTCCCCCTTATCCAATTGATCTGAAACTTGGCCCACAGTTTTATTGTGACTACTGATTAATTTTGGGGTAGTCACGCACAGTCACGCATAGTCACGCAAAGTCACGGAGTGATCTAAATGTCATTTCCCCTCATCCGATCGATATGAAAATTGGTCCATACACTTGCTGTGAAAAAAGATTGACTATGACTTAGTCACACACAGTCACGCACGGTCACTCACAGTCACGGAGGGTTTTAAAACGGATTTTCCCCCATCCAATCAATCTGAAACTTGGTCGATATACTTGCTCCAAAGAAAGATGAACTTTGACATAGTCACGCACAGACACGGAGTGATTTAAACCCCATTTCTCCTCATTCGATCGATCTGAAACTTTGCTCATAGACTTATTGTGACCAAAGATTAATTTTCAAATAGCCACGCAAAGTCACGCACAGTCACGGAGAGAAGAAAGAGTTTTAATAAAAACTTTGTTTTTATGGGTTAGATTATTATTTTACTTCATTCATATGTTCGTTCTTTTGAAAAAACATCTGTGTAAAACTGAAATTGAGTTTAATAGTTCTGGATAAGTTTCAACACAGTCTTCTTCATCTGAAGATTCTCGATTTATATTTAAATCAATAATCTCTTTGTCTGTCTGTTAACCATAGCAATCCACATTTTCGTCACATCGAATGTATTTTATTTTGAAAATTTGGTGACACGTTTTTATAAAAAAATGGATTTTTGTTTGTTTTTAAACGCCTTGCCAGACATAAAAAACGCCTTGCCAGGCATAAGAGACGCTTTTTAGCCGACGCATTTAGGCGAATGTTTTTCTTAAGATTTAATTATTTAAGACAATAAAATTGATTCAATTAAGTGGGGAACGCATTTAAGCGGGACCTATTTAAACAGGATTAAGTTAAAATAATTTGTATGAATTTTTCTGTTTCCAGCACTTTTTGCGCATTAAAACGGGGAATGTTTTAATTATTTTTTACTTCTTAACTATTGGCGTATAGACTTTCCACTGATAAAACTAAAAAAATATTTGATTAGATTTTGACGTCCTATTTACACATATTGCAATTAATATTGTAATTAATAGCCAATTTTTGATTTTGTTTTAAACTCTTACGAGATTGAGATTAGTGGAAATTAGAATGCATAAATATTCAAAAAATTTAAAAATAACGATTGTTTGTTTGGACAGAGTTGTATCTTCTGAGATTAATGCGGTATGAAAACTGATTCTTAACCACACTGCTCGCGGGCCTGGCTTTAGGTGAGTGTTTAAAGCGCATGACCAAAAGGTGCAAGTACGAGTGTATGTGAGATAGACGCAGGTTCAAACCTCACGGCCACCCTAAGTAGAAAAAATTCATATAGAAACAATCTATTCAATTATAACATAACAATTATTACAATGTTCAATAAATCGCTGAATTGCCAGAAACCGGTCCGATTAAGAATACAGTGAAGTTATGAATTTTTAGAAATATATACTTTCTTCTGCTCTACCACGCACCATTGGAAACAAAAATATGGTTGAGTTTTTGAGCAGGCACTGTCATGAATTGCAAAATAACTCAAATGTAACAATTTTGCACTCTATATATGGTGGTATTAACTCTCTTTAACTCAAATAAAACAAAACATAACAATGAGTTATTTTTTTACCGTTATTTTTAATAACTCACATTGTTTTAACACGTGTTTTTCAAAATGGAACCATCAAAAGTATGCGAAATATTAGAATTATTGAAAAATAATGAATTTACCAGAAAAATTTAAAAAAAAAAAAGTTCCAAATTAGCCATTTGACATAGACTAAAAAAAAAAACATAAACTAGAAGCCCCAGCTCTTCCTCCTGGACCCCCGAGTTAAATAGATGACCACACTTGTAGGCATCTTGCAAATTTAGTTACTGCAGACAATGCTGTAACTTCAAACGGAGCTCTTAAAACGCTGAATATTAATGCCAGCGAGAGGAACATCTCGTAGAAGCTTTAAGAGATTAGACTTAAAGGCAGCTAAGAAGAAAAATAAGCCTTTTTTATAAAAATAAAAATATAAAACTTCCCAAGGAATTTGCTCAGATCTTCGAATATTGGACACCATCAGACTGGAGCCAGGTATTGTAAAAACAGTAGTTTTATAAATACAGAAATAAATAAAAATATGTATATATCTGTGGTCACAAGCGATAACCGCCTAAGTCGACTTAAGAACGATTGAGTTATGTATGCTGTCATATTCTACTAAAAACGCTTTATATTTATGTGAAATCCCCATTTCTCTAACACTTTTTATTAAAAAGTTATTAATGAAAACATATTGACCTAAGTCGTAACAAAGCCCCATTACATTTATATAAACAGTTATTTTTCTCGAAAGAATGATTTTCGCCGATTTGAGTTATGTATATTCTGCTAAAAAATCTATATATTTACGTGAAATCCCCATTTCTCTAACACTGCTTTTTAAAAAGATACACAAATACTCTGACCTAAGTCGTAATGAAGCCCCATTACATTTATACAAAAAGCTATTTTTCTCAAAAGCATGATTTTCGAGTTAGGCGGTTATTGCTTGTGACCACAGATATATTTAGGTTATATGGTTACACGAAACCAAAATTAATCGTTTTGAGTCTGATGGCCGATCGTGGTACTGGGCTAAAGACCCTAACGTAATTCTCCTAACCAGTTTACCCGAACAATGAAACATGATGGCGGTTCTATTATGGTGTGGGGTTGTATTACCAAAAATGGAGTAAGGCCATTGGTAAAAATTGGGGATATTATGAAAAAAGAGCAATACCTAGCAATTTTGCAAAACAACTTTCTCCTGAAAACGTAGTTTTTCAGCAAGACCACGACCCTAAACATTCGGCGAAAATCGGTAAAGAATGGTTAAATAAACAAAAATTTACCACCTTAAAATGGCAAGTACAGTCACCAGATATGAACCCAATCGCAAATTTTTGTAGTTACATCAAATCTAAGCTGGCAAAATATCCTGAACCGCCAAAAGGAGTTAACGACTTATGGATTCGGGTAAAGGATATATGGGAGTCCATTCCCAATAAAATGGTGGCAAATTTTTGTGATAGTGTGCCAGAACGAATACAGGCAGCTTAAGAAAGCTAAAGGATTTTGGAGGAAATATTAAATATTCAGGAAGAAAACCTCATTTCTATGGTGAAAATTACAGGATGCAAAAATGTTACATTTTACCATTTTTCTTAATACATAATTTTTGTCTTAACTATTAATAATGTAATTAATCAAATCTATGTTATATTTTAAGGAGAAAATAATTAATAAATTGTGTCTAAAAAAAATTTGGATTTTCTTTTGCAATTAAAACAAGTAAGAAAATTATAGTCGGTCTAGCCCGACCATATGATACCCTATACCATGCGTTTAGAAACTCTATCTCTTGGGCCCAACTAACTGGACATAGAAAATAAGCAAAAACCAAATTTGAGTGGGATTTTTATTAATTTTTTTGGCTGCAGATATGAAAAAGTTCATATCGGATCATATATCTATATGGGGACTAGGTCCAAAAATGGACCGATCCTGATCATGTTTGGTAAAGTCTCTTTTATTTTACAAAAATATATACAAACAAAATTTGAGAAGAATCAGTGCAATATTTTTGTTTTTTAATAGATTTAAGTGAAGATCGGGAAGCAGCTCTATATGGGGCTAAAGGGATCATTTTTGGACTACTCATTAATGGATGTAATGAATGCATACAAACCCAATTTGAGTAAGATCTATATGACAATTTGGATCTTATGGCAATTTATGTCGATTTCATAGGGGTAATTTGTATGGGGGCTAGGTCTGAACATGGACCGATTCTCACCAATTTCAATAGCGTTCATCCCATGGCCGATAAAAGCTTACACACCAAATTTCATCAAAATATATTCATATTTGCGACCTGCAGTTTGATTACAAGGTTTACATTGACACACAGACGGACGGACGGACGGACATTGTTAAATCAACTCAGAAAGTGATTCTGATTCGATCGGTATAATTAAAGATGGGTCTAGGTCAAATATTTTTGGTTGTTACAAACAGCAGCACAAAGTCATTATACCCAAACCACATAGTGGTATAGGGTATAAATATTAAGCAATATTTCTGAATATGATATGCAATATAACAATTTTGCTCGTCACTGTATATACATATATGTATTATGATTGCTTATTTGAAATCGTTGCCGTTTGAAAATGAAAACGGAAAGGTTAGAAAATCAAAAATGTATCTATATATAGAATAACATAAATCAAAAATATACAAATACTAAATCACCGCTAGTACTTAGTTACCGTAGATTTATGTTAAATTTTTTCAAAAATGACAAAACTTTTGATTAATTTGCACCAATCACCTAAATTTTATCAATCTTCATATGAAATACAATTAGGTAATTAGTATGTGATGTTGCCTGCGAAACAATCCATACAAGTATGTAAGTAGGCACGATGCCGGTGTTGATTGTATTAAAATTGTCTTCATCTTTTTCCAACTCATGCTTTAATAACAATAACAATAACAATAACAAAAACTCATATACGAGTAAAAACAATAAAAAAATGTAAGATATAAAAAAATTGCATAATGTCTGTTGGCTTTTGTGTTTTTGTTTTCATTTTTCATTTATTTTTAATTTCATATTAGCAACAAAGCTTAGTATTATTAAAAAAAATCCAATCAGAGAAGTATCAATAGTAGAAAAAAGAAGATACTTTATTATTATCATATCAAAGGTGGAAAATATGGCAAATGAAATCCTAAACATCATGTGCTCAAATCAGATGTCACATTTGTTAAAGAAAAATAATTTTATTAAATTTGACATGCTTTTCGATTTGATATCTTTTTTTTTTTGTGCCAACACAAGGGAACAAAATTGAACTTTTTTGGTGTTGACTGGAAGTTTATTAAAATTTTTTATACTTTGAGGTCACTAATTTCAAATCTGCACTTGGTTTTTTTAATCAGCTCAACTTTTCGAGATATACGTTATGTCCAAAATTAAGGCACTTCCACTACATATATTTGAATAACTTGAAAACGCTTCATCATATTCAGTTAAAAAATCCAAAACTCGTCACCAATATTATCTTTAAGCCGTGCTTACATTGGTTTTAAATTTGCCCTGCAGTTTCCAAGATATCGTGGAAAATTTGAAAAAAAAAAAGAACAATTTAAAAAAAAAAATTTTTCTTCTAAAAATTCATAAAAAAAAAATAAAATTGCGACATAGATCTCAGGTTTGGTCTAAAAGCATTTAGTTTAACATGTTTTGAATGAAATTAGATTTATTTCATTGTATTCAACGCTTAACTTTTGATTTTATTCACAATTTACTGAGAAAACTCAATTGATAAAAAGCGCGATTTCCATAAGATTTTAAGATTTTATAAGATTTTCTTAAATTATACAGCCCAATTCTAAATATTCCCAGGGAAATGAGTTCCCGGGGAATTCATTTTCCCTGAGAATAAATCCTCCTATTCTAAACAGGCGGGGAGAAGAATAATATTGGAGAGAGAATTTCGATTATTCGAATACAGCTGTTTTGCTTCAGTTGTTTTGTTTTGTTTACAAATTTAAAAATTTTGGTGTAAATTAATAGTAAAACTTTTTTTTTAAATCTTTAATAAATTAAAATAAATACAAAAAATGTTCAGTGTAGCGTTTCTGATAGTAGCTGAAGCAGAAGTGCAGCAGGACAAGACGGAGCAAAGCATGGCAAGAAGAAAGCTACGTGATGCCAGCAACCCACTTGAATTGCCTGCTGAGTTTAATTTCCACTCCAAATTGCGCCATACCCGGCTTAGCTCCTCCTTGCTTCCTTTGAACATCCCGCATGCAACATCAGGGTTGGCTTGCATTGTGTTCAAAAGAACATGAATTTGTTTTTTTTTTTTTTGTTGCTTTTGACTTGAAAGTAACAGTAATGCTATAACAATATTATTATACAAAATTTTAAATGATATATATTACTATTTTTCATAAAAATATTAAATAATTACATTTTTCGCAGCACTCCCTCTCAATTTTTTGGCGGAATTATTCCCAAATTATTCTCCCTTTTATTGACATTCAGAATAGCTACTTTTCTCCCGGTGAAGAGATTCCCATTTTCGAAGTTCTTTTAGAATAAGGGTAAAGGGAAAAGAGAAAAAATTCCCGGGGAGATTTTATTAAGAATAGGGGAACAGGGAATTGGGAAAAAATTCCCAGGGAATTGTTATTGAGAATTGGGCTGATAATTTAAGAGAACAGGGGGTTTGTTGTCCAAACTTAAGGCACCTCCACTACATATATTGGAATAACTTGAAAACTGTGATTTTCAAAATTGTTTTTTTTAAGATGTAATTGTTACCTTTGGAAAACAATCAAATTTAAAAAAAACACCAGAAAAATGGCTGAGTAATGGTTGTTTAAGTAAAAAAAATAAAAAAATAAAAAAAAAAATAAAAATCATGAAAAATCCAAAACTGGAAAATGTGTAAAGTCTTATTACTTTCACGTAAAGTCACATCACCTATGAACAAAATGAGACATAGATCATAAAAATCGATGAACGCATAAATTGAACAGCAGCAAACACACACATATTAAACAAGTAAGAAAATTATAGTCGGTCTAGCCCGACTATACGATACCCTATACCATGGTTTAGAGACCGTATCTCTTCCGTCCAACTAATTCGGTATAGAAAATAAGCATAAACGAAATTTGAGTTGCATTGTTATTAATTTTTTTGGCTGCAGATATTAAAAAGTTCATATCGGGTGCTATATAAATATGGGGACTAGGTCGCAAAATGGACCGATCCTGACCATATTTGGTAAAGTCACTTATATTTTGAAAAAATATATACAAGCCAAATTTGAGAAAAATATGTGCGATATTTTTGTTTTTTGATAGATTTAAGTGAAGATCGGGAAGCAGCTCTATATGGGGCCTATGACTAAGAATTGTCCTATAGGGATTATTTTTGGACTACTGATTAGTTGATATAATAAACACATACAAACCCAATTTGACTGAGATCTATATGATAATTTGGATCTTACGGCAATTTATGTCGAGATCATATGGGTCATTTGTGTGGGGACTAGGTCTGAACATTGAACGAATTTCACCAATTTCAATAGCGTTCATCCTATGGCCGATAAAAGCTCACGTACCAAATTTCATCAAAATATATTCATATTTGCGACCTGTAGTTGTGCACCGATTACAATGAAATAAAGCACATTTCATTAGAAATATATTTAACTAAATGCTTTTAGACCAAAACTGTGATCTATGTCGCATTTTTATTTTTTATGTTCTTTTTTTTTTACTTTAAGGATACAAATTGTTGCCAAGCGTATTAAACAACTCCAATATCGACTATGCGATACCCTATACCATGCGTATTAGTCCAACTAATTAGATATAGAAAAAAAGCGTAAACCAAATTTGAGTGGCATTGTTATTAATATTTTTTGGCTGCAGATATGAAAAAGTTCATATCGGATACCATATATGGGGACTAGGTTGAAAAATGGACCGACCCTGACCATATTTGGCAAAGTCACTCATATTTTGAAGAAATATATACAAACCAAATTTGAGAAAAATCTGTGCAATATTTTTGTTTTTTTGATAGATTTTAGTGAAGATCGGGAAGCAGCTCTATATGGGGCCTATGAATAAGAATTGTCCTATAGGGATTATTTTTGGACTACTGATTAATGGATATAAAAAACACATAAAAACCCAATTTGACTGAGATCTGTATGATAATTTGAATCTTATGGCAATTTATGTCGATTTCATAGGGGTCATTTGTATGGGGACTAGGTCTGAACATGGACCGAATTTAACCAATTTCAACAGCGTTCATCCTATGGCCGATAGAAGCTTATGTACCAAATTTCATCAAAATATATTCATATTTGCGACGGACGGACGGACATCGATAAATCGACTCAGAAAATGATTCTAAGTCGAAAGTGATTCTGAGTCGATCGTTATAATAAAAGATGGGTCTAGGACAAATATTTTTGGTAGTTACAAACAGCAGCACAAAGTCATTATACCCAAACCACATAGTGGTATAGGGTATAAATATTTAGTTTTCACAGCCAGCTTCTTCTTGCCACATTCGAATTTTTATTATTATATTATGATAATCGAATATTTTAGTTGTTTCAACTAATTAGTTTGCTAAAACAATTTTAGAAAACTGTAAAAACTAGTTTTAAAGTAGAACCATAGTTTAAGGGTAATATTAAATATGCAGTTGCTCACAGAAATAGAGCTTTTGGACGTTGGAAATGTTTCAAAACTGACTCACTATATAAAGAATATTGCAACGCATGCAGAGAAAAAAATAGAGCTATTATGAGTGCTAAATCAACATACTATTCATCTGTATTCAACTCTTGAATTGGTTCCAAAAAAAAACATGGAAAAATATACGTAATATTGGTATTGGAAAGCCAAGGTTAATAGATACAACGGAAATAGATGTAGAATTACATACTTAATAAAACATTCACACGACTTCCAACAATGCCTTTGAATAGTAATTTTTATAGTCAACCGACCACTAAGCAGAGTCAACCATTTACAAGTTGCCAGCTGTGAAGTCAAATGCTGTTGAAATTGATAATATTCATCCAAAGTATTTAAATTCTACTATTCTTTCTGTGTCGTTACCATATATCACATTCATATTCCTGTTAATTAGAAGTACGCAAAAATATATTACCATTTCTATCAAAAGTATTTGAGAAGCTACTACATAAGCAAAGCTAGACATCGCTTATTAACCGAAAATTTGGAGATGAGACAGCTGCCCACAACATGTTTGCCGCGTTTGATAACAATAGAACAACAACGTCGTGAATATGTTACAATAGGGTTTTTGGTGATGTTTCACCGCAATAAACCCGAGTTGTTCCGTCGATTCGTAACCATGGATGAGGCATGGATTCACCACTTCACACCTGAGACAAAGGAACAGTCAAAACGGTGAAATGATATGGGAGAATCGTGTCCAAGGAAGGCGAAGGCAGTTCCATCTGTAGATAAGGCTATGGCGTCTGATTTTTGGGATGCGCGTGGGATAATTTTTAATGATTAAGATTACGAAATTAAGGAGAAAAGGCCGACTTTGGCGCAAAAGAAAGTGTTGTTTTATCAAGACAATGCAAGAGTTCGCACGTCCACTATTGCGATGGCCAAAATGCATGAATTAAAGTTTGAAATGCTTCATCACGCACCTTATTCGCCACTTTTTAGCTGCCTCGGATTATTTTTTCTTTCCAAACTGGAAAAAAGTATTAGTCATATTCCCCATATAAAGTTGATTCCCGATCTTCACTAAAATATTGCAAAGATTATTTTAAAATTTCGTTTATATGTTTTTTAAAACATAAGTGACTACTAAATATGATAGTGATAAGAAATAACATCAGATATGAACTTTTTCATATTACCAAGCCACACGTTAGTTACAATAGCACTGGTATAGGATCCCGTATAGTCGGTCTAGACCGACTATAATTTTCTTACTTGTTTTCACAGTGAAGAGATAAAATGGTATTTGGTAAAATGTGAGTTTACCTATTTGTATTATTAAGTATAATTTTTATTATTTAAGTGAAAATCGGAAGAAGTTTTTATATGGCAAAGAGGTCAAAATGTGATTCTACTCATGTCATATTTGGCTGGCGATCTATGGATATAAAATACATCCGAGATCATATTTTATTAAAATATGTATTATTATGCGAGTCTAAAGGCACAATCACACATCTATAAGATTAATAAGCAAGGCGATTTCTTCTGACCTCTTCTACGCTTTAAGTTATCAACCGATTTTGACAAAAAATGTACCATTTGAAAGGCATTTCCTTCCAGATGTGCACCATTTGGTAAAATTTTTTGGAGTAATAATCATTTAAAGTTGCTACGAACACACATATAAAACACATAAAACTAACAATGCTGTGCGTGGTTATAAAATTTGTTAATGCGTTTGCAAAAATTGTATATCAAAAGACCTGTGTTGAATTATGAATTGGCTAAAATTGATTAGGCTATTATAAAATTATTTATTAACAAACCCACTTATATATCTTCCGTGTGTTCAACAAATATTTATAATGAAATTATTGAATTAATGAATTTTATTTAAACATTCATAAGTTATATATATATATATATATATATATATATATATATATGTTAAAATAAAATTCATTAAATTGTGTGTATATATATACATATATATAGATTAAAAAACCTTTGGAAGAAAAAAATTTAATAAAAAAACAAAATTTCCTAGAATTTGCACTCGAATTTCGAGTGCTGGGCTCTGCTAATATAGAAAAATACATAAATATTCTATGGCTATTTAAGTAGTATTCATTTGCGTCGATCAATGCTACCAGGAAAAAACGAACTTTCGCAAATTGTTCCGTTTACTACAAATACTTTGTTAATTGATGCCAAAATAAAATATTTAATGAAAATATTAACCCTTTGAGCAATGGTAGATATTTTTTGTTATTATCGCATCATTTTCCACGCGATTTTTTTTTAAATTGCCTTGCCTTGCGGGCTCAGAGCCTAATAGGATGACCCCAAACAAAAAAAAAATATTCTTTTTCATAATTTTTTCCAGCTGTTATTAGAAATACTATTTATGTCATGCATGTATGTCACGGACCCATTATAACAGGATATTTGAAATTGGTTTGTTCTCTTTCTGACATGACTCTTATATCAAAAGGGATTTATATGTTACGGTCAAGGCAGGTAGGGTCTTTTGTGAAACAAGAAGATATGCGAGACTGTCTTCTCTCTTCCGTATAAGTACAAACAGCACACCGTTTTGAGATACGGTATCCAACATAGTTAGGTAATGTCCAGTTAAAAGACCATTAACTGACATCCGAATTTCAACCCTTCCATTGATGTTGAAATTATTTAAAATTGTTGGTAGATATATTCCAAAATCTTAATAGAAAAATTATCAAAATTACTTGTGGATATTTTGTCAAATGTAATACACGAATTTAGCACACCCAAATCGAACAAATAGAAGAAACAAAAATGGACATAGAATGAAAACAAAATACACTATAATCGCTTTGATCAAAATAAATTACTTGTTCATAAGTATTGACCGACGAATGGCACATATATTTCACATAGCTTTCGTCATATTAGGTATAGAAGAAAAATAATTTTGACTATACTTTTATTAAGAAATGTTAGATCGATAAGCACGATTCCGTAGAAAAAAAATTAAAAAAATCCAGAAGGTCGAACGTCAAAGGGTTAACATAGGGATGGGTTTCTACTGAGTCCAGAAGGTATTATAACTGTTGGGTCTCAGTCTATATGTCCAGTGCCACACAGCGGTGTAGGGTATAAAATAACTTCAAACCGATAAAGAGGCGGTTGATCTTCTTTGGGATATGAAAAGTGGTAATGGCTGAAATTCCAGGTTTAAAGCGATACTGTTTAACACCAGTTTGTCTGTTCGTAATTAAATATGCTCAATAGTAATTTTAAATGGAAATTTGTTTTAAATAGTGTTATACATTTTAAAATATATTTATACATACTAGCAGATTCCAGCGCTCGAAATTCGAGTGCAATTTCTAGCAACTTTCAAATTAGCCAATTCACAAACCAACACTTTTTTGGTTTATTATTGTGAATGAAGATGATTATCTCATTAACAAATTTAAATGCAATTTACTCAAAATAAAGGAAAAATTTAAAAATCTGTAAAACTGGTGAACAGCTTAAAAGAAATACCTTTCAAATAATATACGTTTGGTCAAAAGCGGGATAAAACGGTAGAACAAAAAATCGGTAACAAAAAATCGCCTAGCCTATTAATAATTATGAATATTCAATAAAAAAAATTTGTTGTCTGATGACTCATTTCACTAAATCCAGTAGACTTGATCTCTATGTCATGAATTTATCCAATTGTTAGTAAAAATATTGTGTAAGTTGAAAATAATAAATATGTACACGCAAAAAACCTGACACTTGGTACTTTAACCATCTATTAAATCATCATACAATAACAAAAAACGCGATATTAGTTTTTTAGAAGACTTCCTGCAACAATTTTTTCTGTTTTAAGTGAAAGTGAAAAAACGACCAACGCAATTTACTCTCTAACATGGAAGAAGACAATACTGAACATCGAAGAAAACAATACGTAATTAAAGTGATTTTATGTAGCGGGAAGATTATCAAGGTGAAGTTTGTTGTGCGTTTTTTTCGTTTTTTGTTTTCAATAATTGTTGAACAATGTTGATTATAATAAATGTTTTGTAAATTAAATATGAATTTGAAGTAATTATAATATTATTCAACATTAACTGGTAATTATTTTTCTTTATTTGTGTTTTGTTACAGCTATGTATTCAATTTAAAAACAAAGAAAAGAAAAACATCAGCAAGTAATTCCTAGCAGCCCTATAATGAAGGCTATTGTCTTACGGAAGGTACAAAGATGATTGAAGCATTTGCCAATCACTTAGGCAGTCACATAGGCAGACATTTTTTCTATTGGGCAACAACAGTACCAACTACATCGTCGTTACATTCAGTGGAAACGGAATCAGAATACGGCTTCAATCTGCATATCTCGAATTTCATAAATAAATTGCATGGGCCACTTGAACGTGGTGTTCAGATTTTAGATCATTTGCTTACACTGGAAGAAGAGGATTTCAATGATCACTGGGGATCACCATATGTCCATAATTATGAACCGGAAATAGCGGTTAGACCAACTGATCGCTACAATGTTGGTGGGAGAGTAGATTTTAATCAAGAAGTTTTATATCCTAACCACAATAATGAAGGAATAAGAGAAAACAGTAAGTTTATATATTTTCTTTTTTGATACACATGCGATAAATAACTCTTAGTAATTTACGAACAATATAATTAACAAAAGTTTAAAAATAAACAAATAACAATAACAATTTTATGGTCTATTGGTCTATTAAACAAAGGTCAAGAAACTCGTTTTATATGTGCGTAGAGTTAAAGTGTTAATGTATTTATTAGGCTACGACTCCAAACTGGATTGATAATATTTATCAAAAAAAATACTTTTTCATTTCTATACACTATTTCAATGCAAATCGAACATTAGATCAAAATGCAGCTAATACATTAAATAATGGTTTATAAGCAGTAACACCAAATGGCGAAAAACAAAAAATAAATAAAATTATAAAAACAAAACCTTCGATTAAGTAGAGACAACACCAAAAAAATCAAACACAATTATTTATATATACTAAATGAAAAAAAAATTATAAATTTCAAGTTCAAATTACAAATAAAGATGAGGAACTAAAAAATGAAGACAAAAAATAAAAAACATAACAAACATAATGCTGATGACCCAAAAAAAATATCAAAACAACACAAACATCGACATGCCATAAAATCAACAACCAACCGAATATTTTAAATACTTGTTTATAGACTTAAAAAAAATTATCATAAAATATATAATTAGCCGGAATAATGCTCAACTAAATTAAAGCTACTAAGTTACACCATTTCCAAGTATAATTTTAGAAAAAAAAATTTTTACGCTTCTGATATACAGTGACAATACATTGAAAACTTTTACTTTTAATAACTTCGCGTTAAGGCATAAAGTTATGTTTTTGCGAAATCATTCCTTGGTACGTTCTCTATCGAAAGAAAGCAAATTTACTACAAAAACTACAATTTACAAAAAAATAGATAAACGAAAAAAAGGATTTTTTTTAGCGATGAGAAACAATGAAAATTTTTAAACTTCAATACCAGAGTTGATTAAGGACTGCGTTTGAAAAAAGTGTCCACTACATTTTTCTCAATAACTCTTTAAAAAATCACTCAATTTGAAAATTACGCTTTTTCAAAATTTTCGCTACACGCTTTTATTCATTTCAAAATGGCAAGCGAATTGGAGACACGCAAAAATATAGTGATAATCTTTCAAACTCACCCTCTGTGGACATTTAAAAAAATTGCTGGAAAGCTAAAAATCAGCCCGAAAACAGTGTGTAGAGTCTTACAGAACGAAGACTTGAACGTTACGCGGAAGACAAATTATGGAAGGAAGAAAGGCATCTGTGACCAAAAGAAGGCAAAGAAAATCGTCACCATGCAGAAGAAAAATCTTAATATTTCGGCAAAAAAAACTGGCTCAGAAAGTGGAATGCTCCTAGGTTTTTGTACGCAAGGCCAAAAAGGACTTCGGTCTCAAGACATTCAAGGTGCAGAAAGTTCCAGATAGGAATGCTGTGAAGAACACGGTAGTAAAACAACGTGCAAAAAAATTAAAAAATTAGTTCTTCGAAAAATTCAATTGCTGCATCATGGACGACGGGACGTACGTTTTTGCTGACTTTTCGCAGCTTCCAGGTCAGGAATTTTACACTGCATATTCGCGGGGGAATGTCGACGAAAAAGAGCAATCAAAATTTCCTCGCAAGTTCCTGGTATGGTAAGCTTTTTGCAGTTGTGGCGAAAGGAGCAAGCCCTTCATAACGACGGAATCAATTAACTCGGATATATACATCCAAAAATGCTTGGAGAGAAGACTAAAACCTTTCCTAATACAGCACGAGGTTTCCACTTTATTTTGGCCTGACCAAGCTTCTTGTCATTACAGTAAAGTGGCCTTGGAGTGGTACTCCAAACTGTCCAGAGGTGAGACCAATTGAAAGATACTGTGCTTTGTCAAAACAGAAATCATGGCAACGAACAAAGTGGCCAAGCATGTCAAAGATTCCCGAGTAAAATGGACCTCAGCAGCTCGAAAGGTGTAAGATAACACAATAATATCGCTGATGGAAGGTGTGCCAGAAAAATTAAAAAATTTTATAAAATAAAAATTATGAAAAACATCCAAATAAACAGTAATAATCCTAATAAAAATATGAGTTTAAAATGGGTTTCATTTTTTAAATCAAAATATTAGTTCAGCAGATTATTCGAATTTTGTGATGGACAATTTTTTCAGACGCAATTTTTTAACTGTTATTTAAATATTTACAGTTTCTGACGTTTCCTTTCAGCTTTTTTTAAACACAATTGTACTTTTAAATGTTTTAATCTTATAATTAATTATTATAAAATAAGGCAAGAATAAAGTTTTGTGAAGCATTCAAAACCAGAATAATGGATGATTTCACTGCTGGTGTTAAGCGAAAGAAAATTTGATGACTTAACATTTAGGCGCACGCCCCGTAAAATGAATCAAAGACAGGATAATTTAAAAGCAAAAGAGTTTAAAAAGTTTTTAAAAATGTTACCTAAAGAGGCCATTAACAATCTTAAGCCAAAATTTGTGTTGTAACTGTTGCCCCCCGTCCTGTGAAGAAACCGCTGATATCAGATGAATAATTGTTTGGCTGTCATAAATATTGCTAAAGAACCCATGAACTGGTCACGACAGAATTAGTCCAAGTGTAATTTGGGACGCCATAATGGAAGAACGTTTTTAAGATGACCAAAGGGAAAATACTTGACTCAAAATATATAAATACAACAGTTAAGTTTGACGGTAGCAATATTATGCTATTGGGTTTGTTTTCGGACCAAGGAATGGGTCCAATTCAGTTAGTAAAATGTACTCTAACTGGAAGTGGATACAGGCAAATTGTCAATGACGTAATTAATCCATACGCGGAGGAAAATATACCGCTGGTATGAAAGTTTTAACATAATAATGACCCAAAACACAACTCCAATGTTGTAACCGATTGGGTACAATCTAATGCAGTTAGTGTTTTGGAATGGCCAGGTCAATCACCAGATTTCAATGCTATAGAAAATCTATGCGAAATACGGACACAAAATTATACACAAAAGACAGATATCATAGAGGCAGTTAATTTAGAGTAGCGAAAAATTTCAATAGATATTTGATATTGAATTGACTCCATGCCTCGGCATTACGTTTGAAACTATAGACAGAAAAAATAAATAAATACAAAAATATGGTATAAGGGGCAAAGAAATAAAATGGTTTGAATTGTATCTAAACGCGAGAGTGCAAACAACTAAATCAACGTTATTAAATCAACGATTATTAATAATGAGTGTGTTGTTCCACAGCGATCGATTTTGAGTGCACTGCCATTCACAATATATATAAACGATCTACCGGAAATTTTAGAAAAATTTGAAATAGTTCTTTATGCGGATGAAAGCTTAATATTTACTGAAGCGGAAACAGATCAATTATAACACCTTAACCTAGAAAATGATTTGAACTACATAATAACAAATGGCTAAAAATTAACAAATCAAAATTAAATGAAACCAAAACAAACGTTATAGAAATAAACATGAACATGAAAAATATTAAATTTCTCGGTTTTATACTAGACCAGAACTTAGAATTTAAAGTGCACATTGCATATTTATAAAAAGATTGGGGCAAAATAGGGTTTCTTAAAAGGCTGAAAAACAATGTATCAATAATCAATATATAACACAATAATTAAACCATACTTTGAACTTGACTCAACTATAATTTATACTTGGTTGCACAGATCAACAAATAATGAGACTTCAGAAACTACAAAGAAAGCAAAGATGCAACCGATATACACTAATAAATAATCAGGCATGTCACAGAACAAAATCGAAATCGATTTGATTCCGTATTGCCAAATCGATCGGTTTCGTTTTAGCTTCTTCAGAAATTTGTCGCTTTCATTAAATCGAAAAAAAATGAAAAAGATATTTTTGTGTATTAAATATGGCAACATAACAAAAAATACACAGTTGATTGTTGGAAGGAAAAAGAATATAAAGCGAAATTTTAAGATTGTGTTGTGTTAAATAAATAAAATAAATAAATAAAAACATAAAAATGCCCGGCATATCCATTGTTGCAGTAATAGAGGAACGAAACCAACATTCCGTTGAAAAATCTTTAGATGGTGGGCCAAAAGAATTTAATTTTCCTGTCAGGTCTTCCCAATGACTCTCCACAACAGCTCGATCTCCCTTCACAAACCCCCTAGCTATATCCTGATGGCACTCCATATATTCAAGGAAAATTTTCTTTTGTGACGAACTGCGATGTTTTCCCCTTTAAAGGCCTGTACGCAGCTTGCTAAAGCTGCGTTCACACTACGTGTTTTGCTCGTGTTTTTCTTATTTTTTTAGCACATGTAATTTGTACACATAGTGTGAACCCTTTCAAACATTGTTTATGGACAACACATTTTGCAAGACATATGTAAATTTTTCAATTAGAGCAGGTTCTATTTTGGCAAGATAAACATATGAAAATACAACACTGCTTGTGGCGAAAGAAAAACAGAGTAAATTATAAAGATTAATATTGAGAGAAAAATAAATTGTTTAATATTAATTAACAATTAAAAAATATATAAAATATATAACTTTATTTTTAACAATAATTTTTTGTAAATTCACAAATTAAATCAGCTGTTGTTTACATTTAGAGGTTATGTCTTACGGAAATACATATGTACGTTTGAACGCAAAAATTATGAATCGTATGTAAAACGGCAATTTTGACACACACACGGAATTACGTATGGATCGTAAAACTGAATTTACACATGGAAAATACACATAGTGTAAACACACCTTAAGGAATCAGAAACTTCATATAAAAAAACGCTTCAGAAATGCTTAAGGAATTTTTCTGTCTAAAAATTTCTGTTGATAGTCCGCAGCTTTTTAAAAAAGTAGTATTGTTTTTACTACTTTTTTTTTACGTAAATTAAGTTAGGCAACCCAGGCTTTGAGCAGGAATATCAAATTTTTCGTTCTTTCTGAAAGGAATTTTGACAGGAGAGGTAAGCATAAACAAAATGTAATATGCTAAAAAAATTAAAAGTTATTTTTCAGAAAACATGGAAAAAAACGAACAAAATTCGGCAAAGAAAAACAAGAAGCGGATGGGTAATTTTGATACTGAGCTTAAAAAGCGTTTAGCAGGACAAATAAAGCAGAATTGACTTGTTTTCAATTTCACAATTCTTAATAATTGACAGAAAACAGCTGATTGCTAGCGTTGCACTGAAAGGTACTTTTGTGCTTTTTTTTTCTTTAAGAAATATATGAAAATTTTCTGTTGAGATTCCTTAACAAGCTGCGTACAGCTCTTAATAATAAAAAAAATTAAAAAATTTTAAAAATAAATTTTCTAATATATGTTTACTCAGTAGTTTTTCTTTTTCGTTTGTTTTGCTTCGCCATTTTGCTGTCAGCGTTGTATTTTGTTAGAAAAAACAAATATTTTGCACTAAACAAAAAGTGGTTTGTATGAAGTAAAAAGGTGGCAATAATAAGTTTACGACGTTTTGTATTTTTCGTCATCTAAAAATCATTTTCTTTTAAATTGGTAATAACATTAATTTTTTTAAAGATTGAAATGTCTATATTTTGCTAAAATAAATAAACCAATAGTTTTTTTTATTAATTTTAAGTTGTTCTGGCTAGTTTTTTGGTATCTATGCTACTTAAAATATCAATTCCACTTCAGAAATTAAAAGTGGTTTCATATCGATAACATTTGTCGGTTTACGTTTTCTGAAGAAGCCAAATACGGTTTCAATTCCACTTTCGATCGGAATTTGTTTCTGTGACATGCCTGAATATGTTAAATTGTCTTAAGTGGCTTACAATCCGGCAAAGACTTGAATTTAATACTCTGGTATTTATACAAGAGATGGGATGTGCGCCGCAATATTAATGTCAACAGATAATGATACCTACAATATTTGGCATTTTTAATCAATTGTATTTTATTAATAAGACCTTAAAGTCCAATCGTTGATTTCGGGAAATTTCTTCAACAAAATTTTTGAAAAAGTAAAATTGGAGATTTTGAAATAGTGCTAAAAAATACGTACCGTTTTGACATTAATTTAGAACGGCATAACAATACACGAGTTGCAAAATACTTATATAAGATCATTTTGGGATCAGGAGAATGCAAAAATAGTGTAATTTGTGCACTAAAGTTTTAGATCCAGTGTCACAATAATCCGACCCACACACCTCAAAATTCGACCAAAAATTTGTTTTTTCATACAAACCGCTGCCACCCTAATACTCGTATATTAAAAATGAAAAAAATATGAATGTATTTAGATGAGAAATTGTACAATTTTTAAATAACACTTAAGTATTAATGCTTAAAATATGAAATGTATATGAATTTATAAAGTATGTTACATTCTAGAAAATAATGGATAGCTAATAAAATATTGAAACAAAGAATTGGAGAAAAAGTTTTCAATTATTCTATAGTAAAGGTTTCAATGTTTTGTTATTTTTTTTCTGAAGTTAAGCTTTTTATGTTAATATTTGAGGAGGTCCATAACAAAGCGCAATAATTCCACTTTTTAAGTTTTTAGTTTTTTTTGACTAAATCCGTTTCCACATATTGAAATCTATGCGCCCATTGGTATACAAGTAAAACATACCAAAGGTCAATAGTTTTACTGTAATCTAATACCAAAAATAATGACTTAGACCAAAATGAAACAATTCCAATATATCTGTGGTCACAAGCGATAACAGCCTAAATCGACTTAAGAACAATTTGAGTTATGTATGCTATCATATTCTACTAACAATGCTTTATATTTACGTGAACTCCCCATTTTTCTAACACTGTTATTTATAAAGTTATTATTGAAAACATACTGACCTAAGTCGTAATAAAGCCCCATTACATTTATATAAACAGTTATTTTTCTCGAAAGAATGATTTTCGCCGATTTGAGTTATGTATGCTATCATATTCTACTAAAAAATCTTTATATTTACGTGAAATCCCCATTTTTCTAACACTGTTATTTAAAAAGATATTAATACAAAAATTCTGATCTAAGTCGTAATGAAGCCCCATTACATTTATATTTTTGAATATAATTAAATTTTTCTCGAAAGCATGATTTTCGAGTTAGGCGGTTATTGCTTGTGACCACAGATATATCCTACTGACTTTAATTAAATTTATTAATTTTTAAAAAAAAAAATTTTCTGGTGGAATTATTGCGTTTTGTTATGGACCTCCTTCACTTGTCCTTTTTTAAATAAAAAAAAAACATACAAATTTTTAAATTAATAAAAGAGTTTTAAATTTTATGATCCAATTTTTTGGTAGTGGCCGTTCAAGTCGTAAAAAAGACAAGTAAGAGTTTTACTGTATATTCCCTTTTATTTTACAATTGTCCTGTTAAATATTAATTTAAAAAACCTAAAAAAAAGTTATTAATAAAAGAATATTTTATATATTCAGCCATCTCGAAGATAAATTAATAGCTTCAGGTATAGCTTAAAAATATTTTTTTCCTAAATCATACATTTTATTAACATTTAATTTTAAAACCGAATTTATTTGAAATTTAATAGTTATTATTTTGTTTGCAACTAATAACTAATTATATTCTGAAAAGTTGTTGAAACTTTAAATCTATATATATTTAAGATATATTTATCTTAAATTTAAGAATTTAGTTAAGGAACATGATTGATAATGTGGAATCAGTATAATTAAAATATAAATAATTCGATGACAACTTACAAAAAACATTTTATATTTATTTGCTAAACATTGTAAATGGTTTAATACGGTTTGATTGACTTTGTCTATAATTACAAAAAAAAAAAATGAAATATGTATAATGAAAAAAGGCAAACGCACACATTCAAGGATAAATAAAGACCAAACAGCAATAATGATTTAATTAGTATAATTAAATTTGCATTTTAGAAAATTGGGGTTATGAGAGCACCCGGTTTAGAACTAGAGTTGCCAGATGGACTAGAATCAGCTTGCAGAAATTTTTACACTAAATGTTCTATAAAAAATATTTTTTTGCAAAAATTTATTTATCATTTTTGAATATAATTAAAAACAAGCTTTTATATATAATTTAAACATTTTGTGCATGTGCAGCATATTTCCCAAATTATCAACATTAGCGTTTTTTCTTATGTTGGATTAAACACGAAGGATCCCGATTCGTAAAATTCTTGTGGACTAAAAAAACATAAAAACTATTAATTTAATTTAATTTTTTATTTAATAGAAAAATTACAAATTTACTTATTAATTAAAACTTATTGCACAGATTTGGGTAAGCCTTTTATCTAAAGTATGATAATTATGTGAGGTAAGATATTATAATTTATAAGACAAAATTTAGTTTCTGAAGGAAAGCTATTAGTAAAAACCTTCAATATAACAAAATAAAAACTATTAGCAGCACCAGTTATTATTTTTCCATAGAATTTAAGGAAGAAACTGAAATTTCTTAAGAGCTAATCCTTTAAGTGTCTTTCACAACGCTATGCATGGGTTATTGTCAAATTAAATTATGACTATCTTTATGCTGTGTTAGTAAAAATGCAAACGATTGCAACATCTAAACTGGTTTTAGAATGGTTCGTATAGTTCCAATTTAAAATAATCAGTTAACATTTTGGAAATTTAACAAAATCGGTCGCCCTCTTATATAGTGAGTTATAATACAATGGAGATACCAAAAAATTTGATTATAACATTAAAAACTCATTTATTGGTGTAAAATTTTTATTTTTATTTATTTAAAAAAGAAAAAATATTAAAAAAAATAGCTTAACTTCAGAAAAAAAATAAACCTTTACTATACAATAATTGAAAACAATTAAATTGTTGATGATATCCATTGAAATTTTTTGCGCCACTGCCTCTATGTTTATTTATAGTAATTTCATGTCTGTATTTTTCAATCTACAATTTCCCATAGATTTTCTATGGGATTGAGATCTGGCGACTAGGCTGGCCATTCCAAAAAACTAACAGCATTAGATTTTAGCCATATATTTAGAGGTGTGTTTGGGATCATTGTCATGTTGGAACTTTCAGCCCAGTGGCATATTTTCCTCCGCGTATGGATACATTTCATCATTTATTATAATGCCTGTATCCAATTCTAGTTAAAGTATATTGTCCCCAAAAGCAACCCCATACCATAATATTACCAGCGCTAACCTTAACAGCTTTATTTGTACATTTTGGGTCTAGTCTTTTTCCCTTTGGCCGTCGTACAAACGTTCTTTTATCATGGCCTCTTAAGTGAAACTTGGACTCATTCGAAAAGATAACTGTATTCCAATTCCTTATTGACCAGTTCATGTGTTCTTTAGCTATATTTAAGCGAACCAGTCGATTTTTCTCTGATATCAGTGGTTTCTTATAGGATGATAACAACCAAGATCAGCCTCCATTGCTAGTCGGGAAACAGTACGAGCACATGTTTTCAGTTTCAGATTGTTAATGACCTCTGGACACTTCTTAAACTCTTTTGCTATTAAATTATCCTGTTTTTGGCTCGTTTTACGGGACCTGCTGCCCAAATGTTGAGTTATCTTTCTTAATAGAAAATATATCACAAAATATCTCACAAATTTTCATTTGCTTAGGACCAGCAGTAAAATCATCCATATTTTGTTTTTTTATCTTCTATTTTTATTGTTTTATTCAACTCTGGTATAGATGTTTAAAAGTTTCCATTGTTTTGGCGTCACTAGAAAATACTTTTTTTCGTTTATCGACTTTTTTAATTTATTTGTTTGTAAGAAATGTGTGATTTTTCGATGGAAAACAGACCAAAGCGTGATTTCGCAAAAAAAATGCATAATTTTACGAAATTATTAAAAAAACTAAATTTTTTTAAAAGTTTCCAAAGTGTTGTGACCCACTGCATATCACCATTACATCATACTTCACACTCATCATAATCATCATCTTTTTCATAATCATCATCTTCTTATTCATCATCATTAACTTCTTCTTCACCTGTTGTGTTTGGTAAAATTATTAAATCTAGTGCCATCTGTGGTTCATTCATCATAATTTTTTCTTATAACTTTTACTTTTGAAGGTAAGTAATGGATCTGAGCTAAGTAGAAACTTATCAAATAAGTCTTCATTTGACTTTCCCCGATCGCATTCATGCACATAGTGTTCTCTATAATTTTTAAATTCTTTGTTTCGAGTTTCTTGAGCTTCCTCAGATAGTTGCCCAATTGGCAATAATGCATGAGGTTCTATTTCTGACCCGTGAATAAAGAATTTATGTAATGTGGGAGGCATGTAAAATCACGGGTAGTGCTTAACAAAATGTCTGGCCGTGTTGTGAGTATAGTTTCAAAACTTATCAACTTGAATCTCATGTCCACAGGATACAACAATAAGTATCACATGCATTTTCGTTCTATCAATTCTTTGTCCATTCATTCTAAAAAAAAAAACGTCTGGCAGTGTTGAAATTTTTAGAGTTGCCAAAGCCTGGCTTCGTTTGGTCAACGATCAGTCCAGTTTTCTCTCTAAACTCTTTCTGAATCCGTAATTTTGTAGCTGAAACAATTTTCTTATCATCATCTGATCTAGCCTGCCATATTGGAAGTTTGTATGATAAGTGAAGAAGACATTCAAAAATCGTATCCAGCCATGTTGTTGATATACTAAGTTACATATTTACAACACCAATAACAACAAGTAAGAAAATTATAGTCGGTCTAGCCCGACTATACGATACCCTATACCATGGTTTAGACACCCTATCTCTTCGGTCCAACTAATTGGATATAGCAAATAAGCATAAACCAAATTTGAGTGGCATTTTTATTAATTTTTTTGGCTGCAGATATAAAAAAGTTCATATCGGATGATATGTCTATATGGGGACTAGGTCCAAAAAAGGACCGATCCTGACCATATTTGGTAAGGTCACTTACACTTTGAAAAAATATATACAACCAAATTTGAGAAGAATCAGTGCAATATTTTTGTTTTTTGATAGATTTAAGTGAAGATCGGGAAGCAGCTCTATATGGGGCCTATGACTAAGACTTGTCCAATAGGGATCATTTATGGAATACTCATTAATGGATGTAATATGTACATATAAACCCAATTTGACTAAGATTTGTATGATAATTTGGATCTTATGGCAATATATGTTGATTTCATAGGGGTCATTTGTATGGGGGCTAGGTCTGAACATGGACCGATTCTCACCAATTTCAATAGCGTTCATCCCATGGCCGATAAAAGATCAAATACCAAATTTCATCAAAATATATTCATATTTCCGACCTGCAGTTTGATTACAAGCTTTACATGGACACACAGACGGACGGACGGACGGACATCGTTAAATCGAATCAGATAGTGATTCTGATTCGATCGGTATAATTAAAGATGGGTGTAGGTCAAATATATTTGGTTGTTACAAACAGCAGCACAAAGTCATTATACCCAAACCACATAGTGGTATAGGGTATAAAAATCACTAACGAAAAGACAAAACAAACAAGTAAGAAAATTATAGTCGGTCTAGACCGACTATACGATACCCTATACCATGCGTTTAGAAACCCTATCTCTTAGTCCCAACTAACTGGACATAGAAAATAAGCAAAAACCAAATTTGAGTGGGATTTTTATTAATTTTTTTGGCTGCAGATATAAAAAAGTTCATATCGGATGCTATATCTATAAAGGGGCTAGGTCCAAAAATGGACCGATCCTGATCATGTTTGGTAAAGTCTCTTGTATTTTGCAAAAATATGTACAAACAAAATTTGAGAAGAATCAGTGCAATATTTTTGTTTTTTAATAGATTTAACTGAAGATCGGGAAGCAGATCTATATGGGGTCAAAGGGATCATTTTTGGACTACTCATTAGTGGATGTAATGAACGCATACAAACCCAATTTGCGTAAGTTCTATATGACAATTTGGATCTTATGGCAATTTATGTCGATTTCATATGGGTAATTTGTATGGGGGCTAGGTCTGAACATGCACCGATTCTCATCAATTTCAATAGCGTTCATCCCATGGCCGATAAAAGCTTATATACCAAATTTCATCAAAATATATTCATATTTGCGACCTGCAGTTTGATTACAAGCTTTACATGGACACACAGACGGACGGACGGACGGACGGACGGACGGACGGACGGACGGACGGACATTGTTAAATCAACTCAGAAAGTGATTCTGATTCGATCGGTATAATTAAAGATGGGTCTAGGTCAAATATTTTTGGTTGTTACAAACAGCAGCACAAAGTCATTATACCCAAACCACATAGTGGTATAGGGTATAAAAACAAAACAATGAACAAGTGTTAGCTATTGCGTTTACAGCATATTTTGATTTGCAACTGGGGATTTTTAAAAGAAAGTTTTGCGTAATTGCAGATATACGCAAAATGTTTTTTTGGAATCCACAAGCTGAAACCCCATAATAATTTAGTATGGAAATAGTTTTACCCAATCTCACCCAATAATACTTTGAAACTCCATATTTATTTCAAAAATAACCATTTTTGGGATAATATTCAAAAAAAAATGTTAAAAATATTTCTGCAACATTTTTCTAAAAAAAATTACCTGGAGTTGAAGCTTCCATTTAAAAAAAGGTTTGATTTTAGAACAAACAACCAAAAAAATATACTTGAAATTCGTAGTTGTTGAATTTTTACCACTTTGCATTTAATTAGCGAAAATTATTGAACTTTGAGAGAGTATAACAAAAAAAAAGTAAACAACGTGGAAAAAATTTTTTGACAGCTATTGATGATGAATTTTATCTACTTTAACTCGGTACCAAAACTTATTACAATATATTAACTTCATCTTTTGAATTAATCCTCACTTTTGACACATTTCAATCCAATGTGCACCGATTTATATATTTGTGCAAATTGTTTTCTGTTTCTAGAGGGAATTAAGCATTAGCACATACATATAAGTTAAAAGTAATTAATTTATAATTTATTAAAATTAATTTATTAAGTATTTAACTTAAAATATTTATGAAGATCTCTTTAAAAAAACTCATAGTAAACAGGGTGCTCTCTCCCTTAAGGGTTTTTTTGCAGACATAATAAATTGGAATTTGCATATTTTATTTACCTTAATTTAAAATTCTACCACTCGTAAACCAATAAATAGCTTTGTCAAAAGAAATTAAAAACAAAATTATACAATATTATTTTTAATGATGTCTTCTGTAAGTATTCAGTTCAGTATATGTACTCATTTCCAACTAACTACGAAAAGAATTGTTTTAAGTCTAGAATTTTTAAGAATAATTAAACAACTAAACTTTATAAAAAGTTAATATTTTTTAATAGAATTGCGAATTTTTTAATAATAGTGTTTCAATGGCCGAATTTTGTGGTTGAATGAATAATAAATACTAAATGTATTAGTGAGTTGAATTACATCATACTTAAATTATCTCATAAAAATATATTCGAATCGTTCGATGGCCGCCTTTGTTTGGTTGAAAGAACCAAAACTTAACATGACTAGGAAAGGAAGAAATGAAAACAAAAGAACGCAAAGTTATGTATTATTACACTGTGGAACAAATTCAGGTTAGCAAAAGTTAGGTCGATTCTGAGAGTGAGGGGTGAAAATAGAGGCTAAATTAGAAGACTCGTATCGCGGCGTTTGTTTATGTCAGTTCGAATTTTTTTTTAATCGACTTTCGAACTTTGCAGTCAAATGTCGATTTTCAGCATATTGTTTATATGGTTTTTTGGCTATAACTCATCGACTAATTAATATTTTTTCAATCTGTAAAAGCCAAATTATTGCTAGAGACCTGTGCAACAACTAAAATTTTTTAAAAAATTGATTTAGATAATTTTTGTAGTGCTTATGAAGCAAAATGTTGGAAAAATTATTTTTTTTCATGCTTTTTGAAAATATTTTCCACAAAACTAAGTCTTTTTTGCTTTCTGTTTGATCTATAATATGCTTCTCAGTTTCTTCAATAAATTTCATTTGAAAAGAAAATGGTCTTAGTCGATAATTTGCATTAAAAATCCCAAAATCATTAAATAAATAGCGATTTAGGTAGAAGTAATTAAAAAGGCAAGCTCCAAGAATTAGGAATTAGTAAAACAACTTTTTTGTTTTCAACTACCGCACATGTAGCGATTTTTTTTTATTTCGTACAAGCGAACTAATTTCAAAATTGAAGATTCAGTTAAGACTCGAAACTCAGCCGAATCTGATGTCTTTTAATTTTCGCTCGGTCGTAATAAAATGCGCTATTAATTTTTTTGGAACTTTTGTGAGTGATTTAAGTTGAGTCCATCGGTTTCATAAAAATAACAAAAAAAAAAAAAAACATTGTATAATATATATTGTATTAAAAATGTCGGAACCAAAATGTAAAATGGACCATTTTTGTAATGTTTATGGACGTTTCATAGCAAGCGATGAAAAATGTGACAATGTGAGTGATTTTTTTTTTTTTTAAGCCTATAAACAATATTTTTCGCAAGAGTTTATCACTGACGTAAACTATAACCGTAGAAGAAAATTGCTATGGATGTATCAACTACCATAAAACTTTGAATAGAAGGAAAGCAAAGAATAAAATTTATGTAGCAGTGCCAAGTGTCCATATACCATTACCGCACTCAGAATTCGCTCCAGTACCAACATACCGAAGTATTGATCTTCAAACAGATATCAGTACTACAACCGCCGCTGCTACATCCATGGATTTCTTCTCAGAATACGACCCTGGTGAAGGTACATTCTATAAAACATCAAAGGACCCAATCCTAGTCACACAAAACCAATGGGATGGAATTGTTGCAAATTTGTGTTTGACTCAGAAAAAATCAGAACTACTGGCTTCATTTTTGAAAGGAAGTAATTTGCTGGCGAAAGATACCAAAGTAACAGCATATCGAAAACGCCAAAAAGAGTTAGAAAAGTTCTTCAATGTGAATGATGCAAAAAATTTCGCTTATTGCAACGATATTGAAAAGTTAATGGAGACGATAGGGTTAACCTATAAAAAAGATGATTGGCGTTTATTCAGCGATAGTTCACTAATCAGCTTAAAAGTTGTGCTTTTGCACAAGACAAATAGAATGCCTTCTGTTCCGATTGCGTATCGCACTGACACTAGTGAAAATTTCGTTAATTTGAAACACATTCTGGAAGTAGTCAAATATAACGAACACCAGTGGCGCATTTGCTGCTACCTCAAAATAGTTTCATTGATTACAGGCTTAACAGCATCTGGCCGTCCAAAATATCCGTGTTCTTTGTGCGATTGAGATTCACGTTACGGAGAAGGTATTAAAGGAAGAAACCAGTACAAACAGCATAACTGGAATAGTCGCATTGGACGGAAATGGCCTAAAGACAATAGGCTACACGAAAGTCTTGTTCCTGAAATGAAAATTTTGTTGCCGTTGCTCCACATTAAAATTGGCATTGCTAAAAATTTTTTGAAATGTATCGCAAAAACACCAGCAGTATTCAACCGCTTAAAAGAAAGCCATTTTCCCAAGTCTAAGCAACGCCAAAATTCAGGAAGGAGTTGTTAATAGTCCCGATATACGGAAACTAATGAGTCGTCACGATTTTGACCAAGTTCTGACAGACCGAGAATTAAATGCATGGCTCGCATTGAAAGCAGTCATTAAAGGACTTTTGGGTAAAGAACGCAAAGACAACTGCAGGCAATCTGTTGCAAACATGTTGGCAGCTTTCGATGAAATTGGGGTTAATATGTCGTACAAAATTCATCTCTTGCATCAGCATCTTGATCAACTCGCTCAACAGTTGCCAACTGAATCTGATGAGCAAGACGATCGTTATCACCTAACTGCGCTTCCATTTGAAATAAGATAACTATAAAGTGTGCATATTTTGAATTCCTAGATTTTTCTAATATATTTGTCAGAGTACACAATTTAAACATGTTAACGATTGAAAACTATTTTCGTTTCAGGTACAGAGGAAAGAAATCTCCAGATGCAATACTCGCTGAAATTTGTTGGTGGTATAAAAACACCTTTGAAGAAGAGGAAGACGAGGAAAAAGAGGAAGAAGGGGTAGACAAAGATGAAATTCCTGAATATCTGTTGGACGAAATTATCGACCTTTCTGATGATGATGACGATGACCAAGAGAGAGCACTGATGTTGATCCACAGCCGCCTGCTAAACGGCAACTGGCCAAATCATTAATTTAATTTATTTAATTTTTTACTTAAAACTTTTCATAACTAACATTTCAAAAATATATTTTTTTCCATATTTTTATAATTTCTTTTTCAATGTTTCTTCAAAACCAACACTGAACAAAATTGGTACATAAAAAATGAGAAGTAAATTAATATTAATCTGGAAAACGCAAGTTTTGTATTATGATTGTTTTCTTTTCAAATGAAATTTATTGAGGAAACTGAGATCAAACAGAAAGCAAAAAAGACTTAGTTTTGTGGAAAATATTTTCAAGAAGCATGAAAAAAAATAATTTTTCCAACATTTTTTTTCATAAGCACCACAAAAATTTTCTAAATCAATTTTAATTGTTGCACAGGTCTCTAGCAATAATTTGGCTTTCACAGATTGAAAAAATTTCAATTAGTCGACGAGTTATAGCCAAAAAACCATAAAAAAATTCGAACTAACATAAACAAGCGCCGCGATACGGGTCTTCTAATTTAGCCTCTATTTTCACCCCTCACTCTCAGAATCGACCTAAATTTTGCGACCTAATTTTACGTTATTACGTAAAGCCTTTCTATAGGCAAAATACGCATATAGTCTTCTTTCCTCATTATTCCGTCACTCTTTCCAATGGTCCAAGGTGCCGCCATGCCACCGTGCTTCAGTTTCCTTAATATGGTGTCTTTGAATTCTCCTCTCAGGTCGGCGCCAGCAATATTGTCGGATTAAAAACAATTAAATTTGGATTCATCTTCTGTCCAATGTCTGTACTCTCTTGCAAACTTTAACCGTGCCTTAACATGTTTTACAGGCTTTTGTTTTTACCGCTGAGATGTAGCCAATATCGCGAACGGCTTTTACCGTCCATCCACTAACGGGTTTGCTTATTGTTGAAGAAGCATCTTTTGGTGATAGACAATTGTCTCTTTTGTCCATCCATTATTGTTGAAGAAGCATCTTTTGGTGATAGACAATTGTCTCTTTTGATTTGTGTTATCATGAGATGTGCGTCCGCATTCATTAATAGCTTTTTACGATCTCTGATTTATGGTTTGGGAATAATATAACGCCTTATTTTAGAGTCCGATGGCCACTGATTGACTTACTTTAAGCTGTTTAGCTATTGCTCGCGTAGAATAGCCACTCCTTGTAAACAATGGCTCTTAACAATTTCTTTATCATATATTATAATTTAATTTGTATTAGATAATTTGCAAAAAGTGTTTACCACACACTATTAAATCAACAGCAAACTTATATTTTTTAAAGAAAGTCATAAACAAAGGAAACACATACAAATCTAACGGCAAACTTTGTCATTTTTGTACAAATATTTCAAAAAACACACGGTTGCAAAATTGTGTACATGCAAGTATTTTTAGTGCTAATTGTTTATGTACCGAAATTTATTGTTTTTCATTTTGTGTTGTAGATTGTTAAACATAAAATAAATGTCTAACAAAATTTTTGGATAATAAAGTTTTTATTTTTATACAATAAAAAGTGCACAAGGTACAAACATGTACTCATTTGTGCTCCCCAGTGTATATACACGTAAAAGTGGTATTATTACATACTTTATGCGTTGCCGTAACTTCCCACATAATATTCCCAATTTATCCTTTCTTCTGGAGCTACCATTTAATTCTTCTGTTGGAGCGATTTTAGATTTTTGCAAAGAACACTTAAAACTTTTGAATATTATTATGGAACACATTCAACAAAATAAAATGTTGTTCTCTTTCGGTATTTGAACTGGGATACCCATTACTAATAATTATTTATCTATGCGAATAACTTCTTTGAATTAAAATTATTGTTGTTAACAATCACAACCTACATATAATGAGTGCGCACATAAAATTTGTAACATAAATAAATCACAATAACTTTAAAACGAAATAACCGATTTAAAAAAATACAATTAATTGATGGAAAATGTATTTAAATTGACGTTTTATGTATTACTTTGCAAAATATATTGTTTTTTATGAAAATTTTATTTTTTTTTTACTATTTCAGTGATCCCTTTGCTGGGCCTAGACCATTTTTGAGCAAAAAATATGGTACTGTGGGCGACTTGGTTTATGGTCTTCATTAGTCTTTTAGCAAAGCCCAAGATATTTATATGGAACTTAGTACTAGACATTTAGATGGCTAAGATCTCTTGATACGTAATTGACATTATTTTAGCATTCAACAGCCGATTTACTAAATGATATGGTGTAAAATTAAGCCAAAAGAAACGTAATTACCTCATACTGATTTAGAAATGCAATTAGTGCCTTATGCAAGCATTCGATGTACAAAACGGTATAAATCGTACCCGTAGTCACATACGAACTTTGTCTGTTCCGTGAACTATAAATAGCCTGCCAAAAATTTTTTCGATAACTTCATTTCTTTTTAGTATTAAAATTTTCAACTAATAAAAACCTGCTCCTAGTAGCTGTCCATTGTCCATAATTCAGCATTCTTTCTTGTTGATAAAATTACACTTAAGTTTTTTATTCTTCTTGAATTTTCGATCCAGCACATTCTGTACTTTGTACGATTTGAGTCCTGCGTCTTTTTGTGCTTTTATTTCAGTTGCTTTTATCCCCGAAATAAGCGGATTTTTATTAAAGTGAAAATATTTTACTAACCTTGTTAGGGTCAGTATAGCTCTTCCTTCTAATACTTCACAGGCTTCTCTTAATATTTTGACGTTCGTTATAAATTTTAATAATAATTTCCTTTGCCGTTTGCCGAGTTACTCTTGCGATTACTTTAAAAGTCCCTCTGTGCCTTTTATTTTCACGTACTCGTACTTTTCGTTCAAAGTCCATTTTAAAGTAAAATAATTACTAAATATTATCAAAATATGGCAAACAAATCTATTGCAAGTCGAACATGATTAACAAATTTTATAATTTTAATTAAATAAACTTTTACAAGTAAAAATATATGTTATAATTTTTTCGTGCGCAAACCTTAGAAGTTTTTTTTAACCTGGTCTCGACCGTTCTGGACGTAACTTCAGAAATTGATTTGTAATGCAAATTTGGAATTTTCTCTAATATTTCAACAGCAAAAAAGTTTAGAATGTGTATTTTTATATCTTCCACACCAGTGTGCAGAGGGTATATATAAGTTTGCCATTCTGTTTGTAATGATTAGGAAAAAATCTGGACCCCGTAAAATATTTATATTCTTGAGCTTTATAACAAGTGGAGTTAATATAGCGATGTCCGCTTGTCCGTCTGTCCGTCTTTGGACCACGTCCTCAATAGGTCTGCTGGGTTGCCCATTTTTATTGCCGCAGCTGCCGACTCTTTGCTTAGTGCTAGAGCCGCCGCAGAAGTAGACAGCAGAGTTCGTCTAATATTTACTCGCCGAATTAAACATCTGATTCAATTTTTCATTTTTAAATATTAGCATAAAAATATAGTTAGAAAACAAGAGAAAATGTATTAAATTAATACATTGCAATTAAAAATACTGCTAACAAAAAAAACTTTAGTTTTTTCTAAAGCTCAACCAAGTTAAAATTGTCATAGACGAATATCTGTTTTTTCTATTTTGCGCATGACACAGCACTGGAAAGCCTACTCTAATAAGAGAAAAATAATGCAATTTTTCAGATAGAAGTTAATTCTTTCTATAAAAAATACCAATTGTCATATACAAAAAAAAAAACAATAAATAAGAAATTATAATAAAAACTGGCCAAAACTTAAAGCTCATAATTATTGGTTATAATATTGACTGTAAGACACAGTTGGAGGGTATCAAAAAATTCGGCGTAGCCAAATTTAACACTCTAACTTGTATTTTTATCGGAACTGCTTTAGAATGTCCGACTTGTATATTTATACCACTGAAAGTTTCGTAATACATAATTGTCTGTCATCGCATCACAAATAGCGATCTACTGCACTAACCCCACCATGTTACTATGCAAATATATATTTAGTTGGGTAGTAACGCGCATTTATCTTAAATTTTATTAGCAATTCATAGTATTTATATAAAAGTTTCATCAACTTTTAAATACAAAATATTAACTTTCATGCATACAAATTTTAAATGAATACGCGTTTTGCATACATAATAAGTGAATACTAGAAGCACAATTTTTATAATTTGCGTAATTTTCTTTAAATCGATTTTTTGTTTGTTTACAAAATGATAATGGATTATGTAGTTGTAATGTTTACCTACCGGCTAACAGTTGCCAAAGAAGATTGAATAATGTTATTTTTTATTAATATTAAAATATGGTGCAGTTAATCTCGGAAACAAGATTTAATCGATTTTTTTTTTAATAAGGCAGTTAGTTATCTATAAAGATAACTTACAGACGGTATTTGGCACACTCGTGATTACCCTTACTATTAATTTATATTTTCCAAAAAAAAGTAATAACCAGCAAAACGCAGCAAAATTCATAAACCCAGGACGTTATGATCTCAATGCAATAAAAAAATAAGCGTTTCGGATATTAAAAATGACTTTATTGGATTAATCATTTTTATACAAAAAAAAAAGAAAACTAATTAGCTATAATTGCCGGTTACGAATATTAATATTTAAAAGATTCAAATTAATAACTTGAAAGGCACGTGATCAACTTAAGATTGATAGAAGTAATAATAATGCCCTTAAAAATTTTGTACATCATTTAAATTTCAATGATATAGTCAATTTTTAATATTTTAATTTTTTCAAAAATTCAAAATGCTAAATGCTACCGAAATTATGTAAAAACCTTAGGTTTTTATGTTAATGTGAAATGTAACCTCTCTTTCTAATTTACAAAAAAATGACAGACAAACAAAATAAAAACAAGTAAGAGTATTAAATTCGGCTGATGCCCTCCATCCGTGTTCTAGATGCATTATTATAAGCAAAGTTGTCAACACTAAGAGACAAAAAGGGCTAGATTTCACATTATAAAAGTATTTTTTAAATGCAATCAGCATAAATGTAGATACATACATACATGCAATTATATTATTGTTTGCTTAAGGTGATATCACACTATGTGTTTTTTACATATGTACTGTCACTATTTTATTCATATTTAATTCCGTATGTCTGTCGAAATGATCGTTTTACACACGATTCATAATTTTTGCTTTCACAAGTGCATATGTATTTCCGTATGACATAAACTCTAAATTATACAACAGCTGATTTATTTTGTAAATTTACAAAAACTTATTGTTAGAAATAAAGTTATATATTCTATATATTTTTTAATTGTTAATTAATATTAAACAATTTACTTTTCTTTCAATAATAATCTTTATAATTTACTCTGTTTTTCTTTCGCTACAAGCAGTGATGTATTTTCATATGTTTGTCATGCCAAAATAGAACCTGTTCTAATTGAAAAATGTACATAAGACTTTCCTCATGTATTGTACATAAACAATGTTTCATATGTATCACACGATGTGTACAACTTTTGCTGTGGGAAAATTTGACACCTGTACGTCTAAAGTGAGTCAACTCAAAATTTACAAATTTTCAGTAGAGGCAAAAAACGGTTTTTGATGTGTAAACATCTATACGCGCAGGGGGGTAAATTTCTATTTCAAAATACAATCACAAAAACAGCGTATATGTGTGAGTCACATCTTACGCGTAAGATGTGACCATTAAGACAAATCGGTATGACTTATGATTGTTTGGTGATAAAATTATTATATGAAATAACCTTTTTGTTGCTGTTTTCTGCATTTTATTTATTACCAGATGTTTACACATCTCTCCTGTGATCGGACTCACATGATTTTTTTTTTTAATATTTACTATAAAATTGAAAAAAAGTTGTTTCATTGTAAAGATTTGCGAATAATACATATGCATCAACAGCAGTTGTTTTTGCGATTTTCAGTGATTATCAAAACTAACAAATTTTTTGGGTGCAAATCAAAATAAGTCTTTTTAGTGGATTCTAAAGAAGCTACTCTTATAACACAAAGATGGTTACAACTGTATTTTTTTTTACGAAAGAATAGAAAAATCGATGTAAGATTTTTACAATGGATAGATATGACCACTGTGTATCGTTTTCTTGCAAAAAGTGAAAATTGAAAAATTTTGAGTTGACTCACTTTAGAGGTACAGGTGCGATATGTAAAAGCACATCGTGTGATAGTACCTTTAAAGAGAGTAAAAGCATAACCATATTATTAAGTAGTGCCATAACCATCTTGTTCTGCTCTTGCTCTTATAGGTAAACCATTTGTTCACGCGTACAAAAAAAAACAGAAACAACAAGCAAGCAAAAATATGTGTGTATTACTTCGCTGATGCATATCTATGTTACGTATAAAAATTTTCCACTGCTTTTAGATTTTTACGAGGGCGGTCCCAGAACGTATAGATGGCGGCATTAGTTTGAAAAATATTACTTTGGTGAAAAGTGGAAACCTTTTAAAACATATGATTTAAGTTTCAAGTCACCACATTCTTAAGTTTTTTTTTTTTTGGAGCCATCATACGTAAACGATCTCAGTGAATTTATAAACATGGAAAACATTGGTCACTGATATGTAATTCAATACTTTCACTTGAAAGGTCTCAGTCCAACCGATTTTCAAAACGAGTTAGATTCTACTCTGAGGAAGTCTGCTTACTCGTTTACGAATCTAAAATATTGGTTGGCAGAGTTTAAACGAGGCTGTACGAGCTGCCAAGACGAACATCGTAGTGGTCGGCCAATTGGGCTAGCCATGCCAGAAATGGTTAAGTAAATGTGGATGAGCTAGCTGAAATGATAGGCATTGCAAAAAGTGCTATACATTGCATATTGACCGAAAATTTGAAAATTTTTTTAATGTTGAACAGCAATATTCACAAACAAGTTCTGGCCCATACCAGCGACTGAATTTATAAGAGCGATTGAAGAGTTTGTTGTATCCTTCAACCGCTCCAATATTGTTTATAGAATAACGTATATGATCGTTATCCGATATCCTGCATCATACTAGACACTTTACAAAATAGAAAGCGCATAAAAAGAAAACGAAAAACAACAAGTTGAAAAATATAGAATTTTTTTTTAATCAGTTTGCTGGAGAAATGCACACAGAAGTCGATATATTACTTATATGTCATGTTTATATTTTCGAACCACCTCAGTCTCTTCTTTCTAAATCCGCTGAGAAATTAAAAATCGGTTGATATCAACAAAATTACTGGCTTATATGTGCAAAAGGACAGAAAAACCGGTTTTTTACCCGTAACTCAATATTTTGGAGGTGTTTCACAAATACTCGACAATACCTATCTGAAAACAAAGTATCGCATCCCAGGTATTTTTTTCTGTCACACATCGTTATGTTCAAAAAGAAAAAGCAATCAACGGCGAGTATTATGCTAACTTATTGCAGTGTTTAAGTGTGAAATTAATTAAATCCATTAATTAAAGTTCGAATTGCTTCATCACGCACCTTATTCACCGGATTTAGCTCCCTCGGATTATTTTCTTTTCCAAACTTGAAAAAATGGCTCGGTGGTAAAAGATTTACCAACAATGAAGAGGTGGATTCTGCAGTTGTTCACTGTTTTAAGGAGCTAGACAGTTGTTAATATAAATAGGGTATCGAAGCTATCGCTGGGAAAAGTATATCCAGCTAAAAGGAGATTATGTGCAGAAATAAAGAAAATGTTTCCAAAAATGTATTGTACTTTCTTAGTCAGGTCGGATTGTTCTGGGACCGCCCTTATATACGCACATTTTCTATTACATATTTTTGCAATATTTTTAGTTTTTTTATATGAAATTTTATATCATTCTTTAGAGGTGTCTCCACATTTTAGGCCATATCTTGACACAGTGACGTCCGATTTACACCATTATCAATAGCAACCTCTTCGAAGTAATGACAATTAATATATTCCTAACTTTTGATTTTTGATTTAACAGACCAACAGACAAAAGGACATCGCTATATCAATCCGAGTTGTTGTAAGGATCAAAAATATATATATTTTATGGGGTCACAAATTCATATTTCGATGTGTTACAAACATAATGACAAACTGATGAATACCCTGTCAACAGTGGTGTGGAGGGTATAAAAATATTTGTTCTTATACCCTATACCACTACGTGGTTTGGGTATAATGACTTTGTGCTGCTGTTTGTAACTACCAAAAATATTTGACCTAGACCCATCCTTTATTATACCGACCGACTAAGAATCACTTTCTGAGTCGATTTAGCGATGTCCGTCCGTCCGTCTGTCCGTTTGTCCGTCGGTGTGTCCATGTAAACCTTATAATCAAATTACAGGTCGCAAATATGAATATAGTTTGATGAAATAGTATATAAGCTTATATCGGCCATAGCATGAACGCTATTGAAATTGGTGAAATTCGGTTCATGTTCAGACCTACAAATCCCCATACAAATGAAATCGACATAAATTGCCATAAGATCCAAATTATCATATAGATCTCAGTCGAATGGGGTTTGTATGTGTTTATTATATTCATTAATCAGTAGTCCAAAAATAATACATATAGGACTCTTCTTAGTCATAGGCCCATATAGAGCTGCTTCCTGATCTTCACTTAAATCTATCAAAAAACAAAAATATTGCACAGATTTTCCTCAAATTTCAAAATATATTTTCAAAATATAAGTGACTTTACCAAATATGGTCGACCTATTCCCCATATAAATATAGCATCCGATATGAACTTTTTCATATCTGCAGCCAAAAAAATTAATAACAATGCCACTCAAATTTGGTTTATGCTTATTATCTACATATGTATATCGAATTAGTTGGACCGAAGAGATAGGGTCTCTAAACCATGGTATAGGGTATCGTATAGTCGGTCTAGACCGACTATAATTTTCTTACTTGTTATTATTGCACACAGAAAACAGATTCATTGAGGCTACCGAATTTATTACCAACCGAATTGCGATAATGCTAATAACCGATTTTCGGGTTCACGATGATTACAATTCTATTGCCTTAACAGTAAATATTTTATTATAATAGAAGATTTGCAGATGATATGAAATTTCTGTTGATATCGAATTAGTTGGACCGAAGAGATAGGGTCTCTAAACCATGGTATAGGGTATCGTATAGTCGGTCTAGACCGACTATAATTTTCTTACTTGTTATTATTGCACACAGAAAACAGATTCATTGAGGCTACCGAATTTATTACCAACCGAATTGCGATAATGCTAATAACCGATTTTCGGGTTCACGATGATTACAATTCTATTGCCTTAACAGTAAATATTTTATTATAATAGAAGATTTGCAGATGATATGAAATTTCTGTTGATATCGAATTAGTTGGACCGAAGAGATAGGGTCTCTAAACCATGGTATAGGGTATCGTATAGTCGGTCTAGACCGACTATAATTTTCTTACTTGTTATTATTGCACACAGAAAACAGATTCATTGAGGCTACCGAATTTATTACCAACCGAATTGCGATAATGCTAATAACCGATTTTCGGGTTCACGATGATTACAATTCTATTGCCTTAACAGTAAATATTTTATTATAATAGAAGATTTGCAGATGATATGAAATTTCTGTTGATACAATCAAAAATACAGTTGTTCCACTTAAGATCAATTCGGTTGGCAAATATTTTTTCTGCGTGTGCAAATTTAAATTTAATTAAAAGATAAACTGACACAAAAAAAATCAAACGAAAACAATTGGCTATTTCATGTTAGATATTCAATATTGCCATATATAAATTGCAGATGAGTCGTTTTTATACAAGCTTTTATACAATTGACAACAATTAACATTGAAAATGACATAGTGAAAACCAGACATATATTTGATATAATTTTAGTTATAGAGTTAAATATTTTTGGAATTATTTGTGTTGTTAAAAAGAAAATTTTTGTAACTATTAACAATTTTTAAGAATTTGTTTATATTCTGTAAAAAAGGAATGTTATATTTATTAAAAACCAATTTTAATATATTTAAAAATATTTAATATGTATTTACATGTTGTATAGACATTAAAATATTTTTTTTTTTGTATTTTTTCTGTGTTCATCTTAATTCAAATCAATTTTTTATTTTCATATATGTTTTGTATTTTTGTACCAAAGAAACAACAAAAAAGTGCGTTATTTTTTTATTCATTTTTTGAAACAAAAAAAATATTAGATTTCGCAACACCACACTGTTATATAGTGTCTTGGATTATGTAAAAAATGTTGCCATTTGTAACAGTTTGTTCTATCCAATTTCAAAACCTTTAATTTATTTTGACAACTCTTTAACTTCCAACTTAAAGCAGACAGAAATAATATTGCCACAATTATTATTCCGCACCTGTGAGCACTCAATTGTCTTTTGGTTTGAAATTTATTTTTCAAATTGAGTATTGCGCTATGTATATTTAGACCTATGTATGTGATATAGACAAATTGTTTAAGTATTCCATACAATATAAAAATATCAATCCATACATTTAATAAACCTCCATACAATTTAATCAAATTAAAATATCAAGCTAGATATTTACATTCATGTGATTTCTAAAATGGATGGCAACGCTGTATTCAACGAAAACGATGTAAACAAAACGCAATAACTTCCAATTGAAAGAAGAAAACAAAGAAAACAAGCCACAAAGAAATATATAGACAGAAAACACGAAGAAGAAGCAGAAATTGGTCAATAAAACCAAAAAGTGAGAAAATTTTCTAATTTTGTTGAAAAAAAAAATAAAAAATTGTTTCAATTGAAAAATTGGAATGAATATTTATAAAAAAGAATGAAAATAGTAAATATATTTATACTTTAACGGATAAAAGTCAAATACTACCAATATTTCCCACTAAATTGGAATAAAATAAAGATTTAAAATGGCTCAATGGCCTATGATTATGGGCAAAAGAAATCAGGAGGCTATGTCACAAATGAATGCATGGATAAATGGTAAGTAAAGTGCAAAGACTTATTTAGGAGTTGGGATATTTGTGCCAACAAAATTCCATAAAAAAAAATGGGATTAAATACAATAAAATTATCACTTAAGTATTTGCAGACAACAAAAACAACATACATAAGGACAGAAAAACAAAGTTTGTAATAAGTAAAGTGGCTGTAAAAATCCGAGACAAACGACGTCATCAAAAATATAGGAGAGGGGGGGTTAACGAACCTCCAAACACTTAAGTACCTTTAGCCGACGTTGTTGTGCTCTTGTTTCCGAAACACTTAAAAAAGTGGTGGTGGTGTTTGTTTCTTCCTTCTTGTTTTTTTTTTTATTGATTTCCCCCCATCGCCTGTACACTGTTTTTTAGAGACAAAAAAACACAAGCAGCCAGGAAGGCAGCTGGCTTGCTTTACTTAACTTTTGGTGTGTGCAATTTTTAATATTTTATATGGTTTCAAGTCAAATGTGTAGAGTTTTTAGGGGTAAGAATATGTTGTTTGTATAGCTGGCTTGCTGGCTGGTTGGTTGACTATGCCTCATTGGCATAAAGAACCACCATAGAGGTTCTTAAACAAACGAACAACACATACGTTGAACATAAGATATGAATGAGATGCCACATTTAAAGTTTATTTTGGTCACATGCATTTCATATTTTGTCTGAACAAAAAATAAGTAAAACACAGACAGTAAAGTCAACTCAAGTTAAATACAGGAGAAGATGAAATACAGAGAAAGAGAAGATAAATGCATTGCCACAAATCTAGACATATTAATTTTATTGTTGTTTTTGTTGCATATTTATTCATACGGAGTTGTACAGAATTACAAATAGTGAATTCTTATGATGATTAAATTCCATAAGCTGATTTTACTTGCCTTTTTCAGAATTATTTCCAAGACTTATTTAAAAAAATTAAGTTTCAAGTAATACATGAAAGCAGTTACATTAAGCAAGTTCAATCATTGTTACATATGTATGTATGTGAGGCCCTATTCCCCTTCTAGGAGTTTCCTTTTAGATATAAATTTTAAATTTTATTTATACCTATTACCTCTTCCCTTAATTTAATACTTGCGTTTGCTATCTTTTCCATTTACTCTTAAGCTTGAAAATAAGAATAAAATTCAAATAGTTATAAAACCTAAAACAATAACTGGATATGTCCTTACTCATATTACTTTTCATATATTTTAATCAAAATAAACATTTAAATAAGGTGTTAAAAAATTATCAAATAGTTAATATAATCTAAGATTGTACAAGAACTTTAAAAAAAGTGTAATTGTATGGAAAATGGAACAAGGTAATAAATTCTTTCGAAGCCCTGGATGTAGCGTTTTTAGAGGAAGGTAAACTTACAAACACACTTACATATAACAGCACAACGGTGTTTGTTGTTTTTGTAAACTTTGCAATGTGTTATTTTCTGTTGTTTTAATTTAATGTTGGAAGGGGGCATAGTGGAGGAAACATTTGTATAGTATTTTACAGTTGTTGTGACATGGTTTTAGTTAAATATTTGAATTCATAAAAGATACAATTTTTATTTTTAAAACCGCATTATTTTTATTTATTAAAAAAATAACAAAAAAAAATATCTATTTTTTTAATTTTGTTCTTCAAATAATTTTTCATTATTCGTTTCTAAACAAAACGAAATTTATGAAAAAGAGGGGAGACACATACATCATATGAAAAAATATGTGCAGTTTTTTTTTTCTGTTCATAATTCGGTATAAATTCAATATTATTGAGGTGTTGTTTGTTGAAGTGATGGCACGCGCTAATAGTAGTTGCAGCCTCGGTATTATTATCCATTAGAAACGCAAACCAAATGTAAATTTAAAATTTAAACCAAAGAAAAAACGAAACAACTGAACTTGTGCGTGTGCTAGTTACATTAATATTAATTTTTAAACGTAAATTTCATGGTTTTGTATCGTTTTATAGATATTTTTGATGCTATAGGTATGAAAAGCAAAAATATAAATAATTCATAACATGGTACATTTATATGTAAAGCTTAGAATAGATTTAGTTAATTTAGAATATATGAAAACTTTAAATACAACATATATTTTGTTTTTAAAGAATATACCTAAACCTTTTAAACAATTATAGGGAAAAGCGATGTATTATTTAAGTTAATGTATTATTTAAATTAAGAAAAAATCGCGATATCTTTAAAAATATAAAAATATTTTTCTTCCAAATATTTGTGTCTACTTAATAAAGTGCAAGTACCGGCAATTGGTGATGTCTTAGATTTTAAATAAAATTAAAAACTTGCTTTTAACATATACTTTAAGGCCGGCCGCAACCAAAGGATGTAATGTAACGATAATAATTAAAACTTCTAAAAAATATTAAACATTTCTTTTAAGTTTACAGCAAATAAAAAAAATTGATTGTGATTGATTCATATAAACATGTATATTGCTGGTAAACAGTTTATACCTCTGTTAAGTTTACAAGTTTAATGATTCATTCCACTTTTGTGTAGCGTAAACTTTGTTGAATATCTTTGAGCAACTTATTTGCATTCTTTGTAAAAATTATATAACCTTTATAAATTTTACATGAAAAAGTGAAATGAAAATGTAATTCAATAAAAATCAATATGGTACGTTGATGATATTTCCAATTGGTAAACTCTGATATTATTTTTACGATATTATCCCCGTTTTAACGATGTAGTTCTGATAATAATTATATTAATGAAAAATACGACAGTTTTTGAGATATACATATGTATTCATATAAATTCATCAAAAAATTTCTTGTTCAAACTTCGAATTGCTGTTGTTGACCAAAATTACTCTATACAAATTTTATAAAAAAAAATTTCACCAAATATAAAAGCAACATGCAGATTAATTCTCAAAATAGCCGAATTCGGGACGCGCTGTTGTACATATTAGGTTTTTAACATTAATAATTGATAATCATCACTCATATACATACTACACATTTAATATTTAAATAATAGAATAACGCGCCACCGCAAAGTACACCCTACTACTAACCGACATAGATAAATTATAATTGAAGGTCATGTTTACTACTATAAATAACCGACCGACCTATACCAATCACAGATGCAAAGAAACGTATATGTATACATATGTATATACAAGTACTAATATAAACTTTAATATAAACAAACTATAAATTATAGAAAATAATTTAAAACTGTTTAACTTATTCATTTTGCCTTTCTTTCTCTCTAACAACCATTACACTTGTGTTTGCTCAAATAGTGGAAACTTTAAATAATGGCAATGGTGTGCTACTCTCCCCACCACATAACAATTCAGGCCATCAACAGCAGCAACAATCAACACGTGGTGGCGGAGCATCGGCAGCAGTATCTTCCGCGAGTATGGGTACAGCTGGCGGAAATGAAAGAAGTGTTAGTAATAGCTCACCAACTTCAGCAACAGGAGAAAATAATATACAAATAACACAACCGATTAGTGCGCCATCATCACCGTTGGCATCACCGGGAGCTCTTAGTCCAACACCATTTTGCTTACCATCTAGTTCAGCTTTGGCTACATCAAGTGGAAGTGGTTCGTATGTATGTCCAAATGGAGCTAGTTCTGGCACTATGTCATATGCCAACGTAGGAGCCTCCAACGCAAATGATACAGCAGATCCTAATTGGCAGGCTACTAAGGCCACAGTATTGGAACGTAATGCGGCCATGTTTAATAACGAATTAATGTCGGATATTAAATTTGTAGTAGGAGATGATTTTGGTTAGAAAAACTTCAAATAACGGCAAAGACAATTATGGAAATTGATTTTAAAATTTATTTATTTTTTTTTTTCTTTTTTTCTAAAATAGATACGGTTCAAACAATACCAGCACACAAATATATATTGGCAACTGGCAGCTCGGTATTTTATGCCATGTTTTACGGTGGTTTGGCTGAAAACAAACAGGAAATAATAGTGCCCGATGTAGAACCATCAGCCTTTTTAACACTATTAAGGTAAATATTACCTGGAGGAATTTACTTTTAATTTTTTTTTTACATATATATTTCCAATTTTTTGTTTCCAGGTACTTATATTGTGATGAAATACAATTGGAACCTGATAACATATTAGCGACTTTATATGCAGCTAAAAAATATATTGTACCCCATTTGGCCAGAGCCTGTGTTAATTATTTAGAAGTTAAGTTGACTGCAAAAAACGCCTGTCTACTTCTCAGTCAATCACGTCTTTTCGAAGAGCCCGAACTGATGCAACGTTGCTGGGAAGTAATCGATGCTCAAGCCGAAATGGCCATTAAATCCGAAGATTTTGTTGATATTGACTTGAAAACATTCGAATCGATTTTATGGCGTGAAACCTTAAATTGCAAAGAGATACATCTTTTTGAGGCTGCTTTAAATTGGGCTCAAAATTGTTGCCAAAAAATGACTATCGATAATACTCCCCAAAATATGCGTAAAGTTTTGGGGCAAGCCTTGCATTTAATACGTATACCCACCATGTCTTTAGATGAGTTTGCCAATGGTGTGGCTCAGACGGGCATTTTAACATCACAAGAGACTATTGATATGTTTCTACATTTTACCGCAAAAACTAAACCTTCTCTTAATTATCCAACAAAGTCCAGAGCCGGCTTGAAAACACAAGTCTGTCATCGTTTTCAATCATGTGCTTATCGTTCGAATCAGTGGCGCTATCGTGGACGTTGTGATAGTATACAATTTTCTGTGGATAGAAGGTCAGTTAGCTAACCCGATATAAATAGTGTTTTTTAGCATATATTTCTACATTTTGTTTTAATTTTTTTTTTAGAATCTTCATTGTTGGTTTTGGTTTATATGGTTCATCAACTGGTGCTGCTACCTATAATGTGAAAATTGAGCTAAAACGTTTAGGTAGAACTTTAGCTGAAAATGATACCAAATTCTTTTCTGATGGCTCCAGTAACACTTTCCATGTATTCTTTGAAAATCCTATACAAATTGAACCCGAGTGTTATTATACAGCATCGGTTATATTAGATGGCATAGAGCTATCATTTTTCGGACAAGAGGGTATGTCGGAAGTATGCATGGGCAATGTAACATTTCAATTTCAATGCTCATCGGAAAGTACCAATGGTACTGGTGTTCAGGGAGGTCAAATACCAGAATTAATATTTTATGGTCCTACCGCTGTTCCATCTATGATTTCCCCGACACAATCGATGTGTGCTAGCCCTATAGGGGAGTTAGAGGCATCAGGTGAAATGGGTAGAAGTGATAGTGCTACAGGAGGAGGACAAACAAGAAGTAATCGTAATTCTAGTGATTTAACAGTTAATTGTGATGATTTATTGGTAGCAAGTTCTAGTTCAGAAGGTGGAGGAGTCGCAGGCGCTTTAACAAATTAAGTACATATACCGTATTTACAAAACTTAACATAGCATTACACACATACATTACAAATACAAATGGAAACAAATTTGCAACATAATGGTTTTTTCTCTCATTAGTATTAAATACATAAAGCTAACATAATTAATTAATCAAGCTAAAAAATCACAAATTTAAAAATATTACCTATATGAAACATTTTACATTATTTTTGAAATATTATAGGAATAGAAACACAAAAAGATAGTAGTGAAATACACAATTATATGACAAAAAAGATTAACCTATATACTGAACGAAACATTTAAGTCTGTTTAATTCCATTATTAAAATTGAATTAACTATTTAAAAACAAAGAAGACACTTAAGCAATATTTTATACATGCTTATTTTTTCGTTTTGTCATAAAGTTTAACATAGTTGCAATAAAATTTTACATACAACGGCAATCAATCATCTAATGAGAAAAGTATTGAAAATCGATTTCAATTATGGATTATTAAAAAACGGGGATCTTAACAAAAACAAAACTAATAAGCAAAATTATATACTATCTCAAAATTAACAGCAACTCATATATACAAACACAAAACATCTATATATATATATATATTTTAAATATTAAAAAAAAAGTAATATTTCATTACAAAGTTATAGCAAAAAATATTATATAGTTACAAGTAGTTTATTAATCTTGACCATTTAACAAAGTCTAAGGAAAAAAACAGAAACAAACACTTTTTGGAATATTTAATTTAAAAATATCTACAAAAATATTTACTCAAAAACAAAAAAATGTTACAGGTTAAGTTAAGGAGAGCTCCAATGACCATTCATTGAAGTTTGTTTGTTAAATTAAACCGTTCGTATTATAAAGTAACAATTAATAGTCATTTAAATTGGTTTTTGAATATTAAGAAAGTATAGTATATAATTGCAAGATGATTCAAAGATCTTGTCTGACTGTTATATACAATTTCACTTAATAAACTATAAACAAGGAGTTCTCTCATAACACCAAAGCAATTAAAATTTTTAGAAATGTTCCATTAAAATTTATAAAACAAAAAAATATAAACCACATTAATTAACAAAATAAATAATTTCACATATAAATTCAATTTAGTTAAACATTATGACTACAATTCACATAACACTTGCATTTATATAATTTTCTTTTTTGAACTTCTACAAGTTTTCTTTTCTTGCATTCAAACATATATTGCCTTTAATTATTAATTTTAGAAGATTTTTATTGTTAATTATGCTTTAAGTATGTGTGTTTATGTTAATCCCGTAATAAATAAATTTTCATTATGAATTATTATATGATTTTATATTGCTATGATTTTTTAGATGATCACTGCTTTTTGTACTGATTTTTGTTTATCAAACATATTACATTTACATTTCTTTCCTATTTTTGTTTAAGTATAATGATGTAGCTCTATATAAATTGAATTTAATAACTACATACATATAACCAATTTTATTCAAAAATAAATAATTTTTAGACATTTTTAAAGAAACTTTTTTTCATTTGGGAGCATTTAATATCCAACGCAAGGAGGCGGGTTTCAGGTAATATATTTATAACTATAACTTTAAGAAATTTAGCTTGTGTTTGGCCATCTTGTTTTATATTATTTTCTTAATCTCGCAGCAAAAAAAAAAGTATGCAAACTTAATAATTAAAATATGGTACACAAAAGGGACGGAAAGGGAAGGGTACAGTTATTTTTTTTGGACACCATTGACATACATTCTTAACTCTATGAAGTAATTTAAACAGGGATCGTAACATAAACGTGACAAGGTAAATGTTATTTTTTCGAGCAGAAATAAGTCATTTTATATTTTGTCGATCAGAAATATGTAACTGTTATACCATTATACAAGTGTATGCGTTTGTAACGGCCAAAAATATGTGACCAAGACGCACCCTTTATTATACCGATCGTCTCATCAATTTCTGAATCGATTTAGCGATGTCCGTCCGTCCGCCCGCCTGTTTGTGTTGTCATGTAAACCTTGTAATCAAACTATAGGAAGCAAATTTATATATTGATGAAAACTTGTATACTATATAGGCTTTTTTCAGCCGTAGCATGAACAGTATTAAAATTGTGTAAATCGATGTATGTGATTGATGATGTTTTTTTTTTCGGCAGAAACAACAGTTAAAAGGCTAGTTTCTTTGGAATTTTGAATTGACTTTATTTATTAAGTACCAAAAATCTTTTCTATTGATTTTTTTCAACATTTCCCATACAGTAATCCCCCGATTAACGAACAGGATACGTTCTGTGAAAGTGTAAGTATATCGAATATTCGTATAGCGAGCCCAATGTTAGTATGTCAATCTATTGAAAATTAATTGATACGTTACAGAGATTAATATTATTCGGAAAACTAAATCCATATCAGTATGTTTGTATTAAAAATACATAGATGTGTACCGCAAATACTCGTTATAGGAAACCCTATTTTTAGAAATAGTAAAAACAATGTGATATAAGAAAATAAAAGAAAAATAATTTATTCATTTTAAAAATGAAATACATAGATGTGTACCCCAAATACTCGTTATAGGAAACCCTATTTTTAGAAATATTAAAAACAATGTGATAAAAGAAAATAAAAGAAAAATAATTTATTCATTTTAAAAATAAAATAAAAACAAGTAAGAAAATTATAGTCGGTCTAGACCGACTATACGATACCCTATACCATGCGTTTAGAAACCCTATCTCTTAGGCCCAACTAACTGGACACAGAAAATAAGCAAAAACCAAATTTGAGTGGGATTTTTATTAATTTTTTTGGCTGCAGATAAGAAAAAGTTCATATCGGATGCTTTATCTATATAAGGACTAGGTCCAAGAATGGACCGATCCTGATCATGTTTGGTAAAGTATCTTGTATTTTGCAAAAATATATACAAACAAAATTTGAGAAGAATTAGTGCAATATTTTTGTTTTTTAAAAGATTTAAGTGAAGATCGGGAAGCAGCTCTATATGGGGTCAAAGGGATCATTTTTGGACTACTCATTAATGGATGTAATGAACGCATGCAAACCCAATTTGAGTAAGATCTATATGACAATTTGGATCTTATGGCAACTTATGTCGATTTCATATGGGTAATTTGTATGGGGGCTAGGTCTGAACATGGACCGATTCTCACCAATTTCAATAGCGTTCATCCCATGGCCGATAAAAGCTTATATACCAAATTTCATCAAAATATATTCATATTTTCGACCTGCAGTTTGATTACAAGGTTTACATGGACACACAGACGGACGGACGGACATTGTTAAATCAACTCAGAAAGTGATTCTGATTCGATCGGTATAATTAAAGATGGGTCTAGGTCAAATATTTTTGGTTGTTACAAACAGCAGCACAAAGTCATTATACCCAAACCACTTAGTGGTATAGGGTATAATTACATTCATTAAAGAAGAAATATGAGTTCTCGTCTAAGGTAGTAGATGATAGTTCATCTGAACTGGCACCTGATATAGATTCAACAGGTTCTTCAATATTAGGAGCTGCAGCACTTTTTTTTAGACAAATAAGAAACTAATGAAGTTTGCCTTGCAGATTTTTTTATTTATCTTTGTATAATTGCCTATAGCAAAGAAATGAATTTTCGATTTCTCTAGAAACCTTAAGACATATTTCTGGAGAAGGATCGTTTTCCGTAGCTTCCTGGATAAGAAAAAATCTGAGAACTTTTACAACGCGTAACACTTTCCGAATTTTCTGAATCTGTGCGTCTTTCAAATATCGTTATTAATTCTTCATTTGAAAGATCTTGCTTCGATCCAAGAACTTTTACCACATCTTCATTGTCTAATTCATCCATACCGACTTCATATGAATTTCTTGAATATTTTGTAATGAACTACCGAAGTTATTAGTGCATTCGCGCCATCATTTCTTTCAAACTCTATTCATAGCTGTTTCCTGCACTTAATCCCTAAATTTTTTAATATTAGCAACAGCACACATTACATTAAATTGCTTTCAAAATTTTGTAATTGTTATCTGATTTGGACCATCAATATATTGGACAAGATTCTTGAAAACGCGACGTAAAAAATAAGCCTTAAAATTGGGAATTACGCCGTGATCCATTGGTTGAAATATAGGAGTAGGAATACGATTTTGATGTTGTCAGGTACGTCAGTTAGCTTGTTTGAAATATTTTGTTCGGAATTAAATGTTGTAACAGAATTTGAAAAAAAATTCCACCAGTCTTGATTTGTTGCAACCTTTGAAATCTCGTGAATTTTCAGAATGATAAACAAGCATCAGCTTTAACTTATTGTCACCCGCAGCATTCCCTCCCAACAAAACCGTTATGTGGTCTTTAGCTGCCTTAAATTCTGACGCAGACTTTTCTTGTTTGAAAATTAATGTTCTAGATGGCATTCTTTTCCAAAACAGACCTGTTTCATCTACTTTATATACATGTGGGGTATAGCCACCGGCTTCGACAATTTTTTAAATTCTGCAGGATAATTTTTTGCCGCTGCATTTGCTGCTTCTCCAGATATTTTTATATTATGTAATGAATGACACTTCTTAAATCGATCAAACCAACTTTTGCTAGCTATAAACTTTTTTGACTGAGATCCTTTGCCATTTTTCATTATTAAATACTAAAAATCTCTTGGATAATGCTTGTGCTTATCGCAATATTTTTAGGGGAATTTTTCAAATTAAAAAAACATTGTTCGTAATAGCCAATTTTTCATTCATAAGAATAATTTTGTACTTTACGAATAATGTCCGCAACTTTGAAATTTCGAAAACGAGCCTTCGTAAATCGGGGGATTACTGTATTTTTTTTTTTTTTTTGCAGTAGTTGATTTTTATTTATGCTCAAAATAATAAAAATTATAAAAATCAAGCCATATTCTTAAAGACTATTTCAATAAGATGAAAATTGTATACTTAAGTTAGTTCTATGAAATTTACTTCTATGTATATGCTTTAAAAAAAATTCAAAATGTGTTATTTTTGGTCCCTGAATATAATCAGTTAAGTAATTTCGGTAAATGTCATGTTATAAAGCTACCAGTTTTTTTTACCCTAGCGAGGACAGTGGGAATGAATGGTCTAATATATGAAAACTTACAGCTCAAGCTGGTCAAGGCTAGATAAAATTTTTATAATTTTCAGTAGTAATTTACGATTCAACGAATAAACTTAGGAGCTTGATGGAGCTTGCCACTATGATAACCCAAAAAAAAATATTTAAAATTTTGGCAGTTTATTAATTTTGTTTCTATATCTTACTAGCTAGCGATATATGCATGCATTTTACTGTCTGATGTAACAAAGTCACAGAAATTTTGAGGTATGTAAAATAAACTTGTAATTTATATTAACCTTTATTGAAAATGCAAATGTGAATTTTTCTGTGGCCAAATCGCTGATTCTCAGATATTTCAACATGTACTTTCGCGAAGTATAAACCTAAAATCGATTACATTACTTAAATATATAAGCGAAAAATATTTAATTTCTGTATCCCAGTATTTTGTTTAAAATTGAGCCAAAAAAATGGCCATGAAAGTAATATTCTTGGACAAAATCATGAAAAAAATGGAAAAATGCTCCAAAATTTGGACAAAAATGCCCGTAACTTTTGAACCGTTGGATTAATGTTGGAGATTTTTTTTTGTAAATTGATCGCCTACTGGCGATTAAACCCGATCGATAGTTTTTGAGTTATGGATGTGAACGTGTAGGTAATATTTCATACGAACGTCAATTTGGGAAAAAATCTACCAACAAAAAGTAGGGGACTCGATTTTAACGATAGAGGTATGGTTCCTTTGGCAAATTTTCATGGAATAACCCATAGAATACGGAAATCATATGGAAATTGTCGAAAAATAAATCGACCCGCCCTAATATATATATATATATATTATATATTATATTAGGGCGGGTCGATTTATTTTTCGACAATTTCCATATATATATATATATATATATATATATATATATATATATATATATATTATTGATCCTTATAACAACTCCAGCCGATATAGCGATGTCGTCTGTCCGTCTGTCTGCTGAAATCAGGCATGTTGAGAATATTAAATATAACACACTTTGAGTAAATACACTTGCGTATTTGATAAATGTTTATAAATAGTTATTTTGTATTTTAACTTCATATTGAAAATTTAATTTTCTTCAATTCAGAATTTTTTTCCTTTAAAACATAAACATTGTACATATAATAAATAAAGATTTTTAATTAAAAATATAAATCACAATTTTAATAGGTTATGGGCCGCTATTGTTAAGATTGTGCTGTTAAAAAATTAATTTAATTATATTGAGGATTTATTCGCCTGTATTCTGTACGCATCTTGTCTATTTGTTGGTGCTGTTGGTGTATCGTGTAAGGTGCTGCTGTGTATCCTTATTTATTGGTTCCGTTTGGTATATCCTGTAAGTTAATATCGGTGTATCCTAAAGTGCAGAATGGCTGACGCAAAACTTTTGATTACAAAGCTTAATCGTGATAATTACGAATTATGGAAATATCGAATGCAATTAGTACTTAAAAAAGAGAAGGTTTGGGACGTTATTGAGAAGGAAATTCCAGGACAACCTGATGCTAAATGGCTTGAACGTGATACTGAAGCATCTATTTTAATTGGTTTGGCAGTAGAAGAATCCGAGATTTTTCGAATATCCAATTGTAAATATGCCAAAGAAGCTTGGAACATATTAAAATCTTACCACGAAAAGTCAACACTAAGTAATAAGGTAAAGCTTATGAGATCAATTTGTAAATTAAAACTCCAACCAGGAGATGATATGGATAAACACATCAGTCAAATGAAATTAATGTTTTCGAAATTGCAATCTCTTGGTGAGAAGATATCTGAATCGTGGATAATTTCGATGTTATTAAGTAGTTTATCTGGTACATATGACACATTAATCACTGCTCTTGAGGTAAGAGATGAAAAAGATCTAACAATGACTTTGGTTGAAAATAAATTGCTTGAAGAAGATGAGAAACAAAGGAAGAGACTATCTGAAATCGATTCTGTAAACTACAAACAAATATAAATTTAATTCAAACACTAATCCTAAGAAGATTGTGTGCCATTATTGTCGTGGTGTGGGTCATATTCGTAAAGATTGTTGGAAATTAAAAAATAAACCGAATATTAAACATAATGCCAAAGTTGCTAAAAGTACTGAAGCGTGTGATAACTCATGTTTTTATATAAATTGTGAACAAGGTGTATGGATAGTTGATTCTGGTGCTACTTGTCATATTTGCAGTAAAAAAGAAGAATTTACAAATATTAATTTATCCTGGCGTGAAAAAGTAACGGTTGCTAATGGTGATGTCGTTTTTTCTGCTGGTAAAGGTTCTTGTCAAATTAAATTATTAAATCAAAAAGGAACCGAAGTAGTTCTTACCATTGATGATGTATTATACATTCTATCGTTTAAGGGAAATTTGCTGTCAGTAAAGAAATTATCTATAAATGGATACAAAGTTATGTTTTTTGGTTCAAGTTGCAAAATTATTGATATGAATAATGCTGAAATTGGTATTGTAGATTGTGTAAATAATTTGTACCATTTGAAAACCAAACAGTGTGAGGAAGCTCTAGTTACAACTTGTAATCTTAATCATTGTTAACATTTTTATCATAAATTATTTGGACATAGAGATATAAATGCAGTAAGAGATATGCAAAATGGTAAGCTTGTAAACGATTTTAATATTATCGATTGTGGTATCCGAAGACCCTGTGATGTATGTATTAAATGTAAATTAACTCGAAAACCATTTTCTAAAAAATCAGAGTCTAAAACTGGGGAAGTTCTTGAATTAATTCATACCGACATGTGTGGTCCTATGCAGACGACAACTCCTGGCAGAAAGAGATATTTTCTTACATTAATAGACGATTTCAGCCGTTATACTATTATTTTTCTGCTGAATGAAAAGTCTGAAGTTTTCAATATGATAAAAATTTATATTGAAATGGTTAAGAACAAATTTGGTAAAGTTCCAAAATGCATTAGATCCGATAACGGAGCTGAATATAAATCAAAAAGGATGATTGAAATGCTTCAAAATGGGGTGGCTGAAAGGAAAAATCGTTATCTTGTTGAAATGGCTCGTTGTCTTCTTGAAGAAGCTGGTTTATCTAAAATTTATTGGGGAGAAGCCATTATGTGGTCTAATTATTTACAAAATAGATTATTTACCTCTTCCATTCCATGTACTCCTTATGAAAGGTGGGAAGACCGCAAGCCTGATATAGGAAATTTTTATATATTTGGTTTTAAAGCATATGTGTTATCAGCTCAAATTAATAGAAAGAAACTAGATAACAAATCAACGCTATTAACTTTTATGGGTTATGATGAACAGTCTAAAGGGTTGCGTTTTGTTGATACAAGCACTAATAAAGTTACTATAGGCAGAGATTTTAAATTTGTATCTTTGAATACTGTCATTAAGTTGAAGGATGTAAATAATTCACTTCAGAATAACAAACCTTTGGAAATTAATGTTTTTACAAAACGTTCATGTGATGTTAATGATACCCTCACTGATGATTCTGATTCTTATTGCAGTATTAGCTCTGACCTTGAATATTTTGTAAATGATAATCCAGTTGCAGGAGACTCCCAAGATACTGAACTAATGTTACGAAGATCATCAAGAATTAATAAAGGAGTTCCTCCTGCAAAGTATTCCGCGAGTCTAGTAGAATCTGATATCTTTGAACCTAAAACATACAAACAAGCAGTCCACTGTAAAGAAAAGCTCGAATGGGAGTCAGCAATGACTGAAGAAATGGACTCTCTTAAAAAGAATAAAACTTGGGATTTGCTTTTTGCTCCAAAAGATGCAAATATAGTTGGTTGCAAATGGACTTACAAAATAAAACGAGGAGTTGATGGTACAATTCAACGGTTTAAGGCTCGTTTAGTTGCGCAAGGTTTTAATCAGAAATACGGTTGTGATTATGACGAAGTTTTTGCACCTGTTGTACGTCAAGCTACTTTTCGTATTCTTTTGTCCGTTGCTGGTATAAAAAAGATGTATGTGGAACATATTGATGTAAAATGTGCTTTCCTAAATGGTAATTTAAATGAAACAATTTACATGAAACAACCACCTGGTTTTATTGAAGGCGATGGTAATTTAGTATGCAAACTTAATAAGAGTTTATATGGTCTGAAGCAAGCCGCTAATGTTTGGAATAAAGCTTTAAATGATGTATTAATTAACAGTGGATTTTTACAAAGTAAAGCAGATTTATGCTTATATAGCAAAGTCATCAATGGGGAAGATGTTTATATGCTTATTTATGTTGATGACTTGGTAGTAGCTTCTTCAAAAAAGGATGAAATACAAAATGATCATGAATTATTGAATACTAAATTTGAAGTCAGCAATCTTGGGCCAATATCACATTACCTTGGCATGGAAGTTATAAAAACAAAAGAATTTCAATACAAGATTCGACAAAAACAATTTATAGAAAATATGATAGTTAAATTTGGTCTACAAGATGCTAAGGCTTCAAAATATCCTCTTGATCCCTCTTATGGGAAAACTGATTCAGAACCATTACTACGAAATAGTGAATACCAAAGTTTAATAGGATCACTATTATATGTTGCTGTAAATACACGTCCTGATATTTCAGCTAGCGTTGCAATATTGGCTCAAAAAACAAGTAATCCAACTATCGAAGATTGGAATGAATTAAAACGTGTAGCAAAATATTTAAAAGGAACTTCGGAATTGTTTTTAAATTTAAATGGAAATTTTGAAAAGGAAAATGAACTTGTTGGTTATGCAGATGCAAACTGGGCAGAGTGCAGAATAGATAGAAAATCAAATTCTGGTTATATTTTTATGATTAATGGCGGTACAATTAGTTGGTCATGCAAAAAACAAACAAGTGTTTCCTTGTCAACAACAGAAGCAGAATTTATTGCATTATCAGAAGCTGCAAAAGAAGCTGTGTGGATAAGAAGAATTTTGTTTGATTTAGGATGTAATCAAAAATTTCCGACTTTAATATATGAAGATAATCGGAGTTGCTTAAATTTGATTAAAAAAGAAAAATTAAGTAATCGTTCTAAACATATTGATACTAATTTCATTTTGTAAAGGATTATGTAGATAAGAAAGTTATAGATTGTAAATATTGTCCTTCAGAAGAAATGATAGCAGATATGTTAACAAAACCATTATCAATCTCTAAACTTGAAGTTTTTAGACATAAAAGCAACATTTACTGATTCGCAATTGAGGAGGAGTGTTGAGAATATTAAATATAACACACTTTGAGTAAATACACTTGCGTATTTGATAAATGTTTATAAATAGTTATTTTGTATTTTAACTTCATATTGAAAATTTAATTTTCTTCAATTCAGAATTTTTTCCTTTAAAACATAAACATTGTACATATAATAAATAAAGATTTTTAATTAAAAATATAAATCACAATTTTAATAACGCACATTCACAAAATAAACCACATAGCTGGGTAAAGTTATAATAATATTGTTTGTCATTATTTTGAGCAGGTTGGTATTAAAAATGGGCTAAATCGGGCATCATTGTGCTTTGTCCAAAAAGATGCAGACACCTCTAAAAAATTGTGAAAACTCAGTATGTTTGTCGTAATGATTTAGTAATACGATTATCAAATTGTTGCGTTTTCAAATATTTTGTTTACATTTGTTATAAATAGTACAATAAGTCACGATATTAATGTAAACGTAAAACCGATGTGGAGGGTACCAATGATTCGGCACAGTCGATTATAACACTCTTACTTGCTTTTTTATGAAAATAGATTAAAATTAAGCCTAACATTTAGTTGGTCTAAATTTTTTATAATTTCAATATGTATATTAGTAGAAGTAACTTAAATTTTAGAACTTACCAACTGATGGTATATTAATACATAAAGCATTGGATAATTTTAAATATGTTCGACCCAGTTCATACGAACATATTTGTTGTACATCACTTATATCAATCAACAAGTCTATAATAAAATAATTCCTTAATATATCCAACACTGGCATTATAACTCTTAACTACTTACGTGATGTTCCTTCAGTACGACAAGTAATATATACACATGCGGCATAAATATGGGTACTCTTCCGACCACGAGTCAAATGACGCATAAGAGCCATTTTAAAGAAATTTAATGCTGTGTCAATATAATGCTGGGTCAATTGTAACTGCTGACACAAATGGGTTATTTCTCTTTTGGCTTTTTTCAAAGTTACTTCCCGAGATTCTGTGCCAGAACCAACTTGAAATTTACCATAACCATAGTTGGTGGCACCGCCCGAAGATTCGGCTGAAACAAATTGACCAATGGCCGACGCACCATGGCCCACCTCTTCAAATTGTATTTCAGATACAATTAAGGAATCCTCAAGTACAGAACCACAATTTGTGCAAACTATAATCAAAGTTGTTATTTGCAGGTAAAAACATGTTTTTTTATTGCAACAACGTACCTCTATCACCACGTGCATTATCCTCTTCAATATCTGTAGAACCACAATTGCGACATTTTACACCAGAAGACATTTTTATGCTTTTAAAATATATTTAATATTAATAAATAGATATGAGTTTAATATTTCTTATTTTTATTTTGCAAATTTGCGAATTTCTTATTTCAAGTGTCAATTTCAAACTCACACATGTTACAAACAAATGTCATACTGAATGTAAACAAAAAGGGACATACAGCTGTTTTGAATTCACCACACATGTGTTGTATTTTATTGCTTACTCGAAGAAAAACACAATTAAGGCCTAGTTAGTCATACGTTGTTAAAATGTATCTGTACCGTAAATGTTACGTTGGCATTTGTTGCAATTATAGAACGTAAAAAACGTACCAGCATGTTGCTGTGTAAAAGTAACCAAACTTTATCAGCTGTTCACAAATGTCACGTACAAACGCAGCAAAAATCTATTTTCAACAGATTGGGACGTTCCGGTAAAGGTGCTATTACATGATGTGTTTTTTACATATGTACTGTCAAATTTTCCCACAACAAGAGTTGTACACATCGTGTGATACATATGAAACATTGTTTATGTGCAATACATGAGGAAAGTCACACGTACATTTTCCAATTAGAACAGGTTCTATTTTTGCATGACAAACAAATGAAAATACAACACTGCTTGTGGCGAAAGAAAAACAGTGTAAATTTTTAAGATTAACATTGAAAGAAAAATAAATTGTTTAGTATTAATTAACAATTAAAAAATATATAACTTTTTTGACAACAAATTTTTGTAAATTCACAAATTTAATCAGCTGTTGTTTACATTTAGAGTTATGTCATACGGAAATACATACGCACGTGTGATAGCAAAAATTATGAATCGTATGTAAAAGACAATTTTGACAGACATGAAGAATTTCATATGGATAAAAAAAGTGACAGTACATATGTAAAAAACACTTCGTGTAATAGAAATTTTGGAATATCAAAATTAATCCAAACAAGACCCAAGCAATAATTTTTCCATTCAACAAATCTCCCAAAAGACTGCCAAGACGTCACCTTCTTATTGGAAATAATACCATAAATGTACTTAACGATGTCAAATATCTCGGAGTTGTCTTGGACAAAAAGCTTACATTTAAACAACATATTATGGCTACGTGCCAAAAAGCTATAAAATCATTTAAAGCATTATGGCCACTACTAAATAGAAGGTCATTTCTAAACCACCAAAACAAAAATCTACTTTTCAAAAGTGTTATAAGGCCGATATTAACATACGCGTGTCCTATTTGGAGTGACGCTGCCAACTGCCACCTAAAACGCTTACAAATTATACAAAACAAATGTCTTAAAATTATATATAAAAAGCACTGGAGGTATCCTACAAATCTTCTTCATGAAGAAACCGGTTATGAAAAAATTATCGATTTCATATCAAGGATTAATAACAATTACTTTGCCAAAATTGAAAATATATTATTAAATTTTTTAATTAATTTATTTATATACATATAACATTTATTTGTATTTACAGTTGATTATATATTTTAAGAGTTTAGGGACTATGTTCCTTTTCTACTTAGTAATTAAATTTTAGTTTTAATATTTACATTTCAAATTATTAATTGTGGAGGAAAAATTTAAAAAAACCTTTTTGAAGCAGGGGTATAAGATAAAATTTAGGATTGGATAAGGGGGTAAAATTACGATGAAAGTATTTCATTAATATGGGAATGTTGAGACAGTTCGCATCTTCTTATGAAATTTTCAGTCAATCTGCTTATTTTTTCGTTGATTTGTTCGATGTTAGCAATTATATGCAAACGTCTGGTGGAGTAATGCCAGGGAAGTCGAAATATCATTTTTAACAGTTTGTTCTGAGCTATTTGTAGCTTACTGATATGACATTTTGCAGCAGTGGACCAAACTGGACAACAGTAGAACATGATGGGATGGAAGATAGCTTTTATTATTTGCTTTTTGTTATCAGTATTTAGATCAGAATTCCGGTTTATCAGTGGGTACATAAGCCGTGTAGTTTTGTTTATTTTGTCGAGCAGATAGTGTATATGTTCATTAAAGTTTAATTTGGTATCTAGAATAACTCCAAGATATTTAACTTTACTTTCCCAAGAAATATCATGGCTCATAAACCTGAGCGGTGACTGTGGAATAAAACATGCTTTCCTTTTCCTCGTAAAATATATGGCTTGCGTTTTTTCGGGGTTTACTAGGATGTTCCATTTGTTATAGTACTTGTTTAACTCAACTAATGCACTTTGTAGATTTGAAACGATGCTAGTTGCGTGAAGATCGGAGCTTAATATTGAAGTATCATCTGCAAAGATTGAAGTGGTACAATTTGGGAAGGTTGGAATGTCTGATGTAAAAATATTATATAATATTGGTGACAGACATGAGCCTTGCGGACAACCTGCTGATATGTAGGTTTGTTGAGAACAAGTTTTACCCAAATATACCTGAAACGACCTGCCATGCAAAAAACTTTGTATAATTTTTATTATTTCCAAAGGAAAGTTACTTCCTTTTAATTTGAAAATGAGGCCATCGTGCCAGACTGAGTCAAAAGCAGCTTTTATGTCTAGCAGGACCATACCGGATGATTTTCCATTTCGAAAATTATTTTTGACCAAATTCCTGATTTTTTTCAAAGGTTGGCATGTATTGTGTTCACTTCTAAATCCAAATTGTTGTCTTGGAAGTATATTATTTGAATCAATAAATATAGATAATTTTTCTTTTATAATTTTTTCTAATATTTTGCTCACAGCAGAAAGCAGACTTATTGGTCTGTATGAAAGAGGTGAGTTAGATGGTTTATTTGGTTTTGGTATTGCTATTGTTTTGGATATTTTCCAGGAATTTGGGAAGTAACATTGTTTTAAACATCCATTAAAGATAGTGGTAAGATATGTTATAGCTTTTTTTGGTAGCTTTTTTAAGCATTTATTATTAATTTGATCCAGTCCTGGTGACTTTTTCGTCTTTAAATTTTTAATAATTTGCGCTATTTTCTCTTGCGTTACGAAGTAACAATTTTGAGGACTTGTTTCCGCTGATCGCACGAAGTCTGCTGTATTGTTCACTTCTAAAACAGTTTCTGTATCGCTAAGATGAGATGAAAGACAATGGTTCATTTTAAAATTGTGAGCTAAGATTTCACACTTATCTTGCTGGGTGTAATACGTTTCATTATTTTGTTTAAGTATCGGCATATTTTTAGATTTCTTTCTTAACATTTTAGAAATTTTCCAAAACGAAGAAGAAAATTTATCCAATGTTGACAGCATACTATTCCAGGACTTATTTTTAAAGTCATTTATTTCTTTTGTGATCTGGTTGTTCAGTCTCGCCATTTGTTGGTGGTCATAACTATCCCTATAGCGTTTCCAATTCCGCCTGAATCTGTTCCTAATTTGTATCATCAATTTGATGTTATGAGGTAATGGTTTTGACGATGGTGTAATTCTGCGTTTAGGCACACTGTTTTCTATTGCTATTTTAATGTTTTCATTGAAAATATTTATCATGCTATCGATCTGAGTGCAATCATTTATTTCACTTACTTCACGTCCTCTTGGCAGATTTCTTTTAATGAACCTAGAAAATCGGGTCCAGTTAGCTTTATTAAAATCGTAGTATAGATCATCCAAAAAAACACACCTTAAATCAATCTCACTACTAATAGGTAGGTGATCAGAGCTTAGATCATTTATCACTATAACTGCAGACATGTTAATCGCTACATTTGTTAGAAAAAAGTCTAGAGTAGACCCTTGTTTATTTGGATCTGATGGTATGTACGTGTGTTCGTGGGGAAAATTTATTTGGGTTTGATTTAATTGCAGTTTTCCATACAATATATTTCCCCAACAATTGTTTCTTATACAGCCCCAGTAGCTGTGCCTGCAGTTGAAATCGCCCCCTATAATATATTTATGATTTGATGCTGTTAATTTTCGAAGATCATTAGTAAAGGCTTGTGTTTTAGATTGGTCGTGTCCCGATGAACCCCCTGGAAAGTAACAGGAGTAGATGTGTACAAAATCATTAACATTTTGGATTATAACACCTACATTTTCAATTAATGATGTATTTATTACAGGTAATAGTTGATGTTTAATATTTTTTTTAACAAGAATTGCTACTCCCCCACCTCTGCCTTCTTGACGGTCATTTCTATAGCAATAGTAATTTTGGTTTCTTATTGAAATATTTTCATTAAGCCATGTTTCGCATAACATACAGACATCAACATTGTTTTCTTCCAAAAACTGAAACAATTCTAATTTTTTGTTGCGTACTCCTCGTGCGTTCCATGATACTATTTTGGTTTTCGCATTCATTGAAAAAGAAATTTACAAGCTAGGTCGGTTACAACCTTAAATTGATCTTCTCTAGATTTGCAATTTCCTAGTCTAGAAATCAGTTCAAACGTAAGATCTTTTATTTCTTCAATAGAAAACATGTTGTTTGTGTTATTATTTCCATTAGTACCATTTGTTGTAGTACTGAATAGTAGATTATGATTTAAATTTGGAGCGTTTGCCCTAACATTTTGGTTTAACGTGTTGGGGAAGTTACCATTGTAATTTGCAGTGGTATTATATGTTCGACTGGCTACCCTGCGCGTTTTCGGTTGTGTGCGCTGTCGTATCTGCATGTAGGTAACTCTACTTGGGCATTCGAGAGACATGGCTTTATGAGGACCATTGCAATTTGCACATTTTTCGAAAGATGCGTTACATTCTACAGTTTTGTGTTCCCCTGCACAGTGGGCACAGAATGATTTTACCTTACATTTCTCTAGATATATAATATTGAACTATTACTTGTATGGGAGGTACCACGCCCACTTATCTGATCCCGGCCATTTCCGGCGTAGCTAGTAATATTAATAATAGGTGACCTCACACAAATTTGCAAAGCTCTCCCTATCATAGTACCCAATATATATGATATTAAAAATTTACTTTGTGTGGGAGGTGCCACGCCCATATCCGCAGTAAGAATCTGTGAAAATTTCAGGAAGATCAGATGGGTAGTTACGGAGATTACCTCCTACAAACAAACAAACACACATTACCTCTTTATTATATTAATAATTAGTATAGACAAATTTTAAAATCAAGAAAAATTGTTAACTATATAAAAAAGAGTATAACTTATTATAACTTATGAAAAACTACTTTAAATCAAAAAAATTTTAATAAATATTTCTTCGAAATAGCCTTAATTTTCATCTTCTAGAAGTTGTTTAGCTTCTTCGTCTAATTCAATAGAGATAGTTATCCATTTTTGTCGAATGTCGGTCATATATGGATCTGAAGTGCACAACAAAATAGTGATAAGGTCTTCATTAGTGCAACATCTGCACATTTTTCTTGTGTTGTGCTCGCGAATCAATCTGTAGTCCTTGTTCCTTTTTTCATGCGCTTTTTCTGATAGATCTCTTATTGGTAGCATATGGTTTTTAATTATTTGTTCCCCATGGTACAAAATTTTATGTTTTATTGGCGTACTCTCTAATTTTTTTTGCATTTAAATGCAAGAACTTGTAATATGATTTTGAATCGTCTTATTAATTCATGATCTACACCTGTGATAGATGCTGCAGTTTCTGGATCGGAAAAAAATCTCCTCGCAGTATTTCCATCATTTGAGTTTCCTTCTTTTTGTTTTGGTTGATCGATTATGAGGCCTATCTGTAGATATTTTTCTTGAATTTTTTGTTTTGCTTTCTTTTATCTTAATTTTCTTTGTTTCTTCTCACTGTTTCGCCTAACGGACCAAATTCCAAATCATAACCCAATTTAAGAATATGTTCCATAAATCGTATTCTGACATGAAGAGGAGACATTCCAAGTTCGTAGGCTTCCTTAAAACGTCTTGTGGGGGCGTTGGCTTAATTTACTTGATGTAGTTTGGCATATAATGCAGCTTGGCGATGACTTCGGTTAAAGCTTGTACTTTTTTGTGAGACACATTTTAAAATTTTCTTCAATGTCTTGGTCATCAAATTTAAATATTACTGGTTGAAGTTCTTTAATTTGATCTTTTATTTTTTGAACTTCTTCAGTTATGACATCTCTGGTTTCCTTTTTGAATGCAAATTTTAGTGGTCTTCAATACTTTGTTGAAGAAGGAATTTAATTTTTCCATACATCAATTTCTGGTGCTCTACTAGTTGACGGCTCTAAGCCGCTATAAATTTTTGTTAAGCGCAATGGAACGAGAGATACCATAAATTAATTAGCATCTAACGAATTTTCGGCATTAAATTACTTGTACCATAAGTAGATTTTAGGTGGAGATTTTAATAGTAGGTATCAGTAGTGGGATTGTATTAGAGCAAATTGTTGGGGAAACATTCTATATAAGAAATTAGATTCTTATAATATCAATATAATCTAGACTTGTGATAATACTTACATTTCTGCTAGTGCTCACAGGCAAGGTTCTACACTGGACATATTTCTAACAAATGTTCCTGAAATATTAACACTAGCCTTTGTAATTAAAGATTTAAGTTTGGCTGATTTGCATGTAGTAATAGAATTAACTTCGAATATAACGAATCTAAGTTCTCTTGAATATGATTTTACTAAAACTAATCTATAATATTAGTAAGCTAGGCGATTTCTTGTGACCGATAATTCAGTTCGAATCTAATTCTCTTTATGAACGGTCGTGTAAATAATTAAAGCGCTTAGAGTACAACTATTTAAAATTAACAACAAGTGTATATTTTTGTTTTTGCAATTGCCTATTATTGATCTCATTTGAACTCACGTGGTAGACAATCCAGCTTATAACAGGAATAAAAATTTAGCGATGGCCCGAGGGGCCAAATCTTCATCAAAAAGAAAGCTTGTGAACAAAAAGATGACAAGACTTCCTCCGGGTTTTGTTAACCCGAACATCGCGTCAACTTCCAGCAACAGATTTAGCCTGCTTGCTGGCCTCAATGATATGGACGTAACTCCTGCATCAAATATTAATGATATTAAACAACACAAACCTCCACCTATAGTTGTAGAAGCCAACGCCTCATTTGCAGAAATACGAAAACTACTTGGTAAAGATTGTATTTTCAAACGTACTTCAATTGGTACCAAAATATTTGCTCCAACTAAAGAATTGTACGAATGCTATAAGCAAATTCTTAAAGAGAGTAAAATGGAGTTTCATTCATATGGCTCCAAAGATAATAGGTTATACACAACCTTTCTACACGGTTTACCCCGCATAAACTCTGAGGACATCACCGAAGAGTTAAAAAACTACAACTTATCCCCTTCTTCGGTGGCTGAAATAGTCACCAAATTCAGTTCGAACAACAATGCTGTTTACAAAGTTCAATTTGTTCGTAAAAATTTTAACCCAACTGCCTTAAAAAATGTAAGGACAATTTCCAATATCATAATTTCTTGGAAAAAAACAAATCTAGGTCCAGAAATAAACCAACTCAATGCTGGAACTGCTTAATGTATGGCCATGGCGGTGAACATTGCCATCGAAGTGCTGCATGTATGATATGTGCAGAACAACATCATACAAGTGTGTGTCCGTTTAACACAAATGAAAAAAGACCAGCTGTTTTTACATGCTTTAATTGCAAAAAACATGGAAAAGAGAGAACTGATCACTCTGCAAACGACATCAACTGTCCGTTACGTTCTCTCTATTTGGAAACTAGAACAAGAGTAACTTCCAAAAGTCATAACAACAGCAGGCAACAACAAATTATTTCATTTCAATCAAAGGTTGATTTCCCAAATTTAAGTAACAACAACACAAATTGTAACAATAACATCAATAATAACAGCAAAGCTACATATGCTAATCAGCTGAAAACAAACAACGATTTATTTAGCATTGATGAGCTTTTTGATATTTTCACTACAGCTATGGATGATTTGCATAGGTGCACCTCAAAAGTACAACAAATCAAAGTTGTAATGTCAATGGTAAAATACGCCCATGGATTATACTAATAATTTAAACGAATTCAAAATGCTTCACTTGAATGCCAATGGCATTTCAAACTTTTCTAAATTAAAACAATTTGAGATACTAATTGAACGAGAAAATATTAAAGTAGCGTCTTTGAATGAAACTTTTTTTTCAGAAAATCATAGACCCTATTTTAAAAATTATTATTTATATAGAAGTGACAGAACAGATGCAAGAGGAGGAGGAGTAGCTCTGTTAATTCATAAATCTGTCGCTCATAAAAACCTCTTTATATCAAACACCTCATCAATCGAAAACATCTCTATTGAAGTTATTATAAATAATAGACCTATTGTTGTATCTTCGTTATATTCACCAAGATATACTCATAACTTCTGTGCTGATATCTTGAACCTAACACCTTCCACCAAAGAATATATAGTTTTTGGTGACCTAAATGCCAAACATTGTTCATGGAATTGTCGTTCAAATAATACTGCAGGAATCGCACTTAACAACCTACAGCAATCAAGCATTTTTTTTATTCACTATCCTAATAGTCCAACCCTATTCCCCCATCAACACAATCGCGAAGCATCCACAGTCGATATTATTTTAAGCAACTCCGCTTTAAATATAGACGTAAAAACAATGGATTACGAAATACCATCAGACCATCGCCCCATTATATGTACACTTAAAAGGTCAATGGCCTTGCAGGTTGACCTCAATTATTATGATTATAGTGCAACCAACTGGAACATTTATATGAATTTTTTAGACAATAAAATCACGTTATATTCCGATATATACAATACCAAGGCAGTAATTGATCAGGAAATCCAAAAATTTATAAATGTAGTTTTCGAAGCAAGGGATGCGTCTACACCTAAAATAACTCAACAAAATAATTACACATTACCAGAAAATACTGTGAAATATATAAAACTAAGAAGAAGCTTTAAAAGAAAAAGCCAACGATCTTCAAATATAGGCGAGCAAACTTTTTATAATCAATGTACTAAGTTTCTAAGTAACATGATTGATAAAAGTATTAATTCGGAGCGCAATAAGAAATGGTCTCAATTATTATCCAATTTAAAACCAGGTGATAAATCATTTTGGAAAATAAGCAGGAACTTGCGAGGAAAAGGAAAAAATCAAATTGCTCACTTCAAAGTTGGAAATACAAAAATAACATCTGATAGGGACAAGGCTGAAGTCCTGGCAAATACATTTGTCCAAGCAAATAACCTCACTTCGAACTATAACCACTCGGCAGATACACTAATAAATACAACAGTAAATAATTTTAAGAAGGAAAATCCCAGTTCTGAATCTGCAATTTATACATCTCTTGAAGAAGTAATGAATATTGTCTCATCAATAAAACCCTCAAAATCCCCTGGTTTTGACAATGTTCCCAACCTGCTTTTAAAGAAACTACCAATTAAAGCTTTAAAATTACTGGTTATAATATTTAACAGCTGCATCAAACTCAACTATTTCCCAAACCATTTCAAAAATGCTAAGGTTATAGCTATTAACAAACCTAGCAAGCCAAAAACTAACCCAAACAGCTACAGACCTATCAGTCTATTAAGTAACTTAGGTAAAATATTTGAAAAACTTCTACATTCTCGTCCTAGTGAATTTGTAACGACCAATTCTATTGTTGCTAAAGAACAATTTGGATTTAAAAAAGGACATAGCACTACTCACCAAATAAACAGAATTAAAAATCAAATAATCACCAATAAAAACAATAAACGTTCAACGGGTGTAATATTGTTAGATATTGAAAAAGCGTTTGACACCGTTTGGCATAATGGCCTCTTATTTAAACTTCTTGATGCAAATATACCAAAATATCTATGTAAACTTATTTCAGATTTCATTCACGACAGAAGCTTTAAAGTTGCAATTAATAATGAAACATCAACTCCAAAAACCATTACCTCAGGGTTACCTCAAGGATCAGTCTTGTCGCCATTGCTTTACTCGATATATACATCCGATTTTAAAGTCCCAAAATATATGAAAATTGCCTATTACGCAGATGACACTGCGTTAATTTCTTCAAACAAACTTACAAGTGCACTCCTGAAGAAAATGGAAAAGGGACTTATAAATTGCAGTAAATATTTCCACAAATGGAAAATCAAAATTAATCCAAACAAGACCCAAGCAATAATTTTTCCATTCAACAAATCTCCCAAAAGACTGCCAAGACGTCACCTTCTTATTGGAAATAATACCATAAATGTACTTAACGATGTCAAATATCTCAGAGTTGTCTTGGACAAAAAGCTTACATTTAAACAACATATTATGGCTACGTGCCAAAAAGCTATAAAATCATTTAAAGCATTATGGCCACTACTAAATAGAAGGTCATTTCTAAACCACCAAAACAAAAATCTACTCTTCAAAAGTGTTATAAGGCCGATATTAACATACGCGTGTCCTATTTGGAGTGACGCTGCCAACTGCCACCTAAAACGCTTACAAATTATACAAAACAAATGTCTTAAAATGATATATAAAAAGCACTGGAGGTATCCTACAAATCTTCTTCATGAAGAAACCGGTTATGAAAAAATTATCGATTTCATATCAAGGATTAATAACAATTACTTTGCCAAAATTGAAAATTCCTCTTACCCACTGCTAAGAGAATGTATAGAAATAACGTAAAATTAAAAAAGAAATCACCAAATTGAAAATTATATGCTTATAGAGGTCTATTATTACTAATAAACCTCCTATAAGCATATAAACATTTTCAGATAGTATTTGAATATATTAAATCATATAAAGGTTTTTTCCTCCCATTTTCCTTTAAAAATCATTAAAAAATAAAATAAAAACTATTTAATATCTTTAGATCCTATGTATTATTTGTTGCAATATCTATATGTAAAGATAAGATCTCATATGTAAATATCAAATTTGTTAAAATATGTAAATAAAGGAAGCATGTATAATTGAAATTTGAAATTGAAGATAAAAAGAACTAATTGATATTTAAACTCTAACATGTTTTTTATTGAACCTTGTCATTATTTTAAAAAATTAGACATTAATTTTATGAAAAATAAACGATTTTAAAAAACGTCTAAATTTTGCGTTGATTTAAAAAAAAAACTCGTAATCAGTGGTCGATGTTAATAAAACACACTTTTGGAGATGATGTTCTATAATAAAAACTTTTTATTTACAGAATCTATTTTCCATTATAATTTTTTCAATTATAACATAGATTGTTTATGCACTAATTATTACTAATAAATTAATTTAAAATAATATTTCACTCAAATCACATATTTTTATTTATTTTTTGCATATGATTGCCACAACTTTGTTTATGTTCGAAACAGTAGTGATGCCAGTCAAATCCAATTTATTTGAATTTCGAATTTTCTTTGGTGATGCCTAACTTATTTCAAAAAAAGAAGTCATTCTTAAATGAATGAAATTAAAGAACAAAAACAATTAAACGAACAAGTAAAATGTTATTATAAAAGAAAATATTTTTTTTTACTTTCTTTATAATCTTAAGGAAAAACATGCAAAAACTATTTAAGCTTTTTTTTGTGAGAGTGACTAAAGAACCATATGGCACCTCGGTTTCTAGATAACATATGGTTCTGAAGCTACACCATATGTTTCATGTCATTTGACAATAAAAAATATAATTTCGAAAATATAAAATTTGTGTTTTCAAGAAACCCAAAATTTCCATTTCATGTTATTTCAAATTCATTCTTATTCAAATAACAACGTTTCAAGAACAGGGCTGTATACAATCGTCTCCGTCACGTACTGGAGGCCCAAACAAATTTAATTCTGAAACGTCGTTCCAAAAACCATCGAAATTTAGTGGTTTTATGCCCTTTCGAAACCCCTTAGAAAATTCGGGATTTTTTTTCCCTTTCGGACAATAATTTTTCAAATTGCTGCACTGTCGTTATTTTCATTTTTAATTTAATTTTTTGTAGTCGTTTCAACTTCGATACTAACGTTATTATCTTCGTTTCAGAATGGAGAATACAAATATATTTTTGATACATTTCGATAACGCCAACAGTGATGCCAAACTGTCGTTTTTATTTTTTCAAACGATAACGCCAATGGGAATAGGCCATATTCTTAGTATTTTCTGTAAAATAATTTCGATCGAAAAATTTCAATAACGAATGCGACGATTAGACTCCTGGGTTGGTCCAAAATATAATTATTTTTTGCATTATCTGCTTTTGTAGTTGATTATAAATTATTCGTCGATTCAAAATTCTTTCAATTATGATACAAAGTGCATTAATTTAATGCTATACTATTTCATACAAGTTATGAGAATTCAAATCTGATTATTTAATTTACTTGCTAAAAACCCAATACTTTTTTTTTTTTATAAAAATCACTTTTATTTAAAAATTGGTTTGTAATTATGTAATATTCTTGCGTTTTTAAAAATATTTTTTATATGTATATATGTATATTTTAGCAAATTAATGTGGAGAAAAAATAAACTTGTGTTATGCAAAAGTATTTAGACGGGGACAATAGACAATCAAGTTAAATTATAATTAAAATTAACCATTATTATATGTAATTTTAAATCAAATCTTAAATTTAAACAAAACTAAATATTCAAAAAGTATTGTTGTTTAATATGGATAAACTATAATTACCATGCCATATATAATTTTATTAATTATAATTATTTAAAATTCTTTTTGAATTTAAAACTATTTGTTAATACATGCCTGTTCTTTCAAATACATTTTCCTTAGCCACGAGAAATGAAATATCTTTTCATGTGGATTATGTTATTCGAATTGTTAGACATGTATAAAGAAATAATTGGGAGAGTAAAAGATTATACATTTAAATAAACTTGTATTACAAAAATATCTAAAAATTTATTTATTTTTATATAAACAAATACAAGAAAATTCTTTAAATACATTTTTTAAATAATGTAATTTGATTTTTGCATACACTTGTTTTAAAACTTTTCAGGCAAAATTTTGACCTCCTGCCTTAAATGAGACAACACATATCAACGGAAGGGGTTAGGGATAGAATTTTACATTATACACTAATTCTTAAAATAATATGTTAATTTCATACTTTTACATAACAACACATCTTTTATTTTTAGCCATGGTATCGCCTACGACCGGATGTAATGGTGTCTCTGTGATTTTAATATCGGATTGTTCTGATTCCATAGCACAGGATGTTTCAATTTTTAAAGATACGTTTTTTAATTCTTTATCTTCAAATTGCAATTCTCCTTTGTCAGTAGCAACATCAATTCCGTCGTTCTTTTTCGCTTGGTTTCCATCAGCTTCTGCTCCCAATGTAGCATCGTCTTCACTATTGGTAGTAGTGTTTTCAGAATCATTTTCGGCGTTGTCGATCTCTTCATGTGTTGATACACCGGATACATTTTGAACCTCAATTTCATCTTCGGCAGAATTTAATTTTTCTACCAACTTTACGGGTGTACTACTTTTTAAAGTGGCCTTTGAGAAACGATTGCGCAACAAAGAGAGTGGAGAAGCAACAGCATTAAAGAAACCTTGCATATCATAACGAGCCTTTTTAGGTGGTGATATTTCCATATCAGTTTGTAATTCACCAATAGCTGATTGAGAATGTTGTGGTGGTGTACGATCACGTTTACGACCACGTCCGAAGAATGAAAATGATGCGTTGTTTGGCACTTCAGAGCCCACGGTTACATTTAAACTTGTGTTGGTAGCATCCAACTCAGTGTTAATACGCCTATATGATTCACGAAATTGTGTATTACTTTGAAATTTCGAAGGAGTATAGTCAGAAATTGGACGTATACTCTTTCTACCTGATATGTGGGAAAAGGTTTTAGGACGTTCGGTTGATAATCCAGTTAGCATAGCTAGTTGCACATCTGATTTAGGAGCGGCAGTATTTTTTTTTGGCAAAAATATTTTACCTGGAGTGGAAGTAGCCGTGGGGGCTAGGGGTATATTGATGTTTGCTGCCTCCCCATAATGTGAAGTTTTAATGGGAGAATTTTCCACTGCTAAAGGTTCCATTTCTACATCAACGTCAATGGCATCAATGGCTGTGGTGACTTCTCGTGTAACTATATGAACAGTTTTAAATGATTTAGAGGCCGTGACCGATTTAGGTGGTGTTTTTTCTGAAGCTTTTGCAGGAGTTTTATGTGAGGGTGTGGAAGTTTTGCTACCCCTGTTGTTGCCTTTGGGAGTTACAGGAGGGGTTTTTTGTTGTTGCTGCTCTTCCTCTGGTTTAACCTCTACCTTTTCTATATTCTCTTCTTTTTCTGCATCTGCAATTTTACTTTCTGTCAGATCCTTTGATTTTGTTTCTTCGACAGTTTTCTCAACTTGTTCAACATTTCCTCGATTTTCATCTATTTTGTTTTCCACATCATTTTTATCTTCTTTGACTTCTTTAAGTTTATTGTCCTCTTTTTTTGTTTCGTCTGTTTCCTGATCATTTTTAACCTCCATTGGTTGAGGTTCTTCCATACATGGTTTATCTTCCTTATCGACTTTATTTGGTTTTTCAGTTTTATCTTGTTTCTCAGGCTTATCTTCTTTTTCGGACTTATCTTGTTTTTCGGTTTTATCTTGTTTTTCAGGTATATCTTGTTTTTCTAATTTCTCTTTTTTATCCTTTTCACTTAATTTGCCGTCATTACCATTTTGATGCTGTTTTTCTTTATTTTGCTGTTGTTTATTGTTCACACCATTTTGACTCTTTTCAGATCCAGGTTTTTTATTATCATTTTGATGGGGTAGTCTCTTCTCAGTATAATGTGGTTTTTTGTTAGAATTTTCTTTAATATCAGAAGATTGATTACCTGATGATTGCTGTTCAGCCTTATGTTGTTGCTGCTGCTTATTGTCTTGCCTAGTGTGGCTAGCTGCAAAATTGCCATTGGCATTACCACCACTGTTATGTGTCATATTGCCACCTTTATTAGGTTGTCCTTTAGTAACGGTGCCACTTAAGGACATTGGAGTACGACGACCCGGTGTTGTTGAAGTTTTGGCTGACATTTTGAAGAACTTTTAGGACTTAGTTAAATGTTATTGTTGGAAGATAAAACTGAAATTATAGAAACAGATAAGATTTGAAAATTTATCGATTTTATTTATTAATGATAGAAGAATTTTAATTTTTCTTGAAAATAAGAAAAGCAAATACATAAAAAATATATAACGCAAAAGATCAAAAACAAATGTGGAAAGAAATAAAAAACCTGGTAATTAAAAAGAAACAATCTGTGATAAAAATGTGATATTTAACCAAATCTATAATATTAATAGGCTAGGTGATTTCTTGTGACCGATGTTTTGTTCTACCGATTTATCCAGATTTTGACAAAACGTACATATATTATTTGATAGGTATTTCTTTTTAGCCGTTTTGCAGATTTACAAATTTTTTTCTTTTTTTTTTTTTTTTAGTAAATTGCATTTAAAGTTGCTACTAACACATACATAAAATTACACAATGCTGTGTGTGTTTATTAAATTTGTTATTGTGTTTGTAATAAAAATGAGTTTGTTTTTTTGTGTTGATTTGTGAATTGACTATAACTGATTAGCATATCTTTCTTTAGGGTCTTTATTTAATGAAAAAATAAAATTTCATAGAATTTGCACTCGAATTTCGAGGGCTGGAATATGCTAGTAGAATATAAAGATAACAACCAAATCGCTAGTGAGTTTAACAAATATTTTGTCAGTATTATTAGATCGATAAGAGAATCGATTGAAAAAGCGCAAAACGTTAACAATGCACAATTTCAAATTTAGAATTAGAATCATAATAATAATGCAACTAAATAAGAAACCAGACTATAATAAAATATTGAGTAACATTATAACTGATAATTAGAACATAAATAACAGGAAATATTTTATTAAATATTAAAACCAATTCAATAAAATGTGGAGAATTTCCGGAAATTTGAAGGAAATAATTAGGGAAATCACAAGGGTGTCCTAACTGCTGTATGTGCTGTAGGTATATGCTAAAATTTTACAACAGTTGTACAATTGTTTGTTGATATTTTCAATACAAAAAAATTATACGACAATACAACATTAGCATGCATACGTTTGTTGTTTATTCCAAATATTTTTTGTACGTTTATTGTAACTATTGTGGCAAAAATGGTAGAAATAAATAAAAAAAAAAAAAATGGAGAAAATAATTATATTCAGGTAAGTTTTTGTGTAAAAGAACACAACATATAATTTTACTACACCTTATGAATTCCCTAAATTATAACACCAATTAAAAATATTACAAACACAAAAAAAGTGAAGAATATCGACCAATAAATAAATACATTAAAAACGTGTGGAAAAATTTTAGAATAAGTGGTAAAAGAACATTTGGAAAATTATATGGGTAAAAACTTATTAATATCAAAATATCAATATGGATTAGAGTTTAAAAGAGTATTTGAAACCATAGACAGAGAAATAATGTTAAAAAAAACTTTATATGTACGGAACTCAGAACACTGAGCTAAAATGGTTTAAATCCTACTTAACAAATAGAAAAGAAATTACAAAAGTTAATGGTATGAAATCTAATTCAATTAAAAATGATTTTTGTGGTGTTCCACAGGGATCAATTTTGGGTGCATTATAAATGATATGACTAACATATTAACAGAATGAGAATTATTTTATTTGTGGATGACAATCTAATATACAAAAAAATTTTGTTAAAATTTTTTTTTCATTTTTGCAATATATATTTTAAGTCAATCAATTATTTAATTACATGATGGTAAATTAATTTACAAATAAAGGGGAGTATAATAAAAACTTGGTTTATATTTATTTATTTATTTTTTTTTTCTTTATTTAAGCATTTTATAATTATAAGTAATGCCTAACTAATACTACAACTAGTCTCTATAGTGACTAACTAGTAGTTGGTTGGTTTTTATGGGTTGTTTTTTACTCTCTCGTGGTGTCTGCTTGCCGAAAAAAATTTGGATAGATATTTAACCCTTTTCCTGTGATCTAATCCAGCTGAAACTTTGCAGGCAGATTCGAGGCAACGATAAAAATGATTTTTGAAATAGATATTTTTCAAGACATGTTTCATTTTCAGTCAATCAATTATTTATTTACATGATGGAAAATTTAATTTACAAAGAGAGTATAGTAAAAACTTGGTTCTTATGGGTTGGTTTTGTATATTTGTAAACTTTAATTTGACTTGAATTTTTTCACATGATTTATGTGGACGTTATAGCATTACGGTTCCAAATAAATGAAGCATATTCCAATCATGACCATACAGACCCGAAAATATTATTTTTAGCATTATATTCAATAGATTACCAATATTACGCAGAATAAAACGTAAGATCGAATAAGCTTTAGGAACGATATAGTTCAAGTACCACTAAAGACAAACTTAGTATCAAATACTACAGCTAAGTCCAAATTGTCATCCATAGAAAATAAAATTTGACGTACAATATTGTATTGAGATAACAAAATACGACGACATCTATGAAAAGTCATAAAATGACATTTATCACCATTAAAAGTAATGCCATTTCGTTCAGACCACAAAAATACTCTATCAAGTCATTCTGAAGATCAACAGTGTCCATTATATTTTAAATAGGCTTACAAATTTACAAGGGATCTAAGATACTTCCTTGCGAAATACCAGAAGTTGAAATGAAAAATTCTGAACAAATTTCATCAATTGAGAGATTATAGATTCTGCCAGTAAAATAAAAATGAAATCATCTCAGCATATCAGAATGAAAACCAATTTTAGTAATAATTTTGATAATAATATAAGTGCGAACAGTTTGTACAACAATTTTTGTTATAATAGCAAAATATATGCAGAACAGAAGACTTAATTCTGTTTATAAACTCTTAGTCATAAAATGGTAACGTTGCATGACCTCAAGGCCGTGATCATATGATACTAGTATTGTTCGCTGAGTATAACAGAAAGTTTTATGTTTTATTCTGAATATGTGTCACGATAATGTTATTGTATGAGCTTTATACTACCAACAAAGAAGAGCTTAAATCTTTGAGGCCCTGTTGACTCCGAAATTATTTACAATATCTCATTAAACCGGATATTGAAAAACATTTCGTAATTATCTAGCGATTGGACGTGAATCTCAAATAAATGTTTAATATAATTTGGCAATAAGAAACAAATATTTAAATCGCATAAACTTTACAATCTAACTTTTAAAACTAAATTTTCAGGCCTTACGAGACCAAAACTACAATTTCTAATGTGTAACTTCAGACGTATCTGATACCAGCTACAAAATATGAAATGCAATCCAATTATCACATATAATCTTTAATGATGACTTTCCTTTTTTAGGTTTGTAAATATTTTCATTTAAAAACCACAAATCAAAAGAAAACAAACTAAATAATGCATGTTATGTTGAGCATCTATCTCATTCACATGCAATGTTTAATAAACAAAAAATATTATAAATAAAAATATAACAAAAACAACTCAAGATATAGCTGTAAATAAATACCCGTATTATATCATGTATCGCAGAACTGGCATAGTAAAAATGTTACAAACAAGTTGAAAAGAATAATTGACGACCACAAACATCTTCTACATACATACATATACTCGCGTGTTTGAAATATGAACTTGAGGCAAACCTATAGAAAAAATTTTAGTTGAAATTAACACCACACATTACCGGATATTTTGTATTAATGTTACTATTTTCAAGAAAAAATTCGTATCGTAATATAAGTGTAAACTTTTTTAAACTGTTATGAGGACATTTTTTAAATTTAGAGAAGAGTTAATTGCGTGTTGCAGTTGACTAGTTACTGTTTGGAAATCCAGCTTTCCTAAATGTTATATAGTTCTTAAGGGAGAGGAATTTTGTTTTTTTTTAAGTGAAATTTTTTTAACGTAATAAATTTCAAAGCATTAATCTGTTGTATATCAATCAAATATTAGTTATTGTTGTTAAAAATATTGTTAAAATTTTAAAAATGTACAAATTATATAGAATTTTAAATTAACAATTTAAAACGTCTCCGAACTGGTTTGAAATTAAAAATACAAATACAAAGAAGTTTTAAAACTCAACAACTATAATTATAAAATAATATTTTAACCGCGTAAATAAAATTCTAATTTTAGGTTAACAAGAATATGCAACAATTTAATGTTTAAAAAACATTAAAAAAACATTAAAATGTTTGCAATTTCGAAAATTAAAATTAATTCGAAAACAAATAAATAAAAATTAACATTGAATTAAATTCAATTTTTTTCAGAACTGTAATTTTTAAAGATGAATGAATTCCTTAGATGCTCTGGTGCTATAAATAAGGTTTTACATAAGGTTAAAATTATTAAATTATTTTAATCATAAAATATGGTTTCCATATGTTATCAATATTTTATAATTATTCATAATTATTTGACTTTTAAATGTTTGTTACAAAATAGAAAAAAAAAATTAATAATGCTTTTAAAATGACCTAGTGTAAGTTTTATCCTCAAAATCTGAAGTTATCTATGCCGATGAATCTGATATTATTGCCAATTATTAATGGTAGCACAAAAGTACTTTGACAAATGGAAAATTAAAATGAACCTAGAGATAATATTCCCAAAGAGAATACCCAGTAATACTCTTTATATTAATGGAACAATAATACCAATAAAAAAAAGTCCATAAAATACCTAGGAGTTATTCTAGACAAAAAGTTGTCATTCAAAAATCACATCACACACTCTTGTGACAAAGCAATGAAATGTGGTAGAGCGATATTTCCCCTTAATAGAAAATCGAAAACAAATTGCTGCTATTTAAAATGTGCATAGGTCCTACAATGACATATGGCTGTCTGGTTTAGTTTCCAAGGAGTGCCAAAACATACCTTAAAAATTTCAAGTTATCCAAAACAAAAACTTAAAAACTATTTTTACTTTACCACGTAGATACTCCACCAATCTCCTACATAGTAATTTTAATTAACCTAGGCTAAATGAGATCTTTAATCTTCAAGATATGACCCATAAGAAATTTGTTAAATCAATCCGAAAAGAAGTTCCAGAAATCGGGTTAATAAAAAAGATCTTAAAAATTTAAAGGTTTTTCATATTTTTTTTTTTTTTTACCATAAATTGCATTCTTTGTAAATATCTTGATATTTTTGTTAATAAGATTTTAGTTTTAATTTGTTGCAATACTTTTATGTATTTTCTCAACATATTGTATGTATTAAATAACTTAAGTTTTTTTAAGTGATTTGATAGTTTAAAAAAAAAGTTATCGACAAACACCGTTTTTACAACACTTCACAGACTAAAATGTTTTTAACAAATCAGTTTTGAACTAATTTTAAATTTTGTGTGATATAAAAGTACATACTACTTTATAAGCAATTTTACCGTTACTTTTAAATCATTAACAAATTCTGGGAAAAAAAATAAATTTTATTAAAATATTTTCACATTGGTTTGTTAAAAGTATATATATATTTGGAAAATTAAAAATCGGTTTAGTTAAGGCCCATTTACACGATACCACTCAGTCGTATGATTTTTCGAAATAAAAATCCGACGAAATTCATCGGACTGTCATAAAGTCATACCGACATTATTTCTGCATACTTAAGGCCTAGTAAGCCACACGTAACCGTAACCAAAAGTGTCAGCTGTTTTTTTCTGTTACATGAAAAGCATTTAGAGCAGTTACCGACTCAACTGTCACGTAACCGGAACGTCCCAATCTATTGAAAATAGATTTTTGCTACGTTTGTACATGACATTTGTGAACAGCTGATGAAGTTTGGTTAATTTTACACAGCAACATGCTGGTTCGTTTCTTACGTTCGCACTAAATGCCAACGTTACATTTACGGTACGGATACATTTTAAGAACGTGTGGCTAACTAGGCCTTTAGCCCATTTACAGCATCACACTCAAGTCTTATGAAAACAGCTGTTTAGAATAACAAGCAAATTTATTTTGAAATTTATATTTTATTTCCACTTTCTTTGTTCTTGTTTAACTTTTTCTTAATATTACAAAAAAAAGAAAAAAAAAAAAAAAAAAAAAAAACTGGTCCGATGAAAATGACAAGTTTTTAGAAATGTTTCTAAAATCATCGGACTTCGAAAATAAAATCCTATAGACTGTCAATTTCATAAAATAAGCTTTTTACATGATACGACTTTTTCACAATACTCGACTTTACGATACCCTATACCATGAGTTTAGAGACCCTATCTCATAGACCCAACTAACTGGATATAGAAAATAAGCAGAAACCAAATTTGAGTGGGATTTTTATTAATTTTTTCGGCTGCAGAGATGATGCTATATCTATATGGGGACTAGGCCCAAAAATGGACCGATCCTAACCATGTTTGGTAAGGTCTCTTGTATTTTGCAAAAATATATACAAACAAAATTTGAGAAGAATCAGTGCAATATTTTTGTTTTTTGATAGATTTAAGTGAAGATCGGGAAGCAGCTCTATATGGGGCCTATGACTAAGAGTTGTCCAATAGGGATCATTTTTGGACTACTAATTAATGGATGTAATATGTACATACAAACCCAATTTGACTAAGATTTGTATGATAATTTGGATCTTATGGCAATATATGTTGATTTCAAAGGGGTCATTTGTATGGGGGCTAGGTCTGAAAATGGACCGATTCTCACCAATTTCAATAGCGTTCATCCCATGGCCGTTAAAAGCTTATATACCAAATTTCAGGAAAATATGTTCATATTTGCGACCTGCAGTTTGATTACAAGCTTTACATGGACACACAGACGGACGGACGGACGGACGGACGGACATCGTTAAATCGAATCAGATAGTGATTCTGATTCGATCGGTATAATTAAAGATGGGTGTAGGTCAAATATTTTTGGTTGTTACAAACAGCAGCACAAAGTCATTATACCCAAACCACATAGTGGTATAGGGTATAAAAAGTTCATATTGTTGCGTTTAAAAGCTATTGCGATTAGTTATACCCTATACCACTATGTGGTTTGGGTATAATGACTTTGTGCTGCTGTTTGTAACAACCAAAAATATTTGACCTACACCCATCTTTAATTATACCGATCGAATCAGAATCACTATCTGATTCGATTTAACGATGTCCGTCCGTCCGTCCGTCTGTGTGTCCATGTAAAGCTTGTAATCAAACTGCAGGTCGCAAATATGAATACATTTTGATGAAATTTGGTATATAAGCTTTTATCGGCCATGGGATGAACGCTATTGAAATTGGTGAGAATCGGTCCATGTTCAGACCTAGCCCCCATACAAATTACCCATATGAAATCGACATAAATTGCCATAAGATCCAAATTGCCATATAGATCTTACTCAAATTGGGTTTGTATGCGTTCATTACATCCAGTAATGAGTAGTCCAAAAATGATCCCTTTGACCCCATATAGAGCTGCTTCCCGATCTTCACTTAAATCTATTAAAAAACAAAAATATTGCACTGATTCTTCTCAAATTTTGTTTGTACATATTTTTGCAAAATACAAGAGACTTTACCAAACATGATCAGGATCGGTCCATTTTTGGACCTAGTCCCTTTATAGATATAGCATCCGATATGAACTTTTTCATATCTGCAGCCAAAAAAATTAATAAAAATCCCACTCAAATTTGGTTTATGCTTATTTTCTATATCAAAGTAGTTGGACCGAAAGATAGGGTCTCTCAACCATGGTATAGGGTATCATATAGTCGGTCTAGACCGACTATAATTTTCTTACTTGTTTTTATTTACAGAATCCATATTAGTACCTATAATTGTAAATATATTTTTTGCACCCAACAATTGAAATGAATTGAATGTTGTTGCACTTGCTTGCACTGTCAATGTTTCTATTTCTATTTTTATGTTGAATTTTTTTTCTAATTTTTTCGCATATTTCATGTTGCAAACTATCTGTTAAAAAAAAAATAGTTTCATATGGTGTTTTTCTACATGGTGGTAAATTTTATCCCTTTTAATTTTACTAAAAAATATTAATATAAAATTTCTTCATAATTATTTCAATGAACTTTATTTCACAAACCTTTTTTTTATAAAAAAAAAGTAAGAAAATTATAGTCTGTCTAGACCGACTATACGATGCCCTATACCATGGTTTAGAGACTATATCTCTTCGGTCCAACAAATTCGATATAGAGAATTAGCATAAGCCAAATTTGAGTGGCATTGTTATTAATTTTTTAGCTGCAGATATAAAAAAGTTCGTATTGTTGCGTTTAAAAGCTATTGCGATTAGTTTTTATTTGCAGAATCCTTATTAGTACATATAATTGTAAATAAATTTTTTGCACCCAACAATTGAAATGAATTGGATGTTGTTGCACTTGCTTGCACTGTCAATGTTTCTATTTCTATTTATACCCTATACCACTATGTGGTTTGGGTATAATGACTTTGTGCTGCTGTTTGTAACAACCAAAAATATTTGACCTAGACCCATCTTTAATTATACCGATCGAATCAGAATCACTTTTTGAGTTGATTTAACAATGTCCGTCCGTCCGTCTGTGTGTCCATGTAAACCTTGTAATCAAACTGCAGGTCGCAAATATGAATATATTTTGATGAAATTTGGTATATAAGCTTTTATCGGTCATGGAATGAACGCTATTGAAATTGGTGAGAATCGGTCCATGTTCAGACCTAGCCCCCATACAAATTACCCCTATGAAATCGACATAAATTGCCATAAGATCCAAATTATCATATAGATCTTACTCAAATTGGGTTTGTACGCATTCATTACATCTATTAATGAGTATTCCAAAAATGATCCCTTTGGCCCCATATAGACTGCTTCCCGATCTTCAGTTAAATCTATTAAAAACAAAAATATTGCACTGATTCTTCTCAAATTTTGTTTGTATATATTTTTGCAATATACAAGAGACTTTACCAAACATGATCAGGATTGGTCCATTTTTGGACCTAGTCCCCATATAGATATAGCATCCGATATGAACTTTTTCATATCTGCAGCCAAAAAAATTAATAAAAATCCCACTCAAATTTGGTTTTTGCTTATTTTCTATGTCCAGTTAGTTGGGCCTAAGAGATAGGGTTTCTAAACGCATGGTATAGGGTATCGTATAGTCGGTCTAGACCGCCTATAATTTTCTTGTTTTATGTTGAATTTTTTTTCTCTAATTTTTTCGCATATTTCATGTTGCAAACTATCTGTTAAAAAAAAAACTAGTTTCATATGGTGTTTTTTTTACATGTTTTTATTATTTCAGCAAACGGTTGCAGGAGCTTTCACATTATTTACATTATTTGCTTTCTCTGTTGAAATTATATTTCGGTAAGATCACTTTAAACTAAATTTTTTTAAATATTGAAAATATGTCCCCTCCTATTCTGCTTTTTTAAATTATTGTTTTGTAAATAGGTTTATAACAATCAAACGGAAATGTTAAAATAATCTAATAAAAAATATAAATTATGGGAACCATTGAGGCATAAAAAACCTTAGTAGATAGTCTGGTCAAACCTAAAAAAAATATCACTCTTAATTTGTTGCTGTGGGCGTGTCGGAATAAACTAAACTAATTTTGTTATCATTTTCATACCATCCGTCATATCCTAGCATATAGTATATGTATGTACATATATCTTAAGATGTGTTCGCTTCTGCTTGATAAAAATCTTAAACTTCGCATTAAAATAAAATTTAAGTTATCAAAGCATTAATTGTTCTGGTACTATTCTTTATACTGTAATTTGTATAAAGAAAACATTCATAACACATTTAACATGTTTTATATACAAAGTGTGTAGCTTGTCTGACTTTTGATATTCACAAAGTGGCAGTGCAAAGTAACCAATCCCTTAAATAGTTACGAACAATTTTTTCTGCAATATTTTGTCTTTTTTTATTTATCGTTTTTTCTTTACGAATGCATATAAGCTTTAATAACTAATACATACATATACAAGTCTTTATTGCAAAAAAAAAAAAAAAAAAAAGAAAAAAAAAAAAAGAGTAAAAACAAAAGACCTAACAGTGACGGCTATAGAATAAGATAAAGGTTTAAGTTATAAGAGATTTTAAAGATTGATTTTTTAAATATTTTATACAAAGTTTCGACAAATGAATATGAAGTAGTAATTAGAAAATAATTATGTTGTACAACAAAAACATTGTAAAAATTAAAAAAAAAAAAATTATTAATTCACCTTAGCTTTTAAAATTACAACTGTAATACATGTTATTATTCAGGGCGATTTAGGAGTACATTTTATCTAAAATTAGCCAGACAAAAGGAAACGATTATGTGAAATTGTCAACTTCATTTGCATATTGTCCCTGAGTTAAAATTAACTTATTTTTAATCATTGAATAAAAACTGGATTTATCTATGTTGACACAAATAATATAACAATAAAAATAATATAAATAAAAAAATCTTTTTTTTTAAACTTGCTTTTATATGATTTCAAGTTAATCACTAAAAAAAATTATCAAATCACGTAGAATATGATTACATAATGTATGTATTTTCATTAACTTTACTTAAATGCTGAGAATTTCAGAGCTCTAGCTAGTCGGGGAGTTGGTGAAAATTCAATTATTCAAAAATCAGCCTCAATAGAATTAAAGAAATTAAAGAGGTATTATAAGCATGTAAAAAAAAACCAATAAAAATGTCTATCTAAACTATTTTTATTTGCAAAATAAAATATTAATTAATTTTACTCTGTCACGGTTAAAGTATTATTGCCTCCGATTGAGAGTGCAAGGGAAAGGAGGTGAAAGATTTGTGGAATTTCGATTATTTTACTCGATATTGAATGCTTCAGTTTCTAAGTTTTCAAATTCGTACTTATTTCATATTATTATTTTTATTTTTAATTTGTTTCGCTTCATCCGTTTAAAATTGTAGTTTATAAAATTTGTAAATATTAAATCCAGTTATTATTAGTCCCCAAATTTTACACAAATTTTAATTTCGAAACTCTTTAGTTTGCCGTGCTCGCAAATTTTTCTTTACACTTTTCGTTGAAAGAAAGTATTTGACATTTTGCTTTGCTTCGCATTCGTTGTAGTCAGTTATACTTTTAAAATAATTTAAAATTTATAAACATTTAGTGTGATAAATAATAATTGAAATGTAAAAAATGAAAGCAAATAACTTAACTAATTTATTTTAACCAGCTTTGACCAATAATCTTTTGTTTTTCTTTTTTAAAAATTGTTAAACAAGCAAAAACATAGTTGACGTTTCTTATTCCAATTCTTCAAACCAAAAGTTTCGAAACTAAAATTGGCTGTGGAAAAGCGGACTTACAATACTATTCAAACACATCTGACCATATTGTACACAAAAAGATATATCCTTTCCTTAATACAACCCTCAAAAAATATAAATAACTGATAAAATATCCGTGCTTACGTTGTAATCGATATACCGCACATTATTATAAAATTAGTAGACTATTTTCATTATAAAATGTCACTCACAATACTTTACGTAGTATTAATTTAGTTTTAAATAATTTAAAGTGAAATAACACATAAACTATATTTTTTACCTTGTCCTGGGGAGATTACGATATCTCTGGCCCCTTGATTTGACCGTTTGATAATGATATATGGACGAAAAGAAAACGAAAAACATGAATAACTTTATCGCGAAATTCGCAGTTAGATAAAACGAAACACTTTTTCAAGAATAAAAAATCTCGATTACGCTCTTTTAAAAAGATACATCCACTTTATGGAAATAAAACAAAAAATATAAATAAATGTATGGCTGAAAAGCCGAAAATTAAAAATAAATATAACTTTGTTAATATCAACAACAACAATAACAAATAGCAGGCTGCTAGCTAGCAGATTATTAATTGCTGTTGTTACATACTGTAAAGAGCAGAAATTTAGCGATTCAGCCTATATTGGAAAAACATACTGGTAGAGCGTCGTAACTCCGGAACTAAGGCTCATGTTTTTCGTTTTCTTTTCGTCCATATATTATTATCCAACGGTCAAATCAAGGGGCCAGAGATATCGTAATCGTTCCCTTGTCCTCAACATCAGATTTCAACAGTAATACAATTTGTTTATCTGAGATTAATAAATTTCTAAAGATTTTCCACAAAATAGAAATTTCTTTTTAACATTTTGTTTACTTTCAAAATTGTATCTGATTATTACGCCTATACTGTACCTCATACTGAAACCAAAGGAATAATATTGTTTATGTATGTGTGAATTTATTTTCAAAAATGGCGGTCGTTGGCTTTTGTTCTTGAATAAAAAAAAAAAAACGGTCAATCATTAAAATTGGTCTAACGCACTAAAGCTTTTAGTAAGTATTGTCATTTAAACGATTTAATTAAAACTTCAGTTCATTTTATCTAAGATAAATTATTTCAAAGTCTGTATAACATTTCCTACCCCAACAACAAAATGCATTTATATAAACGACGCTCAACGCCGCCAACATAAAAAGATGCACACATTTTCCTTTTCTAATTTTAGAAAACATTATTTCTATAATTGTTAAGACAAAGGATACCAACCTTTTTATGTATATATTTCTTTTAGTTCTATATTTTTTATTTCCATGTAATTTAAACAAATAAAAAGTTGTTTTAATTTAAATTAATTAAAGTTTTGAGATACAAAACACTATTGCACACACGAAACGATTAGAGCACAACAAAAAAGTAACGAGTTGAAACGAATGCTTCTTCTTTATTAATACATTCACTTGTGAAATGATTGCTTCGTTAAAGAAATGAAGGGGTAAGGCGTTGTTACATGTTTAACAGAGCTGTAATTATGTTAAGCTATGCATCCCAAACTGTATTGTTGTCTATGATTCATTGAATATGTCAAATAAGAAAAACCAGAGATGTTAAAATAAATTGTATTTTTCTAGTAATCGTGTGGGGTAATTTAGAAAAGAGATTTTATAATAAAAAGCAGAAAAATATATGAATATAAGGTAATTTCTTTGATATTTTAACTGTTTATACTGACTATTATTGAAATAACATGAAATTCATTTGTTAATATTATGATTTAATTTAATTTTCCTTTAAAACATTGGCATCTGCATTGTGGAAAAACCTCGCCTTCTACATAAATGACGTTGTCTTTCGACTTTACTTTTTGTTACAATTAACCAACAACAACAACAAAATATCTAATTTACCGGATGGGTAAATGGTGCTGCTGGTAAATTCAAACCGGGTTACGACTTCAACCACTCCTGAATTTTGCGTTCTATCATTCTGAATTCTGCGTTCTATCATTGTAACGTGTCTATATATTTATTAATTATATTGTATTACCGACTGGCAGTCATTACAACCTACGCATTAAGGTTAATTGGTTTTATATCTGTATACAGCAATTATAATTGAAAAACGCAATCGTCATTATGGCCAACATGTTGGAAAACCAATTAGCTGCCGTTACTCAAGTTATTGAAAAGCAGTTAGATGATCAATTGGATCGTTTCGATAATTTGGATAAAGATGATCTTAAACTTCTGAGAGAACAACGTATCAGGGAAATGAAGGAGTATAATCAAAAAAAACAAGAATGGTTAAAAAATGTGAGTTGGAAAAAACATTAACTGATCTATGTTACATCCGTCCTAAATGTTTGAGAATATTAAATGCTTCGTTCAATATAAATTAAGTGTGGGGAGGGTTGCTCTCATAGCAGTTAAAAATATTTGCCGTAGAAGTCGAAGTTCCGAATTTGGTACATATAATATGCTTTGAAGAAATTAAGAAATATATTTGCATCCTTATATTTGGCTTGAAATATGTAGTAAACCTTCTAATTAAGTAGATGTGTCGAGCAGCATACATTTAAAATAGAATACTTCTTCCTACATTTCTTTATCCAAAATTATAAAAAAAAAATAAGTATGAAAATTTTTAACAATTTTTTTTTATTTCAGTTTTTTTATTTCAGAATTTGTTCATACATATGTACGTTCAAAAAGTGTTTGATTTACCGCAGAAAGATTTTATATATAGAACTGTCAGTTTTTTTTTTTTTATTAATTTCAATTCAATTATTCTTCCTTTATTTGCATATTCAATTATTCTTCCTTTATTTACATATTTTAACAAATTTGATATTCAGATATGAGATCTTATCTTTACATATAGATACTCCAACAAATAATATATAGGATCTAAAGATATTAAATAGTTTTTATTTTATTTTTTTGATTATTTTTAAAGGAAAATGGGAGGAAAAAACCTTTATATAATTTAATAAATTCAAATACTATCTGAAAATATTTATATGCTTATACGAGGTTTATTAGAAATAATAGACCTCTATAAGCATATAATTTTCTATTTGGTGATTTGTTTTTAATTTTACGATAAAAAATGGAAAAATATTAGTTAAAATTGCAAAAATTTATATAAGATAAAATTAATTTTTCGTTACATATTAAAAACCAATACCAAGAAAACGATTAGTATTATTTTTCTGTGAACCAAAAAAAAATTAAATTAATTTATTGTCTCATTTTTTTCAGGGTCATGGTAATTACACTGAACTAGCCGATGAAAAAGAATTCTTCGAAGTCACAAAAAAATCACCCAACATTGTATGTCATTTTTATCGCGATTCAACTGAACGTTGTCGCATCGTTGATATGCATTTAAAAATATTAGCTGGCAAACATATCGAAGCCAAATTCTGCAAAGTAAATGCAGAAAAGTCGCCATTTCTAACCCAACGTTTGCGCATAAAAGTGATTCCCACCATTGCTTTGATCAAGGATTGTAAAACTAAGGACTTTATTGTTGGTTTTACCGACTTGGGCAACTGTGATGATTTTTCAACTGATATGCTCGAATGGAGAATAGCTCAGTCGGGTGCAATCGATTACAAGGGTGACTTGATGACACCACCGGATGTCAAAAAGAAATCTTATATTAATCGTCCTAAGAAAACCATTCGGGGTGGTTATGATTCCGATGATTCCGATATTGATTTTGATGATTAACATGGTAACATATAGTTTTAAAAATAGTATTTAAAACTTCTCAACTTTTATAATAGATTACTGCCTGCCTTTTCTTTTGCTGTTTTCCCAAGTGTCTTTATTTGAGCTCAAGTTTGAAAGTAAATACTTCAAACTTTTTTTTTTTAACTAAATATATGTATGTATGTTTAAAAATTAGGATGTATTAAAAAATTATGTTTACATGGTAAAAAAAAATACAATATTTATTTTAAAGTAATTTTGAAAACTAATTTATAACACTTCTATAAAAATCATTTAATATCACGATTTCTTGTTTGTCAAATTATAAAGTATGTGTGTTTTTTAAAATTATTATTAATTTGAAAAAAAAACAAATTTTTTTTTTTTTTTTTTAAATCATTTCCAAAATTAACGGTTCCACAAGTATACAATTTCAAAATAATATTCTGAAATATATGAATGGAGTTTGATAATAGTATTACATCTAAAAAAAAAAGTAGCACAAAATTCTAAAACATTTCCTTAATATAAGGGTTAATAAAGAAAAAAAGACATTATTTTTCTAGATTTTAGAATAATACTTTTATTAATGCTAGACATAAATGATAAGCAAAATCATTCACAAATACTTAATATGCATAAACTAATATTCAAAATAGTACGTATTTAATGATTAAAATTCCTATTTTTATAGTGTCAAAAAATTTAATAAACATCATTCACAAATTACTTATGTATAACTAAGAAATTAAAAACCACTACAATATATCTCATTTAATTTATTTTATATTTTTTTTATATAATTAAAAATAAAAATGCATGAACAATTTTTTTATGTTTAAAATTAAAATTTTTATACGTTTTATTAAAAATTTACAATTAGCTGGTGTTATTTAATGATAGAAAATAATGAATCTATTTTTGGTAAACATGGACTTGAAATATTTTTTAACTTGAGTGTTGTTTAACGTCATTACATTAAAGCCGTTTTCTTTTCTGACAAAAAATGAAAAATTTATTTTTTTATATATTCTAAATTAAAAGCTACCTTATCTTATACATCAATCGAAAAGTCTCAAAAGCAAGCTTTCGTAAATCGCAAAAAATTAAAGCCATTCACTTTTTTCAGGTCATAGTGTGAGAATATTTTCCCAATGTTCCCCTTTTTTGAATATGTTCACCCTATGACTTCAAAGAGGTTAATAATAAAATTCTTTCGATTGAAGTATAGGATAAGCTTGCTTTTAATTTAGAATATATAAAAAATACACAAAAAAAGTGCAAATAAACTGCGACATTTTTTGTCAGAAAAGGAAACGGCATAAGTAGTATGCTTACGAGTATAATATAAATAAACACTAGATTTTAATTAAACATTTCTGAAACGGGTCATAAATTTGTATTTTTTTTTTTTAAGAAAGTATTTTAACAAAAATAAATTTGAAATTACGGCTTACATATCGCATCTGTACGTCTAAAGTGAGTCAACTCAAAATTTTTAAATTTTCAGTAGAGGCAAAAAACGTTTTTTTTTTTTAAATTTACTATAAAATTTAAAAACAGTTGTTTCATTGTAAAGAATTGCGAATAATAAGTATACAACAGTAATTGTTTTTGCAATTTTTTCAGTGATTATCAAAAATAACAAGTTTTTTGGGTGCAACTCAAAATATGTATTTTTTTAGTGGATTCTAAAGAAGCTACTCTTATAAAACAAAGAGGATTACAATTGTATTTTTTTGCGAAAGACAAGAAAAACCGACGTAATATTTTTACATTGGATAGATATGACCACTGTGTATTGTTTTCTTGCAAAATAATAAATATAATAATATAAATAATAAATAATACTTGATACGGATGTACTTCCGAAAAGCGCATACCTCCGATCGATCTGAAATTCGGTATACTAACGTATTTTGACCTGCTAATCACGAAAATCATATTGTTAATTGCCGCAAATGCCGTTTTCAGTATAGAAATCAGAAAAAAAAACTTGTTTTTTCCGCTGTGCATTGCCGCACTATCCTGACGGATTTAGACAATTTTAGCTTTCACCAGAACGCACCACGTGGAGGTAAATGCCTAGTTAGGCAACCGTAACCAACCGTGTCAGCTGTTTTTTTTTTTTCTGTTACATGAAAAGCATTAAGAGCAGTTACCGAACTCAATTGTCACGTAACCGGAACGTCCCAATCTGTTGAAAAAGATTTTTGCTACGTTTGCACGTGACATTTGTGAACAGCTGATAAAGTTAGGTTAATTTTACGCAGCAACATGCTGGTTCGTTTTTTACGTTCTATAATTGCACTAAATGTCAACGTTACATTTACGGTACAGATACATTTTAACAACGTGTGGCTAACTAGGCCTTAAGTCTATAAGCATTCCTTGTGTGTGTGTTTGTGAGTGTATTTGTTGTTGTTGCCTTTTCTTTGGCAAACGCACTGACCACAGCCCAATCGTGATTATACAGTGTCAAAATATCTTGTGGTAGGGATCATTTCAATGTCGCGTAACCATTGAAAAGTTTTTACGTGATCTTGCAATATCGAGCTTAAATGAAAGATGTTATAATTTCGATCCATTATGATTATGAAAATTATGAACTCGAAAACAATTCGTCGCTTAACTTTCAATATTTTCCGCAGTAGTAGTTTTACTCGAAATATTTTCCGCTGTAGTAGCTTAAATCTGCCGATTTTACGCTACTTTGACTATTTTCAGCTGTAAAAGTTTAAATCTAAATAAATCGGTGAGAATATTAATAGGCTAGGCAATTTCTTGTGACCGATGTTTTTTCTACATTTTATCCCGATTTTGACCAAGCGTATGTTATTTGAAAGGTATTTCTTTTTAGCTGTTTTCCAGATTTACAGATTTTTAAATTTTTTCCTTTATTTTGAGTAAATTGTATTTAAAATTGCTACTAACACATACATAAAATTATACATATGCTATGTGCGTGTTTATAAAATTTGTTAATGTGTTTGTTAATGAGTTTGTTATTTACATTCACAATAATAAACCAAAAACTGTTGGTTTGTGAATTGGCTAAGTTGAAAAATTATATTGCCTAGAAATTGCACTCTAAATTTCGAGCGCTGGAATCAGCTAGTCTAAATAAATCGGTTAGAATAGTGCGGCAATGCACAGTGGAAAATACAAGGTTTTTTTCCGATTTTTATACTGAAAACGGCATTTGCGGCAATCTTCACTATGATATTCGTGATTAGCATGTCAAAATACGTTAGTATACCAAATTTCAGACCGCTTTTCGGAAGTTTATAGTTTTATACTTCTGAGTTTTTAAGTATTTTTTTTTTTTTGTATTTTCCTAAAACCAAAGTTCGCGACGCTTAAAAGCGTTCATATTGCCAGGTTATATCACACTTAGAAGTATATAAAACAAAATGGCGACTAATGACGCCTGAAATTTGGCGCATCATAACTGTACATAAACTACAACGCGACCATTGCCTTTACAATGAAAGTTTGTAGTTATCCATACATGCACGACCACAGCTAAATACTATTACTCAGTATTGAGCTGGGTTTTGCCTAGCCGATATGATATGCACTCGACGAGATCGTCATAGCGACTGTTGAAGTATTTTTTTAATTTGTTTTTTTAGTATTAACATACTTTTTAAAAAACATTTTTTTATTTCCATGATTCCGCAATTTGCAATATTTTTTTTTTGTGACATTATTAGGTTGGCGATACATGGATCCCTACACAACCTATGCCTTCGCAAGTGAGGTTAGGGAGAGCCAGTTGATTTCAATCCTAATGCTGCCTACACACCAGGCAACGGTTGCTTCAATGTGTTGTAGCAACGTGTTTTGTTTGTTGACTACACACGTGGCAACGAGACCCGCAACCTCATTACTGTGTGTAGCTGTGGTACAGAAAAGACACATGCGGAAGAAAAGAAAAATTGAATTTTACATGTACATTTATTTTTTAATTGTTCGTATGCTTTTTTCTTACACGTTTATTTTTATATTTTTCAGAATATACGTCCCATAGCACTCTCAAATTTTTATATTCGTTAATAAAGTTAACATAATTTTCATTATTTTCAATAGCCATTTTCTTGTTTTTCTGATTTCCGCTTAACATTACTTCGCACGAACCTTCCTATTCGCTTGTTTTCGACGAACTGAAGAAGTAAATGCAGTAAGCAATGATACACACGTAGCAACGGTTGCCTCAACCAACCAGAAATATCAAAACTTTTTGATATATTTCAGGCAACGGTTGATACAACACGAAAATCAATGGGCAACAGAGCTATACACCAGGCAACGGTTGCTTCAACACAGCCATGTTGAATCAACCGTTGCCTGGTGTGTAGGCAGCATAAAGACTATGAAAACGATCAGTTATGTAAAGCTGCGTTCACACTACGTGTTTTGCTCGTGTTTTTCTTACTTTTTTAGCACGTGTAATTTGTACACATAGTGTGAACCCTTTCAAACTTTGTTTATGTACAACACATTTTGCAAGCCATATGTAAATTTTTCAATTAGAGCAGGTTCTATTTTGGCAAGATAAACATATGAAAATACAACACTACTTGTGGCGAAAGAAAAACAGAGTAAATTATAAAGATTAATATTGAGAGAAAAATAAATTGTTTAATATTAATTAACAATTAAAAAATATATAAAATATATAACTTTATTTTTAACAATAATTTTTTGTAAATTCACAAATTAAATCAGCTGTTGTTTACATTTAAAGGTTATGTCATACTGAAATACATATGTACGTTTGAACGCAAAAATTATGAATCGTATGTAAAACGGCAATTTTGACACACACACGGAATTACATATGGATCGTAAAACTGAATTTACACATGGAAAATACACATAGTGTAAACACACCTTTACATAACCAGAAAGCATGCATTTCGATACATAACCTAAATGCATGCTGATCAGCAACCGCTCGGGTCAACAAACAACCACCGAAACGTGTAATCCCTCAACCGGAAATAAAATAAACGACGAAAACGACATTTATTCGATGAAACGTGAATTACTGCAGAAAGCATGAACTTAGGTACATAAAGGTGCTATTACATGATGTGTTTTTTACATGTGTACTGTCATTTTTTTTATCCATATGAAATTCCTCATGTCTGTCAAAATTGTCTTTTACATACGATTCATAATTTTTGCTATCACACGTGCATATGTATTTCCGTATGACATAACCTCTAAATGTAAACAACAGCTGATTTAATTTGTGAATTTACAAAAATTTATTGTTAAAAAAGTTATATATTTTTTAATTGGTTATTAATACCACACAATTTATTTTTCTTTCAATATTAAACTTTAAAATTTACTCTGTGTTGCTTTCGCCACAAGCAGTGTTGTATTTTCATATGTTTGTCATGCAAAAATAGAACCTGTTCTAAAGGTGCTATTACATGATGTGTTTTTTACATATGTACTGTCAAATTTTCCCACAACAAAAGTTGTACACATCGTGTGATACATATGAAACATTGTTTATGTACAATACATGAGGATGTCACATGAACATTTTTCAATTAGAACAGGTTCTATTTTTGCATGTCAAACATATGAAAATACAACACTGCTTGTGGCGAAAGAAAAACAGAGTAAATTATAGAGATTAATATTGAAAGAAAAATAATTTGTTTAATATTAATTAACAATTAAAAAATATATTACTTTTTTTTAACAATAAATTTTTGTAAATTCACAAATTAAATTAGCTGTTGTTTACATTTAGAGGTTATGTCATACGGAAATATATATGCACGTGTGATAGCAAAAATTATGAATCGTATGTAAAAGCCAGTTTTGACAGACATGAGGAATTTCATATGGATAAAAAAAGTGACAGTACATATGTAAAAAACACATCATGTAATAGCACCTTAATTGAAAAATGTACTTGTGAATTTCCTCATGTATTGTACATAAACAATGTTTCATATGTATCACACGATGTGTACAACTTTTGTTGTGGGAAAATTTGACAGTACATGTGTAAAAAACACATCATGTAATAGCACCTTAATGATTGCAATGTGTAAACTGTGATTGCAATATTAAAAGCATGTTTCAAAAAAAAAAACCATCACTGAAATATAAAACATCTGGTAACATTTTTTTTTGTAACTGACATTGTCTAAAAACATATGTTGTTTATAAAACGAACATTAACATCAAAACAAGTTTGTGGAATATAAAAAAAAATCATTTTGGCTCCCTGCCGTATCTAATAGAAAAACGAATTAAAACTTTGGACACTTCATTGAAACCCCCTGGCACATTTGAATATCAATAAACTAAAAAACGATAACGATAAGTGCAGTGAAAGAACATTACTAAGTTTCAAAATAAATAACAGTTGAGTACAGACAAGCATTAAAGCCGGTTGGGATTATTATTTTTGCAAGGGGGCCATCCACAAGGAAACTGAATTCTACGACCGAAAGGCAAATCTTTCATGATACCATTACATAGTTTTTGTGATGTGAACGGTGGTGATGAGCTCATATCATAATTCAGCACTATACTAAACACAGATGAACTTGTTTGTGGAAATACATGCGCACGCAACATTAAAAATCACAAAACAAAAACTAGTTTTGGAGCAAACATACAATTTTTTTTTTCGTTAGGAGGAAAGAAATTGGAAATTATTTAAGTTTCAGTTGTTTCTGGATACGTGTTACGTTTACATTAAAATATTTATATAGAAAAAACGGATATAAATACTGAGAGAAACAAAAATATTCATAGTGGTGGTAGTTAAATAAAAAAAATGCTTGCTTATTTCGCTGTTTGATGACGAAGTCTTAAAAAAAAGTTCTTAAAAAATATAACTACAGTGATTATGTGTTTGTTTTTTCCAATTTTTTTTAGCTGTGACAAATTCATTAATTAAAATAAATTTAAAAGAAATATAATAGTTAACATATGTATATAATCTAATAAAATTAATTTATGTAGGTTAAAGAAAATAAAAAAAGAAAAATAGTGAACAATAAAATGTTCTTAAAATTTTAGTGGTGGAAAAATCAATAATATAACATAAAATAAAAAAGGTTTAAAAAGGGGAAAAAATAATATTTACAATTTTTAAAACTTAACAGGGGCTTACAGGAATTTAAATTCATTTAATTTCAAATACTTAAATTGATATTGAATTGATTATTTTTCCTATTGCTCTTAAATTGAAATTTGTTTGTTTGTTTCCTAATTTACATCATTGTTATTTTCATTTAATTTACATAGCCAACCACACTTAAGATTGAATCACATTGAAGTAGTAAAAATGTATAAAATTGTGATGAATACATTTTTCAATGAATTTGAATTAAATATCGTTTTAATGTGATAACGATTTAACCAAATGGTGTCATTTCTATTATTTTATTGTTCATGGTATTTGTTTTTTTTTTTAATATTGATATTAAAGAGAGAATATAGAGTATGTAGAGTTTAGCAATACTTATTTAAATTTTCACCCCTGATCAACATTTAATCCCTACATAGAATTTTTCATGTAATTTTTTTAAAAATCGTTATTTTTATATTAAATGACATACCGTTTGAAAAGCTTATTGCTACAATTTCACACCTATTTATGTATTATGAATAATAATCAGGTTGAATAGATCATCATTCTGACCATTGTTCGTAGTACATAAAAAAACACTGGTCCTCAAATAGACAATTAAAAAAATAATTATTTCAATTCTGATGTTAAATTGCCAGTTTAAAAAATACAATGAACATAATGAACGGTACTACAATTTAATTCCATCTAAGTTCAGAGATTGGTACTCTGAAAACAACAACATATTTAAGTATTGTCAAGGTCTCATAATGTAATTTGCAAATAATATTGTTAAAATATCAATATATAGTATATACAAATATACATATATACTTGGTACATGTTAAACAATTTAGTGTGCTGACCTACAGTTTAATACCGAATGCAAACTATAACGGCACTAACAAGTTATTTTAAAAAAATATATAGTTTCATGAAAATCCATTTTAAATACTTATCTGTGCCTCATCACCTTGACCAATCAATCGTCACTTCAATTGATTTAAATAACTGCACAATTACAACATTAATAAAACATTTTAAAATTTTAATTCTATATTTTGAAATTTAAAAATAAATTCTATTACTATTATTTTTAAATTAGAAATTTCAATATTAAATTTTTTGATCACAGTGAAAAATTTAAATTTATTCACAATTTTTTTAAACTCAAGATAAACACATATGTACATACATACATAAATTGTTTAAACATTGTAATTCAACATTGTGTAATTTTTAGTAGTGGGAACAGCATAACATTTCAATACCACATTTATTTTTTGAAATAACTACAACAACACCATCTAATTAAAACACGCAATGGCTCAAAGTTCTATGAATAGCGGCGGTGGGGCTGGTGTTACAAGTGCTGGGAGTAGTGGCATTTCTATGAAATCTGGCTCACATACTAATCTTACTGCAACGGTCAATAGTACAAGTACACCTATACGTATAGCTAGTTATCATGGTCATGTTTCATCTAGTGGCAACGATTCACCCACGCCATCGTCGGCATCGAACTTAATGCATCAACCTCCACAATATCAACAATCATCAAGTGTACCATCAACAGCTGGTGGAGGTGGTACCGTTGGTCATTTGGGTCAAAGTTCAGCTTCACTTAATATGGGTCTCTCCAATCAGCAACAGCAACAAATGCTACAGCAACAACAACATCAACAACTACAACAACAAACATCTTCTATATCATCATCACCAAATGCTATGAGTTCCAGTATCACACCACCAAATAGTGCTGGTTTACGTCAATCAAGTGGTAAGTAATATTTATGTAAAGGCAGCACCCGGCTTAGAACCGTCAGAAAATTTATTATTTTATTCAAATTAGGCATTGAAACGAAATATAATATAGTCACAGGTCATCGAACCCAGTCTAAAAGCCAATTTTTTTAAACACGTTTTTCTCAAATGTAAATTTTTTAAAACTTTGTACACGTTTTATGCGATTTTCATGTTTTTTTGTTTGTTTTTTGCATTAAAAAAATCGGAAATTATAGTTTTGTTTCCGTTTAGTTTATTCGCCCAAAAATATCATTTAAAGTGAATATACGAAATTCTTTTTCAATACCGCTGGCAAAATATTTAAAATCATATTTTAAAGAAGAAAATCCAAAAAGGCAAGAAAATAATTTGCAGAAATGGAAAAGTTCATCAGTTACATTTTCGTGCTCAAGTCGTGCATTCCTGTACAACAACTGCAAACTTCCATTGTGAAGACAATGGTCGCTTTGTAGTTGTGTACACGTGTGATTTGAAAATTCCTGACGTCATGTGTCCTCATTTTTTTTTTATCAAAAAGTCGTATAACCTGGCAATATGTGTGCTTTTAAGCTTCGCCATTAAATTAGTTATTAGGATAACCCACCAAACAAGTTCATATTTTATATTATTTGTATATGGGGTCTAAAAAAATGGACCGATCATGACCACATTTAGTAAAGTCACTCTTCTTAAAAACCAAATTTTAAAAAATCTATACAATATTTTTGGGTTTTTGATGGAATTAAGGGTCGATCAGGAATCAGCCTTATATTGGGACTATGGCTAAAAATGTCCATACAGGGTTTTTTTTTTGACTAAGTAGTCAGTACTGATTAGTGGGTATAATACACACACATACTCCAAATTTTATCAATATATTTATGATAATCTGTGTCTTACGACAATTTAAGTCGGTTTAATATGGGTTATTTGTATGGCGATCTTCACCAATTTCAAAAGCTTATGTGCCACATTTCTTCAAAATATATTCATATTTGCGACCTGTAGTTTGATTACAAGGTTTACATGGACACATAGAGGGAGGGTCAGGCAGACAGACAGACGGTCGGACATCGCTAAATCTACTCAGAAAGTGATTCTGAGTCGGTCGGTATATGACCACTTAGTGGTGTATGGTTTACGAATTTAGGACATGCTTTTTTTTATACTCTTTCAGGTTAACCGCGAGATATAATGATCAAAACATATATGTACGTAAATGCTTAAAGTTCTAGAGCTCTAGCTAGTCGGGAAGTTGGTGAAAATACAATTACAAAAGTCAGCTTTCAGTTAACTGCGAGGAATAATAATAAAATTATGTGGAAATTCATTACAAAATATTTAGTGTTCCAGTTTATGTAATGCTCTAGTTAGTAATTAAAATCGAATTAATATCGTTTTAATTAACATTAAACAGATTTCAAGCAAAACAAGTAAGATTGTTAAATTCGGCTATATAACGACTATTTATAACAAATGAACAAAATATTTGAAAAAAGTAAACAATTTGATAAACTTAATACTATTATTACAACAAAAACACTGCACTTTATTTTTTGAGGTTTCTTCATATTTTAGACCATATCTTGGCACAATGATGCTCGTTTACCCCATTTTAAATACCGAAATAAAGGCAAACTGAATTTATTTTACCCAGGTAAATGGTTTATTTTGTGAATGAGCGTGATTTCAACAGACAGACGGACGGACGGACAGACGGAAATCGCTATATCGACTCTAATTGTAATAAGGATCAGGAATGTATATACTTTATGGGGTCAAAAATTAATTTTTCGAAGCGTTACAAACGGACAGTGGTTTGGAGAGTAAAAAAATCATGAAAATTGGATATCGTGTACACATGAAGACATCTTCAATAAGGAGGCGTCACAACTAACTATAACTTACACCACTTAAACAACGGTTTATAAATACATATGTATGTATAAGATTCTAAATTATATGTTAAGTGTTTTACTTAAAAAACAGGAATCCTAAACGGGGTGCTTCCTTAATGTCACGTTTTGCATTTATGTAGTTATTTAAATTTATTTACGTTTCTGTGTTTTAAGAGCTTTTCATTTTCAATTGTATATAATTTTTTACCCTACAACACAATCACAATACTGCTGGATTTTAGATAGATTATTTAAACAAACTTATTTGTCACATTTTTTTTTTATTACGTCCGTCCAATGATATTTCAGTTATGCCATTTCTATATTACGGCAATTGTAAATTTTCTGGGCAGAAACAAAATTTTAGGAATTCAAGGTCGTTTTTTTGCATGCTTAGTTAAACCCACATTTTTAAACGCTTTACCAAATAGTTAAAAGTGTTTAATAATAATAAACTGCACCTTCTATGCAGATAGAAGTGATAGTAGTGATAGTAGTTACTGCCCAAATGTAAATTTCCATTTACTATACCAATTCGTGGTCTGGGTATAATGAGTTTGTGCTGATGTTTGTAATCACTTTCTGAGTGGATTTAGCGATGTCCGTCCGTCTGTGTGGCCATGTAAACCTTGTAAAAAAAAAAATAGAGGTCGCAAGTTGCTGACTCTATAATATAACCCATATCAAACCGACTAAAATTGTAAATAAAATAAAGGTCACAAGTTGGCGACTCTATAACCCACATCAAGCCGACTAAAATTGTCGTAAGATCTAAATTATCATATATATGTACATTAGGGCGGATCGATTTAAAAATCGCCCAAGTGGCAAGGAAAATCGTATTCTAGGGATCAAAATAAAAACTTTGCCCGAAGAACCATACATCTAAAACGAATTCTGATGTCCCGACTTTTGACCTGTCTGTCTGTCTGTCTTACTTTGACCCATCGAGTCCAAATATATGATAGACCCCCACTAACTTTGGAGGGCCGACCCACCCATGCCATGGAACCCCCCATACAAACATTTAAAAAATCACCATTTTTGTTTAGAATTGGGCTGACTATGTTTGATTTAATATTAAAAATTAACACTCTTACGTACATATATGTATCTTCTACTCTGCTAATAAATAATAATCAAGCGCCTTGACTATGTTATGTTATTCAAAAAGATCGATCGGTTGAGGGTAAATAACTTTTAGATCACTCCGTGACTATGCGTGACTACGCCAAAATTAATCTGTAGTCACAACAAGACTATGGGCCAAGTTTCAGATCAATTGCATGAGGGGGAATGGGGTTGCCCCATGGCAGACAGACAGACAGGTCAAAAGTCGGGACATCAGAATTCGTTTTAGAGATATGGTTCCTTGGGCAAAGTTTCTTATTTTGATTCCTAGAATATGATTTTCCTTGTCACTTGAGCGATTTTTTTGCGTTCCTACAAATCGACCCGCCCCAATGTACATATATCGATAGAATTTGGTGTATGTGTCTGTATTCTACTCACTTATCATTTTTAGTCATACATAATATGTTTTTGAGAAAAGTAAGTGATTTTACTAGATATGGTCATGATCGGTCCGGTTCAGCATTTAATCTAGTCTTATAAAATTAGCATTAAATATGAACTTTTTCATATCTGCACGCCACAAATTAATAACAATACCACTAAAATTTGGTTTGTGCTGAATCCAAAATCCTCTCTCAATATGCATGGTATAGGGTATCGTATAGTCTGTATAGACCGTATATAATTTCTAGTATTCTAGTATGTAACTTCGTGTTTTTTTTTCTTGTAATGTCTTTTAATTTTATCATCAAATAACGCAAAATTTACAATATTTTTTTTATAGCATTTTTATCCTTATTTTATTAATTTTCCACAACAATAAACTTCCGTTTCCCGTTTTCGCTTTATTATTGAAATATATATGCTGCTTATAATAACTAACGTAGTTCTGTTATAAATTTCATAGATAACCGTATTATCTGTGAGATTTATATAGGTTCATAGTTGGCCACAAGATAAATTGGAAATTTTTAGAAATTTTTCGATATATTGGTTTACTTTACCCCACAATACATATGCATACAAATGAAATAAAAGCTTGAGAAAAATAACTCATTTTCAATTTTATTTTACGAAATTTCACAGAGTATAATAAAAGTCCAGACCCTGGGACCAGAGTTTACTTTTTTAAAGGCCTTTGGAGCGCTAAATCCTAATTACAATATCCATCACATTAGGTATTCGCAAAATCTTAGCCTGCACTAAATCAGGAATAAATCTTTTTTAGATAAAATTTGCACTACATCAAGAATAAATCTTTTTTTTAGATAAAACTCGTTAATGCATCTAAAATTACTACGCTTCCCCTTCAATATAGTTCTTAAATTGTTTCAGATATCGTTTTTGAATTCTGCTCGCCAAAGGTCTTTAGAAAACTATACTCTGGTCGCAGGGTCTAAAAAATGTAGGCTGTGTTATTATTACAAAACTGAATAATATTATTTAAATGTTATTTTAATTAAAATTTTCCAATTGTGGTTAATTTTGTTAACTAATTAAAATTATCTGCCCTAACCTAAAACAATATGTTTGAAATTTGTATGATAAAATTTGAGATGAATTAAAAAAAAATGTTAACATTTACTAACGCTTTGTTCAATAAAATTATTGACAAATTAAGGTGACATCTTTATTAAAGATGTTGTGTTATATTTCAGCAAATTTAAGAACTGCGTGATGTTGTGAAATTTCGCAATATTTTGTTTGGAATTCTTTTCTGTATATTATAAAACAATTTTGTAAAATAGTTTTCGATGAGAATCGAATAATAATATAATAACTTTAAGTTAAAGTTTTATCATTAATTAATTAAGTAATTATTACCATCATAATTAAGATGTGATACAGGAAAGTAACCCGTATTTCTTGCTTGTTGAAATATTTTTTTGAATGGTCTGTAATTATGTTTTAAATTCGTACCGGCATTGGTTTAGCGCTTTAATCGGTAGTATAAGTGCTAGGAAATCAATCGTCTTTTACATTTTAAAGTGCTTTGTCAGTGACGTCCAAGGAGAAAAAGTACTTTGCCAATCCCCAAATGACTTGTATAAACTCTTACATACTAATACTAATTCAACTTAAAATACGAAATTTTTATTTTAATTTTCAAAGCAGATTTTGTAAAATAACTAGTGGAAAATCACTTTTTACAAACGTTAAGAAAACGACCTTAATTAAAACTGCTTTATTTTATGTACCATTGACATATTCTGACTGAGCGGGAGAAGGAATTAATGTCTATCTCAAAAATACATTACACTGTATAACACTTTTCGGATTGTTGTAGAGTGTTATTAATGTCTATATGCCATTTTTTTTTTGTGAGAAATAAACTAAACATATGATAAAAGAGCAATACCTTGAAATATATTAGCTCTGTTCGTTTACTTCCCCAGTAAAAACCAGTAAAAACCGAAATTTCAGAGAGTATGAAAAATTAGTCCTCAAAAACATAAATATCTAAAATAGTAAACGAACAGCAATTTGAAAGAATTTGTAAGTTCATAGAAACAGCTGATTGTAAACACATTCGAAAGTGAAGAAGAAGTGATACATAAAATATAATATAACACTAGCAGATTCCAGCCCTCGAAATTCGAGTGCAAATTCTCGGAAATTTTATTTTCTCAATAAATAAAGACCCTAAAGTTATGCTAATTAATCAGTTATAGCCAATTCACAAATCAACGTAAAAAAACAAACTCATTTTTATTACAAACACATTAACAAATTTAATAAACACACACATAGCATTGTATAATTATACCCTATACCACTATGTGGTTTGGGTATAATGACTTTGTGCTGCTGTTTGTAACTAACAAAAATATTTGACCTAGACCCATCTTTAATTATACCGATCGAATCAGAATCACTATCTGATTCGATTTAACGATGTCCGTCCGTCCGTCCGTCCGTCTGTGTGTCCATGTAAAGCTTGTAATCAAACTGCAGGTCTCAAATATGAATATATTTTGATGAAATTTAGTATAAGCTTTTATCGGCCATAGGATGAACGCTATTGAAATTGCTGAGAATCGGGCCATGTTCAGACCTAGCTCTCATACAAATGACCCCTATGAAATCGACTTAAATTGCCATAAGATCCAAATTATCATATGAATCTTAGTCAAATTGGGTTTATATGTGTTTATTACATCCACTAATCAGTAGTCCAAAAATGATCCCTATGGGACAAGTCTTAGTCATAGGCCCCATATAGAGCTGCTTCCCCATCTTCACTTAAATCTATCAAAAAACAAAAATATTGCACTGATTCTTCTCAAATTTTGTTTGTATATATTTTGCAAAATACAAGAGACCTTACCAAACGTGGTCAGGATCGGTCCATTTTTGGGCCTAGTCCCCATATAGATATAGCATCCGATATGAACTTTTTCATATCTGCAGACAAAAAAATTTATAAAAATCCCACTCAAATTTGGTTTATGCTTATTTTTTATGTCCAGTTATTTGGGCCTATAGGGTAGGGTCTCTACACGCATGGTATAGGGTATCCTATAGTCGGTCTAGACCGACTATAATTTTCTTACTTGTTTTATGTATGTATTAGTAGCAACTTTAAATGCAATTTACTCAAAATAAATGAAAAAAATTAAAAATCTGTAAATCTGCAAATCGGCTAAAAAGAAATATCAAAATCGGGATAAAACGGTAGAACAAAACATCGGTCACAAGAAATCGCCTAGCCTATTAATATTATAGATACCTTAAGTAGAAGAATTTATTTTATTTAACATATAAAAATATGTATCATTACCTATTGCTTTTGAAAATAAACATTTATTATGAAAGAAATTGGCAGATACACATATATTTTTTGACAGGAACCGGTTTTAAAAGATTAAAATTAATTAAACCTGGTTATGTGAATATTTACTTACTTCTTCTATCGTTAATTTCCTCAGAATTATTATTTAAAATTTTTGCACAAAAATAGAATTGTAGTATTATTGCTTTATTTACCACAAAACTCAATCATATGTTTTTCAAATATATGTTTTTCTTGCTTGCTTATTCTTACTGGCAAAAATAAATCCAGTAAAAACTAGCAAGTTTTCAAAACATGCCTGTCACTTTCCGCTCTCATTTGTTCTCTTTTACTGGGTTTTTGAAGTAAACGAACAGGATCCAGTAAATTTTGTGATAATTTGTACAAATTGTTACAAATTATCACGTAAACGAACAGAGCTATTGCTGGAATAAATAAAATTTAAAATGTGTATTGTCAACTGATAACCAACGAACAAACAGTTTTATTTTTATAGAGGAGAAACCAAAAGAGTTGTGTTGTTATATATATGCTTAAGTCCTTTTGATTTGCATCACTCAATCCAAAAAAGGGGTTTGATATTTGCATGTTTTTCAGCTAACGATATACAGTCAGTCAATAAAGTTTGTATGCAAACTGTAAATAAAAATTCAATTCAAAATTTTTCGCACACCCTGTATTACCTTGCCGTCTTTATTTTTCTGTTTTGTTGTTTATTATGTTAGCTTCCAGCATCTAGTTAGAATAACCAGTTTTTAAAGCACCGTTAGATTTGCAAGCAATTGTTTTTCTGATTGATGTAAAAATATAGTCAATAAATTTTGTATGCAAAACGCACAGTTAATTCCGGTCTTTGCGTGTAAGGTTACAAAGTGAATTTCAGAACAATTATTCTATATTTTGATTAGGATTTACAGTGTTTTTAAAAGTTTTGGTTGTATATTTGGACAAAATATATTAAAAACATACATCAAATAGCACCAGTGGCACCACGGGGCAAAGAATTGTCTTCGGATCTCAGAGAAGTGATAATAAAACTCTACCTGGAGCACAAAACTCAAAGACAAATAGCCGAATTGGTTGGAAAAAGTCATGCACCCGTCCAAAAAACAATAGATAGGTACAGAAGGCAAGGAAATAATAATAACAAGCCAAGATCTGGTCGGCCAACCACATTCACACCCAGTGAGAAACGAATTATCGTGCGCAATATGCAAAAAATCCAAAAATTTCTGCACCAAAATTACAGATGGAAATTGAAAATGAAGTGGGAAATGTTTGTATTACAGCAACAATTCGCAAAGTATTCCATTTGGCCGGATACCATAACCGTCAAATTTGCAAAAAGCCGTTTGTAAGCCCAATAAACCGAAAAAGAGACTCTTTTTCGCAAAACAATATGATACAGCCACCCAAAGCTTTTGGAACACCATTATTTTTTCGGACGAAAGCACGGTGGTGGATCAGTACTCGTTTGGTGGTGTATGGCTGCCTCTAGAGTGGGTAAACTTGATTTTATAGATGGTATAATGGATCGGTTTGTCTATTTAAATATTTTAAAAAATAACTTGCATATAAGTGGTGCTAAACTAGGGATTGCCGAGTCACTTGTGTTCCAGCAAGACAACGATCCAAGCACACTTCGCTTATTGTCAAAGAGTGGTTCCTCTATTAAGTAAAAAACAACTTAAAACCCCACCCCAGTCGCCCGATATTAATCCTATTGAGCATTTTTTGGGTCCACCTGGAGCGCCAAATCAGAAAACACCAAATAAAGGCTTTCCAACTAAGCATTGAACATTGGATAACTAACCTATGAAAAAATTAATTACCTTTTCTTGACTTAGATTTGCATACATACTTTTTTGACATATTTTTGAGGATATTTTCGCTTAAGTTGTTTCTCTTTGTTTTTTTTTTTGTTTCGAAATAAAATTTTCAATATTTTCTTTTAAAAAATTAGATTTTCTTCATCGTTGTACAGTGAATATATATTTTTTGACTGACTGTACATTTTGAGCAATGTTAATTATGATTTCTTCTTCTATGGCAGCAAAAGTCTATGCTTGTTCTTTTTGTCATAAAATAAATTTATATCTATCATAGTTACTTTAAATTTATGTAATTCTCGTTAAATTTATTTTTTGTGTTGTAGAGCATAACAGAAACATTCAAAACAATGTCGAAGTTGATAGATATAACAAATATTTGTTGAACATTATGCAGCCAGGACAGAAATGCTCTAGAAAAAGAGATGAAACCTGAGTTTATAGACTAGAACAAATACACCTTCATTGTTTGGCAGTACCACATCATATATTCCAAATCCTTTAGCTAGACCTTTGCAAATATAATAACATAAAAAAAATAATATATTATCATGAGCATATTCTATATTTTCAACTTCTCCTCTATTTTACTTTAATTTACGGAACGTCTTTAGAATAAACAATTTCTTGACAAAAATGAATTTGACTATTAAAATAACTTGATATGCGGAAAACACAAAAAATATTAGCTTTAACAAATGAATATCCTAAATAAATTTCATATTTGTTTCCTACTGTTTGCATGCCATTTCATTATTAATATTCTACTCATTTATCAAGCTTCTGTTGTTAAAGTGCCATGTTGTCATCATCTCAAATATCTTCTCCTTTCACTTTATTATATTAGAACCGAATTTACAAAGTGACATGTATGATAGTTTAATGCTTGTTTAGGGAAGAATATAAATTTATGTATTACACAGACCGACAAATTTTAACTTTTGGTGAATCACGTGAAAAATCCCTTATAAGATGAAAGAAGAGTAAAAATGAAAATATTGTGTCGCCCAGGTTTTCTAGATTTATTTTTACTCATTAGTAGTCATTTGTCGTTATACAGTCAATCAGGGAGTCAGTGATGAGCGTAAACTATATATTAAGATTCTCGCAAAAAACGCAAATTAATATTTAGAAAAAACATTCATAGAACTGTATTCCATCATGAATAATGAAAGTCGATATTATTTTAAGCAACTCTGCTTTAAATATAGACGTAAAAACAATGCATTACGAAATACCATCAGACCATCGCCCCATTATATGTACACTTAAAAGGTCAATGGGCTTGCAGGTTGACCTCAATTATTATGATTATTGTGCAACCAACTGGAACATTTATATGAATTTTTTAGACAATAAAATCACGTTATATTCCGATATATACAATACCAAGTCAGTAATTGATCAGGAAATCCAAAAATTTATAAATGTAGTTTCCGAAGCAAGGGATGTGTCTACACCTAAAATAACTCAACAAAATAATTACACATTACCAGAAAGTACTGTGATATATATAAAACTAAGAAGAAGCTTTAAAAGAAAAAGCCAACGATCTTCAAATATAGCCGAGCAAACTTTTTATAATCAATGTACTAAGTTTCTAAGTAACATGATTGATAAAAGTATTAATTCGGAGCGCAATAAGAAATGGTCTCAATTATTATCCAATTTAAAACCAGGTGATAAATCATTTTGGAAAAGGAAAAAATCAAATCGCTCACTTCAAAGTTGGAAATACAAAAATAACATCTGATAAGGACAAGGCTGAAGTCCTGGCAAATACATTTTTCCAAGCAAATAACCTCACTTCGAACTATAACCACTCGGCAGATACACTAATAAATACAACAGTAAATAATTTTAAGAAGGAAAATCCCAGTTCTGAATCTGCAATTTATACATCTCTTGAAGAAGTAATGAATATTGTCTCATCAATAAAACCCTCAAAATCCCCTTGGTTTTGACAATGTTCCGAACCTGCTCTTAAAGAAACTACCACTCAAAGCTCTAAAATTACTGGTTATAATATTTAACAGCTGCATCAAACTCAACTATTTCCCAAACTATTTCAAAAATGCTAAGGTTATAGCCATAAACAAACCTAGTAAGTCAAAAAATAACCCAAATAGCTATAGACCTATCAGTTTATTAAGTAACTTAGGTAAAATATTTGAAAAAATACTACATTCTCGTCTTAGTGAATTTGTAACGACCAATTCTATTGTTGCTAAAGAACAATTTGGATTTAAAAAAGGGCATATCACTACTCACCAAATAAACAGAATTAAAAATCAAATAATCAGCAATAAAAACAATAAACGTTCAACGGGTCTAATATTGTTGGATATCGAAAAAGCGTTTGACACCGTTTGGCATAATGGCCTAGTATTTAAACTTCTTGATGCAAATATACCAAAATATTTATGCAAACTTATTTCAGATTTCATTCACGGCAGAAGCTTTAAAGTTGCGATTAATAATGAAACATCATCTCCAAAAACCATCACCACAGGGTTACCTCAAGGATCAGTCTTGTCGCCATTGCTTTACTCGATATATACATCCGATTTCAAAGTTCCGAAGTATATGAAAGTTGCTTACTACGCAGATGATATTGCGTTAATTTCTTCAAACAAACTTACAAGTGCACTCCTAAAGAAAATGGAAAAGGGACTTGCAAATTGCAGTAAATATTTTCACAAATGGAAAATCAAAATTAATCCAAACAAGACCCAAGCAATTATTTTTCCGTTCAACAAATCTCCCAAAAGACTGCCAAGACGTCATCTTCATATTGGAAATAATACCATAAATGTACTTAATCATGTCAAATATCTCGGAGTTGTCTTGGACAAAAAGCTTACTTTTAAACAACATATTATGGCTACGTGTCAAAAAGCTATAAAATCATTTAAAGCATTATGGCCACTACTAAATAGAAGGTCATTTCTAAACCCCAAAAACAAAAATCTACTCTTCAAAAGTGTTATAAGGCCGATATTAACATACGCGTGTCCTATTTGGAGTGACGCTGCCAACTGCCACCTAAAACGCTTACAAATTATACAAAACAAATGTCTTAAAATGATAAATAAAAAGCCCTGGAGGTATCCTACAAATCTTCTTCATGAAGAAACAGGGTATGAAAAAATTATCGATTTCATAACAAGGATTAATAACAATTACTTTGCCAAAATTGAAAATTCCTCTTACCCACTGATAAGAGATTGTAGAGAAATAACGTAAAATTAAAAAAAATCACCAAATTGAAAATTATATGCTTATAGAGGTCTATTATTTCTAATAAACCTCCTTTAAGCACATAAATATTTTCAGATAGTATTTGAATTTATTAAATCATATAAAGGTTTTTCCTCCCATTTTCCTTTAAAAACCATTAAAAAATAAAATAAAAACTATTTAATATCTTTAGATCCTATGTATTATGTAAAGATAAGATCTCATATGTAAATATCAAAATTTGTTAAAATATGTAAATAAAGGAAGAATATTTAATTGAAATTGATTCATGAATAATGAATTATTTGTTTATTGTTGTGCACTTAGAAAAATGAAATATATTCTGAAAGGATAGGTAAAACTAAAATATCAGGGGTCAAATCGTCGCATTCGTTATCGAAATTTTTCGATCGAAATTATTTTTTTAATTTTCCAAAATAAAATACTAAGAGTAATTTTACTCTATCACATCTAACGGGTTATGGTCCATAGTTAACAGTAAACGTGAAACGAGGTCTGAAGATTGTCCGTCTTATTTAAATAATAAAACAAAATATGGAGTTTCGAATGATTTTACTCGATATCGAATGCGACGATTTGCCCCCAGATAGACTGGATCAATTGGAAAAGCTAAACACACTGGTCGTCCAAAAACAAGCCGTTCGAAGGTCAATATCGAAGCAGTGCGTAAGTGTTGGTTAAAGTCCAGGAACATCAATTCGGATTTGTGGAGAAGAATTGATAATTTCAAGAAGCTCTCTACAGTTTCTTTTCACTGAAGATCTGTGTCTCCATGCTTATGAAGTTCAATTGACACAAGAACTGAAGCCCAATGACCACGCACAGCGACGAGAGTTGTTTGAATTGATTATTAAACATCAGCAATTGAATGCTGATTTTTAGAACAAAACCATCCCAAGCGATGAAACTCGTTATTCGTCAAAATTGTTCATTTGAAGTTCAGAAAACCCACACGTGGGTTTGTCGAAAAATAAATACACATAATGTCGCTGTTTGGTGCAGATTTTGGGCTGAGGCATTATTGAGGCTGGTCAAGCAGTGACTGTTACTGGTGCTCGATATTGAATTATATTAATGTGCACGACATTTGGTTTCAAAAAGACGGTGCCACATACCATACATCCTGTGAAACGATCCATTACTGCATGAGACATTTCCTTGTCGTGTACTCTTCTTTCGGTGATCAGAACTGGCCCCCTAGATCGTGTCATTAAAACCATTGGATTTCTTTTTAACGGGGATATTCGATGTCAAAGGTCTAAGCCAACAAGCCCACCAACCATCCTTTCATTGAAGAATGAAACTGAACGCTGCATCAACGAAATTCAATCACATTTATGCAAAATGGCCATGGAAAATTTTGACAAAAGAGTGTGTATATACCAACAAACTTTATGATTCAATAAAAAACAATGTAAAGAATCTTTGACTGGGTTTTACGTTTACATTAATATTTGGACTTATTGCTCTATAAGCTTGTATAACAAATGTAAACAAAATATTTAAAAAAAATTTAAACATTTTGATAAACTTAACATCAAATTATTACAACAGATGTCTCAATATTTTAGGCCATATCTTGGCAGAATGATATCCGTTTTACCTTATTTTAAATATCGCCTGCTCATAGTAATGAAATAAACAATATTTTTCTAAGTTTAGACAGATAAATGGTTTATTTTAAGAATGAGCATAATTGCAATAGACAGACAGACAGATGGAAGGATTTCTTATAGGGATCAAAAATATATATGTTTTAGACGGTCGTAATTATTTTTTCGATCTGTTACAAAAGGAATGACAAACTGCTATATACCCTCTCCACAGTGGTGGAGGGTATACAAACTGGGATTTCTGTTTTATTCGAATCTTGCGTGAATTTTTGGACCCCTTTTATGTATATTTTATTTGCTTGTAACTTTGTTCATTCATTCATAATTTGCGTTTCTCCCTTGAGCTGAAAACTGTGACAGCCAAGTATTTTATTTGTTGCCGTTCTTTAAATTATTCGGGATTTTCCCATGTATTTTAAGGTTTAGGAGCGTCAGACGGTAATATTAAACTGTTTTTAAATTATTCCTTAAATACCTTTGAAAAATTTTATATTTTCGTCAATGTTATATTTCCATAATAATATGAAAACGGAAGAACATGGAGAAATGCCATGCATTTTAAATCAACCGACCATTTATTAGCTAACAAACTAACTATACAACCGATCCAACATATGTCCAACCTCTAGGTCATGGTCAGTTTCATAATAAATATATTTCATTAAAAGAACAACATTTTTATAAAAACATTGGAATATTATAAATGAAAGTACACACACACAATGAACTTAAATGCTTAAAAAGAAATTTTACATTTCATTTCTAACACCCACCAAAAACTATTCAACGAAATATTCAAGAAGTTTATGTGAATAGAAAGTGTTATAATACGATTTTAATTTTAATGAAAAGTATTAAGTATGAGCATTCGAGGGTAAATAAAAAATAAATATGGAAAAAATTATCTGTGTTCTTCAAACAAAGTAAAATGTTTGGATCATAATTTTTATTATTATTTAGATAATTACAGAATGTTTAATAACCAAAATAAATTTTAAAATTTTAATTCAAAATATCAAGAATTTTCAAGTTTTTCAAAGTAAACTCTTATATTTATATTTTCTGTTTTTGCATTCATTTTACTGAATGTACAACATGTCGAGAGTATTGTGTCAAAATTTCAATAAAATTGGAGCAAAGCTAACGTGCGCTAACAGCGTTTCCAGCGACCGGCTTCATACGGTATATCGTATATAAATCAGTTTTAAAAAAAAACTTTAAATCGATTTTCTCGCAAATAAATGTTTGAAGTCCGTGAGCATCAATACTCAAAATCTACTTGTTCGATTCTTTTGAAATATTACACACTGTTTCTACATATAAATCACCAGGTAACCACGAACAGTTTTTTTTATTTTCCATTTTTTCCCCATTTTTTTACTACAAATTCACCGAAATTTCATACAAAAATCGTGTTTTTCACTTCAAAATGCTGCCAAAAATTAAAAAATAAAAAAATTAAAAAAACTCTTCGTGATTACCTCGGGAAACATGTCACTTTTAAACGCATTTCGATTTTTTTATTTCACATGATCCGGTAACGAGTTATGATGTTCACCGCAAAACAAAAATGCCTCCGGAGATTCACTGTCATGGACTTATTTATTAAAATTTTTAATTGAAAATTTTTTCAAAGATTCTTCAAATGTTATGCTATAATGTGTATATGAAATAAATAATCCAACATTATTCATATCTTTTAAAAGGGAAAATTATGAAAATACGCCTTTTTTGCTTTTAAAGCCTTGTCCTTTTTCTGTGAAAGATTACAATTTTTTTATAGTACTTTTCAAAGAAAATTTATACTTTTCTAGAAAATTTAGTTAAATTTTAGTGCGATTATGTTAAACCAATGTTTTTTGAGTTTAAAATGTGCTAATCTTCTTTCTTCAGAATATTTATTTAACAATTAGTTAAATTTAAAAATAGGTTACATTACCGAAATACTCGAAGCTGTATTTACTTTAGTGAATATATACTGTGAGCGTCAAAAAAACTAAACACCTTAGTTACCCACATTAAAAGTCTTATTAAAATGAAGTAATTAACACAAAATCAAAAATATATATAAGGAATTCAAGAATTACTTAATAATAGCTGAACTCAATAAAAACATTAAACAAAAGTAATATAAAACAGACTAAATTTAGAAAAAGACCAAATTTTACGCGTCAAAAAAAAAAAAAAACTAAACAGCAAAGAAAAAGCACTACAAGGCAATACAAAAAGTTAACTTTTTAATTTTTTTAATATTTGGTTTATTTTCATTTGGTCTTAAGCACTTCATTTAGTCTTCTAGGCACCGAATCGACAAGTTTTTTTGTTATATCGGTGCAGATTGTGCTCCATTCTTCCTTTAGAGTCTTCTTTAAGTTTGCCTTGCTTGAAATAGCCGTTCAACTTATTTTTCTGTCAAGATTTTCCCACAGATGCTCGACTGGATTAAGGTCCGGGGACTGCGGCGGTTGATCAGGTGTCTTAGGAGTCCGGTACAGTAGTCACTCTTTCACAATTTTAGATGTATGCTTTAGATCGTTGTCTTGTTGGAAGATCCTATTTCCAGCCATGCCTTATTTTTCGACTCTAGGGCCTACATTATCCTTCAAAATTGCTAAGTAATCCATTTTCTTCTTAGTGGAGTAAATAAAAACAAGACTACCAACACCTGTTGCCGGCATATGGCCCCAAACCATAACTGAACCGCCACCATATATAACAGTGTTGGTAGCACACTTTTCTTTGAAGGTTTCATTCTTAACACGCCATATTTTTGGAGGACTTTTCAGGCCGAAAATTTCGGATTTGCTCTTATCTGTATTTAATATGCTTTCCCAAGAAGATAGAGTCTCATTTTTGCACTTTTTACGGAAATTCATTAGTTTCTTGAATGTTATTCTTCCATATAGGCCATTTTTGTGAACAGATCGATCTCCTTACTGTACCCGAACTTACTGGTTTGCCTGATGTCTGCGTTATGTTTTCTGATAAATTAACTGCACTCAAGGCTGTATATGTCTTTATTTCTCTTACTACAGCTTTAACTTCGGTACCACTAAGCCGCTTTAGGTCTCCAGATCTCGTTAACCTGATTGTGTTTGACATATTAATCAATTATTTTTTTTATTGTTCAGTGGTTTCTACCCAAAATTTCGCCAATTTCACATTATTCTTTTAAAGCTAAAATAATTTTCCGAGTATCAGATGATGTTTGCTTTCCCATAGTGAGATTAGTTCCTTTTACTTCCTTTTAGTTATTATTAATTAGTACAGATCAACTTAAATGATTTTTCGTAAAGTAAAACACGTGATCAGTACAAATTTTTCAGAAAAAGTTTAGATTCTCTCCCGAATTATAAAAAAGCGTAACTGTTACCACTATTATTTTTTTTGACGCATAAAATTTGATGCATTTTCACTTTCGGGAGATTTGTGCAATATTTCCACTTGATTTGATTTCATGTTTTATAGTACTCTTATCTCTATATGGTATAGTAGTAAACTCTGTAATATTACTTTTTTTCGAAGTCAATAATAGCTTTGTTATAAGACAATTTAAAAATTAAAAATTGCTGTTTACTTTATTTACGTTCACAGTATGTAGTGAATGCTTTACCGGCCGTAGTATTAAATTTAGTTTATTGATGTTTAAAACAAAAAAAATAATATTTTGTTTTTGTAATTTTAGACTAAAACACCCTTCTAAAAATCCCCATCTTTCCAAAGTATATTCGCTTAACAGATAAGAAATATTTTAGCAACTAAAATTCCATGCGATATAAGTAAAGGAATTTTTTCCATAAATTTATGTTTAAATAGTTCATATATAGAATAATTGCTAATTAGTTGGAAATAAATTTTGGTTAAGAATGAACATCAAAATTGTGTGTCTATTTCTATTTCTTATTTTCTTTTTTGCAAGTAAAACAGTACATGCAAGATGGCATCGAGGTGGGAAACCATCAGGAAGCAGTGTATCATACAATCAACAAACTCCCAGGCCACCATATTTATCAAATAAGAGAATTTATTAAATATATTTGCAAACAAATATATGTATATATTTAGTAAAAATAAAGTATACACTAGTTCATGTCGCCATAGATTTTTTTTTATATCCTATACCACTATGTACTCAGGGTATAATGAGTTTGTGCTATTGTTTGTAACTGTTAAAAATATTTCACAGTTGATTTAGCGATATTCGTCCGTCCATCTGTCGTCTGTGTATACATTAGGGCGGGTCGATTTGTAGGGGGCCGAAAAAACCGAAAAATCTTATATGCGGGAAATAAACTAGGGATCATACTGAGCAACTTTGCTGAAGAAACTATGGGTCTAAAATGTATTTCGATCCAGCGATTTTTAAGGGGAAGTTTGACTTTGTATGGGAGTTATGCCTTATCCAAAACCAAAAAATTTAGTTGGTTAACTTAATACTCAGTTATACTTTTTTGTTTCTTTTAGTTTTAACATCTGGCAATATAAATGTGATGTTTTTGAACAAATTTTTCATCACAATTAAGCTTTGAAAATAATATATTCTTGATTTGAAGTACGTCATTAAATTAAATCATTTATTAAAAAAATAAAATAAAATTAATATCTTTAGTATACTCGAGAGCTCGTTTCTGGGACTTTGTATATAGCAATTTAATCAAATTTTGTTAACTATTGTTTATTGTAGTTTAAATTTTTTAAATATTGTGAATTAATAAACGAAAAAAAAATTGTATTTCGATCCAGCGATTTTTAAGGGGAAGTTTGACTTTGTATGGGAGGTATGCCTAATTTTTAATCGATTTCGATGAAAATTGGTATGGACATAGTGTATGAAAAACAAACAATGTGTTCGACGCTTTAAGGACGACTAAATGTGGTTCTTTAGCCGTGTTTTGGTGGTATTTGCGTAAATTTTTTCCATTGTTAATGTGTAATTTTTTCTGCCATCAAATAAAAAGTAGCTAAAGTTATTTTTTTTTTCATACACTATGTCCATACCAATTTTCATTAAAATCGATTAAGAATTAGGTATACCTCCCATACAAAATCAAACTTCCCCTTAAAAATCGCTGGAAATATGTTTTAGACCCAAAGAGTCTGCAGCAAAGTTGCTCAGTATGATTCCTAGTTTATTTTCCGCATATACCATTTAGCTAAAAAACAAACCGCCCTAGTGTACATGCAAATCTACATGTCTAAAGTATAAATATATTTTGATGAATTATCGTCTATAGAAAATTGAAATTGGAGGAAATCGGTACATGTTCAGATCTAACTCCAATACAAATAATCCATACAAATGTGATAATAAGATCTAGATTATTACATATATATTTATATTGATACAACTTTGTGTATGTGTGTGTATACCCACTAATCAGTAGCCCAAAAAAAAACCCCGTGGGGCAACTTTTAGCAATAGCCCACATACAAAGCTTATTCCCGATTTGCAAAAAACAAACCTGCGTAGATCTATTTATACCCTATACCACTATGTGGTTTGGGTATAATGAGTTTGTGCTGCTGTTTGTAACAACCAAAAATATTTGACCTAGACCCATCTTTAATTATACCGCTCGAATCAGAATCATTTTTTGAGTTGATTTAACAATGTCCGTCCGTCCGTCCGTCCGTCCGTCCGTCCGTCTGTGTGTCCATGTAAAGCTTGTAATCAAACTGCAGGTCGCAAATATGAATATATTTTGATGAAATTTGGTATATAAGCTTTTATCGGCCATGGGATGAACGCTATTGAAATTGGTGAGAATCGGTCCATGTTCAGACCTAGCCCCCATACAAATTACCCCTATGAAATCGACATAAATTTCCATAAGATACAAATTGTCATATAGATCTTACTCAAATTGGGTTTATATACGTTCATTACATCCATTAATGAGTAGTCCAAAAATGATCCCTTTGGCCCCATATAGGGCTGCTTCCGGATCTTCACTTAAATCTATTAAAAAACAAAAATATTGCACTGATTCTTCTCAGATTTGGTTTGTATATATTTTTGCAAAATACAAGAGACTTTTCCAAACATGATCAGGATCGGTCCATTTTTGGACCTAGTCCCCATATAGATATAGCATCCGATATCAACTGTTTCATATCTGCAGCCAAAAAAATTAATAAAAATCCCACTCAAATTTGGTTTTTGCTTATTTTCTATGTCCAGTTAGTTGGACCTAAGAGATAGGGTTTCTAAACGCATGGTATAGGGTATCGTATAGTCGGTCTAGACCGACTATAATTTTCTTACTTGTTAAAATTGGATTTAAATCCAATTTTTAAGGAAAAGTAAGTTATTTAACTTAATATTGTTATGGTGGTACAGATTTTGACCTAGTCCCCATATAAAAATTACATCAGATATGAACTTTTTCATATTTGTACGCCACAAAGTAACAGCAATACCAATAAAAATTGCTTTATGCTTGTTTTCTATATCCAGTTATTGCCTCAGCAAAGTTGAATCCAATATCCTCTCTCGAAACGCGCTGTCTAGGCCTTACTTGTTTAGATCTGAAGTTGTTATTCGAAGTGTTTAGTTGTTGGTTTTTTAATAAGTAGTAAAACTGGTGTTAATATGATAACATTTGCTGAATAACTCAAATATGAAATAAAACTTAAATTATCAATTTTATTTTTACTAAAATTACAACAACACACAGTAACATTGCTTTAACTGCGTTTCCCACTTTTTTCCAAAAATATTTTCCAAATTACCCTTATATCACTATTTTCACGTGGCTTAACTTTTTTAAGGTAAAGTTTGATTATGTGCATAACTCTTTTGCATTTCAAAAGATTATTTAAGTTACCGAATTAAATTCAATTAAATTATAGATGATCTGATGCTTATACATAAATTTATTAACAGATAGCTCAGGACATCAGTTTTAAAATATTACTTTTTAGTTTTTTTTATTTAAAATTTTTTATTGAGGACCGACTTAATTAAAATAACTGTTTAACACGCGATACGGTTAAATTGTCTACAACTTGTGGCAATGAATTGCATTCATATACATTAGTGATTTTTATACATTTTTCTTCCTAACTACATGCTGCGGCTAAATGTAGCAACTTCAACAAAAAACTTGACCGTCCCATTGTCCTATTTTATACCAAAAGTAATCAAAAAATATATATATTTTCAACTTGCGGCCTGATTACAAATTTATATTTAAGAAATTTTACCTATAGCTGACAAAAGCACCTTCAATGATATTTATCGATATTTATATGATAATCTGGATCTTACGACTATTTAAGTCGGTTTGATAGGGGTTATTTGTATGGGGGCTAGGTCTGAACATGCACCAATTTCAATAAATTTCCTATGGCCGATAAAAGCTTATATACTTATGGCCGCTAAAAGCTCATGACCTATAGTCTGGTTACATACGTATAGATTAGTGATATTTATATATTTTTCTTCCTTAGTCAATATGCGTACCAATGTTATATACCCAATTCAGTCCCATACGTCCAATATGTATCCCAAAAATGAACACTTTTTGTTAACAAATACCAATAACTTAGAAAACTATGACAAATAAAAATTGTAATCTTTGATTAATTGAAGCTCTGTTCAAAAAGTATCTGCAGGATATACAAAACTGGTACAAAATAGTCAAAATATAACTGATTGTCGATTGAATTAAACTGTTACAGGCAACCCTCGATTTGCGTAGTTTGTTGAGACCGAAAAACCTCCGCGTAAATCAAAACCTCGTAAATTCAGGTTAAGAATTCATACAAAGTAATTTTTTGTAATTGGATATTTATCAACTAAATTTCATTTTTGGGACTTACATATGATGTCACATCGAAAAAGCATAAAAATATTTAATAAATTGAGATAATATTTTTTCATTGCTATACAAGAAAATTTTATTGTTATTTTTATTAACTAAATATGTTTTTATTTTGACCTTTTAATTTTTAAATAAAGTAGATAAATGATCAGGCATTTTTTTGACATTTCAAATAAAAAAAGTAAAAAAGGAAAAAAAAGTTTTTACAAGATGTCATTCAGAATTTTTAAATTAACAACTCTGAATGAGGGTAATTTTTAGGCGAAAATTTAATCAGTTCTTGTCGTTTGTAACTCAAAAGCATCAAAAACAGCGCTATCCACTTGACTTCCTGTGCAGTCTAGGGCTAATACAATCAAAACAATTAAGCAAATTATAGTCGGTCTAGCCCGACTATACGATACCCTATACCATGGTTAAGAGACCCCATCTCTTCGGTCCAACTAATTGGATATAGCAAATAAGCATAAACCAAATTTGAGTGTCATTTTTATTAATTTTTTTCGCTGCAGACGTGAAAAAGTTCATATCGGATACTATATTTATATGGGGACTAGGTCGAAAAATGGACCGATCCTGACCATATTTGGTAAAGTCACTTATACTTTGAAAAAATATGTACAAACCAAATTTGGGAAAAATCTGTGAAATATTTTTGTTTTTTGATAGATTTAAGTGAAGATCGGGAAGCAGCTCTATATGGGGCCTATGACTAAGAATTTTCCTATAGGGAGTATTTTAGAACTACTGATTAATGGATGTAATAAACACATACAAACCCAATTTGACTGAAATCTATATGATAATTTGGAACTTATGGCAATTTATGTCGATTTCATAGGGGTCATTTGTATGGGGGCTAGGTCTGAACATGGACCGATTCTCACCAATTTCAATAGCGTTCATCCCATGGCCGATGGAAACTTATATGCCAAATTTCATCAAAATATATTCATATTTGCGACCTGTAGTTTGATTACAAGCTTTACATGGACACACAGACGGAGGACGAATATTTTTGGTTGTTACAAACAGCAGCACAAAGTCATTATACCCAAACCACATAGTGGTATAGGGTATAATTATCAATTCAGAATTATCATTAATCATCTCTATGAAATCATCTTTCACCGCATTTTCAAAGAAATCACTGGTTTCATTTTAGTAGAACTTTTCATTTAGTGTAGAACTTTTTATACCCTATACCACTATGTGGTTTGGGTATAATGACTTTGTGCTGCTGTTTGTAACAACCAAAAATATTTGACCTAGACCCATCTTTAATTATACCGATCGAATCAGAATCACTTTCTGAGTTGATTTAACAATGTCCGTCCGTCCGTCCGTCCGTCCGTCCGTCTGTGTGTCCATGTAAAGCTTGTAATCAAACTGCGGGTCGCAAATATGAACCTATTTTGATGAAATTTGGTATATAAGCTTTTATCGGCCATGGGATGAACGCTATTGAAATTGGTGAGAATCGGTCCATGTTCAGACCTAGCCCACATACAAATTACCCCTATGAAATCGACATAAATTGCCATAAGATCCAAATTGTCATATAGATCTTACTCAAATGGGCTTTTTATGCGTTCATTACGTCCATTAATGTGTAGTCCAAAAATGGTCCCTTTGGCCCCCTATAGAGCTGCTTCCCGATCTTTACTTAAATCTATTAAAAAACAAAAATATTGCACTGATTCTTCTCAGATTTTGTTTGTATATATTTTTGCAAAATACAAGAGACTTTACCAAACATGATCAGGATCGGTCCATTTTTGGACCTAGTCCCCATATAGATATAGCATCCGATATGAACTTTTTCATATCTGCAGCCAAAAAAATTAATAACAAGTAAGAAAATTATAGTCGGTCTAGACCGACTATACGATACCCTATACCATGCGTTTAGAAACCCTATCTCTTAGGACCAACTAACTGGACATTGAAAATAAGCAAAAACCAAATATGAGTGGGATTTTTATTAATTTTTTTGGCTGCAGATATGAAAAAGTTCATATCGGATGCTATATCTATAAAGGGACTAGGTCCAAAAATGGACCGATCCTGATCATGTTTGGTAAAGTCTCTTGTATTTTGCAAAAATATATACAAACAAAATTTGAGAAGAATCAGTGCAATATTTTTGTTTTTTAATAGATTTAAGTGAAGATCGGGAAGCAGCTCTATATGGGGTCAAAGGGATCATTTTTGGACTACTCATTAGTGGATGTAATGAACGCATACAAACCCAATTTGAGTAAGATCTATATGACAATTTGGATCTTATGGCAATTTATGTCGATTTCATATGGGTAAATTATATGGGGGCTAGGTCTGAGCATGGACCGATTCTCACCAATTTCAATAGCGTTCATCCCATGGCCGATAAAAGCTTATATATAGCAAATTTCATCAAAATATATTCATATTTGCGACCTGCAGTTTGATTACAAGCTTTACATGGACACACAGACGGACGGACGGACGGACGGACGGACGGACTGACGGACGGACATTGTTAAATCAACTCAGAAAGTGATTCTGATTCGATCGGTATAATTAAAGATGGGTCTAGGTCAAATATTTTTGGTTGTTACAAACAGCAGCACAAAGTCATTATACCCAAACCACATAGTGGTATAGGGTATAAAAATCAGACTCAAATTTGGTTTTTGCTTATTTTCTATGTCCAGTTAGTTGGGCCTAAGAGATAGGGCATGGTATAGGGTATCGTATAGTCGGTCTAGACCGACTATAATTTTCTTACTTGTTAATTCTTCATATCTATGCAACTTTAAAATTTAATCTTATTTCATTTCACAAGTAACGATTAAAGTTGCTAATCAATTCAATTTAAAGTCATCTTTTTCTATTTTCTATTCTCTATTTCTCGTAATTCAAAAATTTCTATATATTTTTTCGTGTTATAAAAAATCGTGTCAAAAGCGGGTAATTCAAATCGCGTTATTTCGCAATGTTGCAAATGAAGCTTTGCGTACATCGAGGGTTACCTGTTCTTGATAGTTCTGTAAAAACCCCAATTTATGAAAAAGTGATTTACCTTAATTTTTTGCGTTAAAATACAAATATTTTAATAAATTCTTTGCGATACTTAATACTGATTGTCTTATTTAGTAATTCCCCTTTAAAAAAGATAAGGAATTAAAATAATATATATATATATGTATATATATATATAAAATCCCCTTCATTATTCTTATCTGTTGCAAAGAAGAGCTTTAATTTTTATAGAAATCTTAGTATAAATAACTCTAAATTGAGTTTACGCAAATCAGTTTTAATTGAATATCGCTTCAAACATGAATTTTAAATTTGGTTCTCTGTTAATGTTGGTCGTCATCCTTCTCTTCGGAAGTCAACAAGTTATGGCCGGTTTGAGTAGAGGAAATAAACCACCATTCGGAAGTAGTACTGGACCATATAATCCAAATCCACCCCGCAGAACTATATAAAGTTATTGGAATAATCAATTGAATAAAGAAACAAAATATATTTGCAATAATAAATATATTTAATTAATTTTTTGTTTTAATCAAAGGTTTTTCAGATAAAAAAAGGGTATCATTTTTGTAATACACTATATTTAATAAACTCAGAATTTGTTAGGGTTTCGCTAAATGATAATTTAAGCGAATAGCTTTTATTTTGTACATTTTTATTAAAATTTAAACTCAACCTATGTAGGACCTATATTTTATAATGAAATGTACAATGGCTACTCATTGCATGACTTTCAAATCATTTGATCTAATATAAGTGCTTTAACAGATTGTTCCTTTACAAAGATTTTTCAATGAGTTGAATACAATGAAAAATTTTTTACGGGCATTCTAAAATGATTGGAAAAAGGTTTTCTTTAACAATTACCATCTACATACATATGTAGTTTGTTCACATGAGTTCAATTTTAACGCTACATTTAAATGGCATAGAAATACGAAAAGAGCTTTATTATATTAAAAATTGATGTTTTTTTTTTAAATTTTCTTTACCTACATAAATGGCATTGAATTATATAATTCAATACACTCGTGTACGTGCAAACAAAATATATACTCAATGATTTTAGTAACTAAAAAACACCTTCACGTTTTCCCATAACGCACGTTTATATGAAACGTTTTGAGTTTGACCATACATCATGTCAAAAACTCCGTTTTAACTTTTCAACACTCAATTCGTTTTCCGTTCTATATAAGAGTTAATTAGATATACAAATATATAGTTGCGGTCTCAATTGAGTGTTCATTGTAGAATATAAAAAAATCAACATATGAGACCTTAACGTATTACATACATTGAGTCACAAAAGTCTTGATAAGCCCCAAATTATTTTTGGACTTTCGCTATAAATAAAACATTTAGGACAATTAAACAAAAAAAAACTTGACTTTTTTGCGGATTCTTCTGTTATGAAATAACTTAAAAATTTAAACTCAGGAGTCATGGTACAATTAGAATATTTGAAGCAATTATCAAAAATTGTAATTGTGTTGTTCTCTCTTAGTTTTATTGTTACTTTTAGCTGGTCTGGCATAGAATGGACAAGCTTTTTGGCCAAATCAGGTGAAATCTTTTCCCATAATAATTTTATGTTGTCTGATCTGCTTTTCCAGATAGTCCCACAGATGCTCTATGGGGTTATAATCGGGACTTTGCGGAGAGGTTTGAAAAATATTAGCAGTATTGCAGTATTTGACAATACCTGCTGTATTCTTTGGATCGTTATCCTGCTGGAAGTAAAATCTATTAACGATTCCCATCTTTTCTGCACTTTAGCGTAAAATTTTTTTAGTATGTCTTAATAAACCTCTTTATTCGTAATTTAATTGATTATGACTAAGTTGCCTACACCTGCAGATGACATGCATCCCTATACCATAATGCTTCCACCTTCATGTTATACCGTCTTGCAAGTATTCTTTGTGTTGTTTTCATCTCCTGTATGGAGAAAAACACGTTGCTGCGGAGCAGCAGGGGTCCTCTACTACAGTTGATTTTGTTCTACTAATTATTTTTGCAATATCATTATAAGATTTTCCTTGTTTGTAGCAATTTATTATTATTTCATGCTGTTCAATAGTTAATTCCTTTCTAGGCATGTTTGCGTTAATATTTTTTCACGAATTTTTCTTACGATCGCTTCTTAATCAACTTTTTAACTAGAAAATACGCTTGACAAAAATATATTTCGATGTAAGCGTGGAATAACGGTTCAATGCCATACAAATCATATATGTATATTTGGTAAATCAGATATGTATTGATGACTTGTGGTACATTTTTAGGGTTTATTTAACATTGTTCAGTTGTTAAAAAAATTTCAACTTTTTGAACATAGAATCTAATAAATCTATACTAATATAATAAAGAGGTAATGTGTGTTTGTTTGTTTGTTTGTAGGAGGTAATCTCCGTAACTACCCATCTGATCTTCCTGAAATTTTCACAGAGTCTTACTGCGGATATGGGAAGTGCTATAGGCTATAATTTTTTTAAACACACAAAGTAAATTTTTAAAATCATATACATATATTGAGTATTATGATAGGGAGACCTTTGTAAATTTGTGTGAGGTCACCTATTGTTAATATAAGTAGTTACGCCGGAAATGGGCGGGATGGGACAAGTGGGCGTTGTACCTCCCATACAAGTAATAATTCAATATTATATATCTCGAGTACTGTGATAGAGAGAGCTTTTCAAATTTGTCTGGTGTCACCTATTATTAATGTGAGTAGTCGGACAAAAAATGGGCAGTATTGGACCAATAGGCGGGGCACTTGCCATACAAATAAAATATAAATTGTCATATATCTGGAGTACTGTTATAGTGAGAGTCTTGGGACTTTGTGTGAGCCCATAAGTTATTCATGTGATTAGTTAGACAAAAAATGGGCGTGATCGGAGCAGTGGGCGTGGCACCGCCCGTACAAAGTAAATATATGATATCATATAACTGGTGTAATAAAAAAGGGGAGCTTTGATACTTTGCACGACGCCATCAGATCTTAGTATGAGTAGTCGGACAAAAAATTGGCGTGGCACTCCCCATGCAAAGTAACTATTTAATGTCATATATTTGGAGTACTGTAAAAGAGAGGGCTTTATGGCTTTGCATGAGCCCATAGGTTCTTTATATGATTAGTCGAACAAAAAAATGGGCGTGATCGAAGCAGTGGGCGTAGCACCGCCCATGCAAAGTAGATATCTACTATCATATAACTGGTGTACTATAAAAGGGAAGACTCAACATTTTGCACGAGACCATCAGATATTAATCTGAGTAGTCCAAAAAAATTGGGCGGGATGGGATTAGTGGGCGTGGTAGCTCCAATATAAAAAATATGAAGTACTACGAAAGCGACAGTCTTATGACAAGTACATTAGTTATCAATGTGATTTGTCGTTTAAAATATATCGCCAAAACCAAAAATCGCCAAACCCAAAATCGCGAGTAATAAAAATCGCCCAAAAACAAAAATCTTCAAAATCAAAAATGGGCAAAATCAAAAATCGCTAAAAACTAAGATTGGCAAATGATATTTTAAGTTCAACGCCAATAGTTAAGTGTTGGCAGACCTAATTTGGAAAATCCATGTTCTTCTCATGGGCAGCTACATGTACCTTGCTCCAGGGTAGGAACGCCGAAAAATCTGATAATTGTTGTACCGAATGAAAAAACAAAAAACATTGTATATCAGCAAGTATCGAAATAAAAAAATTTATACTAATAATCTATACTAGCATAATAAAGAGGTAATGTGTGTTTGTTTGTTTGTTTGTAGGAGGTAATCTCCGTAACTACTAATCTGATATTCCTGAAATGTTCACAGAATCTTACTGCAGATATGAAAAGTGCTACAGGCTGTATTTTTTTTAATATTTTTAGTGGGCGTGACACCTCCCAGGGGGAGGGTGTAGCGAAGCACAACGGGTTACATCTAGTATCATATAAAGGAATAAGTAATGAATATTAATTATAGGGTAATGTTAAATATACGAATAAATGCAAGCAACAAAAATGTGAAGATATTGGGTACCAAGATTTTACTGACTTACTGTATGCATAATAATAGATTGAAGTATTTCCAATAACTTTTGAGATGTTTGGTCAATTGTGTGGTGCGCCGTATTCATAAATAAAATAAATATATATATTTCAATGGGATAAAAGTTTATATATTTACATAAACATACTTTATTTCATCCTTTTGTAAGTTGTTTTAAGTCACAATAAAATATAAGTAGAATTTTTTATCGCTCTTAGGCATTTTTTAAAAAGTTTTAACAGTATCCTCGTCATGTAAATGTAAAAACTTTATGATAAACTTTTGCAAATGCCTTTCGAGTAGTTATTAAATTATATATTCATCGAAAATATGTATATATTTATATATGCAGGTACGGACTAAAGTCTACATACACCCTACTATGTTACAATTTTGGAGAATTGGTAACGATATTGAAAAAAATTGTGTGCCAATATTTAAGGCATTAATAAATACTGTTATCTAAAACAAAGAAAAAAAAAACAAGAATGTTAAATTCGGCTGTGCCGAATCTCTGAACTCTCCACATACATCTTAAACTCAATATTACAACCAATATTTGGTACGGCTACCACTTTCAACCTGTTGTCGGTACTGAAATTTTAATTTCGAATACCAATTAAGTTTGGAGTTTTTTGATTTTCTTGTTGTCCAGTTTCTATTATAATTTCTTGTTATAAAAAACAATGATTGTGTCTTCTATAGAAAGAATTAGTTACTATTTGAAAAATGGCATTATTGTTCTTTTACTAGAGTAGAAAACTCCTAAGTACTTCATAGAACGCCAATCAAATTCATTATTTAACGCAAGCCCTATAAGAATGTTTTGAGCCCTTAGAAGTCATACGATAATTAAAAAAAATGCAACTGATTCTTTTCTAAAAATTTCCAGATATTAATATTAAAAAAAGGCGTATAATTGAAAATTGCATTAGAAAATTAAAAATTTTTTTTTTAATTTTTAATATTTATTTCCCCCCCCCCAAATTGTACCAAATTGTCTGCAATTTGCGGAGTTATTTCTGTCCAAGCTCTACTTAAAGCAGCTTTCAAGCTTTCATGGCTGATAAGTTCATACTTCTGACTTTTATGTGGTGTGACTGTGATGGGAATGGAATTGCTGGGAGCATAATGTAGATGTCAAACCTGCATAACGTGTGTTTGGGATTATTTCTTGCTGTGATTCCAAGACCCACGTTATTAACAGGTGGGTCAAATTATCTTCTAAAATTTTCTTGTAAAAGTAGCGGTCTCTTGTGCCTTCAATAAACACCAAGTTATCACATCTAGATGATGCCAAGGCTGCCTAAGCCATAACACTGCCACATCCATGCTTGACCGTGAGGGTAATAGTGTTTGGATCTAAAGGTGTGTTTGTTTTTCGTCAAGCTTTGAAACGACCGTCGCTTCCAAAAATGTTGTATTTACTTTCTTCGGCAAATAAGACATGTTTTCAGATGTCCGCATCCTTATTAATAAGTGTTTAAGCAAACTCAAGTCGGTTTTCGGTGTTTAGTAGATATATGTAAAGTTGTTTTTTACGTGCAACTCTCCTTTTAAAGCCATTCTCATGCAAAATTTCGTTAAATAGTTTTTGGATGGACGTTCGTATTGAAACATTTTCGATGTCTTCCGTCAGTTTTGGGGTACTAATTTTTGGATCCACACTTACTTAAGAATACTGCTAACATCGCGTCATATATTGTTCTAGTTTCTAATAATAGTTAGGACTATGGAACGACTTAATTTTACCGTTTATCCGTTTTTGCTCTTTTCGGAGATTTATTACCAAATTTCTTATTGAAATAGATAAATCTTGGCAATTTTCCATTTTAAAGGGCAATAAATTATGTAAACGCAATATTTAAATACAGTTATGATAAGCAAAATGTAATATCAGCTAAAAAACCGGGATTCCTCTAGTTTTGTTTTTTATTTTTCCAGTTTTCCTAGCAGTAATAACGCTGTATGGATTTATTTCCATGTTTGCTTTTTTATTCTTTTTTTACAAATAATCTTTTCTTCAAACAGTGCCTTAATTATTAACATAAAAAAGTTTTTCATTATCGATACCATTTCTCGCCAATCATAAAATAGTGGGGTGTTTTCAGACTTTAGTCCTTAACTGTATATGTATACAAATATAAAATATTAAAAAATTCATTAAATAAAAAAAAAACATCCATATTCCTTAAGAACCATCTACTCGATCTCCAGCTGGCTTCCTTTTAACATAGCCTTTTGACAATATTCGTATAAGAAAGTAAAATATATCCTGCAGTTAAGTGCATTACATTCCATTACATCTCATGTTTTTTTTCGATATTTTTTTAATTAATCGCTAGTAGTGATATTTTTCTCTATTCGGTAATTTCATCAAAAAGGTTGCATCTTAACAGAAATTAGTTTGTTGTAATTGAATTTATGTTGTGATAAACGAATTGCTATTAAGACAACCGAAAATAAGATTATTCTGCTTTTAATCACGGTATGCATTCATATAAGGGTCACACCTTGTTTTAAAAATATAAGGTTATGAAATTTGTATTCTGTTAAACAGAATGTTGTCCTAATTTAAAAAAAATTTTGGGCTGGGCTTTTAAGATATTGATAACTTTTTTCTATTTTCTTACATTCATATAATACACCATACTTTTAAATTTTTCATTGGTATTGAAATTTTTTCAACATTATTCAAATGCTTAAGAAATTCTTTACCATTTAATGGTAATTGTTTTTTACATTAGCATTAGTTCAGCCAATTGAATTGCAGGAAACAAAAATAAATTTGTTACAAATATTTTTCTGAAGTATGATTTTTATAGTATGCTTTTCAAAACAAGTAAAATAATACTAATATTAAACCAATTTTGAACCAAAATAAAATATTTATGACCATTCCTGTAAACACTATCACGAAAATTTTGGCACTAAAATTCGTTGATCAATGCTGAAATCTATATATATATGTATATATAAAAACGTTGGTGCATTTGTTTGTAACGAATGATCTCCGGAACCATAAGAGCTGTCGAGCTAATTTGCACCATAGGTTCGGTTCGAACTCTTCCGTGTTCTTTTTTAGTTTTAACACTCTAGCTGGCGTTGGGGTCAAGTTATAAACAAAATTCTTATCAAATCGCATTGAAGACTGCAATTCAGAATATATGTATGTTTCGTCATAAGAAATTTTTGTATGTATAAATGGACCCGATAGGTGGCGCTGGGGTAAAGTTACTTCGAATATTCTTATTTACAGTGCTATTTTACTGAAACTAAAAATATACATACATGTATGTTAGATGATGCCAAAAATTTTTTGTTGGACCCGGTAGATGGCGCTGGCGTTCGAAAAATAATGAGTTGTCAAATTTATTTAAATTTTATAAGTTACAAAATTCACAAACGTTTTTATATATAAATACTCTAACCAAAAAGTAAGGAAAAATTGCATTGGCTATTGCTTCGTCCGGAATAGCCGCAACATTATTGCATGGTCGTCGTAGAGCTCATTCAGCACTCAAATAACCGTTAAACGTACAAACGAATGAGAATGCCGTATATAATATCAAAAAACATTCCGGTATGGCAAAAGTTCTGCAAAGATGCAGTATTATTATTTGGGATGAATGTACCATGGCTCAAAAACATTCCTTAGAAGCATAACATAGAACTTTAAAAGATTTGAAAGGCAATCAAAGACTTTTTGGTGGAGCTCTCATTTTATTATCTGGAGATTTTCGTCAAACATTGCCATTCTACCAAAATCAACCTATGCTGACGAAATAAATACCTGCTGAAAATCATCAACATTATGGAGTAGCGTTCAAACTATATAATTAACAACAAACATGAGAGCACGATTACAAAATGATCAAACGGCTGACCAATTTTCAAAACAACTACTTATCTTGGTAATGGTAAAAGCAATATTAACCCAACCAGTCAAACTATTAAATATCCACAAGATTTTTGTCAATTTAATCGTCACGCTATGAATTAATTGAAAATGTATTCCCCGACATTCAAAATCAATATCGTAACCATGATTGGTTAAGTGAAAGAGCTATTTTAGCCGCACAAATGTCGATGTCGATAATGTTATTATTAACTAAACGTTTTCTTTCAAATCTATGGATAGTGTTGTTGAAGAAAATGAAGCAGTCAATTATCCAACAGAATTTTTGAAGTCACTTGATGTGCCCGGTCTACCGCCACATTTATTAAAATTAAAAGTTGTTTCTCCAATAATTTTGCTACGTAACCTCAACGCTCCGAGACTATGTAATGGAACCAGGTTAATTGTTGAGATAATAATGTCCAATGTTATTGAGGCCACAATTCTCAAAGGAAAATTTAAAGGAGAACATGTTTTGCTGCCTAGAATTTCTATGATTCCTACCGACACACCGATAATATTCAAAAGATTGCAATTTCCGATCAGGTTGGGCTTTGCCATGACCATTAATAAATCTCAAGGACAATCATTGCAAATATGTGGTTTGAACCTCGAAAACAGTTGTTCTTCCCACGAGCAACTATATGTGGGATGTTCCCGTGTCGGAAAGCCAGCAAATTTATTCATTACTGCCAGAATAATGAAACTAAAAATATTGTTCATTCTTTTTAGAATTACAATAATAGAAATATATTGGTCATTCTTATATGTATGTTACAATAATTATTTATTTTAATTAGCATAAATAAAACATGGTTTTTCTTTAACAGTTTTCAATTAATATTAACAAATGCACAAACGTTTTTTTATAAATATGTATATGTATGTAGGTATGTATATGCAGATTGTAACTAAAATAAAAAATTCATTAAGGGCAAAACGACGTTTGCCGGGTCCAGCTAGTACCTGCGCTATAAATCTCTCAACGTGGGACACACATCGCACCGGGTGGGGTGTTGTAGGGGAAGTGTGAATAATTTTCAATATTATTTTGTTTTTATAAGGTTGATATTAGAAAATTTTTTTTTGTGTGTAAAAAAAATTAAAAACATTTATAGGTTTTTTCTAGTTTCTACAATTATTTTCATTTATTTTGTTTTACTTTTTTTATTTCAACAACCAATCATCACAACCTTGTTTTAAAAAACAGATTATTTTATAATACTGAAAAAAGATGGATGTCAAAAGGAAATTGTTTGAAGATATTAATGGAACTATTTATTCCATTTTCTTGGTTAGTTTTTGAAAAGCAACCTCAAAATGACTTTCCTAAAATCAGAAATAATCATGTCATTCTAAATCAATTGGCTGAAATTTTGAAAATTATTTTTTATTGACAACTAGATGATGATACAAAATCCAAAATATTTGGGTTCATTGGTTTTTTGCGTTTGTTACAAAATAATGTTTTAGACAAAAAAAACTCGACCAGTTCTCTTAGCTGAAAAGTTGTGAAGCGACCGATTATGAAGGATTTGAATAAGTTGGATTGTGAATTAAATACAGATTTTTAGACTTTGGATTTTCATCCTTGGATAACACTTCGGATACAGATACACATTATCAATATGACCTTTATAATGGCAAAATAACGAATCTTAAAAAAAAAACAAACCAATCGTTAAACAAAATTCAGTGCCTCAGCTGGGCGACATAGACACTCTTAAGGCGTTAAAGTGGGACTTGATATAAAAATGTTTGGGAACTATTGCTGTAAAACATGTTTTAGAGATCACGTCATTCTAACAAATTTACATTATTAGCCCACCCAATGAATTAGCTAGAAATGCGAGAAATGATTTTACAGCAAATATAAAAATTATTATTGTCATCAATTAGTTGAAAACTATATAACTTCTGGTTAAATCATTCAAATCTTAAAAGTTTAATTTAAATATTAAACAATCATTTTAGTCAAAAACTATTCTTAAATTATTCTTTTAAATGTTTTAGTATGAATTAAGAATAACGAATTTGTGGCCAACCGAGTTGCATTTATGTCATACAACCGAATATTGTTTGTATATACGTTGCAAAACGGTTGACTCATATTGTCTGCACAGAAATCAGTTTTTTTAAATAAGTTTCTATTGTGAGCCAAACGAAATGCAGCTAAAGCAATTGAAAACAAGGTTGTCTAACTTCAGGATAATTCGACTGAGATGCTTTTGTTTCTGCATGTATGATATAATGGAAAAAAATAAGTACATATTTGTTTATCATCATCCTATCGTCAACATCCCCTTATTCAGTCAATATTATTTTAACTAATCGTGCTTTTCCTTGCAAAAAATATAACATATACAAGTATTTTGATGATACATCTTTTCTATGAGATCATCACTTAATGTGTTCCACTTTATATTATATTTTAAGTGTGCTACAATCAATTAAAAGGTTCAAAAATATGCTTTTACTTATGAAAATAATCCTTTTCCAAAAACAAATTCATTCAGGCCAATTAGGCACGCAATTGCGTGATTTATTTATGAACGTAATGTTTAAGAATGAAAATAGTTATTTTAACTTTAAGCCTGCACAAATTGTTTATTTGCTGTTAGAAATTGCAAAAATCCACTTATATTAAAAAGCAATTTAATTAACCTCTCAGATCGATAACCAATTTATGAGGTTTTGTAATATTATGTAGGAAATCGTTATCAAGATTTTAGTTTTTTTGGGAAATTTTTCAAAAATATATTATGTTTCTATCAGACAAAGGATAGGAAGGATACTTACTGAAATCTATAATTAGAATTTTATGAACCCTATCATCCTTAAGATTCTAAGGTTGGGTTGTTAAAAGATATCTGTTAAGATCTGATTAATTTTGAATGTGCATTTTTCAAATGAGTTTAATATAATTATTAAAAATTAATTATACCTATCTGATTTATATTTAATTTCGTTAAATGTAAAAATTACGCCATATAAATCCAATCTTAACCTCGTTAGTTGTTTTCACATCTTGTCACCATTATTTCATTTTGTCATCGTCATCGTCATCAACGTTTTACTTAATTTGATGATTTTACACATTACACAAACTTTTAGCTGTAGTTTCTAAGTAAAGGATATGTATAGATACGAATAGTAGACTGAGTTGTTTATAATTGAAAATTATTTTGCTGCTTTCAGCGATAACGTTGATATTTCTTGAAGCCGTTGTTTAGTTGGTTAACACATTTTTGTTCCATTTTTTACTCTTAGCCTTCTACTCTCGATTTGAATGAGTAATAGAATAATGATGTCAAGTAACTGCAACACAATTGTTTTTGTCCTTTATATTGTTTTAAATTCGCATTATTTGAACTTTAACACAATAAATCGATTTTCTTAGAGATTTTTAATTCAAATTCATTTCATAGTTAAAATTTTGCATTTTTTTGTTTCAATCATATAAAGTTAAAACGTTAATTAAAAAGATATAAAAAAATTGTAATTAATTTTTTATGTCATGAATGTTGTTACTTGCTGGCTTTAATTATGGTAGATTCATTTCTAAATTAACCTTCTTTTAACCCTTAAGTTCATGAAGAAATCATTCTAACCATTTTTTTATATGATTACCCAAGACAAATATAAAAAAAAATTATTATTAAAAAAAATATATGTTTTTCAAAGGGTTTTTTGCCAAATGATTACTTTGTTGTTTTTGTTTTCACTATTTACAGTTTTTTGTTTTTATTATTAATACTAATTGCGGCAATGATACATATTTAAAATATAAAATGTCAATGCCAGTCAAGTAAAGATTAAGCAAAACCAAGATTTCAGTAATTGTTTAGACTTGGCCCCAGTGCACAAAATAGCGATTTTGTACCACAAAAGTTTTTATACCCTATACCACTATGTGGTTTGGGTATAATGACTTTGTGCTTCTGTTTGTAACTACCAAAAATATTTGAGCTAGACCCATCTTTTATTATACCGATCGGCTCAGAATCACTTTCTGAGTTGTTTTAGCGATGTCCGTCCGTCCGTCCGTCCGTCTGTGTGTCCATGTAAACCTTGTAATCAAACTAAAGTTCGCAAATATGAATATATTTTGATGAAATTTGGTATATAGGCTTTTATCGGCCATAGGATGAACGTTATTGAAATTGGTGAAAATCGGTCCATGTTCAGACCTAGTCCCCATACAAATGACCCCTATGAAATCGACATAAATTGCCATAAGATCCAAATTATAATATAGATCTCAGTCAAATTGGGTTTGTATGTGTTTATTATATCCGTTAATCAGTAGTCCAAAAATAATCCCTATAGGGCAATTCTTAGTCATAGGCCCCATATAGAGCTGCTTCCCCATCTTCACTTAAATCTATCAAAAAACAAAAATATTGCACAGATTTTTCTCAAATTTGGTTTGCATATATTTTTTCAAAATATGAGTGACTGTACCAAATGTGGTCAGGATCGGTCCATTGTTTGACCTAGTCCACATATAAATATAGCACCCGATATGAACTTTTTCATATCTGCAGCCAAACAAATTATTAACAATGTCACTCAAATTTGGTTTTTGCTTATTTTCTATATCCAGTTAGTTGGACCGAAAAGATAGGGTTTCTAAACCATGGTATAGGGTATCGTATGGTCGGTCTTGTCCGACTATAATTTTCTTACTTGTTTTTTGAAATTAAAAAAACCGTTTGCTCGATATGAAGTAAGTTTCACTCGATATGAAGTAAATTTCTGTAAAAATCGTAACAAAAGCACGAATTTCAACAAATATTTAGATACTTTATTATGATTTCTTATAGTTTTTGGAAACATTGAATGTTTTTAAATATACGAAAAGAACAACCCGACTTGACGTATGAATGATGGCAGTAGAATGAAAAAAAAAAATACTTTGGTAAAAAGTGGCAAGCATATAGAGCATATGTTATAAGTTTCAAGGTGCCACGTTCTTTATTATTTTTTTGTTGTTTTGCTGTTTTAATCAACTCTGGTATAGAAGTTGAAAAGTTTCCACTGTTTTGGCATCATAAAAAATACTTTTTTTTTGTTTATCTATTTTTTTGTAATTGTATTTTTTTTAAACAAATTTGTAATCTTTCGGTAGAGAACACGCAAAAGAGGGTTTTTACCAAAAAAAAAAAGTACATAGTTTTAGGTCTTAACGCGAAATTATTTAAAAACTAAATTGGGAAATTCCGAATTTTTAAAAGTTTCCCATGTATTGTCGCCCACTCTATGTATCAATTATTTGCAATAAAATAATTCTAGAAGTCATTCTAACAACAATCATTTACGGTGCTAAATTATATATATTTTTTTAATTTGCAATTATTTTCCTTATTATAAAATAAAATAAATACTCGTATTAAATACCATGTTAAAGACATACGGGATTTTAAATTACAACATCCATTTATATTATTTTAACAAATAATTTCAAAACGGAAGATTCTCTTTAATAATCGCACAACAAATAAACTATTTTTATGTATATTTCTCTTACAATATTTATTTACGCTTTTTTTATTTATTTGTTTTGTATAAGTAAATTGTGTTTCTTTTTTGTTAATCTGTTAATCTGTTATTTATGTAAATGTTTATTTGCAATAAAGCTCAATCAAAACAAATTTATATAACAAAAAAAAAATATATATATATATGTACTAAATTTACTTTAGCTTTTGAATTCAAATTCATGAGACGTCCATCTTTAAAAGTTCTTATGCCTAGACTATCATCAACAGATAGTTTAAACAACAGTCCAGATCCAACATCACCAGGTGACGATTGTAGATGTTTTGTTTAGATATATTTTTTATTATTTATTTGTTCCTATAAACTAATCTCCAACTATAAACACTAGTTTAAAGCACAATAAAAATGATTTAGTTGTTAAACATCTAATATTAAAAAAAAAACAATAAATAAATAGTGTAAACGTGATATAAAAAATATACATAAATAAATACAGCAGCCTATTGCAAATCATACAAAAATAAACTTTTTGAAATTATAAATTTATAAACATACTACGTGTTCCCCAACAATTGAATTCTCTCCACTCACCGAGACTCACTTTACTGTTGTTGTACTAACTATAGTTTTATGTAAATTATTTATTATTGGTATTCGTATTTCTCTACATGATATGACGCACTTTGATTCAATTTATAATTTGCATGCAAAATGTTTTATTTTTTAAATTGTTTGCTATTTAAAATACCAAATTTACATTGTAAATCTTATTGAAAAAAAAAAAAAAAATAAATAAAAATAATATAAAAAAGTGCTTAAATTTGTAAATTTATGAGTTACTTATAACTCTCGAATATTAAGACACATTCTTAATGAAAATAGGAAAAAAATTATGGTCGGTCCAAACCGACTAAATGATACCAATGAGTTTCGGGAAAGAGTCTTAGATAGACTTAAAAAATTAACATAAAATTGAGTAAGATTTTATTTTTTCACTGATGATATGTTTCAGATCATATCGGATTGGACTAATATAAGGGGACTTGGTTCAAATATGGCTCGATAGTGAGGACAAGGTAAAAAAAAAGTGGTGGATCTGTGCCAAGCATTTGCGAAACAAATGCGACTTTTTTATTAAATAACACTGTACAACAAACTCAATTTTTTTTCCAAAATTACAACGTCCGGTCTATAAATTTTGATAGAGAAGACAAAAAAAAAAGACACTTGTATCGGCGTTTTGAAAGTTTACATCTGAATTTCACTTGAGGGGAGTTAAAGTTTCTCGGCTCTGGAAAGAGCAAAAAACAGGGATTTAAGGGGTTAAAATGTTCTGCAAAAATATTCGCCGTGAAATTTTACTATAAGTCGTTGAATACACCAAAACGGAAAATTAAACCAGAAAGTCAGAAATCTGTGGTTTTCTGGAATAATCGCGTATGTCCATTTTTGTCAGTTTTGAGTTAACGATGCCAAATATATTAATTTTTAACGCTCTTTATATGTGTTCAATTAAAAAAAAATACTGACCATTTCTGAGTTTTTTCTTTAAATAACGACGTAACATAAATGTTTATTAAATTAATTTGCAGCACTAACGACGTATGTCAACCTACGTTAGATCGCTGACAAATTATTTTCTCCGAAAACGACACATACATACGTTGTTATTAATGAAAAAAAAAAAAAAATACAAAATAATTTTGGATTAGTTTTCAGTTTATAACCACTTGTAAAAACTTTTGTGTTTATTTCTTTTATTTTTTGTCACTATTATTCTTGAAACGTTGTTATATTCTCATCCTAACTCCCGTTAACTTTTTGTTGGCGAACAAAAAAATCAATTTTTCAAGCAACAACAACTTATGTCTACATGGGGGGTTGCATTGGTAGTTTTCTTTTTCAAAGAAAACGACGTTTGTCGACATAAGTTGTTTTATCTGCACACAATTTATGTGTAATTTACATATTGTTTTTTCGTCCTTCTCTAGGATCTATTCCTCTGAAGATTTTTGACTCAAAATTTGATATAAAGTATTTATTGCCCATATCTACAGGGCTGTTAAATAAAAAGCTCTAAAATCTTTATATCGAGCCCATAATTTCAAATATAATTTTTTTTGGCTCCCCTGAACATTTTGATTTTATGACATACGCGGTTATTCTAGAAAACCACATAAATAAGACACAACGAAAGAGAGCTTAGGGTTAATTTCGCATTTATTAAGAATTTTATTTTAAAGTACCCCAAAATAACAACCTATTTAGCCAAATATTTCAACCTGATACTAAACTCTAATAAGTACATTGGATACATTTTATTTAATATTATTTTAGCAGCACTATAGCTAACATTTTAGTTTCTGAAATTACTATTATTTCTTCCATAAATATTTTTATGAAAACCCCATAATCCTGAAAATTGTTCATTCGAAGGGTAAAAAAAAGTCTAAATTATTTTTTTTTATTTATTTATTTGTTTATTTATTTTCCATTTCCAAGATTTAATCTTATATTTAAAGTACAGGAATACAATATTCAAGAAATTACATTAAGGCAAACATATAGTAGAACAATTATTATATACAGCATATAATTACATTTAAGCTTGTTCATTGCTATTATTTTCTTGGGTATGTGGAAGAACATTCCAAAGACGTGAAGCATATATGTAAGTAAAAATGCCATTCAGATACAAGGCAACGGTGTAATGGAATAATAATGTTTTTTCCTCTTAGTAATCTGTAATCTGTATTTATATATAAATAATTTTGTAAAGAAACCAAGTACACGGATCTTAAGAAGGCTATCGAACGAGATGCCATATAGATTTGTAGAAATGTGAGAGACTTGAGCATGCTTTCTTAATCCATACACATATCTTATAATATTGTTGAATATAACGTTAAGCCTTCTTTTGCTGATGGAACCGCAGCTTGCAAAAAGCTCACATCCATAAATTAGACCAGGAATTACATATGTCTTAGCGAGTAAATTCTTATTCGTAAAGGGGTGAAATATTGTGATGACCAAAGCGTCCTTGACTTGTTGTAAAGGCCCGTTTACCCTATCACACTTTGTAATACGACCTGTCAAAAAGTCGAGTATTATGAAAAAGTCGTACATAAAAAGTTATGTTATGAAATTTACAGTCTGTAGGATTTTATTTTCATCGGACCAGAGTTGTTTTTTTTTTTTTGCTAATATTAAAAAAAAGGTAAAGAAAAACAAAGAACGTGGAAATAAAATATAAATTTCAAAATAAATTTGCTTGTTATTTCCAATAGCTGTTTTCATAAGACTTGAGTGTGGTGGTGTAAATGGCCTAAGTATGCAGAAATAATGTTGGTACGACTTTTATTTCGAAAAATCATACGACTAAGTGGTATCATGATTTGTCCATGTTAAATTGCTGTTAAAAATCAACCCAAGGTTCTTGGCAGAGTTTACAATAGAAATTTTTTCCCCATTTATTAAAATTTCATCACTTATGGTAGGATCAACTGTTCTTTTATGAATTACTAGATGTAACCCGGTGTGCTTCGCTACCCCCTCCCCCACCCCCCGCATCGTAATGAAAGGGCTCATGTAAAGTTCCAAGGCTCTCACTATTACAGTAATTCAGATATCTGACATTTAATATTACGTTTGTATTGGGTGCCACGCGCATTTGTCTGATCCCGCCCATTTTTTGTCTGACTACTCATGTTAGTAATAGGTGACCTCACACAAATTTGCAAAGCTCTCCCTATGATAGTACTCAATAAATATGATATTAAAAATTTACTTTGTGTGGGAGGTGCCACGCCCACTAAAAATATTAAAAAAATTATAGCCTATAGCACTTCCCATATCCGCAGTAAGACTCTATGAAAATTTCAGGAAGATCAAATGGATAGTCACGGAGATTACCTTCTACAAACAAACAAACACACATTACCTCTTTATTATAATGGTATAGATTATACACTTTGGCTTCTTAGGATTGAGGCAAAGTGCATTTACTGTTGGCCAGAAAAAAATCTTATATTTTCGGCAACGGATTGCACTGGACTACTTAGATATAGTTGAACATCATCTGCATACATGTGAAAAGGCAAAGGTCCAAGTATTGACCCTTGAGGCACTCCTCTGCTGAGTCTTAAAGGATTAGACCACGTATTACTCACATTAACGGATTGCCAACGATTTGTTAAACATGAAGAAAGCAGCCTCGTCGAGGTGCCAGAAAACTTAAAAAGTGCACAAGTTTCATGCAAAGCGTGCTATGGTCAACCGTATCAAAGGCATTCGAATGGTCGAGAATCACCAAGAAATTCAAATTACCATTGTCTAATTCGCTACGTATGTTTTCGGTGACTTCCAGCAAAGCAGATACGCAACTATGATTTGAACGGAAACCTGATTGAGTATCGGTTAACAAATTGTTTTCCTTGATAAATGAGTTCATTTGCTGGTGCAAAAGTTTTTCTAACACTTTTGACAGATAACACAAAATAACTATGGACCTGAACTTTGTATTTGGTTTCAGCAGTGGAACTATTCTTGCGTGTTTCCATTTGGATGGAAAAGTACTGGACATAATGATATTATTAAATAAGTACGTCACATAAGGTAAAACTTTGGGTGCATATTATCACAGACCACAGCGTTAGATTTCCTCAACGAGAAACATGAAAGGACATCATGTTGGCTAACGCAAGAAAATTCAAAATTATTATCATTGTTTGAGGCATTACTTGAATTCAAGCATGAAAAATTGTAAAAGTTTTTATTGATTGGTATCCGAGGTATATTCGTAAATGAGTTATACAGTGCATAAGCATTGACCTGACAGTTATTTATCTTATCAACATTATCGATTCCAATTTCATGAATTTGCTTCCATGTTTGTTTACAGTCAACTTCGGCCCCAAAAGGACTAGAAAAATAATCAGTTCACTTGAACTTTATAATCCTATATCCTATTATATAGCCGGCAATTCCATCTGTGGGAGCTAGATCGATTGTAATAAACCAATTTGCTTCGAAATATAATTTGGTTGTAAAAAAAATTATTTTCCTTAAAACTGCCACAAACATGTGCATTGTTGTGGATATGAGATATATGGGGGATTTCATGTCAAGTGCACCAACTTTTGAAACCGATGTCTTCCGATCGGGATGAAATTTGCACCAAGCTTGGTCCTATTGGATACTAGTTTAGACTCAATTTTTCAATAAGATCGGTCAAGATCTCTCTGAGTTAGAGGGGATCAAAATTTGACATTTTGGCCAAACAGGTGTTTTTTCTCATCCATGTAACTTATTACCTATTGTTCTTAGAAAATTTTGTCCCAAAGAGTTTAGATAGCTATTTCTTCAATATTTCGGGAAAAAATACTTAAAAAAAAAAAAAAAATTTAGACTTTTTTTTTTGCTAAATTAAAGCATTTTTTGCCTTTTTTCAAAAAGGGCATTTTTTTTCATAAGAAAGCTTAGGATTTTTCCTTTAAGAGCTTTTTGGTCGCTTAGTGGGATGGGAGTGGGATATCTATCAAAATAAATGTTTTGTAACTCAAGGCAACGGTTTTTCAATTTTTCACAAATGCACTATTTTGAATTTTTTTCCTATTTGTGTGTAAAACCTTACAAATAAAACTTATACTGAGAAACTAGACAAATTAACCTTTCCGAAGGTATATAACATACCTAACTAAAATTTTATACCCTCGATACTGTAATACCCAGAATATGTTAACCTCAGGAAAAAAATCGCTTTTTTTCTATAGAAATGTTGAAAAATTATAATTTTTTTTTTATTTTTAATAATAATTAAATTAATGTATAATAATAATAATATTAAAAATAAAAAGATAAATAATTTGAAAAAATTTAATCTTAATTACATTAGATCCATTTATATCATAACTATTTTTATACTTAATTTATTGTAGCTGATGAAGTATTTAAGTCTTGTAAATTGTAAAATACCCAGTCTTTCATCCAGCTTTTTTGTCGCCTTTATTTACTGCGTTTTTTTGTCAATCCTTTCTTGGCGTTACTAGGTTCAGCTGTTGATTTCGCTGCTGGTTTATTTGTTGTCTTTGGAAAGAAATCGCATTGAATAGAGGCAGAAAACTTTTTCAACTTGAATCTTCCATCGACAAGCGGTATAAAAGCATGGTATTGAGCGGTGCCATCGTTTGTTACCGCAGCATCGAATCTGCTCTTCAGTGTTTTCAATGTTTCCTGATGATCCTCTTTGCTACTAAAAACGATTTTAGTTTCTTTACAATAACTCTTTGCCCAATGGAATAAAGCAGTCGCATCTAAGATGCGATCTTGATGAGAGCACTGGAGGCTTCGCTGCATTTCTTTTAAGGTTTGCTCCAATACCATCACATGCTCCTTTACCATGAGCAGTAGGATGAAAATGCCACTCAGCTGGGATTCCAAAATCTTTTTCATGAGCCATAAAATTTGCGAAGCTACTTTTGTTTTTAAAATGTTGACGAGCTCCGTCCGAAACGTAGTATACCTTCTTTACTGTAAATTTAGATTTTAGATATTTTAGTATTATCTTCTGGTACTCATAAACTGCAACGGCATCATGTTTTAAATCGTCGGATATGATTGCCATACTTTTGTGTTCCAGTTTTTCATCTTTCATGTAGTAAATAACTACTGTGAATATAGTTGCTTGGTCGTTATTGAAGTGGAATGCTTGTATGGCATCCTGAAGAACATATTTATAGTTTTCTGCGAAATCATATGAAATAACGAATTCACCAGACTTCAAATGTATCTTCAAATCCTTGAAGAATGACCATTGCTCTTTGACTAAAAAGTCATGGTTTCTCAAGTTTAGCAATCCTGTACACATTTATTCCACAAAATCATCCACATTTAAAATGATTGTTTTCAATGTGCATCTGTCAGTCTGAATCCAAGAATCAAATTTGACCTCCTCTATATATTCTCGATCTAAAGAGTTGATTAAATTTTCTTTGATGAATGTGGTTTTCGGGCAATTGGTTCATTCACCTAAGTGGCAAGAAGTTGTTGCATTAGGACACATAGTCAATTTAAGGCAATCGCGGTAATCGTGTAAATCTTCTGCCGAATCATCTTTAAGTTGATTTCCTTCAACAGCAGTTTAACATTTTCATGGTAAATGCAAACGCATACTGATAAATTGAAAAACCGAATCATCTTTAAGTTGATTTCCTTCAACATCAGTTTAACATTTTCATGGTAAATGCAAACGCATACTGATAAATTGAAAAACCGTTGTCTTGAGTTACAAAACATTTATTTTGATAGATATCCCACTCCCATCCGACTAAGCGACCAAAAAAGCTCTTAAAGGAAAAATCCTAAGCTTTCTTATGAAAAAAAAAATGCCCTTTTTGAAAAAAAAGGCAAAAAATGCTTTAATTTAGCAAAACAAAAGTCTAAATTTTTTTTTTTTTTAAAGTATTTTTTTCCGAAATATTGAAGAAATAGCTATCTAAACTATTTGGGAGAAAATTTTCTAAGAACAATAGGTAATAAGTTACATGGGTGAGAAAAAACACCTGTTTGGCCAAAATGTCAAATTTTGATCCCCCTCTAACTCAGAGAGATCTGGACCGATCTTATTGAAAATTTTGTCTAAACCACTAGCCAATAGGACTAAATTGTGCAAATTTCATCCCGATCGGAAGACATCTGTTTCAAAAGTTGGTGCACTTGACATGAAATCCCCCATATACATAGCAAATCTGAATTTAAAACTTTTACTTTTTTTTAAATTTATTTCTTTTGTACTAGAATTCAACAAAAGCAAGTCTAACACTTCTATCTTTATATCTACTGCGGCTAATCCTCTATTTTCATTTCAATATCTTAAATTAAAGCCCAATAAAAGAAAGTACTTAAATTTGTTATCTCGTCAAATGTTACATTGTGCGCCATGTAATTGACTTTTTATTATTTTATTATTAATCTCCACAATTTGTTTCTTAAAATTACTATTTTTTATATGTATGTATATATGAATACCTTTAAAATACAATTATGTCATCTTTTCGCAACAGGTGTAAGTAATGCGTTTGTACCCTATACCACATAGTGGTGAGGGTATAAAGAGTTTGTGATGATGTTTGTAACTACCAAAAATATCTGACCTAGACCCACCTTTTATTATGCCGATCGACTCAGAATCACTTTCTGAGTCGATTTGAGATGTCCATCCGACCGTCCTATCTGTTTGTGGATCCATGTAATTCTTGTAATCAAACTACAGGTCGCAGATATGAATATATTTTGAATAAATTTATAAAGTTTTATCGACCATAAGGCTAACGCTATTGAAATTGGTGAAAATCGCTACATGTTCAGACCTATCATATATAAAATTTGCTGATTATACCCATATAAAGCTGATTCCTGATCTTAACTTACATCTATCAAAAGACAAAAATATTGCATACATTTTTTTCAATAACATCAGATATGAACTTTTTCATATCTGAACGCCAAAAAATATAGCAATAGCACTAAAATTTGGTTATGCTTATTTTCTTTCTCCAGTTATTGCCTCAGCAAAGTTATATCCAAGACCCTCTCTCGAAGTGAATGGAATAGGGTATTATATAGTCGGTCTAGATCGATTATAATTTACTTATCTACTTAATAATTTATATGATGTATGTACATTTTTTTTTATCATAAATATTAATATGTTATTCACACCGCCTTTTGATAGTATTCATATATCTTAATCACATGAATTTACAATCTTTTGAGTATCGGCCACTTTCAAAACCCTTTGTATAGAAACAAAAATTATCAAATTAATAATGTGCTGATCTTTGTCTTAATACCGCCATTCTTTTCAATGGGTGTGGCTATTAAATCGAAGTAGCTATAACCGATTTCTTCTGAACTATGTACTTATATAATTTTTCAGTCACTACTGATGAGATGCAAACAAAATATAGGCAAATAGCTAAAATAATAGGCTAATAACACTGGTTTTTAACTAATGTGGGTGTGCTGAACTCGAATCTGGCATAAAAATTGGGCTATCACGTATTGTACATTTTTTATCGCATGGTGGCAATACTGTAAAACAGTCAATACTGAGACTACAATTTCACAATTATTAATTTGACAGAAGCCCACATTCATTCTAAATCTTCATAATACGAGTAGTAGCGTTTAAGCATGACAGATAGATCGTGTGTTACTGATTCAAGCTATTTTTGATTTGTGTATGGTGAATATTTGGTTGAAAAAAAAAGGATATACAATATCAGAATCATTAAAATATCCATATTTACATTATTTTGGTTTTGCTGTCAGAAACTTGAACAAACCGTGCACACCGACAATGTTTTAGAATAGTTGCAGATCTAGTTATACAAGTGGTCAAATGGCAAGAAGATCTACTTCAATTTTTCAATTCCAGTACTTTGGAGAGAGTCAAATAACCACCAAACCGATTATTATTTCTGTTTAACAAAAGTTGCTGGATTCAATATGCAAGATCGAAAAAATATTACTTACGCGAATGTTCCATCAGTTTCCAAACCAGTTTAACGTCCACCAAATGATCCATTACCAGTCATTCCCAGTGCTACGAGCTGTAAGTCCGAAACATATTTCACCAGCAGTGGTAGTTTGTACGAGGCTGATGATGAACGCCATTTAGTGCCTCAGGTTGAGCTGAATGATCTAATTCGGGATTTACATTTAACGAAGCAAGACGCAGAATTACTAGCTTCACCATGCAGCAGTGGAAACATCTTGCAGTTGGGACAAAAGTAACAATCTATATATATAGAAGCTTGGAATTGAAAAAATGAACCAGCCATATGACAAAACTGAACGGATTTTATTTATTGATGGCTCTAAGTACATACCAATTGCTCATGTCATTAACACAAAGATAAATTACGAATCAATGACTGAAATTTTAACATTACTCAAATACAACGATCATAAATGGAAGATCTGTGGTGACCTTAAGGTGTATGATTTAAATTTCTTTGTATATATAGGATAGACCATCGTAAATAACTGTAAATTAATCTGTTTCATGTCATTGGTCTGTTGACTGGTATTCAAGGAGGTTTCACAAAATATTGTTGTTTCCTTTGTCTATGGGATAGTAGCGCTACATGTCTTCATTTCGTCAGAAAAGAGTGGCCAAAAATAACTAAATATTCACCGGGAAAACAAAACATTTCAAATAAACCATTAATTGATCCGAATGACATTCTTCTTCCGCCGCTACACATAAAATTGGGCCTTTTTAAGAACTTTGTGAGGCTCTGGACAAAGATGGCGCAGCATTTAAATATTTGTTAGCGGTTTTTCCTAAAATTTCATAAGCTAAAATCAAAGAAGCCATATTTGTTGGCCCTCAGATCAGGAAGCTTTGAATGATGACAATTTTTCACAATGTTTATTGGAGAAAGAATATGCAGCCTGGAAATCTTTCAAGAGCATCGTGGAAAGTTTTCTTGGAAACAATAAGAGTGAAAACTACAGACAAATTGTTGCTGAATTGTGGAAAAATTATCACGAATTAGGTGCACGAATGTCACTCAAAATGCATTTTCTTCATTCACATTTAAATTTGTTCCACAAAACCTAAGTGCGGTGAGCGACCAACACCGGGAGCGTGCTCATCAAGAAATGGAAAGAAATTATCAAGGATTTTGGGACAAAAGCATGCTGGGAGACTATTGTTGGACTCTATTATGTGAAACCGAACCAACAAAATACAAACGACGTTCAAATAACGCCATTCACTTTTGAAAATTCATTGATTTTTAAATAAACTAATGATTTTTTATGTAAAAAACGAATAAAAACCTTTTTATTTTGTGTCTAGAAAATCTGACGTGATAGAGAAAAACCAATTACATATTCGAATTCAGCCCACCAAATTACCCTAGGAAAGATATTTGGTTGCTCCAGTCCAAAACCTTCTTGGCTTTTGTAATTAACGTTTACCAAAACTCAATAGTCGTACTCTGTAATTACTTAGATTTTTTCATGCAAAAAGAGGATATTAAATCTAAAAAAGTAGGAGTTAATTGAAAAGTAGGAGTTTTGAAAAAAATTAATTATATTCAAAATTAATTACTATTTTTAAAATTTTTTCTAGCAGAAAAAAAACTAATTTTGGATTTTTATTTTTTCGTGCAGAAATAACAGTTATTTTTAATTTTTATTTATTCGAACAAATATACAAAATTAAACACAAGCAAAAATTGGGAACTTCCCCTAAAAATTATTTATAATATAATATAAATAGGTCAGGCGATTTCTTGTGACCGATGTTAGTGTGTCAGTTTTAATACTATTTCGACGAAACATCCCTCATTTGCAATTTGTTTATTTATAGCTGTCCATCAGATTTACAGATTTTAAAATTTTTTTTTGGAGTAATGCTCATTTACGTGCGTAAAATTATACAATGCTATGTGTGTGTTTATTAAATTTGTTAATGTGTTTGCAAAAAAAAAAAGAAGTTTGTATTCTTCATTCACAATAATAATTGTGTTGAATTAAAAAAAAAAACAAATTGTTCAGTTTATTTTTTATCAACTTTCTTATATATTTTTGACACTGGTTGATCTTTTTTTACCTCGAAAAAATAAAAAATAATGTTTATTTCTGCTGGAAAAAAAACAAAAATCAAAATTATAAAAAGTGAAAGACTAGTTCATAAGGGTCAAAATTGTATACTGGAATCAGTTCTCCGACATTTACTTCTATATACATTTTTTGTTAAAAGAAAATTTCAAGATAACTGTTATTGTGGGCCCTGCTTAGAATTCTTAGAATTTAGCCCAAAAGAGAAAAAATATATTTTGAGTATCCTCTTCACAGTAAAATAGTTTAAATAGAGATTTATGCCGTTTTCTTTTCTGACAAATAATGTCGCATTTTATTTGCACTTTCTTCGAAAAGTGTATTTTTTTTATACATTCTAAATTAAGAGCAACCCATTTTTATACATCAATCGAAAGGTCTCAAAGTCGAGCGCTCCTAAATCGCAAAAAATTGTAGACATTAACTTCTTTCAGGTCATAGTGTGAGAATATTTCCACGTTGTTTCCCTTTTTTTTTTTGAATATTTTCACCCCATGACTTCAAAGAAGACAATTATCAAAATTTTTTGCATTTTCTGGACACAGCACTTTGAGACCTTTCGATTGATATATAAAATTAGGTTACTCTTAATTTAGAATATATAAAAAAATACACTTTTCGAAAAAAGTGCAAATAAAATGCGACATTTTTTGTCAGAAAAGAAAACGCCATTAGATTTTGTTCTACTTAGGTTCTTAAGTATTTACTTTTATATGAGAAACTAATAATAATGAAACAAATAAATAATAGCGACAGAAAATAGGGACTCGGGCCGCATTCTCAGAGATACCTTTAAATTATTTTATTAGTTATGAACATAGAACCACATACATATTTTCAAATATTTAATTTATGACTAATTTATTTTTTTAAATTTCTATTGAATTTTTTTTAGCAATTATTTACAATTATTTATGTCTATTATTTCCAACAGGTGTACGAATTTTATCTTTATTATCAAGTTTGGAAAAAAAAACTCATTATATATCCACTTAACATATAACACATATATATATATATATATATATAATAAATAATTTTTATCATCTATATTATGATATATTAAATAAATTACTATTATGTTTATTATTCACAACGTGTGAATCACACGTCCACATATGTTTGTTTATGTTAGGGTTTTTAAATTTTCCTGGGTTTTTTTCAAATAATTTATTACCTGAATGTGATTTTTTCCCCTAACAATTGACAGCGAATAAATTTCTCATTTGCGTTTTACTATTCAAATAGCAATTGTTTTTACGCCTACCTCTCAAAATTGTAATTAAAGCGTAATTGTAATTGCTATGTTTAAAATGTGTACATATATGGGTAAAATATTTTGTAAATTGCAGCAATAATTATAATGTGATATATCAATATTCATTACTTTAAGATGACTGCTAAAAATAAAAATAAAAGGGATTTTATTACAAATGTGTGAACCCAGCTAAGATCGTTTAGTTCCAGTGATCCCTGTGATACAACACAGACCTAATAACCAACTGAAGGTATGTTTTGCTGAAAAATCCTCTGTCTGAAATTAGTAATTGTCAGTACGTATAGTCCCTCCTTAGGTCGTTTTAGGGTTCAAGGCTTTGTACTGCAGCATTTTTTTGATCATCTACAAATTTTTGTTATGTCACTATTAAAAAACGTTTAGTACGATACATCTAATTTTGGTTCTGCCCTTAAAAATCAGTTTTTATTAAAAACATTTAAAATAAAACATAACTAATATGGGATGTTAACTGATTTTACTAAATTTTTGTATCATATTCTCCAATTATGATATTAGTGTTGAGCGAAAAAGTAAGAGTAGACCCTTTGTTTTACGATATAAAAGAAGTATAAATTTAAAATGTTTTATGAATAGAGCACTAATTTTGTACTTCACTTTATTATGCCCTTTACTACAATGTGGCGAGGGTATAATGAGTTTGTGCTGATGTATCTTTTATTTTAACGATCGATTCAGAAAACGAGTTTGTGCTGATGTTCATAACTGCCAAAAATATCTCACCAAGATCCATATTTATTATAAATGATTCTGAATCGATTTAGCGATGTCCTTCCATCTTTCTGTGTCCATGTAAACCTTGCAATCAAACTACAGATCGAAAATATGAAAATCTTTTGATGAAATTTTGAATGTAAACTTTCGTGAAAATCGCTATGATTTCGAGTTAAACTGCCCTGAGATCCAAATTATCATATAGTTTTCGGTAAAATTTAGTTTTTGTGTTTTTATTGCACCCATTAATCAGTAGTCCAAAAAATATACACTGTAGGGTAATTCTTAGTCGTAGCCCTCTTATTAAGCTGCTTCCCGATCTCCACTTAAACCTATCAAAAAATAAAAAAATATTGCACCGATTTTTCTCAAATTTCATATGTTTTTTTCCAAAAATAAAATAATACCAAATATGGTCAGGATCTGATCATTTTTCGTCTTAGTCCCCATATAAATATAGCATCCGATATGAACTTTTTAATAACAATAACAAATCCACTCAAATTTGGTTTATGCTTATTTTCTATATCCAAGTTGTTGGACCTAAGACCCATTGTCTAAATGCATGGTAGGGGTATAATAAAGTCGGTCTAGACCAAATATAATTTTCTTACTTGTTTTTGTTTGATTTTAAGTTGGCTAAAAAACAATATGATATGACAATTTGATATGACAGTAGGAGGTATTATATGTGAAGCTTAAATTTGATTATATAACCCTCTAAATTTAAATTTGGCTGCTCTAGTTGAACATTTGTAATTTATGTAATTATTCTTGGCTTTTTTGTATTTTTTATTATAAAATTCATTTTGTTGTTTTTCGCTTCCATTTTTGAGATAGTTTTAAAAACTGATATGTATGTATGTATATATTTCGATTATTATGAAGTTGGTCCAATCCTTGTTTAAAAAATATTAAACATTTACTTTTGAATACATTAGTTGATTAGTTTTTATTATTTCAGTCTATTTTTGTTTGAATGTCATGCTAAAATGTTATTTTTAAAGTTTGTTTTTTTATTATTAATAATTATTTTAAAATTAATTAATTATCAATAAATGTCAGAAATATTTTAAAAAAATAAGTCATTTACATTTATTAATAATATAAAAAAAAAATAAAATGTCTATAATAAGTTGGTTTAAAATAAGGTTTTTTATTTTTTCCAATTTCCAGGGAATTTCGAAAAAATATTCTGAACCTCAAACCCTAGTCACTATTCAATAATTCCTTTTCACATATTTTCTAACTGTATATTTGTTTTTAAGTCTGTGATAAGATATAAATAAATAACATGTTGATTAAACAACTGTATTTTAAGACTTTATGTCTTGCTCATATAGAAGATAAACAATTTCATTATTTACAGATTATACAAATATTTAAAATTGAAAAAATAAAAAAATACTTCCGTTTTATTCATACCATGCCGTGATGTTAATTGGTGATGTTAAAAACCAGTTTTTTATGGGAAAAATACATATTATAAGATAGAATGAGAGATTTAAGTCGACTTTATAACACAATAACACAGATTTTAAAAGTGTTTATTTAATTTTGTGACTTGTTTTAATTTTAGTCTTAAGTACTTGTATTGTATTTTATATTCCTACTTTTTGTAACATGAAAAATATATAATTTTAGAATTATTTCCTTAATGACTCATCATAAGCTGTTAATTGAAAACTCATGTTTCGCATTTTCAAACAGAGACCCCCATAGACCAGTATATGTCCTTAGCGCTGACTGGTGAATATTATGAATAATAATATCCAGGGTACTCCACATTCTCTTGACGAATGCTTGGAATCTCAAGTCTTGAATTTTTTTCTAGACCTTGTAATAAATATGCTCCCAGACAATTCGCTTTGGACACCCCACAATCTACAATTAGAACTATCTCCATATTTTTTGGAATATAAATTAAAAACATACACACAGAAAAAATATTCGCCAACCGAATTGCTCTAAAGGGGAACAACCTTATTTTCGATTGTATTAACAGAAATAGCATCTGTAAATTTTCTATTATGATAAAATATTTACTATTAGGATAATAGAACTGTAATCATAGAGAACACGAAATTCGGTTATTGGCATTATCACAATTCGGTTGGCAATAAATTCAGTAGTCACAATGAATCGGTTTTCTGTGTATACCTCTCTTATAAGTGAAGACGACAAAGTTGATGACATTAAATATATTAGTTACAACATTGACCTATATTTAGTTTAAAGTACTTAACACCTATTTATATATACAGTAATTCACGGATAAATGCGTTCATGGAAAATGCTAAAAGTTAAAAAATCTCGGTTAAATGCGTTACTGATGCATTTAAAATAATCTTTGTTAAATGCGTTACTAACTCACTTAACGGAATTTCTCTCTTAGCTGCGTCCACAATTCAGTTATGGAAAATGGATACTACTTATTTATCGAAAAGAAACAACAATAAACAAGTCACCTGAGTCGACATATAATAAAAGTCAACGTTTTATTCAATTCAAATTAGTACATATTAAAATAGTTTGACTAAAAAATAACAAATGTGTTTTTGAAAATATTTTTTTAAGACATAGAGAAAAATAAAATTCTTAAAAAGTTACAATTCATGCATAAATTTATTATCTGGCATAAATGTCTTGCGAAGAACATGCGTCGACTTCAAAACATCCAGTACAGAGTAAGCTTCTTGATATATTCATTTTCTTCTTCTTCACTAGACGACAGCCCTTCGTCTTGAATAACATATGCGATAATTTCTTCATCGGTAAGCGGTCAAACTCGGGGTAAATCGTCATCAAAGCTAACAAAATTTCTTTGAAGATTCATAACTCTTTCATTCTTGTACTATTTCAATTAATTCCTGTGACTCGCTTTCAGAGCCGTTATTATACTAGCGTAAAGAACTTACCTATTTGAAACAATTTTGAATACAAATTTATTTTACTAGCCACCAAGCCCGCTTTATTAAATGTAAGGCTGTCAAAAGTGTAATAGCTTTTTTAATTCCACAACAGTTTGTCCTATTTGTCTGCTGTCAATTTCCTTCTAATTACACTTTGACGATATTCCTTAATTGATCTGATTATTCAATGGTCAAGAGGCTGAGCTATAGGAGGGGGTATAATAAGGTAAATATTCTATTCCGACAAATCGGCTTGCTTATGAGGTTCAGCTTTGTCAATAAATAGGATAATGTTGTGATTTTTTCGAGAAATTTCTTCATTGAACGAAAAAATGATTTCTCTCCAAAATTTCTTGTTTTATTGTCGGCTTTTCGATAACAAACACACTTTTGTACTCGCTAGTTCATTTATGCATTTAACCGTTGAATTTTGTTTGATGTATTTTTTTTTTTTTTTAACAAATGTATGACCCATTTATGAGTGTAACGCAGTTAAGCGCGATGCAATTAAAAGAAAAATATGTACACAAAGTAAATAGATCAAGAAAAATGTTTCACTTTAGAATTACTTAAGCGTGAAACCTTCTTAGGCGGGAAGCATTTATCCCTAAAGTACTGTATATGTTATTAATTGATATGATAAGAATAGAAGAAAGATTATATATTAACCCTATTATGAGTTTAGCTCCGTTTCAGTTCCGTTACAAAATTATATATATTTTTTAATATAATATATAAGATAACATACTTTTGTTAAGAAATTCACAAACTTGAATATTTTTACATTTAATCATTTCAGAAGTTTTTAAAAACTAATTTTTTTATAAGTTTTTTTTGAGTGCCTATCCATGAAACCCTCCAGGTTGGAAATAAAAAGATGTTTGAAAGGATATTAAAAAAAATAATTTTCTTATAAATTATAACATATCATCATATTATTTTATGCTGAAATATCGTTTTTGTTTAAACAGCTAATATATTCAAAAATAGTTTAAATTTGAAAACTCAGGGAGCCGTTATTTAATCTCGTCATAGACAGACAAAGTTATATCATGCCAAAGGTATTGATTTTCAGTCATTAATAACCACTTTTCATTAATGTTTTTATACATAAAAAACTCCTTATCTCAATTCTACGAGTATTTTTAGATTTTTGTATTGATTGGACGCTGAATCGAAGAATTCTTGAGTCTGTTTTATACAAAAAAAAAAAAAAAATATTTGACAAAATTAACACGAATTTTTTTTTTATTCATAAAAAATAGCTTTTTTAAAATGGTTGAAGTCACGGGCATTTATCGCTAGGTTCATTTCAAATTTTATTTCATAAATCCAAACACAAATGTATTTATATAGAATGTATTTATTATGTTACCTGTTATATGGGCAGATAGTAACTATTTTATATGGTTTTGAGCTTTCGTTTTCAGGATTCAGTTTAAGTGTTAAGTAACCAATATCACCAACGACAAAAAAGTGAATACCCAGCAAAAAAGTGAATGTCAATATGTATAAAAAAAGTCACATCTTCTGAGCTTTATGTATTTACTTCTCGATTTTTTCACTGATGAATTCAACATTGGCTTGCCAGAGAAGCAAAGTTTTTATTTCTTAAATGTTTAATTCGTCTTCACAAGTGAAAAGAGGCCCTTGAACATCTGTTGAAATTATATTTATTAGCTTTTAATTAAAAAAAAAAAAGAAATTCTTCGGACATGTAACGGATTTGAACTCGTGTTTCGTGCGTGATAGTCTAGGGTTCTATTGTTGGAATGAAAACTAGGTTTAAAAAAAATAAGTAACCAAATTATAGCCGGTCTAGACTATAAGATAGCCTATAACATGAAATTAGAGAAAGGTTAGGCCCGAATAATAGGACATAAAAAATAAACATAAAGCAAATTTGAATAGAAATGTTGTTGCCCGCACAGATGAAAAAGTGCATATCGGATGCTATTTTTGAAGGGGCATAAGTCGAAAAATGGACCGATCGTGATTATATTTACTAAAGTCACTTTTTCAGCAAAAACATATACAAATCAAATTTGAGCGAAATTCTTGCAATATTTTTGTTTTTTGATAGATTTAGGTGAAGGCTGTGTGTTGAAATGATCCTACAGGGTTTACTTTTGGACAACTGACAAATTTCACCGAGAGCTATGTGATAATCTGAGCTCTAGGGCAATTTGAGTCGATCTCAAAGAGGTCATTTATATCGGAGCTAAGTCTGAAGATGCACCAATTTTTACAAATTTCAATAGCGATCATTATATGGCCAACAAAAGCTTGTGTAAAGAATTTCATCGAAATATGTATATTCATATTTGCGACCTGTAGTTTGGCTACGAGGACAAACAGTCAGACAGACAGGAAGACAAATGGGCGGATTGATAAGCATACCTTTAGGGTCCTTATTTAATGAAAAAATAAAATTTCCTAAAATTTGCACTCGAATTTCGAGGGCTGGAATCTGCTAGTATATATTATATAGCATTAAAAAACAATAATTGAAAAAAAGAAAAATTTCCCACATGGGCGACGAACCCATGACTCACCGTTGCTCCTATAATAGCTGATATTAAGTTGTGTTTGTTGGTAAAGTTAATGTAACTGGACCATTTTAGTTTTATTTTTGTAGCTTATATGTTATACAACAACAATTATGTTCGAAGTAACATGCATCCACTAAACTATTACAACAAATACACAAAAAATTTTGCATTTTTTAGAGCCATCTTCACATTTTAAACCATATCTTGGCACAATGATATCCAATTAATCCCAATTTAAAAAGAAAGCTGGTCAAAATAATTAAAACCAATATTATACTAATTTTAACCATGTAAATTATTTATTTTGTGAATGAGCTTGATTTCGACAGACAGACGACAACCGCTATATCTACTCGAGTTGTTATAAGGATCACTGAATATATATACTTTATGAGGTCGGAAAAATTTTTTTAGATGCGTTACAAACGGAATGACAAAATAAAAACTGAATCAGGATTTGAACCACGGCATGTTAAACCACCATACGAAAAACAACAGCATTAGAACTTGTGAAGAGGCAATTTTAAAAAATTAAAATATAAAATTTTCTGATTTTGTTCGGAAGAACATTATTTAGAACCAATAATAAAGTAGTTCGTTTTAAATAACTTGGTTTTTTTTTGCTGGGACTTGTAGACGTGAAACAAATGATAAATCATAAAAAAATGGGTTGGAAGACAATAACGTACATAAATTATAATCTATTATTTATTTTGTTAAGATATTATAAATATTGTTTTTATTAGATTATTTTTTCTTGTTGTTTAAAGCATTTAAATTCATATTTATAATTATATTGTGATGTTTACTTTATTTAACACATTTTAAAGAGAATGTAAAGTTAATACACACTCTATTTTATTGTCGGCCTGGTTTGGCCTTGTCAGACTTGCCCGCGTGTATGGTCAAAAAGCAGCAGACAATACAATAGTTATGAGCATTTAGTATTCAACTTAACGTTGCCTTTTAATACTAGGTAGCGTGTGGAGACTCTTTTTAGTTGTTGTCAAATTTGCGAGAGAATAGCATGTTCAAAATTTTTGTATTTTGAAAATCTCAATCAGTTTACGACTGTCAAACGTCACATACATATACTCATAACACGCAAAACAAGAAAATAAATATTTAAATATAAAAAACAGTAATACGTAGTGATATCAACCTAATGCCAGAAATTAATACTACTATTATTAAAAATAAACTACACATTTCGGGATAAATTATTTTAAACATGTTTTGTTTTGAGGATGTACTTTAAAAGTAAAAATATTTCGTATGAAAACATTAATGTAAAATAGTGCAAACTCTCGTTTATGAGATGTTTTTTTTTCTTTTTTTTTTGTGTCAATTTTATATACTTGCACCTATTCCTGGACGTTTTACGTGTGTCTACTTAAGTGTTATATGTTACAAAACAGCGCAATTTGTTAACGTATTTGCATATAATAAAATTGCAATATATTTATTTATACCGAAAATAAAAGTGCTGAGTCTGACCAAGAAAAAGCTTAAACAAGCTTTAGCTTAAAGTCCACTCTTTATGTTTATTAATTTATAGTTGATTATAAATGTGACAACAGTTTTAAGTTTTATTAAAAAAAATCTTTAATATTTAATTTGTATAAAATCTTTTAGTGTAACAACAACATAATGAATTTACAAAAATAAAAGTTTAATGAAAAGTGAAAATTGAAAATTGAAAAGAGAAAAACTTTCAAGATAAACACAAATATTTTGTAAACAAAAAAATATATAAATATTTAAAACACAAACAAACCGTATGTAGTGTAAAACATCCATGTCACACGCAAAAGAAACAAAACCTTGGATGTTGATTATTATTTTGCCTCTTTTATGTTCTGATTTGTTTTTATTTACGAAAACATTTGCATTATTTATAAAAACACCAACAACAACAATAATGGAAAGACAAAAAAATACATCTGCTACATGCGATTTTTTACTTGGTCACCTTTTATTATTTTAATTATATTTAATTTTACTACACATTTTGTAGTTCTCACTGTGAAAACTTTCTGTCTTTTGTATAATCTGAACTGATTTCTTAACAATATTTATAAACAAGATGAAATTCTTTCTAGGCATTGCCAATTGGGCAATCGATACACGGGACAAATATGATGGCAATCAAACTGATAAGGTAAGTCGTAATATTGTATATTTTTTTTTTATTCTGCTAAATTATTATATGCATGTTAATTCCATTATACGAGTATATGAATTATTAAACTTAATTAAAAGATGTATGCTTCATATAAAAAGCATCCTATGATATTTTTAGCATTCTTACAAATTTTGAATGACTTATTTATTTTGTGAATAAATTAAATTAATATAAAAAAAAACGCAAATTTTATAAAATTTAATTAGAACATACAATACAATTAAAGTTAAGTTTAAAATGGTGTTGAGCAATTTAAATTGTATTGTAAGATTATAAGTATTAAATATAATAAAAGAGTTGCTCGACTGACTGTGTTTGTTTAAATGTATAAATAGGGCAATTAAGTGCAACTCAAAAAATCCATTAGTGATACAAAGTAATTCAAAATTTAAAACAAGTGAAATAATTTTGTTTTATACTTTTAGTTTTACTCACGAAAAGTGTTAGAATTTCTTCTAAGATTAATAAGATTACGATTTTCATAATAAAATTTAAAAAAAAATAAAAACTTTAAACTTTTCCAAATTTAATTACGGAAAAATTTAATTAAGTGAAAAATAATTGAAACGCTCATTATACTATAAATTAAGAATCTCTTATTTATAATCCTTATCCAGACATCAACAGACACATCAAAACTTAATCGTAAGGAATCCTATAAAGCGCAACGTAAAAACTATAGACGTGAAAAGAAACGTGTTGCATCGGAATTATTAAATTCGTTACAAGATCCAGCTGTAATTGTATTAGCAGATTGGCTTAAGGTAAGTAAGTGAATATAAATTTTTTTATACCCTATACCACTATGTGGTTTGGGTATAATGACTTTGTGCTGCTGTTTGTAACAACCAAAAATATTTGACCTAGACCCATCTTTAATTATACCGATCGAATCAGAATCACTTTCTGAGTTGATTTAACAATGTCCGTCCGTCCGTCCGTCCGTCCGTCCGTCCGTCTGTGTGTCCATGTAAAGCTTGTAATCAAACTGCAGGTCGCAAATATGAATATATTTTGACGAAATTTGGTATATAAGCTTTTATCGGCCATGGGATGAACGCTATTGAAATTGGTGAGAATCGGTCCATGTTCAGACCTAGCCCCCATACAAATTTCCCATATGAAATCGACATAAATTGCCATAAGATCCAAATTGTCATATAGATCTTACTCAAATTGGGTTTGTATGCGTTCATTACATCCACTAATGAGTAGTCCAAAAATGATCCCTTTGACCCCATATAGAGCTGCTTCCCGATATTCACTTAAATCTATTAAAAACAAAAATATTGCACTGATTCTTCTCAAATTTTGTTTGTACACATTTTTACAAAATACAAGAGACTTTACCAAACATGATCAGGATCGGTCCATTTTTGGACCTAGTCCCTTTATAGATATTGCATCCGATATGAACTTTTTCATATCTGCAGCCAAAAAAATTAATAAAAATCCCACTCAAATTTGGTTTTTGCTTATTTTCAATGTCCAGTTAGTTGGGCCTAAGAGATAGGGTTTCTAAACGCATGGTATAGGGTATCATATAGTCGGTCTAGACCGACTATAATTTTCTTACTTGTTTTATTATGTTACAATAAAAAAAGACTGAGATCGAAAAAAATCTATACCTATAAAATTGAATAGCATGGAAACCATTGAACTTAGAATTTTGATATTATTTATTTAATTAAAATTACATATATTAAATAATTTCATTAGGAATTATGAATCTTCCGTTTAAAATCTTTCACATTTTGTTAAACTTTTTATACCCTATACCACTATGTGGTTTGGGTACAATGACTTTGTGCTGCTGTTTGTAACAATCAAAAATATTTGACCTAGATCCATCTTTAATTATACCGATCGAATCAGAATCACCTTTTGAATCGATTTAACAATGTCCGTCCGTCCGTCCGTCCGTCCGTCTGTGTGTCCATGTAAACCTTGTAATCAAACTGCAGGTCGCAAATATTAATATATATTTTGATGAAATTTGGTATATAAGCTTTCATCGGCCATAGGATGAACGCTATTGAAATCGGTGAAATTCGGTCCATGTTCAGACCTAGCCCCCATACAAATGACCCCTATGATTATAATATATATCTCAGTCAAATTGGGTTTGTATGTGTTTATTATATCAATTAATCAGTAATCCAAAAATAATCCCTATAGGACAATTCTTAGTCATAGGTCCCATATAAGCTGCTTCCCGCTCTTCACTTAAATCTATCAAAAAACAAAAATATTGCACAGATTTTTCTCGAATTTGGTTTGTATATATTTTTTCAATATATAAGTGACTTTACCAAATATGGTCAAGATCGGTCCATTTTTCGACCTAGTCCCCATATAAATATAGTCCCCGATATGAACTTTTTCATATTTGCAGCAAAAAAATTAATAACAATGCCACTCAAATTTGGTTTATTCTTATTTTCGATATCGAATTAGTTGGACCGTAGATATATAGTCTCTAAACCATGGTATAGGGCATCATATGGTCGGTCTAGACCGACTATAATTTTCTTACTTGTTTTGTGTTCTTCAACTCTCTTTTCACAAGAATTTACCTCCTTTGCTACAAAAAACAAGTTGTTGTTCTTGTACCCATCAAGAGCTCTCTTAACGTAGTGTCAGGATACCAAATCGGGACATATTCTGTTGGCTTATGAAAAGTAGTAGTATTTTTGGTAAACACTCCTTAATATAAATTTCGGTATTTATAGAGCCCGTTGTAGCATATGTAACATATATGCTTCTTTTGCCGGAACTGCATATTGATTGTAATACCAGGAACTTTTTTGGGTCTGATTTTGGGTCCTACAATTATCTTCAATATTTCCTCGAGTATTTGCTGTGAAAAATTTGCCAACAGGAATATTTTCTTATGAAACATGATTTTAATTTCCTCAAAATTTTTTGATGCAACATACTTTTGCAACCAAGAGTCTAGTTTTCAAAAAATACTTAAACGCAAATTTTTGTATGAAATTAAACTCTTTGAGCGAATTTGTTTTTATAGGTTCTATTGTTTTGGAAAAAGTTAAATGTCTCAGGAGGACATAGCCGGCGAATAGGGTGCTTGTTAAATGATATATGTTAAGTTTTGGCCAAAAATGCACATACTAGTATCGGTCTTTTTTGTCGAAAATTCAGCTCTTTTGCAACAAGCCGCGATGCGTCTCTGATTCGTAAGATGCTAACTCCCTCAAGCTATGACAATTTTCAAGCATCACTTCTCTCTCTTTATCTATTTTCTTCAGTAGAAGACATTAACATGGACAACTTGAACGAGGCACATCTTTAACCACTTATTGACTTTCTTTGGTTGTTTTGTAATACTCGTACGTCACTCAACAAAATGAATTACCTTTCCTAATATTTTTAACGATTCCGCAAGTGAAATTTCGTTAGCAAAACAAAATTTCAGACAAATTAATTTTTCTGACAAAATCTTTGTGTTGACTTTTTATATGACAAATTCCCAGTATTGTTTTGTCGGAATTTATGTACTTGATAAAGTCTACAATTACTCATTAAGCAAAGAAAGTCCACTCTGCATATGACATTATAAATCACAAGTAAGAAAATTATATCGGTTTAGACCGACTATACGATAATGGTCTCAGATCAAACTTTGCTCAGTTTTAGCGTTTTAGCGGTATTGTTATTAATATTTGTCCTCCAGATATGATAAATTTCATATCCGATTCTATCTTTATATGGGGACTGGGTCAAAAAATAGACCGATCATTACCGTATTTAGTAGTCACTAATTTTACTCAAAAACATACATATATAAACCAAATATGAGAAAGATCTATTTTTGATAGATTTGAGTGAATATTGGGAAGCAGCTTTACATGGGAACTATGACTAAAAGTGGTCCTACAGGGTTTATTTTTAGAAAACTTATTATATGGGTTTATTACACCAAATTTCACCGATATCTATATGTTAATCTGTGTCTTATGGCAATTTAAGTCGATCTTATGGGGTTATTTGTATGGAACATGGAAATTGATTGTGAGTCTTTTGATAGCTGCAAACATCAGCATAAACTCATTATACCCTCACCATATTCTAGTCTAGTGTATGCAAATGTGTATATACGAGTATATCTAAGAAAAAGTGAGGGTAAAATATCTGTATCATTACATATTACAAGATATTACATTTTACTTTGTTGTCACTCTGTAAAATTATAATGTTTATAATTATAATGTCGCAAAACGCTAAAAAATATTTTATTTCGATTTGATGTTTTCAAAAATTTTCGAAATAAAATTAAAATCGTTGTATTCGTTTCTCGATGTTTCAAACCAAACAAAAGAATGTATACCCTGATCTTTTGCCAAACAAATACTCTATTAAACAATGTACTCGTATACTGTTTGTGGTTATTTTTAAAGGTCATAAGTTCAACTTTAAATATAGTCCCCATACAAATGCACCTCTGAGTTGAAATTAAATTATCCTTAGACCCAGATAAGTAATGCTAAATTCCGATTATGGTTGAATCAATAAATAATCTATCTAATATTTAACAGTATAGCGCTATTTTTTGACCTGAGATCCATACCCGAAACGCATCGTCTAGTTGACATATGTTGACTTTACAGTGTAAAATTTATTTTTCTAAAGAAGCGTAAAGTTTTAACAAGGATCATACATATAAGATGATGCGCAATTTTAAAGTCAGGCCTACGACCAGTATGGTTAAGAATCAGTTTTCATACCATACAGCTTTTACTTCGTAATGATTTCAGAAGATACAACTCTGTCCAAACAAACAATCGTTATTTTAGAATTTTTTGATATTTTTGCATTAATGCTTCTAATTTCCACTATTCTCAGTTTCGTAAGAGTTGCCATATGTGATGTACGTTTGTACATACTACATATTGCATTTTTTACATACATTTGAGATGATGCTTTGAAGCGAAAATTTTTGTTTGTTAGATTTGAAGTCAATTTTTAGGCATATCTATAATATTAATAGGCTAGACGATTTTTTGTAACCGATGTTTTGTTCTACCATTTTATTCCGATTTTGACCAAACGTATATTATTTGAAAGGTATTTCTTTTTAGCTGTTCACCAGATTTACAGATTTTTAAATTTTGTCCTTTATTTTGAGTAAATTGCATTTAAAATTGCTACTAACACATACATAAAACTATACATATGCTATGTGTGTGTTTATTAAATTTGTTAATGTGTTTGTTAATGAGTTTGTTATCTTCATTCACAATAATAAAAAAGTGTTGGTTTGTGAATTGGCTAAGTTGAAAAATAAAGTTGCCTAGAAATTGCGTAAAGTTTTAACAATTATCATACATATAAGATGATGCGCAATTTTAAGATTGGTTCGATTGAATAATAGTTTTGAGTTAATTATCAACATTGTTGCTAAAATTATTAACAAAAATATTTTGTCTAAAAATATAATAATTTATTATCTAGGCTAATAATATAAAAATGTTTAATGGGTATGCATGGCAACAGATACATACATATATGTATGAAAAGCTATGATGTATGCACAACAAATTGTTTACATTTCTGTAAAGTAGTTAACACATTCATCAACTCATATGTAGGCGAGTGGTTAGAATTGTTGCCTACGAATTCTGTCTATGCTATGCAAGAAAATTTTGAAAAAAAAATTAATATTTTCTTTTACAAAATTTCCTTATTTTCGATCTATGTCATTTTAATGGTTGAGTTAGAAATTAAATCGGGCTCAAGATGAAATGTTTTAATTTTAAACAAAGTAAAAACGATTGGCACATTTGTTTCAAAAATTTATCTATATTCTGCACTACTGGTTATATAGCTGTTTCGGGTCGAGTCAGCAACCCTCATCAGTAACCAAAAGCAGTAGTTTGTTTGGTAAAAAGTTTAATTCATATACCTTTGCTGTGAAACCAAAGCAATGAGAATCCAAGCAAAGAGTTATACATTAAACCTTCTCCAATATAACAAACTAAAATATAAAACAACTTTGAAACAAATGTTTTTGTATATGTGTACGTACACATTGCATACTACAATATACGTGGTGTTTTTTTCTCGACAACAACTTAAAACTTTTTTGCATTTTGTACTGAATGTACAACATATCGAGAGTGTTGTATCAAAATTTCAAGTAAATCGGAGCAAAACTAAAGAGGATACAGCGTTTCCAGCGACCGGCCTCATACGGTATATCTATCTATATATATAAAAACGTTGGTGTATTTGTTTGTAAAGAATGATCTCCGGAACCATAAGAGCGGTCGAGGTAGGATTTGCACCATAGGTTCGGTTCGAGCTCTTCTGTGTTTTTTTTTAAGTTTTAACCCTCTAGCTGGCGTTAGGGTCAAGTTATAAACAAAATTCTTATTTTCAGCGTGATTTGACTGCAATTCAGAATGCACGTATATTTCGTCATAAGAAATTTTTGTATGTATAAATGGACCCGTTAGGTGGCGCTGGGGTAAAGTTATTTCGAATAATCTTATTTATGGTGCGATTTTAATGAAACTAAGAATGTACATATATGTATGTGAGATGATGCCAAACATTTTTTATTGGACCCGGTAGATGGCGCTGTCGTTCCAAAAATAATGAGTTGTCAAATTTATATAAATTTTATATGTTACAAAATTCACAAACGTTTTTATATATAAATATTCTAACCAAAAAGGAAGGAAAAAGCCACTACATTATTGCATGGTGGTCGTACAGCTCATTCAACACTCAAACCACCGTTAAACTTACAAAAAAAATGAGAATGCCGTCTGTAATATCAAAAAACATTCCGGTATGGCAAAAGTTCTGCAAAAATGCAGTATTATCATTTTATTATCTGGAGATCTTCGCCAAACATTTTATATAGGTATATACAGATTCGTTTGCCGGGTCCAGCTAGTCGTATATAAATCAGTTTTTAAAAAACTTTAAAACGATTTTCTCGCAAATAACATATTTGAAGTCCGTGATCATCATAACTCAAAATCTGCTTGACCGATTCTTTTCAAATTTTACACACTATTTCTACACATAAAACACCAGGGTACCACGAAGAGTTTCTCTTATTTCCCATTTTCTTCCCCATTTTTTAATAATAAATTCACCGAAATTTTATAGCAAAAATCGTGTTTTTTACTTCAAACATATCAGCTTTTTATTTCACATGATCCGGTAGTGAGTTATGATGTTCACCGCAAAACAACTTTTTGTCGAGGCGCCTCCCGAGGTTCGTTGTTACAGACTTATTTATTAAATGTGATACTATAATGTGTATATGAAATAAATAATTCAACATTCTTCATATCGCACCTGTACCTCTAAAGTGAGTCAACTCAAAATTTCTCAATTTTCACTTTTTGCAAGAAAACGATACACATTGATCATATCTATCAACTGTAAAAATCTAACATCGATTTTTCTAGTCTTTCGCAAAAAAAAAAAATATGTTATAAGAGTAGCTTCTTTAGAATCCACTTAAAAGACATATTTTGAGTTGCACCCAAAAAAGTTGTTATTTTTGATGATCACTGAAAAAATCGGAAAAAACTACTGTTGTATACTTATTATTCGCAATTCTTTATAATGAAACAAACTGTTTTTAAATTTTGTAGTAAATATTAAAAAAAAACCTTTTTTTGCCTCTACTGAAAATTTGTAAATATTGAGTTGACTCACTTTAGAGGTAAAGCTGCGATATCTAAAAAAAAATTAAGAAAATACGCCTTTTTTGAGCTTTTAAAACCTTATCCTCCCCCCTTAAGAAAATTGCAAATTAAATAAAAATGCACTGCTGTCACTGGTCTGATTCAAACCAGCAACCACAGAATTTGTAGGCAAGAACTCTAACCACGAGCCGATGAATGCATTAACTACACTATGCAACAAACAAATTAACAAAGATAACCACTATATTTTTTGATGGGTTATGGTCCTCCAACAACAAAAAAAGTTGAAATTTTCAGTTCTATGGATAAGTTTTTTTTTTAATTTTTTCTAAAATTTGGGATTTTTGCAGAGGATGCTCCACCTATTTTCTCATAACTTGGGAACAATTGATAAATTTTGGTTGAAAAGAAATCAAGAACTTTTAATTTCTTTAATTTTTTATATACTCCTTAACAGTTTCAGAGTTATTCATATTGCTACAACATTTACCCATGAAAATCTGTGGGTAAATATTGATTTTATTCTTTAGGTTTAGTTTAGTTGTTTTTATTAAATCGGTTTTCCGAAGTTAAATAAATGAGCTAAACATGTTTTTGATTTTGTTTTGTCTCCTTTGAAATTCAGGGGCCAAATCACCGCATTTGATATCGAGTAAAATCAATCGAAATTCCATATTTTGGTTTATATTTTCAAGAAGACGGACAAACGCTCGACCACGATTCGCTTTTCTTCTTAATCAGAGGCCATAATTCTTGAACTGTGAAAAAGAAAAATTATTCTCAGCATTTTATTTTGGGAAATAAAAAATTTCGATAACGAATGCGGTGATTTGGCTCCAGGTTTTGATTCTCTTATGAGGAACCAAGTAAAATCTCCCATAATATTTGCGTTTCATAATCCCTGATAACGTTGCTCCATGGGCTTAAGTTGTCAGATAAGTTAAAAAAAAAACTTATTCATACAATTTTAAATTGCGTGCTATGAAAAAATTAATCTATTACATATTGCAATTTTCATTTTGCACTCCCTCTTATGTATGTATATTCATTTTATTTACCGTTATCGAGTTCGAAGATACATATTTTTTTTCTATGTTGCATTTCCGCAAATCAAACAGTATCCCTAATCGATTTAACGTTGTATCTCTACTGTACAACATACGTTTCATTCCTGCGATACGTTATCATAAAACTAACCCATTCATTTTATTCGAAATTTATGTATAGTAACTTTTTAAAATTTTAATTATTTTTTCATATAAAATTAAATTGAACGTTATCACAAACTTAACAAATCAATTGATAAATACGTTCTGTTTATATCTTTATAATTTTAATGATAAGTTTATTTTAAAACATTTGAAATTTTAAGTTTTTTGTCCAATTATCACTTATGTTTGTTTGTTTTATTTTTATCGATAAAATTTGTAATAATTTTTTTTATTTAATTTTTGTTTTCATGCTGTTTATTTCTTTCGATATTAACTGTATTAATGAAAGTGTTTCCTCAAAATTGAGTGGGGTTTTAATTTCGAATAACAACAAAAATTTATTTCCTACAATGGTGCGTGGTAGAGAAGAAGAAAGCATATATTTCAAAAATTCATAACTACACTGTATTCTTAATCGGACCGGTTTCTGGCATTTCAGCCTTCATCATCGATTTATTGAACATTGTGATAATTGTTATGTTATAATTGAATAGTTTGTTTTTATATGCATTTTTTCTACTTAGGGCGGCCTTACCTTGCACTTACCATGCACTCGTACTTGCACTTTTTTGGTCAGCGCTTTAACACACTCAGCTAAAGTCAGGCCTACGACCAGTGTGGTTAAGAATCAGTTTTCATACCATACAGCTTTAACTTCGTAATGATTTCAGAAGATACAACTCTGTCCAAACAAACAATCGTTATTTTTGAATTTTTTAATATTTTTGCATTTATGCTTCTAATTTCCACTATTCTCAGTTTCGTAAGAGTTGCCATATGTGACGTACGTTTGTACATACTACATATTGCACTTTTTACATACATTTGAGATGATGCTTTGAAGTGAAAATTTTTGTATGTTAGATTTTAAGTCATCTTTAAAACATACTTATCTATAATATTAATAGGCCAAGCGATTTTTTGTTACCGATGTTTTGTTATACCGTTTTATCCCGATTTTGACCAAACGTATATTATTTTTTAGCTGTTCACCATATTTACAGATTTTTAAGTTTTGTCCTTTATTTTGAGTAAATTGCTACTAACACATACATAAAACTATACATATGCTATGTGTGTGTTTATTAAATTTGTTAATGTGTTTGTTAATGAGTTTGTTATCTTCATTCACAATAGTAATAAACCAAAAAAGTCTTGGTTTGGGAATTGGCTAAGTTGAAAAACAAAGTTGGCTAGAAATTGCACTCGAATTTCGAGCGCTGGAATCTGCTAGTTGCAATTAATACTGTAATTAATATGCAAATTTTTAATTTTGTTTCAATGGTGCGTGGTATTTCTTCTGTTTTATTTATTCAACATAAGTGAGCTGCTACCAAAAAATATAAGTAATTAGAGAACTTTTTGCTATAGGAAACAATAAAATTATTTCTTAATTTTCTTATCTGATGCAATTAAATTTATATATGTATAATAATATTTTTATATGACTTTTTTAGGTTCGAGGAACTTTGAAGTCTTGGACAAAGTTATGGTGTGTTTTAAAACCGGGACTTTTATTAATTTATAAAAGTCCAAAAACAAAAAGTAGTCATTGGGTGGGCACTGTACTATTGACATCATGCCAGGTGATTGAGAGACCAAGTAAGAAAGACGGATTTTGCTTTAAACTCTTCCATCCTTTGGAACAATCTATATGGGCTCCTAGAGGGCCCGATAAGGAAACAATTGGTAAGTATAGACTTTCAAGAGAACGAATGCCATAAACAAAATTTAATTTTTTAACGCATAACTAATATAGGCGCTGTTATACAACCTTTACCAACTGCTTATTTAATTTTTCGTGCTCCAAGCCAAGCAGCTGGAAAATGTTGGATGGATGCTTTAGAATTATCATTACGTTGTTCTGGATTATTATTAAGATCCAACTCAACAGCTGGAAGCAATCAAGGTACTGGCACAGCCGAGGCATCTACATCACATGAGACCCAATGGTCTGAGGCAGATTATGAAAAACATTTCGACGATCAAGGTAAGATTTTCATAGTTCGTCATTACATTTTGTCAGCATATAATTAATGTTTTTCCATATTAACCAATAAACCATAAGATAAAACACACAAAGTGGTACGTAAATCACAATACCTTACGGTACCCGATATGGATTTTCTACATAGATCATCTCATAGTTCCACTACAAGCTTAAAAAATACACGCTCTCAAACACCCCTACTACAACATCTCTATTTAACAATGACCAATTGGGAACGAATGGTGTCATCAAATGCTCTAGAATTTAATAAAAGTTTACGTAAATTGCGTAAAACCAAAAATGATGCAAATCGTTTGGGTGATTTAAGTGATGTATCCAGCACAGATTTTTCACCGAAAATTACAAAATCTTTCAAATCAAATAAAAAACGTATAGCTCCACAACTTCTCATTTCAAAGTCTCTCTCATTGGGATCCATTGAAAAATCATCATCTTCCAGTGATGAAGCATATACGAATATGATTATACGAAAAAGTATAGTCACGAATGTTTTATCATCAAAACCAGTTAGTTGTCCACCCGGTACTACCATTAAGTAATTTTTTGGTTTAGATTGTGATTATTTAAAATCAATAACAATAGTTGGCTAATAAAAACTCTTTGGAAATTCTACTTTAGAATTTAATGGAAGATTTGAAATCCATAAACATATGTATCTTCTATTTTATATGCTAATTGTAGTTACAAAAAATATCGAACTTTTAAGTTTTGAAAAATTTTTTTGAAAGTTTGTTACCTTTCCGATATGTTAATAAATACTTTCTGAAACAACTATATTAAGATTTGCAGTGAGACCTTGGTTAACGAATCTAATGGTAGGCGTTGCAAATTGTTTTAGACCAATTTTGTAAATACACTTGCAGGAAAAAGTATCCGTATAACTAATATTAGAACTGTCATACTACAAAGAAAATAAGAAAAAATTAAACAAGCTGAATTATTTTCTTTTGCTAATAAAATATTAAACAATTTATTAGTTGTTTTAAAAATAATTTAAGGTTTATTATCTTTAACATAGTTTATACAGGTAAAAAAAAGTAAAAAACATTAAAAATTGCTTAATTTATAACTTGTAGGATATCCTTTGCTCGACTTAACTAACTTTAATGTATCCTGTTTACTTATATTACTTCACCCTTCCAAAATGACGCTTTTGAACATTTCATTTAAGATTATTCTATAATGACGGATTCTGCGCTCCAGTAAATCCTGCAAATGCTCTATAGAATTAAGATCGCATGATAGGGGTTTTGATTTTTAGTATTGTTGTGCTCTTTGTATACCTTTAATAACTACGAGTTTATCAACCCCGTTGCCTGCCACACAACCCCAAACCATAATGCCACCTCCACCGTGTTTAACCGTTGGCAAAAGACTTTATTTACTTAATGCAGTTCCACTTTTCCACCAAACTAACTTTTTTCCTTTAATGTCGAAAATACAAAACTTGTTTTCATATGTGAATAGGTGTCTCCCCGTTAATATTTAGATGGAGTTTCTTATATGCAAGGATGGACTATAATGCCGGGCACCTGAATATTTAACGGTTGGAAAACCTGTGCTTCAACATTTTTTCATTAATTGCAGAAGTTGCAAATGTTATAAAATAAATAGAGGGGGATATATTTTATATGTTATAAATTTGATTTATTAGGAGGTAGGTAAATGTTTTAGTGGTTCTATTTGCTCACCCTTTATAGTTGACGGTTACAAGATAAGTGCCTGGTCTCCGTATTTTTGATAACACTATGCCTTATAGTGAGCACAAATTTAAGCTTACGATACTTGAGATAATAGATAAGATAATTCACAGTAGGTTGCTTACGATACTTTTATAGAATGATATAATTCAAATATAATTCACAATATTAATTACAACTAAGTATATATTAAGATACAATTGTTATGGTTAGGAAGTTCAATATATGATTAATTTGTTCATTGATAATATGTTGATTGATAATATGTTGATTGTTTAAATTGATGAATTTAAACAATATAAAAATAAAACACGTTTTCAAAATTCATTTGCAAATTCCATTGGCATCGGAAATGAATGGCTTTCTATACGGTACACAACCATGATAGTCAGATTTTTTTAATATTTTGTTAACGGTATCATCATGTATGTTTTTACCAAATGATTCTTTCATTTTAATTTGAAAAGCAGTAATTTGGAGAGGCGACCAGAACATGGTTTTGAAGAAATTGAATTGGTGGACTTGTAGTTTTGAACGATGTACCTCATTGGGGAGTGGCTTCTGCATATGATCCGAGCTATTTCACGACACGGTTTACCCTCGCTTCTAAGCTTTAGAATAATTTTTCTCTTTTCAGACCTGATTTCTTCGATTTTGGGACTCATATCAAAATATGGTTTCCAAAAGAAATAAAATTAAGTCAAATCAACTTTACACAAACAAGTTATTCATTGCATAATTCGTGTGTAAATGTACGAATACCTTTTCTGGTACTTATATGTAGTTGCAATACTGGATTTTTTACATTGTAAACAAAAAATTTTAAGTAGAAACGTTCCGTAAATGTCTTTCAAAAACAAGTAAAATTCGCAATGGTAAAAATATTTTTTTTTAATTTTTATTAGTATTACAAACTTTCATCTTCAAGTGTACGTATACTTTTTATTGCAAGTGTACTTGCCAAGTCTAAAATGCCTGTATTACGGTTATGTAAATCATAAGTATTCCATTTCCAGATTAAGTGAATAATCAATTAGCTTTGGTTTACTCTTTAGGACGCTGAGAAAATACTAAATTGTTTGGGTACAATACTAAATTTCTTGTCAAATGAAAAATTTTGAGATAGGTATTACTTAGTCCCGGTTCACACTATGAAATATTTCTTTCTGAAAGTCTATGTTTATAGGTGAGAGGGGAGAAAAGAATGGCATACTTTCATTTACTGAATTAATGTACTTCGTATTTGTCAAAGTGAATTTTGTTGTAGCTTTATTTTACGTTTTCTTTAATTTTTTTATTTTCGTTCGTGATAGAGATAGAAAACATTTGTGTTAAAAAAGATAATAAATTGAAATAAATTCAGGCTAATTTGAATTAAATAAAACGTAAAATAAAAAATTCAAAAGAAAATGCAAAATCAATCAACAAAAAGCGATTTGAATTTAAAAAATAAATAAAAAGCTGTTTTTTCTGGAAATGGCAAACATGAAAAATATTGTTAAAGTAAACATGAAAAAATTTGAATTTCATTACATTGCACGTATGAATTTCATTACATTATACGTATGAAAGTTTAAATGAGAATTAAAAGCAGCCTCAGAAAGAAAAATTTCATAGTGTGAACCTGGACTTATAGTTTACACTCCGAGTTACCGAGTTATGCAAAAGCGGTTATGGAATGACATAAAGCGGTATAGGAATTTAGGTTTGATTCTTCTCGCAAATGTCCAGCTTTCAGAGTATTCTGGCAGGACTTCTTTGCTAGTTAAAAATTTTGAAGTGCAGAAGTGACCATAAACGTAATGTCATCAAAATCACAACTTAAAAGTTTGTGGGTGTTACAATATTTTTAAACATGGTTTTGTGATGTACTCAACCAGTCTACAACCTGCACTGGGTCATTTAACATTTACAAAATCACGGTGTAATTAATTACATGAAATTGCTTAAAACCGAAATTGATCAAAAATATTTTATTTCGAACCAGAATTATCCTAACATCATTGATTGAGCTATATATGTAGGTATTTCACTTTTTCAGGATATAACTTTTTCAGAGTAAATTTCCCACACAGTTGTTTTGTTCTTTTCAAAAAAAAAACATTGGTGGTAATATTTAAAAAAACCGTGGTATGTGTTATAAAACGAAATGTTTGAAATTTGGACTAATTTTTAAAAATGACCTATTTAACTATTAAATTTAGTATTGGCACATTTTCATTAAAATTGCTTGATGATACGTACGATTTCCCTTATTTAAATTAAATTATTTCCGATTAAAAAACCAACTTAAAATATATTCCTCAAATACAAACATTAATAGAAAACCCCAGACAATCAAATATGTACTTGTGGTATATACATTTGATATCAAACAGTAGTCTTAAATCTAGCAGTAGTTAAAACAATTAATATCATCAAATGATTATCAATTTTATTTATGTTAAAATTCAGATCTCGATGGTGATAGCCAAAATGAGGCCCCTACTGGTGTCATGTCTGGTCTGGACACAGATTCCGATTCTGATGGCAATGATGTCGTTGAAATTGACAATCAATTACAACAAGAAGAGGAACCGATTGAGACACCCTACATACCAGTACCAGAAGAGGAAATAAATACGGTAATTCAGTAATTGAATTTGAAATTAAGAATACCTATTTTCTAAACTGAATTTGCAGACAAGTGGTGAACAAGTTGAAGAATTGGCCGAAGAAAATAAAAGCTTAATTTGGTGTTTAGTTAAACAAGTCCGTCCAGGTATGGATTTGAGTAAAGTGGTTTTACCCACATTCATATTGGAACCACGTTCATTTTTGGACAAGCTCTCCGATTCATACTATCATGCTGATATATTATCAAGGTAAATTTAATACAAGCCATGATTAAACATAAAATCGAACTAGCAAATTTTGAAATTGCTTTATTGTATTCTTTAACATGGCCTTAAGGTTAAAAAATTGTAACTTGTACTCGCTGCAAGATATGCTAAAGTAAATATTTATTAGATCTCAATGTTCGTATATACAAGTATGGTCGCTTACAATTTTGAATGCTCAATTGAGTAAATTCTTTGTTATCCAACTAAAGCAATTTCGCATTTTTGCAAAGTTACGATAGTTAATGTGAATATCTTTGCATGTATATGTATGTATATAATTACCCCTTACTCGTTAAGTGTGTTTTTTGTATAGCATTTTCCTCTATATGTGTTTAGGTGCTGCCTGTTAAAATTTGTTTAGAGATTTGCCACGTTTTTTTTAACTAAATTAAATATTTATTGTGATTAACATTGATTTCTTTCAGAGCTGTTATTGAAGATGATCCTTTTACACGCATGAAATTAGTCGTGCAATGGTATCTATCGGGCTTCTATAAGAAACCTAAAGGTCTTAAAAAACCCTACAATCCCATATTGGGTGAAACGTTCCGTTGCTATTGGGAACATGCCAATGGTAGTCGCACTTATTATATATCCGAGCAGGTCTCGCATCATCCTCCGGTTTCTGCATTTTATGTTACAAATCGCCAAGAAGGTTTCTGCATCAGTTGTTCCATCTTGGCCAAATCGAAATTTTATGGCAATAGCACTTCAGCAGTGCTAGAAGGTGTGGCTACGTTGACTCTCTTGCCGCGAGGGGAAAGCTATACGTTAACTACACCTTATGCCCATTGCAAAGGTATTCTTTTGGGTACCCTATCCATGGAATTGGGTGGTAAAATACTGATAGAATGTGATAATACTGGCTACAAGACGGACCTGGAATTTAAGCTGAAACCTTTTTTGGGCGGTTCCGATTATACTAACATCGTGGCGGGTAAAATTAAATTGGGCAAGGAGACATTAGCTAGCATCAGTGGTCATTGGGATGGTGAAATGCGCATTAAGGATACAAAGTCTGGCGATGAAACCGTACTGTTTAGTGCGAACAAGGAGACAATGCGTAACCGTTTAATGCGTTATGTAGTACCATTAGACTCACAATTGCCGAATGAATCCGAACGCATGTGGAATTTAGTGTCGGCTGCTATTCGGCGTGACGATCAAGTCGGTGCAACCGAAGAGAAAACGGTTTTAGAAGAACAGCAACGACAGGCAGCTAAAGAGCGTAAGGCAACGTTTACTGAATGGGAAGCGGCACATTTCCAACAGGATATGATAACAGGAAAGGTAAGTTTTAAGCTAAAATCGAGTAGATGAAATCATATAATTCTTTGTTTCAACAATTAAGAGTGTTGTACTTAAACAGTAATAATTTTTATTCATCACTTTGGCCCTATTTTGTAGTCGAGACTTCTCTATCCATAGTGTATCTATAATAAGATTGTCCCAACTTCTTGGTAACTATTTGAAATTTCTTGACCTTTCCCAACTTCTATACCGATTAATCACTTTCTAAATCATTAACCGACTGTCTTTGTTTAAATGTAAACCTTGTGGAACAAGTAAGAATAACAGCTGTTTTATTGGCCCAAAATCACTGCATATTCAGACCTAGTGTTTCAATATGACTGCTGTGAACTTAGCACCTTTTAACTGCCCAAAAAACTCATTTTTGTCACTTTTCGTGTGTCTTTATGTTAAAGAAAATTGTACTCACATTTGGTTCTCTTATTCGTCAGTTAGACAAAAATTATATAACAAGATATGTAATGTGATAACAAAGCACAAATTTTCCGATGATATCACCAACTAGATGGTTTCCTTTAGAAAGAGGCATGATAACAATTCTGGATATGTGGCTTGAGTTGGAAACTCATTTTAATATTGTTAATGAAAAATCCAAGGTTCAGAAAATACACACATCAAACACACAATGTTCTGTTCTAAAGCAGCCAACAAATATTTTTATTTTCATATAATTATGTGTGTTTCTAAATTTTGTATGGTGCCGAACACAATCATGACTGTGTTTCGTTTTAATATTTCGTTATGTACACGAACATGTTTCTATCACTATTTTTTCTTGCGAACACACATAAACCACACAGATTCGAGTGTAGCTTTATTTTAATTTCGTGTTTTTGCACGTGTACTGCTAAAAAAACAGAACAAATTATTTAACGCGTACATCTAAAAATTAAAACATTATCCACTCGCGATCGGAAAGATCTGATTGACCCCTATAATAACGACAACAATTGTTTCAACCAAATTTATTAAAAAAAACTAAAATAATTCATTAGCAGTTATAAAAAAATAAAAATAAAAAGATAATAATAAAAAAAAAAAAGTAAGAGTGTTAAATTCGGCTGTGCCGAATTTTTTGATACCCTCCCCCTGAGTCTTAAACTGTATATTCACCCAATGTCGAGTACGGTTACAACTTTTAAACTTTTGCCGATACTGAAACATTAATTCCGAATACCAAAATTCAAATGATTCTTGGCTAAAAATTATTATTATTAAAAAAAAGCTAATTTTAAAATATTTTTATCTGAATTATTTTTTATTTTTATCTGCACTACATATAATACAAAAAAAAAAATACATAATAATACATGTAAGAAACTAAATATAGAAATTTAAAGTTTTAATATTTCATTTTTAATTTTTAATTTTTAATTTTTAAGTTTTAATTTTTAATTTTTAAGCTTTAATTATTAATTTTTAATTTTTCGCTATTCTTTATTCATTTTTCATCTTTCATTACTCATTTTTCAATCTTAATTTTTCATGTTCCATTTTTCAATTTTTATTTTCCACTTTCCATATTCCATTTCTAATATTTCATTTTCCATTTTCCATTTTTAATTTTTTAATTTTCATTATTCATTTTCCACTTTCCATATTTAATTTTTCAATTTTTATTTTCCATTTTGAATTTTTCAATTTCCATTTGCCATTTTTCATTTTTCAATTTTCGTTTTCCATTTTTCATTTTTCAATTTTCATTTTCCATTTTTAGTTTTTTAGTTTTCGTTTTCCATTTTTCATTTTTCATTTTTCAATTTTCATTGTCAATTTTCCATTTTTCATTTTTCAATTTTCATTTTCCATTTTACATTTTACATTTTTCAATTTTCATTTTTCATTTTCCACTTTTCATTTTTCAATTTTCATTTTCCATTTGCCATTTTTAATTTTTCAATTTTCATTTTTTCATTTTCCATTTTTCAATTTTCTTTTTCCATTTAACATTTTTCATTTTTCATATTTCAATTTTCATTTTCCATTTTCAATTTTTCATTTTTCAATTTCCATTTTCCATTTTTCATTTTCCATTTTTAATTTCTCAATTTTCTTTTTTCATTCTCCATTTTTCAATTTTCATTTTCCATTTTGCATTTTCCATTTTTCAATTTCCATTTTTCATTTTCCATTTTTCCAATTTTCATTTTTAATTTTTCAATTTCCATTTTCCATTAACCTTTTTCATTCTTCAATTTTCATTTTCCATTTTTCATTTTTCAATTTTCATTTTCCAATTCCATTTTCCATTTTTCAATTTTCATTTTCCCATTTTTCATTTTCCATTTTTCAATTTTCATTTTCCATTTTTAATTTTTCAGTTTTCGTTTTTCATTTTTCATTTTCCGTTTTTCATTTTTCATTTTCCGTTTTTCATTTTTCATTTTTCAATTTTCATTGTCCATTTTTCATTTTCCATTTTCCATTTTTAATTTTTCAATTTTCATTTTTCATTCTCCATTTTTCAATTTCCATTTTGCATTTTCCATTTTTCAATTTCCATTTTTCATTTTCCATTTTCCATTTTTCCATTTCCATTTTCCATTTTACGTTTTCCATTTTCCATTTTTAATTTTTTAATATTCATTTTTCAATTTTCATTTTCCATTTTTCAATTTTCAATTTTCAATTTCATTTTTCATTCTTCAATTTTCATTTTCCATTTTTCAATTTTCATTTCCATTTTCAATTTTTCCATTTTCATTTTCCATTTTTCATTTTCCATTACCATTTTTCATATTTCAGTTTTCGTTTTCCACTTTCCATTTTTAATTTTTCAATTTTCATTTTTCATTCTCCATTTTTCAGTTTTCATTTTCCATTTTTCAATTTCCATTTTTCATTTTCCATTTCCATTTTTCAATTTTCATTTTCCATTACCATTTTTCATATTTCCGTTTCCGTTTTCCACTTTCCATTTTTCATTTTTCAATTTTCATTTTCCATTTTTCAATTTTTCAATTTTCATTTTCCATTTTTCAATTTTCATTTTCCATTTTTCAATTTCATTTTCCATTTTTCATTTTATATTTCCATTTTCCATTTTTCAATTTTCGTTTTTCATTTTCCTTTTTTCATTTTCCATTCTCCATTTTTCATTTTCTATATCACATTTTTCATTTTCCATTTTCCGTTTTTCATTTTCCATTTTCCATTTTTCATTTTTCATTTTCCATTTTCCATTCTCCTTTTTCTATTTTCCATTTTTCATTTTCCATTTTTCATTTTTCATTTTTCAATTTTCTTTTTTCATTTTCCATTTTTCATATTCCATTTTCTATCTCTATTTTTCATTTTCTATTCTACATTTTCTATTTTCCGTTTTTCATTTTCCATTTTTCATTTCTATTTTTCATTCTTCATTTTCCATTGGAAAATTTCCATTGTTCGTTTTAATTTTTTCTTTCATATTGGCTATTTTTTTTATTATAACGTGATAACGATAAAAAAATATGTGGCAATACTACTAACATGAGTTATGTTATTGTGTTCTTGGTATTGTTAATATATATGCATATTATTTTTGTGGCATTTTTTTATGTTGTTGTACAATTATTATGTTCAACCACTAAACTGTTACAACAAACACACTAGGTTTTATGTTTTTTTTTTTTTAGAGATATCTACATATTTTTGCTCGTATCTAATCACATTGATGCCCGATGTAGCCCATTTTCGATACCAACCTGCTGCGAATTATGGCAAATGATATTTTTGTAACCTTATCCAGTTAAATGTTTTTTTTGTGAATGAGCGTGATTTCAACAGACAGACGGACAGACGGACATCGCTATATCGACTCGAGCTGTGATAAGGATCAAGAATATATATACTTTATGGGGTCGGAAATTAGTTTTTCGATGCGTTACAAACGGAATGACAAACCTATATATACCCTCTCCCACTGACGTGTGGAGGGTATAATAAAAAAAATAAAAGTAATAAAATAGAAAACAGAGAAATTGTATGTTGTTTATGACTTAATTTCGTTTTTTTTTTTATTATTAGTTTTTTAATTTTATTTTTTTATTTTTATTATTATCTTTATTATTATTATTTTTTTATAACTGCTAATGAATTATTTTAGATTTTTTTAAATAAATTTAGTTGAAACAATTGTTGTCGTTATTATAGGGATGTATCAGATCGTGAATGTTTTAATTTTTAGTGTAATTTTTAATGTTTTAATTTTTAGATGTACACGTTCAACATCATGTTCTGGGTTTTTAGCAGTACACGTGCAAGAAAACGAACTTGAAATAAAGCTACACTCGAATCTGTGTGGTTTATGTGTGTTCGAAACAAAGAATACGTGATAGAAAAATGTTTTTTATTAAAATGAACAGGTATAAGAAAGGTTTTATACTTCGAAAAGTTTCAGTAACACGAAATGATCACAATTGTACATTTAGTGCAACTAATTAGGAACACAATGCTAATATGGGAGCTTCAAGAAAATAAAACAAAATGTACTATGATTTTGATACAATCGTCCTAGTTTAGTTAATCTAACTCTTTATTCTGGCAAATAAATGCTAATTGTATAAAATAAATTAATATTGAGAAAGTTGTGACCATTATTTTCAAATATAATTTTTATTCTTCATGCACATATGTATGTAATTAAAGAAACATCATAACTTTTATAAAAAAAAAACAAAAATTTATTTAAAAAAATAATATTTTGTTACATAACCTTTGTTATCGATAACTACTTTAAATCTGTGAGGCACTGAAGCCACCAAATTTTCACATACGCTGTTTAGAATGGCTTCCCAAGCCTTTTTTGTTTCGTTGCGAGGATTACATGAACACCAATTAAGAATAGTAACCGAAGTGTTTACCAGTGGTCGGCAAAACCATTACGCGGCATTTTCGCTCTCACACCTACATGCGCTTACATATTAAACAAAATTAAAAAATCAATCAGTCTCGCATGAGCATTCGAATGAAGACGTTGATTCGACGCTTTTTGTTTGAGATGCACTGAGAGAATGAATGTAAATTTTGAATGTGAATTCTTGTTTAATAAAAAATAAAAGTATTATTGAAATAGTTTTCGCATCTTAGCGAAAAAATTTGATTAATTTAACAAGAACTTCTGAAGTTTTTAATATATTTCCATATAATTTGAGAAAATTATATCTGTGGTCACAAGCATTAAACGTCGAAAATCATGCTTTTGAGAAAAAGAACTTTTTATATAAATACAATGGGGCTTCATTACGACTTAGGTCAGTATGTTTTCATTAATAACTTTTTATTAAAAAGTGTTAGAGAAATGGGGATTTCACGTAAATATAAAGCGTTTTTAGTAGAATATGATAGCATACATAACTCAAATCGTTCTTAAGTCGACTTAGGCGGTTATCGCTTGTGACCACAGATATATTGGGAACTTTACTAGTAAAGTACAGTATGCGTTTTAATATTTTTGATCAAATAGAAAATATAATTGAATTACATAATAACCCTTTGTTATGTAAGTTTGAAAAGCAAAGTGTTTATATGAAAGAAGAACTTTTAAAAATGAGAAATGCCTTGAATCTACCGCGTACAACTGGTCCGAAATCAAAAAATTAAATAATTAAATTGTATTCGATGTTTGGGTCTTCATTTTTCTCGTTAAAATTTATTAAAAATAAAACTAGAAATCACCTAACAGATTGAGGATCTTGTTCGCATAAAATGTTGCCCATATGATATTGATATTGATTGTGTTATACAACATGAACCTTAAAATAGGTTACATAATTAATTTTTTTTATTTACGTACTTTTTCTTATTTTAATATTGAGTAGGAGAGAGATTGCAGCTCACTCACACAAAGCAATATTTGATGGTATGTGTTTGCCGACCACTGTTATAAACCATTGCTTGATGTTTAGAGCCGTGTGCTTCAGATCATTATTTTGCTGAAATATCCATGTTACCGGCATATTTTCGTCAACACAAGGCTTCATTTTATCATTTAGGATTCTTCCATGTTGGAACTTGTCCATAAAACCTTCAATTTTGTACAGCTATCTAACTCCACGTGACGATATAGCGCCTCAAAGCATGATAGAACCTCCTCCATGCTTTAATGTGGGTGTACTTTGTATCAAATTCTGTAGATTTTGGACCACGAACATACTTTTTCCATCGGCTGAGATCCTAATTAGTTGCACGTAGCTATAGGTTTTTGGAAAATAAATAAAAATACTTTTATTATTTTACAAACACATAACTAGCGCTTTTTACCATTTTAAATTTCATTCTAATTTAGCCCCCTCTTAACGCTTTTTAGGGTACTGTTTTGCGCATTTTGCTTGGAAAAAGTTGAAATTGCTTGTGTTGTCCATATAAATATTTTAGACGAAAGTAATGTTTGATTTACAGGTTACAATTAAAAGACCCAGCTAAACATACATATATTTAAAAATAAATATGTTTTTTGTGTGTATTCTATTATATCCATGTTTAGTCATAGTCAAACGACGCCAAAGACAAACAAATAAGATATATTTTACTAAAATTTGGTTTGCATATGTCTTATGACATACAAATAAACTCGCCTTGAAATTTCTTTCCTGTTGTCAGAAGAAAAAAGGAATAATGTGGCCAAATGAAAGATTGCATGACAATTTGAAACCAAAGAGTAGACACCAAATCTCGGCTCGGCCTGAACATGACAAACTAAAGAAAACAACGTTAAAAAACATGCTGGCCGGATTAATACTCGTAAGATATTCTGTAAACAAAATTCGAATTTTATTTTATACCATTTTTTTCTGGTAACAAATACTTGACAATCTTACTTAAATTTGATTGAAGTTTATCTTCTTTGTCCATTAACAACCACGCCCAATATGGTAAAGTAGACTATGGTGTAGAGTATCATATAGTCAACCCAGAGCGACCATAACCTTACTTGTTTCTCGTTCGCATAGTTTGTTCATACAAATGAGTTATTTATGCTTTTAAAATATCAAAAAAATTAATTATTTTGTTGTTATATACATATGTATCTATAGTGGATTTATAAATATGCCGACTTAAGACCGTGGGATCCTCGCAATGATGTTAAGCAGTATGAATGGGATTATAAAGTATTAACTAAAACACGGCATCAGGCACCAATGGTACGCACCGCTAGTATTGTAAGTGTTGATCCAAGACAATCATCTTTGTCCCTATTAAAGGCAAAACGTAAAAGTAAAGCAAAATCGCCGTTGGCAATCAATGATCCAAATAATTCTGATTCTAGTCAATCACATGATGACTTTACAATTTGCGATCAAACGGTATCATCACAAACTATTAGAAAGTAAGTACAGGAGTTATCTTACATGTACCTATTTACACCTTAATTGTGCAAATTTCAGCGTAAAAACTTCTTTACTAAATTTCAGAGCAAATGTTGCAAATTGGAATAGAAGAAATATTGAACATTAAATAACATTTTAAAATAAAATGCCTTATATCTCTTTTTTAGACTTATGTTAGCTGTTGATCAGATTAATAAATCTTTAGATGACCACAAGCGTCAATTGGTGATGATTAATTCAAAATTGGAACGCTTACAATATGCTCCATATAATGCCCAAAATGGACATAATCGGTCATCTACATTTATGGGTGTGATAACAAGTACTCTACCACAATCATTGGTTGTAAGAGCTTTAGCATATGCATTTGCAGCTTTATTTGTAAGCCTTTGCCTCAAGCGGCTATTATACTAGTTAACATTTGCAAATAAATTGGGTACAAAAAAAAAACAAACAAAAAAATACACACTAATTGTATTTCATAAAGAACCGCAATTATTTTTAAAATGAAAATTAAGCTTAAATTAAATATATTATTAAAATATATATATATATATATTTATATTTAATTATTATTGCGTTATTTCTAAGCTTCAGGTCTTGTTACTGGTATTTTGTATATTCCTTTTTAATGTTGAAAATATTCTTACAAGTGTGGTTGAAGGTTAATAATATTACCAATTTTAATTCACTATATTCCAATTTATACTACTAAATTTCAAAACTGACCAATTCAATTTAAAGACTTATTTTTTCAAAATTATCCAATTTTTATTGTTATACTTTAATATATAAATTTTTTTTCGATATTTTTTTTATATATAAAAGCTCGAACCCTTATTCATAATATATTGTTTTAAAATCTGGTTTGAAACCCTTTAAAAAAGTTGTTGTTTTTAAATACATACACAAGTTTGCATATGGATAATTTTTCAATACTTTTAAATAAATTTTCTTTTAACTTGACCTTTGAAAAAAAAAAACTATATCTGTACGTTATGTATAAATTGCGATTCCTTATTTAAACCTTTTTATAATTTTAGTTTTAGATAGTTTTCTGTATTATTTTTATTAAATAAAAAAATAAATGTTATACATTTTATATCTATCTCTCTTTCACTTTAAGTCAATCAATAATATACCATTTTCTGAAACTATAATGCACCGCGCTTTTATTTTAAATAAAAACTATTATTCAATAATCACTATTTAAAATACTTTTGAATATAAACAATATATTATATTGTATAAAAGAAATTTGACTAAAAAGTTAAAAATAAAATTCTTTAATAAATTAAATTTCCAACAAAATTAATAGTTTTATTTTAATTTAGGATACTTTTGGGAGCTTTTTAAATTAAAACGATGTGGAAGTTATTTAAAGGTCATAATTATGGATGAAAAATATTTAACATATTGCCAATTAGGAACTAGGAAGTAATTATAATAATGTAGCCCTTTTTAGTGCAAAATGAGTAAAAACAAATTCTATAACAATTTGAATTTAAGTCCATAAGGCTAAATAGTTATTTAATTTTTAGAATGCCAGATAAACTTAGCCAGATTAAACACAAGTTTTCAACTATTTAGTCAAATAGTTTAAAGATGTAAGACCGAGTTTTTGGAATGTCAATAAAATTAAGTTTAAGAAGTGGTTAATTAGGTAATGTTGCCACACGAAATTAAGTGCACCATTGATATGTCTAATATAGGATGGAAATTTTTGCAAAATTAAAACCAATCAAAACAAAACACTAAAAAACGCGTGTTCATAAATATTTTTAACATTTTAAATATATCATTTATTAAAAAACAAGTAAGAGTGTTAAATTCGGCTGTGGCGAATCTTTTATATCCTCCACACGTGTTCTAAACACAATATTAAAACTAAGAGACAAAAAAAATTATAGATTTCACACTAAAATGGCTAGATTTTTTGATATGATATTTAAAATTAATAAGATAATTAACAAAAATTTTAAGTATTTTCTTGCTTTTTTAATTGAAAGCAGTTCTTAAAAACAATCAGCATAAATGAAAATACATAAAATTTCAGTTTTGGTTGGTTAAAGAGAGTAAGAGTATAACCATCTTTGTTATTCTCTTACACTCATCGACAAACCATTCGTTCACATGTAAAAATACGAAAAAAAATACATGCGTATGCATCGCTGAAACATAACGTGTTTTGTTACTTATAAACTTTCTTACTATTTTTTTTATTAATTTTTGATGTGTAAACATCTATGCGCTCAGGGGGGGAGGGGGGGGGGGGTAAAATTCAATTTCACAATACAATCAAAAAACAGCGTAAAGGATAATCGGTGTGAGATATATGTAAGTGTATTGGTGTATTTATTAAGCAGAACCGCCGAGTTCGCTGTCTGTTTAGCAAAATCACGAATCTTTTTCGTTAATTTTAAATATTCAACCTATTGACCGCTAGGTGTGCTGTGAGTTTAAGATGTTCACAAGCTTACAGAGTTTTTTTTAAATATTTAAGTATATATTTGCTATTGACAGAACTTTTTTAGTAAGCAGAACCGCTAGGTGTGCTGTGAGTTTATAAAGCTAAAACTAGGGAAACTTTGAAGAAGTCAAAAATAAACTTAGGTGTTTATTTAATTACTACACCTTTTCCAATTGTATTTCAGAAAACATCAATTGAATTTCAGAAAGTACCAATTGAATTTTAGAAAACATTAATTGAATTTCAGAAAGTATCAATTGTGTTTCAGAAAACAGCAATTGTATTTCAGAAAATATCAATTGAGTTTCAGAAATTATCGAATGTATTTCAGAAAATATCAAATGTATTTCCGAAATTATCAAATGTATTTCAGCAATTATCAAATGTATTTCAGAAAATATCAACTGTATTTCAGAAAACTTCAAATATATTTCAGAAATTATCTAATGTATTTCAGAAAGCATCAAATGTATTTCAGAAAACATCAAATATATTTCAGAAATTATCAAATGTATATCAGAAAATATCAAATGTATTTCAGAAAACATCAAATGAATTTCAGTAATTATTAAATTTACTTCAGAAAATATGAATTGAATTTCAGAATATATCAATTGAGTCTCAGAAAAATACTCAGAACGCTATATGAAAATATGTTTTTTTTAAGTATTACTTTGGGTTTGTAATATTTCTTGAAAACTACATAACGTCACCTAAAATACAAAAGGCCGTAACTAATATTTTTATTTTTTGACAGGAGAAGCAAAAACATCATAAAATAAAAACTACTTTAAACTTAATACCCAAATTTTAGAATCAAGCTGAAAAATAAAGATGGATTTTATTTATGAAAAGAAATTTATGGTACAATAGTAGCTTTTAAGTAAAAGGCCGTAACTACATTACAAAAGTTAATTTGGAACTTTTTGTTAGTTGCGGCCTTTTGCATTTTAGGTGACGATATAAATGTGCTTTTTCAAAAAAATCGGTCAAAATTCTACCCTGGTGTTTATATTGTAGCTATTAACAAATGAAGTCCTCATCTTCTTTCGATTAAAAGGCCGCCCTTGATAGTTTATTTTCCAGTGCATAACAAATTATTCCAAATATTGCTAAATATTTTCTGTGACTCCAAATCACTAATAGAAGCAATAAAAACTTTTCAGTATTGTAGGGTAAACTACTTTTTAATTCTGAATTTCAATAGATATTTTCTGAAATTCAATTGATATTATCTGAAATACATTTGATAATTTCTGAAATACATTTGATGTTTTCTGAAATATATTTGATACTTTCTGAAAAACTCTTGATGTTTTCTAAAATACATTTGATACTTTCTGAAATACAATTGGAAAAGGTGTAGATATTTACACATCTCCCATGTGATCGGACTCACATTGTTTTTTTTTATATGAAATTTTATCGGAACATCTTTACATTTTCGTGCGTCATTCCTCGGCTATTGGACCTAGAGGCTCCAACTACCAACCTGCTCGAAATAAAGATATTCAATATTGTCCTAATTTTACACAAGTGATTTATTTTGCCAATGGCAGTGATTTCAACAGATAGACAGACAGACGGACGTAGCTATATCGACTCGAGTTATAAAGATCAATAATATAAATCGAGGGTTTATATTCAAAAAGTGCTATCAGCAATTTAATAACAAACTGACATATACGCTCTGCACAGTGATGTGGGGGGGTTAGAAAAACATTTGTTTCTTGAAATGCTGTGCTGTGTTTTGTTCGTTTTTTCTGTTAGCTGCTTCTATATATACAATTCTAACTCTACTGTAACTTCATGATCTTGCTCGCTTAAACTCGAGTTATACCACAACACAAAAACAAAATTTAAATAATACCCGCGAGTAATTTTTTGACATCTATATATTAATACGTGAAGGTAAATTTTTAATTCCCTTTTTAAGCAATACGCGGGCACGGAGGAGTGTGAAAATTGGCATAGTTATAGCTCATATGGAGGAGAAGCTGAGAATGATAAAATTTATGTTTAATCTGCCTTAAAAATATATTAAATCAAATAAAATAAAAAATATATAAAATATATAATAATTCGCTAAGCTCTGTTAATGCGAATAATATAAATTATATATCAGACGCTCTGTGTTGAACTGTGAATTGCTAAAATTGATTAACATACCTTTAGGTTATAGATTAAAAAAACATTGGAAGACAAAAATTGAATGAAAAAATATTTCCTAGAATTTGCACTACTCGAATTTCGAGTGCTGGGCTATACTAGTATGGATTAACTTTTATTATAAGTTAACAATAGATAAAACTTATTTTATTTTTTAACTAGTTTCACCTAGTAATAAAGGTTAAACTCCAGTAAGATCGTGAATATATAAACAGAAAATAGAAAAAAAGCTAAATAAAGAAAAATTGCAAAACAACTTTTTTCAACTCCACTAAATTCTTTTGTATTAAATTCATTTTTAATTTAAAATTTCTAATGAAAAAATATTTCCAAAATGCATATTATACTGATTATTTTTTATTTCTTTGTAAAATTTACGTAAAAAACATACATATTTACGTAAAAAACATACATTGCCATATTTACGTAAAAAATTTAAATAAAAAAAAAAACAAGTAAGAAAATTATAGTCGGTCTAGACCGACTATACGATACCCAAGTAAGAAAATATAGTCGGTCTAGACCCTATACATGACACCCTATCTCTTAGACCCAACTAACTGGATATAGAAAATAAGCATAAACCAAATTTGAGTGTGATTTTTATTAATTTTTTTGGCTGCAGATATGAAAAAGTTCATATCGGATGCTATATCTATATGGGGACTAGGCCCAAACAAGGAGCGATCCTGGCCATGTTTGGTAAAGTCTCTTGTATTTTGCAAAAATATATACAAACAAAATTTGAGAAGAATCAGTGCAATATTTTTGTTTTTTTGATAGATTTAAGTGAAGATCGGAAAGCAGCTCTATATGGGGCCTATGACTAAGAGTTGTACCATACGGATCATTTTTGGACTACTCATTAATGGATGTAATAAACGCATATAAACCCAATTTGACTAAGATCTATATTATAATTTGGATCTTATGACAATTTATATCGATTTCATAGGGGTCATTTGTATGGGGACTAGGTCTGAACATGGACCCATTCTCACCAATTTCAATAGCGTTCATCCTATGGCCGGTAGAAGCTTATATACCAAATTTCATCAAAATATATTCATATTTGCGACCTGCAGTTTGATTAAAAGGTTTACATGGACACACAGACGGACGGACGTACGGACGGACATCGGTATAATTAAAGATGGGTCTAGGTCAAATATTTATGGTAGTTACAAACAGCAGCACAAAGTCATTATACCTAAACCATATAGTGGTATAGGGTATAAAAATCCATCTAGTTGATAGTACTTTAAACTTAAAAACACAACAACCGCTACTTTTGAATAAAACTATTCTGATTATAAATTGGAGCTGAAACTAATCTGACTACAAATTGGAGCCCAAAAACTTGATTAAAAGCGAATTTTTGAAAGTTAAAAATTTTTAAAATGCTCATTTGAGAAAACTAAATTTAAATGACATTCTTAAGCGTCCAAATACGTGAGTTTAAATAAGCCAAGTTTAAAGATGTAAAAATATTATAGTCGGTCTAGACCGGCTATATGATACCCATGTCTTTAGAGAAAAGGTCTTAGATCCAACGAATTGGGTATAGAAAATAAGCAAAATCAAAATCTGAGTGGCATTGTTATTAAGTTTTTTCCTGATGATATGAAAAATTTCATATCGGATGCTATATTTATATGGGGACTATGCTGAAAAATGGTCCGATCCTGACCATATTTGGTTAAGACACTTATTTTTTGGCAATATACTGTACAAAATTTTCTTTTTTGATAAATGATTTTTGGACCACTAAAGTCTGAACTTGCACCGATTTTTACCAATAGCGTTCGTTCTATGGTCGATGAAAGCTGATATTACTAAATTTCATCAATATATATTTATGTCTGTTTGCAACCTGTAGTTTGGTTACATGATTTACAAACAGACAGACGGATTCAGAACGTGATTCTGAGTCAATCTGTATAATAAAAGATGAGTTTAGATCAATCATTTTTAGTAGTTACAAACATCAGCACAAACTCATTATACTCTGGGTAGGGTATAAAAATTATATATGGTGGTATCAGACGACATGTTTTTGTTACAAGACATTTAACAACATGATGTTGCTAATTTATAAAAAAAAAAAACTAAATCAAATTGTAGAAAAATTTTTTCGAAAAATTAATAGAAATTACGCCTAAAATAAATTTTGTTCATATTTTTCCAAAAGCTTTCCAACGATATATAAAACTATATAGTTTTTCAAAATAAATAATATAATATGGTGATCGATTTTTGATTAAAAAGACTGGTTAGCATTTTTCTTGTTACAATTTAACTTTATATTTTTCCCCAAAAATGAAAAAATAATTTCTTTGATTTATAAATAAAATCAACAAATAAGAAAATTATAGTCGGTCTAGAGTTTAGAGAACAAGTCGTAGGTCTAACTAATTGGATATAGAAAATAAGCATAAACCAAATTTGAGTAGCATTGTTAATAATTTTTTTGCCTGCAGATAAGAAAACTTGCATATCGAATACTATATTTATATGCGGACTAGGTAGAAAAATGGACCGATCCTGACTATATTTGATAGTTACTTATTTCTTTTAAAAACATATACAAACCAAACTTGAGAAAAATCTGTGTCATATTTTTGTGTTTTGATGGATTTGGGGCTATTACTAAGAATTGTCCTATATGGTTTATATGGTGGGATAAACACACACAAACTAAATTTGACATCAGGGGTCTTATCAATCGCCGCATTCGATATCGAGTAAAAACAATCGAAATACAATATTTTCATTTAGTATTTCGAGAAGACACACAAACGTCAGACCTCGTATCACTTTTACTTTTTAATAGGGGCCACAATTCCTTAATTTTGACAGAGTAAAAAAATTCTTAGTATATTATTTTGGAAAATAAAAAAATTATATCTGCCATTCGTATTAAAAGTAAAGATAAAACAAATTTTGGTGCTATTGTTATTATTTATAGCGTGCAGATATGAAAAAGTTCATATCTGATGTTATTTTAAAATGGAGACTAGCTTAATTTTCTCAAAAATATACATAAACCGAATTTTAAAAAAATCTATGCAATATTTTTGCTTTTGATAGATTTAAGTGAAGATCGGCTTTTTATAGGCGCTATGACTGAAAATGGTCCTCAGGGTTTATCATTGGAATTCTGGTTAGTGGATGTAATAGACATCAATATACGACTATATAAATAAAAAAACTCGTATTTTTTAAAATACGGGTTTTATTGAAAATAAGGGTTTTATCGCAATTATTTTTTATTTATCAAAATACTTTTACTCTGTCCCAGCTAACGACTTATGGTCCATTGTCAATAGTAAAAGTGAAACGAGGTCTGACGATTATCCGTCTTCTTTAAATTATAAACCAAAATATGGAATTTTACTCGATTTCGAATGCGACTATTTGCCCCTGTGTTTTTATAGATGCAAGTGAAAATCGCGAAAAAGGTTTATATGAGGACTACGACTATAAATAGTATTTTCGGACACACATACGTCAAATTTTAGCGTTCATTCTATGGTCGATTAAGCTTTCATAAAATACATTCATATTTCAGACCCGTATTTATAGTTTTCGAAGCAAGGGACGAATCTACACCTAAAATAAATAACAAATTAATTACAATTACCAGAATGTACTGCGAACTATATTAAACTAAGAAGCTTTAAAAGAAAAAGCCAACGATCTTCAAATATAGCTGAACAAACTTTTTATAATCAATGTACTAAGTTCATGTAACATGATAGATAAAAGTATTAATTCGGAACGCAATAAGAAATGGTGTCAATTATTATCCAATTTAAAACCAGGTGATAAATCATTTTTGAAAATTAGCAGGAACTTGCGAGGAAAAGGAAAAAACAAATCTCTCACCTTGAAAATGGAAATACAAAAATAACATCTGATAAGGACAAGCCGGAAATCCTGGCAAATACATTTATTTGTCCAAACCAATAACCTCACTTCGAACTGCAACATTTCAGCGGATACATTAATAAATACAACAGTAAATAATTTTAAGAAAGAAAATCCTAGTTCTGAATCAGCAATTTATACATCTCTTGAATAAGTAACGAATATTGTCTCATCAATAAATCCCTCAAAATCCCCTGGTTTTGACAATGTTCCGAACCTGCTCTTAAAGAAACTACCAGTCAAAGCTCTAAAATTACTGGTTATAATATTTAACAACTGCATCAAACTCAACTATTTCCCAAACCATTTCAAAAATGCTAAGATTATAAACAAACCTAGTACTCCAAAAAATAACCCAAACAGCTACAGACCTATTAGTCTATTAAGTAACTTAGGTAAAATATTTGAAAAAATACTTCATTCTCGTCTTAGTGAATTTGTAACGACCAATTCTATTGTTGCTAAAGAAAAATTTGGATTTAAATAATCTAACCCATAAAAACAATGTTTTTATTAAAACTCTTTCTTTCCTTATGCATATGAGTCCTGAATCTCTCCGTGACTGCGTGACTTTGCGTGACTATTTTAAAATAATCTGTGGTCACAGAATGTCTATGGACCAAGTTTAAGATTGATTGGATGAGGGGAAATGGGGTTTAAATCACTCCGTGACTGTGAGTAACTAAGCGTGACTGTGCGTGACTATGTCAAAGTTAATCTTTTTTCACAGCAAGTCTATCGACCAAGTTTCAGATTGATCGGATAAGTGGAAATATGTTTTAAATCACTCCGTGACTGCGTGACTAAGTCAAAGGTAATCTTTTTTTACAGCAAGTGTATGGACCAAGTTTCAGATCGATCGGATGAAGGAAAATGACATTTAGATCACTCCGTGACTGTGCGCGACTATGTCAAAGTTAATCTTTTTTCACAGCAAGTCTATCGACCTAGCTTCAGATTGATCGGATAAGGGGAAATGGATTTTAGATCACAACGTGACTGCGCGTGACCATGCGTGACTGTGCGTGAATAAGTCAAAGTTAATCTTTTTTCCACAGCAAGTGTATGGGCCAAGTTTCAGATCGATCGTATGAATGAAAATGACATTTAGATCACTGTGACTGTGCGTGACTACCCCAAAAATAATCTTTAGCCACAAGACTATCGGCCAAGTTTCAGATGAATTGGATGAGGGGGAATGGGGTCCACCCACGACAGACAGGCAGAGAGTATGAGTTAAAAGAAAGAGTTTAAAAAAGAATTAAAAATCAAATAATCACCAATAAAAACAATAAACGTTCAACGGGTCTAATATTGTCAGATATTGAAAAAGCGTTTGACACCGTTTGGCATAATGGCCTAGTATTTAAACTTCTTGATGCAAATATACCAAAATATTTGTGCAAACTTATTTCAGATTTCATTCACGGCAGAATCTTTAAAGTTGCGATCAATAATGAAACATAACTCCAAAAACCATTACCACAGTGTTACCTCAAGGATCAGTCTTGTCGCCATTGCTTTACACGATATATACTTGCGATTTGAATGTCCCAAAATATATGAAAATTGCTTATTACACATATGATACTGCGTTAATTTCTTCAAACAAACTTACAAGTGCACTCGTGAAGAAAATGGAAAAGGGTCTTGTAAATTGCAGTAAATATTTCCACAAATGGAAAATCAAAATTAATCCAAACAAGACCCAAGCAATAATTTTTCTATTCAACAAATCTCCCAAAAGACTACCAAGACGTCATCTTCTTATTGGAAATACCATAAATGTACTGAACGATGTCAAATATCTTGGAGTTGTCGTGGACAAAACGTTTAGCTTACATTTAAACAACATATTATGGCAACGTGCTAAAAACTTATAAAATTATTTAAAGCATTATGGCCACTACTAAATAGAAGGTCATTTCTAAACCCCAAAAACAAAAATCTACTCTTCAAAAGTGTTATAAGGCCGATATTAACATACGCGTGTCCTATTTGGAGTGACGCTGCCAAATGTCACCTAAAAACAAATGTCTTAAAATGATAAATAAAAAGCCCTGAAGGTATCCTACAAATCTTCATCATGAAGAAACAGGTTATGAAAAAATGATCGATTTCGTAACAAGGATTAATAACAATTATTTTGCCAAAATTGAAAATTCCTATTACCCACTGATAAGAAGAAAATGTAGAGAATTAACGTAAAATTAAAAAGAAATCACCAAATTGAAAATTATATGCTTATAGAGGTGTATTATTTCTAATAAACCTCCTATAAGCACATAAATATTTTCAGATAGTATTTGCATATATTAAATCATATAAAGGTTTTTTGCTCCCAATTTCCTTTAAAAATCATTAAAAAACAAAATAAAAACCATTTAATATCTTGGGATCCTATATATTATTTGTTGCAATATCTATATGTAAATATAAGATCTCATATGTAAATATCAAATTTGTTAAAATATGTAAATAAAGGAAAAATATATAATTGAATTGAAATTCAGATCTGTATTTTTATTACAAGGTTTACATGGGCACACAGACAAACGGACGGACGGACATCGGAGTTACAAATATCAGCACAAACTCGTTATAGCCTCACCAAATAGCGGTGTAGGGTATAATAGGTTCCCTAAATGTTCCTCCTCCTAAAAAGTTAGTGAATGACATTAAGTATCACATTAAAATAAAACTCTGATTTACTTTTAAACGTTTATTATAATTTTTATATACTTTTTCTTTTATTTTAAGTACATCATCAATTATTGTTGTTTTTCAAAAAATTCAACGTATAAAAAAATTATTACAAAAAAATTATACATGATAAAATACATTACTTATTTTTTCAATTATTTTTTTTATTTGAATTTGTTCAATTTACTCTGATGTATGTTATGATTTTTGAGGCAAAATCTATGCATATATATATATATATATATATATGTATATAGGACTAACAAATGTACGTTTTAAAATTATGTTAAAATTAAATATTCAAAGAAAATAAAAAAAAGCAAAGCCTTCTTTAATGGGAAAAATTAAAATATCAGAAAGATTTAAATAAAACTAAATTAAAATTAAAGCAACAGAAACGAAAAGTTGTCATTTTCTTTTCTGACAAAAAAAATGTCGCATTTTATTTGCACTTTTTTCGAAAACAGCATTTTTTTATATATTCTGAATTAAGATCAACCTTATACATCGAAAGGCCTCAAAGTCGAGCCCTTGTAAATCGCAAAAAATTCCAGCTATTGACTTCTTTCAGGTCATAATGTGAGAATATATCCCCATTTTTGAATATTTTCACCCTATAACATCAAAGAGGATAATAATCAATTTTTTTTTGTGTGCATTTTATGAACACAGCACTTTGCTCTTAATTCAGAATATATAAAAAAAAATACACTTTTCGAAAAAAGTGCAAATAAAATGAGACATTTTTTGTCAGAAAAGAAAAAGGCATTAGAAGATTAATTTCAATAAAGGAAGAAGACAAGCAACAAAGGAGACTAATGTTTAACACCCTGTATTTTTATGTTTTTATAGTATAGTAGTTTTATTACACAAGAGAGCATTTTTTTTCAAATATACTCTAAAAATTTATGTAAGAGAGTATGGCTGCACAGCAGTCTGTGTTTTTAAAGAGGACTTTTTTGTTTCTCTATTGTATACCCTATAGTTTGCTTTCGATTCTGGGGGGAAAGAGATTTAGTTTAACGAACATCAAAACTCTAAGCTTTAATTTAGTATTTATTTCATATTAGGTTTAATGAATTTCTAAGAAATTCTCTAAGGGAAAAACAGTATTTTACTAAGAAGATAGTTTTATCTATATTCTTCTTTCTTTTTTGATCTTAAGAAGTAGACACCATTTCCGTTCACATATATATTAATATTTCGAATTCTCCATTCCAATTTCAAAATTACATAACTGAGTTCCAGAGTATTATTAAAAATTTTCAATAGTATTTAAAAGATTTCACAAAATGATTTTACACTTCTAAAATTTCATAAAAACATACCATATTTGTAATTAATATGAAATATTAAAATTTTTATGAGATGTTTATAGAATATAAAATTGATAATTTTCGAATTACAGTTTAAAGTTTAGGTAATGCAAATACAATTCCGATTATTCAATTGTAAAATTTTAGAAATTCTGAAATACTAAAGAAATACATATATATATATATATATATATATATATATATATATGTGATCTTCTTCGAGAAAGGGACCTAATGTGTCAAAAAACGGGTTGTGTCAAAAACGGTGGATTCTGCTACCTAAAAGGGTATAGAAACTTTAAATGCGTTTTTTTCTCAAAACTTAATTTTCACACACTAGATCCCTTTTCTCGGAGAAGGTCACATATACAGTTGAAATTTGTTGAAATATTATTGAAAATTCTTTAACACAAATTAAAAATTCTGAAAAGAAAATGAAAAAAATTTGGGAAAAATATAAACAAAAAAACGTAATTTGGAAATGGTGTAGTATAGTAATTAGATAAGAGTGTGTATGAGAGAAGAGTTTAGTTTAATTCTTCTTCTTCCCTTTTTTATCTCAGCCAGTATGAATACGTACATGATTTGTTAGTGTACTTTTTTGTCTAAATTGTTTAGGACAATAGGAACAAGCATACGGTTTTTCACCAGTGTGTATTTTCATATGATTATTTAATGTAGACAATTGCCTAAAATGGCTTTCACAAATTTTACATTTATATGGTTTCTCTCCGGTATGTGTCTTCAAGTGATTTGTTAGAGTACTTTGCTGCGAAAATGTACGACGACAAACACTACACATAAATGGTCGATCTGGACAACTGTTACGTAAACAATGAGCTACAATGGCTGAGCTGTTGTTGTTGTTGTTGTTGTTTGGCGAAGAAAACTGTTCCTTCGTGGTGCTTAGAGTGCTAACGGTGGTATTACTGTCCAGAAAATGAAGCAATGGATGATGTTCGACTTGGGGCTGTATTTGTAAATGTCCTGAGGCTGTGGGTGTTACCATTATAGTAGCTGCTGCTAAAGGTGCCTGATGATGGTGATGATGGTGGTTTCCTCCTCCCAGTCCTCCTCCACCTCCTGCTGCTTGTTGATGATTTGCGTGTAAAAATTTAAAATAAAGTTTTTTGTTAAGCGTAAAAATATGTTCAATTTTACTTTTTCACTTTTTCAGTTGAACGGCGACAAAACAAGCGCCTCACCTGTGCCTGCTGTTGTAGAGTTGGTTGTTATGGTGGCCACTTGATTGGCATGTGTCTTCATATGATTGTTAAGGGTGCTTTGCTGGCGGAACGTCATGCAGCAATAAGCACAAGCATAGGGCTTATCACCCGAGTGTATCTTCTTATGATTGGCCAATGTGGCCAATTGACTGAATGACTTTTCACATGTATCGCATTTATAAGGTTTTGGATCAATATGCGTACGTTCATGATTATGCAGGGTACTTATCTGTGGAAAGCGTTTTTTACAGATTTGACATTGGAAGGGTTTTACGAGCTCATCGGCTTGTGGCGAATTATAACTTCCCGTATACAGGCTTTTCGTTATATTCTGACGTTGTTGTGGTGTATACGTTACAATTGTAGTCTGCCCCTGTTGCATCTGTTGCTGCTGCTGTTGTTGTTGTTGTTGCAGCTGCTGTTGCTGCTGCTGATGTATCAATTGAGCCTGTGCAGCAGCCGCTGCTGCAGAATGAACAATTGATTTCGAATGTCCTTTTCGCGAAGTACCCTGTGTTGTTTGTGTTGGCTGATAGTTTAATAAAGAAGATGGTGTTTGATTCGATTCTGCAAGTGAAGCAAAAACTAAAAGAAAAAATTTCATTAAACGGATATATTCGTAAAGGGGATTTTTAAGCAACAAAAAAAAAAGAATATTCTTAGCGCGGTTTAATTCAGTCAGATTCGAACAAACTTTTCATAATCAATGTACTAAGTTTCTAAGTAACATGATTGATAAAAGTATTAATTCGGAACGCAATAAGAAATGGTGTCAATTATTATCCAATTTAAAACCAGGTGATAAATCATTTTGGAAAATAAGCAGGAACTTGCGAGGAAAAGGAAAAATCAAATCTCTCACTTTAAAATTAGAAATACAAAAATAACATCTGATAAGGACAAGGCGGAAATCCTGTCAAATACATTTGTCCAAGCCAATAACCTCACTTCGAACTACAACAACTCAGCGGATACATTAATAAATGCAACAGTAAATAATTTTAAGAAGGAAAATCCTAGTTTTGAATCAGATATTTATAAATCTCTTGAAGAAGAAATGAAAATTATCTCAATAAAACCCTCAAAATCCCCTGGTTTTGACAATGTTCCGATCCTGCTCTTAAAGAAACTACCAGTCAAAGCTCTAAAATTACTGGTTATAATATTTAACAGCTGCATCAAACTCAACTATTTCCCAAACCATTTCAAAAATGCTAAGGTTATAGCCATAAACAAACCTAGTAAGCCAAAAAATAACCCAAACAGCTACAGACTTATTAGTCTATTGAGTAAATTAGGTAAAATATTTGAAAAATACTACATACTCGTCTTAGTGAATTTGTAATGACCAATTCTATTGTTGCTAAAGAATAATTTGGATTTAAAAAAGAGCATAGCACTACTCAACGTTCAACGGGTCTAATATTGTTAGACATTGAAAAAGCGTTTGACACCGTTTGGCATAATGGCCTAGTATTTAAACTTCTTGATGCAAAATACAAAAAACGGATATATTCGTAAAGGGTTTTTTAAGCAACAAAAAAATGGATATTCTTAGCGCGGTTTAATTCAGTCAGATACCAATTATTTTGTCATAACGTCAGTTCCTTTTAAAGAAATATACCAAGAGATCTATTACTGTTAGCAAATTTGTTTTAAACAAGAACCGGCGAAAATAAGTTACTTTTTAATAAAAAAAAAGTACATAAAAGTAATTGGCGGAAAAATGATACAATTCTGGAGCCAAATTTTTCGATCGAAATCATATTTTTATTTCTCAAAATAAAATGCTAAAAATAATTTTTCTTGTTCACAGTTGAAGAATTATGACCTCTGATTAAGAAGAAAAGCGAATCGTGGTCGAGCGTTTGTCCGTCTTCTTCAAATAATACGCCAAAATATGGAATTTCGATTGATTTTACTCGATATCGAATGCGGCGATTTGGCCCCTGATCTTTGTGAAATAGTTTTTTAACAAAATACTTTCTTTTAAAATTTTTAATTTTTCCAACAAAAAGATATTTTTTGTTTAATTTTTTGAGCATATATTTAAATCAGAGGCAAAAAAGAATGTCAAATCCCTTCCAAAAAAAAAAAACGCTGAAAAAAATTTTATTATTTTTTTCACGTTTTGCCAGCGGTTGATTTTATTTTTGTGCAGAAAATAAAATCAAAGAACTTTTAGCTCGAAATATCAAAAATCAAATTTTAATTTTGATTTAAAAAAAAAATTGAAAATAAATTTTTATTTTCAAAGAAAAAATAAAAATCAGAAAATAACGTTATGTAATGAGTTTTTTATGATAAAAAGTCATAATTTTTACGGTCTCTGGTCTTAAAAACTCTATGTGAAATTTGATTAAAATAAATGTCGTGATAGAATTACTATTTCTTGAAAGACTACAACAAAAACCAATAATTTAGTTGTATCGGGTGAAAAGAAATGGCAGTTTCTTCCACATTCACAACAGCCATAAGTTAAAGATCAATTAAATCCAACTTACCCTTATGCGTTTTAATGTGATTTATCAAAGTCGATTGCTGTCGAAAGTCCTTAGAACATATATTGCATTTGAACGGTTTCTCCCCGGTATGAATTTTAACATGGTTCGTAAGTGTTGATATTTGGCGGAATGCCTTTTCACAATGTTTACATTTATATGGCCTCTCATCAGTGTGAATCTTCATGTGATTTCGTAATGTAGTTAATTGGCGAAATTTATTTTTACAAATGTGGCACTGTTTCTTTTTGCGCGGATCATCGATAATCGGATCGGGCATCTCTTCGGGCATTTCGATTTTGGTTATTGGCATAGGGGTAATGGGTGCGGTTGGATTATTATTGAGATGTGATTGCGCTGCCGCCGTTGTGGAAATGTCCAACAAATGAACCAATGGATGTTGTGGATGTAACATGGCTTGATGGGTAGGATGTTGTATGGCTTGTACCGCTGTTAATTGATGCAGCGTAAAGGGGGTCTGCTGCAGTCCAGCTGCAGATATTGTTGTATGGTTGTTTTGAACCGACGAGGTGGTCATCCCGTGAGATGTGGTAATTTGTGCAGGTGCATAATGTTGATAGTTGACCATGGCGGCCGCACTTACAGCTGTAGCATGATTGAGGTGCATTTTGCATGAGGTATGAGGATTCCGTGTTAATATTCGAGGAGTTCAATACAAATATATGTTTTTAAAGGTCTCAGGCCTAAGTTAAAAAAGTATTAATTACATTTTTTGATTCTTAAACAAATTTCTTTACATACCCCTTTTCACTTTTTTTGTTGTAACGAGTGTGTCTTGTTTTCGTTATTTGCCACTGTGGCAACGTGTGTGCTTGTTTTTCTTCTTCCAATAGATAGCTTTGCTGCTGTCTGTGATTTCACGTTTTTTCTTTAGCTTACATTTCACTTTATTCACAACATTTTTCCGCTTTGTTCATACTTTATACCTTACTGCTTGTTAAATAATTATAATTTTTCTATTTTCCTATACACTTTTTTTATATATTTTCATTAAATAATTTTATTTTCTCAAGGATTTTATATGGTTAAAATTTTTTTTCAGGAAAAGAAAACAAACAGCTGGGTTGGTCAATTTGTCAAGTTTTTAAAAACAACATTGAAGAGTTGTATTTTTGGAAAAAGCGTGGTTTCACAGAGTTGCATTTTTGCGCACTAAAATTTTAGCGTTGCATTGAATAAGCTGTTTTTACACGAATAAATTTATTTTATAGTATGTTCAGACGGCAAAATGAACCACTTGATTCGCTCTCTGAATCATGATTGTGAACCTTGATGTTCAGACGAGTGTTCTTGTTTCATTTTGACGTTTATATTTTTTGTGCAAATATTTGAAGACATCCTTCTACACTTTACGTTTCACTGTTTTATTTTTTCCATTTTTATTCGAATATATATATATGTAAATATATACTTATTTGTTAAATGTTTCTATTTTATTGCACAAATTAATTTTTTGTTTTTTCTTTGTTTATATATTTTTGATAACTAGTTCAGATAAACTAGCGATAATTTCTTATCAAACTTGGAGATGACACTCAATGTTTCTAGGTTCACAACTAGGTTCATTTTGAACCAAGTAGATTCGCTCTCAAAATTTTTTATGGCGAATCATGTAGATTCAATCATGATTCGGGCGCGAACCGTGAATGAGAGAGCGAACCGCGAATCTTGCTATCCGTGTGAACATAGCATATCTAATTGCGAATATACAATTTGAAATTAGAAAATTCTATTCATGATGATAAAATACATATAAATCAATATTGAGAAATCAAAGTTGATGCTGAGAAAATACCAGCTAAATATATAACTAAGAAAATTATTAAGAATTTAAGAATGTAAATTGATATTGAGCAAAAATACAAAATCTTTTAATTTATCTTTTTATTTTCATTCTAAAATGTTAATTTGTATTTTCTCAATACCAATTTTCATATGTCAAATTTAATTGGTATTTTCGCAATATTAATTTTCAATTTTATTCATCAATATAAAAATCTAAATATCAATTTTTAATTTATTTATTTCAATTTAAAAATTCTATATTTGCAGGTCAGCAGTCATAAGGAAAGCAAAACAAATCATTAATTAAAACTATTAATTTGTTTTAACTTCTCTATCGTGACTAAAAAGTAAAAATTATATAATAAAAGTCAATTAGAAAAACATGTATTAATTTCTATACTCGTTCAATGAAAATTGAATAGGTCGATTCAGAAGTTTTAAAAGGAACGCCTCTATTAAGACCTATTGATGCCTAGTTTGGTTCTACAAAGCTGCTAAAACTCATACAAGAAAATAAAATTCTAAAAATAATTCACAAACACCCCAGATATTGTACTAACGAACTGCATATTAACTTTAATCATTTGCAAGAAAACTGACTCTGTCATATAAAGAAAAATGATAAAATGATATAATAATGAAATGATATAAGAAATTTGCTAAATAATCACTAATATACTCTTTTGTTCTTAAAGAGGAAAAATTAGTATTTGTATTTAGAATTTCTTATAACGCTAAGTATATACAAGGTCATTTTTGACAAATTTTCCTTAATACTGGGATATTAATTGTTGTAATACTTTAAGTAAAAGTTTCAATAAAAATAAAAATATAAATAAAAAAATATTAAAAAACAAAATTCGCAAATTCAGAATTTTGTAAAAGTTTCCAATATTATATAACTTTCGTCTTACTGACGAATTCGAAAACCAATTATGAATCTCTAAGACCAAAAAGTTTATTGTTTAACAATTGATTTTAATGGTAACACTTTTCTTCTAACACAGCTTCGAGACAACGCTAAATCACAAATAAATATTAAATAAAAATAAATAAATATATAATCGATTTTTGATATTACTGAAGTGAAGAAAAAAGAAATGGGTGTAGAGAGAAATATAAAAAAACTCTTCAAAAACAGACATCGTACCTTTTTGTTTATCCTTAGTCATCGTAGCCAAGTCGATTTCGAGAGAAACCTGTTTGCCTTAATTCTTCTTAAGAATTGTATAATAAATTAGATTCCTGTCACTATTAATTGTAGCAAATAGTAAAAAAATTTAGTGTTTTTTGCTCCAAATTTTTTTCTTAGCCAAGTAGAGCTGAGTAATACTTCTTGGGGTATGAATAAATGAGAATGTATAAATTTTAAAGGAGACAATCAATTCATTTTACATATTGGAGTAAAAATTATATATTATAATAATAAATTAATAAAATATTCATTCCTATTGTCGAACAGATTCTCTTTTTTATGTCTATGTATGGAGCAAGCCACTTCCGGACTAACGATATATACTAAAAATATTTTATGAAATTTTTATTGTTAATAATTTAATTCAGAAGAATAATACACAAGGCATTAATAAGTTGTAAATTAATTATCTAAATTTTTTTATTTTTGTTAATTTAATTATATAAAAAATAGAAGAATAAAATTGTTCGATCGTTAAAAATTTATATATTTGGTCAAACAAAATTTTACGTTATTGAGCTTAATAATTAGGTATAAAAGTCATCGTGTAAATGGGCTCATAGAGCCAAGACTAAAGGCCTAGTTACCCACACGTTGTTAAAATGTAACTGTATCGTATCGTAACGTTGGCATTTAGTCCAATTATAGAACGTAACAACGTACCAGCATGTTGCTGTGTAAAATTAACCAAACTTTATCAGCTTTTCACAAATGTCACGTACAAACGTAGCTTAAGTTGAGTAAAGGCCAGTATACACGGTCAAAATGCATGACGTCAAATTCATGTATGTGTGCATGAAGCTTTGAACATACACGGTACTGCATAGCACTTCAATCATTCATTTGGTTTTTGATTTTGTGCGGTAAACATCATGCCGGTAGCGGACGATATACTTGTCGCCATTTTGGCAGTGTGCTTAAAAGCAAAAGAAAATGAAAAAAGAAGAAGAAGAGACGTATCTGGATGAAGGAGTGGTTAAAAAAGGAATTCATTTACCCATGAAAACTTAACTTAAGCTTCCAGCAATTCTAAAATATTTTTCCTTTCATCCGACATCTCACAACCATTTGCTTCAAAGTCACATGAAAAATGAGAACATGCTTGATCAATCAACGATATACACACATCAAATTCGTACGTCATGCAAGCAGAAAATCTAAAATTTTTGATTTTGCTTCAATCGTCGTCGGTGTGACACATACAAACACATTTTCACTAATACCACCAAAATGCAGTTCAATCATTTTGACCGTGTATATCCCGCTTAAGAACTTGTATGTGTTTTTCATAAGACAGGTTGAATCAGCTGATTCGCGCCGATACCGTTACGCGTGGATAACTAGGCCTTAACTTTTATTCCACATGCATATGAATGGCAGTTCTACTCGAATACAACTATAATAACACAACCCTCATATGTTAAGATGTTTATTGGAATTCATTTAATTTTTAGTTTGTATTTGGCGGGTTCCAGTGTGGAATCCATCTCACAGCTTAAAGCTTACACTTGCACCACCAAGCGCGGTGTTGCCACATTCGATAAACAATCATGAAATTATTTCATGAAAAAAATTCATGAAATTTTTATTTTGATGGCGAACGGGAAACAAGGGGTAGAGAAAAAGTTTCACCATATTTTTTTGTCATGAATCTTGTATTAGAAATTGCGAATTACACTCATTTGAAAATATATATTTGTTTCGATGCGATATTTTTTATTAGGAAATGAATAACTAATGATTTCCGATAATTTAGCAAATAAGATATTTCATGGAAAAATTCACGAAATCCGTACCCCTAAAATACATAATAATAACAAAGGATTTCCATTTCATAACATTCAGCTTTTTTATAGTATACGAGATAAAAAGTTCTTTTATGCAATTGGTAACACTATTCTCTTTTGACATTTCTGGTGTTTTGTTCTCAGTGTTTTCTTGCTGGTCAAAGAGAAATATTTTAATATTTCAATATTATTAAAAAACTTAGCAACACGGCTTCCCAATTATTATTCGGTTTAACTAAAATAAGACATTTATTTACAAGTAGTGTTATTGAACGTCGGGTAATTGCAGGAATTGCTGCTGAAATGAGTGAAGAAAAACCAACATCGTCGCAAAACAAAAACAATAGAACGAAAAATGACAGTGCCGACGAAGAGAAAATAAGTAGGCGCAATTTTATATATTTTTCACAATTTCTTTCGCGACGCTCGAAAAACCTTGCGTAAAGGCGTAGTTAGCCACACGTTGTTAAAATGTATCCGTACCGTTGATGTAACGTTGGCATTTAGTGCAATTATAGAATGTAAAAAACGAACCAGCATGTTGCTGTGTAAAATTTGCCAAATTATATCAGCTGTTCACAAATGTAACGTACAAACGTAGCAAAAATCTGCTTTTTTTTCTGTTACATGAAATTCATTTAGATCAGTTACCGAACTCAACTGTCACGTAACCGGAACGTCCCAATCTGTTGAAAATAGATTTTTGCTACGTTTGTACGTGACATTTATGAACAGCTGATAAAGTTTGGTTATTTTTACACAGCAACATGCTGGTTCGTTTTTTACGTTCTATAACTGCACTAAATGCCAACGTTACATTTACGGTACGGATACATTTTAACAACGTGTGGCTAAATAGGCTTTAAGATAGACCGCTACTGCTAATATTGTATGTTATAAGCGACTCGCTCGCAAATATATTATCTTATTATAAAGCTCTTGTATTATAAAGTTATCGGTAACGCTAACGGTATTTAAGATTATTTCTTTATTAGAATATTTTCGAGGTTATTTATGGAATAACTAAAATTTAAATTTTAAATTTTAATAGATGACACCGCCATGGATGCTATAAGGACTTTTTTTGCTCAAAAATTAAATTTGGTGACCACTTTAGATGAACAAGATGGTGGTAATAAAAAGGTAAAATGATCCAATATTTAATTTGTAATATTAAATATGATAGTTTTATTTCTAGATTATAGAAAACTTAACATTTGAAGGCTTATGTGATCATTGGAAATCCAAAGGATTCAAAAATATTATTACAATGGTGGGGGCTGGAATATCAACATGTTTGTTTTTATTTTTATCTATAATGAATATAAACATTTATTGAAAAAAATTTTTATTTTAAGCGGCTGGCATTCCTGATTTTCGTTCTCCCGGCTCTGGTTTATATGATAACCTTCAGAAATATGATTTACCCCATCCGTCAGCCATTTTTGACATGGATTATTTCGAAGAAAACCCTCAACCATTTTTTGCCCTAGCTAAAGAACTGTATCCTGGTTCCTTTTGTCCTACGCCTTCACACTATTTTATTAGACTTCTACATGAAAAAGGTTTACTTTTACGACATTATAGTCAGAACATTGATACATTGGAGCGGATAACTGGCTTACCAGATGATAAACTGGTGGAAGCACATGGCACTTTTTTTACCAATCATTGTTTAGGTTGTCGCAATATTTACTCTATGGAATGGATGAAGGAACAAATTTTTTCCGACAGTGTACCCACTTGTACAGATTGTAATTCTGTAGTTAAACCAGATATTGTTTTCTTTGGCGAAAACCTACCTGAGAAATTCTATACGTTACCAGCTAAAGATTTTAATAAATGCGATTTACTTATTATAATGGGTACTTCTTTGGAAGTACAACCTTTTGCTTCTCTTATCGAACGTGCTAATCCAAAATGTGTCCGTTTATTGATAAACCGAACAAAAGTGGGTAATGATTTTGGTAGCATTAGTTCCTGGTTTGTGAGTGGCCCTGGACTAATGTTTGATAATCCTAAAAATATTCGTGATATTGCTTTCATAGGAGATTGTGATGATGGATGTTGGGCATTAGCTGAAGCATTAGGTTGGAAGGATGAATTAAATGATTTAATCAAAAATGAACATGATCGCATTAAAAAAGAAAATTCGAAAGAAAAGGATGTGGAGAAAGATGAGAAGGCTGAATCCAAGGAGGATGATGTTAAAGAGCAAACAAAATTGAAGAAAGAAGATAAAAGTTCCGAACTATAATTTCCTCTTCTGAATAGTGCAATATTTTAATATTAAGTATATGTTATTAGAATTGATTTTTGAATGTAAAATGACAAATATTTCAAGATTATTTATGGAATAACTAAAATATTTCCAATAAAATAACATTAAATTTCAAAATTTTCTACGTTTCACTTTAAGAATTTGTGTAAAACTGTAGATTCCTTTTCAGTTTGACTATTCTCATAAATTTTGGTCCTCGATATTACTTGAGAATAAAACGAAATATCTGTCAGATACGGAGATCTGCAGGCTTTGCCAACTTTGGACCACGAGCATTGCAAATGACTATGTGATTAGAGAATGCAATTCCTTGCAATTCATAACGAAATATGTATATGGAACCTGATAGGAAAATAAACTTAAACAAAACATTTTGGTCGCCATGAGTAATGACACCTTAATCTCATCCGTAAGCGTTTGAAAAAAATATCTTATTCAATGAACTTTTTCAACCATTAGCAGTTTATGTACAATGTTATTTTTCCTCCTAGAAGGCAATTGTTAATATAATGTACTTTATTGAAATTGGTATAAATAAATTAAAAAAAACTTACCAATTCACAACTTAGGTTCATTTTGATAGATCCTCTTTATATTTTAATTATTTCTATTAATTTTACACTAAAACTATTTTTTAACACTTTAAAGCACTTGCAAGATTCTCTTATTTTTATACATTTTGTTTCTTTATTTCTAGAATTATTATTCCATCTAACAAATAAAGCGGCAACTTAAAATTTTGATCAACATTTCTTAATTCAGTAACTTTTAATTTTATAATTTAAAATTTACTTTCTCCAGTAATAATATAATTCCGCACTATTTACATGTTACAACGACGACCGAACGACGATGTTATTGCCATCTCAAGGCTTACTAAAATGAGTAAAGCTGATAAACCAAGTTCTTCTCAGAGAATAAACAATCAAAATTACTTTGCTCCATTGCAAACCATTTAAAAAAGGTTGACAGTATCCTATGTGTAGTAACAGGGCGCTTCGTGTGAGACATATGTGCTGGTATGAATTTGGTGAATGTCTTTACTATATTATATGCAAATAAGCCTTTGTTTATTTAGAAGTAGTGGTCAGTAAAAAGGTTTAAAATTTCAATTTTTTCAATTTAATTTCTTTTCAAATTTACTCTAAGCAAACACTTAGAAAAGACTTTCTGATATCGTATCTATCTCTGAATTATATACATATATAAAGAAGTTTTCACACGAAAGATTTTCGTTTATATCAACATCTTAAAATACTCTAAAATTTATATCTAAAATAATTGTTGAACTCTGGGAGCTAATCGCCGCATTCGATATCGAATAAAATCAATCGAAAATCCATATTATGGTTTATTATTTAAATAAGGCAGACAAACGTAAGACCTCGTTTTACTTTTACTTTTAACTAGGGGCCATAATTCATTAACTGTGACAGTGTAAAATTATTCTTAGTATTTTATTTTTGAACATAATTTCGATCGAAAAATTTCGATAACGAGTGCGATATTTACAAGATAAGAGATTTCAAATAAAAAGTGCACGAGCAAAAATTGAAAAACCTTGGGCTAGAAATGTCGATGTTTTAAATAGAGAAACTTGATTAATTTAATTAATTCATTTGTTGTCATATGTTAATGCCTTATGAAAAGAGTAAGTTCTGATATTTTTGAATTTGCGGGTATGTGGAGGACCCCTTTATTTCGAATACAAATAATTTTTTTTTCGAAAATCTGGGAATATATATGCGTGACATGTAGAAAAATTTTAACATTGAATTTGTCGTTGTTGAAATAATCGTAGACGTTAGTTGTGAGTTACTTCAGAAAGAAGCATTGTTGGACGTTTTCGAATTGTGATTTTCTGCATCAACAAAATTTCTTAATTTTCACCTTTTGCAAGGAAACGATACACAGTGGTCATATCTATCCACTGTAAAAACCTTACATCGGTTTTTCTACTCTTTCGCAAAAAAAAAAAAAAAAAAAAAATACAGTTGTAACCCTCTTTGTGTTTTAAGAGTTGCATTTTTAGAATCAACTAAAGAGCGATATTTTAAGTTGTCCCCAAATGTAAGCCCAATTAATATCAATGTTGTTTCAACTAAAGATAAGTATTTTAAGTTGCGCCTGTGTATATGTCATAACAGCTTATTTTATTGATGTTTTATTTGCCTCTACTGAAAATTTTTAAATTTTCAGCTGACTCACTTTGGAGGTACAGGTGCGATATATGTATGTACCTGTTTTGGAAATATTTTATAAAGCTATAACATAAAGTAATACATATTTGTAATTAATTATTAATTTTGTTGGTAATCGGGAAATGTGGAATACGATGTTGTAGGGAGCCATATAGTGGACCTATATGTAATATTCATTCATAGTTGCTTGTTGTTAAATTTATTATAATGTTATATATTAACACGATTAAAAATAAACTGTAAAAGCATTAAACATTTTTAATGTGGTTTGATAGAAAAATAACTCATGTTCCCAGAACTACACTACAAAATGGGCTTTGAATGCAAATGGTGTTTTCGGGATTCTATCGTCGTCCAAGTGGCTTAAGCCAGTTTTCAGAATTTCTCAACTGGTGTATTCCACATTACCTAAGCTTTTTCGTTTGTTACTTTTTGAAATATTAATACATAATTATTTCATCGTAAATTCAGATAGGTAAGTGATTAAGGACAAAAGACAAATTTGCCGTTATTATTTTGGTGGAATTCTCTAAAAAGAAAATAGGTGTCCACATTTCCCAAACTTAACCTATTATAGGTTTGTATGAATGTAATACACGACATCTACCTAAAAAAAATATTTAACTAAAACAACTAATATCATGTCTTAGCAAAAGTCATAAATTTAAAAACTTTTGAAGTACCCTGTGCATTAACCGACATCTACCTAAAAAAAATATTTAACTAAAACAACTAATATCTTTCAGTAACATGTCTTAGCTAAAGTCAAAAATTTAAAAACTTTTGAAGTACCCTGTGCATTAACTGTAATTTTAGTTTATGATATTAATTTGTAATTTCAACAAGTGTCTTATTTATTTGCAAGTGTTTGGTTTCGGTGTTAAAAAATATATGTAAAATTAAGCAATTAATAGTGTTATATGTAGCCAACAAAGTATATAAATGTAAAATATGAAATTAGCAGTTCGTGAAAATATAATTTGTTTATTGAAGTTTGGCAAAATTTCACTAAAATAAAGTGTGTGAAAAAATTGCAAATTCGATCGCCATATTGGTTAATGTTATATAGTTGATGTATTTAATGTCTGTCGTTGTTGTTAAAGTATTAAATAAAATGTTTATGATCTGCTACAAAGCAAAAAAGTATATATAGTTAAAAATTGCAAGAAAATTTTGTGAAAAAATATGTAAATATCTGTGGTAAAATTAGCCAATTCTCTCCGTTTTGTTTATATTTGTTTTGTTTATAAAGGAGAAGAAATTAGTAAACAAAATGTGTGTGTGTGTGTGTCTGTTGTTAGTGTTTCAGAAAAAGGAGGAGGAGTAAACTTAATATGAGAAGTTTGTAAATTTTGTGTGCTTAGAGAGTGAAATAAGGTAAGTTTTAAGAATTTGAAAATACAAAAAGTTGTGTTTAGAAAAATTTAAAAAAAAAAAAATTTAAGTCTATTTTGTTCCAATTTTTTTGTCAGTAACTCCCAGCTTGTGAGATATCTCGATATTAAGTTCTGAAATTGAGTTGCTTGTACCTAAGGTATCTATTATCGGATCGGAAAAAAATGTATACCATGTTTAAAATGTAAATGAGTACACAATTTTGATAATTGTATTGATATAAACAAATCATTTTATTTCGATGAAACGCTTCATAATAATGAAATGTATATACATACATAACTTCATTTTCAAGATTTAGAGCTTTCATTTAAGATAATGCTTGAGACCTTAACTCATTAAACGGCGGAATATTAATGGGGAAACTCTAAAAAATTTTTGACATAAAAAATATGTAAACAAAACAAAAGAAATTCAAAAATACCGAAAAACCAAAACAGATATTGAAAAACATTTTAGAAAAGGCGCGTAAAAGAAAGAAATTACATTTTTAAATTTAATTTAAAAAAAAAATAAATTAACTATATACCATATATATATAATTAACCATATATCAATGCTTTCGATAAGACAAAAAATTAAAAGAGTATCCATGTACGGAACATCTTCATTCGTCAAAGGAAAGAAAATCTCGAATTTTATATTTTTTTTCATTTATGACATGCCTGAATTGAGGAGCAATAGCTTCGATGTGATTAGTGATTGATCAACTTTGAACAGATGTGTAGGTACATCTTTACCCCATAATCTTATATATTAAAAGAATTTATGAATAAACTTTGCATTCAAGATTTTTTTCAATATTTTTCTTCTCTCAAACCTCTATAACTAGAGTTCTAATTATCGTAGGCTGTTGACATAGGTCTAAGAACACTCAGTGGATCAAGCTCCTTCTTTTGAGCTATTAACTGCTTAAATTCGTTGGGTTTGAGGAAAGTTATGCGTGGAGAATCAACTTTACTTTTATTGTACGTTAACTTATCTTGGCATATTTTGGCATTACTGTACGTTAACTTCTCTTGGCAAATTCGTTGGGTTTAAGGAAAGTTATGCGTGGACAATCAACTTTACTTTTACTGTACGTTAACTTCTCTTGGCATATTTTGGCATTACTGTACGTTAACTTCTCTTGGCAAATTTGGGTATTATATTATAAAAATTAACATAATATAATATAATGCTGCGGAGCAGCTGGGGTCCTCTAGTTTTATTTAAAATCGACTAAGGATGGCATACGGATTCCTCAACATAAATGCATAATTTTGAAAAAAAAAAAAATAATAATAATATTAAAGATATTAAGTTTTTAATGGGATAATTTCCTTAAAAACTTAAGTAACCACAAAAGATATTTGATATTCTATCGAACTATCTTAGGCTGTGTTTACACGGCGACTTTTGACGACGTTGTTTTTCGACGTATTTTTTTGTTTGCTTACATTTTTCGCTTACATTTTATTTATTTTTTATTTAATATATGCACAATTTCATTAAACTGAATCTGTTTTAACTTAAAACTTTTAAATATTGATACGTTCTGCTATTTGATTAGATATTCTAAAGATTCTACTCTTAATAATTAAATATGTTTTTGTATGTAGTGTGAAAAATTATGATAAATTACTTAGAATAAAATGATTAAATCTTATAATGAAATAATGTAAATAATATTTAAAAAATAAATAAATTGAATTGAAAAATATAATTTGAATTTAGATTAATTCATATATTTTTTATATTTTTCTTAATGCGAAAAATAAACTCAAGCAGATTTTATAAAAAACATGAAACTAAAAATCTTTGTATGAATGCTTCAAAAGAGAATTAAGAAAAACGACGTCGTCAAAAATCGTGGTGTGAATTGGGCTTACAAATAACAATATATTTTTCTAAAAAAATAAAGGTAAAATCCCTAATGTCTATGTATAACCGGTTCTGAGAGGGTTAAAAGAACAATTTATATACATCAAAACAAAGCTTTTGGTCCCAGCTCTTATTAAGATTTTCTGTAATAAATATGCAAAATCCTAAATAGATTCACACTGGGTTGATGGATTTCGAATAAAAGACACTCAAATAAGCTTTCATTGATATATATGTATGTATGTTGCTCAAATCAGATACTATGTATCAGGCATATAGAAATCAATGTAAAAATTTTGGAGCTCCATATTGGCCACCGACAAAATAAATATTTTTTTCTAAATCACAAAATATTTATAATTTATCAAAAAATATTTATAATTGGTTTGTGAATTTGAATTTTTGCTACATGGCGTTAACTACATCTTTTATGGGAATTAAAACTTTAATTTATCTAAGTATCTTGTTTCGTTACTGTTGAAACCTTAGCAATAAAAATTTGTATAAGCGGAATTTAAATTAAAAAACAAGTAAGAATATTCAAGGTCGGCCAAACGATCGCTAAGATGGTAGAAAGGACAGTCTTTTAGGTAAAAAAAATGGTAAGATCCATATCATAATGGTTATTAATAAAATGTTAAATGTTTAGATACACCTTCAAAAAATTCTTCTGAAAATTTTTTTAAATTCTCTTCAATATTATACTAGAGGACCCCTGCTGCTCCGCAGCATTATATTATATTATATTAATTTTTATAATATAATACTAAAATTTGCCAAGAGAAGTTAACGTACAGTAATACCAAAATATGCCAAGAGAAGTTAACGTACAGTAAAAGTAAAGTTGATTGTCCACGCATAACTTTCCTCAAACCCAACGAATTTACCAAGAGCAGTTAACGCACAGTAATGCCAAAATATGCCAAGATAAGTTAACGTACAGTAAAAGTAAAGTTGGTTCTCCACGCATAACTTTCCTCAACCCCAACGAATTTAAGCAGTTAATAGCTCAAAGGAAGGAGCTTGATCCACTGAGTGTTCTTAGACCTATGTCAACAGCCTACGTTAATTAGAACTCTAGTTATAGAGGTTTGAGAGAAGAAAAATATTGAAAAAAATCTTGAATGCAAAGTTTATTCATAAATTCTTTTAATTTATAAGATTTCATCAACTAGTTAGTGCCGAACTTTCTGGCTTGACACAATATTATTTATTTTATTGCACTGTGTGATTTTCCGACACAATTCATGTAAATTTATACCAATTTCGCATTTTAATTTGAATAAGCGTCATGTAAGCCAATCCAAAGCAAAATAATTGTGATCCTCTCACAAGTTGTATCAAAAAAAAATGGTCTTAAATAAGTAAAATAATCAAGAACTCTGTAGGAAATTTAACAAATGAATGACATATTCGTTTGCCCTGTTAAGGTTCTTATTAAAAGGAGATTCAAATAATTCATCCTTTATCTACAGGGAAGCTAAAATGAAATACAATACGGGCCATTTAATATTGTGCAAAGAAATGTTGTCTTTGCTTTTTACGCTAAAATGCGAAAGCTTGCGATATAGTTTGAAATTTATTTTCTCCAGTAATAATGTTGCACAATTTTCAAAACATAAGTTCCAACGATGACCGAATGGCACGAACTACATAAAAACACTTTTTAGTTGGTAGTAATAGGGGGATTCGTTTTCTAAAAAATTTCATATTGTGAAGCGGGTGTGTGTCTTAAATAACAATAGTGGTTTGGATTGTCTCTTTTTATCTTTATTAAGTTTATTTCTTAACTATCACTAAATAGTGTCATAATATCGCGATTTTTTTCGCCCTCCTAATATACACTTGTATGTGTATAATATTCTGAGCGACATCTAACTATAAATTATTTAACTAACTAACTAATCTCTAATGTCTTTGCTAAAGTCATATTTTCAAAACTTTTGAAGTGCCCTGTGCATCAAACTGTCATTTTAGTTTATGATATTCATTTGTAATTGCAACAAGTATCGTACTTTTTATTTACTTACAAGTGTTCGGTTTCGGTGTTAAAAAATAACTAAATTTAAAATTAAGCGATTAATAGTGGTAATTGTAGCCAAAAAGTATATAAATGTTAAATATAAAAGTAGAAGTTTATGAAAATATGATTTGTTTATTCAAGTTTGGTAAAATTTCGCTTAAATAAAGTGTGTGAAAAAAATTGCAGATTCGATCGTCATATTGGTTAATTTTATGTAGTTTATGTATTTATTGTCTGTCTTTCTTTTTAAAGTGTTTAATAAAAAGCTTATGATCTGCTACAAAGCATATAAGTATATATAGTTAAAGATAGCAAGCAAATTTGTACAAAAAATATGTTAATATTTGTGTGTAAAATTAGCAAAATCTCTTTGTTTTGCTTATTTTTGTTTTGTTTATAAAGAAGAAGAAATTAGTGAATGAAATGTGTGTGTTTGTTTTAAGTGTTACTAAAGAAGAAAAGGAGGACGAAATATAATATGAGAAGTTTGCAAATTTCGTGTGCTTAGAGAGTGCAATAAGGTAAGTTTTTATAATTATAACGCTACAAATTCGTAACAAATAATTTAGATATAAAATCAAAAGTGGGAAAAACACAAACAATTGTGGCTTCTATCCGTCTAAATATATTATAATTATAGAATATTGCATTCAAATAGATCCAAGAGGATTTTATCAATTTAAATACATTTATCATTAACAAATTATTGTGAAAAAATTGTATATGTCAAAAAAATAAAATCTAATGGGTTTGTGATTTGGAAATAATGCAGCAATAGGTTTAAACTACATATTTTGGTTCGATGAAATTTTTTCTAAATAAAATCTGCAAAACAGTACCCCAAAAAGCGTTGAAAGGGGTTAAATTAATTTTTAAAAAACTTACTTATTATTTGAACATTTGAGATCATTTAGAATTTAATGTAACGTTTTGAAGTGTATATCAATAATAGAAAAATAAAATACGTTAAAAGCTTTTCTTCAACCTACATTTTCAAATATAAACGTGTAATTTTCACCCCTTCAGCCCATAGTATTGTTTTAATACAGAATATAGAAACAATTGATGGAACTTTATATTTATATACAACAAGCGATCTTTAATCCATATTTAATGTGTATTACAGAATTTATTGTGTTTAAAAACACAATGGCTTCCTCATTTTGCTTTAAAAAAATTCATTGCACTGAATACTATTTCGACTTCATCGTCTGAATACTATAAGAATGTTTTGAGACCTCAGAAATATTTTAAATTAGTCTTGGCTGAAAATGTCTAGATGTTAATATTAAAAATTAAACTTTTAAAATATTTTAATCTGAATTAGCTAGTAATATGTTAATTTAAATGTATCATTTTAATACAAAAAAAAAAAAAAAAAAAATAAAAAGTAGGTAAGAAATTAAAGTCGCTCTATACAGACTATATCTGATAAATTCATCTAATTTCATCTAATTGCGACCTATTTCGTGAACCAAGTTTACTTGTACTGAATGTCGTTAAATCGACTAAGTGATTTCTTCTTAACATGTTAAGAGAATACATATTTTAATATTTTTTAATTCCTCTATTTTATATAAAAAAAAAAAAAAATATTTGTAACGGAAATAAATATCAGAACAATTAAAGTAGATTATTTTCGAAATAAAAAATTACAACACAATGGGTACTTTTTTAAGAAAAGCTACTTTTTTAAAAAGGGGTACTTTAAAAAAAGATACTTAAAAAAGGGTACTTTTTCAAAAAAGGATATTTTTTAAAAAAAGGTACATACTATTTAAAAGGGTAATTTTTTAAAAGTGTACTAAAAAATTTACTTTGTTAAGAAACGTCTTTTTTAAAGCTGCTTTTTTAAAGGGTAATTTTTTAAAATAGGGTACTTTAAAAAAAGGGTAAGTAAGTACCCTTACTTACAAAAAAGGGTACTTTTTTAAAAAGGTTGTCTTTAAACTAACTTTTAAAAAAGGATACTTTTTTTAAAAAGGATACTTTAAAAATAGATACATTTTTAAAAGAGGGTACTTTAACAATAAAGGTACTTTTAAGAAAAGGTTATTTTAAAGAAAAGGTTAAAGGTATAAAAAGGGTACTTTTTTTTTTAGAAAAGAGTACTTTTCTAAAAAAATCACTTTAAAAAAAGCTCGTTTAAAACTAGGTAATTTTTAATATATATTAAAGGTAATTTTTAAAATACTTACTTTTTAAACAGGGTACTTTTTTAATAAAAGATTACTTTTTTAAAAAAGGGAGATTTTTTAAAAGGGTGCTTTAAAATAATATACATACTTAATTTAGGGATTATATTTTTTCTTTCATATTGTCAATTTTATTTATTATATCAGGATAACGACAAAAAAACATTCTTACCTACTTTTTATCACAGGGGAGATGTGTACATCTAGTAATCAAAGATTTTTTATGGTACTTTTTTAAAATCAAACAGAAAGCATCATCTATGTGTCACTTATAGCAATCAATTTAATTTTTAATTTTTCGTTTTTTATTTTTAATTTTTCGATTTTCATTCTCCATTTTTGACTTTTGATTTTTCATTTTTTATTTTTCAATTTTCATTTTTTTCTTTTTCATTTTTCATTTTCTATTTTTTATTTTAATTTTTTATTTTTCATATTTTATATGTAATTTTTCATTTTTTATTTTTCATTTTTCGTTTTTCATTTTTCATTTTTCATTTTTCATTTTTCATTTTTTATTTTTCATTTTTCATTTTTCATTTTTAATTTTTTATTTTACATTTTTCATTTTTTATTTTTCATTTTTCATTTTTTACTTTTTATTTTTTATTTTTAATTTTTAATTTTTTATTTTACATTTTTAATTTTTAATTTTTAATTTTAAATTTTAAATTTTAAATTTTAAATTTTTAATTTTTAATTTTTAATTTTTAATTTTTAATTTTTAATTTTTAATTTTTAATTTTTAATTTTTAATTTTTAATTTTTAATTTTTAATTTTTAATTTTTAATTTTTAATTTTTAATTTTTAATTTTTAATTTTTAATTTTTAATTTTTAATTTTTAATTTTTAATTTTTAATTTTTAATTTTTAATTTTTAATTTTTAATTTTTAATTTTTAAATTTTCATTTTTATTTTTAATTTTTTATTTTTCATTTTTCATTTTCATTTTCATTTTCATTTTCATTTTTTATTTTTTATTTTCATTTTCATTTTCATTTTCATTTTCATTTTCATTTTCATTTTCATTTTCATTTTCATTTTCATTTTCATTTTCATTTTCATTTTCATTTTCATTTTCATTTTCATTTTCATTTTCATTTTCATTTTCATTTTCATTTTCATTTTCATTTTCATTTTCATTTTCATTTTCATTTTCATTTTCATTTTCATTTTCATTTTCATTTTCATTTTCATTTTCATTTTCATTTTCATTTTCATTTTCATTTTCATTTTCATTTTCATTTTCATTTTCATTTTCATTTTCATTTTCATTTTCATTTTCATTTTCATTTTCATTTTCATTTTCATTTTCATTTTCATTTTCATTTTCATTTTCATTTTCATTTTCATTTTCATTTTCATTTTCATTTTCATTTTCATTTTTTATTTTTTATTTTTCATTTTCAATTTTTATATTTCATTTTTCATTTTTCATTTTCATTTTTAATTTTTCGTTTTTCATTTTTTGTTTTTAATTTTTCGTTTTTCGTTTTTAATTTTTTATTTTTCATGTTTCGTTTTTCATTTTTCATTTTTCATTTTTGATTTTTTATTTGATTTTTGATTTTTGATTTTTCGTTTTTTATTTTTCAATTTTCATTTTTTTCTTTTTCATTTTTCATTTTCTATTTTTTATTTTTAATTTTTTATTTTTAATTTTTATACCCTATACCACTATGTGGTTTGGGTATAATGACTTTGTGCTGCTGTTTGTAACAACCAAAAATATTTGACCTACACCCATCTTTAATTATACCGATCGAATCAGAATCACTATCTGATTCGATTTAACGATGTCCGTCCGTCCGTCCGTCCGTCCGTCCGTCCGTCTGTGTGTCCATGTAAAGCTTGTAATCAAACTGCAGGTCGCAAATATGAATATATTTTGATGAAATTTGGTATTTGATCTTCTTTCGGCCATGGGATGAACGCTATTGAAATTGGTGAGAAGCGGTCCATGTTCAGACCTAGCCCCCATACAAATTACCCATATGAAATCGACATAAATTGCCATAAGATCCAAATTGTCATATCGATCTTACTCAAATTGGGTTTGTATGCGTTCATTACATCCACTAATGAGTAGTCCAAAAATGATCCCTTCGACCCTATATAGAGCTGCTTCCCGATCTTCACTTAAATCTATTAAAAAACAAAACAAGTAAGAAAATTATAGTCGGTCTAGACCGACTATACGATACCCTATACCATGCGTTTAGAGACCCTATCTCTTAGGCCCAACTAACTGGACATAGAAAATAAGCAAAAACCAAATTTGAGTGGGATTTTTATTAATTTTTTTGGCTGCAGATATGAAAAGTTCATATCGGATGCTATATCTATATAGGGACTTGGTCCAAAAATGGACCGATCCTGATCATGTTTGGTAAAGTCTCTTGTATTTTGCAAAAATATATACAAACCAAATTGAGAAGAATCAGTGCAATATTTTTGTTTTTTAATAGATTTAAGTGAAGATCGGGAAGCAGCTCTATATGGGGTCAAAGGGATCATTTTTGGACTACTCATTAATGGATGTAATGAACGCATACAAACCCAATTTGAGTTAGATCTATATGACAACTTGGATCTTATGGCAATTTATGTCGATTTCATATGGGTAATTTGTATGGGGGCTAGGTCTGAACATGGACCGATTCTCACCAATTTCAATAGCGTTCATCCCATGGCCGATAAAAGCTTATATACCAAATTTCATCAAAATATATTCATATTTGCGACCTGCAGTTTGATTACAAGGTTTACATGGACACACAGACGGACGGACGGACGGACGGACGGACGGACATTGTTAAATCAACTCAGAAAGTGATTCTGATTCGATCGGTATAATTAAAGATGGGTCTAGGTCAAATATTTTTGGTTGTTACAAACAGCAGCACAAAGTCATTATACCCAAACCACATAGTGGTATAGGGTATAAATATTGCACTGATTCTTCTCAAATTTTGTTTGTACATATTTTTGCAAGATACAAGAGACTTTACCAAACATGATCAGGATCGGTCCATTTTTGGACCTAGTCCCTTTATAGATATAGGATCCGATATGAACTTTTTCATATCTGCAGCCAAAAAAAATTAATAAAAATCCCACTCAAATTTGGTTTTTGCTTATTTTCAATGTCCAGTTAGTTGGGCCTAGGAGATAGGGTTTCTAAACGCATGGTATAGGGTATCGTATAGTCGGTCTAGAGCGACTATAATTTTCTTACTTGTTATTTTTCATTTTTTATTTTTCATTTTTCGTTTTTCATTTTTCATTTTTAATTTTTAATTTTTAATTTTTAATTTTTAATTTTTAATTTTTAATTTTTAATTTTTAATTTTTAATTTTTAATTTTTAATTTTTAATTTTTAATTTTTAATTTTTAATTTTTAATTTTTAATTTTTAATTTTTAATTTTTAATTTTTAATTTTTAATTTTTAATTTTTAATTTTTAATTTTTAATTTTTAATTTTTAATTTTTAATTTTTAATTTTTAATTTTTAATTTTTAATTTTTAATTTTTAATTTTTAATTTATAATTTTTTATTTTACACTAGCTGTTTTTACCCGGTCTTGCCCGGGATACAAATGCCTTTGACTTGAAAAATGGTTCACTATGCTTACCAGGCGCTGAGTACTTAGTCTCCAATTAACAAATTCCTCAATAAAATGAAATTTTTCCCCAAAAATTTGTATGGACAGTAAATTCATTTTTTATTTCAATTACAAATTTTTTGATTTTTTAATTTAGAAGTTTTTTAAGATGCTGCAGCAAAAATGCTTCAAAAATAAGTTGCGAAACCGCTTTAAGTTTTTTTTTTTAGTTTATTTATAAACATCAAATATAACGGAATGGTTCGCAAATTAAAGGAATCACAACTTATAAAAATTGAATTACTTCATTCAATAAGTGATCATCATTGAGCAGAGACGTCAAATTCAAGTTTCAGAAATGAAAGACTAATGCGACGTTTAATATTGTGTCGCAAGGTTTCTTTAAGCAACTGCTTATGGTATATATGTGGCCTATTTTGATCAACAGGTAATTATTTCACATACGTAGATAAAATTTATCATACGACATTTCACTAAGCTGTGTTGCGCGAGCGAGTCGCGCACGATTCCGCGCGTATGGCAGCCAGACCCATGCTGCCGTGCAGTTGTTGTCAAATTATTTTAATCGCCAGAATATATTTTTCAGATCATTGCGATATTTTTTGCTGAGCTGTGTTCCGCGAGCGCGTCGCGTCCGCATCCGTCGCGTCCGCGGTCGCGCACCGCGCGCCGGTTCGGCGCGTTTGGCAGCCACACCCGTGCTGCCGCACAGTTGTTGTCAACTTATTTTAATCGCCAAAATATATTTTTCAGATCATTGCGATATTTTAGCTGAGCTGCGTTCCGCGAGCGTGTCGCGTCCGCATCCGTCGCGTCCGCGTCCGCGCGCCTCGCGCCGTTTCCTCGCAGCTACTACCCGTTCTGCCGCTTAGTTCTCGTTAACTTATTTTAATTCCTAAAACATATTTTTTAGAGCATTACGATATTTTAGCTGAGCTGTGTTCCGAGAGCGCGTCGCGTCCGCATTCGTCGCGTCCGAGTCCGCCGTCGCGCACCGCTTCCGCGCATTTGGCAACCACACCAGTGCTGCCGCGCAGCTGTTTCCAACTTATTTTAATTGTCAAAATATATTTTTCAGATCATTCCGATATTCTAGCTAAGCTGTATTCCCCGTGCGCGTAACTTCCGCCCAACGAAATGATGCTATTGAAAATGCATTTATTGTAGGACATAAATTGAGAGCAATATGCGGATATTTACTAAAATAAATATTTAACAAAATTCATTAAATAAAAATATGTAAAAATTTAAGAATGAATTTGGGGAGTAAGTTAATTTTTATTTCGATTTAAAAAAAAATGGGGAATTTGTTCATTTCTGGGTACCATTTTTTAAGTTTGGGGAATTTGTTCACCGTGTAGTTATTTCCGTGTAAACCAAATATCAGAGAAATCCGTTGAAAAGTACAAATTTGTATAGGGAAGAAATATACCACACAACAAAATGTGAATTTTATATGAAAATTGGGCGTAAAAGTAGGAGTGCTCGGTAAAAATCATATGGCGACCTTCCCTGGAATATGTACTAAATTTCGGAGAAAGCCATTGAAAAATAAAAGTTTGTATAGCAAACAAATAAAGAAATAAATAAAAGGAAAAAAAAAAGTTTTATATACATAGAAGTTGGCGCAAAGTAGGCGTGGCCTGTAAGAAGCATATGGTGACCTTCCCTGTAGTATAGAGATCGTGTGACCAAATTTTATACATCCCTAGAAAAATAAAAATTTCTATAGTGCACAAATATACCAAAAAACAGAAAATTAATTTTGTATAAAAAGTGGGCGTAGAAGTAGGCGTGGCCAGCAAGAATTATATGGCGACCTCTCTGGAGTACAGAGATCGTGCGTAGCAAATTTCAGAGAAATCCGTTTAAAAAATTGTGTAGCGAACAAATGTACAAAAAAACAGAATATGAATTGTATACATAAAGTGGGCGTAACAGTAGGCGTGACCGGTACGAAGAATATGTCGACCTTCCCTGGAGCAGAGAGATCGTGTGTACCAAATTTCAGAGAAATCGGTTGAAAAATAAAAATTTGTATAGGGAACAAATATACCAAAAAACGAAATGAATTGTATACAAAAAGTGGGCGCTAAAGTAGGCGTGGCCGGTGCGAAGCATATGGCGACCTTCTCTGGAGTACAGAGATCGTGTGTACCAAATTTCAGAGAATTCCGTTGAAAAATAAACATTTGTATAGCAAACAAATATACCAAAAAAACAGAAAACGAATTGTATACAAAAAGTGGGCGTAAAAGTAGGTGTGGCCGAAAGAATCACCCGGTGACCTGGCCTGGGATACAAAGATCGTGTATACCAAAATTCATAGAAATCCGTTGAAAAATAATAATTTTTATAGCGAACAAATATACCAAAAAGCAGAAAATTAATTGTATATAAAAAGTGGGCGTAAAAGTAGGCGTGGTCGATAAAAAGTATATGGTGACCTTAGGTGGAGTACAGGGATAGTGTGTACCGAATTTCAGAGAAATCTGTTAAATTTGTAAGTGAACAAATATAAATAAAACAGAAAATGAATTTTACATAAAAAGTGGGCGTAAAAGTAGGCGTGGCCGGTAAAAAGTATATGGCGACCTTTCCTGGGGTATAGAGATCGTGTGTACAAAATTTCAGGGAAATCGGTTGAAAAATAAAAATTTGTATAGCGGTCAAACAAACAAACAAACAAACAAACAAACAAACAAACAAACAGAAAATGAATTTTATATATATAGATTTTTCATTTTTTATTTTTTATTTTTCATTTTTTACTTTTTAATTTTTACTTTTTATACCCTATACCACTATGTGGTTTGGGTATAATGACTTTGTGCTGCTGTTTGTAACAACCAAAAATATTTGACCCAGACCCATCTTTAATTATACCGATCGAATCAGAATCACTTTTTAAGTTGATTTAACAATGTCCGTCCGTCCGTCCGTCCGTCCGTCTGTGTGTCCATGTAAACTTTGTAATCAAACTTCAGGTCGCAAATATGAATATATTTTGATGAAATTTGGTATATAAGCTTTTATCGGCCATGGGATGAACGCTATTGAAATTGGTAAGAATCGGTCCATGTTCAGACCTAGCCCCCATACAAATTACCCCTATGAAATCGACATAAATTGTCATAAGATCCAAATTGTCATATAGATCTTACTCAAATTGGGTTTGTATGCGTTCATTACATCCATTAATGAGTAGTCCAAAAATGATTCCTTTGGCCCCATAAAGAGCTGCTTCCCGATCTTCACTTAAATCTATTAAAAAACAAAAATATTGCACTGATTCTTCTCAAATTTTGTTTGTATATATTTTTGCAAAATACAAGAGACTTTACCAAACATGATCAGGATCGGTCAATTTTTGGACCTAGTCCCCATATAGATATAGCATCCGATATAAACTTTTTCATATATGCAGCCAAAAAAATTAATAAAAATCCCACTCCAATTTGATTTTAATTTTTAATTTAATTTTAATTTTAATTTTTTTTTTAATTTTTTTTAATTTAATTTATTTCATTACTAGCTGTATTTACCCGGTCTTGCCCGGAACAAAAAGGCCTTTGACTTAAAAAATGGTTCACTATGATTACCAGGCGCTGAGTACTTAGTCCCCAATTAAAAAATTCCCCAATAAAATGAACTTTCTCCCCAAAAATTTGTATGGGCAGTAAATAAATTTTTTATTTCAATTAAAAATTTTTGATTTTTTAATTTAGAAGTTTTTTATAAGATGCTGCAGCAAAAATGCTTCAAAAATAAGCGGCGAAACCGCTTTAAGTTTTTTTTTCAGTTTATTTATAAACATCAAATATAACGGAATGGTTCGCAAATTAAAGGAATCGGAACTTTTAAAAATTGAATTACTTCATTCAATAAGTGATCATCATTGAGCAGAGACATCAAATTCAAGTTTCAGAAATGAAAGACTAATGCGACTTTTAATATTGTGTCGCAAGGTTTCTTTTTAAGCAACTGCTTTTGATCAACAGGTAATTATTTCACATACGTAGATAAAATTTATCATACGACATTTCACTAAGCTGTGTTCCGCGAGCGAGTCGCGTCCGCTTCCGCGCGTTTGGCAGCCACACCCGTGCTGCCGCGCAGTTGTTGTCAACTTATTTTAATCGCCAAAATATATTATTCAGATCATTGCAATATTTTAGCTGAGCTGTGTTCCGCGAGCGCGTCGCGTCCGCATCCGTCGCGTCCGCGTCCGCGCGCCTCGCGCCGCTTCCTCGCAGCTACTACCCGTGCTGCCGCTTAGTTCTCGTTAACTTATTTTGATTCCTAAAACATATTTTTTAGAGCATTGCGATATTTTAGCTGAGCTGTGTTCCGAGAGCGCGTCGCGTTCGCATCCGTCGCGTCCGAGTCCGCGCGCCTCGCGCCGCTTCCTCGCAGCTACTACCCGTGCTGCCGCTTAGTTCTCGTTAACTTATTTTAATTCCTGAAACATATTTTTTAGAGCATTGCGATATTTTAGCTGAGCTGTGTTCCAAGAGCGCGTCGCGTCCGCATCCGTCGCGTCCGAGTCTGCGGTCGCGCACCGCGCGCCGCTTCCGCGCGTTTGGCAACCACACCTGTGCTGCCGCGCAGCTATTGCCAACTTATTTTAATTGTCAAAATATATTTTTCAGATCATTCCGATATTCTACCTAAGCTGTATTCCCCGTGCACATAGCTTCCGCGCAACGAAATGATGCTATTGAAAAGAATACTCATTTTAAATGCATTTATTGTAGGACATACTATATATTGAGAGCAGTATGCAAACGTTTACTAAAATAAATATTTAACAAAATTCATTAAATAAAAATATGTAAAAATTTAACAATGAATTTGGGGATAAGTTCATTTTTTCTTTCGATTAAAAAAAAATGGGGAATTTGTTCATTTCTTTTGGGTGCCTTTTTTTAAGTTTGGGAAATTTGTTCACCGTGTAGTTATTTCCGTGTAACCCAAATTTCAGAGAAATCCGTTGAAAAGTACAAATTTGTATAGGGAAGAAATATACCACACAAAAAAATGTGAATTTTATATGAAAATTGGGCGTAAAAGTAAGCGTGGTCGGTACAATTCATATGGCGGCCTTCCCTGGAATATGTACTATATTTCGGAGAAAGCCATTGAAAAATAAAAGTTTGTATAGCAACCAAATAAAGAAACAAATAAAAGGAAAAAAATAAGTTTTATATACATAGAAGCTGGCGCAAAGTAGGCGTGGCCTGTAAGAAGCGTATGGTGACCTTCCCTGTAGTATAGAGATCGTGTGACCAAATTTTAGACATCCCTCGAAAAATAAAAATTTCTATAGTGAACATATATACCAAAAAACAGAAAATTAATTTTGTATAAAAAGTGGGCGTAGAAGTAGGCGTGGCCGGCAAGAATCATATGGCTATCTCTCTGGAGTACAGAGATCGTGTGTGGAAAATTTCAGAGAAATCGGTTGAAAAATAAAAATTTGTATAGCGAACAAATATACCAAAAAACATAATGAATTGTGTACAAAAAGTGGGCGTTAAAGTAGGCGTGGCCGGTACGGAGCATATGGCGACCTTTCCTGGAGTACAGAGATCGTGTGTACCAAATTTCAGAGAATTCCGTTGAAAAATAAAAATTTGTGTAGCGAACAAATATACCAAAAAACAGAAAACTAATTGTATACAAAAAGTGGGCGCAGAAGTAGGCGTGGCCGGTAAGAATCATATGGCGACAATTCCTGGAGTATGGAGATCGTGTGTAGCAAAATTCAGAGAAATCCGTTGAAAAATAATAATTTGTATAGCGAACAAATATACCAAAAAGCAGAAAATGAATTGTATATAAAAAGTGGGCGTAAAAGTAGGCGTGGTCGATAAAAAGTATATGGTGACCTTAGCTGGAGTACAGGGATTGTGTGTACCGAATTTCAGAGAAATCTGTTAACAAATAAAAATTTGTATAGTGAACAAATATGAATAAAACAGAAAATGAATTTTACATAAAAAGTGGGCGTAAAAGTAGGCGTGGCCGGTAAAAAGTATATGGCGACCTTTCCTGGGGTATAGAGATCGTGTGTAGAAAATTTCAGGAAAATCCGTTGAAAAATAAAAATTTGTATAGCGGTCAAACAAACAAACAAACAAACAAACAAACAAACAAACAGAAAATGAATTTTATATATATAGATTTTTCCATTACAACAAGATTTACAATTTATGCATATTTTCTATATCCAGTTAGTTGGGCCTAAGAGATAGGGTTTCTAAACGCATGGTATAGGGTATCGTAATTTTCTTACTTGTTATTTTTAATTTTTTATTTTTAATTTTTTATTTTTCATTTTAATTTTTAATTTTTAATTTTTAATTTTTAATTTTTAATTTTTAATTTTTAATTTTTAATTTTTAATTTTTAATTTTTAATTTTTAATTTTTAATTTTTAATTTTTAATTTTTAATTTTTAATTTTTAATTTTTAATTTTTAATTTTTAATTTTTAATTTTTAATTTTTAATTTTTAATTTTTAATTTTTAATTTTTAATTTTTAATTTTTAATTTTTAATTTTTAATTTTTAATTTTTAATTTTTAATTTTTAATTTTTAATTTTTAATTTTTAATTTTTAATTTTTAATTTTTAATTTTTAATTTTTAATTTTTAATTTTTAATTTTTAATTTTTAATTTTTAATTTTTAATTTTTAATTTTTAATTTTTAATTTTTAATTTTTAATTTTTAATTTTTAATTTTTAATTTTTAATTTTTAATTTTTAATTTTTAATTTTTAATTTTTAATTTTTAATTTTTAATTTTTAATTTTTAATTTTTTATTTTTTATTTTTCATTTTCATTTTTAATTTTTTATTTTTCATTTCCAATTTTTTATTTTCGTTTTCATTTTTAATTTTTCGTTTTTCATTTCTCAATTTTCGTTTTTAATTTTTCGTTTTCGTTTTTAATTTTTTATTTTTCATTTTTCGTTTTTCATTTTTCATTTTTCATTTTTCATTTTTCATTTTTCATTTTTGATTTTTGATTTTTGATTTTTGATTTTTGATTTTTTATTTTTTATTTTTAATTTTTTTATTTTTCATTTTTAATTTTTTATTTAACATTTTTATTTTTCATTTTTTATTTTTATTTTTAGGTTTTTCTTTTTCATTTTAATTTTTTATTTTTCATTATTTAATTTTTTATTTTTCATTTTTTGTTTTTTCTTTTTCATTTTAATTTTTTATTTTTATTCATTTTTAATTTTTTATTTTTTTTTTATTTTTTATTTTTTATTTTTGATTTTTCGTTTTTCATTTATTATTTTTAATTTTTCATTTTATGACACATCATAATCTTTTCACCAATAAAATCATAAGTCACACCGAATTTGTCTTACGTCTCACATGTTACGCTGTTTTTGTGAGTCTTATGAAATAGAAATTTAGCCCCTTGCGCCTATAGATGTTTACACATCCAAAAATATGTGGCAATAACGGCTTAGGCTAACGTAAAACGTGCATACCCTCGTGAAGCAAATTACCACAACTACAACGACTACGACAATAAGAACAATTGAGCTGCGGGTTGCTCGTTATAATTCAACAAACGAGGCTTCAGTCTGCAGACTGCGGTTCGCGACGAAGAATCCACCTTTACAAAATATAACTAAAAAAAACGGCAAACACAGGACATTCTTATTTTTTTTCATACTTTTTTCATATCTCGTGACCCATTGATTCAATTTTGATGATTTTAAATAATAATAACAACTACATTAGGATGTTAATAAACGATATTATGTAAAAATTAAAAGTCTAGCTTAGTTATTGATGATGTGATCATGATTACCACAGAGAGACCGATTGACGGTCATCGCTAATTCAACTTCTCTTGTTATAAGGATTAATATAGTTTACGTGGCCTTCGGTATTTATTTCGATGCGTTTCAAACGAAATGACCAACTGATATATACCCTCTTCACAGTGGTGTGGAAGACTGTGTGACTGAGTTTTTGAAGTTATGTACTTGAATTCAAAATAAATAAGTTTTGACTCTATTTTTCAATTTATTAATTTCAAATTGTCGATATAATGTTCGTACTTTTCAATTTATTTTTTATATTTTACAAAAAATTAGTTTATAAAATTTATAACATCTTCAGAGTTAAAAAATTTATTTCATTTGTTTTAAAATTAGATGATAATTTAGCTCTTATCTCATTAAGACGAGATTTTGTGAACACAATTAACTTTTGTTTGATTTGATTGTTTGTTCGATTCTACAGTATTATTGTCAAAACAGTCGTTTTCAAAACTGTAACCCAAATAACAAATTTCATTAAGTATAGAATCGATTTCATCCTCCAAATAATCAAATTTACTGGTAAGTGCAATTATCCTATTTACTAAACTTTTCAATAATTGATATAAGTCATCAAAAAGTGTTGTTTGGTTCGCATTTTGTGCTTTGAATGTCAGATTCTCTTTTTGCACTTCTGATAAAATAGAGTCAACTACGTTGTATAAATTTAGTTTTTGCATTCATTGTACACATTTTTTAACAGCGTCGTCTACATCGAAATTAGGGTTGGTATATCGGTATCTTTGGTAATTAACTTATATATCTTGTTATGTAGTTTTTGTCTTACTGACGAATTAGGGCACCAATTATGAGTCTCTTTGACCAAAAAGTTTAAATTTTGTAGTTCAAATAAGGGATAATGAAGGAATACTGTTTTTGTTTTCAAGCAGAACAGACGTATTTTGAGTCAGTGAAAAAAAAATAAACTTATAAATAAAAAAAAAAAAAATAAATAATAATTTTTGTTCTGATTTGTCAATTTGTTTTATCCTTTTAATAATAAAATTGATACTCCTAATCCTTTATTGGAACATAATTTGCCTCCTGATAAATTGGGAATAATTCAAGAAACGCAATCTTCCTTGAGAAAAAAATGTTTTTGTCAAGCTAAAGGAAAATGTTATTGTATGGCTCCTTTGGAATGCAATAGTCCTGCGGTGAACCCTAGCACATCTGGTCTTACAATTGGAAAGGCTTTTATTTTAAATAAAGAAAGAGGAAACATTTCGCAGATAATAACCTCAGATGAAGTTCCGCAAAAGAATTTAAATAATTTTTTTCAATGAAAATCAAGATGCCTTGTTTTATAATTCAAGTCTACTTCAAGATGATAATAGTAAGTTAATAGAATTTGAAAATTCAAATATCTCAAATTCATCTGTAGATGATGAATTTATTTTGATACAAAATAAAAGAAAAAGACCAAATGACGTCGAAATAGATTTGTCTAATCTAAGGTACGAAAATAAAACCCTACATCAGCAATACAATACAAATACACAGAATAGATTTGCTATCCTAGGTGAATTGAACATTGAGGAAGATCCCAATATTCCTAGAAAAGTTAATATTGATAAAGATAGTCGTAAGATCGATTCAGTCAAAGAAAATTCATTCCGTCCTCCAATTTTTTTGTTTAATGTTGATATTAAACACTTAATTGATCAATTGAACGAAAAAAAAAATTATTTTTAAAATCATTAAGAAAAACAAACACAAAAGTAAAATATATCTCAAAGATCCAGTTGCTCATTCTGAGATGATGCAACTTTTAAGGGAAAAGAAAATCGAATCCTACTCTTATACTCCTAAGGAATTTAAACGCGTAGGAGTAATTTTACGTGGTTTATACTACAAAACAAATTTGAATGATATAAAAACAGAGTTAGATTCATTAGTTCCTAATACAGTTGATTCGGTAACTAAATTTTCAACAAATTTTTCCAAAAAAAATAATTTTGATACAGGCCTTTTTTAGTTACTCTTATTTCCGGTAAAAGAGTTAATGAAATTACAGGTTTACGTTTTATTTTTAATCAAAAAATTTCGTGCGAATCAAAGAAGGTTAATAAAAAAGAAATTCAATGTTGGCGTTGCCAACAATGGGGTCATCTTTCTCCAAATTGTAACAGATCCTACTCTTGTATTAAATGTGATCAAAGTCATGCACCAGGAGAATGTCAATTTATTTCAGATAAGGATAATTTGCCCTTTTGCGTTAATTGTAATCAGAAAGGTCATCCATCTAATTTTAAGGGTTGTCCTGCTTTTAAGAAATATCTTGATATGAAGGAGAGAACTAAAAAAGTTGTTAAGGAAACAAAATAAAATGCTTCTATTAATGTTTCCAATGCTCTATTAGTCTCTAATTTTGTTCAACCTAATCGTACATATGCCAGCCAACTTAATAGTACTATTCAAAGTACTTCTAGGAAAGCAAATTATAATACGCCTATTCCAAAATCCATTAAGATGCCTACTTTTGTTAATGACTTTCTGAAAATGGCAAAATGCTTATGGGAACCAGAACTACTTTCTTTAGAACAAAAGATATCACAATTTATGAGTCAGTATAATTCACTTTCAAAAGAAGAGGCCCAAAATCAATGTCAAAGTATTTTAGAAGAAATATATGAAATTTATGAGCCATAATGGATTTAATTTGTTAACTTTCAATGTAAGATCACTTATTGAAGTGAGTCGTAGATTAGATTTGTTAAATATTTTAAATTGCAATATTATTGATATTGCATTTATTCAAGAGACTTATTTAAAGAAAAATCAAACGTTTAATTTATTCATTTTATAAGGATAATAGTCCCCAAGGTGTTGGTATAGCGATTAGAAATACATTTAATTGTTCAAGACTAATTATACCAGGTGTGGGTTTTCCAAACATTTTTCGTACGATAAAAGTGTTGGTAAATGGTTTAGAAAAAAATTTGTTGTTGGGTTGTGTTTATCTTCCATGCAATCACTCTCAATCTAAAATAATTGATGGGCTTTCAATAATAGCAAACTTTTCTCAAAATTACGATGGAGCTTTTATTGGTGGTGATTTTAACGCTAAGACTATTTCTTGGGGTGACACTATTAATAATTCAAATGGTAATAGTTTTTATAATTGGCTTTTAAATTTTTCTAATGATTTTATTCGAATTTCTAATTCTATTCCTTCTTTTCCAAATGGATCTTCGTTTCTTGACCATTTTCTTGTTTCCTCAAATTTAGTTAATTCTTACAATCCAAATTTTAAAATTTTTAGTATTGCTACATTTTCTGATCATTTTCCTTTTAAATTACAAATATTCCTTCCCGACATTGATTTCCTATTGAAGCTTATTCCAACTTTTACCTCATTTAAGAATACTAACTGGACCAATTTTAATAATGGTATGATTCAGGAGCTTTCAAATAATTTTCCGTATTCGTCAAGAAACTTAGAAAATATTGAAATTGATATCTATGTTGAAAAGTTTATAACAGCGGTTAATGATTTAAGGAATATACACTCGGAGAAGATTAAATTAGAAACCGGAAGATTTTTTGTTTCTGATAACATCAAACACTTGTTCAAAATTAAGTACAGTTGGCAGAAAAATATGAAAAAGATATACAAAAGAATACTTAATCGCAGACACCCGGATTACGTTTTACTTTCCAAGCAAATTCAGTTAATTAATATTATTATTAAAAGGCAAGTTGAACTTAAACAATCTCATTTGTTTAGTGAGAAAATTAAAAATATTAAGCCAGGGCCAAATGCGCACAAAAAGATATAAATACAACATTATAGGTTACAAAAGAAATAAGTGTTTAAGAAAACTGTCCGTTGACGGTGTTGTTATAGAGGATGAAACTCAGAGATTAGTTAAATTAAGTGAACATTTTTCAAAAATTTATAGTGGTTCTGCTCCTATCAGAGATGTTTCTAATGTAGTTGATGTTGTTAACAGAACAACTTCTAGTGGTCAGGAAAATATTTTTTGTTTTAATTCCACTTTTTTTGCTCACAACACCCAAAAGAATTCGAGACTTGTAACCTTAGATGAAGTACTACTTCTAGTTAAAGATATTAATAACAAAAAATCTCACGGTTTAGATAATATTTCTAATTTCATTATTAAAAAACTACCAATAAAAGCATTTGAATTTCTGTTGGTAATATTTAATCATTGCATTAACAACTCATATTTTCCAGATTCATGGAAAATTTCGAAAATAATTCCTATTCAGAAGAAACCAAACAATTTTGAAATTAATAATTTAAGACCCATTTCATTACTTTCAAATTTAGGCAAGTTGTTTGAAAATGTGTTACGTCAAAGAATGTATTTTGGAATATTAGAGCCATATATTCCAGAATTGCAGTTTGGTTTTAAAAAAGGACATGTTGATGCTATGCTGAAATTTGAAGATGATGTTATTAATCATCTTCGCATTAAGCATTGCACTGTAGCGGTTTCTTTGGATGTGGAAAAAGCATTCGACCATGCACATCACAATGGAATTCTATTTAAAATGATCCAGATTGGTTTTGACTCCTCAATTGTTAAAATTTTTCATAGTTTTTTTTTCTAAAAGAATGTTTTGTGTCCAATTTAATGGAAATTTATCGGGTTTTGGGAATATTAGTTGTGGTGTTCCACAAGGCTCGATTTTAGCTCCTCACCTATATAATATCTTTATGCATGATTTTCCTCATTTTAATATAAATTCTGTAGGTATTTTATACGCCGACGACTCTTTGCTTTACTCCCACAATGAGTCACCCATTACCGCCTTAAGCCAGATTTCAAATCACCTCTCAATAGTGAAACAGTTTTATAATGATTGGGGAATTAAAATTAATGCATCAAAATGTGAAGCAATTTGTATTCCCAATGCTTCAGGTAAATGCAGGAACTTTGTTGTTCCTGAAAGTAAGACTTTAAGTCTCTTCCTCGAAGGGACTGAAATTCCATTTAGAGAAAATCTAAAATATCTTGGTATATCATTTAATAAGCTTTTAAAGTTTAATAAGCATGCAAGGCAAGTGATAAAAAAACATATAAAATTATTGGCACGTTTTCTAAAATTTTACATAATAAAGATTTACCAATAAAAACAAAATTGTTAGTATACAAAACCAGCATAAGACCTGTTTTTTATATGGATTCCCCATTTGGTTCAATATATCACCGATAATTGTTAAGGAATTGGAAATTTTAGAGCGTAAAGTTTTAAGGTGCTGTATTGGGAAATATTTTGAATCTTTCTCCAAAGGTTTTTCGAATTTCTTTATTTATAATGAATCAAATATTACACCCATTGGCCATTATGTCGGTGATATTTTTAAGAGGTTTATACTAAGAATATCTAATCATGGAAACAAATATGTTAAAGATATTTTTAATTCTCAACGAGACTTTAACTGGACAAATATTAATTATTTGTCTCCTATTGGTAACATGAATGAAGAATGTACTCGCTCTGAGTTATCTGTTTCTTTATGTCCCAATTTTTATAGGAAAAGTACTCTTGGTACTCATAGGGGTTGAATTTGCCCTTTCTAAATTTATTTTCAGTTTTGCGTTTGTTTTTGTTTTTTTTTTTAATTAGTATGTAATGTTAGGTTTAAGTTAGTTTTAAGTTTATTTTAAGAGATACACTCTCCTGCTATGCAAGGGCGTTGAAATTAAAATAGTTTGTTACACAATTTTCACTCTATATTTAAAGCATGGCTGCAATTCCACAAATATTGTATTTAAGATATTACACTATAGTCTTAAGTTATCTTTTGTTATTGTTGCTGTATCATTATATTGTAGAAAAAAAGACTCAATAAATTTAAACTTTAACTTTAACTTTAGTTCAAATAAGTATGATATTGTTTAACATGAACTGTTGTATTTAAAAGGCGCTAAAAGCACTGTAAAACAAAAACAAAAATGAGTTATCTGGGTAGTTAGAAGCCGCTAAATTTAGCGCGAAAATTGCTAAGTTAGCATCGCTTTTTAGAAACAAACATTTTTGTAAACGGAAGTTAAATAAGTATACAAGTAAGAGTATTCTAGGTCGACGAAACGTCCCGCTCACTTAGAGAGTGGAAAGAAAAAGTTCTTAGGTACGATCCATCTCATAGTGGGTGCAGTTTTTAATTATAAATAAGCTTCTGGTTTAAAAAAATGTCTATAAAAAATCTTTATATTTTCTTCATTATTCTTTTTCATAAAGTGGTTAGTGAACTAACTTTCTGGCTTAACACAATATTATTTATTATCAGTTGTCAATCCGTTTGTATTTCACCGAAAAAAATTCCTTATAAAAAGAGAATTCTGTCTAGCGATGTCCGTCTGCCTGTCTGTTGAAAACATTCTCCTGTCCGCTATGGGTCGAGTAGGTCGTATTACTTTGGCTTTAAATGTACGTCATAATCTGCAGCTAGTTGATATTGCATTTGGAGTTTCTAGACCCAATAGCCAACGAATGACATACGAAAATCTAACGATACTCCTATAAAATTTCATATAAAAAAAACTGAAATGAGTGAAAAATGCTTATACGTAACAGAACATGTGCATGGTATAATGTGGTATAAGCTATGCATACATATTTTTGATGGCTTGTTTTTGTTTTTTTGTTTTTTTTTTGTACATGTGCACAACAACAAGCAAAAAGAAATGTGTATGCAGCGCTAATGAACCAACAAACAAAAATGTTATTGCATGTGATTACATTTATGCTGATTGCATTTAATAATTGCTTTCTATTAAAAAAAACACGAAAACACTAAAAATTTTATTAATTATAAACATCGTTGTAAAAAAATTAGCCATTACAATGTGAAATGTAGCCTTTTTTGTCTTTACAACCTTGGTTAGGTGAAGGGTATCAAAGATTTGGCACAGCCGAATTTAATACTCTTACTTTTGATTGGATTTTTGTGTGAATTTTTGGAAATTTTTCATATATAATCCAGTATGCACATATTCAGATTCTTTTCAAGCTTTTCAAGCTGTAGTTTAAAAAAATAGTTTTAAATAATTATAAAATATCTAGTAGAATTTTCAGGAAATTTAACGAATGAATCATACATTCATACATGCGCTGCAAAATCAGGAGATTCAAATAATACACTTATTTGTACTCAGGGAAGCTTCAGAATAACTTAAAGGTACCAAAACTGAAATAGTAATAGTGGTGAACTTGGCTAAATTTAGACCACTTATATTAACGATATTCTAATCTTATGTAAAGAAATGTGGGCTGAAATAAAATATTTACTTTTTGCAATCAAGAGCGTATTAGCTTGATGAGGAATTACAAAAGTTTTTCGAGACTGAGGCGTTTTACAATATAAATTTGAACAAATAAACGAATCTAAATAATTGAAAAATAGAAGAAACAAATGAAGATAGTGATATTTTTACAAACTTAGATACCGTGCCGTAAATCAAAAATCGTTGGGAATTATTGGTTTAAGCAATGCTAAATTAAATAGAAATCCATTTATATTTTAAAAGATATATTATATATATTTTTTGCTTTAGCATGTTAATCTATAATATTAATAGGCTAGGCGATTTCTTGTGACCGATGTTTTGTTCTACTGTTTTATCCCGATTTTGATCAAGCGTATATTATTTGAAATCAAATCAAATTGTAGGCAAACTAGTCAACCGATTATACTGCTTTTGGTGTTGTTTGAAAAGTATTTTTCTATAAAACAAAATAAAAATGATGTTAATTGGTTGTTTCCTTTTTCTACAGTCTCAGTTTTTCAAATATACTATTTTGGTAGTTTTTTCTAATTTGATAGAATAGAACTTAAAAAGTAAACTAATTTATACTTAGATATTACCCAAAATGGTTCACTAATAAAATACTCTAACTAGTTTGAACCTGATGCCAGGTCAAAAAATTAATAATAATAGGCTAGGCGATTTCTTGTGACCGATGTTTTGCTCTACCAATTTATCCCGATTTTGACCAAACATATACTATTTGAAAGGAATTTCGTTTCAGCTGTTTTTCAGATTTACAGATTTTTAAATTTTGTCTACTGTTTTGAATAAATTTAATTTAAAGTTGCTACTAACACATACATAAAATTATACATGTGTGTGATTATTAAATTTGTTAATGTGTTTGTTAATGTGTTTGTTTTCTTCATTCACAATAATAATAAACCAAAAAAGTGTTGGTTGAAATTAAAATAGTTTGTTACACAATTTTCACTATATATTTAAAGCATGGCTGCAATTCCACAAATATTGTATTTAAGATATTACACTATAGTCTTAAGTTATCTCTTGTTATTGTTGCTGTATCATTATATTGTAGAAAAAAAGACTCAATAAATTTAAACTTTAACTTTAACTTTAGTTCAAATAAGTATGATATGGTTTAACATGAACTGTTGTATTTAAAAGGCGCTAAAAGCACTGTAAAACAAAAACAAAAATGAGTTGTCTGGGTAGTTAGAAGCCGCTAAATTTAGCGCGAAAATTGCTAAGTTAGCATCGCTTTTTAGAAACAAACATTTTTGTAAACGGAAGTTAAATAAGTATACAAGTAAGAGTATTCTAGGTCGACGAAACGTCACGCCCACTTAGAGAGTGGAAAGAAAAAGTTCTTAGGTACGATCCATCTCATAGTGGGTGCAGTTTTTAATTATAAATAAGCTTCTGGTTTAAAAAATGTCTATAAAAAATCTTTATATTTTCTTCATTATTCTTTTTCATAAAGTGGTTAGTGAACTAACTTTCTGGCTTAACACAATATTATTTATTATCAGTTGTCAATCCGTTTGTATTTCACCGAAAAAAATTCCTTATAAAAAGAGAATTCTGTCTAGCGATGTCCGTCTGCCTGTCTGTTGAAAACATTCTCCTGTCCGCTATGGGTCGAGTAGGTCGTATTACTTTGGCTTTAAATGTACGTCATAATCTGCAGCTAGTTGATATTGCATTTGGAGTTTCTAGACCCAATAGCCAACGAATGACATACGAAAATCTAACGATACTCCTATAAAATTTCATATAAAAAAAAACTGAAATGAGTGAAAAATGCTTATACGTAACAGAACATGTGCATGGTATAATGTGGTATAAGCTATGCATACATATTTTTGATGGCTTGTTTTTGTTTTTTTGTTTTTTTTTTGTACATGTGCACAACAACAAGCAAAAAGAAATGTGTATGCAGCGCTAATGAACCAACAAACAAAAATGTTATTGCATGTGATTACATTTATGCTGATTGCATTTAATAATTGCTTTCTATTAAAAAAAACACGAAAACACTAAAAATTTTATTAATTATAAACATCGTTGTAAAAAAATTAGCCATTACAATGTGAAATGTAGCCTTTTTTGTCTTTACAACCTTGGTTAGGTGAAGGGTATCAAAGATTTGGCACAGCCGAATTTAATACTCTTACTTTTGATTGGATTTTTGTGTGAATTTTTGGAAATTTTTCATATATAATCCAGTATGCACATATTCAGATTCTTTTCAAGCTTTTCAAGCTGTAGTTTAAAAAAATAGTTTTAAATAATTATAAAATATCTAGTAGAATTTTCAGGAAATTTAACGAATGAATCATACATTCATACATGCGCTGCAAAATCAGGAGATTCAAATAATACACTTATTTGTACTCAGGGAAGCTTCAGAATAACTTAAAGGTACCAAAACTGAAATAGTAATAGTGGTGAACTTGGCTAAATTTAGACCACTTATATTAACGATATTCTAATCTTATGTAAAGAAATGTGGGCTGAAATAAAATATTTACTTTTTGCAATCAAGAGCGTATTAGCTTGATGAGGAATTACAAAAGTTTTTCGAGACTGAGGCGTTTTACAATATAAATTTGAACAAATAAACGAATCTAAATAATTGAAAAATAGAAGAAACAAATGAAGATAGTGATATTTTTACAAACTTAGATACCGTGCCGTAAATCAAAAATCGTTGGGAATTATTGGTTTAAGCAATGCTAAATTAAATAGAAATCCATTTATTATTTTAAAAGATATATTATATATATTTTTTGCTTTAGCATGTTAATCTATAATATTAATAGGCTAGGCGATTTCTTGTGACCGATGTTTTGTTCTACTGTTTTATCCCGATTTTGATCAAGCGTATATTATTTGAAATCAAATCAAATTGTAGGCAAACTAGTCAACCGATTATACTGCTTTTGGTGTTGTTTGAAAAGTATTTTTCTATAAAACAAAATAAAAATGATGTTAATTGGTTGTTTCCTTTTTCTACAGTCTCAGTTTTTCAAATATACTATTTTGGTAGTTTTTTCTAATTTGATAGAATAGAACTTAAAAAGTAAACTAATTTATACTTAGATATTACCCAAAATGGTTCACTAATAAAATACTCTAACTAGTTTGAACCTGATGCCAGGTCAAAAAATTAATAATAATAGGCTAGGCGATTTCTTGTGACCGATGTTTTGCTCTACCAATTTATCCCGATTTTGACCAAACATATACTATTTGAAAGGAATTTCGTTTCAGCTGTTTTTCAGATTTACAGATTTTTAAATTTTGTCTACTGTTTTGAATAAATTTAATTTAAAGTTGCTACTAACACATACATAAAATTATACATGTGTGTGATTATTAAATTTGTTAATGTGTTTGTTTTCTTCATTCACAATAATAATAAACCAAAAAAGTGTTGGTTTATGAATTGGCTAATTTGAAAAATAAAGTTGCCTAGAAATTGCACTCGAATTTCGGGCGCTGGAATCTGGTAGTAAAAATTTAACAACGAAAATTCGCTAGCGCTACCTGTACTATTTTTAGCGGTTACTGAATTCAGATGAATAAAATAAAAAAAGTAAAAACAAACTTTTATACCTAGTATTATTCTGCTGATGACTGATATATATTGACCTACATTTCCGCCTACATTGAGGCCAGTTGGCATTTTACTCAATAAGAGACCACAATATGCCAGGCAGTCTTCAGAAATAATCAAATCTACAGTAAACGATATAAGAAAGCAAATTTCCGAACTAAAGCCTTCTGTTCTTGAAATGAAGAATGGAAAAACTGTTTTGATTATTAATTTTTTCTTACAATGATTGATGCCGAAGTCTTAAATTTAATAACAGATGCCTCGTCAACTTTGAAGTGTGCAATTTACAAAAATTCACAGAAAGACTTTCAAAATTTTTATGATTCAAGTGATGAGCAAAACTATGAATATGGAATTTCTCCGTTACATGCCAGAATTAGGTGCATGGAGTTTATTTTAAACTAGCGTATACAATTTCGCGAGAAGGAGAACAGAAAGTTTTCATAAGAACGTAACACCAAAAGAAAAACTATCTGCCCGAAAAAACGTTATACAAAATGAATTTCTTAAGAAGCTTGCATTGAAAGTAGACTGCCCAAAGCAGACTTATGAAAATACTAACTATGGTAATATGTCCAGAGCATTTTTTGAAAATGATGAGGTTACAACCCGAATTACTGGGGTCGAAAATAATATTATAAAAAGGTTGACAGTTATCCTAAATGTTATAAAGTCTAGGGAAATGGTAAATGGCCCAAAGTTTTTGATGATTATACATCAAAAACTGCCCAACTTTTTCTCTAATGGACCCTGAGAAGAAGCTTACTCCTACGGTACAAAAGATTTTGGCTCATGGTAAAAAATTAATTTAATATCAATGCTTACCAATTGTAGAGTTGTCAGAAGAAGCCCAGGAATTCAAAAACAAGGACTACAAAAAATTTAGATACACGAATACTTGCAAAATTTCACGGATTAGACAGGATGAGGACCTTTTCAATATGTAGGCGGCCTCCTCATACGCACTAATTTCATCACAAAGACATAAAAATCTCGAAAGGATTTGGAAGAACATTATTATAGCTCCGATATGTTAAGTCTATTAAATATCGCTCCCAATGTAAATGACTATTTTAAAGAGAACTAACCTAAAAACAGTTACATTAGTTAAAAAAAAAAATTTACGAAATAACTTAATATCTATAGCATTAATATATATTAAAAAACATGCCAAACCATCATGCCGTTCGGATACAACACCTCTGATTTCAATGAAATTCACCACAACTGTTGTATGTCGTTGGACTTTAACAAAACATAAATTTTCAGACCCCAGATTCTTACGGCTTCCGAAATATGACGTCATAACAGATGTAAAAAATTTTAAAAAATCATAAAAGTGTCCTTACAAAAAGCGATAGAACTTTTGAACTATGCAAGCTAATTTAGTTTTTTTGGTATCTTTTTAAAGGTGAAAGTGCGTCCTTTAAAATTGTATGCATATCGTGTCTTTTTTAGAAAAGGTCAAAGGTCATATTTTGGAATCTCGAGTTCAAAGGTCCATATCTGAAAAAGTATATTTTTTAAAATTCTTAAAAAATATATGTCAAGTATTAGACCCTCTTTTACATTTGCAGAAAATTTAAAGTTGGAGCCTCGATTGGTGTCAGAGTTATAGACCAGAACGTAGTCTTAAATATGTTTTGTGTTCATACAAGACAAACCTTACAAAGGCTTATTATTCTAAACCTATTTCCCTTGTGAATTATTTATATTGTATTATTGAAGAATACATTATAGTTTTCATTTATTTTTTTATTACAAAATATTGAAAAAAACATTAAAATAATTCAATTAATTTTTTTTTTAATAATACTGTTTAAAGCTTTCAGTTGAAATTTGTAATGTAAATTTAAAATGTAGTACAAAAAGTATTGAACAAAACAATATTGTTTAATATAATTCAGGTAATTTTTTTGTATTAAAGTTATTTAAAGCTTTTAATTGATAATTTGTGTTTTTAAAATTTTTAAAATTTATTACAAAAATTGTTTTTAAATCTTTAAAAGGTTGAGTTAAATATAATATTTATTCAGACAGTAAAACTTAAATTAGTAACGAACATTTTCAATTAAAAATTCGCTATCATTTGAAAAAATCTTTACTCTTGACTTATTTTCTCCTTCAGGAATGAAACAATGAGGTATTTCTCTTTAGCCGTTTTGCAGATTTACCGATTTTTAAATGTTTCCCTTTATTTTGAGTAAATTGCATTTAAAGTTGCTACTAACACATACATAAAATTATACAATGCTATGTGTGTGTTTATTAAATTTGTTAATGTGTTTGTAATAAAAATGTCTTTGTCTTTTGTGTTGATTTGTGTATTTGCTATATTTGATTAGCATACCTTTAGGGTCTTTATTTAATGCAAAAATAAAATTTCCTAGAATTTGCACTCGAATTTCGAGGGCTGGAATCTACTAGTATATATATAAAAATTTCATATGTACGAGTATATGATAGAATCCATGTTAAAAACAGACAAAACTGTATTTTTCGAATTGGTCATTTTTATTTATTTATTTAATTTTTTGTAATTCAAACACAAAAGAATAAATTCTTATAAGTTACAGTGTTAGACGATAGTAGAAATTAAGTTACACTTATTACAAAAAGGGTACAATTTCAATTTATTTTTAATAGCTTATAATTTTCTAATTTAAATTTCCAAAAATAAAAGAAAGTAATTTTACGATCGAGTTCAAGAGTGCAACAAATCATAAACTTTCTTTAAGTCTTTTTTGGTGTTCATAACTTTTAAATTAAATAGCATGCATTTTTATGTCGATCTTAAAATATAAATATTGCCTTTAAATTGGTATGTATATTGATATTTTGTTTTAAAAGGTCAAATATCATTGGGACCTTCAGTTCAAAGCCTCATATCTCATATACCAAATTTTATAAAATTTTCAAAAAAACACTGCCGCTCACTTGATTAGGTTCGAAGTTTTTTTTTTTGCAAATTTATGTTCATTTCTCTTAAAATATACCTTAAGAGAATGATTTATTGAAACCAAAATTGAGAGATGTTTTCTATACTTATGGAATAGAAAAGATATACTAACATTATTATGAACCCTTAACTTGGTTTTTTTGCTTCTATGTAAAAATGCAAGAAAACATATGTAAATATTAGCTCATTTGATTAGGTTCATAAGAATAAATTCAGTTTATGTTAGACAGCGGAACAAAGCCGTCATAATTTTTGGCTTTTTAAATATTTGCATTACTTTTATACAAAAATCATTAAAAATGTGGCGCGGCAAGCGTTTAATTAATGCGTTTATGGAATCCGGGCTAAGCCATAGGAATGTTGCAAAAAAAATTGGACGAAGTCAAAATTTTGTCAGCCATTTTGTTAGAAGTCAATGTGGTTACGGAAAAAATATGAAAGGGTGTACACATAGTCACAACAGAAGCGGATAGAAGAGCCATCATAAGAGCTGTCTCAAATTCCACTGATCCTCTACACCAGTTAAACAAAAAACAGGAGTGACAGCAAGCCTAGCTACTGTTAAACGTGTTATACGAAGTGCTAAACATTTAAAATGATTTAAAGTTACAAAAAACCACCTCTCAATGTCATTCGTAAAGCAAAACGTCTTCAGTTTGCCCTTTAATACATGTGTTATATATAGGAATGGCAGCGTATTATTCTTTCGGATGAAAAGAAGTTTAATTTAGAGGGTCCAGACGGTTATAATTATTATTTCCACGACTTGCGAGAAGAAGAAAGCCATTTGAGTCGTCTGCATAGTTGTGAGGGTAGTGTGATGGTGTGGGGGTCAATTTTATACTATGGTACTTGTGAGCTGCAATTTCTTTCATCTAGAATGACAGTAAATAGTTACAAAGGTGTACTTGAAAAGGCTTTTCCACATTTTTCTATAGTTTTTGGGCCCATTCCATGGACATTACAACAAGATAATGCCCAGATCCACACTGTAAGGATAGTAAAACAATGGATTCGAAGCCAAAATGTCAGTACTTTAAACTGTCCACCGTACTCTCCTGACCTCAATATTATAGATAATGTTTGGGGATTGCTTTCTCGCCAGGTATATCAGTCGAGCAGACAACATCAAACAAAAGAAACCTTAATTAAAGGAATTAAAAAAGTTTGGGCCGAAATATCTTTACCAATAATTGAAAAACTTTATAACCCCCTCCCAAATCGTATTTTTGAAGTTATATCAAATAATGGAGGATATACCCATTATTAAAACTTTATCAAAATATTCTAAACAAACTCTAAAAATTAATAAAGTGGCATAAAAATTAATATCTTTGTTGTTTTATTTATTTAATAATGTTGAACCTATTAAAATGAGCCAAAATAATGACCTTTTAAAACATGTTTTTTTGGAAAAAAAATTATTAAAAATTTGTCACATATTGTTGCTGCTTTTTTTTTCTTTTAAATGGTTGGAAATGAAATACTTTACAATGTAAGCGAGTACTGTAACTATTTTCTTTATTATTTTCCAAAAAAAAAAATAAATTTTAATGTAAGGAAAATTGTGAACGTAATCAAGTGAGCGGCAGTGTGTGTGATGATAATTAAAGCCTTTTCTTAATTTTTGAAAAGTTTGAAGTTAAAACCTCGAGCACTGACAATTACAATATTTGTAGTGCATTTCATTGAAATTAGAGAAAAATCGAACTACTGTGCGTGTTAACAGGGATTCCCCCAATAGTTTAAACATATAAAAAACTGTAAGCCAATGAAATAATTTCGAAATAAGAATATGCAAAACTATTCGAAAAAACTAATTTCCTCAATTTTATTTGTATTACAACTGCATGAGTGAGTGCAGTTGCATAAGAGTGCATGTTCATAATCACAAATGCAAATGACAATTTCCGTATTTCAAACTATCTAACAAGCATATATACTCGTAAAACTCTGATCATATTTAAGAGTCTTTGGATGTGTGTGTTTGAGTATAATGTTTGCAGTGATTTCCGTTTCACGACAACATATAGAATATTAACCTACGAGTACTTATGTACTCGTATGTAGTTAAAATAATAAATGGCAGGAGTTGATTGTAAACAATTTAACTTTAGAATAGTTAGTTTTTATCTGTTATTTATTTCTTTCTCTCGTTCTTAACGATGATGTTATTAACATTATTCCATAGAAGATGTCATTTTCCGACATTCTTTTCTGTGGTCTTTTTGTGCATGTAATAGACAAAAAAGACGAGATTAAGTTCCTCTATTTCGTATAGTACACATAAAGATAATACCTACCTGTAGTATAGTTAGATGTTGTTGGGTTTTAAATAACAGGTGGAAATCTTCTGCATGAGATGGAGTTTTTTTTAATTAGTCTAACAATTTACCACAGAAATATAGGACCGTACGTATAAAAGAACAACAACAGCATCTAACCAACCTAAAAAATACATGCAATCAACGATAACTGCTAGTTGTAACGAGTATTTTAATACAGCGACAGTTTTCAAAACCATTAACTTGCACTACTACTCAATACTACAACTACAAACATACTTGAAATTAGTGTGGTACTTATTGTATCGGGAATATCTTAAACTTAATAAATCATCAATCTGAAATTGTAATATACAGTTTGTTTGTTTTTAATAATTTCGGATTAAATCCCAGAATTATATATTTTTTTGCGAAATCACTTTTTGGTGTGTTCTCTATCAAAGAATAACATGTATTTTACAAAAATATGATTAAAAAATTACATAAACGAAATAATCTACCCCATAAAAACAAAGTTTTTATTAAAACTCTTTCTTTCCTTATGCATATGAGTTTTGAATCTCTCCGTGACTGTTCGTGACTTTGCGTGACAATTTTAAAATTAATCTTTGGTCACAACAAGCCTATGGACCAAGTTTGAGATTGATTGCATGAGGGGCAATGGGGCTTAAATCACTCCGTGACTGTGCGTGACTATGCGTGACTGTGTGTGAATATCTTATAATTAATCTTTGCCCACAACAAGTCTATGGACAAAGTTTCAGATCGATCGGATGAGGGGAAGTGAGGTTTTAATCTCTCCGTGATTATGCGTAACTATGCATGACAAAATTATTCTATAGTCACAACAAGACCAAGTTCCAGATCAATTGAATGAGGGAGAATGGGGTTGTCCCATGGCAGACAGACAAACAGACGGTCAGACAGACAGACAGAGAGTATGAGTTGAAAGAAAGAGTTTAAAAATAAAAGAAGGAATGAAAGAAAATATATAAAATATTAACCGCCTTTTATAAAATATAGTTATATAGTTTCTGACGTTTTCTTTCAACTATTTTTATACCCTATACCACTATGTGGTTTGGGTATAATGACTTTGTGCTGCTGTTTGAAACTACCAAAAATATTGGACCTAGACCCAATTGAAATTGGCCTAGCCCCCTAGCCTAGCCCCCATACAAATGACCCCTATGAAATCGACTTAAATTTCCATAAGATCCAAATTATCATATACATCTTAGTCAAATTGGGTTTGTATGTGTTTATTACATCCATTAATCAGTAGTCCAAAAATGATCCCTATGGGACAACTCTTAGTCATAGGCCCCATATAGAGCTGCTTCCCGATCTTCACTTAAATCTATCAAAAAACAAAAATATTGCACTGATTCTTCTCAAATTTTGTTTGTATATATTTTTGCAAAATACAAGAGACTTTACCAAACATGGTCGGGATCGGTCCATTTTTGGGCCTAGTCCCATTATAGATATAGCATCCGATATGAACTTTTTCATATCTGCAGCCGAAAAAATTAATAAAAATCGCACTCAAATTTGGTTTATGCTTATTATACCCTCCACTCCAGTGTGCAGAGGGTATATATAAGTTTGTGATTCCGTTTGTAATAATTAGAAAAAAAATCTGGACCCCATAAAATATATATATTTGTGATCCTTATAACAAGCGGATTTGATATAGCTATGTCCGTCTGTCCGTCTGTGGAAATCACGATGACGGCTTCAATCGGGCAACTAGGTCGCCCGTTGGTATAAAAAATGATTCACTAACATCCTGAGAAGTTTGCTATTTAAAATCGTCCAAATCGGTTTGTCTGGTCCCGAGAATTGAACGATGGAGTGAAAAAAGTCTTGAAAAAATATGATTTGCCTATGTTGTTCTTGTCACAATAACGTTCTCAATAGGACAGCTAGGGCGCTTGCTGTTAGTGAGAATGATACATCAACATCATGAGAAGGTTTCTGTTTTCTAAATCGTGACAATAGGTTTCATAGGTGCCGAGAAATCACTGAAAAGGTAAAAAAATATGATGTTTTCCTATATTGTTATTCTAAATTTTTGTATTTTGTCACAGCTGTACTTCTTGTTTTTATGGTCGTTGTGGTAATAATATAAAAATTCATTAATATCAATATTTTATGGTGTAATATTTAAGTTAGTTAATTAATAAAAGAATCTATATAAAATCAATATCAATATTCTGCGATTTTTACAAGATCACAAATTATTACAAATTGATACATACTACTGTTGCAAATATCAAATTACTATAAATAACATTCATATATTCTGCATATGTATATCGATAATAAGCGCATATTAAAAATAATATAAATATAAATTATTTTATTTATACAAAATACTGCAATTTTTAGGGTTGAAAAAAATAGTATGATTTTAAGGGTTCTACTTTTAGTACATACTTGCATTCAAAAGTAGTAGTAGTGAAACCATAAAATTCTACCCTGTAAAAAATTGGTGTTTAAAAAAAATTTTTTTTTGTGAGATGATAATAATATGAATAATACTTAATTATAATACATTTCTAAAATTTATTATTTAATGTTCGGCAAATACCATTCCCGGACTACCGAGAATTTAATGCACGAATTATTCGCATTAGGAATAATCGCGGAGCTCAGCTCAATCAAAGTGCAATGATCGAGCCTCGCCCTGGGAAACATTTGTTCATGCTTCCCTTTGCACAAACGTCATTCCCAACTACCAAATATTGTAGGCACGACCTTTCCACATCAGGAATAGTCGCGGAGCTCAACTCAATCAATGTGCAATGATTAAGCTTCGCACTGGGAAATATGTATTCATTCATTTGTTAGCACAAACCGAACTTCTTATGGCACATTAAAAATAAACTAATTGAGAAGTACAATTCATCATTACGCTGTATTATAATACTATTTTCTTATTTTACTACTAGCTAGTAAACAAAATGATCGTATCATTGTGAACGAAATAGAATTGAAATTCTGTGCAGACTTGTTTTACTTAAGAAACTGTTTCTACAGATATTGAATAAAATCCCAGTAAACATTTTATGCAATAAGTGATCATGTGGAGTCTTTTTGACTCCTCTGTGCTATTAAAACAGTCATAAATGCACTCTTTTGCTGATCACAAAATATTCTTTTGTTGGGAGGAAATATTACCTTACCCCCGACTCTTCTTGAGAACCTTTTTTTATCCAATTTTCTGATTAGTTTCGACTTATTTTTGAGTCGTATTTAATGTAATTTTTCTATAAATCACTTTTTAAGCGTAAAGCAAAAATCATTTCTTAGTCTTTTTTCTAATACCGCATGTGATTAATCAGTTTTAATTAATCGTCAAAAGTGCTCGAAGAAGACACAGTAAATTGACTTTCGTTAAAATAATCTTCGAAATGATTACTGGGATATCGTATATTTTTGTTTACACACACATATACATAACGGCACTAGTAAGCCGAACTCTAATGAAACATATAGACGACAGCGGCTACACGACTACAGGCTGTCAAAAATAAAATACACACGTTTATATGAAAACGATTATTTTGACACCAACACAGCTACACGACCACATGGCCACTTTTGCTGCTGTAGTCAACTTAGGCTAATTTCTATTTTTGTTGGCTACAAAATAAAAATAGTGTTGACAATATAACAAAATATGTAAAAGATATTAGTGCTATGAAATATTTTATTTTGTTGAAAAAATTAATCGCAAAATGAATGCTATAATAATTCTACTAATAAGTAAATTTATTTATTTATTTTTACATTATAATAATGCATTATAAATAAGTAATATATTTAAGACAATTTTATATAGAATCATACATGTTTTTCTATTTTAATAAAGAAAAAAAAATATAATTGGCACTACTGAAATAAAAATGCTTTTGTATCAAAACAGCTGTCGTCTATGTGTTTCATGCGTAAGTAACAATTTAATTTAGTCTTATGAAAGCTTTTGAACAAAGCAGATATACGTCGCATTGTTTTGTGAAATCTAACATTGTTTTTTAATAGGTACCAGTGATGCCAGGAGATTTTTACAGAAATCTCTACGCTAATGAAAAAAATCCCTTTGTTTCCTTGCACCCACTTTTTTTCTCACTACATTTTTCCCTACACTTTTTAAAAAAAAAAAAATAATTTTTAATTTGTTAATTTTCAATTTCAATAATGCAAAAATAACATAAAAACGAAGAAAAATATCATAAAAAATAAGATAAGAATATCATTAGAATTACATAAAAACAACATAAAAAACCAACAGATATAATAAAAAAAATATTTTTACTATTCTGTATAATTCATCTTTTATATGGCTAGATGTGCATTTAAAATTTACACAATTAATTAAAATGGCTTGCAAGTGGGATCTTATAACGTAAACAGAATTTTGGTTGTTGGTTTTAAAAGATATTTTTTCGCTGATTTTATTCTTCCGATATTTCGATCTGCTTCGCAGATCATCTTCTGAGAAATTTTTAAATTTTAATTAGGTGGTTGCGTTGAGTTGAAAAACTTCTTCTCCTTTTACCAGTGGGTAATAGACTTGCAAAAGGAGAAGAAGTTTTTCAACTCAACGCAACCACCTAATTAAAATTTTAAAATTTACCAGAAGATGATCTGCGAAGCAGAACGAAATATCGGAAGAATAAAATCAGCGAAATAAAATATAAAAACTTCTTGGTTTTTAATTTCTTTTATTTCATTATTTATGACCTAAAACCAAACAATTACACAACACAAAGATATATATTTTTAATTTTAAAGTTTAAAATTCAAATATATATAATATTAAGTTGTTAAAAAAAATTTGCAAAAAATCCCTACAATTCGACAAAAGTAAGAAATCTTTTGCATTAAACACATACATACATAGACGCAAATCCATTTATAAATATAAGTATTCCGAAAAAGATCCGAAATTTAAAAATATATTTTGTTTACTATCTTCTATTGACTTTAAAATTGTTGAACGTAAATGCTGAAAATTCAGAGTGTTTGTTGTAATAAATTACTAAATTGATCAAATTGTTTACATTTTCAAATATTTTATTTACATTTGTTACAAATAGTGCAAGAAAACCTAGGTGGATGGTATCAAAGATTCGGCACTTTAACACTCTTACTTGTTTCTATATCCAGTTCGTTGGGCCTGAGAGATAGGGTCTCTAAACGCATGGTATAGGGTATCGTATAGTCGGTCTAGACCGACTATAATTTTCTTACTTGTTTATTATACCGATCGAATCAGAATCACTAACTGATTCGATTTAATGATGTCCGTCCGTCCGTCCGTCTGCGTGTCGATGTAAACCTTGTAATCAAACTGCAGGTCGCAAATATCAATTGATTTTGATGAAATTTTATACATAAGCTTTTATCGGCCATGGGATGAACGCTATTGAAATTGGTGAGAATCGGTCCATGTTCAGACCTAGCCCCCATACAAATGACCCCTATGAAATCGACATAAATTGCCATAAGATCCAAATTGTCATATAGATCTTACTCAAATTGGGTTTGTATGCGTTTATTACATCCATTAATGAGTAGTCTAAAAAAGATCCATGGGACAACTCTTAGTCATAGGCCCCATATAGAGCAGCTTCCCGATCTTCACTTAAAGCTATAAAAAAAAAAAAAAAAATATTGCACTGATTCTTCTCAAATTTTATTTGTATATATTTTTCAAAATGCAAGAGGCTTTACCAAACATAGTCAGCATCGGTCCATTTTTGGGCCTAGTCCCGATATAGATATAGCATCCGATATGAACTTTTTCATATCCGCAGCCAAAAAAATTAATAAAAATACCACTCAAATTTGGTTTATGCTTATTTTCTATGTCCAGTTAGTTGGGCCTATGAGATAGGGTCCCTAAACGCATGGTATGGAGTATCATATAGTCGGTCTAGACCGACTATAATTTTTTTACTTGTTAATCTTAAAATTAATTATAAAATAAAACAAGAATATAGTTTTGTGCAGAGTTAAAAACCAGAATAATAGATGATTCTATTGCTGATCTTAACGTAAAGAAAATTTGTGAGAAATATTCTATGATTAAATTCATAATTTCAAAAATTATCAAGAAATATCTTGAAAGAGGTAAGATGACGGCGGCAGGAGACAAAAGACATGATAATTTAATAGCCAGATACTCGTAGTTTAAAAATCTTTAAAAGTGCTACCTAAGGCGGTCATTAACAATCTGAAACTAAACAATTGAGCTCGAAATGTTTCCCAACTAGCAATCGAGGCTGATCTTGGTTGTCATCGTTCTGTGAAGAAATCACTAAGAAAAATCGTCTGGCTTGCATAAATTTTCCTAAAAAATACTGTATTTGTTAAGCTGTTCTCTTTTCCGATGAATCCAAATTTAATTTAAGAGGACATTATGGAAGAACGTTTGTACGACGACCAAAGAAAAAAGACTAGACAAATAGAACTGTTAAGTTTGGCGGTGGCAACATTGTGGTATGCCAAGGAATGGGTCCAATTCATCTAGTAAAAGATACTCCAACTGGAATTGGATACTGGCAAATTCCAAATGACGCGGAGGAAAATATGCCCCTTGTCTGGAAGTTCCAACATAACAATGACCAGTTACCTAAATCGTATAGTCTAATTGGTATATAGGCTAATCGGTCTGCACGATTTAGGTAACTGTTCAGATTTCCTGCCTAGCTTGGGTATAAATACTACTTTTACTTCTCTACAGATTGACAGCACAAAACCATGTAGAAGACAAGATTGTGAGTTGTGGGATGATGATATCCATCCCTTGCTGCTGTAAACAGGGATGGACACAGTCCGACCCAGGTAACTTGAATGGAGATAATCCATTTATCGCCCATTTAATCCGATTCTTCTGCTGTCCACTAAATATATATTCCTTTTAGTCAGGGAAGTTTTCCCGATGACTGCTAGGGATCTGTTAGTGGGGACACATACTGGAAAGTGTTCTTTCAATAGAAGTTCAAAGGCTTCTTCCGGAGATTCAGTGCATGAACCATTTGTTGTCTTTAAAGTACATAGACCATTTGTATAATCCTGAGAGAGGACCTTTTCAAGTCGCACAGCTTCCGGAAGGTCGCTGACTTTCTCCCAATAGCTCTGCTACGTGATTCTTTTGGATTTATGTAGTAACGTATTCAGTGAGTGCTATTTTATAGGTGTTCCAGTCACCAGTAATCTTAGCCTTATTGAATAATCTTCTAGCTTCACGTTTAAACTTTTCCAGACCATCATTCCACCATGGAAAATTGTGTTAGTGTTCTTAGTCTCTAATTGATCGGTGTATGTTATGATTATAGTTCCGATGCTTAAAAATCAATCTTAATAATACTTCCTATAAGTCTTTGCGAATGATTGGCATTGTTATCCAAATGGTATCGAAAATTATCCCAGTTAGTCTTTTTGGGATTACGATAATACGTATCAGTGTCTAGAGAACTGACCACGTCAAAAACTATGGACTGATGATCTGACATAGAGAGTTCACCAGAAACATGCCAGTTTCAGATGGCGAAAGAAAGATTGGAACTGGTCAAAGTAAGATCTAAAACCTGTTCTATTAGAGTTCCTAAATGCCGGTTCGTTACCCCTATTCGCAATATTTAAAAATAAATTCATTACCACTTCCCCAGATTGTATGGTGGGCATTGGCATCACAGCAGATGATCTGAGCTGAGACTCCCTGCTTGGCAATATTTCACAACTTTGTCGGTGGGCGCTGTATCTACATTGAAGATAGGCAGAGGCCAGCACTATATAATGTTCGCCAGCAAGAGAGTGTACTCTAGCCCGAATGGCGACCAGTTCACCTGAGACGAATTTTGAAATTGGAAGAAGTGTTATTTTACTTCTAACAAACAGGGCCGCTCTGGGTCTTGGTTTTCGAGTATATATGTTTACCTTGCTACAATATACATACGTGTTGTTTTTTTTTTCTTGAAAACAAATATATGTTTTTGCTAAACTCACATTTAGTGTTAATGCTTTATTATATTACTAGATGTAACCCGGTGTGCTTCGCTACACCCTCCCCCTGCCACGCCCACTAATACCATCCCGCCCAATTTTTATTGGACTACTCACATTAATATCTGATGGACTCGTGCAAAATGTCGAGTCTTTCCCTTTTATAGAACACCAGTTATATGATATTATATATCTACTTTGCATGGGCGGTGCTACGCCCACTGCTCCGATCACGCCCATTTTTTTTTGACTGATCATACAAATCACCTATAGGCTCACGCAAAGCCACAAAAGCTCTCTCTTTTACAGTACTCCAGATATATGACATTAAATAGTTGCTTTGCATGGGGAGTGCCACGCCTATTGGTGTGAACCCCCCAATTTTTTGTTCGACTACTCATACTAAGTTCTGATAGGGCCGTGCAAAGTGTCAAAGCTTCCTTTTTTAGCACACCAGTTATATGATATCATATATTTACTTTGTATGGGAGATGCCATGCCCACTGCTCCGATCACGCCCATTTTTTGTCTAACTAATCAATTGAATAACTTATGGGCTCACACAAAGTCCCAAGACGCTCACTATTACAGTACTCCAGATATATGGCATTTTATATTTACTTTGTATGGCGGTTGCCACGCCTATTGGTCCGATACTGCCCATTTTGCATCCGACTACGCACATTAATAATAGGTGACATCAGAAAAATTTGAAAAGCTCTCTCTATCACAGTACTCGAGATATATAATATTGAGCTATTACTTGTATGAGAGGTACCACGCCCACTTATCCGATCCCGCCCATTTCCGGCGTAGCTACTAATATTAACAATAGGTGACCTCACACAAATTTGCAAAGCTCTCCCTATCATAGTACTCAATATATGTATATGATATTAAAAATTTACTCTGTGTGGGAGGTGCCACGCCTACTAAAAATATTTAAAAAGTTATAGCCTATAGCACTTCCCATATCCGCAGTAAGACTCTGTGAAAATTTCAGGAAGATCAGATGAGCAGTTACGGAGATTACCCTCTACAAACAAACAAACAAACAAACACACATTACCTCTTTATTATATTAGTATAGATAAGTGAAGAAATGAAGCAATAAAATCAAATTTGAAAAAAAATAATTTAATTTCAAAACAAAAAACGTTTATAAAACTTAGCACAAGTGTAGAGAATACAATCAGCAACAATACTCCTAGATATTATTTTTATAAATTTTAAAAATATCCCCTTTTGAGATTTTTTATTGCAATTTTATATGATAATGATCCTTGGCATTTCACAAATAAAATTTTGGCATACGTTAGTGTGAAGGATGTTGCAATATTTAAAGTTTAAATATTATATTAACTTTTCACTTTTCGCGCCGCCATTTGTCTGAGTCTAGTAAGATAAAATATTCATGACAAATTTGAACAAACTCAAAGAGGGTGAGGTTGAAAAAGCTTATGTTATACCCTATACCACTATGTGGTTAGGGTATAATGACTTTGCGCTGATGCATATAACTACCAAAAATATTTGACCTAAACCCATCTTTTCTTATAACGTTTTTTTATAAGCATATAAATATTTTCAGATAGTATTTGAATTTATTAAATCGTATAAAGGTTTTTTCCTCCCATTTTCCTTTAAAAATCATTAAAAATAATATAAAAACTATTTAATATCTCTAGATCCTATGTATTATTTGTTGCAATATCTATATGTAAAGATAAGATCTCATATGTAAATATCAAAATTTGTTAAAATATGTAAATAAAGGAAGAATATTAGGATGAACGCTATTGAAATTGGTGAAAATCGGTTCATGTTCCCCATACAAATGGCCCCTATGAGATCAACTTAAATTGCCGTAATAACCAAATTACAATAAAGCTCTCGGTCAAATTGTATATGTTTATTACATCCATTTATCAGTAGTCCAAAAATAAACCCTATAGGACAATTCTTAGTTATAGCCCCCATATGAAGCTGATTTCCGATCTTCACTTAAATCTTTCAAAAACAAAAAAATATTGCACAGATGTTTTGCAAAAAATAAGTGATCTTACCAAATATGGTTAGGAACAGTCCATTTTTTGACCTAGTCCCCACATAAATATAGCATTCGATATGAACTTTTTCATATCCGAATGCAACAAAATTAATAACAATGTGATTCAGATTTGGTTTATGCTTATTTTCTATATCTAATTAGTTGGACCTAAGATATAGGGTCTCTAAACGCATGTTTGATTAATTGTTTCATTTAAATTCTCATTCTCATTCTCAATTCTCATATGTGTTTTAATTGTATAAACAAAAAGAGCAAGTACGAGTGTATGTGAAGGTTCATGGTTCAAAACCTCACGGCCGCCCTAAGTAGAAAAAATTTTCATATAGAAACAATCTATTCAATTAAAACATAACAATTATCACAATGTTCAATAAATCGCTGATGAAGGCTGAAATGCCAGAAACCGGTCCGATTAAGAATACAGTGCAGTTATGAATTTTTGAAATATATGCTTTCTTCTTCTCTACCACGCACCATTTAAACAAAAAATTAAAATTGCATATTAATTACAGTAGTAATTGCAATATGTCTGAAAAATGACGATAAATCTAACAAACACAAAAAAAAAAATAAATTTATAAATGTCCTCATTTTATAATTGATATGAAATTGATTGAAAAAATTGAGGTTGATTTCAAAATCTTGAATTTTATATACATACAAATTCAAACTGCAAACGTCAAAAACAGAAAAAGAGGGCCCAAAATATATTACGAAATAATGAATTTGTTTATCCTTAACGACCGCAATCCATATCCTACGTCGAAATTTTGAATGCAAAAGTCTTTCTTACCGTTTTGTGATAAAACATTTTCTAATGGTGTAATATATTGAATAATTCTGGGAAAGAATTAATAAAAACCAATAGTTTCTTTTCCCATTGAAAATTTTATGCTTTTAAAAATTCCTTCTTGAAATTAACTGTCACCTTTCTGCACACACTTACACACACACAATCATTGTCAGATTGTTAGTTAACTATATGTTGTATTTTATTTTTGTTGTGCACTAAATAAGAAAAAACAAGTAAGAAAATTATAGTCGGTCTAGTCCGACTATACGATACCCTATGTCATGCGTTTAGAGACCATATCTCTTAGGCCCAACTAATTGAATCCAGAAAATAAGCATTAACCAAATTTGAGTGGCATTGTTATTAATTTTTTTTCCTTTGAATATGAAAAAGTTCATATCGGATGCTATATTTATATGGGGACTAGGTCGAAAAATGGACCGATTAAGACCATATATGGTAAGGTAATTTATTTTTTGCAAAAACATATACAAACAAAATTTGAGAAAAATCTGTGCAATATTTTTGTTTTTTTTTATAGATTTAAGTGAAGACCGACCGGGAAGCAGCTTTTTATAGGGGCTTTAACTAAGAATTGTCCTATAGGGTTTTTTTTTTTGGACTACTGATTAATGGATGTAATAAACACACACAAACCCAATTTAACCGAGATCTATATGATAATTTGGATCATATGCCAATATAAGTCGATTTCATAGGTGTCATTTGTATGGGGACTATGTCTGAACATGCACCGATTTTTGGCAATTTCAATAGCATTAATGCTATGGCTGATAGAAGCTCAGATTCCGTCAAAATATGTTTACATTTGCGACCTGTAGTTTGATTACAAGGTTTACATGGATACACACACGGACGGACGGACATCGCTAAAACGACTCAGAAAGTGATTCTGAGCGGATCGGTATAATAAAAGATGAGTCTAGGTCAAATATTATTGGTAGTTACAAACAGCAGCACAAAGTCATTATACCCAAACCACATAGTGGTATAGGGTATAAAAATGTTCATCATCACGATGATGATACTCACTCTTATAAACGTAATCCAGTGCAGGTTATAGTTAAAAATTTCCAATTGAACTATCTCGACTCTGTGGTAAAACGAAATCTTCTTCAATTTCAACCACATACCAAACCATTTCATTTGGTTGGTTGTGGTTTAAAGAACAATAGTCAAATGGAAAGGTGAGTTTCACCTTAATGTTTGCAGTGTATCATATGCATGGAATGTCTGTCACAAATTGAACTGTCCCTGTAAACAATTTCAATGGAATTTAAATTTGATTGCAATCATAATAAAGAAAAATTCAACTAAAAAATTTACGTTCATAAAATACTTGAATTATTTAAATATTTCTAAAAAAGTAGTTTGTAACCATATTTTTATACTCTTTACAACATTGTGCAGATGGTATATGTATATAGGTTTGTCATTCTGTTTGTAATAACTAATTAGAAAATAATATATATATATATATATTCGTGATGCTTATAACAAGTGGAGTTGATATAGCGATGTCCGTCTGTGGAAATCACGTTCATGCCCTCAATAGGTCATCTGAGGTACTTATATTAAGTGAAACTGATTCATTGATATCTCGAACCTGATGCTTTTTAAAATCATCAATCTCGGTTTAATTAGTCCCGAGATATAAATGAAAAATTAGAAAAGGTCTTGAAAAAATATAATCTTTCTATGCTGTTCTTCTTGTTTTTGTTATTGTAAATTTTGTATATTTTTCATAGCTGTACTCGTAGTTATTTTTGTGATTGTTGTGTTTGTGGAATTTGCTCCATGAATGTCTATGTATGGTTATACTGTACATGCCATATTAGTTTAGACCGCCATTGCCACACTCTATTTTATGTTATTCCGAAATAAATAAAAAAAGTCGGCAATATCAAAGAGAAAAAAATAAATAAAATACCAAGTTATTAATAAAATATGAATAAGGCTTAAGTCTAATTTACGGCCAGTAGCCCGATCGGTTCCATTTTTTCATCACTTGTTATTCTAGCAATATATTTTTCTTTTTTCAGCGACTCCTCTCTCGCGAGTTATCTCGGTTTTGAGTTTTGAAATTTAATTGATGGTACTTATATCATCTATTATCCGATCGGAAAAAAGTGTATAATACCAGCAGAAATGGATATATTAAAATATTCCAATATAAAATAATTTATCTATACTCTATACTAATATAATAAAGAGGTAATGTGTGTTTGTTTGTAGGATGTAATCTCCGTAACTAGCCGTCTGATCTTCCTGAAATTTTCACAGAGTCTTACTGCGGATATGGGAAGTGCTATAGGCTATAATTTTTAATATTTTTAGTGGGCGTGGCACCTTCCGCACAAAGTAAATTTTTAATATCATATACATATATTGAGTACTATGATAGGGAGAGCTTTGCAAATTTGTGTGAGGTCACCTATTGTTAATATTAGTAGCTACGCCGAAAATGGGCGGGATTGGATAAGTGGGCGCGGTAGCTCCCATAGAAGTAATAATTTAATATTATATATCTCGAATACTGTGACAGAGAGAGCTTTTCAAATTTGTCTGATGTCACCTATTATTAATGTGAGTAGTCGGACTTTTTGTCTTGTCTTGGGCAGTATCGGACCAATAGGCGTGGCACCTACCATACAAATTAAATATAAAATGCCATATATCTGAAGTACTGTTGTAGTGAGAGTCTTGGAACTTTGTGTGAGCCCATAAGTTATGCATGCGATTAGTTGGACAAAAAATGGGCATGATACGAGCGGTGGGCGTGGCACCGTCCGTACAAAGTAAATATATGATTTCATATAACTGGCGTACTAAAAAAGAGAAGCTTTGACACTTTGCACGAGCCTACCAGATCTTAGTATGAGTAGTCGAACAAAAAATTTGCGGTTTCACATCAATGGGCGTGGCACTCCCCATGCAAAGTAACTAATTAATGTCATATATCTGGAGTACTGTAAAAGAGAGAGCTTTGTGGCTTTACGTGAGCTCATAGGTTCTTTGTGTGATTAGTCGAACAAAAAAATGGGCGTGATCGGAGCAGTGGGCGTAGCACCATTAGTTATCAATGTGATTTGTCGTGGAAAATATATCGCCAAAATCAAAAATCGCCAAACCCAAAAATCGCGAAAAATAAAAATCGCCCAAAAACAAAAATCTTCAAAATCAAAAATGGGCAAAATCAAAAATCGCTAAAAAGAAAAATTGCCACATGCTATTCTAAGTTCAAGTGCTACAGGCTTTAAATTTTTTAAATATTTTTAGTGGGCGTGGCACCTCCCATACAAACTAAATTTTTAATATCATATATATTAAGTACTATGATAGAGAAAGCTTTGCAAATTTGTCTCAGGTCATCTATTATTAACGTGAGTAGTCAGACAAAAAAAATGGGCGGGATTGGACAAATGCGCGTGGCACTCCCATACAAACTTAATATTAAATGTGATATATCTCAATTACTGTATTAGTGAGAGCCTTGGGACTTTGCGTGAGCCGTTTCATAACGATTCGGAAGGGGGGGAGGGGGAGGGTGTAGCGAAGCACACCGGGTTACATCTAGTATAAAATAAATACACAGAAAATTAATTTTTTGTTTTAGAAAAAATCGCGTGAAATAAATAGGAACCGAAAATTTTTTAGAAATCATGCAATTTTATAACCGATATAACTTTCATAAATTTGTTATTTCGGACTATCCGTACAAATATAAAGGAATTTGTACAAAATTTAAGCTCATAATTTCTCCAGCGCTTAAAGAGTTAAAAAGTTACGCCACAGATGAAAATGAAGCTTGTGATTCGTGCTTTTATTGTGTTATTTTATGAAAGTATTTTATGTTTAAAAAAAAAACTACAATCAAAATGCAATATCTTAAATAGGTTTATACGATACTACTTATATAACACAGTTCAATAGAAACGAATGTAAAAATTATGGAAGTTCATAACTCGGAAAATATAGTCCGCCGACAAAAAAAATTTACAAAATGATTTGAATTGTTTCGATTTTGAAAATAATTGAAGCATATATTCATCTCGTCATGTAAAGATGGATTTGTATTTTTAATAAGCCTATTAATTTTTCCAAACCTGTAAGTATAGGGTATGTATTTGAGTCCGCATAGACTGACTTTCAATTCTTACTTGTTTTTATTGTATAACATTTATCTTTGTTTCTTTAAATTAATTAAAAAAGTAATCATACTCAACATTGGTTATAATATTGATGAATTTAACACTCTTACTTCTTTCTGCAGGGATATGCCGCTTTCTAGCCGCTAGGTAAACTCAGATTCCCCTAACTACTATATGAATTTCCAAATATTTTGTTGTTAAGCGGTTTTTGGGGATTTATATATGATTTATGATTTCAAAGTCTTTTTGACTGATTATTGAAACAGTTGAACCCTTTTGTTTGTTTTTGTGCATTGGGTATGATTTCTGAACTTAACGTAACATTGCAAATGAGTTCATTCATTTCGGAAAACTTATTCGAACATATTAGAATCCTTTATCTGATGTCATTTTGATAGTGTAGAAATATTAAGGTTTATTGATAATGACATTTCAATTCATTTAGCTAATGTATGATGTTATCTTTTTTAGAAGGCAGAACGGTTGACGATTTTTTTTTATATGAGATTTAGTAATAATAAACATGGATGGCGTTGAAATATTGTTTGAGTTGTTGAGAGTTTTACAAGCAATAAAACAAACATTTAACTTTTATTTGTTCTATATACATATACTTTTTATACTGTGCTGATGGTTGTAGCTATCAAAAATATTTGACCTGAACCCATCATTTATCAATTGACTCAGAAGCATTTTCTAAACGACTTAGTTGAGATGCCTATAGCATCAGCCACCTCACGCACTTTTATTCTCCGATTTCTTTTGGGTGATCTGAATATTCGCCGTCAATTTTGCTGAACCGACCACATTGGAACGTAGTAAACCAGTTTTTAATCATTGAAGTTGATGATGCAGAGTCTCCATAGTATTTATAAAGCTTTTGCTTTTGATTCGGTGATAGTATTTTCCTCAAAAAATAATGTTTTATGAGCACTCGAAACTCACTTTTTTGGCAAAATTCTCTAAATCACGCAGCTGGCGTAAAAATTTTTCAGTAGTATATTGATAGATAATGGTTGATCGGAGCAGTGATGATTTTTAACTATAGTGGAAGTTTAAAAGGTCACGGAGTTATTAAACTGCCCTCGCACTCTGGACCATTTCACGGGAAGGCGGTAAAAATCGATAACGTTGGATTGGATCGGAATTTGGATATGCAGTTTTCTTTGTTTGGTAGGTGGGACTTTGGCCTTTCATTTTTGATATTAAACGTAAATATAAATAAATAAAAAAAGTTATGGAGGGTTTAAAATACATTTCCATTTTTTGTTGAATTTTAGTACAAAAGTGAAAGGTTAAAGTTTTTTTATATGATGTCTTATTTTTTCAGTGAATTTTACAACTAATACTATTTATAAATTTTGTAAGTTAAATTTTGTCAAAAAATGCCTAGCTTTGGCCCCCCTTAAACTTCTTAGTCCTAACTTTCACAAGGGCCAAATGTTGGCCTTTTTTTAAAGAGCCTGATTTAAAATATAATTTACTAGATGTAACCCGGTGTGCTTCGCTACAGCCTCCCCTCCCCCCATCCGAACCGTTATGAAAGGGCTCACACAAAGTCCCAAGGCTCTCACTATTACAGTAATTCAGATATATCACATTTAATATTAAGTTTGTGTGGGGGTACCACGCGCATTTGTCTAATTCCGCCCATTTTTTTGTCTGACTACTCACGTTAATAATAGATGACCTGAGACAAATTTGTAAAGCTTTCTCTATCATAGTACTTAATATATATGATATAAAAAATTAACTTTGTATGGGAGGTGCCACGCCCACTAAAATATTTAAAAAAAATTAAAGCCTGTAGCACTCCCATATCCGCAGTAAGACTATGTGAAAATTTCAGGAAGATCAGATGAGTAGTTACGGAGATTACCTCCTACAAACAAACATATATTCCTCTTTATTATGTTGGTATAGATTATTAGTATAAATTTTTTTATTTCAATGTTTGCTGATGCTGATATATAATGTTTTTTTGTTTTTTCATTCGGTACAACAATTATTAGATTTTTCGGCGTTCCTACCCTGGATCATGGTACATGTAGCTGCCCATGAGAAGAAGATGGATTATCCATATTAGATCTGGCAACACTTAACTATTGGCCTTGAAGTTAGAATATCCTTTGGCAATTTTTCTTTTTAGCGATTTCTGATTTTGCCCATTTTTGATTTTGAAGATTTTTGTTTTGGGCGATTTTTATTTTTCGCGAGTTTTGGGTTTGGCGAATTTTGATTTTGGCGATATATTTTCCACGACAAATCACATTGATAACTAATGAACTTAGTTGAATGAACACTAATCCCATCCCGCCCAATTTTTATTGGACTACTCACATTAATATCTGATGGACTCATGCAAAATGTCGAGTCTTTCCCTTTTATAGTACACCAGTTATATGATATTAGATATCTACTTGGCATGGGCGGTGCTACGCCCACTGTTCCGATCACGCCCATTTTTTTGTTTGACTAATCACTCAAAGAACATATGGGCTCACGCAAAGCCACAAAGCTTTCTCTTTTACAGTGGATGGTATCCAATTGCATTTGACTTTATCGACTGACAGCTCTTAAGTACCTCCAAATGAGGAACGCATTCAAATGAGAAAAAGATTTCGGGGGCACAGTTATCGGTATAGTTATTATAGTATGTGTGATCAGCTTGAGGCATAGGGATATAAATATTGTTAATTCACGTTACTTTCATTAGGATTTGATGCTGAAACATCCGCTGATCTTGTAGTCCTGCCAGCTCCAATTTAGCTAATGGTTTTCAATTTTTTCTTGGTATCAATTGATGCGGAAAACTTTTCAGCATAGTATGTGGCCTTAGCCTTTCTAATGCATTTATTAACTGTTCTCCTTTAGGTTAGGTTAGGTTGAAAGTGGCTGCTAAACCAAAGGCAAAGCACACTTAGACTCTGGGGTCCATTGTGATACCACGGGACGAATAGGTGTTCCCCTCAGTCCCCACCGTAGAACCAGTTTGAGCTCCTGATGAAGCCCCTGATATGTGAAATGTCCACATTTGAGAGATCAGAGAGATCGTGAAGAAACGGCGATCCCAATGTTCGAAGTCTCATTCTGGAGAGCGCCGGGCAATAGCAAAGGAAGTGCTCTATGCTCTCCACCTCCTCCACATCCATGCAGCTACGACAGAAGTCATTTGACGAGACCCTGAGGCGTTCAGCGTGTCTCCCTATGAGTCAGTGCCCAGTGATAACAGCAACTACTGTTCAAATCTCCCTACGGGGGAGTGATAGTAGCGCGCTAGTGCGCTTATGATTTAGAGCCGGCCAGATCTGTCTCGTGATCCTGCACGTTGATCCATTAGCCCATCTGTTGTCGGTTATGCCGGCGGTGTGAAGCCGAAGTTCCAGCCTAGAAGATTCCAGGGGTATACCAACACATTCCAAGTCCGCTGGAACCCGTAAGGTAGTGCCCTGTCTTGCCAACTCGTCAGCTTTACAGTTTCCCGGTATATTCCTGTGCCCTGGGACCCAAATGAGTCTGATGTCGAACTGCTTGGCCATCTCATTTAAAGACGTGCGGCAGTTAAGGGTGGTTCTTGTTTTCAGGAACATTGATTCCAAGGGTTTTACCGCGGCCTGACTATCAGAGTAGATGTTGACTGCGGTTGTAGACAGAATATTCCGACCCAACCAGTCAGCAACTTCCTTTATTGCCAATACCTCTGCCTGATAAACACTGCAGTGGTCTGGCAACCTGCGAGCCAGATTTAGTCCAAGTTCCTTTGAATAGACTCCGAAACCAACTTGACCACGCAGTTTCGATCCGTCAGTATAGAAATTTATCGAACGCCTGCTACCTGGAACCCCCCCCTGACCAGGATTCCCTGGTCGGTATCAGAGTTTGGTAGTGTCGTTCGAATACACTCCTCGGGGTGGTGTAATCCACGTTCAATGGTAAGTTCCTGTTATTCAGGATCACTCCATGGCCACAGTTATGACCACGCCATTGTATTGTGCTTCTTAGTCGAATGGCCGATGAGGCCGCCGACTGCTTTCCTAATATGTCCAACGGTATTAGGTGTAAGAGGATGTTCAAGGCATCCGCAGGTGTGGTACGAAGGGCACCAGTAATACACATGGAAGCCATTCTCTGTACCCTTGCAATAAGGTTGGTATTAGAGGCCTTCTCTAGTGCAGGCCACCAGACGATGACCCCGTAAAGCAGTATTGGGCGAACCACCGCTGTGTAGATCCAGTAAGCAATTTTCGGGCTGAAGCCCCACCGCTTACCAATGGCCTTTTTGCAGGAGTATAGAGCTATAGCCGCCTTCTTCGCCCTTTCCTCCAAGTTCCGTCTGAAGTTCAGCTTCCTGTCCAGGAATACTCCAAGGTACATGGCTCCATCAGAGAAGGCGATATCAGCACCGTAAAGAGAAATAGGGTCGAAGGTAGGTATCTTATACTTCCTCGTGAAAAGAACAAGTTCCGTTTTGGTCGGGTTTACCCCCAGACCGCAACTACTTGCCCAGCTAGATAGCACAGCGAGAGCCCTCTGTAGAATGTCCTTAAGTGTGGATAGAAACTTCCCATTTACGGCTATGGCCACGTCATCAGCATAGGCGACCACGTTGCAGCCTTGTCTCTCCAATGAAAGTAGCATTGAGTTCAGCGCTAAGTTCCATAGAAGTGGTGACAGAACGCCTCCTTGTGGCGTCCCCTGTTCACGAATCGGGATATTAGAGTCGTTCCCAATTTAGCTGTTATCCGCCTGTTGGCAAGCAGATTTCCAATCAGTGAGATGATCACGGAATTCACTCCTAGACCAGATAGTGCCGCTAATATCGAGTCCGGTGTGACATTGTTAAAAGCCCCTTCTATATCCAAAAAGGCTGTCATGGTGTTTCTCCTACCGAGAGCGATTTCTCGATGGTACTCACAAGCTCGTGAAGAGCTGTTTCGGTTGACCTTCCCTTGCTGTAAGCGTGTTGTCGCGTCGACAGCAGTTTAGGATCAATAACTCTTCGTAAGTAAGAATCTATCAAGCGCTCCATTGTCTTCAATAAGAACGATGATAGACTTATTGGTCTGAAGTCTTTTGGGACGGTGTGTGAACTTTTTCCAGCTTTTGGAATGAACACCACTCTCGTCTCCCTCCACTTCAGGGGTATATAAGCTAAGTTGATACAGCGAGTGAAAAGCCTACATAGCCAAGGGGAAATGTAGTCCGACACGTGCTGCAATTCAGCTGGAATGATACCGTCAGGTCCCGGAGATTTGTAAGGGTTGAAGCTTCCAATCGCCCAGTTCAGTGTTGGTATGTTGACTATCTCCGAAGCAATATCCGTCGTACTAGCGTCTGAGTATCCTGACGCCTGAAGCGACGTAGGGGAGTTGCCCGGAAAATGGGTATCCAGTAGCAGGCTAAGTGATTCCCCACTAGAGGTAGTCCACACCCCCAATGGATCTTTCAGATAACCTAATGTGTGAGGGGTAGAAGCCAGAACCTTTCGCAACCTGGATGCTTCGGAAACGTCTTCTATATTATCACAGAATTTTTTCCAAGAATCACATTTTGCCGTTCTAATCTTCTTCTTGTAGGTCTTAAGCTGCAGCTTGTAGGCCAACCAATCCTCGTCCGCTCTTGAAGACTTTGCCTTGTTAAAGAGTTTCCTGCAAGAGTCTCTGCCCTGTTGCAGCTCGCTAGACCACCATGGTGGTTTCTTCTTGCCCTTTGGCCTTGCCGCGGGGCAAGAAACATCCAAAGATTTGTTAAAAACCGTCGTAATGTGATCCACTAGACCATCTATGTCCTCGGAATTACGCGGTTCAGATAAGGGTATTGTCGCCAATAACCCGGCAAAGGTTTTCCTATACTTAACCCAATTTGTCCTCTTCAGATTTCTGGGGACACTTTCCACCGGGTCGTTTTCTCTAAGTAAAAATTCAATGTATCGATGGTCAGAAAAGGAGTGGTCGTCCAACACCCTCCAACTATCAATTTTATCAAATAATGTGTCCGATACAAAGGTAACGTCAAGAACCTCCCTACGATTGCTAGTTACAAAAGTCGGTTCATTTCCCTTGTTACATATATATAGGTTAGTACTAAATAAAAACTCCAAAAGTAACTCACCTCTTTCGTTCACATTGGTACTTCTCCAGATCGGATGATGTGCATTGACGTCACAGCACAGCACTAGTTGATGTGTAGTCCTTTCGGCTTCCCGGATTAGCTTTGCCACATTGACTGGCGGGATAGGCCCAGGATCACAAAAATAGGCGGAGGAGAGCCAGATTGATATCCCATCTAGCTCCAGGCTGGCCGCTATTACATCCCTGTCACTGAAATTAGATAACAAGAAAATATTAAGGCTGTTCCTCGCCAAAATGCAGGTCCTTGGTGTACCTTTATCTTTAGCGACGAACAGCTTGTAATCAGGCGTCTTCAGTCCACAAACCCTGCCTCCACAAACCCAGGGCTCTTGGATGAAGACTATGTCTACTTCACCTGTCGTCAGGCGAAGTAGAAGTGCAGCCGTGGCGGCTTTACAGTGATGGAGATTTATCTGTTGGAGCCGCATCATCTGAAGCTGCCTGCACAGCCATCTCCATCACCGTGATTTCGGCCTCGTCCTCCGTGCTATCAAGGAGGTCATCTTCGCCACCAAATAGGCCGGAAGCGTTCCCCAGCAGTTCGGAGTCGGATGTTAATTATCCTTCCTCCATGGCTGTTTGGGAGCTCTCCTCAGCCTGGACCTCACCTGTGGTCCCCTCCCCAACAGATTTTTCTACTGGTTTGGCAATCTCCGTGATTGGTTCTTGGTCGCCCTTGTAGACTTTTACTTGGATTTGCCCATAGCCGTAGGAAACTATGCCGTTTGTCCCGGTTAAATGCGGGAGGGATTCGACATTGAGTAGTAGTACTACCTGTCTCCGATTCCCCTCCGCATCACCAAATCTACCAATCTTCCAATTGTGTGTTGGAAGGTTGGGATTGCAGACCTTCAGCATCCTTAACATGGATTCAGCGTCCCCGGGAGTTGCCGGAATCTAAGCATGCGCTCTAGGTCGGGACGGGATGTCATGCTTTTGCACGACATCCAGTTTTGCTCCCGGCCATAGCTCTCCAAGTTTGCTGATGGCAGCCTTATATAGGTCTCTTGATCGTTGATCAGCAAAAGCTATCAACTTTGCGCGGCCTTGATACCAGCCTGCGTCGCGACAGGTTGGAGGTGGACCTGGCATGTCCTCAAGGACGGTGAAGAACACTTCGGCTAATTTAGCCTCCACATAACTCCACTTGTCCTTGGGGATAGTGCCATCTCCATCTCCCCTGTTTATGATTGCCATTACAAGGTTGTCTTTGACAACCTGGCTAAACGACTTCGGCACAGCATTGCCGGCCACCTTAGTACGTTTAGGTAATGGTTTCTCATCTGGCGAGCGCAACCTTTTAGCCGTCTTCGAAGTGTCCTGATTGCTATTACTGCCAGGAACACTTGTCTTAGCTAAGAGGTCCTGTTCTTCAGTGACCTTCTTAGCCCATGTGAGCGATTCTCTCTGTTTTTCAGACAGCGTCGCTGGATTTAATTTTCCCAACCTTTCGATGATTTTTAGGCACAACCTTCTCTGGTTGTACCTTACCTTAGACGGTCGGACTTTGTTACCCCCTGTCTTGGCAAACATAGACCCCTCCTTAGCAGCTGTTCCAAGGTGACCGGATTTGATCGTAGCCACCATGGGTTTGCTGCCGGTGCTGAGGATTGAATTCGGACCGACAACGGACCCCAACCCACTTGAGCTTTGACCAGAGGTTGCAGCGGTTTTTACTTGGCCAGACTCCTGGGTCTTAGCCTTTGAGCAGCTGCTGGCTGAGATAGCGGCAGACTGTGAGGCAGAGCCTCGAATTTTGTTTTGTTTATTTTTTTTGTTGCATTTTGCTTCCATTTTTGGTCCCACGAGTGTAGGGGAAAGAATGTCAGCCGCGTCATAGCCCCCAGTAACGCAGTAAGGGCGGCCCACTGCCTCTACCTACTCGCTGAGATGCCCAGGTATCAGCGAGGCTCCGTTAAAATACAGTCGGTAACCCCTGACTGCAAACCGTCCGGTGAGCACGGGTCGCGTAACACTCCGGATTAGGGGTGAGTAACCTTTGGTCGTGCACCTTCAAGATTCTAGATATGGCCCAGGTTCAGGAAGAGGTACTGAGACAGTAAAACCCATTCCTTTACCTGCCCCATATAAGGAACCGCAGTGCACTTAAGCCACCGCATCGCGACAAGATTGTTACTCGTGGCGATAGAACTGTTCTCCTTGCTGTGCGATATAATTCGAGTAGTTTATCGGATTTAAAACGCTTCCATCGGAAAAAAACATTATCACGATAATTAATAAGTTTTCTAATCCCTGTTGTGAACCAGGGTGTTGTCGCTTACATATTGTCCTGACTTTGATTATTATATAAAGCTGAGATATGATTTTCCAAGATGAATAGCTGATCATCTACCGACAACATAAAGTAAATGAGTTTCCGATCTATTTGGCAACATGCTTCCTCCAAGTATGCATTATTAATGTTTTTGAAGTCTCTTAATTCCATGGTTTTACTGGGAGTTTTCAGTGGTATTTCGTAAGTCATAAAAATAAGGTCGTGCTTAGAAAAACATGGAGCAGACAGTTGGTCATATAACAAAGTGTTTTCTTCATTAGAGCGAAAAAATAAATCCAATAATGTGCTGTTGGTGGCTGTCAAGTGTGTTTTAATATGCATATTCTCAGGAGTGAGACCGAAGGATTTAATATTATCGACCATACTGCAGTTTTCTAAAAAGTTTGAATTAAAATCTCGTGTAATTATAATGTTGTTTTAATAGGGCATAAAATCAGTGTTCAACATTTCATAAAAGTAACCGAGGTCTATATTGCGATTCGGTCTGTAGACACTACTAAGAAGAATTTTACCTCCCACGTCATGTATGATATATGACATTAAATAGTTATTTTGCATGGGGAGTGCCACGCCCATCGATATGAACCCGCCAATTTTTTGTTCAACTACTCATACTAAGATCTGATAGGCTCGTGTAAAGTGTCAAAGCTTCCCTTTTTTTAGCACACCAGTTATATAATATCATATATTTACTTTGTATGGGCGGTGCCACGCCCACTGCTCCGATCACGACCATTTTTGGGTCCAACTAATCACATGAATAACTTATGGGCTCACACAATGTCCCAAAACTCTCACTATTACAGTACTCCAGATATATGGCATTTTATATTTACTTTGTATGGCAGGTGCCACGCCTATTGGTCCGATACTGCCCAATTTGTGTCCGACTACTCACATTAATAATAGGTGACATAAGACATATTTGAAAAGCTCTCTCTAGATATATAATATTGAACTATTACTTGTATGGGAGGTACCACGCCCACTTATCTGATCCCGGCCATTTCCGGCGTAGCTAGTAATATTAATAATAGGTGACCTCACACAAATTTGCAAAGCTCTCCCTATCATAGTACCCAATATATATGATATTAAAAATTTACTTTGTGTGGGAGGTGCCACGCCCATATCCGCAGTAAGAATCTGTGAAAATTTCAGGAAGATCAGATGGGTAGTTACGGAGATTACCTCCTACAAACAAACAAACACACATTACCTCTTTATTATATTAATAATTAGTATAGACAAATTTTAAAATCAAGAAAAATTGTTAACTATATAAAAAAGAGTATAACTTATTATAACTTATGAAAAACTACTTTAAATCAAAAAAATTTTAATAAATATTTCTTCGAAATAGCCTTAATTTTCATCTTCTAGAAGTTGTTTAGCTTCTTCGTCTAATTCAATAGAGATAGTTATCCATTTTTGTCGAATGTCGGTCATATATGGATCTGAAGTGCACAACAAAATAGTGATAAGGTCTTCATTAGTGCAACATCTGCACATTTTTCTTGTGTTGTGCTCGCGAATCAATCTGTAGTCCTTGTTCCTTTTTTCATGCGCTTTTTCTGATAGATCTCTTATTGGTAGCATATGGTTTTTAATTATTTGTTCCCCATGGTACAAAATTTTATGTTTTATTGGCGTACTCTCTAAATTTTTTTGCATTTAAATGCAAGAACTTGTAATATGATTTTGAATCGTCTTATTAATTCATGATCTACACCTGTGATAGATGCTGCAGTTTCTGGATCGGAAAAAAATCTCCTCGCAGTATTTCCATCATTTGAGTTTCCTTCTTTTTGTTTTGGTTGATCGATTATGAGGCCTATCTGTAGATATTTTTCTTGAATTTTTTGTTTTGCTTTCTTTTATCTTAATTTTCTTTGTTTCTTCTCACTGTTTCGCCTAACGGACCAAATTCCAAATCATAACCCAATTTAAGAATATGTTCCATAAATCGTATTCTGACATGAAGAGGAGACATTCCAAGTTCGTAGGCTTCCTTAAAACGTCTTGTGGGGGCGTTGGCTTAATTTACTTGATGTAGTTTGGCATATAATGCAGCTTGGCGATGACTTCGGTTAAAGCTTGTACTTTTTTGTGAGACACATTTTAAAATTTTCTTCAATGTCTTGGTCATCAAATTTAAATATTACTGGTTGAAGTTCTTTAATTTGATCTTTTATTTTTTGAACTTCTTCAGTTATGACATCTCTGGTTTCCTTTTTGAATGCAAATTTTAGTGGTCTTCAATACTTTGTTGAAGAAGGAATTTAATTTTTCCATACATCAATTTCTGGTGCTCTACTAGTTGACGGCTCTAAGCCGCTATAAATTTTTGTTAAGCGCAATGGAACGAGAGATACCATAAATTAATTAGCATCTAACGAATTTTCGGCATTAAATTACTTGTACCATAAGTAGATTTTAGGTGGAGATTTTAATAGTAGGTATCAGTAGTGGGATTGTATTAGAGCAAATTGTTGGGGAAACATTCTATATAAGAAATTAGATTCTTATAATATCAATATAATCTAGACTTGTGATAATACTTACATTTCTGCTAGTGCTCACAGGCAAGGTTCTACACTGGACATATTTCTAACAAATGTTCCTGAAATATTAACACTAGCCTTTGTAATTAAAGATTTAAGTTTGGCTGATTTGCCTGTAGTAATAGAATTAACTTCGAATATAACGAATCTAAGTTCTCTTGAATATGATTTTACTAAAACTAATCTATAATATTAGTAAGCTAGGCGATTTCTTGTGACCGATAATTCAGTTCGAATCTAATTCTCTTTACGAACGGTCGTGTAAATAATTAAAGCGCTTAGAGTACAACTATTTAAAATTAACAACAAGTGTATATTTTTGTTTTTGCAATTGCCTATTATTGATCTCATTTGAACTCACGTGGTAGACAATCCAGCTTATAACAGGAATAAAAATTTAGCGATGGCCCGAGGGGCCAAATCTTCATCAAAAAGAAAGCTTGTGAACAAAAAGATGACAAGACTTCCTCCGGGTTTTGTTAACCCGAACATCGCGTCAACTTCCAGCAACAGATTTAGCCTGCTTGCTGGCCTCAATGATATGGACGTAACTCCTGCATCAAATATTAATGATATTAAACAACACAAACCTCCACCTATAGTTGTAGAAGCCAACGCCTCATTTGCAGAAATACGAAAACTACTTGGTAAAGATTGTATTTTCAAACGTACTTCAATTGGTACCAAAATATTTGCTCCAACTAAAGAATTGTACGAATGCTATAAGCAAATTCTTAAAGAGAGTAAAATGGAGTTTCATTCATATGGCTCCAAAGATAATAGGTTATACACAACCTTTCTACACGGTTTACCCCGCATAAACTCTGAGGACATCACCGAAGAGTTAAAAAACTACAACCTATCCCCTTCTTCGGTGGCTGAAATAGTCACCAAATTCAGTTCGAACAACAATGCTGTTTACAAAGTTCAATTTGTTCGTAAAAATTTTAACCCAACTGCCTTAAAAAATGTAAGGACAATTTCCAATATCATAATTTCTTGGAAAAAAACAAATCTAGGTCCAGAAATAAACCAACTCAATGCTGGAACTGCTTAATGTATGGCCATGGCGGTGAACATTGCCATCGAAGTGCTGCATGTATGATATGTGCAGAACAACATCATAAAAGTGTGTGTCCGTTTAACACAAATGAAAAAAGACCAGCTGTTTTTACATGCTTTAATTGCAAAAAACATGGAAAAGAGAGAACTGATCACTCTGCAAACGACATCAACTGTCCGTTACGTTCTCTCTATTTGGAAACTAGAACAAGAGTAACTTCCAAAAGTCATAACAACAGCAGGCAACAACAAATTATTTCATTTCAATCAAAGGTTGATTTCCCAAATTTAAGTAACAACAACACAAATTGTAACAATAACATCAATAATAACAGCAAAGCTACATATGCTAACCAGCTGAAAACAAACAACGATTTATTTAGCATTGATGAGCTTTTTGATATTTTCACTACAGCTATGGATGATTTGCATAGGTGCACCTCAAAAGTACAACAAATCAAAGTTGTAATGTCAATGGTAAAATACGCCAATGGATTATACTAATAATTTAAACGAATTCAAAATGCTTCACTTGAATGCCAATGGCATTTCAAACTTTTCTAAATTAAAACAATTTGAGATACTAATTGAACGAGAAAATATTAAAGTAGCGTCTTTGAATGAAACTTTTTTTTCAGAAAATCATAGACCCTATTTTAAAAATTATTATTTATATAGAAGTGACAGAACAGATGCAAGAGGAGGAGGAGTAGCTCTGTTAATTCATAAATCTGTCGCTCATAAAAACCTCTTTATATCAAACACCTCATCAATCGAAAACATCTCTATTGAAGTTATTATAAATAATAGACCTATTGTTGTATCTTCGTTATATTCACCAAGATATACTCATAACTTCTGTGCTGATATCTTGAACCTAACACCTTCCACCAAAGAATATATAGTTTTTGGTGACCTAAATGCCAAACATTGTTCATGGAATTGTCGTTCAAATAATACTGCAGGAATCGCACTTAACAACCTACAGCAATCAAGCATTTTTTTTATTCACTATCCTAATAGTCCAACCCTATTCCCCCATCAACACAATCGCGAAGCATCCACAGTCGATATTATTTTAAGCAACTCCGCTTTAAATATAGACGTAAAAACAATGGATTACGAAATACCATCAGACCATCGCCCCATTATATGTACACTTAAAAGGTCAATGGCCTTGCAGGTTGACCTCAATTATTATGATTATAGTGCAACCAACTGGAACATTTATATGAATTTTTTAGACAATAAAATCACGTTATATTCCGATATATACAATACCAAGGCAGTAATTGATCAGGAAATCCAAAAATTTATAAATGTAGTTTTCGAAGCAAGGGATGCGTCTACACCTAAAATAACTCAACAAAATAATTACACATTACCAGAAAATACTGTGAAATATATAAAACTAAGAAGAAGCTTTAAAAGAAAAAGCCAACGATCTTCAAATATAGGCGAGCAAACTTTTTATAATCAATGTACTAAGTTTCTAAGTAACATGATTGATAAAAGTATTAATTCGGAGCGCAATAAGAAATGGTCTCAATTATTATCCAATTTAAAACCAGGTGATAAATCATTTTGGAAAATAAGCAGGAACTTGCGAGGAAAAGGAAAAAATCAAATCGCTCACTTCAAAGTTGGAAATACAAAAATAACATCTGATAGGGACAAGGCTGAAGTCCTGGCAAATACATTTGTCCAAGCAAATAACCTCACTTCGAACTATAACCACTCGGCAGATACACTAATAAATACAACAGTAAATAATTTTAAGAAGGAAAATCCCAGTTCTGAATCTGCAATTTATACATCTCTTGAAGAAGTAATGAATATTGTCTCATCAATAAAACCCTCAAAATCCCCTGGTTTTGACAATGTTCCCAACCTGCTTTTAAAGAAACTACCAATTAAAGCTTTAAAATTACTGGTTATAATATTTAACAGCTGCATCAAACTCAACTATTTCCCAAACCATTTCAAAAATGCTAAGGTTATAGCTATTAACAAACCTAGCAAGCCAAAAACTAACCCAAACAGCTACAGACCTATCAGTCTATTAAGTAACTTAGGTAAAATATTTGAAAAACTTCTACATTCTCGTCCTAGTGAATTTGTAACGACCAATTCTATTGTTGCTAAAGAACAATTTGGATTTAAAAAAGGACATAGCACTACTCACCAAATAAACAGAATTAAAAATCAAATAATCACCAATAAAAACAATAAACGTTCAACGGGTGTAATATTGTTAGATATTGAAAAAGCGTTTGACACCGTTTGGCATAATGGCCTCTTATTTAAACTTCTTGATGCAAATATACCAAAATATCTATGTAAACTTATTTCAGATTTCATTCACGACAGAAGCTTTAAAGTTGCAATTAATAATGAAACATCAACTCCAAAAACCATTACCTCAGGGTTACCTCAAGGATCAGTCTTGTCGCCATTGCTTTACTCGATATATACATCCGATTTTAAAGTCCCAAAATATATGAAAATTGCCTATTACGCAGATGACACTGCGTTAATTTCTTCAAACAAACTTACAAGTGCACTCCTGAAGAAAATGGAAAAGGGACTTATAAATTGCAGTAAATATTTCCACAAATGGAAAATCAAAATTAATCCAAACAAGACCCAAGCAATAATTTTTCCATTCAACAAATCTCCCAAAAGACTGCCAAGACGTCACCTTCTTATTGGAAATAATACCATAAATGTACTTAACGATGTCAAATATCTCGGAGTTGTCTTGGACAAAAAGCTTACATTTAAACAACATATTATGGCTACGTGCCAAAAAGCTATAAAATCATTTAAAGCATTATGGCCACTACTAAATAGAAGGTCATTTCTAAACCACCAAAACAAAAATCTACTCTTCAAAAGTGTTATAAGGCCGATATTAACATACGCGTGTCCTATTTGGAGTGACGCTGCCAACTGCCACCTAAAACGCTTACAAATTATACAAAACAAATGTCTTAAAATGATATATAAAAAGCACTGGAGGTATCCTACAAATCTTCTTCATGAAGAAACCGGTTATGAAAAAATTATCGATTTCATATCAAGGATTAATAACAATTACTTTGCCAAAATTGAAAATTCCTCTTACCCACTGCTAAGAGAATGTATAGAAATAACGTAAAATTAAAAAAGAAATCACCAAATTGAAAATTATATGCTTATAGAGGTCTATTATTACTAATAAACCTCCTATAAGCATATAAACATTTTCAGATAGTATTTGAATATATTAAATCATATAAAGGTTTTTTCCTCCCATTTTCCTTTAAAAATCATTAAAAAATAAAATAAAAGCTATTTAATATCTTTAGATCCTATGTATTATTTGTTGCAATATCTATATGTAAAGATAAGATCTCATATGTAAATATCAAATTTGTTAAAATATGTAAATAAAGGAAGAATATATAATTGAAATTGAAATTGTGACCGATAATTTGTTCTATTGTTTTATCCTGATTTTGACCAAACGTATATTATTTGAAAGGTATTTCTTTTATGCCATTTTGCAGATTTACAGATTTTTAAAATTTTTCCTTTATTTTGAGTAAATTGCATTTAAAGTTGTTACTAACACATACATAAAATTATACAATGCTATGTGTGTGTTTATTAAATTTGTTAACGTGTTTGTAATAACTAACATTACAACTAGTATTGTGATAACTAGCGTTAGTAAATTTAAACTGTGATATTTTAGTTTTCAAATTATTTTTACATTTATTCATACAATTTTGTGTTTTTTATGTCGTATTGTTTATGTCGTAAAGACTAAATGTGTTAAATGTGAAATTGACGAAAGATTATATATTAAATAAAGATCCCTGAAGAAGTTGGAAAAATCCCAACGAAACGTCGGATGGAAAAAAATACATAATCTTTTATTTGATTTTGAAACAGGACCTTAAAAAGCCCGTTAGATTAATTTCTAAAAAATTCATAGCAATATATAGTAAAAAGGTCGAACATAAACTTTAATTGAAAAAATGAGTTTGTTTTTTGTGTTGATTTGTGAATTGGCTATAATTGATTAGCATACCTTCAGGGTCTTCATTTAATGAAAAAATAAAATTTCCTAGAATTTGCACTCGAATTTCGAGGGCTGGATTCTGCTAGTTGGAATAATTATGCGTATTATATAAATAGGCAAATTATAACATATAACAACAAATGAGCATATTGACGAAATGATTACATATTTTAAAGCGTAAATTACAAAAGCTATGCATCGTAGTACACCAAGGAAATCTCCTTCCCCCTCCAGAACAATCTTACCCTATTGCCGTAGAAACACAAGCGATTTCTATCAAATGAAACTCCTTAACCGTAAAATTATTACTGAGTTAAATATGATACGAAATAAGTCTTGGGACAATTTGCTTTCTACATTGGATAACAGTTCTCCGACTTTCTGTAAGCTGACAAACATTTTAAGTAAGAAGAAAAACAATATTCCAATTTTAAAACACGATAACTTACGTTTTGCCAACAATACTGAGAAATGTGAAATACTGGGTCAAACATTCTTCTCTTATCACTCAATTTCAGATAATTTATCTGATAATTTTAATTAATTAAATCAAAATACTTCCAACCAAATTCAAACTAGTATCTCGGAGAAAACATCAATAATTAACACTTAAAGAAAAAAGAAAGATGGAATAAACATTAGGTGTTTAAAAGCACTACCAAGACATGGTTTTAAACACCTTACAATTTTATTTAATGCGTATTTTATACTGTGGTATTTCCCAAAAGATTTTAAAGAGGCTAAAATCATTCTTATCCAAAAAACGAACAAAGCTTCTGAAAGTCCTACTTCATACCGGCCTATAAGCCTGTTGAGTTCTATTAGCAAAATTTTTGAAAAGCTAATTAAAATCAAATTGACACATTTTATCGAATTGAATGCACCAATTCGGGTTTAGAAGCGAATATAATACAGTTCACCATTTAATGAGACTAAGAAACTTAGTGTAAACTAACTTTGAATCCCAAAAATCATCGCGTATGGGTCTGCTAGATGTAAAAGCAACTTTGGATCTGTATGGCATGAAGGATTAATATATAAAATGATCCGTCTGAACTTTGCGGCGGAACTTATTAAAACTAGCAGATTCCAGCGCTCGAAATTCGAGTGCAATTTCTAGTCAGCTTTATTTTTCAACTTAGCCAATTCACAAACCAACACTTTTATGGTTTATTATTATTGTGAATGAAGATAACAAACTCATTAGCAAACACATTAACAAACACATTAACAAATTTAATAAAACACACATAGCATATGTGTAATTTTATGTATGTGTTAGTAGCAACTTTAAATGTAATTTACTCAAAATAAAGGAAAAAATTTAAAAATCTGTAAATCTGTAAATCTGCAAAACGGCTAAAAAGAAATGCCTTTCAAATAATATACGTTTGATCAAAATCGGGATAAAACGGTAAAACAAAACATCGGTCACAAGAAATCGCCTAGCCTATTTATATTATAGATAATACAATGTTTTTTTTAACAAATCGTGCTTTAAAAAAAAATATAGGAACACATTTTTCTAGAAGTTTGGAGATTCCAGCAGATTGTCCGCAAGGTTCATGTCTATCTCCTATCCTATATAATATATATACTGCAGATTTTCCCAGCTTAGATTACTGCACAATGTCTACTGTTGCTAATGATGCAGCAATTATTTACTCTGGTATTTTTGCTAATGATGTCATAAGTAACCTGAAAAGAGTTTTAGAAGAAGGAACAAATTATTAAAATAGATGGAAAATCATGTTAAATTGTAGCAAATCACAAGCAATATATTTTACTGGGAAGCGTAAAGAATGCTATATTCCCCAAATTAATATTAACATACAACATATGTCAGTGACATATGTCAGGAAAAACATCGTTAAGTATCTCGGTGTAATTCTAGATACTAGAATGAAACTTAAAGATCACATACCTCATATCATGAAGAAAATAAATGCACTGACTCGTATCTCATATCCATTTATACATCGAAGTTCAAAACTTAGTATTGCTAACAAGAAACATATTTTAAAGTCAGTTTTCCTTGCAGTTATGTTATATGCTGCCCAACCATGGGCTAAAATCGTAAAATGTCACATCAAGAAACTACAGATTTCACAAAATAAAATTTTAAAATTAATGCTTAACTTACCATGGTTTTTCTCAACTACACGTCTTCATGCACTAGCAGATATTGAATTAGTGGAAGAGAGACTTTTGCAAAATTTTCACCGCCGTTGTACTTATTCTGATTTTTTCATATTAATGAACTTGCTTCATTGTAATTAGTTTTAAGTAGATAAGTAGATTAAGTTTTAATAAAAAAAAAACCAAAAAGGTTTTTGTAAAAAATTTTCCTCCCAAATTTTTTATATATTTTATATGTATTCTAAGTTGGAAAAATTTTTATGTTGAAAAAGATATACTCTTTCCTTTCTGCTTATTACGCAGATGATACTGCGTTAATTTCTTCAAACAAACTTACAAGTGCACTCCTGAAGAAAATGGAAAAGGGACTTGTAAATTGCAGTAAATATTTTCACAAATGGAAAATCAAAATTAATCCAAACAAGACCCAAGTAATAATTTTTCCATTCAACAAATCTCCCAAAGGACTGGCAAGACGTCATCTTCTTATTGGAAATAATACCATAAATGTACTTAACGATATCAAATATCTCGGAGTTGTCTTGGACAAAAAGCTTACTATTAAACAAAATATTATGGCTACGTGCCAAAAAGCTATAAAGCATTATGGCCACTGCTAAATAGAAGGTCATTTGTAAACTCCAAAAACAAAAATCTACTCTTCAAGGCCTATTTGGAGTGACGCTGCCAACTGTCACTTAAATCGCTTACAAATTACACAAAACAAATGTCTTAAAATGATAAATAAAAAGCCCTGGAGGTATTCTACAAATCTTCTTCATGAAGAAACAGGTTATGAAAGAATTATCGATTTCATAACAAGGATTAATGACAATTACTTTGCCAAAATTGAAAATTCCTCTTACCCACTGATAAGAGAATGTAGAGAAATGACGTAAAATTAAAAAGAAATCACCAAATTGAAAATTATATGCTTATAGAGGTCTGTTATTTCTAATAAACCTCCTATAAGCACATAAATATTTTCAGATAGTATTTGAATATATTAAATCATATAAAGGTTTTTTGCTCCCAATTTCCTTTAAAAATCATTAAAAAATAAAATAACTATTTAATATCTTCAGATCCTATATATTATTTGTTGCAATATCTATATGTAAAGATAAGACCTCATATATAGATATCAAATTTGTTAAAATATGTAAATAAAGGAAGAATATATAATTGAAAACTTACACACACAAAACGGATTCGTTGTTGCAACCGAATTTATTGCCAGCCGAATTTTGATAGTCCTATGTACTATCACATTTTTCTGTTGTGATTACTGAATTATATAAAATATATGACTGTATAATGGTAAAAGCAATTAATATTATATATATATTCGATTGTATGCATTGTGATATTTAGTTGATACACTGGATATAATAATTTTAATTAATGATTGTTACAACCACAAATCGAGATTTTTACTATTACACATATAAAAGTCAAAAATTATTATTACTTAATTATTTATTTTTAATAATTTATACATTTTACATTTGACAAATAAAAGTTAATTAATTATCCCTGCCTTCACTAGATAATTCCATGCGATAAAAGAGTTTTCAATTGAAATATATTGTTGAAATATATTATATCATATATCCTTATTTAAATTGTCTGCTAACATTAAAAAAAAAAAATATTATTAATATATATATTATTATTCTTATTATTTTTAGTATTATGAAAAAAAAAATATATTATTATTAAAGCTCTGTGCATTTATAATTTGATTTTAGGTTAAACAAGTAAGAAAATTATAGTCGGTCTAGACCGACTATACGATACCCTATACCATGCGTTTAGAGACCCTAACTCTCAGGCCCAACTAACTGGATATAGTAAATAAGCATAAACCAAATTCGAGTGAGATTTTTATTAATTTTTTCGGCTGCAGATATGAAAAACTTCATATCGGATTCTATATCTATATGGGGACTAGGCCCTAAAATGGACCGATCCTGACCATGTTTGGTAAAGTCTCTTGTATTTTGCAAAAATATATACAACCAAAATTTGAGAAGAATCAGTGCAATATTTTTGGTTTTTGATAGATTTAAGTGAAGATCGGGAAGCAGCTCTATATGGGGCCAATGACTAAGAGTTGTCCAATAGGGATCATTTTTGGACTACTGATTAATGGATGTAATATATACATACAAACCCAATTTGACTAAGATTTGTATGATAATTTGGATCTTATGACAATATATGTTGATTTCATAGGGGTCATTTGTATGGGGGCAAGGTCTGAACATGGACCAAATGCAAAATTTCATCAAAATATATTCATATTTGCGACCTGCAGTTTGATTACAAGCTTTACATGGACACACAGACGGACGGACGGACATCGTTAAATCGAATCAGATGGTGATTCTGATTCGATCGGTATAATTAAAGATGGGTGTAGGTCAAATATTTTTGGATGTTACAAACAGCAGCACAAAGTCATTATACCCAAACCACATAGTGGTATAGGGTATAAAAATGGTTAAATCATAAGGCAATGTTATTAATTGACATTGTTACCCAGTTTCATATGGGATGTGAATATAATATAGGATACAAAATTGATTTTAAATACCGTCTTTTATATATTCTAAAGACATTTACCGAATAATATTAGATATATACACATTACATTACATTACATAACATCCAATATTTTATACATTTAGGGAAACTGTGGACACTATGGCTATGGTTATTTGTATACCAATGTCAAATGGTTGCAAACTCAATTCGAACGCATAGGAAGTTTGTAGTAGTGCTATTTAAAGCGAACTAATATGGAACAGTAATATTTGGCCTTAAATTGCATTTTTATAAATTTAAATAGCTGTTCGTATATCCTATATGATGTACTCTGTATGTAATTTAATTACTACATTTATTTTTGCGATCTGTTGTTTTACTACAAGTGATTGAAAAGTGATTCTGTGTCATATGTCGACATTATAAAAAGTCTACCTCACCCAAGCCAATAATAATCTTCTCGTGCAATTGATCAACTTTGCAACAACGACTGCTTTTGTGACATTCTAACCTGAAAATGAAAGCAGTGATAAGCATCATGAATTTTTCTTGGAGCTGGTCCGATCCCTGACTATATTCGTTTGTAGAACATAGCGGTTGAACATACCTGATGACAACCAGAAAACCCGTTTTCAGGTTACGTGAATCCTCACAAACATTTGTGCCGTTAATACAGGTGTGGGAGATTTTTCATATATGAGTTTCTGCTGCAATAAAAGCCTGACAATTACGAATGGAAGTATTAATTAGTTGGAATATGGCAATCGAGAATTTTAAATCCTTTAAATCTGCTCAAATGTGTTCTCAGTATCTGTACATATCCAGCTTTGCAGAAAGAACGGGAATGCGATTTTGAATGGCAGATTGTTCTTCTAAGCTATAACCATAAATACCAAGAAAAAATTCATACCATGTGGACTGAATACATCTCTAGGTCCCATAATAACATAATTCTTGTACACCATTCAAGAACCAATTTTTTTTTATTAATTTGACACTTTTTTACACGTTACGATTGATTTTGAATTGTTAAATTAAATATTCACGTTATATATGTATAAATGTTCAAAATCAAAGAATTAGGTCTGGCTAATCATATTCTTATCTGTTATGGTATTTACAACAGCAATTGATTCATAAAATTTTCTTTCGGTTAGAAATACCAAATGTAATTACAAATTTGTGTTTCTTTTGTTATAACCGAAAAATAATTCTTAATGGAAATTTTATTGGTAGTACTCTATCCAATTATTTGTTACAATATCTGTTAAAATATTTTCGGTTTGAAATATCTTGGTATAATTGAATTAGTAGTTACAGGCGCCAATAATTAGGATTAAGACATGTTATTCATGGTTTTATTAGGTTGCTTCAATTAAATTTGGCTAGACATTTGTATAAAGAATATGTTTGGTAAACGGAACTAATTTTGTTGTTATAGATACCCTAAATTTAAATTAATTGTATTTATACGGTAGATATAATGGAATATCTATTGTATTTTTAAAAATTAAAGAATTAGAATGGAAATTCATATTACTTTAACAAATTTTTCTAGTTGCAACTGAATTCCAACCAATCTTTTTTCTGTGTGTACCTATGATTATCAAATAATTTTGCCCAAGTTTTTGCTTTGAAAGTAAATAATATATATGGCCTGTTCATTATATGGTCCATTTGATTTTGTAACTAGTTTCACATCAATACAAGGTAGTTTTAAATCGATTAATTTTCTTTTAATCATGAGTGAAAAACTCATATTTAGACTTAAAATGTTCACACAATTAATTAAAATCTTCAATGGTATCACAAAATATTTTAAGACCAATTGAAATTTTTCTAATTACATATTTTCACATTTTTAAGTTATTACAAATGTCATTACTCGTAATATCTTCAACATCGGCAGTGGTTGAAAGTAGTTGCTACCAGAAGCAGCACTATTTTATTTGTTTGTATTTTTTATTCATTATGTTATGCCTAATTGAAGCATTAATATCCACAGCAAAATCACGGTAGTGTTTAATGTTTTTTATGTAAAGAAAAGGGATTAACTAATACACTTTGTTGTTTTTTTTCTCACTAATCTGCTTCGTCTTGAACAAAACAGAATATTTTGGTTTTTGTTTATTTTTTTTATACTGTTATTTTTTACACACGTTTTGCACACACGTCTGTTTAAATTCACGGTAGTAATTGTTGGAAAATATTATTCAACTAATTGACGAGGGTATCATCAGAAAACAATTCTGAAACAATTTCTCAATTTGCTGCCGTTAAGCTGATAAATTAGTAGGTATACAAAAAACAATAACAAATAATTGACAAGCATATTGAAGCAGCCAAATTGGAGATGGAGAAAAGTAAAAAGGAAATGATAATGATCAAACAAGTACGGAAAACTTAAATGGAATTTAATATATTAGCCAAGTTTATAGACAATAGCCAGGTAGTAAGCACACTCAGTAACATTTTGAATATTTGCAAAAGAACTGAATTGAAGAGAACTGACAGAAAAAACTGAAATCGGAACGTAAATTAAAAAAAAAATAAAAAGTTTGCTCTGTCCTCATAAGAGTTCAGAAAAAAACACACACTGAATAAAAAACTCGTACATATATGTAAACAAACATAACTTAGACCAACACACACATATTTTTATTTACATATCAATGATGTTTGTTTTTAAATTTTCTTCGGTGCCCAAAAAAAAAACACGACTTAAAATATAACGGAACTCGAACCTGTTTATTGTACATGTTCTGTTTTTTCTTACTACACGAGCCACAACACGACTTAAAATATAACTGAACTCGAACCTGTTTATTGTAAATGTTCTGTTTTTTTTTCAGTACACGTACCAGAACATGAACTTCAAATAAAGCAACACTCAAAAATGTGTGCTTTATGTGTGATTGAAACAAAAAGTACGTGATACAAAAATGTTCGTGTAAATAACGAAATATTAAAACGAACACAGTCATGGTTGTGTCGGGCACCGTAGAAAATTTAGAAACGCACATAATTGATATGAAAATAAAGATATGTGTTGGCTGCTTTTGAACAGAACATTATGTGTTTCATGTGTGTATTTTCTGAACCTCGGTCCTCATGCATGCAGTACGTAAACTGGAAGCTCAGCTAGTAGATGACAGTTCTGGCAGCAAAAATAAGATATTAATTATCTATACTAATATAATAAAGAGGTAATGTGTGTTTGTTTGTAGGAGGTAATCTCCGTAACTAGCAGTCTGATCTTCCTGAAAATTTCACAGAGTCTTACTGCGGATATGCAAAGTACTATAGGCTATAATTTTTTCATATTTTTAGTGGGCGTGGCACCTTCCACACAAAGTAAATTTTTAATATCATATACATATATTGAGTACTATGACAGGGAGAGCTTTGCAAATTTGTGTGAGGTCACCTATTGTTAATATTAGTAGCTACGCCAGAAATGGTCGGGATCTGATAAGTGGGCGTGGTACCTCCCATACAAGTAATAGTTCAATATTATAAATCTCGAGTAATGTGATAGAGAGAGTTTTTCAAATATGTCTGATGTCACCTATTATTAATGTGAGTAGTCGGACACAAAATGGGCAGTATCGGACCAATAGGCGTGGCACCTGCCATACAAAGTAAATATAAAATGCCATATATCTGGAGTACTGAAATTGTGAGAGTCTTGGGGTTTTGTGTGAGCCCATAACTTATTCATGTGATTAGTTAGACAAAAAATGGGTGTAATCGGAGAGGTGGGCATGGCACCGCCCATACACAGTAAATATATGATATCATATAACTGGTGTGCTAAAAAATGAAGCTTTGACACTGCATGAGCCTATCGGATCTTAGTATGAGTAATCGAACAAAAAATTGGCGGGTTCACACCAATGGGCGTGGCACTCCCCATGCAAAGTAATTATTATATCATATATCTGGAGTACTGTAAAAGAGAGAGCTTTGTGGGATTGCGTGAGCCCATAGGTTCTTTGTGTGATTAGTCGAACAAAAAAATGGGCGTGATCGGAGCAGTGGGCGTAGCACCGCCCATGCAAAGTAGATATCTAATATCATATAACTGGTGTACTATAAAAGGGAAAGACTCGACATTTTGCATGAGTCCATCAGATATTAATGTGAGTAGTCCAATAAAAATTGGGCGGGATGAGATTAGTGGGCGTGGCATCTCCTATGTAAAAAATATGAAGCACTACGAAAGCGACAGTCTTTTGACAAGTTCATTATTTATCAATGTGATTTGTCGTGGAAAATATATCGCCAAAATCAAAAATCGCCAAACCCAAAAATCGCGAAAAATAAAAATCGCCCAAAAACAAAAATCTTCAAAATCAAAAATGGGCAAAATCAAAAATCGCTAAAAAGAAAAATTGCCAAATGCTATTCTAAGTTCAAGTGCTACAGGCTTTAATTTTTTTAAATATTTTTAGTGGGCGTGGCACCTCCCATACAAACTAAATTTTTAATATCATATATATTAAGTACTATGATAGAGAAAGCTTTGCGAATTTGTCTCAGGGCATTTGTTATTAACGTGAGTAGTCAGAAAAAAAATGGGCGGGATTGGACAAATGCACGTGGCACTCCCATACAAACTTAATATTAAATGTGATATATCTCAATTACTGTATTAGTGAGAGCCTTGGGATTTTGTGTGAGCCCTTTCATAACGATTCGGAAGGGTGGGGGGGGGGGAGGGGGAGGGTGTAGCGAAGCACACCGGGTTACATCTAGTAAGTTATAAAAGGGTTAAATGTTAAGGAAGTGAAAATTGACTCACAACCGGCAAGCCAGGCCATCAAAGTTGGAGTTTCTTAGAAAGAGAAGTTAAAGATGAAGGGGATATTGAAGAAGAAGTAATTACTAAGGAACCTATGTCGGTAGATGAAGGTGCTGTCTGGTGTGAAAATAGAAGATGTTGTAAAACGTGCTACTTATAACTTAATATTAGTCTTAAAGAGATAATAAAAGCAAGTAAGAAAATTATAGTCGGTCTAGGCCAACTATGCGATACCCTATATCATGTATTTAGAGACTCTATCCCTTAGGTCCAACTAATAAGATATAGAAAATAAGCATAAACCAAATTTGAGTGGCATTGTTATTATTTTTTTGCCTTCAGATATGAAAACGTTCAGATCGGATGCTATATTTATATGGGACTAGGTCGAAAAGGGGACCGATTCTGACTATATTTGGTAAGTTCACTAATTTTTTGCAAACACATACAGAAACCAAATTTGAGAAAAATCTGTGCAATATCTTTGTTATACCCTCCACCCCAGTGTGCAGAGGATATATATAAGTTTGTCATTCCGTTTGTAATAATTAGAAAAAAAAATTCTGGACCCCATAAAATATATATATTTGTGATCCTTATAACAAGCGGAGTTGATATAGCGATGTCCGTCTGTCCGTCTGTGGAAATCATGATGACAACTTCAGTCGGGCAGCTAGGGTGCTCGCTTGTATAAAAAATGATTCATGGACTTTGTGGGAAGTTTGCTTTTTAAAATCGTTCAAATCAGTTGAATAGGGCCCGAGATCTGAATGAAGAACTAAAAAAAGTCTTGAAAAAATATGATTTTCGAAGTTGTTCTTGTCACGATCACGGCCTCAGTAGAACAGCTAGGGTGATCATTTTTAGGGAGAATGATTCCACAAGATCATGGGAAGTTTTCTGTTTCAAAAATCATTACAATCGATGGAACAGGTCCAGGGAAATCTCTGAAAAAGTAAAAAAAAAAAACCAAAAATATGATGTTTCTATATTGTTCTTTTTGTTATTCTAAATGTTGTATTGTTGTCATAGCTGGACTTGCTGTTTTTGTGGTCCTTGTGATAATAATATTATAAAAACAAACTCTTTGTAAATTTTTTTTATCAACCCTGGTAGAAAAATTATAAAGTGTCCATTCTTTTGGCATCACTAAATTTGTTGTATCATTTTTGTCATGGCCACGAGCCTGCCTGCAAAGTTTCAGATCGATTGGGTTACGGGAAAGGGGTTAAAATTCAATCCAAAATTTTTTCGACAAGCAGACACTACGAGTTAATATAAAGGGAGAAAAAATTCACCAACATCTAAAGTAAATAATGTTAAACTACATAGTTGTTAATAAAAAAAAATAATGTAAATTTACCAAACAAATTTTTATGTATTAATTTATTTAAAGAAAAATACGAAAACAACTTTTGATGTTGTATTTTTAGTGTCTAATATTTACATACATATATGTACATACATACATACATATATTAAATAACAAAATAATATACATTAATTCTATACAGGTATATTCATAATAACCGCATGTTAGAAATAAATCGGCATATTATTTTATTTATATAAAATTCTCCAATATGTATTTTGTTTTAGGGAAAATACATTTCTTTTGTATTAACAAACATTGTCACTTCATTTTGATCAGTGTGAATATGCCACAGTAGATGGCACCATAATTTTTGTTCTAATTAGCTTTGCAATCGTTATTTCTATTTTAACATTAATGTGAACATTTTCAATTAGATATCAAACACAACAATGTTAAGAGTATACACAGGGCTGGTCTTTTATTTCATACGTTTTTCCATTATTCTTTTACAAATATGACCATAAGTTTGGCATATTAACTTTTTGTTGTGTTTACAAAGTAGAGTTACCGAGTTCATCAATGAGTTTTTGCTTTCAAAACAGTTCCACAAAGATATATTAAATTATTATTCTGCTTTACCTACAAAATATCTGATTACGATTACATATGATTTTTAAAAATTGTTTATAATTACTAATGTATTACTATTGACATAAATACAAAATTGCACCTTTTATATTTTCCATTCAAATTTAAGAAAATATCAATTCTAAAAATTGGAATTCAGATTTCCAAATAGAAAATATCAATTGAATTTCAGAAAATCATATTAAAACGTTGGAAATAATAACTTGAAATTTAGAATTAAAAAAAAAATATTGCGATTGAGGATTACATTTCAGGATAAGAAAATATTAATTTAAATTCAATGAAGTTTAGAAAACCTCAAATGATATTTAAGAATTGCGAACGTAAAAATTGTTACATAAATAAAGCGTAATTTGATGAGAATGTTATTTATATATTATTTTTCACAATTTTTTGGATGAAAATTCTAAGTTTTTCAGAAAATAGAGATAACAAATTATTTTATTTAAAATTTTTGGGACATTTGGTTTTTTGCATTTGGCATCCCTAAGTTAAACCAGTGTTCATGATGACTTCAAAATTTGACTTCATGGTAGGCAAGGTAAAACCCAAAACATTGAAGTTCGATAATAATTCCCAGGTAGTAGTATTTGGAGTCAATAAATGAAAATATATTTTATTTTTATTAATTATAATTTATAATTTATTAATTATAATTTATAATTTATTAATTATAATTTATAATTTAATTCAAAATCAAAAGTTGGCATCACTGGATTAAATTTTTTATTGTATTGTGTAAATAGTGAAAACTTCCTTTTAGTATGTAAAAAAAAAAATTATTTTCCAAATATGGCAAATAATAGAAAAGACGAAAACGATCTTTCCTCGCTGACGCGCGAATTACTAATGTGGGAGAGCTCTATATACAATCTCTTGGAATAAACAAAAATCCAGATCAAACCAAAGAATTTGCTGAAATAATTTGGTATTAAGATTAACAAATTGTTTACTTTTTCAAATATTTTGTTTACATTTATTATCAATACTCAAACCGAGGTAGAGGGTATCAAAGATTCGGCACAGCCAAATTTAACACTCTTACTTGTTTTTTGATAGATTTAAGCTAATATCGGTAATCAGCTACATATGGCGCTATGGCTAAGAATAATCCCATAGGGCTTATTTTTGGACTACTGATAAAAGGATGTAAGAAACATACACAAACCCAATTTGACCGAGATCTATATGATAATTTGGATATGGTCGATCTTATAGGGTTAATTTGTATGGTCATTTCAGACTAGGTCTGAACATGAACCGATTTTCACCAATTTCAACAGCGTTTATCCTATGGCTGATAAAAGCTTATATGCTAAATTTTATAAAAATATGTTCATATTTGCGACCTGTAGTTTGATTAAAAGGTACACTCTCAAAGTGATGATCAGTCGATTGGTATAATAAAAGATGAGTCTATGTCTGACCTCATAGTGGTATAGGCTATAAAAATGTGTTTCAAATCCAAATCCTAATAAAAGTTGCATAAAAATATATAATTTTCTGTCATTTCTGTTTATTTTTTATACAAACAAATTGCAAAATAAGACAAATTTCACGCCCAAACTACTTTTTATCGAGTTTCACATTTGATTTCGATCACACAATATATGAAATTCTCTTATTTTTGAGAATATTTTAATATTTATAAATTTTTCACTATGCCAAATTTTAACACTATTCCTACCACTATTCAAAACTATTAACACTATTCAAAAGACCATTTTTATAATTTCGTTATGAATTTTTTATACATAACGTGCTGTGATTTGTAAAAAATGCGCTGAAAACGCATAAAGTTTGTATTAGTCGTTCCTAAATTAAAGTAACTAATTAAAGTGGTCATCTGGACTTGCATGGTAGGAATGTCGGTAGGAATAGTGTTAACAATACATTCTTTTAAACAGTTTTTGCCACACTAGATATTATTGTTACTAAGAAAAACTCTTGTACTTTTGCTTAGCTAATATCTAATTTTAAAGCATTACGAAATCAGGGTTAAACGATTTTAAGTTTTCGTTTATTCAAATATCTCAACCACCATTGTGTACCTAATTTGAGCTATTTTTTGAATTGATATATAATAAGATTACAGATAAATCGGTATAGTATAGTATAGTTTCGTAAAACATATATCTAATCTATATATATAATCTATATATATATATAAAATTTGTGAATATTTAAATGACCCTAAAGGTATGTTAATCAATTTTAGCAATTCAAAATTCAACACAGAGCGTTTGATATATAATTTAAATCATTCGCATTAACAGGGTGTAACGAATTATTATAAATATTTTATTTTATTTAATTTAACATATTTTTAAAACAGACTAAACATAAATTTTATCATTCTCAGATTCTCCTCCATATGAACTATAACTATGCCATTTTTCACACTCATCCGTGCCCGCATATTGCTTAAAAAGGGAACTAAAAATTTACCTTCACGTATTAATATACAGATTCAGAGTATATAGAGAATATATCGGGATTCACACCTTCAATATTGTCTGCATTTCAATTTTTATAAAAATCATGAAATCCTGGATAAATTAAATGAACTACCCTTTTGTTGAGATTTTTGGTAAATGCTTCCCAATTTCTAACGTCGTTGTATCAGACAGTTTTATATTTTGCCTACGAATATTTATGATTTTGAATGGCTCTACTGCCAAAATAGAATTTTTATATTCAATTGTGCCTTTGTTTTTGAACATCTCAGTAACATCACATCTTACCATGAAAATCCGATTTTATCCGTTTTTAATAAAATCTGCTATCTCTCCGACAGTTGATAACAAATAGCTTTTTTTTAGTAGAATACTGAATTATGCCGGTTTTTCTTTGGACGAATTACGTTTTTTTCTTAATATTTGTGAAGTTTTTGCAGATATTTCTATTAGAGAAGAAATAAAAAGTAACAAAATTATCGTCGGTCTGGACCAACTAAACATGAATAGATTTTCACCAATTTCAATAGCGTTCATCCCATGGACGTTTTGGGACCTGTAGTTTGATTACAAGGTTAACATGGATACACAGACGGACGGACGGACAGACGGTCGATTTAGCGATGTCCGTCCATCTTTCCGTCTGTCCGTCTGCGTGTCCATGTAAACCTTTTAATCCAACTACATGTCGCAAATATGAATATATTTTGATGAAATTTGGTATATAATCGGCCATAGGATGAACGCTGTTGAAACTGGTGAAATTCGGTCCATGTTCAGACCTAGTCCCCATACAAATGACCGCTATGAAATCGACATAAATTGCCATAAGAACCAAATTATCATATAGATCTCAGTCAAATTGGGTTTGTATGTGTCTATTATATCCTTTAATTAGCGGTCCAAAAAAATCCGTATAGGACAATTCTTAGTCATAGGCCCCATATAAAGCTGCTTCCCGATCTTGACTTAAATCTATTAAACAACAAAAATTTTTCTCAAATTTGGTTTGTATATATTTATTCAACTTATAAGGGACATTACCAAAAATGGTCAGGGTCGGTCCATTTTTCGACCTAGTACCCATATAAATATAGCACCCGATATGAACTTTTTCATATCTGCTGCCAAAAAAATTAATAACAATAGGGTATCATATAGTCGGACAGGACCTACTATAATTTTCTTACTTGTTTTATATAAATTTGTTATATTGGAATAGGCTTATATAGTATAACTCGTTGCTTGAGTTCTCATTTGATTGTTTTTTGCAAATGTATGTGAATTTAACTTTTTATCAAACAAACTATCTACTGCTTTTGGTTACTGATGAGGGTTGGAGACTCTACCCGAAACAGCTGTATAACCTGTCATGCAGAGTATAGATCAATTTTTGAAACGAATGTGCCAATGTTTTTGTTTTATATAAAGTAAAAACAGTTGATCTTTAGCCTAAATAATTTCAAACTCAATCATAAAATAATTATTGTGTAAACAGCAGAATATTGAAATAATAAAATGTAAATAATATCAGGTATAACCATTGTTGTATAATATACGAGCGCTAGTTGCTGTTCGTATATCTTTCCAGAACAATTCGAAAAAATTCTGCTGATTCTAATTAATCGTTTAAAATATACGGCGTTAATAATTCATCTGCATTTCAAAACTTAAACTACAAATGATGGGAATTTCCTTCATCAACTTTACGTGCTTTAATAATATCCCCATGACTTTCTCATATAACAGACTTTTATATGAAAAGAAATCAAATTTGATTTAACTCAATAAAATCGAAAAGAAATTCTTAATAATAATTACGAATCATATATTTTTGTGCAATTTATGAAGATCAAAAATACAAAATTACAATATTTTTTATTTGTGTTTGTGTGTGTGTGTCAATACATGACATGCATAACAAAACAATACAAAACCACAACAGCTGACATTGATGACTTAATATACAACACAAATTGTATTTACTATATAAGAGTATAATATACATATTATGTAATATCTTTATTCGAGATGAATTTTTGCAAATAAAGCATGTAAACGAAATTCTTTTTACATTTTTATTTATTCATTAGCAGATTCCAGCGCTCGAAATGCGAGTGCAATTTCTAAGCAACTTTATTTCTCAACTTAGCCAATTCTCAGACCAACACTTTTTTGGTTTATTATTATTTTGAATGAAGATAACAAACTCATTAACAAACTTAATACACACACATATCATATGTATAATTTTGAGTATGTGTTCGGGGCAACTTTAAATGCAATTTACTCAAAATAAAGGAACAAATTTAAAAATCAGTAAGTCTGGTGAACAGCTAAAAAGAAATACCTTTCAAATCGGGATAAAACGGTAGAACAAAACATCGGTAACAATAAATCGCCTACCCTATTAATATTATAGATAAATAACTTTTAAACTAAAAATAACAAAATTCAAATTAATATCTCAAATAAGGAACATTACTCCATAGATTTCAAAACTAGTAAAAAATTTACAATTGGCGGCGAGCTAAGCCTTAAGTGCATATAAGTTTTTGTACACCCTTCCTAGCAATTTTATTAACTGCTTTATTCCACCTGAAGTACAAATTTCTTTCAGTTTTAATTAACTTGGACATTTTTCGCAGCTTGAAGTAAATATTTTGTAAAACATTAAAAGAAAAAATTTGATTCTCTATGAATTATTGCTTATTTTCGATATACATATGTAGCAGAATATGATAAAGTTACATGTCAAATTTATGGTTCCATTATTGAAAGAAAAATACTTATTCCACTGTATCAGATGGCAAATTGGAATGAAATCAATCAATGGGTAGACCAAGAGATTCGAAGAAATAATTTACTATCTGCAATTATAACCGAGTCAAACATTGAACAAATTATACATAAATAAAATTACTCACATAATCCAAGAGGCTTCCAAAAGAATTCCAGTTAAGGAGAAACAAATTTGGCAGAAAAAAATTTCTCAATTAACTTTATACTTAATTGGCCAAAGAAAAAGGTTTGTACGTAAATTACAAAGAGCAACCAACATTTCGGAGAGACATTACTTATCATCTGTTGTTAAACAGCTGAATATTTTAATCAACTTTCACGTATCAAATGAGAGAAATGACAACTGGAATAATTCTATTAAAAAATTGCCACCTGGCAACAAAAAGTTCTGGCAGCTGAACAGAGCAATAAGAGGGAATAAAGCAACTGTAGAAAATTTGACAATAGATGGCGCTGATGTATTCAATAATGAAAGAAAGGCAAATATTATAGCGGATGTTTTTGAAAATTCACACCAAATAACTTATAATCAGCAATCGACAGTTGAACGTATGGTATCGAAACACATTCAATGGTTAGACTTACAATCTGTGCCTACCAATGTACCTGATATGTTGACAACCGTGGACGAAGTAAAATTTTTCATTTTTAAGCAAAAAAAATTCAAAAGCACCTGGTATAGATGGAATAAAACCAATAGTTTTAAAACGGATGTCAAATGTATTTTTCAAATTTGTTACAAAAATTTTCAATTGGTGCTTAAAAAACTGTTATATCCCGAAGCAATTCAAAATTGCCAAGGTAATGCCAATACTTAAACCAGGAAAAGATAAAAAATCACCCAAAAGCTATCGTCCCATAAGTATGTTGAATGGTTTAGACAAAATTTTTGAAAAAATCATACTAACGCGACTAAATGAATTTACAGAACAAAACAATATTTTGAGTAATGAGCATTTTGGTTTTAGAAGAGAACATTCAACGATACATCAGGTGAAGAGAATTGTAAATTTAATAAATAGCAACAAAAATCAACGTAAAAGCACAGGAATAGCTTTTCTTGATATTGAGAAAGCTTTTGACTCCATATGGCACAATGGAATTATTTTTAAGCTCAATAAATTTGGTTACCCTATATATTTACAAAAAATTATAAAAAGTTTTTTATCAGACAGATACTTTGCAGTCAATTTGGATAACGAAAAATCTACACAAAGGCACATTCCTGCAGGAGTTCCGCAAGGATCAATCTTATCACCAACGCTGTACTCTATATATACTTCAGACTTTAAAGCCCTAAGAAACCAAACAGCGGCCTTCTATGCAGATGACACCGCATTAATAACGAGTGGAAAACTTTCAAATGCAATAGTGAAGAACATGAAAAAAGCTTTAAGCCATGCTGAAAAATACTTCAACATATGGAAAATAAAGATAAATCATGGGAAAACGCAAGCAATTATTTTCCCTTTTAACAAGTCACCAAAAAGAATTCCGCAAATAACACTTTGTATGCAAGGGACTGAAATTCCAATACTTGATTCAGTCAAATATTTGGGAGTTGTTTTCGATAAAAAACTAACATTCAAAAATCATGTCACACAAGCGGGTGATAAGGCACTAAAGTGCGGAAGAGCGCTTTTCCCTCTGCTTAACCGAAAATCTAAACTAAATTGCAAAAATAAGCTGTTATTATATAATATGTGTATACGACCAATAATGACATATGGCTGCCAGGTATGGTCAACGAGATGTGCCAACACTTATCTTAAAAAGCTACAAATTATTCAAAATAAAAACTTGAAGATTATATACAACCTGCCTAGATGATAAGCAACTGCACTGCTACACAGAAATTCTAAACAAGATCTGTTTAAAACTGTCATTAGTGAAATAACAACAAGATTCGAAGACAGAAACAGGTCTTCAAGTTTTGATTTAATAAGAAATTTGTAAAATTAACTTTTTCTGTAACTTCTGAATAGAAGATGCAAGAAGGGGTTAAAGAAAGAATTTCTTAGAAAACTGAAAGGTTTTTTGCCTATCTTTTTACCTACATGTAAATATTTCCAAATGTTTTTTCACTTATTAAAAAAAAGTAAATTATTTGTTGCAAAACTTTCAGTAAAATCTCAAAGACTGTAGATATTAAATATATGTATAAATTATTTTAATTGTAATGATGATAGTTTTTTAAATAAATAAAAAAAAAAAAATAAATATGATAAAGTTGATTTCCAACAATTCGCATTTAAATTCGTAAAATTTTTTTGGCTTACATGCTTTAAGTATGTATGTATGTGTATACCATTGTAGATTTTGGGTTTCATAGAATCCAAATACATAAAGTGTCAATGAAATTTGGTAGTATCATTTGAATATTACAGCAGCAGCAGTAGCAGCAGTAGCAGATGTAAGATATGATTAGTTTTTATGAATTGAAAGCTGATAAAAAAATATTAAAAATAAATAAATTTATATGTATAAAGGATATTATTGTAAGAATAAAAATATTATTAGAAAATGTTGACTCTAAACTCTCAACGTATTAAGCGTTTAAAGAATTCAACAAACACTCAACGATTATTAGGTCGAATCGATACTAAAATATTTTATTTTTATCGTTTAATAAAATATGTCATATTAAAGTCATTTAATAAGCTCAAACAACATTTATTGCTACAAATTACATTTACTAACATATGTACTAATGTATGTATAAATACACGACCTCATAAGTATTCATAATTCATTTTTCATTTTCTTTTTTTTGCACATGTATAACCTAATGTACCACCTAACATATGTTGCCTGCCAAAAATGAAGAATAAAACAATCAAGATCTTATGCAAAAATCTTAAGCCTCTTTACATATAACATCCCAGTGTATAAATAGGAATATCCATAAATACATATATTTTTTTTGTGTTTTATTGGATATTAAGAATACCCATATATTACAATAAAATATTCATATAGTTTTTATTGACGCTTTGACTTTATTTTGAAAAATATAAAAAGTAAAAGAAATATAAAAAATATAAGAAAAAACCAATTATTGCGCTATATTTGACTGTGTCAATAATAATGACAATCTATAGTAATTGTTAATGAATAATTCTGAGGGGCAGGTAGAAACTGTCAAAAGTTTATTCATTGTCTTATTGAAGAATGAATGAGATATTGGTAATATTTTGTGAATATAAGTATTTTATTATCATAAAAATTATATTTTTCAAAATTTTTCCTCCGTAGAACTATGCAAAAGTACCAGCTGACCCGGCAAACGTTGTTTTACCAAAAATAATCATTTTATCCCTACATTAACTGTGATATGTTTTTTAATTACGGAAGGAATTTTTGTTGTTGGTTGTTTTCATGTTTCAAATAAAAGCATGTATTAAAAATACATGTTGGTTCTTTTCGTTTATTAGGAAGAATTAATATAAATTTTACTAAAATTAAAATATAATGAATATGTACAAAAAACAAAAGTTGTAGAGAATTTATCTCTCTACAATATTTATAATATATAGAAATATTGAAAAACCGATAGGAACCGAGATATTGGCGAAAAACGTACAAAAAGTCGATTTTTTGACCTTTGACCCCTAGGAATCCATAGTCGCGGCCACCCTATCGTCGGTAGGGTTTGAGACAAGTTTTAGGATGTCAAAATAAAGGTTTGTACGAATTTACAGCTTATTATCTTGAATTCCGAGGTGAAATACCTAAATGACTGGACTAATATGGATTTAACTTTTTTCCAAACAAACTATTTACTGCTTCTGGTCACAAATGTTTAAATTTTTAAATATACATTTTGATCTTGTTTATCTTAATTATATACTTTTAGTCTCAATATTTATATATTGCTTTTTATTTTTATTAAAACTAATTTTATGTGTTAACAGCTCTCAAAGTTTTTTCAATACCAATGCCCTACGTGAATTTAAAACTTCTTGCGTTGCTTATATATTGATATATGCTAGCGAATAGTAGTAATGGTTCTAAAGACAGTGTGTACAATATGCTTCGAATTTTGTCCAAGCAACGAGTAGGTATAAACATTGTGCATTTAAATGCACAGAGTTTAAAAAATAAAATGGATGAGTTCAGATACCTGTTTGCCTCAGCTGGCGTTGATATAATCTGTATCTCCGAAAGCTGGTTTTTTTTGGATATAAACGACTCAATTTATAATCTACAAGGCTTTAAACTCTATTGATCTGATAGGAGGAAATTAGTTAACGGAGTCGAAAATAACGTGAAAGGTGGCGGAGTCGCCATGTATGTTAGGCATGGTGTAAACTGTATAGTAAAACTGAGAACAAGTATTGGAAGTGAAATTGAGTACTTGTTTCTTGAGGTGACTATGAAGGAAAGGAGGAAACTGTTGATTGGAAGTGTGTATAGGCCTCATAGAGACATACAAATTGACGTATTTATTAAACTTCTCGAAAATATTTCGTAACAGTACGAAGACATAATCATTGTTGGTGATTTCAATAATAACCAATGCTTTTGCTAAATCTCAGTCCGGTAAATTCGTTAACACCAACACACTTTCACACATCTTTCAATAGTTTGATAGACTTAGTATTTGTTAATCATCTCTCAAAAGTTCTACTATATCAACAGATCTCCGCATCCGCATTTTCAAGCCGTGATATTTTTACTTTATATATGATTCCTGTGTAATCACAGATAATACCTCTATAACTTATCGTGACTTCCGTAATATTAATTACACTACGTTACATCAACATGTAGATAACATCTGTTGGCAGCAGATTTACAGTTTTGATGATGTTAATGACCAGTTGTTTTTCATTCAGGATAATGTTAAAAATTTATTTGTTTTATGTGTTCCTATAAAAACCAAATTTAGGAAAGCAAATCAGCATCCATGGTTTAATCAGGAAATAAAACTATTAATAGATAAACGTAATGTTGCACATGACAGGTGGAAAAAATACAAAACACCAGAACTTCAACTTATATTCAAATCAGCTAGGAAAGATGTTGTAAAAAGAATCCAGTTGGCGAAATCCTTATTTTATCAAAGAAAATTTTCATCAGCTGTTGACAGTCGATCCAAATGGAAAGAAATTCGAAAGATTGGTATAGGTAAAGTGACCATATTTTTATACCCTATATCACTATGTGGTTTGGGTATAATGACTTTGTGCTGCTGTTTGTAACAACCAAAAATATTTGACCTAGACCCATCTTTAATTATACCGATCGAATCAGAATCACTTTCTGAGTTGATTTAACAATGTCCGTCCGTCCGTCCGTCCGTCTGTGTGTCCATGTAAAGCTTGTAATCAAACTGCAGGTCGCAAGTATGAATATATTTTGATGAAATTTGGTATATAAGCTTTTATCGGCCACGGGATGAACGCTATTGAAATTGGTGAGAATCGGTCCATGTTCAGACCTAGCCCCCATACAAATTACCCATATGAAATCGACATAAATTGCCATAAGATCCAAATTGTCATATAGATCTTACTCAAATTGGGTTTGTATGCGTTCATTACATCCACTAATGAGTAGTCCAAAAATGATGACCCATATAGAGCTGCTTCCCGATCTTCACTTAAATCTATTAAAAAACAAAAATATTGCACTGATTCTTCTCAAATTTTGTTTGTACATATTTTTGCAAAATACAAGAGAGTTTACCAAACATGGTCAGGATCGGTCCATTTTTGGGCCTAGTTCCCATATAGATATAGCATCCGATATGAACTTTTTCATATCTGCAGCCAAAACAAGTAAGAAAATTATAGTCGGTCTAGACCGACTATATGATACCCTATACCATGCGTCTAGATACCCTATCTCATTACCCCAACTAACTGGATATAGAAAATAAGCATAAACCAAATTTGAGTGGGATTTTTATTAATTTTTTCGGCTGCAGATATGAAAAAGTTCATATCGGATGCTATATCTATATGGGAACTAGGCCCAAAAATGGACCGATCCTGACCATGTTTGGTAAACTCTCTTGTATTTTGCAAAAATATATACAGACAAAATTTGCAATATTTTTGATTTTTGATAGATTTAAGTGAAGATCGGGTAGCAGCTCTATATGGGGCCTATGACTAAGAGTTGTCCAATAGGGATCATTTTTGGACTACTTATTAATGGATATAATATATACATACAAACCCAATTTGACTAAGATTTGTATGATAATTTGGATCTTATGGCAATATATGTTGATTTCATAGGGGTCATTTGTATGGGGGCTAGGTCTGAACATGGACCGATTCTCACCAATTTCAATAGCGTTCATCCCATGGCCGATAAAAGATTAACTACCAAATTTCATCAAAATATATTCATATTTGCGACCTGGAGTTTGATTTACATGGACACACAGACGGACGGACGGACGGACGGACGGACGGACGGACGGACGGACGGACGGACGGACGGACGGACATCGTTAAATCGAATCAGAAAGTGATTCTGATTCGATCGGTATAATTAAAGATGGGTGTAGGTGAAATATTTTTGGTTGTTACAAACAGCAGCACAAAGTCATTATACCCAAACCACATAGTGGTATAGGGTATAAAAATTAATAAAAATCCCACTCAAATTTGGTTTTTGCTTATTTTCAATGACCAGTTAGTTGGGCCTAAGAGATAGGGTTTCTAAACGCATGGTATAGGGTATCGTATAGTCGGTCTAGACCGACTATAATTTTCTTACTTGTTTTTATCTGAAAACGGGACATCGATTCTGATGGGTTCGGTTATATGAAATGGAAATGCATAGATAATATAATAATATTTTATTTGTCCGTAGTGAGTGGCATTATTTATTTTACGTTACACTACAAAAAATCGTTTATACATTGCTATATTTTTCAGTGGCACAAATTTGTTTCAAAATTTTAGGTGACGATTTCAAATATGTGTGAAACTCTTGGCAGGATTTTTATACCCTATACCACTATGTGGTTTGGGTATAATGACTTTGTGCTGCTGTTTGTAACAACCAAAAATATTTGACCTGCACCCATCTTTAATTATACCGATCGAATCAGAATCACTATCTGATTCGATTTAGCGATGTCCGTCCGTCCGTCCGTCCGTCTGTGTGTCCATGTAAAGTTTGTAATCAAACTGCAGGTCGCAAATATGAATATATTTTGATGAAATTTGGTATTTGATCTTTTATCGGCCATGGGATGAACAATATTGAAATTGGTGAGAATCGGTCCATGTTGAGACCTAGCCCCCATACAAATGACCCCTATGAAATCAGCATATATTTCCATAAGATCCAAATTATCATACAAATCTTAGTCAAATTGGGTTTGCATATATATATTACATCCGTTAATAGTAGTCCAAAAATCATCCCTATTGGATAACTCTTAGTCATAAGCCCCATATAGAGCTGCTTCCCGATCTTCACTTAAATCTATCAAAAAACAAAAATATTGCACTGATTCTTCTCAAATTTTGTTTGTATATATTTTTGCAAAATACAAGAGACTTTACCAAACATGGTCAGGATCGGTCCATTTTTGGGCCTAGTCCCCATATAGATATAGCATCCGATATGAACTTTTTCATATCTGCAGCCGAAAAAATTAATAAAAATCCCACTCAAATTTGGTCTATGTTTTACCTTGACTTAGAGCCAAATCAAAACAACAAGAAGATCTGTGAAGTTAGATATCTTCTCAATGCTGTTGTAAAAGTCGAACCACCTATGAAAATAAATGAAATTGTTCAATGTTATAGATGCCAGGAGTTTGGCCATTCAAAAACATATTGTAGAAAAATGTTTATCTGTGTAAAGTGTGGATTAAATCATCGAACTGATAATTGCCCTAAACCAGAAAATACTCCTCCACAATGTGTCAATTGCCTTCAAAGTCACACAGCAAACTATAAAGGATGTGGAGTTTATAGAGATATATTGAGAAAAAAGAACGCTTATCGTAGACAAAATAGAAATACACCTGAAACAAACAATCAATTTAGAACTGCTAGTTCTCCAACTTTTAATAATAATAATAACAACGCCTCTGCCAATTATTTCGAAGAAAATCCGTACAGCTATGCTCAAACTGTTAAAAATAATAACGGTCAACAAAACATTTTGAAAAGTTTGGAAATATTTTTCCAAAAACAAAATGAATTAACTAATAAGCTTTTAAATATGATGCAAATCATTATAACAAAGTTATGCGTTTAAATATACGTTTAGCAGTATGGCATATCCAATCATACAAGAGAAATAGAAATTTTTCTCAAATTAAACTACATTGATTTGCTTTTAGTCTCCGAGACTCATTGTACTAATAGAAGTTACTTTAAAATAAATGGTTATGACTTTCTAAATACCAACCATCCTGATAATAAAGCACATGCAGGTTCAGGAATTTTAGTAAAATCAACAATAAAATATGAAATATTAAACGGATTTCAGCAAACATATCTTCTGGCAACAAGTATTAAGCTGACATGTGATGATGGTGATTTAGTCGTACCGTCAGTATACTTTCCACCTCGACATAACATTAAATGTGATAAATATGAGGAATTTTTTGAATCACTTGGTAGGCGATTTATCGTCGGTGGTGACTATAATGCCAAACACCCATGGTGGGGTTCAAGATTGACAAACCCTAAAGGAATAGAACTTTTTAAATGCTTGAGAAAGAAAAACTATTCATCCTTATCAACTGGAACGCCAACGTATTGGCCAAGTGACCCACGTAAAATTCCAGATCTTCTGGATTTTATAGTTTACGCTGGTATAGCTAGCCACAAATTAGATATAAAAAGTGTTATTGACTTAAGCTCAGATCACACACCTGTTTTAGTAAGCTTTAATGCCACTGTTGCCATGAAACCTCCTAAGTATCAAGTATTAAAATCAAACACTAACATTTCGGCATTTCAACAATACTTAGATGACAATCTTAATCTTAGAATAAGTCTCAAAACAGAAAAGAAGCTAGACGAAGCAGTTGAAAATTTTACAAACGAAATACACAAAGCAGGGCAAGTTTCAACTCCAATGCAAGAAACATCACAGCAACAAGTAAATCTCGGAATATCCTTCGAAATACGTCAGTTCTTAGCAGAAAAAAGAAGGCTTCGCAAAAGATGGCAAATAAGTAGAAACGTAAATGATAAACGTTTATTTAATAAAGCAGTTAAAGATCTCAAGCATTTACTATTTGAACACAAGAATGCAAAAACATCAGAATTTCTTGAAGAAATAAACAACTCAAAATATGATGAGCACCTGCTATGGAAAGCTACCAAATATATTAAAAGGCCATCAAAAAAGAGTATTCTTCTTAGAAAATCCGATGGTTTGTGGTGTAAAACAGATAAGGAAGTTTCAGAGACATTTGCTCTTCATTTAAAAAATATATTTACGCCATTTTGTTACAACACAACAAGGCAACAAGAAGAAATATTGGACTATTTATCTTGCCCGTTACAAATGGACTTTCCAATAAAATATTTTACTCCAAATGAAGTTAAAAATGAAATAACAATGTTAAATAAAAAGAAATGTCGCGGACACGACCTTATTGACGCAAATGTTGCCAATCACTTAACTCGTAAATGTATTAATTTTCTAACTGTAGTTTATAATTCAATATTACGACTTAACCACTTTCCAAATCAATGGAAATGTGCGGAAATCATAATGATACAAAAACCTAATAAACCTAACAACTTAGCATCTTCATTTAGACCAATAAGTTTGCTTACAACTTTTTCTAAGATATTTGAAAAAATGTTTTTTAAAAGATTATCACCAATTTTAAATGAAAGAAATATAATTCCTGAACATCAGTTTGGATTTCGACACAAACACGGTACTCCTGAACAGATACACCGAATTGTAAATGTTATAAGAGATGCTCTTGAGAAAAAAAAAATACTGCTCTGCGATTTTTCTTGATATTGAACAAGCATTTGATAGAGTCTGGCATCTAGGGTTACTCTATAAAATAAAACACTGCACCTTATTATCAATTTTTTAAAAGCTATTTATCCAATAGACACTTCTACGTAAAAGTCAACGATGAAAGATCAGAACTTTATGAAATTAAAGCTGGTATACCGCAGGGAAGCGTATTGGGTCCAATTTTATATACAATTTATACAGCAGATATACCTACTCCTGATAACGTATTGGTCGCAACATACGCAGACGATACAGCAATAATTGCCGTAAGCGATTCTCCCGATGAAGCATCTTTACTTGTACAAACGAGCTTAATGAACTTGACCATTGGCTACAAAAATGGAACGTGAAAGTAAATTCTGATAAATCCAACCATACAACATTTGCACTCAGACGTGGTGAATGTCCCAATGTTACCATAAATGGTAACTTAATCCCAAAAAGAGAAAATGTAAAATATTTGGGAATGTTTCTTGAAGACGACTTACCTGGAGAGATCATATTAAAAGCAAACAACAACAACTTAAAATCAAAACGAAAAAACTTTACTGGCTCTTAAGTTCAAATTCTCAGTTAAGTTTAAATAATAAATTACGAATTTATAAAGTTATCCTTAAACCAATCTGGACATGTGGAATTCAATTATGGGGTACCGCTAGCAACTCCAATATTGATATTCTTGAGAGATACCAAGCCAAAACACTGAGGCAAATCCTAGATGCACCATGGTATATTAGGAATAGTGTTATCAAAAGAGATCTTTCTGTATCATCTGTTCGAGAGGAACTTAGATCCGTAAGCGAGAGATATCTCCAAAGACTAAGTAATCACAATAACCCTGTGGCTATTACATTATTAGACGACACCAACGAAATTAAAAGACTAAAGCGCAGCCATATCTTAGATCTCCCGTTCCGAAAATAAATTATCACTTAATATTCTAAAAATCATCTTATTTATTTTGTTTTATGTTATGTATCTCATTGGAGTTACATAACCTCTGTGATATATCTATTTAATCAAATTTGCTTATTATCCTTGGATAGATTGTAAATAAAGAATGAATTAATAAAAAAAAAAAAAAATCTTAGTCAAATTGGATATGAATGTATATATTACATCCATTAATCAGTAGTCCAAAAATGATCCCTATTGGACAACTCTTAGTCATAGGCCCCATATAGAGCTGCATCCCGATCTTCACTTAAATCTATCAAAAAACAAAAATATTCCACAGATTTTTCTCAAATTTGGTTTGTATATATTTTTTCAAAGTAGAAGTGACTTTACCAAATATGGTCAGGATCGGCCATTTTTCGACCTAGTCCCCATTTAAATATATTATCCGATATGAACTTTTTCATATCTGCAGCGAAAAAAATAATAAAAATGCCACTCAAATTTGGTTTATGCATATTTGCTATACCCAATTAGTTGGACTGAAGAGATAGGGTCTCTTAACCATGGTATAATAGGGTATCGTATAGTCGGGCTAGACCGACTATAATTTTCTTACTTGTTTAATATTAACTTTAATAATTAACATAGCCTCCACCCAACGATTTTCCCTAGAAATTTTGTTGTTGATTCCATTCATCAATTTTCTGCGATGTTACGTATTTAGATACGAGTGAATATTCATCGAATACTTCCGTATCTTTATTGCAATCCATATGTTCCTTTTCGATCAATATATCTAGAACTTTTTGAACATCTTCCCACTGTGGCACTTTCGTTAAATTTGCCCAATTAAGTTTTTCTAAATCTTTGTTATAAACAGTCCATTGCTCTAAATGCTCTCGACTAGTTTTATAAAATTCTTTGGCCTTAATTTTCACGAAATTCTCGTCAATATTGGTGTAACCATCTTCTTTTAATTTTTCAAGTAAAACCAAGGACTAAATATGGAATAAAGTGAGTTGTCTCTTTCTGAAACAAATTCTCTTTTAATTTGTTAATTTCACTTGCTGCTTCAATTTTTTTTGGCAATTTATATATTACAAGTTTCTACAGCAGCTGAAAGATCCGAGGGAGGCGGACACACAGAAAAAAAGGTGTGACATTTATAAAAATTATAGTAAAATTTTACAAAGTTTTGTGGTAATTATACAACTACATAAAATTAACGATAAATTTTGTTTCACCCCGTCAATTTAAAATTTTTTTAAAGTCTTTTTAGTGTCTAAGCAAATTTGACTCAATACGATAAAATTGTTAAAAAAAAATCGGAAAAAATTTTGGTACCGTGAGGATCGAAAAAGTACAATTTGTTTGTCTGGTTGGTACAATAACAGAAAACATATTTTCCATCCCTGGGTAGGTTATTGTTATGTACTGCACTTTGGCCTCTTCCATATTAAAACTCTTTGATTAAGTACAAAAACATCATTATAAAAAAAAAAAAACAATTACTCTATTTTTGTCTCTTGTGTTTCGTAATATATTTATTCATACTAGCAGATTCCAGCGCTCGAAATTCGAGTGCAATATCTAGACAGCTTTGTTTTTCAATTTAGCCAATTCAGAAACCAACACTTTTATGGTTTATTATTATTGTGCATGAAGATAACAAACTCATTAACAAACACATTAACAAATTTAATAAAACACATAGCATATGTATAATTTTATATATGGATTAGTAGCAACTTTAAATACAATTTACTCAAAAAAAAAAAGAAAAAAATAAAAAAAATCTGCAAATCTGCAAAATGGCTAAAAGGAAATTCCTTTCAAATAATATACGTTTGGTCAAAATCGGGATAAAACGGTAGAACAAAACATCGGTCACAAGAAATCGCCTAGCCTATTAATATTATAGGTTTATTCATATTCTGCAACAAAGAAAGAAGAGATGATTTTTGTGTTGCTGCATTTCAGGTTAACCAAGCAAATTTATAGAACTGCAATTTCTATTTTTTGCAATGTTTTTTTTTTTTGTTTTATTTTGGTTATTAGTTTGACGGGCGACGTCAAACTAAAACGTAACGTATTCTTATTTTGAGAGGGGCGTAAATTTTTTATTTTTTACTTTTTCAGAACAGTAATTTAAGTTTATATACCATGAATTGATTCAAACAAATTCATAAGAAATTCAGTTAAATCGTTTCAAATATTTTTTTTTTAGATGAAATTATTTTCAGCTGACTTGTGATGTATTTTATTTATATTTATTTTATTTTATTAGTATTATATAATACAATTAATGATACTATATACTAAATTTGAAAAAGAGTACTAGCATCTATGGCCTTCGACTCCATGATGTATTTTAACATATTTACATATATTAAAAAAACTATCTTTGACGAATTTGAAGATTTGTTCTTACATTTTTGAACAAATCAACTATCTCTTTTTTCGAATTTCTGAAAACGGGACATTTTTGCGTCCCCGAGTTGTTGTCGGGGACAATGGGATAAAACAGCTGAAAACGGGACGGTCCCGTTCAAAACGGGACGTATGGTCACGTTAGGTATAGGACATAAAAACACCTCACCTTGTAACGCTATTGATGTAAACTACCTAAATGATAAGTTTGTAAATAATAATGTGCAATCGCCCGTATCCAACATTTATAATGATTTATGCATTGTTCCCATTGAAAATCGTTTTAGTTTCCGCTGTGTAAAGTCCTAGAAAGTATCTTAGCAATAAAATCGAATGCTGTTGGTTTAGATGAAATGAATCCTTTATTTATAAAAGCCCTAATCCCAAAGCTCTTGCCTTTTCTTACTCATCTATTTAACACTATCTTTACAAAATCCGTACTTCCTGAAAGATGGAAACTCTCAAAAATTATCCCTATTCCTAAACAAAACAATGATTTCCGGCCTATTGCAATTCTCCCCTTTTTATCTAAAGTAATGGAAAATCCCATGTGCAGACAAATGAACCATTATCTTGGTCAGAATAATATTTGGTCCGATTTCCAGCCTGGATTTGTGAAGGGAATAAGCTGTATTACAGCGCTAACAGACGTGATTGAAGATATAAGAGCTGAACTTGATAACAGTATGGTTTCATTCTTAATACTACTGGATTATAGTAAAGCTTTCGACACAGTAGACCATTCCATATTAACGAAAAAACTTACTTTTTCATTCAATCAGCGTGCAAGCTTGTCAATTCATATCTCACTGGGAGATCCCAAGTTGTAAGTTTGAATGGTAAAAATTCAAATGCCCTTAATGTAAACAAGGGAGTTCCGCAAGGATCCGTACTAGGACCTCTTTTATTCTGTTTATATATTAATGAGTTACCAGATATAATAACTCACAGCAAGGTTCAAATGTATGCCGATGACGTTCAAATTTATAACAGTGCAGCTTTGAACAACATTAATTCGTGTGTGAATAATATCAACTATGATTTAGCCAACATATACAACTGGGCTTCAGCCAATGGATTATGCATAAACCCTTTAAAGTGCAAATGTATTTTTCTCTCAAAAAGTAATATATATTTAAATGATGATATTCAACTATATACAAACAACGAAACTATTGTATTCGTAGATTCTTCGAAAAATCTGGGAGTAATATTCAGTAATAAATTAACTTGGTCTAACCTATCAATTCCGTTGCATATATGGAATGCTTCGAAATCTTTGGGTCGTAAAATCCTCCACACCTTTTAATATACGTATGTTGTTAGCTAAAACGTATCTCATCCGCGTTTTATTATATGGCTGCGAAATTTATGCAAACTGTGATAGAAATGACTTTAGAAAACTCAAAGTTGCTTACAACAATATTGTTAGATATATCTACAACAAAGGACGTTGTGAATCTATATCCATTTATTCATAACAGATAAATCAAATGAGTTTTGAAGATCTCCTTAAATTTAAAAGCCTTATTTTTTACACAAAATTATAACATCAACGTTACCTATCTACCTTTATAGAAGGATACAATTTGCTAGATCTATTCGTGGCAAAAATATAATCCAAAAAAGATTTATTAGCCTTATATCACAACGTCAGTTTTTCATTTACTCCACAGTCTTGGGAACCTTCTTCCTAATCCTTTTCAAATCATAAGCAAAGCTAACAAGTTTAAAAATGAGCTGCTTAAATTCCTTTGTAAAATTCAATTTATCAACTAATTTCTTTTCTTTTTGATTAAATTCTTTATACATTAGTTACCTATAAATTTAATTTTTATATTCTTTTCTTTTTATGTTATTGTTAAATATGATTTATGTTCTCATTACTCACTAGCACTATAATTTATAAGATTTTTGTCTTGTTGTGCACCTAGCAAACAACAATAAATCTGAATCTTTGATAGCCTCCACCTTTTTCATTTTCAATTTTCATTTTTAATTTATCATTTTCTATTTTTCACTTTTAAATTTTCATCTTTCGTTTTTCATTTTTAGTTTTTAATTTTTAATTTCTCATTTTCCACTTTTCATTTTTCATTTTCCATTTTCAATTTTTCATTTTTCATTTTCCATTTTTCATTTTTCATTTTTCATTTTTCGTTTTCAATTTTCCATTTTCCATATTCCACTTTCAATTTTTCATTTCTTATTTTTAATTTATTAATTTTTCATTTTCCATTTGCCATTTTTAATTTAAAATTTTTCATTTTCCATTGTTCATTTTCCATTTTCCATTTTTCATCTTTCATCTTTCATCTTTCATTTTTCATTTTAATTTTTAATTTTTCATTTTGCATTTTTCATTTTCCATTTTTCACTTTCCATTTTTCATTTTCCATTTATCATTTTTCATTTTACATTTTACATTTTCCATTTTTCAACTTTCATTTTTCATTTTTAGTTTTCCATTTTCCATTTTTAATTTTTCGTTTTCCGTTTTCTGTTTTCCATCTTTCATTTTTCATTTTCCATTTTTCAATTTTAATTTTTAATTTTTCATTTTCCATTTTCCATTTTTCTTTTTTCATTTTTAATTTTTCATTTTTCATTTTTAATTTTTCATTTTTAATTTTTCATTTCTAATTTTTCATTTTTCATTTTTCATTTTTCATTTTTCATTTTTCATTTTTCATTTTTCATTTTTCATTTTCCATTTTTCATTTTATTTTCATTTTCCATTTTGCATTTTCCATTTTCCATTTTCCATTTTTCATTTTTCATTTTTCATTTTTCATTTTTCATTTTTCATTTTTCATTTTTCATTTTTCATTTTTCATTTTTCATTTTTCATTTTTCATTTTCCATTTTCCATTTTTCAATTTTAATTTTTCATGCTCCATTTTCCATTTCTCATTATCCATTTTTAATTTTTAATATTTATTTTCCATTTTCCATTTTTAATTTTTCATTTTCCATTTTCATTTTCCACTTTTCATTTTTCATTTTACATTTTACATTTTTCATTTCCGATTTTCAATTTTTCATTTTCATTTTTCATTTTCCATTTTCCATTTTTCAATTTTAATTTTTAATTTTTCATTTTCCATTTTCCATTTTTCTTTTTTCATTTTTAATTTTTCATTTTTCATTTTTAATTTTTCATTTTTAATTTTTCATTTCTAATTTTTCATTTTTCATTTTTCATTTTTCATTTTTCATTTTTCATTTTCCATTTTTCATTTTATTTTCATTTTCCATTTTGCATTTTCCATTTTCCATTTTCCATTTTTCATTTTTCATTTTTCATTTTTCATTTTTCATTTTTCATTTTTCATTTTCCATTTTCCATTTTTCAATTTTAATTTTTCATGCTCCATTTTCCATTTCTCATTATCCATTTTTAATTTTTAATATTTATTTTCCATTTTCCATTTTTAATTTTTCATTTTCCATTTTCATTTTCCACTTTTCATTTTTCATTTTACATTTTACATTTTTCATTTCCGATTTTCAATTTTTCATTTTCATTTTTCATTTTCCATTTTCCATTTTTCATTTTTCATTTTCAATTTCCATATTTCATCTTTAGTTTTTCAATTTTCGATTTTCCTTTTCCATTTTTCAATTTTCAATTTCCATTTTCCATGTTAAAACTTGCTTAGGCCAATTTGACACGTGCAGTATTAATATACACACAACTGTAATGACTTCAACAATACGAAGAATTACAACATATACAACATACAACATATCTTAAGAAAAACAACAAACACACTGAAAAATTTTATTTTTTCAAGAGTTTTTTCAAAGTTTCATTCATAACTCATGACCCTTTCGACCGATTTTGACGATTTTAAATAGCAACTCCTTTGGGATGTTAATAAAAGATTTTATACAAAAAAGAACGGTCTAGCTTAGATATTGACGGCGTGATCTGATTTCCACAGACAGACGGACAGACGGACAGAGGGTCATCGGTAAATCAACTTCCCTTGTTATAAGGAATAAGAAAATATATTTTTTTGGGGCCTCAGGAATTTATTTCGATGCGCCACACCGGAATGACAAACCTATATATACCCTCTGCCACTGAGGTGTGGAGGGTATAAAAATGAATAATATATAAAATATATAATAAATATATGAGAGTTGGTGACTCTTCCCGTAACAGCTGTATAACCTGTCATGCGGAATATAGATCAATTTTTGAAACAAATGTGCCAATGCTTTTTGATTTATTTAAAGTAAAAACATTTGATCTTGAGCCTGAATAATTTCAAACTCAATCATTAGAATGATAAAGTTCGAAAACAAGATTTTTTATTTTTAGAAAAAATAGTAAAATTACAATGGTCAAAATATAATACATATATTGAAAACTCACTTTATAACAGATGACCTCACAGAAATTTGCAAAGCACTACCTGTCATTACACTTGAGATGTGTGATGTTTACTTTGAATGGGAGGTGCCATGCCTGCTGATCCGTTTCCGCCCATATTCAGCAAGGCTACTCACACTAGCAATCTGTGAAATCACACAAAGTATCGTTACTCTCCGTTTTATATTACTCAAGATAATAAATATTGAAAATTCTGTTTTCATAGGATGGACACGCCCATTTATTCGATCCCGCTCATTTTCGGCACGGCTACTTTTATAAGTAACGGATGACCTCGCACAAATTTGTAAAGCTCTCTCTTTCATAGTACTCGAGAAGGATGTTATATTGAATATTTACTTTGTGTAAGAGCTACCAAGCCCCGTAAATTATTCAGATATTTTAATAGTTATCCCACTGGTCAGGGCAGAGACGGATCCAAAAACTCAAAAATCATTAAAATGGGTAAAGTCCTTCTTGAGTTAGTTAGTTAATTGTTCCTTATTACATTCATTTCTTTGTTTTACAAATAATAAATATTTATTAAACATACGACTTTGACTTAATGTCGTCAGTCGGAAAATAAATTTTTACTATTTAAAAAATTTTAGAAATGTGTTTTGTATTATAAAAAATTTTAATAATTAAAGTCATCGATTAAATCCTTTCTGTAACCAATCGCATCTATAATATATTTAGATATTTCCTTAGAATTATCTTTCGCGTTTTTTAATATTGTCTTTAACTCATTTTCTGTGAAAGCAATTTTATATCTTATGTGATTTAGTATAGGACATTTGGCTAAAAAATGTTGGATATTCTCAATTTCTTGTAGATTGTATAATGAACATAAGCGATTTCTTTGTTGCTGAAACCTGGTTCCATTAAGGGGGGGATAGTACATTCGCGGCAGAGAAAACAGACCTTTTTTCAAAAATTCATAACTCAGTTAAAAACAAACATTTTCCCAAAATTGTTCTTTATTATTGTAGAGAATTAAACAAGTTACAAGAAAAAAAATTCAAAAAAATAAACTTTTCACTCAAACATGGTTTTATAGAGCTCCAAACTGGCGGCAGAGAAAAAAACGGGGCCTCGTGGTTGCAGCGCTGGGAGTCGCAAAAATTTTACGATCTGGAAAAAAATGACTTTTTCAAATATTAACAATATTGGTTATCGTATGACGAGCTTTTTTTTTAAATTTTTTTTTTAATTTTTGGTGATGTTCCAAATTTAAAAGTGTGTTTTTTCGAAAAAAATATTGACTTTAAAAATTCATAAAAACTCGTAAAAAAATTTAAAAAAAAGCTCGTGTCAACGATAGCGAATCGAGTTTAATAAATACAAAAAAAAAAATTCGGCAAAAAATGAACCCGCTAGTGCCGCAACCAGTACGAAAAACATGGTTTCGAGATAAACGCGTTCAAAGTTTGTGAACATGCCATGCCTGCTTCGTACTGTATGCCTGCGTTATCTTGTGTTGTGCTGTTTCTTACAGTTTTTTGCAATCGTGTAGTAATACGAGCTTCTTTTGAAGAAATTCAAAAACACAAAAAAAAAACCCACCCTTCAAGTAGGTACGAAATAACATCCACCAAAAGTCAGGTAGCAAGTACGTAGGTAGCGCGAAAATTAAAAATGCGCTCTCACTAATCTGGCTGTAACTTTTGAACCCGTAGGAATTTTTCCATGAAATTTTTTTTCTCAGAATCTAAAAAATATTTACTAAAATACAAAATTATAAAAAGGTCGATTTCAAAAAACGGCCAATGTCATGTCCCCCCTTAAGCTCTAATAGGTCACATCTTGCCTTAAAGATGAAACTGATAGCGTAGCTGTTGTTGGTGTGTTGAAAATAAGATTGTGGCTCTCTAAAATTAAGCTTTGAATAAAAGCGTTCCCAGCTTTCTCTTGTTGTGCATTGTGTTAAATTTATTGTATTTAAATCTCTAGCTAAGGACTCAATATGCACATAACAATACGATTTTTTTTCCATGATGATTTTTGTAAGCTGAATTGGTTATCTATTATTAGAGTACTCATATAATGTTTTTATAACAGTGGTGGCCATCGAGAGAATTGAGTTAGTAATACACTTATCGAAATCCATGGACGTAACACAATGCCGATATTGAATAGGTTTGTGTAGATTTTGTATAAATGTTTATATGAATGATTAAAAGGGAAAATAGTTGAGTTAACGAAGAATATGGTAAAATATTAAATATATTTTTTTTGTTTTAAAATTTTAAATCTTACATTCTGAAAATGTAAAACAAAATGTGAGGAACATTTAATCTCTTTTATCCATAAGTTTGAAGTTTATTAAATCAAATAAGTAATAATAAGTAATTCATTTATTTAAAAAACAAAAAGAAAACAAAAAAAAATAGCAAAACTTAAAAAGATAAGATATTTCAAATGTTAATAAGTGGTATGTTACCAAAAACTAAAAGAACTTACCAGTCTGCAGTAACTGGGTATTTTTTAAAATAAAAAAAGAAATGCATAAAAGACAGCTATAATGTTGTCAAATGAAGGCGACGAATGTAATTTATAGAAAATGTTTAATTTATAGTTTATCGAGTCTTCGAAATTTTCTCAACATTTTTGGTTTCTTTTAAACAAATATTCTCTCTGTATCTATTAGAAAAAATATTTATGAATTTCAAAAGGCAATGCGACATAGACCTGCTTTGTTCAAAAGCTTTCTTAAGACTGTATGAAGTTGTTGTTTACTTTTACTCTTTGGTGAGTATTTTTGTTTTCGTTCGGCTGTATACATATAAGAAGCCGAGCACCAGCGTGCTTGGTACGGCCTTCACTGTTTTATAATATACCGCATATGTAGATCCAATATATATATATATACTCACAGTAAAAAAAGCCGATATTTATTTTACAAGGATATTTAAAATTTTTTCCGACAAATAAGATTTACTATTGTTTAGCTGCTTGAAGTTTGTTAGATTGTTTTTCAAAGGACAAGTATTGAGCATTTTCAAAACTGCCCACCTAACAACAACAAATTCTAGGAACGTAATACATAAAAAGCAAGTTTTAAAGTAAAAATTCATTATTTATTTATGTAGAAAAATACAAATTAAAAAAAAAAATTGATAGTTTAGTGAGTTTTTAAGTTTTATTTATACATTTTTAATGTCTAAAATATTTTCTTAAAATACGTAAGACGGTTTAATTATTACTAATATCGTGTGGGGCCACCTTTTGCTTTGGTGACGCTTTGCACTCGATTTGACATGCTCTCGTAGAGTTTTCGGATTAAATCCATTGAAATATCATTGTACCAAGTCGATTCAATTATTTCCTTCAACACTTGCATATTTGTTGGTTTTTGCTGGAACAGTTTTCGTTTTAAAATGGCCCAAACGTTCGCAATAGGGTTGAGATCGGGGCTGTTTCCTGGCCATTGCATTGACTCAATACCCAAAAGGTCCTTATATTCCTTTACCTTTGTCAAAATAAATAGTTCATTATTATAAAATTATTAAAAAAAAATTAAAAGAAAACATTGTTTTGAGTGAGATACTTACCGCTTTTGAACGATGACAAGGTGCAGAATCGTCTTGAAATATGTCTTTATTTACATGTTCACTTAGTCGGTCGATGCTAGGTAAAACGCCGTTTTGAAGAATTTTAATATAAGCTACAGAGTTAACATATCCTTCCAGAAGAAGAATCTCTCCAACCCCACAGCTCGTTATGGCCCCCCACACCATCACATAGGGAGAATGCTTTACAGTGCTTCGAAGGCATTCGTGACTGAACCTTTAATTTTTTCTGCGGCGCACCATACATCCCGAATCTGAACTGATGAGATTAATTTTGCTCTCATCAGAGAAAATGACTTGTGCCCAATCATCATACACCCAACTCTTTTTTTCTAGACACCAGTTTAAGCGGGAGGACCGCATTTTAGGTGTGAGAGGCGGTTTTTTCGCAGGTCTGCGGGCAAACAAGCCATTTTCTCTCAAGCGACGCTGTACAGTTGAGGTGCTTATTTCCATATTTTGGCTATTTTTTAACTCCGCAGCAATTTCGGGAGCTGTTTTAAATCGAACGCGCTGTACTATTCTAACGATGTCCCTGTCATCCCGCTCAGTGGTCTTTCTTGGACGGCCACTTCCAGAGCGACGTGATAAACAAAAACTTTTTCCAAAATCGTCGTACGGAAGATTCGTTACACCGAACTTTATATGATATATCCACATTTGTCATATTTTGCTGCTTATATGCAATTATATCAATTTTTTGTTTTTCGCTCAAAACCATTGTTTTTTTTAAATCGATGTTTCAACGCCGAAAGATGAGAAATAAATGCACCATTTGATAAAAATTTTACTTGATAGCTCAGAAACTTATAAACAATCATAAAAAAACTAAAAAGTTCCGCAACATAACGGTATTGACCAAAAGAGAATCAAAGAAAAAACAAATATATGCAAAAATTCTCGTCGGCGTTTTTTTTGACCGTGAGTTGTTTTCAGCCCCAGTTTCTAGCATCAGGGCATATGTAGGTAAAAAAGGTGGTATTTCAGAATCTTATTTAGAAAAAAAAAAACGTTGAAGTTTATATACTTCATCAAACAGAGAAAATCCCCATATTTGGGCACCATAGGACTGAATCGCACGGCATACTGATCTAAATATATTCCTTTTTGCTTACATACTTATTTCTTTTTTTGCCAAAAAATCTTTCCACGTTGCATTTATGCTACTTTTTGCATATAAATTTCTTTGTTCCACATGTTTCATAAATACTATTTTAGGAGACAGCGTTACTCCCAGATAGGTGTACTCATTTGTGATCCATATGGCCTCACCTTTAAATATCCACTTTTCACTTTTAGCTATTTTTCCCCCTTTTCGAAATATCATAATTTCAGATTTACACAAATTCACTTGCAGATTCTAGATTTCACAGTACTTCTCTTATTTATTTATAATTTTTTGCAATGCTACAACATCATCTGCTAAAATTACAATGTCATCAGAATAAATTAGTAATCTTATATTTTTTGAGCATACGTTTACACCACCTCCCACATATTCATAGAAGTCATATAGGTATATGGAGGAAAGAGTCGGCGAAAGCAAACATCCTTGTTTAACTCCAGATTCAGTACAAAATTCATCAGATATACACATAGCCCATAAAATCTGCGTTCACCATTAAAAAATTTATAAGTGTTATAAAAACACAACATAAATATTTAATCCAAATCAATTTTTTTCATGTATGTTTTCTTTACATGTTTTATTTCAAAAATCAAAAAAGAAACTCCAGATTCCTCTCTTCCTTTTTGAAATAACGGTATATTAGTACCACAACAAGTAAATATAGCCACCAAAAAGTCTGCGTTCAGTTTGTTTGTTGTGATAATACCGTTACTTTTTCAATTATTTTTTCTACTTTTTGCTCACTTTCTATTACTTATTATTATAATTGATCGTTTAACAAACTCGGTGGTCAATTTATTTAAAAGTGATAATAATTTCAAAAAAATGGAAACCAAAAATAAAGAAATTAGTGTATCAGAGAGAAAAATAATTATAAAATTGTGGAAAGAAGGAAAAAGCTTCCGAAAAATTGGCCAAACTATTGGGAGAACATATTCTTCTGTCCAACGAGTAATAAATAATTTCAAAGAAACCGGAATTTTAACATCTAAGCCACGGTCTGGACGTCCAAAAATATTAACAGTTCGGGAAGAGCGTACCGTAATCAATATGGCAAAGGTAAATCCTAGAATTACTTCTTCAAAAAATGTGGGAAATATAAATGAAATGTTTAAAAAAAGTATTTGTGCCGAAACTGCTAGAAAAATTTTACGCAAAGCTGGATATCATGGCAGAATCGCTAGACGAAAGCCGTACATTTCACTTGTGAACAGACGAAAGCGCATTGAATTTGCACATAAGTACATAAATAAGCCTCCGGAGTTTTGGAAACAAGTTATATTTTCAGACGAAAGCAAGTTTTGTATATTTGGCATAAAAGGCCGTCAAATTGTGTGGCGTAAATCTGGAACTGCGCTTGAGAAACAAAATCTTGTTGGTACAGTCAAACACGGTGGTCAGTCGGTCAGCTGGAATTTATTGAGTCCACAATGGATAAATGGGGATATTTGAGTATTCTAAAGAAACATTTTAAACAAAGTGCAGAAAATTTGAACTTATCAACGACGTTTTGGTTCCAACAAGATAATGATCCAAAAAACACATCGGAGATCGTTAGACTTTGGCTCTTATACAATGCTCCAAGACAGCTTAAAACACCCCCCAATCGCCCGATCACAATCCTATTGAGCATCTTTGGGATCTAATGGAGAAAAAAATACGTCAGCATATAATAACAAGTAAAGAGACCTTGCGAAGTGTTATGCAGACAGAATGGGCGAAAATAACATCTGAGGAAACAGAAAAGTTGGTCAATTCAATGCCAAACAGACTAAGTGAAGTCTTAAAACAGCGTGGCTATCCCACAAAATATTTATTTTAATTTATCTTCATTATTTCTTAACTTTTTGTAATTTGTTTTACGACTGAACGCAGACTTTTTGTTTCCAATTTTATTTGTTTTACCCCGTTATATCAGAAATGAAGTGAGGTATCTGAATTTTTTTTTGTTGCTTTTTGAACTAGATAATGTAAAAAAAAATACATAAATAAAAATTAATTTGAATTAAATGTTTATGATGTGTTTTTATATCACTTACAATACATTGTAAGGTGAACGCAGACTTAATGGGCTATGTGTATCTTCTCAATTTCATACATTAAATTGTGTATGGCTGTATATTGCTTGAATCATACCAACAATTTTTGTCGGTATTTCAGTATCATGAAGTTTGTAAATTATAGATTTTCTGCAAACGTTATCAAATGCCGCTTTGAAATCTACAAAAAATGCTTAAAGCTTTTTGTTTTCTTTGTATTTTAATTGGGCAATTGCTGTTATATTGTATAAATTATCTTAAGTCGAGGATCCTTCTCTAAATCCAGCTTGGTACTCTATTAAAATATTATGCTTGTATAGCCAAGAATTCAATATATTATTAATTATACCCATAAAATTTTGCTTATTGTATTCATGAATGATATTCCACAATAATTGCTTACTATCTTTTTGTCGCTTTTTTGTAAATTGGGAAGATTAAGCTGGTTGTGAATTGTTCTTCTAATTTTGCAGTTTCAAATATAATGTTGTATACATTGGATAATTCTCCGATAAAATATCTGGTGAATTCTTAAAAAAATCATAAGTGACACAATCCTCTCCAGGAGCTCGGTTGTATTTTGCTTTGGTTAAAAGCTTTCTAATTTCTTGAGTATTAATAGGATGGTCTAAATCTTCATTAGCATAAAACATTGCAGCATACGATTGGATTTCCTTAACCTTTCCAACAATCTTTATTGTTATACCCTCTACTCCAGTGTGCAGAGGGTATATATAAGTTTGTCATTCCGTTTGTAATAATTAGAAAAAAAATTTTGGGCCCCATAAAATATATATATATGTAATCCTTATAACAACCGGAGTTGATATATCGATGTCCGTCTGTCCGTCTGTGGAAATCACGATGACGGCATCAATCGGGCAGCTAGGGTGCTCGTTGACATAAAAAATGATTCACCAATATCCTGAAAAGTTTGCTATTTAAAATCGTCCAAATCGGTCGATTAGGGCCCGAGATTTGAATGAAGAACTAAAAAAAAGTCTTGAAAAATATCATTTTCTGTGTTGTTCTTGTCACGATCACGCCCTCAATAGCGCAGCTACAGTGATCGTTTTTAGTGAGAATGATTCACCAAATTCATGGTAAGATTTCTGTTTCAGAAATCATTAAAATCGGTGGAACAGGTCCAGGGAAATCTCTGAAAAAGTAAAAAAAAAAATGAAAAATATGATGTTTCTATAGTGTTCTTGTTGTTATTCTAAATGTTGTGTTGTTGTCATAGCTGGATTTGTTGTTTTTGTGGTCGTTGTGTTAATAATATAATAAAAACTAACCCTTTGTACATTTTTTTTATTAACTCTGGTAGAAAAATTTAAAAGTTTCCATTGTTTTGGCATCACTAAAAAAAATTTGTTAGATCATTTCTGTTATTACCGCGAGCCTGCCTGCAAAATTTCAGATCGAATGGGTCACGCGAAAGGGGTTAAAATCGATCCAAAATTTTTTCGACAAGCAGACACTACGAGTTAATATAAAGGGAGTAAAAATTCACCAATATCTAAAGCAAATAATGCTAAAATACCTAGTTGTTAATAAAAAAAACAATGTAAATTTAGCAAAAAAAAAATTTATGTATAAATTTATTTAAAGAAAAAAACACAAAAATAACGTTTGATGTTGTATTTTTTGTGTGTAATATTTACATATACATACATAAACATATTATATCCATAACAACTGCATGTTAAAAATAAATCGGTATATTATTTTATTGACATAAAATTCTGCAATATTTTGTTGAGGGGAAAATACATTTCTTTTGCATTAACAGAGTGTCACTTCATTTTGCTCAGCGTGACTATGCCACAATAGATGGCGCCACAATTTTTGCTCTAATTAGCTTTGCAATAGTTATTTCTATTTTAACATGAATGTCAATATTTTCAACTAGATATCATACAGAACAATGTTGAGAGTATACACGAGCTGGTCTTTTATTTCATACGTTTTTTCATTATTCTTTTACAAATATGAACATAAGTTTGGCATATAAACTTTTTGTTGTCTTTACAAAATAGAGTTACCAAGTTATCAATGAGTTTTTGGTTTCAAAAAAGTTGTACATAGTTATATAGAATTATTATTCTGCTTTACCTACAAAATATCTGATTGCGATTACATCTAATTTTTAAAAATTGTTTATAATTACTAAGGCATTATTATTCACATAAATACAAAATTGCACTTTTTAAATTTTCCCTTCAAATTTAAGAAAATATCAATTCTAAAAACTGGAATTAAAAATTTCCAATTATAAATTACAATTAATTGAATTTCAGAAAATCATATCAAAACGTCGGAAATTATAATTTTAAATTCAGAAGACATCAATTGCATCTTTAATATATAAATTTTATTCGTTAAACACAAATTGAAATTCCAAAAAAAAAAAAACACAAAATATGTTTACATTTAAAAAATGTTTACATTAAAAAAAAATATTGCAATTCAGGAGAAATTAATAACTTTTCAGTACCGCGATTCAGTAACTTCTTTTAACGATAGTCGTCGAATCGTTAAAAAAAGAAAATTGCAAAATTATCAGTAAAATTTTTAAACGATATTCGCAATTGTTAAAGTCAGCTGTTGTTGTTATCTAAACGACAACCATTTTTGTGTTGTTTATTCAATCGATAAATACTTAAAATTTTAGGTTGAAATGTCGTCATACATAAATAAATATCGTAAAATAGTGAAAATATTTTGCTTTTATTAAAAAACTTTTTATCTTATATATTAAAAGAATTTATGAATAAACTTTGCATTCAAGATTTTTTCAATAGTTTTCTTCTCTCAAACCACTATAACTAGAGTTTTAATTAACGTAGGCTGTTGACATAGGTCTAAGAACACTCAGTGGATCAGGCTCCTTCTTTTGAGCTATTAACTGCTTAAATTCGTTGGGTTTGAGGAAAGTTATGCGTGGAGAACCAACTTTACTTTTACTGTACGTTAACTTATCTTGGCATATTTCGGCATTACTGTACGTTAACTTCTTTTGGCAAATTCGTTGGGTTTGAGAAAAGTTATGCGTGGACAATCAACTTTACTTTTACTGTACGTTAACATCTCTTGGCATATTTTGGCATTACTGTACGTTAACTTCTCTTGGCAAATTTTGGTATTATATTATAAAAATTAATATAATATAATATAATGCTGCGGAGCAGCAGGGGTCCTCTAGTATAAATAAAACAAGTAAGAAAATTATAGTCGGTCTAGACCGACTATATGATACCCTATACCATGGTTTAGAGACCCTATCTTTCGGTCCAACTACTTCGATATAGAAAATAAGCATAAACCAAATTTGAGTGGGATTTTTATTAATTTTTTTGGCTGCAGATATGAAAAAGTTCATATCGGATGCTATATCTATAAAGGGACTAGGTCCAAAAATGGACCGATCCTGATCATGTTTGGTAAAGTCTCTTGTATTTTGCAAAAATATGTACAAACAAAATTTGAGAAGAATCAGTGCAATATTTTTGTTTTTTAATAGATTTAAGTGAAGATCGGGAAGCAGCTCTATATGGGGTCAAAGGGATCATTTTTCGACTACTCATTAGTGGATGTAATGAACGCATACAAACCCAATTTGAGTAAGATCTATATGACAATTTGGATCTTATGGCAATTTATGTCGATTTCATATGGGTAATTTGTATGGGGGCTAGGTCTGAACATGGACCGATTCTCACCAATTTCAATAGCGTTCATCCCATGGCCGACAAAAGCTTATATACCAAATTTCATCAAAATATATTCATATTTGCGACCTGCAGTTTGATTTGGACACACAGACGGACGGACGGACGGACGGACGGACGGACGGACATTGTTAAATCAACTCAGAAAGTGATTCTGATTCGATCGGTATAATTAAAGATGGGTCTAGGTCAAATATTTTTGGTTGTTACAAACAGCAGCACAAAGTCATTATACCCAAACCACATAGTGGTATAGGGTATAAAAATTAAATAGCAAATTCAATTCATTATTTCATTTTCAAATAAATACACGGAAATATTAGTAACAAGTAAGAAAATTATAGTCGGTCTAGACCGACTATACGATACCCTATACCATGCGTTTAGAGACCCTGTCTCATAGACCCAACTAACTGGATATAGAAAATAAGCATAAACCAAATTTGAGTGGGATTTTTATTAATTTTTTCGGCTGCAGAGATGAAAAAGTTCATATCGGATGCTATATCTATGTATATGGGGACTAGGCCCAAAAATGGACCGATCCTGACCATGTTTGGTAAAGTCCTTTGTATTTTGCAAAAATATATACAAACAAAATTTGAGAAGAATAAGTGCAATATTTTTGTTTTTTGATAGATTTAAGTGAAGATCGGGAAGCAACTCTATATGGGGCCTATGACTAAGAGTTATCCAATAGGGATCATTTTTGGACTACTAATTAATGGATGTAATATGTACATACAAACCCAATTTAACTAAGATTTGTATGATAATTTGGATCTTATGGCAATATATGGGGGTCATTTGTATGGGGGCTAGGTCTGAACATGGACCGATTCTCACCAATTTCAATAGCGTTCATCCCATGGGCGATAGAAGCTTTTGTACCAAATTTCAGCAAAATATATTCATATTTGCGACCTGCAGTTTGATTAGAAGCTTTACATGGACACACAGACGGATGGACGGACGGACGGGCGGACATCGTTAAATCGAATCAGATAGTGATTATGATTCGATCGGTATAATTAAAGATGGGTGTAGGTCAAATATTTTTGGTTGTTACAAACAGCAGCACAAAGTCATTATACCCAAACCACATAGTGGTATAGGGTATAAAAAAAAAATAAAGATATTAAACATCAACATAAAATCATCCTGTCAAACACGAAGTAATTTGTTTTTTTCTATTCTTCTTTGTGTTTTTCGCTTATTTTGACAGAGATGCCACTCGTTTACAATTTAAATAAATAGAAAAATAGATTTGTCGGTTGTCGTTAAGATGTATGTACTTAGTGAATCACTTAATCCTTAGTGCAAACAACAATAGCTGTCGATATATTTTGCGATTGTCGGATCGTTGAAATTTACAAAATCGCTCTACAGAAAACATTAATTTAAATTAAATGAATTTTAGAAAACCTCAAATGATATTTAAGAATTGCGATCATAAAAATTGTTACATAAATAAACGCAATTTGATGAGAATGTTATTTATATACAAATTTTCACAATTTTTTTGGATGAAAATTTGAACTTTTTCAGAAAATAAAGATAACAAATTATTTTATTTAAAATTTTTGGGACTTTTGGTTTTTTGCGTTTGGCATCCCTAATTTGAGTATTTATTATTATAAATTTATTCTCTATGTTTTCAAAATATGGCAATATTTTAATAAAAAAGTTAAGAGAGCTTTTTTTTTTGGTTATTATTTTGTTATTCCATCCACCTATATGGCCACAATGAAGAAATATTTGGCCAGTTAAAAGAAACTATACAGCCATCTCCAATTAGCACGATTTAATGCATATAGCCATCCTACACAACCATTACCTTTGCAATGGAGGTTAGGGCGAGCCATTTAATTAGCAAAAACTAAATTAAACGAGAAATTATGTCATATAACCGGAAACGCATGCATAAAGGTATATAACCTAAATGCATGCCGATCAGCAACCACGATGACCAAAGCGCAAACACCGAAATAAATCCGAAATAATAGAAAAGACGAAAACCAACCCAAAGAATTTGCTGAAATAATTTGGTATTAAGTTTAACAAATTGTTTCCTTTTTCATTTACATTTATTATCAAGACTCAAACCGAGGTGGAGGGTATCAAAGATTCGGCACAGCCGAATTTAACACTCTTACTTGCTATACTCTATACCATATGTGGTTTGGGTATAATGACTTTGTGCTGCTGTTTGTAACAACCAAAAATATTTGACCTAGACCCATCTTTAATTATACCGATCGAATCAGAATCACTTTCTGAGTTGATCTAACAATGTCCGTCCGTCCGTCCGTCTGTGTGTCCATGTAAACCTTGTAATAAAACTGCAGGTCGCAAATATGAATATATTTTTTTGAAATTTGCATATATATAAGCTTTTATCGGCCATGGGATGAACGCTATTGAAATTGGTGAGAATCGGTCCATGTTCAGACCTAACCCCCATACAAATTACCCATATGAAATCGACATAAATTGCCATAAGATCCAAATTGTCATATAGATCTTACTCAAATTGGGTTTATTATGCATTCATTACGTCCATTAATGAGTAGTCCAAAAATGATCCCCTTGGCCCCATATAAAGCTGCTTCCCGACTATAATTTTGTTACTTGTTTTCAACTAAATTTATTTGATTTTCTATTTTTTAAGATATTCAAGTTTACTTCTTTGGCACACTTCTTTTTATTTTTTGTTTTCTGTGACACATTTGTCTTTATTAATTTGTATTGGATTTTCCCGAAAATAAACTTGTAAAATTATTTATGAAAGTATGCTAAATGGTATTTTAGCCTTAAAATTGCTATATTGATAATACTGGTCTTAGGATACTTCTTAAAAAAGGTACTTTAGTTATACTCTATACCACAATGTGGCTTGGGTATAATGACTTTGTGCTGCTGTTTGTAACTACCAAAACTATTTGACCTAGACCCATCTTTTATTATACCGATCGACTAAGAATCACTTTCATAGTCGATTTAGCTATGTCCGTCCGTCCGTCTGCCCGTCTCTGTGTCCATGTAAACCTTGTAATCAAACTACAGGTCGCAAATATGAATATATTTTGATGAAATTAGGCCATAGGATGAACATGATTAAAATTGATGAAATTCGGTCCATGTTCAGACCTAGTACCCATACAAATGATCCCTATGAAATCGCCATAATTTGCCATAAGATCTAAATTATCATATAGATATCAGTCAAATTGGGTTCGTATGTGTTTATTATATCCATTAATCAATAGTCCAAAAATAATCCCTATAGGACAATTCTTAGTCATATACCCCATATAAAGCTGCTTCGCGATCTTCACTTAAATCTATCAAAAAAAACAAAAAATATTGCACAGATTTTTCTCAAATTTGGTTTGTATATATTTTTCCAAAATATAAGTGACTTTACCAAATATGGTCAAGATCGTATTAGTTGGACCGAAGAGATAGGGTTTCTAAACCATGGTATAGGGTATCGTATAGTCGGTCTAGACCGATTCTAATTTTCTTACTTGTTTTTTTGAATTTTTTTTACCGACCATAATTTTCATACTTGTTTCTTTTTTAAATTTTTTTAAATCAAGAAATGCTTGGCAGTTGAGCATTTTGTAGTTTTTAATAATATATTTGTACGAAAATGTTGAAAAAGTCACAATTGGAACAAAATCCCAAATATTTAGACAATAAAAAAATACATTTCGACGAAGAGAATATATTTTTAACAAAGCATCCCATATTTAAAGACTATGGCTTACTACCAATACTAGAACCCAAAACACCATTTCCCCGCAATGCTAATCCCGTCGATGCCAATGAACTGTATAGTCGTTTGACAGAGACATTGAGTCGTGCTAATAGCGATAGTACTCTGCAAAGTGAAACATATGAAAAGTATATATCGCAACCACCATTAAGCGATGATGATGGTGACGATGACGACGATGACGGTGACGATGATGATGATGATACTGATGCTGGTGCGCAAAATATAGAAGCTAAAAATCGTAAAGAAAAATTTTATAAGAAACGTAAACAATTGGAACAATCCGAATATATAATAGCTAAACAAAAAAGGATGAGTGCAGAAATATGTGAACCGGGACCTTCAGTTGGTGATAATTGGCGCACTGTTGATAATTTGGATCATATATCATTAGCAAGCAATCATTCCACTCTAAGCAGGTTTCTAACTCGTTTATCAAGCGAATTTCCATTTGTTAACCGTGCAACTTTTCTTGAAATTGCTGAACAAATGGCTCGTTCCAGTCAATCAATAGACAAATTAAAAAGAAGAGAAAAATCATAGTTCTATATAAATTTAAAAAAAAAATCAGTATGCAGCTCACGTTTTCTGTGCCAAAAAACTTCATCTCCCAAAATTATTAATGAAATTCATAAATAAAAACGTTAATAATATTTTTATTCGAATATTTCTCGAATTTCTTGTTGCCAAAGTCAGATTTTAATATTACGAGTTTAAAAGAAAAGGTATTTTTTCAAGAAGATATACTTTTTAAAGAAAATTTGTTATTTTAGGAGTTATTTTTTAAGAAAGTTACTTTTTGAGAAAATGTACTTGTATAATAAAAGCTAGTTTTGTAAAAGCTAGTTTTTTTTAAGAAAAATAATTTTTTAAGAAAGCATACTTTTTTAAGAAAAAGTACCTTTTTAAGAAAATATATTTTTTTAAGAAAATATACTATTTGAAAATTCTTACTTTTTTAAGAAAATATGCTTTCTAAAGAAAGGTACTCTCTTAAGAAATTGAAGTTTTGAGAGAACGTATTTTTCTAAGAAAATTTGCTTTTTATGAAAAGGAATTGTTAGGAAAATGTATATTTTGAGAAGTTACTTTTTATATATGTACTTTTGTTTTAAGGAAAGAAAATTTTTTACGAACAGGTACTTTTTTAATATCACTTTTAAAATAAAATATACTTTTACAAAAAGGCACTTTATTAAGGAAGTGTACTTTTTGACGAAAAGGTACTTTTTAAAGAAGCCGTACTTTTTTTTTCCAAGAAAAGGTATTTTTTTTAAAGGGGTACTATATTAAGAGAATTTATTTTTTCAAGATAAGAAAAGGTGTTTTATGATGAAAAGTTACTTTTTTAGAGAAGTAACGGGTGATTTTTTTGAGGTTAGGATTTTCATGCATTAGTATTTGACAGATCACGTGGGATTTCAGACATGGTGTCAAAGAGAAAGATGCTCAGTATGCTTTGACATTTCATCATGAATAGACTTACTAACGAGCAACGCTTGCAAATCATTGAATTTTATTACCAAAATCAGTGTTCGGTTCGAAATGTGTTTCGCGCTTTACGTCCGATTTATGGTCTACATAATCGACCAAGTGAGCAAACAATTAATGCGATTGTGACCAAGTTTCGCACTCAGTTTACTTTATTGGACATTAAACCAACCACACGAATGCGTACAGTGCGTACAGAAGAGAATATTGCGTCTGTTTCTGAGAGTGTTACTGAAGACCGTGAAATGTCGATTCGTCGCCGTTCGCAGCAATTGGGTTTGTGTTATTCGACCACATGGAAGATTTTACGCAAAGATCTTGGTGTAAAACCGTATAAAATACAGCTCGTGCAAGAACTGAAGCCGAACGATCTGCCACAACGTCTAATTTTCAGTGAATGGGCCCTAGAAAAGTTGGCAGAAAATCCGCTTTTTTATCGACAAATTTTGTTCAGCGATGAGGCTCATTTCTGGTTGAATGGCTTCGTAAATAAGCAAAATTGCCGTATTTGGAGTGAAGAGCAACCAGAAGCCGTTCAAGAACTGCCCATGCATCCCGAAAAATGCACTGTTTGGTGTGGTTTGTACGCTGGTGGAATCATTGGACCGTATTTTTTCAAAGATGCTGTTGGACGCAACGTTACGGTGAATGGCGATCGCTATCGTTCGATGCTAACAAACTTTTTGTTGCCAAAAATGGAAGAACTGAACTTGGTTGACATGTGGTTTCAACAAGATGGCGCTACATGCCACACAGCTCGCGATTCTATGGCCATTTTGAGGGAAAACTTCGGAGAACAATTCATCTCAAGAAATGGACCGGTAAGTTGGCCACCAAGATCATGCGATTTGACGCCTTTAGACTATTTTTTGTGGGGCTACGTCAAGTCTAAAGTCTACAGAAATAAGCCAGCAACTATTCCAGCTTTGGAAGACAACATTTCCGAAGAAATTCGGGCTATTCCGGCCGAAATGCTCGAAAAAGTTGCCCAAAATTGGACTTTCCGAATGGACCACCTAAGACGCAGCCGCGGTCAACATTTAAATGAAATTATCTTCAAAAAGTAAATGTCATGGACCAATCTAACGTTTCAAATAAAGAACCGATGAGATTTTGCAAATTTTATGCGTTTTTTTTAAAAAAAAAAGTTATCAAGCTCTTAAAAAATCACCCGTTACTTATTTAATAAAATTCATTTTTTGATGAAATTTTTTTAAGAAGTATTTTTTTTTAATTTTTCTTTTTTAAAAGAGGTACTTTATTAAGAAAAGGTACTTTTTTAAGAAAATTTCCTTTTTTTTTTTAAAGAATATATGATTTTCTAAGGAAATGTGCTTTTTAAGAAGAGGTACACTTAAGAAACATATTCGTTGTCGTAATCGAATTTGTTGCAAATGGTAAAAGCAATTGACATTATATATAATTTCGATTGTATGAATAATGATATTTAGTTGATACAATGGAATTCCTAATTTTAATTATTGATTGTTACAACCATTAACCGGAATTTTTACTAATACATATGAAATATAAAAATCAAAACTTATAAAATTATTTATTTTCAGTATTTATTTTTGAATAATTTATACATTTTACATTAAAATAAATAAAACATATCTCATATGATAAAAACAACTAGATAGTTATCCTAGGCTTCACTATAAAAACGGGATTGAATTCAAATCACCAATTTGAAGCTACTAGCAGATTCCAGCCCTCGAAATTCGAGCGCAAATTCTATTAAATTTTACTATTTCATTAAATAAAGACCATAAAAGTATGCTAATCAATCGTAATGGTGCGGCGGTGGTGGAATTTCCGCTTCCTGTTTCCCTGAGACTTTGCTGGTCGCACGTGCTTGCGAAGGGGCCTAGCTCGCCGGATGGGTGGGATCTTGCTCAGGCCCAGGGAACCGCACTACAGATGTTCACGTGCGATTTACAAAAAAACACTGTCAAAAACGGAATCTAAAGGATGGATGGATGGCATACTTACTTTCCGGTGGGGACTAGCTGTTATGCCCCTTTTTGCCCTCCCTACCATGTTACCTGATATTCCATCTTAATTGGAGGTAACCCACTGCAATGATAAGATTTGGCTTGGTTTGGGTTTGTACATTGGGGTATATACAAAAATTTATTTAACCTTCATGTTAAGGTGTTAAAATTTTAATTATATTTAGCAAAATTTATTTTATTTTTTATAAAATTTTAAGTTTAGCTCAATTAATTTTAGAAGAATTTTTAAATTTTAGCAAAATTTCTATTTTTAACTTTATGATTAGATAAATTTTATATTTAGTAAAAATTTTTTTCTTTTAATAATTAGAAAATTTTTGATATTTCGAATATTATATATTTATTTAAATTTTACAATTAGAAAACTTTTTTATGTAATTTTAGAAGAATTGTGTATTTAGGTAAATTTTTATATTTAGAATACCTTACACTTAGCTAATTTTTAATGACAAAAATTTGGTTTAATTAGAAAACCTCACATTTAGAAAACTTTTAAATTCTAATAAGAAAAATCTTAAAAAAAATTCTCATATATAAATAGTTAGACAAATCTTAGGAAATTTTTGTTTTTCTTTTTTTTTTCTTTTAATTTTATACCATAATTAGCAAGATTTAGGAAAAGTTTAATTATAGGACAATTTTTTTTTACTTTTAGGAAAGTTTTTAAATTTTAGGAAAATCTTTAATAGTAGAAAAATTTTAATTTTAGCACAATTTTGATTTTTGCACAATTTTAATTTTAGCAAACATCATATCTAAAAATATTTGATATTTAGTTTAAATTTATAATTAGAAAAAAATTTTGATTTATAATTAGAAAAATCTTTAAAAAAATAATTTTAATTTATAGTTAGACAAATTTTAGGAAATTTTTTTATTTAATTTAGATTTAAGAAAACATTTTAATTAGTTTCTTTTAATTACCGCCATATGGTTGTAGTTGTTGAGGATGAAGCTGCTGCCGCCAGACGCCGTGGTTGTGTCTCGCAATATGCCATTAAAAAATATCGGCCATAGCTGCATTAATAACGATATTGTTGCTGATTTCCATACAAAATGTTTATAATTCCTTAATTTTGTTTTATCAATCAGGTACCCAATATTTTGTAATTTTATTTATTTAAGTTAATTAATACACAGTCTTAGAGAAGAAACAATTCATTTTGAAGGAATTTTGTAGTATTGCTTATTTGGTTTATGTCGATAATGTTTTTTTTTTTTTTTTTTTTTTAATTTTAATTATACTTTGAACTTTAATAGTTTATATTTATAGCACTTTAGTTCTTTGCTCGATTTAATTTTTAGTTTATTTTTATTTTTTTTTTTTTTTAATAATTAGAGATTTAATACAAATTTACATTTTGCTCAGAACGTTTTCTTTAGCACAGACATAAATGATATTAATTAACACAGAATTTTATTTATTCACATGTCAATAAAATCTAATAATTTTTTTCTTAAAGTTTATTTAATTTTTATTTGTTTTTATTCCTTAAATTTTTCACTACTTTTAATTTCACTTAACTATTTCTTAAATTTAATTTGACATTTCATTAGTCTTTTCTTATTTCTTTTCTTAAATATTTAATTTTCTTAATTTTTTAATTTTCTTAAACTTTAATTTTTTTTTAAACTTAAATCTTTTTTGGAGGTTTTTCCTCAACCTTTTACTTTAACGACTACATTTCAACTCTTCAAATAAAATTTTAAATTTCTTAAATTTTTATTTTTTTTTTAAACTTAAATTTTTTTTAAACTTAATTTTTTAGAGGTTTTTCCTCAACCTTTATCTTTAACGACTACATTTTATATATTTAAAAGGTTTTTCCTCAATCTTATTCTTCAAAAATCAAAACTTAACTCCTTTAATGTTCTTAATTTTTAATTTTATATTTCTTTAAACTTTCTTTATCACAAACAGAAATATTATTAATTAATAACAAATTTTCTTTATTCACATGTCCATCAATTCTAAAGTTTTTTTTTTCTTAAAGTTTATTTTAATTTTTTTTTATATGATTTTATTTCTTAACTTTTACCTTTTTTTATGTCTTTTAGTTTCATTAAAATTCTTAAGTCTTAAACTAATTTTTATTTTAATCTTATTTTTTCTGAACACATTCACTTTAATGTTTTTTTTTTTTAATTTTAAATTTCTTAAATCTTTAATGTTTTTAATCTTAATTTTAATCTTTAATTTATTTTAACTTTCTACACTTTCTTATATATTATTTTTAAATTTCTTAAAGTTTAAATTTATTTTAACTTCACTTAAACTACATTTTTTAATTTTAAGAGGTTTTTTCCTCAACCTTTCTTCTGCAACATTCAAAATTCAACGCTTAAAATAAACTTTAAATTTCTTAAATTTTAATTTTTTTTTAAACTTAAATTTTTTTTAAACTTAATTTTTTAGAGGTTTTTCCTCAACCTTTATCTTTAACGACTACATTTCAACTCTTAATCAAAATTATTTTCTTAACATTATACCTATCATCACTCATTCATTCATCTCCAGCTAAAACATGTTTTGTATTAACTACGCTCAACCACTCATTGAATAGCCTATGTATATCATTATGGAACATTTTATCTCGTTATCCATAATACGCATAGATATACAGACATTCGTTCATAATATCACTCTTTTCGTAAAAAAAATACCAACTCATATTAAAAGGAGAGAGAGTAAGTGGGATTACTGAGTGAACGAAGGGGTAAGCTAATACCAATAGCTGAAAACCAATTGGGAGAACGAGAAGGATTGCAAGTTGTAGTTGACCCAAACATACATGAATAATCATGATTTAATACAAAACAATGAAGAGACTAAAAAAAACTCGCGCCATAAATCAGTTTGCAAAAATAGAACCAAAAAAAAATTTCAATCAACATATTACCATATAAGGTGTTGTTTACATGTACATACATGAACTTGAAAATAATTTCAAGATCAAGGTTATTTTTTTTTTCTTTCTTATTTCTGCTTGTACCAGAAATTCTTTGGCTACAGTGAAGAGCAAATCTGATCACCGTCAGTGTTAGTAGCAACTTTAAATGCAATTTACTCAAAATAAAGGAAAAAATTTAAAAATCTGTAAATCTGCAAATCGGCTAAAAAGAAATACCTTTCAAATAATATACGTTTGGTCAAAATCGGGATAAAACGGTAGAACAAAACATCATTCACAAAAAATCGCCTAGCCTATTAATATTATAGATATGTTATCCTCATTTGTATATTGTCTGCTAATATTTCTAAAGGAGTAAATATTATTATTATTATATACTAGCTGTTTTTACCCGGTCTTGCCTGGGATCCAAAGGCCTTTGACTTGAAAAATGGTTTATCATGCTTACCAGGCGCTGAGTACTTAGTCCCCAATGCACAAATTCCCAAAAAATTTGAACTTCCTCCGCAAAAATTTGAACAAATTCCCCAATGTGTACGTTTTTTGGGGAGTAAATTCATTTTTTATTTCAATTTAAAATTTTTTGATTTTTTAATTTAGAAGTTTTTTTTTACAAGACGCTACAGCAAAAATACTTCAAAAATAAGCTGTTTTTTAAACATCAAATATAACGGAATCGTTTGCAAATTACTTCATTTAATACGTGAACATCATTGAGTGGAGACGTCAAATTAATAGGTTTCAAAAATAGAAAATGAATACGACGTTTAAAATTGTGCCGCATGGATGCTTTAAGCAACTGCTTATACTTAGTATATGTATAGTAATTATTGAACATACATAGATAAAATTTATCAGAAGACTTTTCACTGAGCTGTGTTCCGCGAGCGAGTCACGTCCGTGCTACCGCGCAGTTGTCGTCAACTTATTCTAATCGCCAAAATATATTTTTCAGATCATTGCGATATTGTAGCTGGGCTGTGTTCCGCGAGTGCGTTGTTGGCACGCGACCGCATCCGCGTGCCGATTCCGCGCACCGAAATGATGATATACAGATTTTAAATACGTTTATTGCAGGACAGATATTGAAAGCAGTATGGGGAATTTGTTCATTTATTTTGGTGACATTTTTTAAAAATTTTTAGAGATTTGTTCATCGAGAAGTTATTCCCTAATTTTTTGGTGAATAAGTTCAATTTTTTGGGGAATTTGTTCATTGGGGACAAAGCACTCATCGCCTGCTTACCATTACAACTAACTATGTTTATGCATGGAATATTTTGAGTGTATGATGTTTAAAAGTTACGAATTTTAGTTATTCTAGAGCTTTGGGATATACAACATTTTTGGTTTTTCCTTCTGGTGCATATACGAAAAGATTGTGCTGGCTCCCAACTCTTGCAATGAAGGAACCAACTTACAAAAGTTTTCTGGTAGGGATATTACAGTCGTTTCAGGAGTTTCACAGTCCTTGGAGTCAGCTTGTCTTATCCGTTGGGCTTCAAGACGTTGTTTAGTCGTTTCTTAACAAAGTTGGTCTTGATCTTTGGGCTTCAAGACGTTATTGGGTTTGCTCAGATGTTTCAGCATTTCTCTACCTCGTTGAGGCTCGATACGAATTTTGGTCTGATCGGGTTCTCTAGAGTTCTGTTTAGTCTAAGCCTTTCTGCATTTTAGGTAGTAAGGCCTATATGCTATGCTTGCATGTGCAAGTCACAATAGTTCTTTTTCCACCTTTACAACTCATTTATGTAGTGAAAAAAATTAAATGGAAATATTTCTAATATGTTGCTTTCCAATGTAGCCAAAAGGCGAGATGGAAATAAATGTAATATTTTGTTTTCCAATGTAATTTAAAAGGCGAGATGGAAATATTTGTATGAATTAACCTCATCGGAGTAATCCTACAGCGGTAGTCAACCTGTATCTGGTCACCCATGAAATAAATCTGTACTAATTTTGGGGTGTTACAACTCATATAGTAAAAAAAAGGCAAGAGAGGAATATTTTTAATAGGTTGATTTATAATATTTATTTCATATGGTGTAAACTCAAGAGTAGTAAGTAAAGAGATTTATGAACAAAGTTTAGGGAAGTCCATTGAAAAATTAAAATATGCTAACAAACACTAAAAGCGTATATAGAAAATTAAAAAAGGGGGCGTGGCCGATAAAAATATAAGACGACCTTGCCTGGGATATGAGAATAATGTGCAGTAAGTTCAAGTGCAACCCGTAAAAAACTTTAAAAAGTGGGCGTAAGAGTAGACGTGGCCGGTAAGACGCATATGGCGACCTTCTCTGGGTATAGAGATCGTGTGTACCAAATTTCAGAGATACCTTCAAAAGTTGAAATTTGTCTAGAGAAGAAATATACCAAAAAACAGGAAATGAATTGTATATAAAAAGTGGGCGTAAAAGTAGGCGCGAGCGATAAGAAGCATATGGTGACCTTACCTGGAGTACAGAGATCCTGTGTACTAAATTTCAGAGAAATCCGTTAACAAAAAAAATTTGTAAAGCGAACAAATATTCCAAAAAACAGAAAATGAAGTTTATATAAAAAGTGGGCGCAAAAGTAGGCATGGCCAGTAAGATGATCTTCTCTGGAGTACAGAGATTGTATGTACCAAATTTCAGAGACATCCGTTGACAAATAAAAATTTGTATAGCGGTCGAACAAACAAACAAACAAATAAACAAACAGAAAATGAATTTTATATGTACTCGTATAGATATATATTAGGGCGGGTCGATTTAAAAATCGCCCATTGCTCAGTGAAAATCGTATTCTAGGGATCAAAATAAGAAACTTTGCCGAAGGAACCATATCTCTAAAACGAATTCTGATGTCCCAACTTTTGACATGTCTGTCGGTCTGTCTCACTTTGACCCATTTAGAGTGCCCCAATCGAGTCCAAATGTATGATTGACCCCCCTAGCTTTGGAGGGGCGATTCACCCATGCCAGTGGCATACCCCCTGGAACTTCCCTGTGGGGTTCCCCATATAAACATTTAAAAAAATCACCATTTTTGGCACTTTACATGAAAAAATCAGCGAAATGCCTATGTTTTTTTTCTTTATTTTTATTTATTTATTTATAATAATATTTATTATTTATTTATAATAATATCTATTTTTTCTCTTAAGAAATTTATTTAGTCAGAACATATGAAAATAAAAAAATTAATTAAAGTTAGTTATAGAAAAGAAACTAAAAAAAATTATTGTTTGAAGTCTTTTTTACTTTCAAGTCTGGGCAATTTCGCACGGCTCTCTAATGTCGTCGTCACAACAGCGTCTACATCTTCCGGTATAACCTGTTTGGAAACGCTAGCTAGCAATTGAACATGTCGTTCCGTTCCTTGTATGTGTGATGGAATTTTTGGATCATTAAACGGTGGATCATCTTGATTTAAATATTCTTTCAATGTATCGTACGGAATGCTTCGCGTGAATGGTGGTTCAAATACGTTATTTATGTCATTCATATTGATCATTTCCGTGTAACTTGTGCAATTAAAGTTTATATCTGGTTTTTTATAAGCTCTAAGTTGCGTTGGGTCGTCAACATCGGTTCGATTGCGTAGAATTTTCTTGATAGCACAGTCGCGCTTTTCTTTGCTATCATCAAACAACAGTGATAACAAGATATTTTCCGAATGCGCATAATATGAATTATCTTTAATTACTTGATTGACAATTTTGCATAAACGAGGTTCTAGAAATCGTGACCAACCAATGAACTTGAAAAATAATGCACTGGCGTACACGACAGAGCTGTAATACTTGATATTGAAGTACATTGGCACATAACATTTAATTATGAATTCAACCAGAATTCTTAAATTTGCATCTGGATTTTCTGTTGTCACATATAATCGTAATAATCTAGCGGCCTTGGTGAGCCACCGATAATGTACAATTTTCCCTGGTTTGATGTTAGCCAGATCCACCGGAACCACGCATGGGCCATGTCGTATAAGTACTTCGAATCGGTGGAAAATTTAATTTTTTCTGGAGCAGGGGGCATATTTTGCAACTCAATTTTCTGGAAGCCGTCCACCTCCTGAAAATATATAATAATAAAATAATTAATAATGGTTGACAATTATAATAAATGAGTGATAGCAATAACTTACCGGAAGAGTTTCACAAGTTTCGATTTGACGGCTCAGTTTTCCGGTTGCCGATCTCGGTCCAGTGCTGGTTGATTTATCCAAAGCTTCAAACAAATGCCGAAACGGAAGTTCGTTGAAGTGTAGAAGGCAAACGAACCAATGCAATGGTCTTTTTAACAGCAATTCGAATCGCCGTATAATTCCAGCGTGTGGGCCAGTGTTTGTTGGCTCACCGTCAGTGCATATTCCAATTAATGCATCCAGTGATATATTTTTATCGTTGAAAAAATCATTTAATTTGGTTGTTTTGTATTCAGCGGTTTCATGTCCCAGTCTTACGTAACCAATCAATTCAGAATTGGGCTCTCTCAAAATAACAAGATGAGGTTCTTTTACCATCCTAGTATGATACTTCTCATCAATTTTATCTATCGTTAAAGTATCATCTTTTCTGCCATCGAATGAAAACGCTAACAAATTGGTATCATCTAACCGTTTGCGAAGCACTTCTTGTCTGCATTTCTCTTTTTCTCTGCGAACTTTCGATTTATCCATGATGAGAGGTTTCCCATGCTTATCTTTGATTTTAAAATCTTAAAAAAGAGCGGTTCTCAATGCTGATGCTACTCTATCAGGCACACAAAATCTGTCACATACCAAGGCAAAGTTAAAACAATCGTATCTCTCTGTGTATTGTGAACTTGTGTTTCTATCCATATCTTCTTGAACCGGTGGCGGTGTGTATGTTGAATCATCGGGATCTTGCTATGTTGGCATTGATGACATACACGTTGCTCCTTGCTCTTCAATTTCCATCACAAATGCATCCATCGTTAGTTTTCTCTGTTATGTTGATCGTGCATAAACTCTTTGAGGCGTTAGGGAACCAAGCCGCATGCACATGGAGCTGCCTTCAAATCGCATTTACATGTTCCAATGTAAAAAATTGTTTCCAGAGATTTTACATACTCTGTAAATTGTTGGGTTTTGTTTCTTCTCTTGATTTGGTCTTGATATTTGTCAAGCAATTCAATTTATTACATACACTTTATTCAGCATTATTTCCACACCAAGTTTTTCCCAAATTCCAATCAACTTATCTTGTACTTGAATAGTGAATGATTTATAGGAAAACTTTTTTTGTTCTGTCTTAGCACGTTCGCTTAAGTAAAAATAATATCTCAAGATATCCAGATGGGTTGGTAAATTAAGATCACTCAAATCAGTAGACACACCAAAAACAGTAACATCATGCTTGGGTATATGACTCATTAGGTTTTCGACAGTTGTTGTTGTTTCATCTTGCGGTGTAGATGATGGTGGATTCATTGTAAACTTTTTGATTTGGAATGGTCACTTCACTTATTATTTTTTTTTTTAATATTTTTTATCTGAAATTAGCACTTCACACTTTGAGTTCTTCACAACGACTTAATGCATTCACAAAAACTGTTGCGTTATATATGGTCTACGAGACGAGGTAATAAGAATGAAATGGTAATTTCAATTCTACCTGCTGTGTCTTGTGGTGGCTTAAAAACCCACACAAGCAATTTTACGACCTGCAATTGTGTCACAGTGATACGTTAATTTTTTAAAGGGGTTGAATAAAAAACCCACAAAACTTAAGTTTACGACATGCAAATGCATCACAGTGATGCCTTGGTTTTAAATGGGTTGTAAAAACGCTAATTTCTAATAAATTTTTTTAATTTCTTTTCTATTACTAAGTTAAATTCATTTTTTCATTTACATATGTTCTGACTCAATAAATTTCTAAAGAGAAAAATAAACTCAAAAAAGAAAAAAACATAGGCATTTCGCTGATTTTTTCACGTAAAGTGCCAAAAATGATAATTTTTTTAAATGTTTATATGGGGAACCCTACAGGCGAGTTCCAGGGGGTGTGCCACTGGCATGGGTGAGTCGGCCCTCCAAAGTTAGGGGGGTCAATCATACATTTGGACTCGATTGGGGCACTTTAAATGGGTCAAAGTGAGACAGACAGACAGACAGGTCAAAAGTTGGGACATCAGAATTCGTTTTAGAGGTATGGTTCCTTCGCAAAGTTTCTTATTTTGATCCCTAGAATACGATTTTCACTGAGCAATCGGCGATTTTTTTTGCCTCCACACAAATCGACCCGGCCTAATATATGCAGTGCACTCGGGAAAACGTCAACTAATTAAAACCGCGGGTGTTGACGTTTAAAAAATTGTTGACGTTTACGAATGTAAAATTTTTAAATAAAAAACATCTGCTTTTAAAAGTTTTTATTAATTATAAACTAAAACCAAACATAAACAAATTCAAAAAGCAAACAAAAAAGGCATTCAACCTGACTAGAAACATAGAACACAACTAGAACCAAAAGAATACATTTTAAATGAGATCATATTTTTAATTGTAAATGCACACATATGCATTTAAAAAAAATCGGTTGTTTTTTTCTGCTGTTTTTTTCTTTTCACCACTTGGAAGAGAGCCTTCTCTCTTAAACGTCTTAATACATTTAAGTCATTTTGCTCAACATTTCTCGCATTGAGCCCAATCCAAAGCCCTGTTTAATATTTCGACGGCTTCGCTTGGTTTTATTGTCTGCACATTTGTATCTAAATCGTTCTCCTCATCATCGAGCACTTCTAACTCCTCAATTTCACACGAATTAGAAACATTATCCGGCAAAATATCTCCATTCCACTCCTGAATGTATGATACTGTATAGTCAACCTAAAGAAAAAAATTAAAAATGACCTGTCGTGTTGTTGAAACAATTGTAAAAATCGACAAACCTGAGGGTTTAGTTCATTAATCAGATCAACTGCAAGCTCCATTTGTTGCTGAACTTCTGAGTTCATATTTTCTCTCAGTATGCTTAACGGAATATCTTCCTCCGGATCTGTCTCATTTTCCGTGAAACGTAAAACATTTTGCCAGCATTTTACCATTGTATCTTTGCTTACTTTATTCCATGCGGATTGTAGAATTGTAATAGCATCCCTTAATGTAACACTTTTCATTGACTCTACTAGATCTAAATTTTTTGCCGCTACCATGTACTCTTTTGTACTCAGTAGAGCAGTTGAAATTTTTGAAAACTCGTGGATTTTTTGCCTTCCCAATCACCAACAATTTAAGTTTATGACTTCCGGAAGCATTAGCACAACATAAAAAAGTGACTGTTTTTCAGTTTTTACGCCCGGAGCAGTCTTTTCGGTACTTGATACGTAAGACTTTTCTGGCAAAATTTTCCAAAACAATCCAGATTCATCAGCATTGTATAGCTGATCATGGGATAGACCCATTTCTTCAATTTTTTGCTTCAGCTTGTCTTTTAATGGTTCGACAAGCGAAGGTTGCGAAGATAGCTTTTCCCCAGTTATTTTAAGCAGACGAACTCCAAACCTTTTTTTAAAACCCTGCAACCATCCATCACTTGCGTTGAACGAGCATTCTTTTTCTTTCAGTTGTAGATGGATCTCTTTAGCTTTTTCTTTGAGCGCTAAAGCATTTACGGATAATTCCTTTCTCTCTGCTTAACAAACCACTGGTACAGACGTTTCTCCATTTTCGGCATGCTCTTAATGTCTTTCTTTTTCCCGGACCGGAAAGTGTGTTATTAACACAGTCCAAAATCTTATTTTTTTTTCATTTTTATCTTGCTAATTGTTGACTTTGTTACACCATATTGCTTCGCTAGAGCTACCGCACTTGTACCCTTTCCTAATAATTCCAAAATATTTGCCTTTTCCTGTAATTTTAGCACTTTCGGTTTTTTTGAGCTCATTTTGGTAATGTGATACTTACGAGAACAAAAAAGCAACTGAACATAGATAAAAAGATAATACGTGCAGTTGCAACTACTTTTCTACTCTACTTATAAGGGGAATCCCCAATTTCAGAAATGATTTCATAAAATAAATGTGTGTGTGTACAAATATGTGTATTTTAACTGCTGCTAAATTCAAAATTTTGTTTTATTCAGAGTTGATAGATTTAAGTGAAGATCGGGAAGCAGCTCTATATGGAGTCAAAGGGATCATTTTTGGACTACTCATTAGTGGATGTAATGAACGTATACAAACCCAATTTGAGTAAGATCTATAAGACAATTTGGATCTTATGGCAATTTATGTCGATTTCATATGGGTAATTTGTATGGGGGCTAGGTCTGAACATGGACCGATTCTCACCAATTTCAATAGCGTTCATCCCATGGCCGATAAAAGCTTATATACCAAATTTCATCAAAATATATTCATATTTGCGACCTGCAGTTTGATTACAAACTTTACATGGACACACAGACGGACGGCCGGACGGACATTGTTAAATCAACTCAGAAAGTGATTCTGATTCGATCGGTACAATTAAAGATGGGTCTAGGTCAAATATTTTTGGTTGTTACAAACAGCAGCACAAAGTCATTATACCCAAACCACATAGTGGTATAGGGTATAAATAGTTGTTATAAAAGGATCTAATGTGATTAAGATTAAATTTTATTAAATTACTTATTGTTTTATTTTTATTGTTATTATTATTATATATTAATTAAATTATTATTACAAATAAATAAAAAAAATAATTTTTCAATATTTCTATAGAAAACAATTGATTTGTTTTCGTGAGGTTAACATATTGTGGGCATTACAGTATCGAAGGTATGGAATTTTAGTTAGGTACGTTACATACCGTCGTAAAGGTTAATTTGTCGAGTTTTTCAGTATATGCTTTATTTTTAAGGTATTCGAAACACTTACACTCTAATAGGAAAAAATTGAAATTAGTGCCTATGCTAGAAATTGAAAAAACATTCTCTTGAGTTACAAAACATTTTTTTTGATAGATATCCTACTCGCATCCCACTAAGCAACCAAAAAGCTCTTAAAAGAAAGACCTAAGCTTTCTTTTGAGCAAAAAAAAAAAAAATCAGACGTTTTTTGGAAAAAAAAGTCAAAAAAAATTTTGGATTTTGCAAAAAAAAAGTACAAAATTTTTTTTATTTTTTTATTTTTTTTTTCCGAAAGATTGAGTAAACAGTTATTTAAACTGTCTAGGACAAATTTTGCTAAGCACAAAGGATAAAAAGTTACATGGATGAGAAAAAAGCAAATGTTTGGCCAAAATGTCAAATTTTACCCGCTCTAACTCAGAGAGTTCCTGAAAATTGTGTCTGAACTACTTTAGGACTACCAATAGGACTAACCTTGGTGCAAATTTTAGCCCGATCGGAAAATATCGGTTTCAAAAGTTTGGTCACTTGACGTGAAATGCCTTATATATACATATAATAATACTTTTTTTATTAGATAAGTATGTAGAAGAACAATCTGATCCACCATTTTTCGAGTCTTTTCAAGATTAATGTAATATTTCTACGTATTAGAAAATACATAAAAATTAAATAGTTTTTTTTTCAAATTTCTTTTACTGATTGTTTTTACAGATTTCTTATTCTAAAAAAACGATTCGGATTGATTTTACGTTTTTTTTATTGACAACGGTTTTGGCAATCATCAATTGAATATTTGGAATATTTCTGTGTGTGTTTAATTGAAACCAACTAGTAGGCTTTTCATTCATGTGAAATTTGTTTTCATGTTTGAAATCAATGGCAATAAGCTATGTTCAAGTTCTATTAGATGACCTTTGTAAATGTCTGTCTCTGCAAATGTAGTTGTATACTGATAATGCAACATACATACCAGAGAGGGTAGACATTTTTTTAAATGTTTTTGGCTTAAAATCAAAACGAATTTTTCCAGGTTCTTCCAATTGGTTGCTTTCGATTTATTTTTGGCACTTAATTAACATTTGACCAGTTCTTTGGCAGTTTATTTGATTGAAAATATGTAGCTGGTGGATTTTTCAATTATTTGCTTTGTTGTAGTGTTGTTTGCTTTTATTTTAAATAAGTCGTATTGTATTTATTTGCGTTCTCGTTAAATTTGGTTGCACCCGTTTATTACGATGTTATTTGTTTGCGGACAATCATTGTAGACATGTGTGTGTGTACATATGTATGTGTATATATAAATGTTCAAAATGGCGGTACTTATATGTTTGATTTGGTTTTTCGTAACAACGAGCTAAAGTTTACAGTTTTACTAAAATATTGAGACATCAAACATTTTTTTTACTTCTTTAAGGAAAAACAAGTAAGAAAATTATAGTCGGTCTAGACCGACTATATGATACCCTATACCATGCGTTTAGAGACCCTACCTCATAGGCCCAACTAACTGGACATAGAAAATAAGCATAAATCAAATTTGAGTGGGATTTTTATAAATTTTTTTGTTTGCAGATATGAAAAAGTTCATATCGGATGCAATATCTATATGAGGACTAGGCCCAAAAATGGACCGATCCTGATCATGTTTTTTTAAGGACTCTTGTATTTTGCAAAAATATATACAAACAAAATTTGAGAATAATCAGTGCAATATTTTTGTTTTTTGATAGATTTAAGTGAAGATCGGGAAGCAGCTCTATATAGGGCCTATGACTAAGAGTTGTCCCATAGGAATAATTTATGATTAATGGATGTAATAAACACATACAAACCCAATTTGACTAAGATTTATATGATAATTTGGATCTTATGGCAATTTAAGTCGATTTCATAGGGGTCATTTGTATGGGGGCTAGGTCTGAACATGCACCGATTCTCATCAATTTCAATAGCATTCATCCTATTGCCGATAAAAGCTTATGTACCAAATTTCATCAAAATACATTCATATTTGCGACCTGCAGTTTGATTACAAGCTTTACATGGACACACAGACGGACGGACGGACGGACATCGTTAAATCGAATCAGATAGTGATTCTGATTCTATCGGTATCATTAAAGATGGGTCTAGATCAAATATTTTTAGTTGTTACAAACAGCAGCACAAAGTCATTATACCCAAACCACATAGTGGTATAGGGTATAACAAGTAAGAGTGTTAAATTCGGCTGTGCCGAATCTTTGGTACCCTCCACCTCGGTTTGAGTATTGATAATAAATGTAAACAAAATATTGGAAAATTATGTATGCGTTTCCTATATGCATGCGTTTCCGGTTATATGACATAACTTCTCGTTTAATTTAGTTTTTGCTAATTAAATAGCTCGCCTTAACCTCCATTGCAAAGGTAATGGTTGTGTAGGGTGGCTATATGCATTAAATCGTGCTAATTGGAGGTGGCTATATAGTTTCTTTTAACTGGTGAAATATTTTTTCATTGCGGCCATATAGGTCGGATGGAGTAACAAAATAATAACCAAAAAAAAGCTCTCTCAACTTTTTTATTAAAATATTGCCATATTTGGAAAACATAGGGAATAAATTTATAATAATAAATAATCAAATTAGGGATGCCAAACGCAGAAAACCAAATGTCCCAAACATTTTAAATAAAATAATTTGTTAACTTTATTTTCTGAAAAACTTCAAATATTCATCAAAAAAAAAAAATTGTTAAAAATAATATCTGTATAAATAACATTCTCATCAAATTGCGTTTATTTATGTAACAATTTTTATGTTCGCAATTCTTAAATATCATTTGAGGTTTTCTAAAATTTATTGCATTTAAATTAATGTTTTCTGTAGTGCGAATTCAACGATCCGACAGAATTTCAACGATCCGACAATCCGACAAAACATATCGACAGCTATTGTTGTTTGCACTGAGGATTAAGTGATTCACTAAGTACACACATCTTAACGACAGTCGACAAATCTATTTTTCTATTTATTTAAATTGTAAACGAGTGGCATCTCTGTTAAAATAAACGAAAAACACAAAGAAGAATAGAAAAAAAACAAATTACTTCGTGTTTGTCAGGATGATTTTATGTTTATGTTTAATATCTCTATTTTTTTTACTAATATTTCTGTTTATTTATTTGAAAATGAAATAATGAATTGAATATGCTATTTAATTTTTTTAATTTATATAAAAAAGTTTTTTAATAAAAGCAAAATATTTTCACTATTTTATGATTTTTATTTATGTATGACGACATTTCAACCTAAAAATTTAAGATTTTATCGATTGAATAAACAACACAAAAATGGTTGTCGATAAACAACATTTTTTAAATGTAAACATATTTGGTGTTTGTTTTGGAATTTCAATTTGTGTTTAACGAATAAAATTTATATGTATATTAAAGATGCAATTGATGTCTTCTAAATTTAAAATTATTATTTCCGACGTTTTGATATGATTTTCTGAAATTCAGTTAATATTTTCTAATTTATAATTGGAAATTTTAATTCCAATTTTTAGAATTGATATTTTCTTAAATTTGAATGGAAAATATAAAAAGTGCAATTTTGTATTTATGTGAATAATAATGCTTTAGTAATTATAAACAATTTTTAAAAATTAGATGTAATCGCAATCAGATATTTTATAGGTAAAGCAGAATAATAATTCTATATCACTATGTAGAACTTTTTTGAAAGCAAAAAACTCATTGATGAACTCGGTAACTTTATTTTGTAAAGACAACAAAAAGTTAATATGCCAAACTTATACCCCTGTATACTCTTAACATTGTTATGTATAATATCTACATATATGAAAATATTGATATTCATGTTAAAATAGAAATAACTATTGCAAAGCTAATTAGAACAAAAATTGTGGCGCCATCTATTGTGGCATAGTCACGCTGAGCAAAATGAAGTGACACTCTGTTAATGCAAAAGAAATGTATTTTCCCCACAACAAAATATTGCAGAATTTTATGTAAATAAAATAATATACCGATTTATTTCTAACATGCAGTTATTATGGATATACATATATCGAATATATGTATATTTATTATTTTTATTATTTAATATGTGTATGTATGGATATGTAAATATTACACACAAAAAATACAACATCAAACGTTATTTTTGTGTTTTTCTCTTTAAATAAATTAATGCATAAATTTTTTTTTTGCTAAATTTACATTGTTTTCTTTTTATTAACAACTAGGTATTTTATCATTACTTGCTTTAGATGTTGGTGAATTTTTACTGCCTTTATATTAACTCGTAGTGTCTGCTTGTCGAAAAAATTTTGGATCGATTTGAACCCCTTTCCCGTGACCCAATCGATCTGAAGCTTTGCAGGCAGGCTCGTGGCAATGACAGAAATGATCTAGTAAATTTTTTAAGTGATGCCAAAACAATGGAAACTTTTAAATTTTTCTACCAGAGTTGATAAAAAAAATGTGCAAAGGGTTAGTTTTTATTATATTATTACCACAACGACCACAAAAGTAACAAGTCCAGCTATGACAACAATATAACATTTAGAATAACAACAAGAACACTATAGAAACATCATATTTTTCATTTTTTTTTTAATTTTTCAGAGATTTCCCCGGACCTGTTCCACCGATTTTAATGATTTTTGAAATAGAAATCTTCCCATGAATTTGGAGACACATTCTCACTGAAAATGATCACCTTAGCTATCCTATTGAGGGCGTGATCGTGACAAGAACAACATAGACTTTTTTTAGTTCTTCATTCCAATCTCGGGCCCTAATCGACCGATTTAGACAATTTTAAACAGCAAACTTTTCAGGATGTCAATGAATCATTTTTTATGTCAGCTAGCACCGTAGCTGCCCGATTGATGCCGCCATCGTGATTTCCACAGACGGACAGACGGACATCGCTATATCAACTCCGGTTGTTATAAGGATCACAAATATATATATTTTATGGGGTCCAAAATTTTTTTTCTAATTATTACAAACGGAATGACAAACTTATATATACCCTCTGCACACTGGAGTGGAGGGTATAAAAAAACTTTTAATGGTGCATGGTAGAGAAGAAGAAATCATATATTTCTAAAAATCATAACTACTCTGTATTCTTAATCAGACCGGTTTCTAGCATTTCAGCCTTCATCAGTAATTGTATTAAACATCGTAATAATTGTTATGTTATAATTGATTAGATTGTTTCTTTACGAAATTTTTCTACTTAGGACGGCCGTGAGGTTTAAACCTGCGTCTATTCCTCATACATTCGTACTTGAATTTATTGGTCATGCGCTTTAACACAATCACCTAAAGTCAGACCTACGACCACTGTCGTACATTGTCAAAAATACTAAGCAAAAAACTTTTATTTACAAAGAACAATTTCTTAAATTGGAACTTTTAGGTAATTTTTATACACTCCCCATCAGTGTGCAGAGGGTTTATATCAGTTTGCCATTTCTTTTGTAACACACGGAAACATGATTTGTGTTCTTGGAAAATGTATATATTCTTGATCCTTATCACAACTCGTCTGTCTGTTAAAATTATGACCATTCACAAAATAAACCATTTATCTTGGTACACTTATGACAATATTGTTTGCCATTATTTCGAGTAGATTGGTGTCGAATTTGGAGCCTCTAAACCTAAGTGCCGAGGAATGATGTACGAAAGTGTAAAGATAGAAATAGTGAAAAATGTTTATATGTAATAGAGGTATAGGCTGGTTCCTAATTCGAATTTAAGGGCAAGTCTTCCTTATTTTGTTCATTTACTTTAATCTTCCACATATCTAGCTAATCTTCCAGAGAGAATTTTCTATTAATTATATAGTTCTCCATTAACTTATGTGTGTTCGGGGGTAACAATTTTATAGAGGAGTCCCTCGTGCCAAACTCGGTCGAAGGCTTGCGAGACGCCTATAAAAAGTGCAGAGCAGTACTTTTTCTCTTCAAAAGCTCTTCTTATGGCACTTACAATTCTGTGAACTTGCTCAGTGGTGCTGTGTTTTCGTCTGAAACCAAATTGATGTACTGGAATGACATTATTTTGATCTACGGTTATTGTAAGTTTGTTTACCAAAATTCTCTCGAATAATTTTGACAAGTTGGACAGTAAACTTATTGGTCTATACAAATCGACCTTCGTGTGATCTTTACCTAGTTTAGGTATCATTGTAACGAGTGAAACTTTCCATTCTGGGGGAAATGTTCAAGGCGTATTATAGCATTAAAAATAAACAGAATTATTCTTATTGCTGTTCGGGGTAACTCCAAAAGCATTTTGTTACTGATCCCATCGATCCCCGATGCTTTTTTGGGGTTTAAATCAACAAAAGCCTTTTCGACCTATCGAGTCTCAAAACGAAGGGACACTGCTCTATGCTGTGAAGTGACAGGGGTTATATTTGGAGTAAAAACTTTTTTTAGATGCTCCACAAACAGAACTCCCTTCTCTTTGTCATTCCTAGCTTACATACAAGAGGTCTTTTAAGATTTTTTGTAGCACGCCACAAAGAGTAATCAGTTTTTTCTATTGGATCCATTTTTTCAAGATAACTATTCAATTTAGCGTTTCTTTGTGTTTCAAGCAGTCTACGTAGATTTTTCGTGCATTCTTTCAATTGTTGCTTGAGTTGAGGAGATCTGTGCAGTTGCCACTCTCTTCCAATTCTTCTTTTTTCACCTAATAGCCTTTCAATATCTACAGAAGTAGTTTTATATGGCCTGGTGTGACGAGGAGGTTTTGTAGCAAGTTTAGCAGTTACTTTGAAATTTTGTTCGGAGTTAACAATCGAGAGGTCAATATAATCTGGTGTTCTTAGCGAAAAACTTTCTGTCCAATGGGTACTAAAAAAACTCTTTGTATTTTAGCCAATCAATATTACTCAAAAGCGTTAAATCACCATACGGGGACACAATTTTTTGGGGGTTCGAAATAGTAGCGATAACGGGTGTGTGGTCAGATGAGAGTTCCAATGAAGATTCTACATGCACAAGTTCTTTTGCGATGTTCTTCGTTAATCCCAAATCGATCAAATCGTTGATTTTTCGCTTAAGACCACATCCATACCTATTTTAGAATTTGTGTTGAACAAAACACGACCGTTCGGGAAATAAGCCGTGACCACCCAAAATGCATGCTTGGCATTAAAGTCGCCAGCAACTATGAAACGAGGGCCGAGTGATTAAAAAAACTTGTATATTGATTTTCAGTTATAGAAAACCTTGGGGGAGAACATATTGATTTAATCGCTAGGCTCTTCTTCAAAGCAAATAGTAATAGCTTGAAGGTAGTTTTCACAATGATCACACATTGAATAATGTTTTAATCTGGATTTAATTAGGATAGCTGCTCTACCTCTTCGATCCTTAGTATCATGCAAGGTGTATCCGCGCAATGAAAAGAGACTTCTACGAGTCAAGTGAGTTTCAGAGACAAGCAAAATATCAATTTGATTGTCTCTAAGAAAATGATAAAGTTCGTCTTTATAATGGCTTAAGCCGTTTGCGTTCCAGAAACATATCTTCAAACATTTTCATCATCTCTTGCATCATGTTGTTCATAGCGTTTGTTTTTGTGTTCTTATTTTGTACATGTGAACTAATGGTTTACCAATGAGAGTAAGAGAGTAATCAAGTTGGGTATACTCTTACTCCATTTATACAAACAATAATTACTTCCAATTAAAAAGGTAGGAAAATATGTAAACTTTATATTAATTATCCTACTAATTTTATACGTCATTGTAAAAAATCTAGCCATTATAAAATATAGACTTTTAGTCTCTTAGTGTTGACAACCTTGGTAATAATATTGTGTTAAGAGGTGGAGGATATGAAATGTCAAACACTTTGCTATGTTATTTATGAAAACAAGTAAATAGAGTAATGTATTGTCATGCACTATTCGGGAACTCAATTACAGAAATTCGCCTTCCTAAAGAAACACAATAAGTGAAAAGTTTATAAAAATGGTAGGTTAGGTTAAAAGAGTAGTTCGCGTTTGAGGAGAACACTCGGAAGAAAAAAGCCCATTGCGCAACACTACTTGTACCAAGGTTATTTTTGTTTATCAAACTATGTGCTCAATTTCAGCTGGTTTCACTTCCGCAACCCAGTCCATATTATTGTGAAATCGCCTAGATAATGAAGTATTTTTCTTGAATCGCTGGACAATTACTCGTATAAAGCGGGTAAAATACAGATTCTGGTTCTTCTTCGTCATTACAACTCCTGATGTTTTCTCTTATTTTGACTACTAGTTTCATAGTCATACTACCTATATTGCAAAGTTCCTTTAGAATAGCCGTAATGATGCATAATTTATTCTTTTTCAAACTGAATGAGTTTCCCGTCTTATTCCAAAGCCTTCCAAGTCCTGCAGCTGGGCCTTCTATTCCATCTGTGTTTGGCTAATCTGTTAGAGTAAGTATCAATATGTTGATATAGTTAGAGTTCATTTCTGAGCAAGTTATCGCGCATTCGTCCGCTCCCTTGTTTGTCCTTATTCCCTGGTGATTTGGAATGCAGCAGATACTGTTATTGTATTATGACAGTTGGATTAGTGATCTTTTACATTCAGCTGCACATTTGGATTTAGCGTGGATTGAGCCAAGAGCACGGCTGCGAACAAAGCTTGTTATCTTATTTTCAGTCAATAAAGCTTTGCATTAGTGCGCTAGAAAAAACCAACATTGTTCCTCTAAAAATTAAGAGTATAAGCTCGATTCCATCTCGGAGTTTATTTTCGAACCATCCTATTCATTCCTGGATGGTATAGACGTTGGGTAATTTTTCTCGATGTAACGTTTTGGCAGCCTGTAATCACTTTCTCCTACTGATATAATGTAGCATTCCAGAATGGAGGAATGTCCTATTGCATTTAATGACAGCCTTGCAGATTCCCTTAAATGTAGAATTTCTTTGGAGATAGTGTTAAGCGCTGCTTGTAGATCAGACTAAAAGTCTCCAATTATTTCTAAGTAGGATAAACTTTAGATAGTTTTAAGCCTATTAAGGCAGGATTTAGTTTCGACCACTTTTCGTCATGAAATTCTTCTGGAGATGAGAATCGGGCGAACAATAACTTTTGTTTTTGTGTCCCATTTCTTTTCAAAGAGTTTTCTACATACTCAAAATGATCTAAGTGCTTTTTTGGACCATTCTTTTGTTTTTAATTTCTAGGTCAGTTTGGAGTCACGTACGATAAAAAGATATTTCGTTTCATTTGCAATGTAAAGAGCATGGAATTTGTCCTTCTTATGAATAGGACAAGTTTGGGTTTCGAACCTTAACTCCTAAGCCCTTTGACTATGTCCAATTAAATATAATAAATATGCTATTATCCCAATGTCCCTCGATTTCATTGATATTAGAAATTTATTAATAATTAGGTTTCCTAAGAGTGGTCACCTTGTGGAGCGCCCCTAGTTCCCGTTTTCTTAATTAACAACTCTACGAGTCTCAATATTATTATTTTGCAGTTTAATTTATTGCTAATCCACTGAGGTATTTGCGAGTCCCTCCCAATATTCATCACAGCCTGGTTCATCACTATATAAAAAGCCGCGTCTATTCTAAGGAACTCTACCATGCTATATTCCTCATCATTTCATTAAGTGTCTATATTCCCAACGACCTTATGTAAGGTCGCCAAAAATGATACCATCCGCACTCAGTAATTCGTACGGTTTGAAGTATTTAATGGAGTTATGTAGTTCTTGAATGAATTAGTTCAATTGAAATATTCTTTCTAATGAACTATGTGATCTAGTTCCTTTATTTCGCTATTTCAGTTTTTTCGGTCTTTTATTTCATTTTGTCATTTCATTCATTTTTCATATATTGCCAACCTTTTCACAGTAGATGTAAGTTTAGCAAAAACAAATTGTTTTCCTTGTTTTTTCAAGACAAAAACAAACATGTATATTGTAGTACGCAATGTGTACTCATATACAGACATATTTGTTTCAAAGTTGTTTTATATTTTAGTTTGTTATATTGGAGGAGCTTAAATAGTACAGCTTTTGCTTGAATTCTCATTTAGTTGTTTTCAGCAAATGTATTTGAATTTAACTTCTTCCCAAACAAACTATCTACTGCTTTTGGTTACTTTGGTATAACCTGTCCTGCAGAATATAGATCAATTTTTGAAACAAATGTGCCAATGTTTTTGCTTTATTTAAAGTAAAAAATTTGATTTTGAGCCTGAATAATTTCAAACTCTAAATAAGTTTTATTAATATAATCATGTGGAAAATCAAGTTGGATTAAGTCCAAAGGCTGTTCAAAATATTTTTGAGCACGTAGCAATGAAATACGTAATTATACCCTATACCACTATGTGGTTTGGGTATAATGACTTTGTGCTGCTGTTTGTTACTACCAAAAATATTTGACCTAGACCCATCTTTTATTATACCGATCGAATCAGAATCACTATCTGATTCGATTTAACGATGTCCGTCCGTCCGTCCGTCCGTCCGTCCGTCTGTGTGTCCATGAAAAGCTTGTAATCAAACTGCAGGTCGCAAATATGAATATATTTTGATGAAATTTGGTACTTAAGCTTTTATCGGCCGTAGGATGAAAGTTGTTGAAATTGTTTAGAATCGGTCCATGTTCAGACCAAGACCCCATACAAATGACCCCTATGAAATCAACATAAATTGCCATAAGATCCAAATTATCATATAAATCTTAGTCAAATTGGGTTTGTATGTGTTTATTACATCCATTAATCAGTAGTCCAAAAATGATCCCTATGGGACAACTCTTAGTCATAGGCCCCATATAGAGCTGCTTTCCGATCTTCACTTAAATCTATCAAAAAACAAAAAAATATTGCACGGATTCTTTTTAAATTTTGTTTGTATATATTTTTGCAAAATACAAGGGACTTTACTAAACATGGTCAGGATCGGTCCATTTTTGGGCCTAGTCCCCATATAGATATAGCATCCGATATGAACTTTTTCATATCTGCAGCAAAAAATATTAATAAAAATCCCACTCAAATTTGGTTTATGCTTATTTTCTATATCCAGTTAGTTGGGCCTGAGAGATAGGGTCTCTAAACGCATGGTATAGGGTATCATATAGTCGGTCTCGACCAACTATAATTTCTTACTTGTTTTTATTTTGAAAATAATCTAACCTATAAAAACAAAGTTTTTATTAAAACTCTTTCTTTCCTTATGAGGGGATGAGGGGAAATGGGGTAAATCACTCCCTAACTGTGCAAGACTATGCGTAACTGTGCGTTACTATGTCAAAATTAATCTTTGGCCACAGCAAGTCTATGGACCAAGTTTCAGATCGATCGGATGAGGGGAATGACACATAGAACACTCCAGTTGGATAAGCGAGAATGGGTTTGCCCCACGACAGACAGACAGAAGGTATGAGTTAAAAGAAAGAATTTAAAAAATCTATTCCTTCTTGAAAAATAACGTCTTTTTAAATTGCAAAATTGTTTTAAATTGCATGTTTATACCTGCACAACTAAGCAAACAAACATCAAGATAAGGAAAAAAATATAAAAAGTTATAAAAAAAAGATTGGCCTGAGACCGCCGAATCTTATGGAGGTTTTACTATAATAGCCAAGTACTTTTATCCTGACTTTAAATTTCTCTCCCCCGACAGTGACCCCATTAAGATTATTTCCTTTTTTTATATTTTGTTAAAAATGTGTTGAAAAAGTATTTCAGATTTTGGGTTTCTTCTATCGCTTTGGTTAATTGTGAAATGAAAATATTTTTTGTTGTCCCACTCTCACACATAATTTTTTTCTATTATATATTTTTTTATTTCTTTCTTGCAAAAAACTATTGACATAAATATGTATTAAACTAGCAGAGGGAACTAGTTCAGTGAACCATACTGAAATAAAAAACTAGAAAACACAACTCCAGTCTGTCACTTTCTGCAAAAAGTAAAACAAATTTTTTTTCAATTAATCTGTCATTTACGCTACAGCATTATTTAAAATAGTACGCTACTATAAAGCTAGCACATTTGAAAGCAAAAGCAAGTATAAGGTACCGTACGTTAAGATTTTTCATTAAAGTATTTATTCGGAGTATTAAAGAATTTTTTAATTTTTCCTTTTCCGTGGCTGTCTAACAGAAAAAAATGTATTTAAATAAATGCCACACTAGTGTATATTTGTCAGTGAGACTGGGTTTTATTTGTTTGTTTTGTAGTACGTTTTTCCTCTCTTCTCGAGTTCAATTTGATTTATTGTAAATTTTCAATACAAGTTGTAAATTGAAATGTTAACAATCGCTGCGAATTGCAATTCAATATGTTTTGACTTGACCACAGTTGCAACAACAAAAAAAAAAAAAAAAAAAAAAAAAAAAGCCGCCAATTTGTTGTATGTGGCTAACATATAAATTTGCGGCAAACGGATTTGTTGCACTAGATTAAACAGATCACTCTAAAAAAAGCCCTTGTATGCTGGTTTATTTACATTAGATGATTGAAATGGCTGTGATGATAATGGAATTGTTAATGAATGCAAATCGAAGGGATAGGTCGAAACTGTCACAAGCTAATTCATTGGTTTATTGAAGATTAAACGAGATATTAAACGAGCCTATATGTTTGATATATAAAATATGTATTATTCCTTACAGACTGAAGGTATATAATATAACTTCTTAAATCATTTTCTAGTCTTTTTTTTTTAAATCAAACTGATAGTAAAGCCAAACTTTGCTAGGTTTTTGTATGCTTAGTGAAACAAATTTGACAGTATTTTTGATTACTAGTATTGCCGGGTAATTATATTTGCAAAATGTTTTTATTTATCAAAAAATGTCAACACCGGTCTTAGGATACTTCTTAAAAAAACTTTAGTTTTTTTTAATTCTTTTAATCAAAAATATTTTGTCATTTGAATTTTATAATCACTTATTTTATAAAAATATAAAAAAGCCAGAGTTATTCAATTTGCTATCGCTAAAAACTGACAAATATTTCCATGATAAGAAACAACTTTCGATGAAATAATGTACCAGGGAGGTAAGAGTTGTAATAGAAATGGCGAAAAGGTCTTATTGAACCAACAACATTGACCAATTCAAATAAGAGTTATAATCAACCATTATCATATATATGTACATTTTTAGGTTTGGTCATCGTAACCAATATAAGTGAGAAATATTTTTTTCGATTATGAATAACTATTTAACAACCAAAAAATTTGTTGGTTCCCTATAACTAGTATTGAAAATAATTTCAAGATACATATTGTATATTTGATGTAATGGATGCATTTATAAGGGGTTTGTAGGCCAAATAATTTGGTAAAATAAGCTAATCGGGCAGCTTTGTAAGAAATTTTTATTATTTTTATAAATAAAATATTTAAATTGAACGACTTTTTAAAAACAAGTTAAATAAAGTCTGCAATTCATTTCATTAATATCGGATAATAGAAAAGTGTTTTTATATTGTCTCTATGGTATTAGGATTTATTGATTAGTTTTACGAATATAAGCGATCGCAATGAATCGTCTGAGATTCATCTAAGATAATTTAGTGCCACTCTCAGGGCAGTGAACGGTCGCTAACTTGAACATCTGCCAGTTGTTTGAGGAACGGAAACGCATATTTTTACTAATGCAAAAGGTTGGCATCAACATCAACTCTTCCAATGATTTTAAATGCATGCTTGCCGAGTCCACTTCCCAGCTTCGTAAAATCTGACGATTTGAGGAGGAAGTGCTAGTTTATGACGTTTCGTCAATGAACATACATATTGGGTAAAAACATATGAAATCAACCGAAAATATTAACATTTGTGACCTCATCACCTCCAAATTTGATAAGATTTTGTACACATGATCTATGGATCAGCACAATAATATTTGCCAACTTTCAGACATATAGCCGTCGAACTTTCAGAATAATGGCCATTCCAATTTGGCAAAAATCAATAAAAATGCACTCTGATGCCTTTACACAATTTTTAATATCTCGAAAAGTATTCATTGTACGTTAATAATGAAGGGCTCATTTTACAGATTAAAACATGCGCCATTCCAAAAAAAAATTTTTTCAAATTTTCGATCAAGGATAATGTAAATAAAAAAAGGACTAAAATTTCCAAAGGATATTTCTCGAAAATCAATATTTTTAAAAATTTCAAAAAAATATATTTTAATTCTTATTATGTTTTGTACAAGTCTGTCAAATTTCAATGTGGAGTCTTTATTACAACATGAGTTATTAAGAAAAAAGCAGGAGAAGGTTTATGTATTTCATGAAATGTACCAAAATACAAAAAGGTGACAAATTGCAAAAAGAAGGACAAATCAAATGTAAAGGAACTTTTTCGACTTTACAACCTAGGCGATATATATATATTTATATATTTATATTATATTTATATATTTATTGCCTGTTCACACAAAAAATGTAAAAATATTTTATGAACTGTGGTCGGCTTATTGGCAGTAGCAAATTCAGTCCCTATTTAAAAAACATTTTATGACCCGTACTTCACGCAAATTTTCCAATTCAAGAAAAGCAAGGCGTGTATTTTTTTACCTGAAATCTATTTTTTGTACCAAAAAAAAACACTGTAAATAGTTCAGAGACTGTAAGTCAAACTTCAGTTGAATACTAGATTTCAAAAGTGCTAAACGTCAAAGTGTTATAGTGTTAAAGTGACTTGATCGTTTGAAAAAACAAAAAAAAGAGACTAAATATTTAAATAAATTATAATTATTGTCAATACAAAAAAGTCGTGCACAATTCATTCGGTTGTGGTATTTAAATAAAAAATATGACACTCAATTCAACATTTTGCTGTAATCCTTTTAAAAAATCCGGTCACACTGGGTGCAATAAAAGTTTAAGACAAGTCCAAGAATGGATGATACAGTATACTAAGGATAAAAACATTACGATCCCAAATAAAATTTGTTGGACATGTAGAATAAAATTTTCGCATCTGAAGAAATCTAATAAATCTAATTTGGAAGAAGGTTCAGATATAAACGAAAATGTAGATACTTTCGATGACATTGCGTCAGGCACGGAAGTAGATGACATTGCGTCAGGCACGGAAGAAGTTGCTATTTCAAAATTAAACCAATCTTTACCGTATCTGGAACAATCTCCGATAAAAAAGAAGAAGTTACATCAAAAACGGTACAGAGATGGAAAATTCAGGAAAATAAGTGATTCGATTCAAGACAAAATTTTCCACGGTTCAGCACAATCAACTTCGCATATGTGCCCACAATCCGAAATAATAGAACAATTAAAAGAAAAGTTTAAAACATTAACAAAAAATAGCGAGAAAATCCAACTGCTAACAATTTTACCAAAAAGCTGGGCAATACATAAAACTGAGGAAGAATTCCTGGTTACAAACTATATCGCGCGAAAAGTTAAGCATTTGGTTGAAACAAAGGGTGTGATGAGTACACCTAACCCAAAACTGGGAAGTCCAATTTCACCAGTGACAAGCAGTTTAGTAAAACCCTTTTATGAATCCGATGACGTCAGCAGGTGTATGCCCGGACAGAAAGATTTCGTGTCTGTTTTTGAAAATGGTACAAAAGTCAGGAAAAATAAAAGACTTTTGCTTGGAAACTCAAGAGAAATGTACGCCTTATTCAAGGAACGACATGATGGAATAAAAATAGGTATTTCCAGGTTTTGCCAACTTCGTCCGAGGAATATAATTCTAGCAAATGCGAGTGGATCTCATTACGTGTGTGTTTGTACAAAGCATCAAAATGTGAAGCTGATGATTGATGCTATAAATTTTAAAAAATTAACTGCTGGTGTTCCGAATTATCAGCTTGAATGTTACAAAGATTGTTTGAAACAAATGACATGCATTCCATCTTCTTCAAAGTGTCACCTACGTAAATGTAACAAGTGTCCAGGAATTGAAAATTTAAAAGCAAAACTAAATCAATTACTAGAGCAAAACGATATTGATGAAATAACATATAAACAATGGGTAAGTGTAGATAGGGATAATTTGGAGACCATGTTTGGCCAAGCCGACGTTTTTGTGGATTCCCTATGTGAAAAGCTTGAAATTCTATTACCTCATTCATTTATTGCAAAACAGCAGGCAGCATATTTGAGCGAAGGAAAATCAAATTTGGAAGAAAATGAGTATATAGCAGTTTGCGATTTTTCAGAAAATGCTTCTTTTACTATTCAGGATGCAGTCCAGGGATTTCACTGGAACAACTCTCAGGCCACTTTATACCCAATTGCTATTTATTTTAAATCAGATGGAAAAACACAACATACAAACTTCATAATAATATCTGATTGTCTTGTAACGATTCTGTAGCTGTTCACCTGTTCCATCGCCACCTGAATGTATTTTTGAGAAAAAAAGTTTAAAACAACCCCGAAGAAAATCACGTATTTTTCAGACGGTAGTGCTGCCCAGTTTAAAAATAAAAAGAACTTTATCAATTTATGTTATCATATGGAAGATTTTGGATGTAATGCTGAGTGGCATTTTTTTGCAACAAGCCATGGAAAAGGCCCAAGTGACGGTCTTGGAGGTACCGTAAAGAGAGAGCACGTCGAGCTAGTTTACAGCGTCCATTACAGGGTCAAATAACTACTCCAAAACAATTATATGAATGGTGTCTGCAAAATCTTTTGAACTGTAATTTCGAGTTTTTAACTCTAGAAGACCACGAAGAAGAAGCACGGTTCCTTCAAATTCGTTTTAAAGATTTGCGTACTATTCCTGGAACTCAAAAGCTGCATTCTATTGAACCTGTAGATAAAAAAAAATTTAAAGTCAAGCGATACTCGGCAGATGCAGATTTTTTAATTGAAATCCTTCAGAAATAAATAAATATGCTGTAATAAAGTGTTTAATAATGATAATACATAATGTACTTTTTACTAAAGGTTTAGCAATGGAGAAAAAGAGTTTAAGCAAAGAAAAGTCGAAAAAGTTCCTTTACATTTGATTTGTCCTTCTTTTTGTAATTTGTCACCTTTTTGTATTTTGGTACATATCATGAAATACATAAACCTTCTCCTGCTTTTTTCTTAATAACTCATGTTGTAATAAAGACTCCACATTGAAATTTGACAGACTTGTACAAAACATAATAAGAATTAACATATATTTTTTTGAAATTTTTAAAAATATTGATTTTCGAGAAATATCCTTTGGAAATTTTAGTCCTTTTTTTATTTACATTATCCCTTATCGAAAATTTGAAAAAAAATTTGTTTGGAATGGCGCATGTTTTAGTCTGTAAAATGAGCCCTTGATTATTAACGTACAATGAACACTTTTCGAGATATTCAAAATTGTGTTAAGGCATCTGAGTGCATTTTTATTGATTTTTGCCAACTTGGAATGGCCATAATTCTGAAAGTACGAGAGCTACGACACTGAAAGTTGACAAACGCTATTATTATGTTTAACTTTCCCTTCGTACCAAAATTCATCCAATTCGAAATCGGTGCGGTCAACTCATTGGTTGATTTCATATGTTTTTACCCTATTACTTTCTGAACGATACTACATTGCTTGAGTAATATGTCCATCGATCTGCAATAGAACAAAAATATTATTAAGGGTACAAAGCCCACAAACCTGGTCGAAATCATTAAAGTTTCTTTCTTTTTTATTTGGAGGAAGCAAAGATCTAAAGCGTGGATCCAAAAATATTGCACAGCTAAAGACGACGGTGTTAAGCAAATTTTTTTCAATTATATATTCTTCCTTTATTTACATATTTTAACAAATTTGATATTTATATATGAGATCTTATTTTTACATAGATATTGCAACAAATACTATATAGAATCTAAAGACATTAAATAGTTTTTATTTTATTTTTTAATGATTTTTAAAAGAAAATGGGAGGGAAAAAAACTTTATATGATTTAATAAATTCAAGTACTATCTGAAAATATTTATATGCTTATAGAAGGCTTATTAGAAATAATAGACCTCTATAAGCATATAATTTTCAATTTGGTGATTTCTTTTTAATTTGACGTTACTTCTCTACATTCTCTTATCAGTGGGTAAGAGGAATTTTCAATTTTGGCAAAATAATTGTTGTTAATCCTTGTTATGAAATCGATAATTTTTTCATAACCTGTTTCTTCATGAAGAAGATTTGTAGGATACCTCCAGGGCTTTTATTTATCATTTTAAGACATGTGTTTTGTATAATTTGTAAGCGTTTTAGGTGGCAGTTGGCAGCGTCACTCCAAATAGGACACTTATAACACTTTTGAATAGGAGATTTTTGTTTTTGGGGTTTAGAAATGACCTTCCATTTAGAAGTGGCCATAATGCTTTAAATGCTTTTATAGCTTTTTGGCACGTAGCCATAATATGTTGTTTAAAAGTAAGTTTTTTGTCCAAGACAACTCCGAGATATTTGACATGATTAACTACATTTATGGTATTATTTCCAATATGAAGATGACGTCTTGGCAATCTTTTGGGAGATTTGTTGAACGGAAAAATAATTGCTTGGGTCTTGTTTGGATTAATTTTGATTTTCCATTTGTGAAAATATTTACTGAAATTTACTAGTCCGTTTTCCATTTTCTTCAGGAGTGCACTTGTAAGTTTGTTTGAAGAAATTAACGCAGTATCATCTGCATAGTAAGCAGTTTTCATATATTTCGGGACTTTGAAATCGGATGTATATATCGAGTGAAGCAATGGCGACAAGGCTGATCCTTGAGGTGACCCTGTGGTAATGATTTTTGGAGATGATGTTTCATTATTAATCGCAACTTTAAAGCTTCTGCCGTGAATGAAATCTGAAATAAGTTTGCATAAATATTTTGGTATATTTGCATCAAGAAGTTTAAATACTAGGCCATTATGCCAAACGGTGTCAAACGCTTTTTCGATATCCAACAATATTAGACCCGTTGAACGTTTATTGTTTTTATTGCTGATTATTTGATTTTTATACCCTATACCACTATGTGGTTTGGGTATAATGACTTTGTGCTGCTGTTTGTAACAACCAAAAATATTTGACCTAGACCCATCTTTAATTATACCGATCGAATCAGAATCACTTTCTGAGTTGATTTAACAATGTCCGTCCGTCCGTCCGTCCGTCCGTCCGTCTGTGTGTCCATGTAAAGCTTGTAATCAAACTGCAGGTTGCAAATATGAATGTATTTTGATGACATTTGGTACATAAGCTTTTATCGGCCATGGGATGAACGCTATTGAAATTGGTGAGAATCGGTCCATGTTCAGACCTAGCCCCCATACAAATTACCCATATGAAATCGACACAAATTGACATAAGATCCAAATAGTCATATAGATCTTACTAAAATTGGGTTTGTATACGTTCATTACATCCATTAATGAGTAGTCCAAAAATGATCCCTTTGACCCCATATAGAGCTGCTTCCCGATCTTCACTTAAATCAATTAAAAAACAAAATTATTGCACTGATTCTTCTCAAATTTTGTTTGTATATATTTTTGCAAAATACATGAGACTTTACCAAACATGATCAGGATCGGTCCATTTTTGGACCAAGTCCCTATATAGATATAGCATCCGATATGAACTTTTTCATATCTGCAGCCAAAAAAATTAATAAAAATCCCACTCAAATTTGGTTTATGCTTATTTTCTATATCCAGTTAGTTGGGCCTGAGAGATAGGGTCTCTAAACGCATGGTATAGGGTATCATATAGTCGGTCTAGACCGACTATAATTTTCTTACTTGTTAATTCTGTTTATTTGGTGAGTAGTGCTATGCTCTTTTTTAAATCCAAATTGTTCTTTAGCAACAATAGAATTGGTCGTTACAAATTCACTAAGACGAGAATGTAGTATTTTTTTCAAATATTTTACCTAAGTTACTTAATAAACTAATAGGTCTATAGCTATTTGGGTTTTTTTTGGCTTACTAGATTTGTTGCTAGCTATAACCTTAGCGTTTTTGAAATGGTTAGGGAAATAGTTGAGTTTGATGCAGCTGTTAAATATTATAACCAGTAATTTTAGAGCTTTGAGTGATAGTTTCTTTAAGAGCAGGTTGGGAACATTGTCAAAACCAGGAGATTTTGAGGGTTTTATTGATGAGACAATATTCATTACTTCTTCTAGAGATGTATAAATTGCTGACTCAGAACTGGGATTTTCCTTCTTAAAATTATTTACTGTTGTATTTATTACTATATCCGCTGAGTTGTAATTCGAAGTGAGGTTATTTGCTTTGACAAATGTATTTGCCAGTACTTCAACCTTGTCCTTATCAGATGTTATCTTTGTATTTCCAACCTCAAGGTGAGAGATTTGATTTTTTCCTTTTCCTAGCAAGTTCCTACTTATTCTCCAAAATGATTCATCACCTGGTTTTAAATTGGATAATAATTGACACCATTTCTTATTGCGTTCCGAATTAATACTTTTATCAATCATGTTACTTAGAAACTTAGTACATTGATTATAAAAAGTTTGCTCGGCTATATTTGAAGATCGTTGGCTTTTGCTTTTAAAGCTTCTTCTTAGCTTAATATATTTCACAGTACATTTTGGTAATGTGTAATTATTTTGTTGGGTTATTTTAGGTGTAGACGCATCCCTTGCTTCGAAGACTACATTTATAAATTTTTGTATTTCCTGATCAATTACTACCTTGGTATTGTATATATCCGAATTTAACGTGATTTTATTTTCTAAAAAATTCATATAAATGTTCCAGTTGGTTGCACTATAATCATAATAGTTGAGGTCAACCTGCGAGGCCACTGATCTTTTAATTGTACACATAATGGGGCGATGGTCTGATGGTATTTCGTAATCCATTGTCTTTACGTCTATATTTAAAGCGGTATTGCTTAAAATAATATCGACTGTGGATGCTTCGCGATTGTGTTGATGGGGGAATAGGGTTGGACTATTAGGATAGTGTATAAAAAAATTGCTTGATTGCTGTAGATTGTTGAGTGCTATTCCTGCAGTATTATTTGAACGGCAATTCCAAGAGCAATGTTTGGCATTTAGGTCACCAAAATCTATGTATTCTTTGGTGGAAGTTGTTAGGTTCAAGGTATCAGCACAGAAGTTATGGGTATATCTTGGTGAATATAACAAAGATACAACAATAGGTCTATTATTTATAATAACTTCAATTGAGATGTTTTCGATTGATGAAGTGTTTGATATAAAGAGGTTTTTATGAGCGACAGATTTATGAATTAACAGAGCTACTCCTCTTCCTCTAGCATCTGTTCTGTCACTTCTATATAAATAATAATTTTTAAAAAAGGGTCTATGATTTTCTGAAAAAAATGTTTCATTCAAAGACGCTATTTTAATATTTTCTCTTTCAATTAGTATTTCAAATTGTTTTAATTTAGAAAAGTTTGAAATGCCATTAGCATTCAAGTGAAGCATTTTGAATTCGTTTAAATTATTAGTATAATCCATGGGCGTATTTTACCATTGACATTACAACTTTGATTTGTTGTACTTTTGAAGTGCACCTATGCAAATCATCCATAGCTGTAGTGAAAATATCAAAAAGCTCATCAATGCTAAATAAATCGTTGTTTGTTTTCAGCTGATTAGCATATGTAGCTTTGCTGTTATTATTTATGTTATTGTTACAATTTGTGTTGTTGTTTCTTAAATTAGGAAAATCTCCCACATTAAATTGAAATGAGTTATTTTGTAGTTGTCTGCTTTTATTCGGACTTTTAGAAGTAACTCTTGTTCTAGTTTCCAAATAGAGAGAACGTAACGGACAGTTGATATCGTTTGCAGAGTGATCAGTTCTCTCTTTTCCTTGTTTTTTTACAATTAAAGCATGTAAAAACAGCTGGCCTTTTTTCATTTGTGTTAAAAAATTCCCTGTATTTAGAGATTTTCTCTGTAAATGTAAATATATTACAGCTCCACATAGTTGAAACATCTCGCTTTTTCAACAATTGAAGTAATGTTGGCTTTTCCCAAAAAGTCTTTTACGACTAATTGCAAGGCGTGAGCTGCACATTTAACAGAAAACATATTTCGATTTTCTGCTCTGAAAGTATTTTCAAACTCTTCAAGGTAAAATAATAATTCCTCAAGCTCATTTTGAACACTATTCTATTTATGTGAAGTTGCTGCAAGCAAACCAACCGCCTTTAGCATATTTCAACCGTTATATGTATTTATGGTATATGCATATTTGTCACGTAAAAAATCTTTAACTTCTGGTTTCAGATTTACAGCAGTCTGCGGCACACAAATCTCTTTCATGGCTAATGTAAAAAGTTCCACTTTTCCCTTTTCCATTATCTGTGCATTAATACCTACAACTGAACGGCCATGTCGTGTTGAACTGTCCAGCTTAAGTAATATTATTTTTCTTATTTTTTTATTGGTATTTTTCTTTTCAGTCTTATTTCTTCCCCATTTACTACTGCCATGATATTGTGGGACGTAATACCTTTAAATAATTGCTTTTAAAACCATTTGAATTGATGACCAATTCCAGGCTAGCATTACTATTTTTTTTCATAATATTTCACAAAAAATTGAACTTTTGTGTCACAATCACTCGTATCCTCAGTGTCTCCGTTTTTTTCAATAGACTGTTGATAAATTTCTTTATGTTTACCCATTATGTACCTCCTTAAATTCGTTGCATGACTTCCTATAAGTATCAGGATACAGGTCTTGCAAGTCGATTCATTTGTCCGTTCATTGTAATGAAAAAAATCGGGAGTAATGGCCAATAGATCAAACTAATTTTCCGCGTAATTCAAATGCAATGTAATCATCACAATCACTCTATAAATGCACATGAACAACTTCACGATAACAACTATAGTTAAACACAGAATTCAGAAAAAAGCACACACTGATTAAAAAAACTCGTACATATATGTAAACAGACATAGCTCAGACCAACAAACACATATTTTTATTTTCATATAAATTATGTGTGTTTCTAAATTTTGTACGGTGCCCAACACAATCATGACTGCGTTTCGTTTTAATATTTCGTTATCTACACGAACATTTTTCTATCACGTATTTTTTGTTTCTAACGCACATAAACCACACAGATTCGAGTGTAGCTTTATCTTAAGTTCGTTTTCTTGCACGTGTAGTGCTTAAAAACAGAACATGTTCTTCAACGCGTACAATTAAAACATTATCCACTCGCGATTGGAAAAATCTGAAATACCCCTATAATAACGACAACTGTTGTTTCAACCAAACTGATTAAAAAAATCTATAATAATTCATTAGCATTATAATAAAAACTTGCAAATTCCAGCCCTCGAAATTCGAGTGCAAATTCTAGGAAATTTAATTTTTTCATTAAAGGTATGCTAATCAATTATAGCCAATTCACAAATCAACACAAAAAAGCAAACTCATTTTTATTACAAACACATTAACAAATATAATAAACACACACATAGCATTGTATAATTATACCCTATACCACTATGTGGTTTGGGTATAATGACTTTGTGCTGCTGTTTTTAACAACCAAAAATATTTGACCTAGACCCATCTTTAATTATACCGATCGAATCAGAATCACTTTCTGAGTTGATTTAACAATGTCCGCCCGTCCGTCCGTACGTCCGTCTGTGTGTCCATGTAAACCTTGTAATCAAACTGCAGGTCGCAAATATGAATATATTTTGATGAAATTTGGTGTGTAAGCTTTTAGCGGCCATGGGATGAAAGCTATTGAAATTGGTGAGAATCGGCCCATGTTCAGACCTAGCCCTATACAAATTACCCCTATGAAATCGACATAAATTGCCATAAGATCCAAATTGTCATATAGATCTTACTCAAATTGGGTTTGTATGCGTTCATTACATCCATTAATGAGTAGTCCAAAAATAATACCCCATGTAGAGCTGCTTCCCGATCTTCACTTAAATCTATTAAAAGACAAAAATATTGCACTGATTCTTCTCAAATTTTGTTTGTATATATGTTTGCAAAATAAAAGAGACTTTACCAAACATGATCAGGATCGGTCCATTTTTGGACCTAGTCCCCATATAGATATATCATCCGATATGAACTTTATCATATCTGCAGCCAAAAAAAATTAATAAAAATCCCACTCAAATTTGGTTTTTGCTTATTTTCTATGTCCAGTTAATTGGGCCTAAGAGATAGAATTTCTAAACGCATGGTATAGGGTATCGTATAGTCGGTCTAGACCGACTATAATTTTCTTACTTGTTTTATGTATGTGTTAGTAGCATCTTTAAAAGCAATTTACTCAAAATAAAGGAAAAAATTTAAAAATCTGCAAATCGGGTAAAAAGAAATACCTTTCAAATAATATAAGTTTTGTCAGAATCGAGGTAAAACGGTAGAACAAAACATCGTTCACAAGAAATCGCCTAGCCTATTAATATTATAGATAAAAAAAAATTAAAATAAAAAGCTAGGAATAACTTAGAAGACAGAGAAATTTTATATATTGTTTATGACTTGATATATTAACTGTAATAACTGTCCTTTATTTGTCATACAAATAACTTCAGAGTTTTTCGTTGTTTTTCAAGCATCCTCTAAAATGATTTCCGTTTGTTGTCATGTCTGTCACGACTACTTTTTGTCCCCCAATTATTACTAATAATAACAATTTCTCACTTTCTTTAATGGTGAATATATTGGTTAGGTGCGTCTGCATAATTGATGAATAATGAAAAACTTTAACTGTATAATATTGGATTAGAAAGATTACCGAATGTCATGTCTGTCATTATGGAATTAGCCTAGAGCGATATATACGATTAACTTACCATTCTACATTAAAATATTTTGGCTTCATTACCATACCGGAATCCAAAACACCATTCCCCTGATTACTCGTCTAGTGAAAGCAGCTGCATTGGATAGATTTAAAATCGAGGATAGTAAACAAAATGAGACACATTAAATAAAATCAGCAGTAACTAAAGCTGACACTGAGCTTAAGATTGATTCTAGAACACGTACAGGAAATTTTTATGAAAAACGAAAACAATTTGATCAATCCGAATATGTAACAGCTAAATAAGAGTGTATAAGCTCAGAAATATGCTAATCGCTATTGTATATCAAGTAGTAAGCCATTTTTAACCGTGCAACTTTGTGTGAAATTGCTGGTTGTTACCGGCCAACAGAAAACATTAAAAAGAAAGAAAAAAATATAGCACTAAATAATTTAAAAAGATTCATACCGTAGGCAAGACACGTTTTCTGTACCAAAACAAAAAACTACATCTTCCAAAATTATTAATTAAATTCGCATATAAAAATTGTTTCTAAAATTATTTGTATTCGCACTCCTTTTCAAGTACCATACATACATATATATGTTTTTTGCTTTTTCTTATTGAAATTTGCTGTTGTTAGATTTTTTCATTTGTCTTATTTCTATTATTATTACGTAGTGCAGTAGGTGGTGTCTACGAAGAGATATTTACTACTGGATGAACTTTTAACCCCTACAGCAACACAGTTATTAATAAACTACAACTATCAGAAACACACAACACACAATGGTTTTGTCTTTCTTTGCACACGTGCATGCAGTTAGAGAAATTTTGTTGTGATAACAAAATATATTTCCTTATAAATGTTCCTCATTCTCCTCGAAAAATGAACGAAGAAAAGTTCAGGAAAATGATACTCATGTTTGTCTTTCAATTTGTTCTTACTTTTCGGTTAACAATCGAACCGGCTTTTTAAAAGTCGGTATTTTGATCTACTTAAGACAACTGTTTTCTTTCTACATTTTGCTTTACAAGTTAAATTAGTAATATTTTAAAATTGTTTACGAGTGTGAAACAATTAAATAACATTCTCTCTAGTTAGTATATTGCTATTTAATTCTTCTATGTATGTCTGTTGTGTATAAACTCACTAAAGCAGGCATTCTCAAGTTGGATATTTTCTTAGTGAGTAATTAACTTATTTCTTATTTTCATTACAAACTCAACTCACGTAAAGACCAAACTAAAGCAGATTTTCATATTCCAAATAAATAATAATCATAATTTCACAGCAGGCACAAAAAACAAATGAAAAACAAATAAAGAAAAATAGAATCAACGGGAATCATAGAGTACCTTTGTATACATATCAAACAAAAACAATAACAGTAATCATACAGAGATTAAAATACCATTCATTCAATGGAATAAAAACTTCTGCTACCTTTATTACAGCTATAAACAAAGACTTGAACAATTGAAAAAAAAAAAAAATAAAAGTATTTATGAAAGGTGCTAAACCAAGTTTGCAATAAAATTAATAATCTTTTTCTCGTCAAACTTTGAACGTAATGCATTAAAAGCTTTTCCCAGGAATGTATGAACGAATTTTAACGATGCACTTAAAGAAAAAAGAAAATATTATGAAATGCCCACAAACATGTGTTACTTAACAATTCATACACAAGCACATACGCACAGTGGCTGAAAATCATTTTTCATTGGCCAAAATTCTGTAACTTTTGAACCGATCAAAATATTTTAGTACTGTTTTTTTTAATAGATAGATAGATAGTTGATCTTGAATTGAATTGAATTGAAGTGTGAATTTCATTTAAATTGATTGAGTACTTTTTAAGGAATTCTAGGTCAAAGTTTAACTTTTGATTTTTTTTAACTTTTAGCGTGATATATGTTTTTTTTTATTTATTTTTATTTATTAGAAAGTGTCATATTTGGAGTTAAATAATTATTATAAACATTTTTTGTAATAATGAAATTTTTTTAATGCTTACACTCAAAAAAATTTTTACACTCAAAAAAATTTTTACACGCAACAAAATAGTAAAATTCACTAGAAATTTAACTAGTATTACTAAAAAATTAAAAATGTTTGCTATCAAATTTGCAATTTGCTTACACTCAAGGAATATTATTATTACTACAGAAAAATTTATTAGTGTTTGCTGCCTAATTTGTTACACTAGCTAAATAAATCTGCTAAACATTAGCGCAATGATTCTAATTTTTTTTTTAATTTTGATATGAAAATATGGGTTCTTATTTTTTGAATCTTTCTTATCTATTAAAACATTGCATTCATATGTGGGAAACCTTTTAAGAATAAAAACTGCAATAGATTTAAATAGCATTTGTAACAATGGTAGGTTCTGTTTATTATTATTTTTTACTAATACTATGTTTTTCGTACTTAAATAACAATGAAAGGCAATTATAATTATTATTCATTAGACTCAAATATTGATTGCAAATATTCCATATTTTGTTCTGTGCTATTTCTGTTCTTTAGTAGTTTTTTGGCTTCTTCATCTAAATCCCGATGTTCCACTTTCCATTGATTTCGAATACTGGAGATGAACGGATCTGACGTTGCCAATAATATATTAAATAGATCTTCATTTGTGGAATTTCGTGACATTTTTCTAGTATTGTGCTGTCTATAAAATCTGTAATCCTTGTTCCTTTTTTCCTGAGCCTCCTCTGATAGATCTCCAAGTGGCACCAAATGATATTTAATGACATCTTCTCCATGATAAAGGATTTTGTGGACTGTTGCAGACATATTTCTCCATGGGTAGTTGGTTGTATATATTTTTGCAGTTTCCTTAGCATAATCTCCAAATTTTCTAGAGTCAATTTCTTCATTGCACGCAAGTACTTCTAGGATTATTTTAAATCTGAAAATAAGGTTTAAATCCACTCCTGTTATTTCAGATGCTGTTTCTGGATCTGAAAAGAATCTTCTTGCGGTATTGCCATCATTTGTATTGCCTGACCCTTGTTTTGGCTGATCTATAATCAATCCAAATTTGCGATATTCATCTTGAACATGTTTCTTTTTTGAACTTCTTAACTCTTTGTTGGTTTCGTTGTTTCTTATTGATCCTGAAGGCCCGAAATCCAAATCATAACTGATTTTTAATATGTGTTCCATAAGTCGTATTCTTGCATGTAGTGGTGATAATCCAAATTCGAAGGCATCGGTATTATCGAATGATTTTGTCGGGACTTGGTTTAATTGGCTTGATGTTGCTTGGCATATAATGCAGCTGGATGCAGCCTTCGTGTTAGTCAAAGCCTGACCTACTTTTCCATCTATCATTGTCAGCACTAATTGGTAGCTTACTTCAATTTGCTGCCCATCTAACTGTAATTGTAATGGCTGTAGTGTTGCTATTTGGGCCTTGATATCACTAACTTCTTTGTTAATGGCATCATGACTTTCTTTTTTGAATTCAAATTTGATTGGCCTGCAGTATTTCGTAGAAGATGGTGTCTCATTTTTCCAAATATCCATTGTTTGCGTTGTACTACTCGAAGGCTCCGAATCTTCCAAAATCTTTTTCAATCGCAATGGTACAAATGATACCATGAACATATCTGAGTCCGAAATATTTTCACATACAACTTGTTTGTATTGTTTTTGTCCCGAAGAACCATCACATCCCCATTTACAAAATAGAATTAACTTTGTGTTTCCATATTTCTTTAACTCAGTTCCTGTTATTGATTGTAGCAAGCGTTTGGCTGTGTGATCAAGTAAAGATTGTAGTTGTACTTCTGCCGAAATTGGTGTGATTGTAATAGTGTCCTTTGATGGCAAACAGTCTATTTTAGCAGCTGTTATGTGATGATATGCTGGATACATATTTGAGCCTTTTTCAATCGCACGCAATCTGAGCTGAATATATTGGTGTTTTGTTAATTTCAAATCCAGAAATAATGCTAATGCCTCCTCATTTGTGAACTGTTTTGCATCGCTCGGAGTTGGTATACTTTTAAGAATTCGCTTTGTTCTCACTGGACTAGCATTACAAGTTTTTTCAATGATATCCACTTTTGTTAATTGGTTTTGTGCTCGTAATTGATGTAGAAAAGATTCTTTTTTATTTGTAGAACCAATTTCCTCGTTAAAATTTTTAAGTTTCCGCCTCTTAGATCTATCGCTGCAGTTGTCCAATGATTTGCGTGGTCTTCCAGCCTTATCTAACTTTGCTGTTTCTCCACCAACATTAAGTTGGCCTTCTAACCAGTTTGCACTTTTATTATAAAACTTTTGTTTACAGTAGTTAACTTCTTTCAATCGTTTTTTTAGTACTTTGACGAAATTAGATAATTGCTCTTGTATTTCGGTACTAGACGAATTTAAGTTTAATTTTATTTTAACGTAACTAAGAACATCTTCCTGGTTTTTGTTTCGAAAATACTCTTCGGCCAGTTCTTTATAACTAAAGTTCTCCATATTTTTCTCAATATTTTTATTTGCGTCTGTTATCACTTTTTTATCACTTTTTATCACTTGCGAATATACGTCCGTACACTTGAAGTATTAACTTATTATTGAGTAATCCCTTATAGAATCCGTCATTTTATACATTTTTAGGTACATGTTATTCACACATTGATCTTTAATTTCATAGCAGGTAGTACTTAAATTGAACAAAACTGCACTTGTTATCCAGACTTCAATATCAGGTAAAACTAATTAGTTTCTCGCCAATATGGGGTGGTTTTTTATCTTTAGTGGTTTAGTGCCGCGATTATTGACAAACTTATAAAATTGTTTATGACTTTGGTTGACCCTTAAATTTGACAACAGGTAAATTAAGAAAGAGATCATTTGTTTACTGTAGAACCTATTGTGATCATTTTATGACTTATTTTTTTGCTGTTCAAAACAAAGCCAATAAACCCTTTCGCAGGTATTTTATTTAATTATTTTACTTTTACGTAGTCTAAAGTAAAAAAACAAAATTTTTTTTAGAGTAATTTTTTTAGAGTAATTTCATTAAAATGAAAAAAGTGTTCTACCGGGGGCTCGTGGGGGGTGCAAAAGTATATATAGGGTTAAACAGGATACATTCGCCTTTCTCCGGGTGGTATACGTTTCTTGTTCCCTTACTTCCTTTAGAAGTTCTATTCCACTAAAGTTTAAATTTGAGACAAATATAGTGGTTTCATAAATATTTCATAACGCCCCTAATATCAAACGTTAGAACTGTGACTACTTACAAAAACTAAAGACTATAATCCTACTAACATTATAAAAAAGACCGCAGGCCAATATCGATGATAGCTTGCGAGTAGTAACCATTTATTTTTGATAAAAAACAAAAAAAAAAACACCTTTTGCTGAATTAAAAAAAACAGTTGAGTTTGACAGCATGCCACGCCCACAATTATCAATAGTTTAACCTAATTTTTTGGCTACCTTAATCTGGATATATAAGCTACAAAAAGGAGTAAAAATTTTAAAAATCGATGACAAAAAAAAATTTGACTTTTGGCCAATGAAATCAAAATTTGAGCCACAGTGATACGTACATAATAGCAATAATACTTCACGGAACTCACACATACTTACTCACGTAGGCAACACAGTTATGCTTTGTATAAGAGTTCATCGAAAGCATGTTTAAAGGCATGGTGCATTCATATTAGATAGGGGAAAGATAATTTCTTATTTGCATAAATTTTATAAATGAATAAACAGTCAAAAAATCGTTGCTCATAAAAGCAGATTATTTTTGATGTGTAAACATCTATACGCGCAGGGGGGTAAATTCCAAAAACAGCGTAACATGTAAACGTAACATGTGAGCGTAAGATGTGAGCGTAACATGTGAGTCGTAAGACAAAATGTGATTCTATTGGTGAAAATATTATGATATTATGATAATCTGTTTGAAAATTAAAAATTAAAAATGAAAAACGAAAAACTAAAAATGAAAAATAAAAAATGAACAATGAAAAATGGAAAATGAAAAATGAAAAATAAAAAAATAAAAATGAAAAATAAAAAATGAAAAATGAAAAATTTAAAATGAAAAATGAAAAATAAAAAATGAAACATGAAAAATAAAAAATTAATAATAAAAAATTAAAAATGAATAATGAAAAATTAAAAATTTAAAATGAAAAATGAAAAATAAAAAATGAAACATGAAAAATAAAAAATTAAAAATAAAAAATTAAAAATGAATAATGAAAAATGAAAAATAAAAAATGAAAAATAAAAACATGAAAAATGAGAAATGAAAAATAAAAAATTAAAAATTAAAAATTAAAAATTAAAAATTAAAAATTAAAAATTAAAAATTAAAAATTAAAAATTAAAAATTAAAAATTAAAAATTAAAAATTAAAAATTAAAAATTAAAAATTAAAAATTAAAAATTAAAAATTAAAAATTAAAAATTAAAAATTAAAAATTAAAAATTAAAAATTAAAAATTAAAAATTAAAAATTAAAAATTAAAAATTAAAAATTAAAAATTAAAAATTAAAAATTAAAAATTAAAAATTAAAAATTAAAAATTAAAAATTAAAAATTAAAAATTAAAAATTAAAAATTAAAAATTAAAAATTAAAAATTAAAAATTAAAAATTAAAAATTAAAAATTAAAAATTAAAAATTAAAAATTAAAAATTAAAAATTAAAAATTAAAAATTAAAAATTAAAAATTAAAAATTAAAAATTAAAAATTAAAAATTAAAAATTAAAAATTAAAAATTAAAAATTAAAAATTAAAAATTAAAAATTAAAAATTAAAAATTAAAAATTAAAAATTAAAAATTAAAAATTAAAAATTAAAAATTAAAAATTAAAAATTAAAAATTAAAAATTAAAAATTAAAAATTAAAAATTAAAAATTAAAAATTAAAAATTAAAAATTAAAAATTAAAAATGAAAAATAAAAAATGAAAATTAAAAAATGAAAGATGAAAGATGAAAAATAAAAAATTTAAAATGAAAAATAAAAAATGAAAAACGAAAAATGAAAAATAAAATATGAAAAATGAAAAACGAAAAATAAAAAATGAAAAATAAAAAAATTAAAACGAAAAACGAAAAATGAAAAAGGAAAAAAAACATTAAAAATGAAAAATAAAAAATTAAGAATAATAATGAAAAATAAAAAATGAAAAATAAAAAATGAAAAATAAAAAATTACCATACATAAAAAAAAATAAATAAAAGGAAAAATTAAAAATAAAAAATATTAAATTCATAATAAAAAAATTAAAAATAAACATGAAAAATAAGAAATGAGAAACTAAAATTAAAAATGAGTAATGAAAAATAAAAAATTAAAAATGAAAATTAAAAAATTAAAATAAAAAATTAAATATAAAAAATGCAAAATAGAAAATGAAAAATAAAAAATGATAATTGAAAAATAAAAAATGAAAAATTAAGAAAGAAAAAAAAATTGAAAAATAAAAAATGAAAAATGAAGAAAAAATTAAAAACGAAAAATCAAAAATAAAAAATGAAAAATTAAAATTAAAAAATGAAAAATTAAAAATAAAAAATTAAAAACGAAAAATTAAAAATAAAAAATAAAAAACGAAAAATTAAAAAATTAATAAATAATAATAAAAATAATAACGAAAAATCAAAAATAAAAAATGAAAAATTAAAATTAAAAAATGAAAAATTAAAAATAAAAAATTAAAAAAAATTAAAAACGAAAAATTAAAAATAAAAAATAAAAAACGAAAAATTAAAAATAAATAATGAAAAATGAAAAATAAAAAATGAAAAATAAAAAAAATTAAAAATGAGAAATGAAAAATAAAAAATTAAAAATGAAAAATGAAAAATAAAAAATTAAAGATGAAAAATGAAAAATAAAAAGTATAAAATGAAAAATGAAAAATGAAAAACGAAGAACGAAAAATGAAAAATAAAAAATGAAAATGAAAAACGAAAAATAAAAAATGAAAAATAAAAAATAAAAAATGAAAAACGAAAAATGAAAAATCAAAAAAAAAAAAACATTAAAAATGAAAAATAAAAAATTGAGAATAAAAATGGAAAATAAAAAATGAAAAATGAAAAATGAAAAATGAAAAATAAAAAATGAAAAATAATAAATTTCAAAAAAAGTAAAAAGGAAAAATTAAAAAATAAAAAATTAATAGTAAAAAATTAAAACAAAAAAATTAAAAATAAACATGAAAAATAAGAAATGAAAAACTAAAATTAAAAATGAGTAATGAAAAATAAAAAATGAAAAATGAAAATTAAAAAATTAAAAATAAAAAATTAAATATAAAAAATGAAAAATAAAAAATGAAAAATAAAAAATGAAAATTGAAAAATAAAAAATGAAAAACGAAAAAAGAAAAATAAAAATTGGAAAATAAAAAATGTAAAATGAAGAAAAAATTAAAAATAAAAAATCAAAAATAAAAAATGAAAAATGAAAAATTAAAATTAAAAAATGAAAAATTAAAAATTAAAAATAAAAAATTAAAAAAAAAAAATTAAAAATGAAAAATTGAAAACGAGAAAGGAAAAGCGAAAAATTAAAAATAAAAAATAAAAAACGAAAAATTAAAAATTAACTGGTTAAAATAATAAAAAATAATAAATATTTTTATATTAACAGAGCCCCTGCGGTTGATTGCTATAGTGATACGCTTTCTGTTTGATTTTAAGAAAGTGCTTAAAAGAATCTTTAATTACTAAATGTTTACACATCTTCCCTGTGATCGGACTCACATGATTTTTTTTTCCTTCACCTTTTCCAATTGTATTTTAAAAAACATCAATTGATTTTCGAAAAGTTTCATTCGTATTTCAGAAAACATCACCATTTATAAAACGTGTTTCAGGAAGTACCAAATGTATTTCAGAAAATATTAAATGTATTTCAAAAATAATCAAACAATCAAAATATCAATTGAATTTCAGAAAATATCAATTTAATTTCGGAAAAATGATCAGAGCGCTATACAAAAACGCTATACAAAGTCTATAATGACTTTGTGCTAATGTTTGTAACTACCAAAAATGTTTGAATTAAATATCAAAATCAATATTTGAGTTGATTTGGCAATGTCCGTCCGTCCGTCTCTGTGTCCATGTAAACCTTGTAATTAAACTACAGGTCGCGAATATGAATATATTTTGATGAAATTTGGTACATAAGCTTCTATTGGCCATAATACGAACACTATTGATTTTGGTGAACATCGGTGGATTTTAAGACCTAGTCCCCATACAAATGACCCTCGATTTTAATTGCCATAAGGTCTAAATTATCATATAGTTCTCGGTGAAATTGGATTTGTGTGGGTTTATTACATCCATTAATCAGTAGTCGAAAAATAAACCCTATAGGTGAATTCTTATTCATAGCCCCACTTAAACCTATCAATAATAAAAATTTCAAGATTTTTCTCAAACTTGGTTTGTTTACGTTTTTTAAAAAAAGAACTGACTTTGCCAAATATGATCAGGATCGGTCCATTTTTCGACCTAGTCCCCATATAAATATAGCATCTGCAGGCCAAAAAATTAATAAGAATTCCATTCAGTTTTGGGTTTTGCTTATTTTTTTATACCCAATTAGTTGGACCTACAATTTTCTAAATGCATTATATAGGGTATCGCATAGTCAGTCTAGAACGACTATAATTTTCTTACTTGTTTTAAGTATTACGTTGTATTTGGGAAATTCCTTGTCAAATCACACAATATTAGAAAAATTTGTTGCTCCATAGTAATATATATATTTTTTTTAATCACCACTGAAACTTATGGTGATGAAACCCTCATATCTAAATCTGTAATTCATTTTGTCCATTTTTGGCCGAGATATGGACATTTGAAAAATGGTAATTTTTAACAAATTTTGGCCTTCTAGGATTTGGCACTACTATGAAAAACTTCAATAACTTGAACAAGTAAGAAAATTATAGTCGGTCTAGACCGACTATACGATACCCTATACCATGCGTTTAGAAACCATATCTCTTAGGCCCAACTAACTGGACATTGAAAATAAGCAAAAACCAAATTTGAGTGGGATTTTTATTAATTTTTTTGGCTGCAGATATGAAAAAGTTCATATCGGGTGCTATATCTATAAAGGGACTAGGTCCAAAAATGGACCGATCCTGATCATGTTTGGTAAAGTCTCTTGTATTTTGCAAAAATATGTACAAACAAAATTTGAGAAGAATCAGTGCAATATTTTTGTTTTTTAATAGATTTAAGTGAAGATCGGGAAGCAGCTCTATATGGGGTCAAAGGGATCATTTTTGGACTACTCATTAGTGGATGTAATGAACGCATACAAACCCAATTTGAGTAAGATCTATATGAAAATTTGGATCTTAAGGCAATTTATGTCGATTTCATATGGGTAATTTGTATGGGGGCTAGGTCTGAACATGGACCGATTCTCACCAATTTCAATAGCGTTCATCCCATGGCCGATAAAAGCTTATATACCAAATTTCGTCAAAATATATTCATATTTGCGACCTGCAGTTTGATTACAAGCTTTACATGGACACACAGACGGACGGACGGACGGACGGACGGACATTGTTAAATCAATTCAGAAAGTGATTCTGATTCGATCGGTATAATTAAAGATGGGTCTAGGTCAAATATTTTTGGTTGTTACAAACAGCAGCACAAAGTCATTATACCCAAACCACATAGTGGTATAGGGTATAAAAATTATAGTTCAAATTAAACAATTTTGGTATCAATTTCAAACTATTTATATGGGGAATACAAATCTAGTATTTAAATAAAATTGAATATGTTTTACTTTATTTTTACATGGAAAATGAAAAAAATCATCTGCAGAATTTACTCAATTTTAATGGGCTGTAAAAAATGGCCCCTCATCTCTTCTTCTGAAACTCGGTAGAAACACTAATCAATATGCACTCTTTAAGTATACAAAAAATTGGATATCATTGAAAATAAAAAAATTGTTTTTTCTAAACAATGATATCGAGGTATGAATCTCCTCGTTGCTGGAATATACTAGTGAAAAGGTTTGTAAAATATAATATTTTTATTTTTATATTTAACTAGTTCAATTTAAGAAAGCCTTTTTCTATACCAAAAAAATATATTCATAGCAATACCTCGAAAAATTGTATCACCTCTAGAACTAAATTATGCTATTTGCCATATGATTGCTTGTGTTGTACATTCGTTTTTCTCTGCTTCAAGTTAAACCAATTATAATCAATTAAATGTTAGAACAATATTAAATTAATATTTTTATTAAATAAGTGAAAAAATTTCTTCAGATTATAGGCAGCTTATAAATAAATATAAGCTGCTGAGAAATAGACAAATAGTTCTTTTAATCATGCAAGGAGCTATGATTTGATTGTTTCAAATATAAAAAATATAGGAATGATAAATATTTCTTTAAAAATACATTGAATATTTATATGGGGGGTTTCATGTCAAGTGCACCAACTTTTGAAACCGATGTCTTCCGATGAAATTCTCACCAAGGTTAGTCCTATTGGATAGTAGCTTAGACACAATTTTTCAATAAGATCGGTCCAGATTTCTCTGAGTTAGAGGGGATCAAAATTTGACATTTTGGCCAAACAGGTGTTTTTTCTCATCCATGTAACTTATTACCTATTGTTCTTAGAAAATTTTCTCCCAAATAGTTTAGATAGCTATTTCTTCAATATTGGGGGAAAAAATACTTAAAAAAAAAAAAAAATTTAGACTTTTTTTTGGCTAAATTAAAGCATTTTTTGCCTTATTTTCAAAAAGTGCATTTTTTTTTTCATAAGAAAGCTTAGGATTTTTCCTTTAAGAGCTTTTTGATCGCTTAGTGGGATGGGAGGGGGATATCTATCGAAATAAATGTTTTGTAACACAAGACAACGGTTTTTCGATATTTCACAAATGCACTATTTTGAATTTTTTCCTATTTGTGTTAAAAACCTTACAAATAAAACTTATACTGAGAAACTAGACAAATTAACCTTTAACATACCTTCATAACATAACAGAAGAGAATGGTTATCTGTAACCTGAAAGAGTTATTTGCAACATTTCAATCTGAACACAAGGATGTTAGAATTGGCTTCACGAAATTAACCCAAATTTACCATGAAAATGTTAAACTGATGTTGAAGGAAATCAACTTAAAGTATTTAACAGATGATTCGGCAGAAGATTTACACGATTACCGCGATTGCCTTAAATTGACTATGTGTCCTAATGCAACAACTTCTTGCCACTTAGGTGAATGTACCAATTGCCCGAAAACCACATTCATCAAAGAAAATTTAATCAACTCTTTAGATCGAGAATATATAGAGGATGTCAAATTTGATTCTTGGATTCAGACTGAAAGATGCACATTGAAAACAATCATTTTAAATGTGGATGACTTTGTGGAAGAAATGTGTACAGGATTGCTAAACTTGAGAAACCATGACTTTTTAGTCAAAGAGCAATGGTCATTCATCAAGGATTTGAAGTTACATTTGAAGTCTGGTGAATTTGTTATTTCATATGATTTCGCAGAAAACTATAAATATGTTTTTTAGGATGCCATACAAGCATTCCACTTCAATAGCGACCAAGAAATTATATTCACAGTAGTTATTTACTACATGAAAGATGAAAAACTGGAACATATCCGTCGATTTAAAACATGATACCGTTGCAGTTTATGAGTACCAGAAGATAATACTAAAATTTCTAAAATCTAAATTTACAGTAAAGAAGGTGTACTACGTGTCGGACGGAGCTCGTCAACATTTTAAAAACAAAAGTAGCTTGGCAAATCTTATGGCCCATGAAAAAGATTTTGGAATGCCAGCTGAGTGGCACTTTCATCCTACTGCTCATGGTAAAGGAGCATGTGATAGTATTGGAGCAAACCTTAAAAGAAATGCAGCGAAGTATAGCCTCCAGTGCTGTCATCAAGATCGCATCTTAGATGCGACTGCTTTATTCCATTGGGCAAAGAGTTATTGTAAAGAAACTAAAATAGTTTTTAGTTGCAAAGAGGATCATCAGGAAACATTGAAAACACTGAAGAGCAGATTCGATGCTGCGGTAACAATCGATGGCACCGCTCAATACCATGCTTTTATACCGCTTGTCGATGGAAGACTCAAGTTGAAAAAGTGTTCTGCCTCTATTCAATGCGATTTCTTTCCAAAGACAACAAATAAACCAGCAGCGAAATCAACAGTTGAACCTAGTAACGCCAAGAAAGGATTGACAAAAAAACGCAGTAAATAAAGGCGACAAAAAGGCTGGGTATTTAAAAATTTACAAGACCTCAATACTTCATCAGCTACAATAAATTAAGTATAAAAATAGTTATGATATAAATGGATCTAATGCAATTAAGATTTAATTTTAATAAATTATTTATCTTTTTATTTTTAATATTATTATTATTATACATTAATTAAATTATTATTAAAAATAAATAAAAAATAATAATTTTTCAACATTTCTATAAAAAAAAAAATAGATTTTTTTCCTGAGGTTAACATATTCTGGGTATTACAGTATCGAGGGTATACAATTTTAGTTAGGTATGTTATATATCTTCTGAAAGTTTAGTTTGTCTAGTTTCTCAGTATAAGTTTTATTTGTAAGGTTTTAGACACAAATAGGAAAAAATTCAAAATAATGCATTTGTGAAAAATTGAAAAACCGTTGTCTTGAGTTACAAAACATTTATTTTGATAGATATCCCACTCCCATCCCACTAAGCGACCAAAAAGCTCTTAAAGGAAAAATCCTAAGCTTTCTTATGAAAAAGAAAAAAAAATGCACTTTTTAAAAAAAAGGCAAAAAATGCTTTAATTTAGCAAAAAAAAAGTCAAAATTTTTTTTTTTTTTTTTAAAGTATTTTTTTCCGAAATATTGAAGAAATAGCTATCTAAACTATTTGGGAGAAAATTTTCTAAGAACAATAGGTAATAAGTTACATGGATGAGAAAAACACCTGTTTGTCAAATTTTGATCCCCTCTAACACAGAGAAATCTAGACCGATCTTATTGAAAAATTGTGTCCAAACTACTATCCAATAGGACTAACCTTGGTGCAAATTTCATCCCGATAGGAAGACATCGGTTTCAAAAGTTGGTGCACTTGACATGAAATCCCCCATATCTATACTAATATTATAAAGAGGTAATGTGTGTTTGTTTGTTGGTAGGAGGTATTCTCCGTAACTACACATCTGATCTTCCTGAAATTTTCGCAGAGTTTTACTGCGGATATGGGAAGTGCTTTAGGCTATAATTTTTTTAATATTTTTAGTGGGCGTGGCACCTCCCACACAAAGTAAATTTTTAATATCATATACATATATTGAGTACTATGATAGGGAGAGCTTTGCAAATTTGTGTAAGATCACCTATTGTTAATATTAGTAGCTACGCCGGAAATGGGCGCGATCGATAAGTGGGCGTGGCCTCCCATACAAGTAATAATTCAATATTATATATCTCGAGTACTGTGATAGAGAGAGCTTTTTAAATTTGTCTGATGTCACCTATTATTAATGTGTGTTGTCGGACATAAAATGGGCAGTATCGGACTAATAGGCGTGGCGCCTGCCATACAAATTAAATATAAAATAACATATATCTGGAGTACTTTAATAGTGAGAGTCTTGGGACTTTGTGTGAGCTCATAAGTTATTCATGTGATTAATTAGACAAAAAATGGGCGTGATCGGAGCAGTGGGCGTGGCACCGCCCGTACAAAGTAAATATATGATATTATATGACTGGTGTATACCAATGGGCGCTGCACTCCCCATGCAAAATAACAATTTATTGTCAAATATCTGGAGTACTGTAAAAGAGAGAGCTTTGTGGCTTAGCGTGAGCGCATAGATTCTTTGTATGATTAGTCGAACAAAAAAATGGGCGTGATCGAAGTAGTGAGCGTGGCACCGCCTATGCAAAGTAGATATCTAATATCATATAACTGGTGTACTATAAAAGGGAAAGACTTGATATTTTGCACAAGTCCATCAGATATTAATGTGAGTAGTCCAATAAAAATCGGGCGGGATGGGATTAGTGGGTCTATACAAAAAATATGAAGTACTACGAAAGCGACAGTCTTTTGACAAGTACATTAGTTATCAATGTGATTTGTCGTAGAAAATATATCGCCAAAATAAAAAATTCACCAAAACCGAAAATTGCGAAAAATAAATATCACCCAAAAAAATCTTCAAAATCAAAAATGGGCAAAATCAAATTTCGCTGAAAAGAAAAAAAAATGCCAAATGATATTCTAAGCTCAAGGCCAATAGCTAAGTGTTGCCAGATCTAGTTTTGATAATCCATCTTCTTCTCATGGGCAGCTACATCTAGTATCTATATATTAATACGTGAAGGTAAATTTTTAGTTCCCTTTTTATGCAATATGCGGGCACGGAGGAGTGTGAAAATTTGCATAGTTATAGTTCATATGGAGGAGAAGCTGAGAATGATAAAATTTATATTTAATCTGTCTTAAAAATATACTAAATTAATTAAAATAAAATATTTATAATAATTCGTTACACCCTGTTAATACGAATAATTTAAATTTTATATCATACTCCCCATATTGAATTATGAATTGCTAAAATTGATTAGCATACCTGTAGGCTCATTAAAATATTCATAATTTTTTTTTAAAAACATTGAAAAAAATTGTATGGAAAAATAACATATACTAGAACTTGCACTCGAATTTCGAATGCTGGGCTATACTTTTATACATATAATAGGTATAAATGAACATAAACTAATTATTAAAAAAAATAAAATAAATTAAATCTATGCATACTATTCCTATCATCCACCACAAATAAATGAGTTTAATTAACCTTGAAATTTTTGAATAATAGTTCAGTAGAGTTATTTTCTTTAGGCGTTATTGTATAAGTTCTTCCTGTGTTACTTGAGGGAGCAGACACAATTTTCATTATATGTTCGTACGGAATCCAACAGACCTCCAAACTTTTAAGGCCCACATAATTTTATTTTATATACATCACAGCATTCCACGATTTTTCTAATCCATCAGTTAATTCCATATGTACAGGCAACATATTGTTTATTCTTGAGTGTGAATGGTCTGGTCTTGCTTCCTAAAGTAGCGGTGAATTTTGTGGTAAAATCTGATACCCTGTAAAACCAATAATTGTGTTTCGTTTATTGGAACAAGCTGTGATTTGATCTTTTTCCTTTAATTGTATCTGCGATGTGATACCTCACCGCTAATTGACGGTGGGAAATCTTAATTTCCGATTTTTCTTAACCTTAGCTTGTAAGTAATCAGGGTTTCTTTCTAAATTTACTGACCTTTATTGGTGATAAATCCAAAGCTTCACAGCTTTTATTTAATTGATCAATCAATACTGTAGATTCACAGTAATCTTCATCATTGCCAATTTCCTTTTCAGGATTAGGAATATGTTACTCTGCCTCACTAACTGGTGAATGCAATGAAGAATAACAATAAACACACAGCATTTTCCCTGGAATTAGTACTGGATTTCACTTAAAAAAATTTAGGAAAATTGATTTTAGTGACTTGACTCTGATTTTATCAGGATGTTTGTTAAATGGATCACAACATGCTTTCTGCATTAAATGGTACCATTTTAAATATTTATCCTTGTGGACTTTGCAGATAATTCACAATCTTATCAGTAATTAGATAACATAATCTCCTTTTTAATAATTCCAAATCTGTTGCAGACAGGCTTAGCACAGAAATAGTCTCATTATTTAACGATTCACCAAGCTTATTGTATATAAAACACTACTCCTACTACTACTGCTTAAAACACAACTTCACTATAAGCACAAATCTTTGAAAGTAACTCAACATTTAAAGATCTGAAAAAGGTGAGCTAATGTCTAGGATGATGTAATATTACATCATGCTGTGGTCAGAAAAACAGATGATGCAATACATCAAAAAAGGATTTATAAAATTTAAATAGTTAAATATAAAAATAAAAACATTATTTTTTAAAAAGCTTTTCACTTTCACTTCACCTTTTCAGCAACGAGAACATTCGTACCTCGATGTAATGGTTAAAAAATTTTTTTTTTATTTGTTAAGATATATTACCTTTTCAACTTTTTGTACACCTAAAGGGTACATATTGATTAGCGTTTCTACTGAGTTTCAGAAAAAAATATGAGGGGCCATTTTTTTATAGCCCATTAAATTTTGGTAAATTCTGAAGATGATTTTTTTCATTTTCCATGTAAAAATATAGTAAAACATATATTTAATTGTATTTAAATACTATTGTAGTTATTCACAGTAGTGCCAAATCCTAGAAGGCCAAAATTTTTTAAAAATTACCATTTTTCAAATGTCCATATCTCGGCCAAAAATGGGCAAAATGAATTACAAATTGAGATATGAGGGTTTCATCACCATAAGTTTCAGTGGTAATTAAAAAAAAAATCAATTACTATGGAGCAACAAATTTTTCTAAGATTGGGTGATTTGACCCACTTGGCTGAGGTCTTTAAAATCGAAAAATTATTTATATAAATATTAACTGGTACATATTTGCATATAAGTTACAGAAATTACACAGTTTTAAACCCAATATTTGTAGATCATGTTGAACTGTCTACATAACATACAAACATGTATCGGCACAGATTGCAATGCTAGAAACTTGTGTGTGGAATTCAGGTTTTAGAGGGAATGAGTTAAGGAATTCTACCTCTATTCTCACATATTGCAGCAAAGTCAGTAAAGCAACAGCTGCTGTAATGTTGCCGGTCGAAAACACACATACTCATACATGCATGTGAATACGTATCAGTGTTGCCAATTTTAGGTGTTTTAACTCTAGATTTAGGATTTTTTTATTCCAGTTTAAGGGATTTTAGGGAGTAAAAATAATTCAGTAATATTATTTATAATTAAATTTAAAAAATCATAATATGCAATACTACAAATTAACAACTCTGTTTTTGTAATTCTGTTAGCGTCTAAGTTAACATATTTCCAAAAACATAATAAAAAGTAGAGTGTATTTTTAGGTGAATTGTTTTTACTATATCACTTTTGATGTCAATTGTTTTCAGTTGTATGATTGATATAGCAGCTTTTGACATCAAAAATAAAATTGCCAACATGCTGGCAATATGTTTTCGTAAACGTATAATAATTGACAGACAATGAAGATGTGTCAGTTAAAACAATGTATCTATAATATTAATAGGATAGGCGATTTCTTGCGACCCATGTTTTGTTCTACCGTTTTATCTCGATTTTGACCAAGCGTATATTATTTGAAAGGTATTTCTTTTTAGCCGTTTTACAGATTTACAGATTTTAAAATTTTTTCCTTTATTTTGAGTAAATTGCATTAAAGTTGCTACTAACACATACATAAAATTATACATATGCTATGTGTGTTTTATAAAATTTGTTAATGCGTTTGTTAATGAGTTTGCTATCTTCATTCCCAATAATAATAAATCACAAAAGTGTTGGCTTGTGAATTGGCTAAGTTGAAAAATAAAACTGCCTAGAAATTGCACTTGAATTTCGAATGCTGGAATCTGCTAGTTATATATTCAAATCATTTTTACGCCAGCAGTATTTCATTTTTTTTTTGCAAAACTGATTAAATTTTATAAACTTCATAAAAAAAAAACAAATTAAAACAATTCAAAAATGTTTACCTATTTTTTCAAAATCGCCCTAGAAGAAATAACGATCCTGGCAACACTGATGTGTATACCATAGCATATAAATTCTCTAAAAAAAATGTACGAATTTACTGACCAATGCATGTAAAACCACAACAACAAACCAAGTGGCCATGCTGAGTTACAGACATTAGAACACCAATTGCACAGATTCACACTTACACTTGCATAAACTCATTCTTACACAAATTGTGGCCAACAGTATGGCTGACCCAAACAATCTTTAGGCGTTTAGGCGTGAATGTTTTTTTTTTTTTTTTTGCAAACAAATAAAAAAAAATAACTCAGCTTAGTAGTCATTGCACAACTATGGTAGTGATGCTGCTAAAGTGCCACTAAATAATGTTGCATTGTAACTTTTTAGATTCTTAACGAATTTTTTTCAAGCAAATACCCGATTTTTTTTCTTGAAAAACTTATAAACCCCATTTGTAAATGTTACTTCTTCCAAGTATAAATGTTGGAAAAAGTTTTGTGTGAGTGTGGGTGAATAACTGCATTGCAGAACTTTAAAGAGCTTAATATAATTTGGAGTGTGTGTCTTTAATATAACAAAGACAGTCTTTTTTTGTAGTAAAAATGTAATCTCTTGAAATCAGAAAATTAGCTACTTTGAAACTAAATGAATTTATGTCAGAGCAACATTTTATTTTGGATGTATTATTTTCAAATTTCGGTAATTCACAAGTGATGTTGAAAGCCACTACTATAAAAAAAAATTATGATTTTTTAGCTTTAAAATACATACAATTTCCGACTCGTATATTAAAAAAAAAGATATAATCTATATATATAAAATTCATTTTCTGTTTGTTTGTTTGTTTGTTTGACCGATATATAAATTTTTATTTTTCAACGGCTTTTCCTGAAATTTCGCACACACGATCTCTATACCCCAGGAAAGGTCGCCATATACTTTTTGCCGGCCACGCCTACTTTTACGCCCACTTTTTATGTAAAATTCATTTTCTGTTTTATTAATATTTGTTCACTATACAAATTTTTATTTGTTAACAGATTTCTCTGAAATTCGGTACACACGATCACTGTACTCCAACTAAGGTCACCATATACTCTTGATCGACCATGCCTACTTTTACGCCCACTTTTTATATACAATTCATTTTCTGCTTTTTGGCATATTTGTTCGCTATACAAATTATTATTTTTCAACGGATTTCTCTGAATTTTGCTACACACGATCTCCGTACTCCAGGAAAGGTAGCCATATGATTCTTATCGGCCACGCCTATTTCTGCGCCCACTTTTTGTATACAATTCATTTTCTGTTTTTTGGTATATTTGTTCGCTATACAAAATTTTTATTTTTCAACGCATTTCTCTGAAATTTGGTACACATATCCTTTGTACCCCAGGCCAGGTCACCATATGCTTCTTACAGGCCTCCTACTTTGCGCCAACTTCTATGTATATAAAACCGATTTTTTTCCTTTTATTTGTTTCTTTATTTGATTGCTATACAAACTTTTATTTTTCAATGGCTTTCTCCGAAATTTAGTACATATTCCAGGGAAGGTCGCCATATGATTTTTACCGACCACGCCTACTTTTACGCCCAATTTTCATATAAAACTCACATTTTGTTGTGCGGTATATTTCTTCCCTATACAAATTTGTACTTTTCAACGGATTTCTCTGAAATTTGGTTTGCACGGAAATAACTACACGGTGAAAAAATTCCCCAAACTTAAAAAAAGGCACCCAAAAGAAATGAACAAATTCCCCATTTTTTTTTAATCGAAAGAAAAAATGAACTTACTCCCCAAATTCATTCTTAAATTTTTACATATTTTTATTTAATGAATTTTGTTAAATATTTATTTTAGTAAACATTTGCATACTGCTCTCAATATATGTCCTACAATAAATGCATTTAAAATGAGCATTCTTTTCAATAGCATCATTTCGTTGCAAGGAAGCTACGCGCACGGGGAATACAGCTTAGCTAGAATATCGGAATGATCTGAAAAAATATCGCAATGATCTGAAAAATATATTTTGGCGATTAAAATAAGTTGACAACAACTGATCGGCAGCACGGGTGTGGCTGCCAAACGCGCGGAAGCGACGCGCAGTGCGCTACCGCGGACTCGGACGCGACGCACTCTCGGAACACAGCTCAGCTAAAATATCGCAATGCTCTAAAAAATATGTTTTAGGAATTAAAATAAGTTAACGAGAACTAAGCGGCAGAATGGGTAGTAGCTGCGAGGAAACGGCGCGCGGAGCGCGGACACGAACGCGACGCGACGCGCTCGCGGAACACAGCTCAGCTAAAATATCGCAATGATCTGAAAAATATATTTTGGCGATTAAAATAAGTTGACAACAACTGCGCGGCAGCACGGGTGTGGCTGCCAAACGCGCGGAAGCGACGCGCAGTGCGCTACCGCGGACTCGGACGCGACGCACTCTCGGAACACAGCTCAGCTAAAATATCGCAATGCTCTAAAAAATATGTTTTAGGAATTAAAATAAGTTAACGAGAACTAAGCGGCAGAATGGTGATCTGAAAAATATATTTTGGCGATTAAAATAAGTTGACAACAACTGCGCGGCAGCACGGGTCCGGCTGCCAAACGCGCGGAATCGGGCGCGACTCGCTCGCGGAACACAGCTTAGTGAAATGTCGTATGATAAATTTTATCTACGTATGTGAAATAATTACCTGTTGATCAAAATAGGCCACACATATACTATAAGCAGTTGCTTAAAAAAAACCTTGCGACGCAATATTAAACGTCGCATTAGTATTTCATTTCTGAAACTTGAATTTGACGTCTCTGCTCAAAGATGATCACTTATTGAATGAAATAATTCAATTTTTAAAAGTTTTGATTCCTTTAATTTGCGAACCATTCCGTTATATTTGATGTTTATAAATAAACTGAAAAAAAAAAAAATTAAAGCGGTTTCGCAACTTATTTTTTAAGCATTTTTGCTGCAGCATGTTATAAAAAACTTTTAAATTAAAAAATCAAAAAATTTTTAATTGAAATAAAAAATGAATTTACTGCCCATACAAATTTTTGGGGAGAAAGTTCATTTTATTGGGGAATTTGTTAATTGGGGACTAAGTACTCAGCGCCTGGTAAGCATAGTGAACCATTTTCAAGTCAAAGGCCTTTTTATCCCGGGCAAGACCGGGTAAAAACAGCTAGTATGACATAAATAACCATCAGTTTTGGCTATTTTATAGACTACAGCAGTATGTGTTCATTATAACAGTATGTGTTCATTATATATAAAGTAAACTGAGTGCGAAACTTGGTCACAATCGCATTAATTGTTTGCTCACTTGGTCGATTATGTAGACCATAAATCGGACGTAAAGCGCGAAACACATTTCGAACCGAACACTGATTTTGGTAATAAAATTCAATGATTTGCAAGCGTTGCTCGTTAGTAAGTCTATTCATGATGAAATGTCAAAGCATACTGAGCATCTTTCTCTTTGACACCATGTCTGAAATCCCACGTGATCTGTCAAATACTAATGCATGAAAATCCTAACCTCAAAAAAATCACCCGTTATAATGAGTTTGTGCTATGTTTGTAACTACCAAAAATATTTGTCCTAGATCATATGGTTATTATACCTATTCGTATCACTCCCTGAGTCGATTTAGCGATGTCCTTCTGTCTATGTTTTCCATGTAAATTTTGTAATCAAACTACAGGTCGCAAATATGAATATATAGATAGATTTCGATCAAATTTGATTTGTGAAGTGACTTTACCAATTATGGTCAGGATCGGTCAATTTTTCGACCAACTCCCCATTAAATATAGCATCCGATATCGTATAGTCGTTCTAGACCGAATACATTTTCTTACTTGTTTAAATACTTTTGTTCTAAAAGATTCTTTCAATACTCTGTTATGTGTTTTTTGTTTTTATAAATTTTATAAAAATGAAAAGTGTTGGCGCGTGTTTCCTAACCGGACGGTTGCACATGACCGAGATTTTTGCACAATGACTAAACTAAACTGACCGTAGAATTGTGTGTATAAAAAATTAAGTGTTCTACCATTATATTGTTTGTAAATGTTATTTTAAAAAGAACTTCAGAGAACGTTTATCAAAATAAAAAATTTGTGCATTTAAGTAAAAAGTGCAAGTGATTTTATTTTAAAATAATATATGGCCAAAAAACAAAAACAAAAAAACATTTATTGGTTAGGTTGAAAATGTTAAATTGCTTGAAAAATGTGTGAACCTATAGAAAGTACTAAAGTTAAAACTTTGACTATATGCCAGACTGAGTGACAACAAATCTTGGCCGACTTATACACATTTGAAATACAGTGCCTTATCATTTACATTTGTATTTTAAAAATTTTTAGTGAGGTCAGTTATACTTATATTATACATTATAAGAGCCTAAAGCATGTCCAAAATATTTCAGCACTAGCGATAATCGTCCCTTTAAAAACCCACCAAAAAAGAAAGTTCATATGAATAAAAACAATGGCTAAGGAATATTTTGTCAATTATTTGGCTTAAGAAGGATTCAAGAGTTCTTCGATTTTGCATCAAAAGGTTATGAAAATATGAGTTAGGATTTGAGATAAGGAGATTTTCATGTATTTTTGTTGATATTTTTAATAAGCTGTTTATGAAAACTTAAAAAACATTGTATCGGGCGACGGCGTTAGTAACGTTATTTATTTTATTTTTTTAATAAAAAATTTTTTGTTGTGTAAACGCGCAGGGGGGTAAATTTCTATTTCACAATACAATCGCAAAAACAGCGTAACACATCGGTGTGAGCTGAAGTGTAAATCGGTGTGACTTTATCTGATTGTATTTGTGAAAAAATTATGACATGTTCTTTTCTAAACATTTTCCAATTGTCTTTCAAAAAACATCAATTGTATTTCTGAAAACATCAATTGTATTTCAGAAACCATCAATATAATTTCAGAAAACATCATTTGAATTTCAGAAAACATAAATAGAATTTTAGAAAACATCAATATAATTTCAGAAAAAATCATTCGAGTTTCAGAAAACATCAAATGAATTTCTGGAAACATCAATATAATTTCAGAAAACATCACTTGAATTTCAGAAAACATAAATAGAATTTCAGAAAACATCAATATAATTTCAGAAAACATCATTCGAGTTTCAGAAAACATCAATTGAATTTCAGAAAACATCAATAGAATTTCAGAAAACATTAATTGTATTTCAGAAACCATCAATATAATTTCAGAAAACATCATTTGAATTTCAGAAAACATAAATATAATTTCAGAAAACATCAATTGTATTTCAGAAACCATCAATATAATTTCAGAAAACATCAATATAATTTCAGAAAACATCATTCGAGTTTCAGAAAACATCAATTGAATTTCAGAAAACATCAATAGAATTTCAGAAAACATCAATTGTATTTCAGAAACCATCAACATAATTTCAGAAAACATCATTTGAATTTCAAAAAACATAAATAGAATTTCAGCAAACATCAATATAATTTCAGAAAACATCATTCGAGTTTCAGAAAACATCAATTGAATTTCAGAAACCATCAATATAATTTCAGAAAACATCATTTGAATTTCAGAAAACATAAATAGAATTTCAGAAAACATCAATATAATTTCAGAAAACATCAATTGTATTTCAGAAACCATCAATATAATTTCAGAAAACATCATTTGAATTTCAGAAAACATAAATAGAATTTCAGAAAACATAAACCGAATTTCAGAAAACATCAATAAAATTTCAGAAAACATCAATTGAATTTCAGAAAACATCAATATAATTTCAGAAAACATCAATTGTATTTCAGAAAACATCAATTGTATTTCAGAAAACAAAATTTGAATTTCAGAAAACATAAATAGAATTTCAGAAAACATCAATTGTATTTCAGAAACCATCAATATAATTTCAGAAAACATCATTTTATTTACAGAAAACATAAATAGAATTTCAGAAAACAACATTCGAGTTTCAGAAAACATTATTTGAATTTCAGAAAACATAATCGAATTTCAGAAAACATCAATATAATTTCAGAAAACATCAATATAATTTCAGAAAACATCATTCGAGTTTCAGAAAACATTAATTGTATTTCAGAAACCATCAATATAATTTCAGAAAACATCATTTGAGTTTCAGAGAACATAAATAGAATTTCAGAAAACATCAATATAATTTCAGAAAACATCAATTGTATTTCAGAAACCATCAATATAATATCAGAAAACATCATTTGAATTTCAGAAAACATAAATAGAATTTCAGAAAACATCAATATAAAATCAGAAAACATCAATTGTATTTCAGAAACCATCAATATAATTTCAGAAAACATCAATTGTATTTCAGAAAACATCAATAGAATTTCAGAAAACATAAACTGAATTTCAGAAAACATCAATAAAATTTAAGAAAACATCAATTGAATTTCAGAAAACATCAATATAATTTCAGAAAACATCAATTGTATTTCAGAAAACATCAATTGTATTTCAGAAAACATCATTTGAATTTCAGAAAACACAAATAGAATTTCAGAAAACATCAATTGTATTTCAGAAACCATCAATATAATTTCAGAAAACATCATTTTATTTACAGAAAACATAAATAGAATTTCAGAAAACAACATTCGAGTTTCAGAAAACATTATTTGAATTTCAGAAAACATAATTGAATTTCAGAAAACATCAATATAATTTCAGAAAACATCATTCGAGTTTCAGAAAACATCAATTGAATTTCAGAAAACATCAATAGAATTTCAGAAAACATCATTTGATTTACAGAACACATAAATAGAATTTCAGAAAACAAAATTCGAGTTTCAGAAAACATTATTTGAATTTCAGAAAACATAAATTGAATTTCAGAAAACATCAATATAATTTCAGAAAACATCATTCGAGTTTCAGAAAACATCATTTGAATTTCAGAAAACATAAATAGAATTTCAGAAAACATCATTCGAATTTCAGAAAACATTATTTGAATTTCAGAAAACATAAATTGAATTTCAGAAAACATCAATATAATTTCAGAAAACATCATTCGAGTTTCAGAAAACATCAATTGAATTTCAGAAAACATCAATAGAATTTCAGAAAACATCAATAGAATTTCAGAAAACATCATTTGATTTACAGAAAACATAAATAGAATTTCAGAAAACAACATTCGAGTTTCAGAAAACATTATTTGAATTTCAGAAAACATAAATTGAATTTCAGAAAACATCAATATAATTTCAGAAAACATCATTCGAGTTTCAGAAAACATCATTTGAATTTCAGAAAACATAAAAAGAATTTCAGAAAACATCATTCGAATTTCAGAAAACATTATTTGAATTTCAGAAAACATAAATTGAATTTCAGAAAACATCAATATAATTTCAGAAAACATCATTCGAGTTTCAGAAAACATCATTTGAATTTCAGAAAACATAAATAGAATTTCAAAAAACATCATTCGAATTTCAGAAAACATTATTTGAATTTCAGAAAACATAAATTGAATTTCAGAAAACATCAATATAATTTCAGAAAACATCATTCGAGTTTCATAAAACATCAATTGAATTTCAGAAAACATCAATAGAATTTCAGAAAACATCAATAGAATTTCAGAAAACATCATTTGATTTACAGAAAACATAAATAGAATTTCAGAAAACAACATTCGAGTTTCAGAAAACATTATTTGAATTTCAGAAAACATAAATTGAATTTCAGAAAACATCAATATAATTTGAGAAAACATCATTCGAGTTTCAGAAAACATCATTTGAATTTCAGAAAACATAAATAGAATTTCAGAAAACATCATTCGAGTTTCAGAAAACATTATTTGAATTTCAGAAAACAAAAATTGAATTTCAGAAAACATCAATAGAATTTCAGAAAACATCATTTGATTTACAGAAAACATAAATAGAATTTCAGAAAACAACATTCGAGTTTCAGAAAACATTATTTGAATTTCAGAAAACTTAAATTGAATTTCAGAAAACATCAATATAATTTCAGAAAACATCATTCGAGTTTCAGAAAACATCAATTGAATTTCAGAAGACATCAATAGAATTTCAGAAAACATCATTTGATTTACAGAAAACATAAATAGAATTTCAGAAAACAACATTCGAGTTTCAGAAAACATTATTTGAATTTCAGAAAACATAAATTGAATTTCAGAAAACATCAATATAATTTCAGAAAACATCATTCGAGTTTCAGAAAACATCAATTGAATTTCAGAAAACATCAATAGAATTTCAGAAAACATCAATAGAATTTCAGAAAACATCATTTGATTTACAGAAAACATAAATAGAATTTCAGAAAACAACATTCGAGTTTCAGAAAACATTATTTGAATTTCAGAAAACATAAATTGAATTTCAGAAAACATCAATATAATTTCAGAAAACATCATTCGAGTTTCAGAAAACATCATTTGAATTTCAGAAAACATAAATAGAATTTCAGAAAACATCATTCGAGTTTCAGAAAACATTATTTGAATTTCAGAAAACAAAAATTGAATTTCAGAAAACATCAATATAATTTCAGAAAACATCATTCGAGTTTCAGAAAACATCAATTGAATTTCAGAAAACATCAATAGATTTTCAGAAAACAACAATATAATTTCAGAAAACATCATTCAAGTTTCAGAAAACATCATTTGAATTTCAGAAAACATAAATAGAATTTCAGAAAACATCAATATAATTTCAAAAAATATCATTCTAATTTCAGAAAATATCAATTGAATTTCAGAAAACATCAATAGAATTTCAGAAAACATCAACATAATTTCAGAAAATATCATTCGAGTTTCAGAAAATATCAATTGAATTTCAGAAAACATCAATAGAATTTCAGAAAACATCAATTGTATTTCAGAAAACATCAATTGTATTTCAGAAAACATCATTTGAATTTCAGAAAACATAAATAGAATTTCAGAAAACATCAATAGAATTTCAAAAAGCATCATTTGAATTGCTGAAAACATTAATTGTATTTTAGAAAACTTCAATTGAATTTCAGAAAACATCAATTGCATTTCAGAAAACATCATTGAATTTCAGAAAACAGCATAATCGACTTATTTTTTATGTACTGGAAAATATGATGTTGATGTTTTCTTTAATTATTAGATGTTTACACATCTCCCTTGTGATCGGACTCACATGATTTTTTTCTTTCTGATTTTATTTAACGTTGCTATTTATACAAATTTAGATTATTGTTTGAAAATATATTCGCATTATGTTTAGAAGATAATAAGATAATATTTTTCGAATGGTGCCCATTGATTGCTTCGACCGGAAGTGCTCTTTCCAAAGCATTTCCCATAACTTTTCTTATAATTTCAGGTCCCAGCGTCCTCACTTCTTCTGTTATATTGGCCTTGAGCTGTTGGCTGGTACTTGACTTATTGCCATACTTCGTACTCTTTAGATAGCCTCAGAGAAAGAAATTGGGAGCCGTTAAATCGGGCAATCGCAGTGGCCAGTTAAAATTAGAAAAACGCGATATTATTCGATCGCTAAAAATTGGACGCAAGAGAGCCATAGTTGGACGAGCTGTGTGAGCTGTGGCTTCATCTTGTTCAATCCACAATTCGGACTTGTTCTCTACGTCTGGCCTTAAAAAATTTGTAATCATTGCCCGGTATTGAATGCCATTCACATTAGGCGCCGCAACTTGTTCGTCGTTTGGGCAGAGATATAAATATAGTATCCGATATGAACTTTTTCATATCTGCAGCGAAAAAAAATAATAAAAATGCCACTCAAATTTGGTTTATGCTTATTTTCTATATCCAATTAGTTGAACCAAAGAGATATGGTCTCTAAACCATGGTATTGGGTATCGTATAGTCAGGCTAGACCGACTATAATTTTCTTACTTATTTTCCTATAAGATCGACCTGTCGCAATAAAAATCCACCGCGATCTGCTTTTTCTAAAACCAATGGTAAGAGGAGAAGGCAATATTTAAGGTTCCAAATTTCATTCTTTGAAATTTATTTATTTGTATTAAAGTAAATTTAAATCATATGTTATGATAATATTTATTAAAGAATTAATTAAAAATTATCACAAACTTAAAGCTTAACTTAAGCGGGATATAGTGAAAATGTGTTTGTATGTGTCACACTGATGATGATTGAAGCAAAATAAAAACTTTTAAATTTTTTGCTCGCTTGACGTGCGATTTTGATGTGTGTATATCGTTGATCGTCCTGCATGGTCTCATTTTCGATTGACTTCGAAGCGAATGGATGTAAAAATGTCGGAAGAAAAGAAAAACGTGTTAGAATTGATAGAAGTTTACCGGTCGCTGCTACCGACATGGTGTTTACAGCACAAAATCAAATATCAAATAAATGATTCAAGAGCTATGCAGTATCGTGTAAGAGAAAAGCTTCGTGCACACATACATGAATGTGGCGTCAAGCATTTTGACCGTGTTTACTGGCCTTTAAGTTAAAGTAACAGATGTACATAAGAATATACAAAAATCATTTTGAACTTCCTAATGCTACATTATTTAAATTACTTAATCTACATTGCATGTTTTCTAAAATTTGTTCATAATTTGGTGAATAATTACTCAGACCATTTCTCAAGCAGGATTCTAAATGTTCGTCAGTAAAACTCATTCGTTATTTTGACTTTATTATTTTCATTTGAGAAAATGCTGATTCGCACAGATATGTTGAACCAAAACAGGCGTATAAATATTCGGCACATTTTTTCAGACTCCGATACTGCTAAACATTTCCAGAAATTATCTTCGCCAGCTCTTGCTTTAATATAAATATCATTTTGCAAAGTAATAATTTAATAAAAACAGTAATAAGAACAGTTGAAAGATTTTCTGCAATTGTTTCTGCTTTAATACTATTATCAAATGGAAAACTCATAAATAAAACAGTATTATCAATTTTTTTTAAATCTTCGAAACGGTTATTACATTCTTCAATAAGGTTCTTAATTTCTTTGACATATTTTTTTTTTTCATCTTAATTATTAGAAGCAGTATTTTTGAATTGCGACAATATATTTGGAAAATTAGATAAATTTTTATTTTCTAGCTTTGATACAAGAAGATTTAATTTTTCTCTGAAAGCGTTTACAGCACTAATCATATGGAAAATTGTTTTATTTAGCTGTTATATCGGTTAAAAATGATAAATCTAATTACCAAATATCGTCATTTAATTGATGGTAATCATCTCCTCTTTCGCTAAGATATTGATTAATTTCATCGATTAGATCTCTATATCGCTGGTAAAATTTTCCGCGACTTAACCACCTAACATCTGTATACATGAGTAGTTCGGATGGTCCACCATCATTTGAGTCTTCGACCTGTAGGTTAAAAAGGCCCCTTTGAAGACTTTTTGTTCGAATTGAATTAGAATTTTTGAAAGCTATATTCATAATTTCTTGCATATTTAAAACTTTCGTGCACAGCACTTGCTGGTGTATTATACAATAATATTGTAAGAAATCGGGAAAATCTTCATCGTTTCTATATAAAGCGATGAAACCATTTCGACAACCTTTCATAGCTGGTGCTCCGTCCGTTGTAATTGAAACAAGTTTATAGAGTGGAAATTTAGCAATTTTATAATAGACTTTGAAATTGGTAAATAAATCTTCATCTCGAGTGTCTCCTTTTAATGAAATGATTTAATCGAAAAGTCGTTAAAAACCATTCCAAGTAATAAGTTGAGATATGCCAACTACATCAGTAGACTCATCTAACTAAAGTGAAAATGCTCGACAATTCGTAATATCCTGCATTAATTGTTCTTTTAAATTTGAAGCTATTTGGTCCACTCATTTTGCAACTGTATTGCGTGACAACTGTTAATCGCAGTAACGATATCTGACTTATTTTTATATTCACAAAATAAAAAATCAGCTGCCTCCAAAAATGCAGTTTTTATAATTGCAACATCACTAAATGGTTTTTTATTTTTAGCAAGAACATGGCATACTCGCAAAGAAGCAATTGTAGTCAACTTTGTTTTTAATGTTTCTTTAGTGAAAATTTATTATTACGATAAGAGACTCGCCTTAACTTCAATAAGTTTATCTTTTCGTAAATCACTATTCAGCGAATAATTTATTTTATATTTCATATGCTGCGTTTTGAAATGTCATTCCAAATTTCCTTTCTTCGGTAATGATACACTATTATTGCAAATTAAACAACAGCATTTATTGTTTATCATAGCAAAAAAATAATCATGCTCCCATTCCTTATGGCAATGATAAATTTTCATCTTTTTAGAATTATTCATGGGGTCTCAATTTCAATTAATGAGAACTTTTTAAATTTTAATATAATTTTAATTTGGTTTTTAACAGACGTAACAAAACGAAACGAATGAATTTATTCTCAATAGCAACAAGAACAGCGATGAACACATTCAATTTCATAAAAAAGGTGTCTACATTTCTCAATTTTTGTGGTTACATTTTCCCACATGTACAGATACTTTTTTTTTACCTCTGGCTTCACTGAACTAGATTAATTAGATTTTTAACACACGTAACAAAACAAACGAATGAGTTTATTCTGACTGACAACAAGATTCTAAAAATAAAAAAATGTTTTGTACATATTTAGTACAAATACTCGAAATGTGAATATTTATTGGCGATCGATCTAAAATCATTACGCGATCCACCAGTTGATCGCGAACGACCGAATTGACATCCCCTGGTATAGGGTATAAAAACTCTATATGATGCCTGCTACAGATTTTCGACCATCTTATCGTCTTTCGTAAAATCGTCCAAAAAATGGGTTGACTTACAAAAAATATACCGTATTTTTTATCACCACTTGTAAACAGTTATAGGTGGAACTTAACTCAATTTTTTTTTTACTTTTCATGAGAAGAAAGTAAAAAATTCTAATATCACTGTACAACAGCCATTCTGGTAGGTGAGAATGGCTGTGAAATGGCAGGGTGAAAGAACTAGGCCAGTATAGTAAAACCTCGAAATGGTTTGATAGCTTCAGAAAATCGAGTTGGACTAATTTTATCGAATGAAATCTTCGAAAATTTGTACTTTTTATCATATTAAAAAAAAAATTTGTTGAATATCATAACATATTCAAGGCGTATGATTATAATTTATTAGTAGAGTAGAAGATAAATATACGTATGAGTAATGTTTTTAATATTAAATCAAACATACACTATTGGACAATTTAAAGTGCAATTGACTACAGTGTAAATGATATGTTAAAGTGCAATTTTGTTTTGGTGCAATTATATTTTTTATTTTCGAAAAATATTTAATTAAGAAGTGAAGGTAAGTACCTTCAAAATGTTAATACGTTCATGATCTCTGAATATTTTTTTTCTTTATTATTAATGTAAAGCACAATACAATAATCTTAAAGTTACAACCGCTCCAGAAAATAGAAAATGAAACCATTATCCAAAGAAATGAAAGATTTGTTACAAACAAGTAATTGGCCCAAATATATGAAATTTCTTGGTCAGGGGCAAGAAAAATAGTGAAAAATTTTTAAAAACGAAACTCAAACGCAAGTTTTAAGAAACTATGTGGCAGAAAGCGCAAGACTTCGCAGCGTGTTGACCACCATAACGCAGGTTTGGTAAAAAAAACCCATTTACTTAATCCAGAGTAATAAAAGACGAATTAAAATTAAGCGCGTCATCCCGAACTATACGCAGAAGGCTAAATGAAATTGGTTTAATCAACTTCTTTGCAAAGAAGAAAGAAGCCACTGTTACGTCTCGTAAACATTAGAAAGCGATTGAATTTCGCTGAAAAGTATGTTAACATGCCAAAAACATTTTGGGATCAGACGAGTCAAAAGTTGAATTGAAAAATGAACAACGTTGAAAGCGCGTGTGGCGTAAGCCCTCTCAAAGGCTGAAGTCTAGAAACATCAGCCATACTGTTAAGCATGGTGGAGGAAGTCTAATGCTATGGGGGTGTTTTTCTTAAGCAGGTGTAGGTAGACTGGTCAAAGTCAACTCCAAAATGACTTGAGAGCATTACGTTAACATTTTGAAAGAAAATCTTAATTGTAGTGCTGAAGAAAAGTGGTTGGGGGACTTTATCTGCCAGCAGGATAATGACCCCAAGCATACCAGTAAGGTGACAAACAATTATTTCAGAGACAATTATATCGAAAAACTAGATTGGCCACTACAGAGCCCCGATTTAAACCCTATTGAGCAAATACGGACCATTCTCGCTGATAAAATTCCGATGGAATCACGTACCAATTTCCCAGCATTTTGGGAGAAAATGGAGGGTGATACCTAACAATATTATTAAAAAGCTGTCTGCAGATATGCCCAACAGATTTAGAGAGGTCATTATTAATAAGGGAGGAGCAACAAAGTATTAACATTTTTTTAATTTCATATTTTTTTTATAAATATTTTGGATTTGCACTTTATTTTGTCCAACAAAATCTTAAACTTTGCTTAGTTTTGTTTAATTTATGAAAAAATTGAAGACTAATATTTATTATAACTTCCACACCTCAGGGGCAGAGGATATATATTGGTTTGTCATTCCGTTTGTAACGCATCGAAAAACTAATTTCCGATCCCATAAAGTATATATATTTTTGATCCTTATCACAGCTCGTCCGTCTGTCTGTTGAAATCACGCACATTCACAAAAAAACCATTTTGCTGGGTAAGGTTACAATAATATCATTTAGCAGGTTGGCATTGAAAATGGGCTAAATGGGGTATCATGCTGCTTTGATACCAGCAAAAATATGTAGATACCTCTAAAAAAAACATAAAACCCAGTGTGGTTGAACTTAATAGTTGTACAAAAACATTCACAGTTCAAAAAAAGCCACAAAAAAATGATGCAATCATACCAAGAAACACAACTACCATGAGCTATGTTAGTAGAATTGCCACATATTTTTTTTATCGTTATCACATTATAATAAAAAAAATTGCCAATATGAAAGAAAAAATCAAAACGAAAAATGGAAAATGGAAAATGGAAAATGGAAAATGAAAAATGAAAAATGGAAAATGAAAAATGGAAAATGAAAAATTAAAAATGAAAAATGAAAAATAAAAAATGAAAAATGGAAAATGAAAAATAGAAAATGAATAATGGAAAATGAAAAACGAAAAATGGAAAATGTAAAATAGAAAATGAAAAATGGAGAATGGAAAATGAAAAATGGAAAATGAAAAACGGAAATTAGAAAATGAAAAATGGAGAATGGAAAATTAAAAATGAAAAATGGAAAATGTAAAATAGAAAATGAAAAACGGAGAATGGAAAATGGAAAATAAAAAATTGAAAATGAAAAATGAAAACTGAAAATTGAAAAATGGAAAATGAAAAATGGAAAAGGAAACATGAAAAATGAAAAATTGAAAATAGAAAATGAAAAATAGGAGAATCGAAAATGGAAAATGAAAAATGGAAAATGAGAAATGAACCGCGGAAATTGGAAAACGAAAAATGAAAAATGGAAAATAGAAAATGAAAAATGGCGAATGGAAAATTAAAAATGGAAAATGAAAAATGGAAAATGGAAAATGAAAAATGGAAAATGAAAATGGAAAATGTAAACAGGAAAATAGAAAATGCAAAATGGAGAATGGAAAACGAAAAACGGAAAATGGAAAATAGAAAATGAAAAATGTAGAACGGAAAAGAAAAATGAGAAATGGGAAATAGAAAATGAAAAATGGAGAATGGAAAAGGAAAAATTAAAAATGGAAATTGGAAATTGAAAAATGGAAAATTAAAACTGGGAAATAAAAATGGAGAATGGAAAATGAAATATGAAAAATCGAAGAAGAAACATGAAAAATGAAAAATGGAAATTAGAAAATTAAAAATGGAGAATGGAAAATGAAAAATGAGAAATGAAAAAGGGAAAATGGAAAATGGAAAATGAAAAATAGAAAATTAAAAATGGCGAATGGAAAATGAAAAATGAAAAATGGAAACTGAAAAAAGGAAAGAGGAAAATGAAAACTGGAAAATGGAAAATGAATAATAGAAAATAGAAAATGGAAAATGGAGAATGGAAAATGGAAAATGATAAATTAAAAACGGAAAATGGAAAATAGAAAATGAAAAATGGAGAATGGAAAATGGAAAATGAAAAATGGAAAATGAAAAGTGAAAAATGGAAAATGAAATATGGAAAATGAAAATTGGAAAATAGAAAATGAAAAATTGGAGAATGGAAAATGGAAAATGAAAAATGGAAAATGGAAAATGAAAAATGAAAAATTGAAAATAGAAAATGAAAAATGAAAAATGGAAATGAAAAAAGGAAAATGAAAAATGAAAAATGGAAAATGAAAACTGGAAAATAAAAATTGAAAATGAAAAATGAAAAATGAAAAATGAAAAATGAAAAATGAAAAATGAAAAATGAAAAATGAAAAATGAAAAATGAAAAATGAAAACTGAAAATTGAAAATTGAAAAATGAAAAATGGAGAATGGAAAATGGAAAATGAAAAATTGAAAATTAGAAATGAAAAGCGGAAAATGGAAAATGAAAAATGAAAAATAGAAAATGAAAAATAGGAAATAGAAAATGAAAAATGAAAAATTAAAAATGGAAAATGAAATATGTAAAATGGAAAATGGATAATGAAAAATAAATAATGGAATATGAAAAATGTAAACTGGAAAATAGAAAATGAAAAATAGAGAATGGAAAACGGAAAATGGAAAATGGAAAATGAAAAATGGAAAATGGAAATTGAAAAATGGAAAATTAAAAGTGGAAAACAAAAAATTGAAACTGAAAAATGAGAACTGAAAAATGAAAAATGGAGAATGGAAAATGGAAAATGAAAAATTGAATATTAGAAATGAAAAGCGGAAAATGGAAAATGAAAAATGGAAAATAGAAAATGAAAAATAGGAAATAGAAAATGAAAAATTAAAAATGGAAAATGAAATATGAAAAATGGAAAATGGATAATGAAAAATAAATAATGGAATATGAAAAATGTAAACTGGAAAATAGAAAATGAAAAATAGAGAATGGAAAACGGAAAATGGAAAATGGAAAATGAAAAATGGAAAATGGAAATTGAAAAATGGAAAATTAAAAGTGGAAAACAAAAAATTGAAACTGAAAAATGAGAACTGAAAAATGAAAAATGGAGAATGGAAAATGAAAAATGGAAAAAGAAACATGAAAAATTAAAAATGGGAAATAGAAAATGGAAAATGAAAAATGGAAAATAGAAAATGATAAATGGGAAAAAGTGGAAACTGAAAAATGAAAAATGGATAATGGAATTTTTTTGAACTATCATAAATTATCCTAAAACTTTCTTATAGGGATCAAACTTTGGGTGTTATAATGCTTGCTGCGTTATATAATGGATTTCATTCGGGGTTTTCTTCTCAAGTAGCACAAAAATAATTATGTTTTTCAAATAGTAACGAATTCTTTCTGAAGAAAACACGATCATTGTTTTTTATAACAAGAAATTATAATAGAAACAGGCCAAGAAGTAAAGGATTTAACTTTAAATTTAGTTGGTATTGTAAATTTAAATTTCAGTTCCGACAACAGTTTTAAAGTGGTAGCACACAAAATATTGGAGGGTATCAAAGATTCGGCCCAGCCGAATTTAACACTCTTACTTGTTTTTTTTGTGTTTTTTTTTATCATATAGTTAATTTAATAAATGAATTAAGTTAAGTTTTAAACACTAAAATTAAGTTAAATTATTTTTTTTTCAACGAAAGCAACCATACCTTTAGTTGCGCTTTATTTTGTCCAATAATGCAAATCAGTATATTTATTCTATTTTTCAGCATTTATTAATAAAAACTATTTATTAAAGCCTTAGCTACAATTTTGCTGCAGAATGAACTGAGAAATCATCAATGGTTATTGAGTTATAGCTGAAAAACTAAGCAAAGAAAAATCAAGATAAGGAAATAATATAAAAGGTGTGAGAGCGCCAAACCCTTTTGAGGTTTTACTATACTGGCCTAGTATTCTCACCCTGAATTCAAATTTCTCACTGCCCAGGCAATGGCCCCGTTAATGTTTCACAGTGTAGTTAAACGTAAAAAATAGAGACAACATTTCAGGTTTGAATTTGGTGTCAGGTCTGAATGAAAATTGCGTTAAACAAATTTTTGTACTCCAAAGTTCTTAAGATTATATCAAAGATTGATACTATAAATCAATAAATCAACAATAATATTAATTCCATTCTTTTTTCTTTAAACCATCGGTATATAAATTATTTAATTTAAAATCATTTGCCTATTTATGATCCATATATTTTTCCACATATTGGCTCAGGTTTTAAATACGATAACAAAAAAAAATACATAAAAAACATATAAAACCAATGACCGTATAAACTCTTTAGTTAATGGCCAATTAAGTTGCCTTCAGAAATTGGTCACTTGATTCAGTGTGGGTTATTTTTTGTGTCACGTTGTATAAATTTTCCTCATATTTGGCATATAAAATGTGTTAATCTTTTTATGCTTAAATGACGTTATGAATCAGTTTTGGAATTTACTTTTGTTTATTTGTTGCCGTTATTAATCAGTTTATGCGTGTGTATCATATTTGATTTTTTTGTCCCATTGTTTTTAAGCCTGGTATTTTGTACAAAATATAATTGTTATTTAAAATTAAATTGTATTGTTAAATGCACGTGAAATTCACATTAAAAAAGGTTTAATGTTAATGTTGAAATTTAAATTGTTTCCGTTAGAATTTAATTTGTGTTTTTTTTAATGCAAAAAATATAAATAATAACAAAAAGTACACAAAAATTTATTACTTTTTTTGAAATTAGTGCTGGTTTAATTTCATTTGGTTTTTGTTGAAGAAATTAACCCACTACAACCGACTTAAGATAACTCTCTAATTTTCAAAATGATTATTTTTAAAGTTCCTAAGGTTTTTTTTTTTATAAAAATTTAAAGCTTATGTCAACTTCCAGTGTCCAGATGACCATGAAGCAAAGAATTGTAATCAATTTTTAAAGCTTCTAAGTCAATTTGTAGATAAAAACATAAAAATCGAGCCTAATAACAAATGGTCTCAATTATTATCGAACTTAAAGCCAGGTGATAAATCTTTTTGGAAACTTAGCAGAAGTTTGCGAGGTAAAAGTAAAAACCAAATTCCTCCGCTAAACGTTAACAATTCTAAAATAACTGCAAATAGTGAAAAAGCTGAATTACTCGCAAATGACTACATAGTAGCAAAATAAAACAAACATTCAATAGATAAGCCAATCAATGTAACGGTCAACAAATTTAAGAAAGAGAGACCTAACTCTGAAGCTGCAAGTTTTATGACAATTACAGAAAGAACTAATCTTATCTCAACACTGAAAGCTTCTAAATCACCTGGCTTCGATAATGTAATTATCTTCTGTTGGTAATTATATTCAATAGCTGCATTAAGCTCAATTATTTCCCTATTATGTTCAAAACTGCTAAGGTCATTGCTATACTGAAACCTAATAAACCAAAAAATTACCCTTCAAGTTACAGACCTATTAGTTTACTAAGCAATTTAGATAAACTGTTCGAGAAGTTAACCTATACGCGTCTTAGTGAATTTGCTACAGAAAATTACATTATTAGTAATGAACAATTTGGATTCAAAAAAGTACATAGCACTACTCATCAAATAAGCAGAATAAAAAACAAGTAAGAAAATTATAGTCAGTCTAGACCGACTATATGATACCCTATACCATGCGTTTAGAGACCCTATCTCTTAGGCCCAACTAATTGGATATAGAAAATAAGCATAAACCAAATTTGAGTGGCATTTTTATTAATTTTTTTGGCTGCAGATATGAAAAAGTTCATATCGGATGCTATATCTATATGGGGACTAGGCCCAAATATGGACCGATCCTGACCATGTTTGGTAAAGTCTCTTGTATTTTGCAAAAATATATTCAAACAAAATTTGAGAAGAATCAGTGCAATATTTTTGTTTCTTGATAGATTTAAGTGAAGATCTGGAAGCAGCTCTATATGGGGCCTATGACTAAGAGTTGTCCAATAGGGATCATTTTTTGACTACTGACTAAGATTTGTATGATAATTTGGATCTTTTGGCAATATATGTTGATTTCATAGGGTTCATTGGTATGGGGGCTAGGTCTGAACATGGACCGATTCTCACAAATTTCAATAGCGTTCATCCCATGGCCGATAAAAGATTAAATACCAAATTGCATCAATATATATATTCATATTTGCGACCTGCAGTTTGATTACAAGCTTTACATGGACACACAGACGGACGGACAGACATCGTTAAATCGAATCAGATAGTGATTCTGATTCGATCGGTATAATTAAAGATGGGTCTATGTCAAATATTTTTGGTTGTTACAAACAGCAGCACAAAGTCATTATACCCAAACCACATAGTGGTATAGGGTATAATAAAATAATTACCAACAGACGATGTACAGGTCTGATACTATTAGATATTGAGAAAGCGTTTGACACAGTTTGGCATAATGGTCTAGTATACAAATTTATAGCTGCAAATATACCTAAATATCTCTGTAAACTTATTGCTAATTTTATTGAAAATAGAACTTCTATGGTCTCCGTCAATATTGAACTTTCATCCCCTAAAACAATAACAACTGGGTTACCCCAACGATCAGTATTATCACCATTACTGTATTCAATATATGCGTCCGATTTCTCAGTTCCGCGATACACGAATATAGCATACTAGATGTAACCCGGTGTAAAATTTTCGGTTCCTATTTATTTCATGCGATTTTTTCTAAAACAAAAAATTCATTTTCTGTCTATTTATTGTATACTATATGTAACCCGGTGTGCTTCGCCCTTGCTGTAGGCATGTTGCCTCGTTGATGGCAGTTTAGGGTCAATAATTCTACGTAAGTAAGAGTCTATCATACGCTCCATTGTCTTCAATAGGAACGATGATAGGCTTATTGGTCTGAAATCGTTTGGGACAGTGTGTGAGCTCTTTCCAGCTTTTGGAATGAACACCACTCTTGTCACCCTCCATTTCAGAGGAATAAACGCTGTTTATGCAGCAAGTGAAAAGACTGCATAGCCAAGGGGAAATGTAGTCCGACACATGCTGCAATTCAGCTGGAATGATACCGTCAGGTCCCGGAGATTTGTAAGGTTTGAAGCTTTTAATCGCCCAGGTCAATGTTGGTACATTAACTATCTCCGAAGCAATGTCCACCGTGCTAGCGTCAGAGTATTCCAACGCCTGTAGTGACGTATGAGAATTGCCCGGAAAATGGGTGTCCAGTAGCAAGCTAAGTGATTCTCCACTGGAGGTGGTCCACACCCCCACTGGATCCTTCAAATAGCCTAATGCGTGAGGGGTAGAAGCCAGAACCTTTTGTGACGGTGATCTGTTTTGCGCTTTACTGTAACAAAAGAATTTCTGTTACAAGCAGAATAAGAAAGAAGAAAAAAATAATAACCTTGATCTTGAAATTATTTTCAAGTTCAAGTATGTACATATAAACAACACCTTATATGGTAATAGGTTGATGGCATTTTTTTTTTTTTTTAGCAAACTGATTTATGGCGTTTTGTTCTCTTCATTTTGTTGTATTAAATCATGAACACATTCATATGCAATCATGCTGGTCAAACCACGTATTTTCTTGTATTGATCTCACTTGCTCTCATAGTCATATATGAGTGGGAGTGTTATAAATACTAGAGAATATTATGAATGCATATGAATGTTCTCAATGAAGTGGTGTTGATTTTGTTTTTTAATAAACAGGTTTTTATCTGGACATGAGTGAATGAAGATGAGAAGGTTAATGTAGTAAAATTAAATTTAAATCGAGGAGTTGAATTTGGATTTTTGAAAAAGAAGGTTGAGGAAAAACCTCTTAAAATTAAAATGTAGATTAAGGAAATTTAAAATTAGTGTAAAAGTTAAATTAAAACAAATAAAATAAAAGTAAAGTTAAGTATAATAAATTAAAAAAAAAAAAGAGACTAATGTTAAGAAAAGAAACGAATGTTTAAAAAAATAAATAATTGAAACATAAAATAAAATTAAAACGGAGTTGAAGTTTGGCATTTGAAAGACAAGGTTGAGAAAAAAAAAACCTCCGTAAAATTAAAAAAAAAAAAATGTAGTTTTAATTTAAGAATTAAAGAAATAAATTTAAGTTCAGAAAATTAAAGAAAAATTAAGTTTAGAAAAAAAAAAGATAAGTTTAAGAAAAAAAAAAAGAAAGTGTAAAATTTAAGAAATAAAACCAATAAAAAAATTAAATAAACTTTAAGAAAAAAAAATAACTTTAGATTTTAGTGGCATTTGTACAAACATTTTTAATGAAAACATACAAATAACAACAACAATAATTAAAATACAGTGTCTAATGGAAATATATAATAATAAAACATTAAAAACAAAACTAAATCTACTACAACTTAATTGATCGCAGTCATGATAATTTAAAACAACAATTAAATGCTGTTATACTCCGACAAAGAGTGAAATGTGAAGGAGTTTTAATAAAGTTACATGCCAAAATAGAAAAACATATTGCGAGACACAACCACGGCGTCCGGCGGCAGCAGCTTCATCGGTACCTCATCGGGATGCAACACCAGCAATAAGGCGGTAAATTTTTTTAAAATACAAATAATTTTCCAAATTAAAATTTTTATACACATATAAATATTTTCTATGTTTAAAATTTTCCTTATTAAATTTAAGAATGTTACTAAATTAATAAAACTTTGCTATATATAAAACTTTTTTATATATAAAATCAAACTAAAATTTTTCCTACATTAAGAAATGTTTCTAATCATAAAGTCAAACTAAAAATTTTACTACTTGAAGAAATATAAGTTTAAGTTAAAATAGAAATTATGATAAGTTCTGTTAAAATTAAAATTTTCCTAAATTAAAATAAATTTTCCTAAATGTATAATTAAACTAAACATTTTACTACCTCAAGAAATTTTTTGTAATTATAAATTAAAGTAAATATCAAATATTTTTTTAGATATGAAATTTGCTAAAATTAAAATTGTGTAAAAATTTAAATTGTGCTAAAATTAAAATTTTTCTACTATTAAAAAAAAATTTTTCCTAAAATTTAAATATTTTCCTAAATTTAAAATATTCCCTAAAAGTGAAATTTTCCTAAAATTAAAATTTTGCTAAGAAATAAAATTTTGCTAAACTGAAAATTTTTCTAAAAAGTAAAATTTTGCTAAAATATAAAAAAAATTAAATAAGTTTTGCTAAATATGTATAAAATTTAAATTTAAAAACCCTTAAAATGAAGGGTAAATAAAAAAGTTTGTTAAACCCATGTAGAAAACCAAACCAAACCAAACTCTTATCATTGCAGTGGGTTACCTCCAATTAAGATGGAGTCGAGGTAACATGGTAGGGAGGGCAAAAGGGGCAGAACACCTCGTCCCCAATCCCAAGGTAAGTATGGCCATCCGTCCCATTTAGCGTCCGTGTTTTTGACAGTTGTGTTGTTATTTTAATCGCACGTGAAAATCTGTAGTGCGGTTTCCCTGGGCCGAAACAAGACCCCACCCATCCGGCGAGCTAGGCCCCTACGCCAGCACGTGCGACCAGCAAAGGCTCAGGGAAACGGAAGCGGATCTTCCACCAACGCCGCACCATTACACTTTCGCAGCCTGGATGCCTCGGAAACGTCCTCTATGTTATCATAGAATTTTTTCCAAGAATCGCATTTTGCCGTTCTAATCTTCTTCTTATAAGTCCGAAGCTGCAGCTTGTACGCCGACCAATCCTCGTCCGCTCTTGAAGACTTTGCCTTGTTAAAGAGTTTTCTGCAGGAGTCTCTACCCTGCTGCAGCTCGCTAGACCACCATGGTGGTTTCTTCTTGCCCTTAGGCCTTGCCACTGAGCAAGAAAAATCTAAAGACTAGTTAAAAACCGTCGTAATATGATCTACAAGGCAATCAATGTCCGCAGAATTGTGCGGTTCGGTTAAGGGTATTATTTCCAACAACCCAGCAAAGGTTTTCCTATACTTAACCCAATCTGTCCTCTTCAGATTCCTGGGGACACTCTCCGTTGGGTCATTTTCTCTAAGTAAGAATTCGATATAGCGATGGTCAGAAAAGGAGTGGTCATCCAACACCCTCCAACCATCAATTTTATCAAATAGTGTATCTGATACAAAGGTAGCGTCAAGAACCTCCCTTCTAATACTAGTCACAAAGGTCGGTTCATTTCCCTTGTTACATATATACAGGTTCGTACTAAGTAAAAACTCAAGAAGCAACTCACCTCTTTCGTTTATGTCCGTACTTCCCCAGATCGGATAATGCGCATTGACGTCACAGCACAGCACCAGTTGGTGTGCAGTCCCTTCGGCCTTCCGGATCAGATTTGCCACGCTGACCATGGGAATAGGCCCAGGATCGCAAAAATAGGCGGAAGCTAGCCAGATTGTTTTACCATCTAACTCCAGGCTAGCCGCTGTTACATCTCTGTCACTGAAATTAGATAACAAGAAAATATTAAAACTGTTCCTCGCCAAAATGCAGGTCCTTGGTGTACCTTCATTCTTAGCGACGAGCAGCTTATAATTAGGAGTCTTCAATCCGCAAACCCTGCCACCACAAACCCAGGGCTCTTGGATGAAGGCTATGTCTACTCCGCCTGTCGTCAGGCGAACCAGCAATGCAGCCGTTGCTGCTTTACAGTGGTGAAGATTTATCTGTAGGAGCCACATCATTTGCAACTGCCTGCACATCCATCTTCACCACCGTGATTCGAATACTTGCTGATATACAATGTTTTTTGGTTTTTTCATTCGGTACAACAATTATCAGATTTTTCGGCGTACCCTGGAGCAAGGTACATATAGCTGCCCATGAGAAGAAGATGGATTATCAAAATTAGTTCTGGCAACACTTAACTATTGGCCTTGAACTTAGAATATCGATTTTGAAAATTTTTTGGGCGATTTTTATTTTTTTTTTTTCGCAATTTTCGGTTTTGGCGAATTTTTTGATTTTGGCGATATATTTGCCACGACAAATCACATTGATAAGTAATGTACTTGTCAAAAGACTGTTGCTTTCGTAGTACTTCGTATTATATACTTATATAGGAGGTGCCACGCCCACTAATCCTATCCCGCCCAATTTTTATTGGACTACTCACATTAATATCTGATGGACTCGTGCAAAATGCCGAGTCTTTCCCTTTTATAGAAGACCAGTTATATGATATTAGATATATACTTTGCATGGGCGGTGCTACGCCCACTGCTACGATCACGCCCATTTTTTTGTTCGACTAATCATACAAAGAAGCTATGGGCTCATGCAAAGCCACAAATCCCTCTCTTTTACAGTACTCCAGGTATATGAAATTTTTTGTCCGACTACTAAGACTAACATCTGATGGTGTCGTGCAAAGTGTCAAAGCTTCCATTTTTTAGTACGCCAGTTGTATGGTATCATATACTTACTTTTTGCGGGCGGTGTCGCGCCCACTGCCCATTTTTTGTCTAACTAATCACATGAATAACTTATGGGCTCACACAAAGTCCCAAGACTCTCACTATAACAGTACTCTAGATATATGGCATTCTATATTTAATTTGTGTTTAAGGTGCCATGCCTATTGATCCGATACTGCCCATTTTTTTCCGACTACTCACATTAATAATAGGTATCACCACAAAAATTTGAACATTTGAATATTGAATTATTACTTGTATGGGAGGTACCACGCCCACTTGTCAGATCCCGCCCATTTCCAGCGTAGCTACTAATATTAACAATAGGTGACCTCACACAAATTTGCAAAGCTCTCCCTATCATAATACTCAATATATGTATGTGATATTAAAAATTTACTTTGTGTGGGAGGTGCCACGCACACTAAAAATGTTTAAAAAATTATAGCCTATAGCACTTTCCATATCCGCAGTAAGACTTTGTGAAAATTTCAGAAATATCAGATGGGTAGTTACGGAGATTACCTCCTACAAACAAACAAACACACATTACCTCTTTATAATATTAGTATAGATTATGCAGACGACACTGCGCTAATTACAACAAGCAAACTCACCAGTGCACTGCTTAAAAAATGGAAAAAAGTCTTTTAGGCTGCAATAAATATATTTATAAGTGGAAAATCAAGATAAATCTTAATAAAACTCAAGCAATAATCTTTCCGTTTAATAAATCTCCTAAAAGAACTTCTAGACCTCAACTGGTCTTTGGAAGTGACTTCATAAATGTAAGCAACGAAGTTAGATATCTTGGTGTTATTTTAGACAAAAAGCTGACTTTTAAAACCCATATGGATGAGACGTGTAAAAAAGCCGTTAAAACTTTTAAAGCTCTTTGGCCAATGCTTAATAAACGTTCCTTTTTAAACTTAAAAAAACAAAAATCTACTCTACAAAAGTTTCATTAGACCAATTTTAACTTATGCATGCCCTATATCAGCGATGGCGAACCTATGACCCACGGGTCAGACGCTGACCCACGCAACAATTTTAAGTGACCCACGAGTTCTTTTGTTTTTTCAAACCAATTCTAAGTTTTTTCAAACTGAGATATTGTTATACTCAATTAACAAATTGTGGTATTGTAGATGTACGAAGAAAACTGTGTAAATTTTGTAGTAGGCTTTGTAAAAATAACACATAAAATGCAAGCAAGAAATTTGTGTGTATTTTTCTGTGGAAAAAAAATGAAAAAAATTATGTGGAATGTAGTGCTGCGCTATTTCTGATTTTAAAGAATAAGATTTGATAATAAAGCGCATTAATGAGTTGCCTATAAGCCGAAATACAATTAAAGAACGAATATTAAGATTAGATGAAAATACTTTATTTTATTTTATTTTATTGTTCTCAAATAAATTACGATTTAAAATGTGCCGAAATGTATTAAATTGCTTTAGATGAGAGCACGGACATAAGTGGTTACGCACAACTTGCAGTTTTTGCTAGGTATAAATCAGGAAATATAATGATGGAAGAACTGGTCAAGTTAATAACATTGACAGGATGAAATACATTTATGAAAATGAATATTGATTTACAGAAAATTGTTTCTGTAACAACTGATGGTGCTCCTAGCATGATTGGCAAAAATAATGGTTTTATTCAGCAACTTAAACAAATTGTCCAACATTCTTTAATTTAATTCCACTGCCTCATTCATCAAGAATTCTTATGTGCAAAACAAGGATTGAAAACATTTTCCAACGTAATGCCAGTTGTAACAAAAATAGTCAATTTTATAAATGCAAGAGCTCTAAATAAGCGAGAATTTGCCAAATTATTAGAGGAAATTGATTCTCAATACTCTGGGCTTTTAATGTACAATAATGTTCGATGGCTCAGCCGTGGTCAAGTTTTAAATAGGTTTGTAGAATTATTAGAATAAATAAAACTATTTTTGATGAATTATCAAATATAGAATGGCTAAATGACCTAATGTTTTGCTGTGATATCACTCAGCATTTTAATGAATTGAATAAAAAAACTCCAAGGACCTGGTCAAGTTGTATTAGTCATGTTGGAAAATAATAAAACGTTTATGACAAATTTTGATATATTTAGTAATGATTTGAAAATGAAAATATTGAAATATTTTCCATATCTGCAAAAACATTTCCAAGCAACTGAAAACTTTGAAAATAGTAATATTACACAGGATCATACAATTAAAAAATATTTAACTGTTATTGAGGAAATAAAACAAGCTTTTTTGGATAGATTTAATCAATTTAAGGATTTAGAAAAAACATTACTGTTTATATTGTATCCACACAAAATAGAATTGAATAATTTGGAATTAACCGTGTTCACTTGGTTAGGTATTGAAAATTTGGAAATGGAATTAGCAGAATTCCAAAACAGTTTTATGTGGAAAAATAAATTTGAAAATTTAATTACAGATTTGCAAAAACAGGATTTAGAAAATAATTCTGACAATAAGAAAAAGGTATTCGAACAAAGAACTGATAATATAATATTAAAAGAATGGGACCCTTTACAAGATACATTTAATACAGTGAAAAAACTGGCAAATGCTCTTTTAACCATGTTCAACATATGTTTGCGAAACTTTATTTTCATCAATGAATTTTATAAAATCCACGCAAAGAAATAGACTTGGTAATGAAATGACTGCCGCATGTGTAAAAGTAATGAATTCCAAGTATGAACCAAATATACATCAATTATCTGAAAATAAACAACAAGTTTCGCATTAAATGTGTGTATATGTATAATTTTTTTGATATTAAATTTTCTTTGTTTTTTTATTATAAAATAATAATCATACATATAATATGTCCGAATAGTAAATAATATCATATTTACATGTATTTTTGTTAAATCTTTAATTACTAAAATAATACTTGACCCGTAGGTTGATACTGCAAAAAAATAAATTCAATTTTGACTCACTTGTCAAAAAGGTTCGCCATCGCTGCCCTATATGGTATTCAGCTGCAAAATGTCATTTAAAAAAGTTGCAAATAATTTAAAACAAATGTCTAAAAATGATACACAACAAGTATTGGAGATATCCCACGAACATGCTTCATCATGAAACGGGATATGAGAAAATAATAGAATTTGTAACAAGACTTAACAGTAATTATTTTAACAAAATTGAAAGTTCTTCTTATCCATTGATTAGAGAATGTAGGCAATTAACTTAAAATTATCAGATATTATCAAATTGAAAATTATATTGTTTATAATCAACTTTTATAAATATGTATTTTTCTAACAGTATTTGAATTGCCAAATATTTATATAAAGGATTTTCCCCTATTTTACCTTTAAAACTTTTATGTTTAATAACAAATTGTTAATTAATATCTTAAAATCCCATGATATTAATTCTTGTAATATCTAATCAATAAGATCTCAAAATATACGTACTCTATATACGAATAAATAAATAAAAAACAAAAAAAAAATCCAGTCTTAAATACAGTTAGGCAATTAACTAAGGAATGGCTCAACTTAATTTTTTTGTTTGCTGTTATGATTTCTCCAGAAATCTTTTAACTGGATGAGGAGATCCACATTAGATCAACTTACCATATATGTAAATTTATTCATAATTTGTAATTTCTCGAGTTTTAAGTTAGGTTAGGTTAGATAAGTTGCCCGCCTGAAGTTAGCCTTTAGAAAGTGTCGGCACGTAGAGGAAGATAATGCAAGGAATATGGAAAAGAATGGAAAAGTGAAAAACAGCTATTCCTTACGCTATGCGTCCCTCCTAAACCAGAAGAAGTCCGCAAGGTCGCCGAGTGGAACATCTACTATGTAGCCCAGGGTGTCGAAGAATATTTGCCCCAAGTATTAAAGGCACCGCTCCTTTCGTCCTGGACATTCACATAGCTAATGTTGCACTAACTCCTCCTCGTCTATCTCTATACAGCTCATACAGAAGTCAGCTCTCGGGACACCTACGCGTTCGGACATCCGCCCTATTACACAGTGTCCAGTCAGTATACTTATAAGTAGACTGATTTTCCTTTAATCAAAACCAAGGAGTGCTTTCATTCTCCTTGGATTAGGCAAGGACCATGGGATCTGTGATATTCTGCAAGAGGCCAGTTGTGCTCACCTTGTCCTTAATTCAAGATCAGCTGCCTATTCAATAAAATTCGACAGCTCGGATAAGTCCATCGTCCCGCTCAAAGATTCTGAGCTCTTCCGTGCAGAGTCATTAGCCAGCTAATTTACTTTGACCCCACCATGTCGTGGAACCCATATCATTCTCACGGTGTGTTGCCGGATTTGGTCGGGGGACTTGATACATTCTCTCACATACTTCGATCTAACGGTACTAGATTCAGAGGTTTGCGAACAGTAAGACTGTCTACGAAAATATTAATGGTCTTTGGATCAATATTCCACTCCAGAATTATTTTCGCTACTATATGGATTGCGTGAATCTCGGCGTGAAAAACGCTACATTTGTTAGGGATTCTCCGAGATACCTGAATATCAAGTTGCTCAGAGTAGACTCTGACCCTGCACCCCCTTCCATCTTTGAACCGTCGGTATGCACTGAAATCGCAGCCCTATCTATGAAAGAGTCTGCGGCCCAGTCTTCCCTATTCGGTATTTGGATTGCAAAATTACCCCTAATGTTCATCACCGGTAATACATAATCGGTTTCCCTGTCGAGTTTTAATTCGTTAAAAATTCCTCGATTGATCGAACGAAGATTATACTAGAAAATACTCTACATGTTAACCATGAAAAGCAGACTTCCGAAATTCATAGAAAGAAATAAAAATAAGTAGTCCGTGATCGAACTATTTTTGACCTTTACTCCATATCGAATGAAACTAAATATATCGTCCAAGAAACAAATACGAAGGCAATTTTGCTCATGTCAACTTCAATCTATTAATAGACTACTGTACAATTTTGAGCAGGCTGTGTCATTTAGTTTGTGTTTGACAGCCATTGAAAGCAGACAACCTCGAGATTTTTTTGTGAATTTCTAGCACTAATAAAACATAAACTCTGTACAAGTGATGCTGAATGTTCAGGTATCCCAAAAGAGGTCATCACGCCAGAAATCTTCAATAAAATGCAAGGAAAGGGTGCTGAAGGCATCTCAACCGAGCGAATACATCACATTTTACTTGTATATTTGAACATGAATAAGTTCACCACGGAGCCGCGATATCTCACACTCGCTCATAAGCGCAACCACTTCAAAGGAGTGTTTGGCGATGTTCAACTGCATTTCGTAACCGTAAACGAAACATGGAACCATTGCAACATACCAGAGATCAAGTAACAGTCAAAGCAGTGGAGCTCTCCGAATGAACATCCACGAAAGCAGGCAAAGGAGAATCTAACGGTCAACAAGATCATGGCGCCAGTTCTTTGGGATGCATGCGTTGTCATTCACATCGATTATCTGGAAAATTGTAGAATATTTTAACTGCTGTTGGACAGATTCGACATTGATATGGAGCAGAAATGACCATATTTGGGGAAGAAGGATTGTACCTCTACCATAACACGTGTCAAAAATGCAAAAACTGTGTCAAGATCTGCTGCATATTCTCCGGAGTTTGCCCTCTGCAACTATTTTCTTTTTCCGAACGTGATGAAATGGCTCGGTGGTAAGGAATTTGGGGCGAATGAAAAGGTCAACACTGAAACAAATGCTTATATTGTGGACCTATTATTTGGAAGGAATCAAAAATATTGGAAAACGCTTTTTGCCCAGAAATAAAATCTTTTATTCAAAAAGTCACTGAATTATCAAACCGCCCTCGTAGCTGACAATTTCATTAATGTTTTCACCCAGCATAATTGGTACTGAGCATTTTTAGATATAAGAATCATACCCAGAACTCATGATGAAGGGCATCGTACAGTCGAAACTAGGCTGACAACAATGTTCTAACATATTTTGTTATACTAAAGCTTAAATTATTGTAAACAATCGTCTTATTTAAATCAAACAACACATATAAATCCTCTTCATATTCATGTGGCATGTCACTCATAAAGTGACATTTTAAAATAAGTTTCTAACAGTTAATTATACCCTATACCACTATGTGGTTTGGGTATAATGACTTTGTGCTGCTGTTTGTAACAACCAAAAATATTTGACCTAGACCCATCTTTAATTATACCGATCGAATCAGAATCACTTTCTGAGTTGATTTAACAATGTCCGTCCGTCCGTCCGTCCGTCCGTCCGTCCGTCCGTCCGTCCGTCCGTCTGTGTGTCCATGTAAAGCTTGTAATCAAACTGCAGGTCGCAAATATGAATATATTTTGATGAAATTTGGTATATAAGCTTTTATCGGCCATGGGATGAACGCTATTGAAATTGGTGAGAATCGGTCCATGTTCAGACCTAGCCCCCATACAAATTACCCATATGAAATCGACATAAATTGCCATAAGGTCCAAATTGTCATATAAATCTTACTCAAATTGGGTTTGTATGCGTTCATTACATCCACTAATGAGTAGTCCAAAAATGATCCCTTTGACCCCATATAGAGCTGCTTCCCGATCTTCAGTTAAATCCATTAAAAAACAAAAATATTGCACTGATTCTTCTCAAATTTTGTTTGTACATATTTTTGCAAAATACAAAAGACTTTACCAAACATGATCAGGATCGGTCCATTTTTGGACCTAGCCCCTTTATAGATATAGCATCCGATATGAACTTTTTTATATCTGCAGCCAAAAAAATTAATAAAAATCCCACTCAAATTTGGTTTTTGCTTATTTTCTATGTCCAGTTAGTTGGGCCTAAGAGATAGGGTTTCTAAACGCATGGTATAGGGTATCGTATAGTCGGTCTAGACCGACTATAATTTTCTTACTTGTTTTCTATTATTTTTTCTATTATTCATAAACATTCAACATTTCACTTATGACTTTCGTAATAAATATTGCATGCATGAAAGTCCTTGAAATAATTAATTGTCAACATTGATCAATGTCTTTTGATAACACATAATAACTGTTTATATTATATTAAACAAAATGTCTCTATTAGCACTATTATTAACATACAACAACATTCATACACGCATGTGTACTCTGCATATATTCGCTGCAACAGATGTAGTGCTGTAAACATAACCGTGGCACAGTAGGGTTGAAAGGCAGGAAAACTGGGGTTTAATTCAGGGAAGCTTTAAATTTATAATACAGTATTTTTTATGGAATAATCGTGTATTGATTAGCTAAATCAAGTACTTTTGGAAAAATTATTTCTTTTTAAGAAAAAGTAAAAATTTCACTTAATATTGAAAATATCTATAATATTAATTGGCTAGTTGATTTCATGTTACCGATGTTTTGTTCTACCGTTTTATTTTGAGTAAATTGCAATTAAAGTTGCTACTAACACATACATAAAATTATACATATGCTATGTGTGTGTTTATTAAATTTGTTAATGTGTTTATTAATGAGTTTGTCATCTTCATTCAAAATAATAATAAACCAAAAAGTGTTGGCTTGTGAATTGGCTAAGTTGAGATACTTGGTTTTTGTGATACTTGGTTTTAGTGTATATTGCGCAGCTATCATATACGTTTAGTAATATTTTAGGCGCTCCTTTTATTATACCTATACATTAGGCCGGATCGATTTGTGGGGTGGCAAAAAAATCGCCCATTGCTCAGTGAAAATCGTATTCTGGGGATCAAAATAAGAAACGTTGCCGAAGGAACCATACCTCTAAAACAAATTCTGATGTCCCAGAATTTGGGTCGAACTTTTGGGTAGGGGCAAATTTTGAAAAATCCCATTTTGACCCATTTACAGTGCTCCAATCGAGTCCAAATGTATGACCGACCCCCACTAACTTTGGAGGCCCGACCCACCCATATAAACATTTCAAAAAATCGCCAGTTTTGGCACTTTGCATGAAAAAAATCAGCGAAATGCCTATGTTTTTTTCTTTTTGGAGTTTATTTTTCTCTTTAGAAATTTATTTAGTCAGAACATATGTAAATGAAAAAATGAATTTAACTTAGTAATAGAAAAGAAATTAAAAAAATTTATTAGAAATTAGCGTTTTTTACAACCCTTTTAAAACCAAGGCATCACTGTGATGCATTTGCATGTCGTAAACTTAGTTGTGTGGGTTTTTTATTCAACCCTTTTAAAAAATGAACGTATCACTGTGACACAATTGCAGGTCGTAAAATTGCTTGTGTGGGTTTTTTAAGCCACCACAAGACACAGCTGTATGTCGTAAACTTACTTGTGTAGTTTTTTTATAGCACCTACTTAAGAAATGAAGGTTGTTTTTACAACCCTTTTTATGGGTTTTTTTATGGCACCTTCTTAAGAAATGCGCGTTTTTTGCAACCATTTTAACAATTAAGGTATCACTGTAATGCACCGCAACCCTTTTAAAAAATTAACGTATCACTGTTTCACAATTGCAGGTCGTAAAATTGCTTGTGTGGGTTTTTAAGCCACCACAAGACACATCAGGTAGAATTGAAATTACCATTTCATTGTTATTACCTCGTCTCGTAGACCATATATAATGCAACAGTTTTTGTGAATGCATTAAGTCGTTGTGAAGAACTCAAAGTGTGAAGTGCTAATTTCAGATAAAAAAATATTTAAAAAAAAAATAATAAGTGAAGTGACCGTTCCAAATCAAAAAGTTTACAATGAATCCACCATTCTCTACACCGCAAGATGAAGCAACAACAACTATCGAAAACCCAATGAGTCATATACCCAAGCATGATGTTACTGTTTTTGGTGTGTCTACTGATCTTAATTTACCAACCCATCTGGATATCTTGAGATATTATTTTTACTTAAGCAAACGTGCTAAAACAGAACAAAAAAAGTTTTCCTATAAATCATTCACTATTCAAGTACAAGATAAGTTGATTAGAATTTGGGAAAAACTTGGTATGGAAATAATGCTGAAAAAAAGTGTATGTAATAAATTGAATAGATTGCTTGACAAATATCAAGACCAAATCAAGAGAAGAAACAAAACCCAACAATTTACAGAGTATGTAAAATCTCTGGAAACAATTTTTTACATTGGAACATGTAAATGCGATTTGAAGGCAGCTCCATGTGCATGCGGCTTGGTTCCCGACCGCCTCAAAGAGTTTAAGCACGATCAACATAACAGAGAAAACTAACGATGGATGCATTTGTGATGGAAATTGAAGAGCAAGGGGCAACGTGTATGTCATCAATGCCAACATACCAAGATCCCGATGATTCAACATACGCACCGCCACCGGTTCAAGAAGATATGGATAGAAACACAAGTTCACAATACACAGAGAAGTACGATTGTTTTAACTTTGCCTTGGTATGTGACAGATTTGGTGTGCCTGATAGAGTAGCATCAGCATTGGGAACCGCTCTTTTTCGAGATTTTAAAATTAAAGATAAGCATGGGAAACCTCTCATCATGGATAAATCGAAAGTTCGCAGAGAAAAAGAGAAATGCAGACAAGAAGTGCTTCGCAAACGATCAGATGATACCAATTTGTTAGCGTTTTCATTCGATGGCAGAAAAGATGATACTTTAACGATAGATAAAAGTGATGAGAAGTATCATACTAGGATGGTAAAAGAACCTCATCTTGTTATTTTGAGAGAACCCAATTCTGAATTGATTGGTTACGTAAGACTGGAACATGAAACCGCTGAATACAAAACAACCAAATTAAATTATTTTTTCAACGATAAAAATATATCACTGGATGCATTAATTGGAATATGCACTGACGGTGAGCCAACAAACACTGGCCCACACGGTGGAATTATACGACGATTCGAATTGCTGTTAGAAAGACCATTGCATTGGTTCGTTTGCCTTCTACACTTCAACGAACTTCCGTTTCGGCATTTGTTCGAAGCTTTGGGTAAATCAACCAGCACTGGACCGAGATCGGCAACCGGAAAACTGAGCCGTCAAATCGAAACTTGTGAAACTCTTCCGATAAGTTATTGCTATCACTCATTTATTATAATTGTCAACCATTATTAATTATTCCACAAAATTGAGTTGCAAAATATGCCCCCTGCTCCAGAAAAAATTTAATTTTCCACCGAATCGAAGTACTTATACGACATGGCCCATGCAATTTCTAGCGGAGTGATTTCGGTGGATCTGGCTAACATCAAACCAAGGAAAATTGTACATTTTCGGTGGCTCACCAAGGCCGCTAGATTATTACGATTATATGTGACAAGGGAAAATCCAGATGCAAATTTAAGGATTCTGGTTGAATTCATAATTAAATGTTATGTGCCAATGTACTTCAATATCAAGTATTACAGCTCTGTCGTGTACGGCAGTGCGTTATTTTTCAAGTTCATTGGTTGGTCACGATTTCTAGAACCACATTTACGCAAAATTGTGAATCAAGTAATTAAAGATAATTCATATTATGCGCATTCGGAAAATATCTTGTTATCAATGTTGTTTGGTGATAGCAAAGAAAAGCGCGACTGTGCTATCAAGAAAATTCTACGCTATCGAACCGATGTTGACGACCCAACGCAACTTACAAGTTACACGGAAATGATCAATATCAATGACATAAATGACGTATTTGAACCACCATTCACGAGAAGCATTCCGTACGATACATTGAAAGAATATTTAAATCAAGATGATCCACCGTTTAATGATCCAAAAATTCCATCACACATACAAGGAACGGAACGACATGTTCAATTGCTAGCTAGCGTTTCCAAACAGGTTATACCGGAAAATGTAGAGGCTGTTATGGCGACGACATTAGAGAGCCGTGCGAAATTGCCCTGACTTGAAAGTAAAAAAGACTTCAAACAATAATTTCTTTTAGTTTCTTTCCTATAACTAACTTTAATTAATTTTTTCATTTACATATGTTCTGAATAAATAAATTTCTTAAGAGAAAAAATAGATATTATTATAAACAAATAATAAATATTATTATAAGTAAATAAATAAAAATAAAGAAAAAAACATTGGCATTTCGCTGATTTTTTTATGTAAAGTGCCAAAACTGGCGATTTTTTGAAATGTTTGTATGGGGAACCCCCCAGGGGAGTTCCAGGGGCTGTGCCACTGGCATGGGTGGGTCGGGCCTCCAAACTTAGTGGGGGTCGGTCATACATTTGGACTCGATTGGAGCACTCTAAATGGGTCAAAGTGGGATTTTTCAAAATTTGCCCCTACCCAAAAGTTCGACCCAAATTCTGGGACATCAGAATTCGTTTTAGAGGTATGGTTCCTTCGGCAAAGTTTCTTATTTTGATCCCTAGAATATAATTTTCACTGAGCAATGGGCGATTTTTAAATCGAACCGCCCTCCTATACATCTATGTGGTCATAGTATAATAAGTTTGTGCTGATGTGTGCAATTACCAAAAATATTTGACCTAGACCCATCTTTTATTATACCGATAATACTGAATCGATTTAGCAATGTACATCCGTCCGTCCACCTGTTCGTCTATCTGCCCATCTGTCTGTCCGTCTTTCTATCCGTTTAATATAAACTTAAATATTTAATTGATTGGTAAATATTGATAAAATATTTTTTGAATACATAAAATTCTATATTTTATCTATTTAAACAATTTTGTCCAATCTTATCCAATAATACTTTGAAACTCAACCTCTAATCGCATATCAAAAATATCCTATTCTTAGGAAAATTTTCAAAAAATTTTTAATAATGTTTCTGAAACTCCTTTATGTTTTATTTTGAAATAAATAATTTATGGAACACTTATCTACCTGTAGTTGATGTGTTCATTAAAAAAAAATATAGTTAAAAAAAAAACTAAAAAAAAAATTGCACTTGAAATATCTCTTTTTACACTTTTTATCACTGCGATCAGATTTAAAAAAAATATTGAATTTTGAGACAATATAGCAAAAATAAACAACTTGTGACTTTAATTTTGACATCCATTGATAATACATTTTATTTTCTGTTACTCGGTAGAAAAATTTATTATAAAATGTTTACTTCAACTTTTCAATTAATCCTCAGTTTTGACATTGTTCAACCCAATGTATTTTGCTTGTATTTCTTTTTGTTAAGTTGAATTGCAAATATTTATTTTCATAAATTTATTTAATACCAAATAATTAGTTTTTCTTAGGTTCGAGATCATGTATAAAGTTTCAAGTGATATAAAAGATAATTTTGTTTGTACTGTAGACGGAGTAACTACAAAATTTCGTAATATTTCCTAATTCTAAAAAATTTTTTTATGTTTATACATCTTTTCCATAAAAAATAAATCTTCTACGGGCCTGGTTAAACATCATAATTGCATGTCACTTCTATGAGACCATTGTGATTTTTATAAACATTTAAAATTATTGTCATTTGTTGTGGGAAAATGTACAAGAGTGTTTTAATTAATATCTGTGTAATATTTTGTAAATATGTAAAATAATGTTCAATGTTAAATCGTGAAGATTTACAAAAACTTTTCTTTTAATTTAAAATATATTTAGATTTAGAACGTACGTATTATATTGAGTTCTCATTAAAGTAAACAACTGTACTTTAAAAAATTCAAATGTTTTAAAGTAATTTTTAAGTTTGAAATTAATCAGGCTCAAGATCAAATGATTTTACTTTTAATAAAGCAAAAACCTAAACACATTTGCTTCAAAAATTTATCTATATTCTGGTTGTGTGGCTGATTTGGTTCGAGGTACCATTCCCCATCAAAAACCAAATGCAGTAGTTAGTTAGGTAAAAAGTTAAATTCAGATATCTTTGCTGAAACTAACCTAATGAGAATCCAATCAAAGAGTTGTACACCTTAAGTTTTTCCAATAGAACATTTTAAAATATGTTTGTAAGGAGTGAGATCATAAAAATCTTTTCAAACTTTTCTTCTCTTAACTTTTTTCGCAAGTATTATTTACATTTTTTTTTGATCAAGTTATCTTTAAAAAATATGTCAGCCATTATACGCATTGACAACCCTGCTCATTTCTTGTTAGTTTGATTTAAATGAGTGACGGAATAAAAGTACGTCCAAAAATTATTATATATTTTCATCAAAATCCGAATTGGTCCTACAAAAAGTTGGCCAAAGAATTAAATATTTGCTGTTTCCATTGTTATTATGAAGTATCAGCAAAATATTACCATTGTTAGGAAACATGCTTTGGGAACAAAGAAAGAGCCACATGAGCTCCGGTAGAAAAGCAAAAAATTAAGGGCTAACACAAAGCATAGAAATTTAAATAATTTATCACACCGAAAAATACTCCTGCTGCACAATGCACGACGAAACGCATGTACTGGCAGATTTTTTGCAGCTTTCGGGTAAAATTTTTTATGTTGCTAATGCTCGAGGAAATATCGAAGATAAGTTTAGGAGCCAAAAGCAGACGAAATTTCCAAGAAAAAAGTTCCTGGTATGGCAAGTAAAATTAAGTTGCGGCAAAAAAAAAAGTTATATGTTACAACGAGCTCTATAAATACCGAAATCTTTATTAAGAATTTATAGGCCAACAGTTTGTGTCCATAAATTTTTGGCCCGAATTGCCATCCTGTACTGTAAGAAAGCTCTTGATTGGTATAAGAACAATAACGTGGTTTTTATACCAAGGGCGGCAAATTCCCCAAATGGAGTTTAGACCAGTGGAGAAATATTGTGCTCTTTGAAAGGGAGTTGAAGAGTACAAAAAAGGTGTCCCAAAATGTGTAAGCTTTTAAATGGAGATGACTACCTGTTCCAAAAAAGTGACAGAAAGCACTTTAAAATTTCTAAGGGAAGGGCTTCCGGAAAGTTTTCATAAGTTCATCAGTAGTGATTAGAAGTCTTTTTGTAAGCTTATATCTATAATATTAATAGGCAAGACGATTTCTTGTTAGCGATATTTTGTTCTACCATTTTATCGCGATTTTGACCAAACGTATGTTATTTGAAAGCTATTTCTTTTTGGCTATTCACCAGACTTACAGATTTTTAAATTTTTTCCGTTATTTTGAGTAAATTGCATTTAAAGGTGCTACTAACACAAACATAAAATTATACAATGCTATGTGTGTGTTTATTAAATTTGTTAATGTGTTTGTTAATGAGTTCGTTATCTTCATTCATAATAATAATAAACCAAAAAAGTGTTGGTTTGTGAAATGGCTAAGTTGAGAAATAAAGTTGCCTAGAAATTGCACACGAAGTTCGAGCATGGGAATCTGCTAGTATAATTTAAATTAAATAAAAAATAAGCAAGAGTGTTCTATGTTGTACCTTTGATACCCTGATTATTGCGGCTACCATTTTAAAACTGTTGCCGATACTGAAAATTGTAAGGATCAAGCTTTGCGTATTATAAAGCAGGAATTTCTGTTATAATTTCTTGTTATAAAAAACAATGATGGGGTCTTCTATTCATTACTATCTGAAAACTGCATTATTTTTCTCTTACCCTAAATAGTTAATAGAACTCCAATGAAATTCATTATTTAATGCAGCCTGCTTTATAATACGCAAAGTTTGATCCTTACAAGAATGTTTTGAGACCTTAGAAGTCGTACGATAATTCAAAAATTTCAAATGATTCCTGGCTAAAAATGTCTAGATATCAATATAAAAAAGCAAGTTTAAAATAATTTTTCTTAACATACTAAGTTCAATATTCATGTATTTTAAATTTTTTTAAAGATGACGAAAGATGAATATATCTGTCACAAGCACTAACCGCCTAAGTCGAAAATCATTCTTTCGAAAAAATTAACTTTTTAGATAAATGTTATGTTGCTTCATTACGGCTTTGGTTAGTATATTTTTATTAATATATTTTTAATAAAAAGTGTTAGAGAACTGGGGATTTCGCATAAATATAAAGCATTTTTAATAGAATATGCTAGTATACATAACTCAACTCTTTCATGATTTGAATAAGGTAGTGGTTATCGCTTGTGACCACAGATATATTGAAAAAAATTTTTAACCTACATATTATATAAAAAAAATATGTAACAGAAATAAGTATCAAAACAATAAAACGAACCGGGTGTTCGATTATTTTAAATATCAAACATTACAAAACATTATTAAGAAAAGGTAATTAAAAAAAATTTACTATTTTAAAAAAAGGTGTGTTTTTTTTTAAAGATCCTTTCTTAAAAACGGTCCTTTTCCAGGCAAATGTACTTTTTTAAAGAAAGGTACTTTTTTAAAAATATCTTTTTTAAAGAAGGTAGTTTTTTAAGAATAGGTACTTTTTTGAGAAAAGGTACTTTTTTAAGAAAATGTATTTTTTAAGAAAACTTATTTTTTTAAGAAAACGAACTTATCAATAAAAGTACTTTTTTTAAATGGCATACTTTTTTAAGAAAATTTATTTGTTTAAGAAATGTTACTTTAAAAAAATGCTACTTTAAAATTATTTATTTTTAAAAAAAGGTACTTAAAAAAAGTTATTTTTTAAGAAGAGGTTCTTTAAGATAAAATTAAATTATTAAAAAAAAGGTAGTATTTAAAAGAGATTACTTTTTTAAGAAAATGTACTTTTTTAAAAAGGTGCTGTTTAGTCATTTCATGGATTTTTTTTTGGCATTTTATTATTTTACTATTATTTTTTCATCATTTTATCTTTTTCGTCATTTTATATTTTTATATTTTAATATTTTTGAATTTAATGAATTAACTCCTTTAAGTATTAGTATTTTTATTTAAGTTTTCGGCTATAATAAGTTTTAATATTGAATTGTCATCACTACATGTCAAAACGCTTGGGAAATTTGAATTGTTAGCTTTAAGGATCCATTTTGAATTTTTAATAAAATCATTCTTGTATTGAAATCGAAACAGACCGGACTTGTACTTTTTTCGTGCGAATTCTAATACTATAAAATTTGTCCGCCATATTAACAATTCAAAAAAAAAAAAAATTAAATCCAAATTAAAATAATAGTGGTTGCAAATACTAATGTCGCAAAAATTCCTTAAAAAAGCTTAAGGAAAAATAGGTACTTTCTTAAAAAAATGTTGTTTTTAGGAAGGTAAAAAGAGTTCTTTTTAAAGTAAGGTACTTCTTTTAAGTTAATTTTATTATTTCATGTTGGCGATTTTCTTCACTTATGGAGAGCGGATACGCCCACTTGTTCGATCCCGCCCATTTTTTCCGACTACTCACATTAATAACTCATGAACTCAGGCAAAGTTTTAAGGCTTTAGCTCTCCAGATATATGACATTTAATATTTACTTTGTATGGGGGTGCCACGCCCACTTGTCCGATAGCGCCCATTTTTTATGAGACTACTCACTTGTACTAACTCATAAACTCAGACAAATTTCCAAGGCTTTCACTATTACAGTACTCCCGATATATGACATTATATTTACTTTCTATAGGGGTACCACGCCCACTGATCTGATCCTGAACATTTTTTCCAAGTACTAACGATGATAACATATGAACTCACAAGTCCCAAGACTTTATCTATTACAGTACTCTAGATATATGACATTAAATATTTTCTTTGTATGTTGTGTACCACGCCCATTGGGACGATCCCGCCCCTTTTTTCCCAACTCTTCAAATTAGTTTAATATGTACATGTGCATAGTTTCAGAACTCTGGCTGTCATAGTACTCCAGATATTATATGTTAAAATTTTGTATGAGATCTGCGACGCCCACTTGTCCAATCACGCCTATTTTCCCTACGACTGCTAATATTAATAATTTATGAACTCCTACAAAATTTGAAGGCTCTAACTATTATATAACTCTAGATATTTAATATTAAATATTTATTTTGCATGAGAGCTGCCACGCTCACTTGTGCGATCCCGCCCATTTTTGTTCTGATTACTCACATTAGTACCATATGTATTATTGCAATGTTTCAAAACTCACAATAGTCAAGATATATGATGTTATTCAATTTATGTCGGAGGGGCCACGCCGTAAACCTAATCTGGACTATTACCTTTCTAAGGAAACCGGTTTTGGTCATATCGGTAGTTTCAGGGTCTATAAAGTTTTTTTTAATCAGGATGTTAAATGAAGAATCTTGCATAGATATTGAGGGGTGTAATCCACAGATAGACGGACAGACGGTCATCGCTAAATATACTGCTCTTATTATAACGATCAAGAAAATATATGGTTTATGGGGTCCCTAGAACTTATTTCGATGCGTTACAAAGGGGATAACCAATTGCTTTATACCCTCTGCACAGTGGCATGGAGGGCATAAAAATCAAAACTCTATGATCAATGGTTTTCTTATAATAACATTTTATTTATTATTTATAATTATAATTACAATTATAATTCTGCACGAGATCAAATATGTTTATATATATAAAGCAATAAAGAAAAGAAAAAACATTATAATTATAATTATAATTATAATTATAATTATAATTATAATTATAATTATAATTATAATATAATTATAATTATAATATAATATAAGGATAATATAAGGAAGATCTGTGGTGACATTAAGGTGTTTGATTTAAATTTCTTTGTATATATACTATAGTAGACCATCGTAAATAACTGTAAATTAATCTATTTCAGTTCCTTGGTTTGTTGACTGGTATGCAAGGAGATTTCACAAAATATTGTTGTTTCCTTTATCTAGGGGATAGTAGCGCTACATATCATCATTAAAGAGAACAGAGTTGCCAATAAGAAATGAGAATTCACCAGGAAAACAAAACATTTCAAATAAATCATTAATTAACCCAAATGACATTCTTCTTTCGCCGCTGCACATAATATTGAGCCTTTTTAAGAAATTTGTCAAGGCTCTGGACAAAGATGGTGCAGCATTTAAATATTTGTTAACGGTTTTTCCTAAAATTTCATATGCTAAAATTAAGGAAGACATGTTTGTTGGCCCTCAGATTAGGAAGCTATTGAATGACGACAATTATTCACAATGTTTATTGGAGAAAGAATATGCAGCCTGGAAATCTTTCAAGAGCATCGTGGATAGTTTTCTTGGAAACAATAAGAGTGCAAACTACAGACAAATTGTTGCTGAATTATTGAAAAATTATCACGAGTTAGGTGCACGAACGTCACTCAAAATGCATTTTCCTCCTTCGCATTTAGATTTTCTCCACAAAACCTAGGTGTGGTGAGCGACGAACAAGGAGAGCGTCCTCACCAAGATTAAATTAAAATTGAAAGACATTATCAAGGATTTTGGAACAAAAGCATGAGACTAATGCTGGACTCTCAACGACGACGCACAGTGGACCATATTTTGAGAAGGCGCCCAAAAATCATTTTTTTTTGTTACCGATTTTAAGGTTATGTTATTTATTTGAAAGGAAATACTAGTAACCCTCGGGAGCCAAAGAATTGTGACTCTATCTCAACTATATCACAGCGAACAGGGTCTTCGAAAATGGGCTTTCTCAGTATTTTGCTAAAATTAAAAATTTCTTTGTAAATTTTTATTTTTGAATGACTGTATCTTTTTTGGTTTAAAAGATTTTGAAGTGAAATAAATTTTGTATAATTTTGTGGCTTCCATACTATTAACGTTAAAAATGTAAAATCACTGAGTCATTCCGAAATTTAAAAAAAAAATTATTTAAAAAAGGTCACAAATTTCCGAAAATCTTCTACTTAATAGAGCATAACTCCTGCCAGTCAAAAGCAGTCAGAAAAAATCTTGCACTGTTCTATAGTCCGAGCCCCCCCCTATACTCCTATAGCCCATTATATACCCGTCGGTTTCCGCCCGTGTGCACCAGAACAATTTTTCTGACCCAAGGTTAGATATTTTCTGCAAAATTTATGAATACAAAAGTTGTCCACTATGTGGTTAGGATATATTAAGTTTGAGGTGATGTTTGTCACTGCCAAAAATATTGGACCTTTATCCATCTTTTATTATACGGATCGACCCAAAAACACTTTCTGAGTCGATGAAACGATGTTGTCCGTCCGTCTGAGTGCTATGAATACAAAAGTTGGTCGTACCGGTGCGCCGCGGTGTATTTTTTTGCGTGTCGGTAGAGTTGTCAGGAGTTGTTATATACTTATAAAAAAGGATTGAGATATAATGCGCATAATTGTTACAGGTACATTTACATAGGTATATTTCAAAAACATTAATAGTCTGAATTAGAGTTATATAGTTTAAATACCTGACAAAATGGGAAACAATTTAAATAACAGGTAAATGGTAAAAAAAAACTATTGCGACATAGCCCTTTAAGAGATGAGCAGGTATGCTTCACCTTTTAAAAGGGGTTAGGGTGTGGGTTTTTTATGCTTCTAAAAGAGGTAATAAAAGATAAAAATTTGTAAATGGTAAAAAAAAAAACTATTGCGACATAGCCCTTTAAGATATGAACATGTATGCTTCACCTTTTAAAACGGGTTAGGGCGTGGGTTTTTTATGCTTCTAAAAATGGTAATAAAAGATAAAAATTTTTATTTTACATAATTGCAAGAAAGAGTATTTATAATAATGTTTCCACAATTATTATTCATTACAATTTGTGCAATGGCTAAGTACTGTTACAGAGATCTGGCAGATATTTATTTTCAACGAAATGATGTAGTCGATGTAATTTTGCACATGGTGAGCAACGACTTCTTTAAGAAATGTAACCTAGAAGACATTGAAATGCACAAAGGAAGAATTACTAATTTTGCATCGAATTTGAAAAGACGGTACATTGAATGCTCTCATAGCAAGGCAAAGATGTACAAACGTTACCAAGACTGGTTAATAAAGGAACTTAATTTTGAGACTGCATCTAAACTGCCAACGAAAGTGGAAAAAAAGGGTCGACCAGCAAAACCAATTGACGGATGTAGTGAAAGATCTCGAAGGCGCAAGCTGGAGAATATCAATGAAGAAATTTCTCAAAGAATTATTAAGGATTCATTTTTGCACCAAATTCAACCAACCTAAAATAAAAAAAAATAAAATTGAAATAATTGAAAAAATAGTAGAAGCGAGCCCAAGGCGCACAAAGAGGATTTTGAAAAGCATTCCTACACCAATTGAAGATAAGAAATTTACGCTGGAAGAAGCGTTCGCCCTATTTTTGGAATTGAAATTGACCAAAAATCAATATAAGGAATTGCGGAAGCGAACCAATGAAAAGAATTGTGGGATTTTTCCAGAGTATCGAGATTTAGTTTCTGCCAAAAAAGAATGCTTACCTTCACAATCTGCTATTAGTGTCACTTCAACATAAGCAGAAATAAAATTGCAAGATCTCCTTGAACATACTGCAGAACGATTGCTAAATACGCTTGATACTGATCATTTAAAAAAAATTGGTAATGGCAGCATTACTTTAATTTCTAAATAGGGATGTGATGGATCCTCTGGTCAGAAACAATACAAGCAATTTAATGCCGAAAATTCATCAGATGCTAATTTATTTATGGTATCTTTCGTTCCATTGCGCTTAACAAAAAGGTAAAGCGTCTTAGAGCCGTCATTTAGTAGAGCAACAGAAATTGATATATGGAAAAATGATATTCCTTCTTCAACAAAGTATTGCAGACCAATATAATTTGCGTTCAAAAAGGAAACCAAAGATGTCATAACTGAAGAAGTTCAAAAAATAAAAGATAAAATTAGGGAATTTCAACCAGTAATATTTAAATTTGATGACCAAGACATTAAAGTACATTTTAAAATGTGTCTCACAATGATTGATGGAAAAGTTGCACAAGCTTTAACTGGAACAAAGTCAACGTCAAGCTGCATTATATGCCAAAAGACATAAAGTCAATTAAGCCAACCCCCACCAGAAGACGATAGTTTTAAGGAAGCCTACGAATTTGGAATGTCCCCTCTTCATGCTAGAGTACGTTTCATGGAGCATATTCTTAAATTGGGTTATGATTTGGAATTTGGTCCGTTAGGTGAAACAGTGAGAAAAAACAAAGAAAATGAAGAAAAAAGAAAGCAAAAAAAAAAACAAATTCAACAAAAATATCTACAGCTAGGCCTCGTAATAGACCAACCAAAACAAGGGAAAGGAAACACAAATGATGGAAAGTTTTTCCCGATCCGGAAACTGCAGCATTTATCACAGGTGTAGATCATGAATTAATAAGACGATTCAAAATCATATTACAAGTTCTAGCATGCAGCAGAAAGATAAATGCAAAAAAATTTGGAGAGTACGCCAATAAAACAGCTATACTTTATAACGAAAAATACTCTTGGAGATATATTTTGTACCATGGGGAACAAATTATTCAAAACAATATGCTACCAATAGGAGATCTATCTGAAGAAGCGCAAGAAAAAAGGAACAAGGACTACAGATTCTTTCGCGAGCACAACACAAGGAAAATGTCCAGATGTTGTACTAATGAAGACCTTATCACTATTTTGTCATGCACTTCAGATCCATATATGTCCAACATTCGTCAAAAATGGAAAACTACCTCTATTGAATTAGACGAAGAAGCTAAACAACTTCTAGAAGATGAAAATCAAGGCTATTTAGAAGAAATTTTTACTAAACTTGGTTGATTTAAAATACTTTTTCATTACACTAACAATAAGTTACACTTTTTTTTTATATAGTTAAAAAATTTTCTTGATTTAAAAATTTATATATTTTGTAAATTTACAATAAAAATTGTTATATTTCATAAATTTACCATAAAAATTGATATATATAAAAAGACAATAAAAAAAAATTTAACTAAAGCAAAAACATACGAGTTTTTCATTGAAACTTCTCTATCTTGAACCAATATAAGGTAACTTTTACGTTCGCTGCTCAATAAATTATATTTTAACTCGGGATCTTTCAAAAAAAAAAAAAAAAACAACCTTTGGCCCTTGTGCACATTAGGACTAAAAAATTTACGGAGGCCAAAGTTTGGCATTTTCTGAAAAATTAACATAAAAAATTGTTAAAAAGTATTAGTTGTAAAATTAACTGAAAAAATAAGACATTATATTAAAATAAACCTTTTTTTACCTTTTAACACTTCACTTTTGTACTAAAATTCAACTACAAATGAAAATGTATTTTAAACCCACCGTAACTTTTTTTATTTTCGGTCGAGAATTACGTTTTTTAGCAAAACTTAAAGGCTAAAGTCTCACCTACCAAACAAAAAAAAAACCGCATATCAAAATTCCAATCCAATCAAAAGTTATAGATTTTTGACCGCCTTCTCTTCAAATGGTCCACTGTGCGACGTTCAAATAACGCCATTCACTTTTGAAAATTCATTGATTTTTAATAAACTAATAATTTTTTATGTAAAAAACTAATAGAAATACCAATTACAGATTCGAGTTCAGCCCACCAAATTATTCAGCCCACCAAATTATTGTATTTGGTCTTCCATTTGCCCATGTCTGCCCCTTCGATAATAAAAATATCTAGAACTAGTCCACCAAAACAAAACAAAATTTTTAAAACCAACTAAATTTGGCTTTTTTTGACGTATTGCCTTATTTGGCTTGTCCCGCTAAAAAGAAATCATATGTTCATCTCAACAATAACGATCTACTACCTTACTTCAACCGTAGATCATTATTATCAGTGATAGACAACTGTCTTCTAAATGGTGACCGCATTGTTATTCCTCAAACATTTGGAAAACGATTTCTGAGAATTATTCACAAAGGTCATCAAGGTCAAAGTTTAAAGTTTAAATTTATTGAGTCTTTTTTTCTACAATATAATGATACAGCAACAATAATAAAAGATAACTTAAGACTATAGTGTAGTATCTTAAATACAATATTTGTGGAATTGCAGCCATGCTTTCAATATATAGTGAAAATTGTATAACAAACTATTTTAATTTCAACGCCCTTGCTCCTGGGGTTTACATAGCAGGAGAGTGTATCTCTTAAAATAAACTTAAAACTAACTTAAACCTAACAATACATACTAATTAAAAAAAAAAAAAAAAACAAAAACAAACGCAAAACTGAAAATAAATTTAGAAAGGGTAAATTCAACCCATATGAGTACCAGGAGTACTTTTCCTATAAAAATTGGGACATAAACAGATAACTAACTGGTTGCTCCAGTCCAAAACCTTGTTGGTTAGTGTTATTAGTAATGCAAAAATTTTGAAGAAGAAATTACTTAAGGTACCTTTCAATTCCACAAAAATATCGTTTTTAAAGTGCTGTAGCTCAGTTGGTTTTCAATTTATCTTCTTTGGGGTTTTTTACGTAAAAGTGGACGTAATTTTATAAATTTTTCCGTACTTGTTTACTTCATTTGAATTTATTTTAATGAATTTCATAAATTATAATTCAGTACAAAGAATTAATCTTATATAGAAGTACTGAATACTAATTATAGTTATGTTTTACAATGTACAAGAAAAAAATAAATAATAAAAAAATACTACCTAATACTAACAAAACAAAGAAAAATGAAACATAAATATATTTTTTATCCTCCCCTCCCAGAGCGAGAGGGGTACGTAAAAATGAGAAGGCAAACGGGTGACGCTTTTCTTGAGAACCAGATGTCGTATCGAAATTCGGCGGACGGCATTTTGTTGGTAATCACGTCCGGCAGGTCGCGAACTAGGATATTTCCAAAATATTAAAAATTGACAAAATGGCACGATTTTTTTAAAAATTTCCAATATACATTTTTATGTAAAAATTATCAAAAAAAAAATAAATAATTTTTCACAAAAATTTTGATATTAGTAATTCCGTTTCAGTTAAATTAATTAATGAACCACAATATTTGTCATTTTTAATCACATATATTTTGTTAATAAGACCTTGAAGTCCAATCGTTGATTTCTGAAAGTTTCTTGAACAAAATTTTTGGAAAAGTAAAATTGGAAATTTTTAAATAGTGCTAAAAAATACGTACCATTTTGACATTAATTTATAAAGGCATAACAATAGGCGAGATGCAAAATACTTTACATATGATTATATAGGCTCAGAAGAATGCGAAAACGTTTTTTTTTTTTGTAAAATCTATAATTTTTGATTATATTTAGCTTTAGAATAGAATATTTAGAATAAGTATTAATATGCAATTTAAAAATTGTTTTTTTTTCCAAATGGAAAGTTCTATACTGCAATAAAAGACTCTTAAAATTATAGTCGGTCTAGAGACCCTATCTCTCAGGCCCAACTAACTGGATATAGAAAATATGCATAAATCAAATTGGAGTGGGATTTTTATTAATTTTTTTGGCTGCAGGTATGAAAAAGTTTATATCGGATGATATATCTATATGGGGACTAGGCCCAAACATGGACCGATCCTGACCATGTTTGGTAAAGTCTCTTGTATTTTGCAAAAATATATACATATAAAATTTGAGAAGAATCAGTGCAATATTTTTTTTTTTGATAGATTTAAGTGAAGATCGGGAAGCAGCTCTATATGGGGCTTATAACTAATGGATGTAATAAATACATACAAACCCAATTTGACTAAGATCTATATGATAATTTGGATCTTATGCCAATTTATGTCGATTTCATAGGGGTTATTTGTATGGGGACTAGGTCTGACCATGGACCGAATTTCACCAGTTTCAATAGCGTTCATCCTATGGCAGATAAAAGCTTATATACCAAATTTCATCAAAATATATTCATATTTGCGACCTGCAGTTTGATTACAAACTTTACATGGACACACAGACGGACGGACGGACATCGTTAAATCGAATCAGATAGTGATTCTGATTCGATCGGTATAATAAAAGATGGGTCTAGGTCAAATATTTTTGGTAGTTACAAACAGCAGCATAAAGTCATTATACCCAAACCACATAGTGGTATAGGGTATAATTAAGAACTAGAACCTTTTATGCTTAGTTAACCTATACAAAGCTTTTATAAGTCAAATGCTTCTACGGAAAAATCTCAGATTTATTATATATTTTGGATTTTGAGAATAGTAAGAAAATATTCAACATAATTTTTTTATATTTGAGAAGTTTTACTTACTTTTTAGAACACTTTAATGTTTTTCATAAGTCAAATATAATAATATATAATAATAATATGTATATAATATACATAATAATATATATAAACATTGCTTAAATATCTTGTAAGTACTTTCCTCTATGGTTTTATTTAATTTTTAACAAAACCAATAAAAAAAAACTTTTACTAATGACCACTTATCTATAAATTACATCTAAATAACAAGCAATTGATTAAATTAATTGTGTTCAACTGTAACTGGAAGAAAAAAAACAATTTCAAATTTCCGTTAAATAAACTTTGTTTTCTATGTTATATAACTTACCACAAAAATTTGGTTTGGAAAAGTTAAATTCATACTGAGTACCAAACACATATATACTCAATTTCCAAGAACAGAAGTAGTTAAGAAGATAAAGACCAAAACTTCTTTATAACAACTTAAAAAAAAACAAGTTAGAAAATTATAGTCGGTCTAGACCGACTATACGATACCCTATACCATAGGGTTTCTAACCTATCTCTTAGGCCCAACTAACTGGACATAGAAAATAAAGCAAAAACCAAATTTGAGTGGGATTTTTATTAATTTTTTTGGCTGCAGATATGAAAAAGTTCATATCGGATGCTATATCAATATGGGGACTAGGTCCAAAAATGGACCGATCCTGATCATGTTTGGCAAAGTCTCTTGTATTTTGCAAAAATATATACAAACAAAATCTGAGAAGAATCAGTGCAATATTTTTGTTTTTTAATAGATTTAAGTGAAGATAGGGAAGCAGCTCTATATGGGGCCAAAGGGATCATTTTTGGACTACTCATTAATGGATGTAATGAACGCATACAAAACCCAATTTGAGTAAGATCTATATGACAATTTGGATCTTATAGAAATTTATGTCGATTTCATAGGGGTAATATGTATGGGGGCTAGGTCTGAACATGGACCGATTCTCACCAATTTCAATAGCGTTCATCCCATGGCAGCTAAAAGCTAATACACCAAACTTCATCAAAATATATTCATATTTGTGACCTGCAGTTTGATTACAAGGTTTACATGGACACACAGACGGACGGACGGACGGACGGACGGACATTGTTAAATCAACTCAGAAAGTGATTCTGATTCGATCGGTATAATTAAAGATGGTTCTAGGTCAAATATTTTTGGTTGTTACAAACAGCAGCACAAAGTCATTATACCCAAACCACATAGTGGTATAGGGTATAACAAATACGGAAACTAAAACTAACAGGAAATAAAGTAAATGAAATAGAAACATAAACTCTAAAAAAAAAAATTAGAAAATAAAATTAAAATATAATTGAAAACCACTCATAAAAACTACACAATTTTTTAAACGTATGACAACACCCCAGTAAACAGAAATGATTTGAAAGCATTTGATCATTCGTAAATTAAATTTACACAAATTAAGTATAGGAAAATTTTACATTGTGGCCATTTTTAAAAATTTCACCATGAAAAGCAGTCTTCTAGTATTAATTTAAATCTGTTTATATATGTTTAAATAATAAAATATATTTAACTTAGAACTTCATCAAGGTTTTAATTTAGGACCTAATCTCCAATAACCACATCCGATATAAACTTAAACTTAGATGTCCTACTATAACATGTTTACTGATTATACCCTATACCACTATGTGGTTTGGGTATAATGACTTTGTGCTGCTGTTTGTAACAACCAATTGACCTAGACCCATCTTTAATTATACCGATCGAATCAGAATCACTTTCTGAGTTGATTTAACAATGTCCGTCCGTCCGTCTGTGTGTCCATGTAAAGCTTGTAATCAAACTGCAGGTCGCAAATATGAATATATTTTGATGAAATTTGGTATATAAGCTTTTATCGGCCGCGGGATGAACGCTATTGAAATTGGTGAGAATCGGTCCATGTTCAGACCTAGCCCCCATACAAATTACCCATATGAAATCGACATAAATTGCCATAAGATCCAAATTGTCATATAGATCTTTTTCAAATTGGGTTTGTATGCATTTATTACATCCATTAATGAGTAGTCCAAAAATGATCCCTACGGGACAACTCTTACTCATAGGCCCCATATAGAGCTGCTTCCCGATCTTCACTTAAATCTATCAAAAAACAAAAATATTGCACTGATTCTTCTCAAATTTTGTTTGTACATATTTTTGCAAAACACAAGAGACTTTACCAAACATGATCAGGATCGGTCCATTTTTGGACCTAGCCCCTTTATAGATATAGCATCCGATATGAACTTTTTTATATCTGCAGCCAAAAAAATTAATAAAAATCGCACTCAAATTTGGTTTTTGCTTATTTTCTATGTCCAGTTAGTTGGGCCTAAGAGATAAGGTTTCTAAACGCATGGTATAGGGTATCGTATAGTCGGTATAGACCGACTATAATTTTCTTACTTGTTTTTATATACGTAAGAATAATTTTAATAGCTTACTGCAAAATACAAATGTTAAATAAGTATTTATCTTGAAGTTCTTTATTTGAAAAAATCTACTTAATATGTCAGTTTATGAAAACGAGTTATAACATGATAATGCGTGATTCAGGTTAAAATGCAGTTTATATTCTGTGCTTGCAAAATATATTGAAAATGGTTGTGAAGGTAATATTGAAGAATACTGCTAAAAGGTATTTTATTTTTAAAGAACTTAAAATAAAATTACAAAAAAAAAAAAATAATAATAAACTATCCGCACCACAAGTTTATGTCCTTTAGCATTTGATACAACTAAAAGTATGTCCTTCAAAAAAATTTTTAAGAAAAATTAGTACTCTCCATTAATATAAATTAAAAGCAATGTTTATAAGTAATCCAACCCATAAAAACAAAGTTTTTATTAAAACTCTTTCTTAACTTATACATATGAGTTTTGAATCTCTCTGTGACCGTGCGTGACTATTTTAAAATTAATCTTTGGTGGCAACAAGTCTATCGACCAAGTTTCAGATCGATCGGATAAGGGAAAATGGAGTTTAAATCACTCCGTGACTCAGAGCTGTGAACGATTGCAATCGATTTAATTGCAATCACATGATTTCTCGTTAATGATTGCTAATTTTTTGATTGCATTCCAAATCCTAAATTGATTTCATGATTTCAAAAAATGATTGACAAAAATGATTGAATCAATTTTTTGAAATTAATTCATATATTAATTGATTGTAATCAAATTTGATTGCAATCGATTTGATTGCAATTACTTTAATTTAATTTCAATTACTTTAATTGCAATCAAATCCAGTAATTGCAATCAAAATTAAATCAGAATCAAATTCAAAATCTTCGTTCTCTTCAAATAAAACTCCTTCTTCTAGAAACAAAGATGACTCTGATAATTTTGAATTACCAACAATGTAAATTTTTGTTTAAAGTTTAAAGATTTGTAAAATTGGTAAATATAATTTTTAATTGCAATCAGTTTTGTGTCAAATTGCTAATAAATTAATTGTTCATATCAAGGTTTATGTATACAAGGTTACGCCATCCCAGCTCCCATCCCTTTTCTGTTTTTTTTGACGTCTTACTCGTATGACGTCACGCAAAGTTTGTTCCTATCTAGCAGATACGGACACATCGTTTGAAATGCTTGATCGTTATCCGATTCTGAAATCCACATTTATGAAATTCAACGCACCTTTACCGTCATCAGCTGCAGTAGAAAGGTTATTTTCTTTTGCAACTTTGCTAAATAATCCGCGTCGTGGATCGCTTTGAGATGGTAACTTTGAAAAGTTACTTCTATTAAAAGCCAATAGAGAGCTAACTAATGTAAAAAATGCTCAAAGTAATGAGTTAAATATAAGTGGAGGTTTTTACTAGAATCTGTTGTTTTATACTAAAACTTAGTGGTTTTCACTAAAATCTGGTGGTTTCCACCAAACTTTTGAGGTTTCCACCATATTCTAGTGGAAACCGCTAGATTCTAGATTCCAAGTGTATATTATTTCGTAGAACTTTCCCTTTAGTTGTGATTTCAGTGCAATTCATTGAAATCGCATGATTTCAACAAAAATTTGATTGCAATCGAATTAAATTAATTGCACTCAATGATTTCTAAAAAAATGATTTCAAAATGATTGCACTCACAAAATATTGGAATTTTGACAAGATTTCATTTTGAAATCTGAAATCATTTTGAAATCAAAGAATGAAATCACTTTGGTTGAAATCACTTTGATTTCAATGCCAATTGATTGCAGTTTTTCACAGGTCTGCCGTGACTGTGTGTGACTATGTCGTAGTTAATCTTTCTTTATAGCAAGTATATTGACCAAGTTTCAGATTGATTAAATGAGGGGAAATCCATTTTAAATCTCTCCGTAACTGTGCGTGACCATGCGTGACTGTTCGCGATTAAGTCAAAGTTAATCTTTCTTCACAACAAGTGTATGGGCCAAGTTTCAGATCGATCGAATGAGGGGAAATGACATTTAGACCACTCCGTGACTATGCGTGACTATGCGTGACTACCCTAAAATTAATTTGTAGTCACAACAAGCATATGGGCCAAGTTTCAGATCAATTGGATAAGCAGGAATGGGGTTGACCCACGACAGACAGACTGACAGACAGACAGAGAGTATGAGTTAAAAGAAAGAGTTTAAAAAGTAAATTAAAAAAAACCTAGTAATATATAAGAAATTAATTAACTATTTATAGATTTGCATAACACTTTTTATGTAATCCGAAAAATGTAGAAGAAAAATTCTAAGAACTCTAAATTTGAACTTACAAAAAAATGCCCAATTACAAGAGTTTAAATTGGGAACTTCTCACTTGTTTTTATTATATTTTTATATTCAATCTATCTTTGTATCTTTAACTAACATATTACAAGCTAATTTGACCAGGGACCGTAACGGACCGTAATGGACCGTAAGTTGTATCAAAAAAGTTCTTTTATGAAAGTTATTTTGTGAGTTTAGAAGAAAAAAAACCCATCTAGAACAGTTATTTTTCGACGCTAAAATAAAGTGTCGGATGAAACTCTAAAAAAGAGAGTTTTATTTTGCCGTCATAAAAAAAACTCTTTTGAGGAGTTTCTTCTTTCATCTGAAAATAAAACTCATTTTATGAAAATTGACACCCAAATAGAAAATATGTGGGATTTTAATTTGTTATTGTTTGATTCGTATTATTAAATTGCTTGTTTTTAGTCTTCTGGGTCTAAAAAATGATAATTGCAAAATAATTAGTTTTCTATACAAAATCACTTTGCATAGCAAGGTAAGTACCGCAACTGCCACAAATATATATTTATTGAATGTTTTTTAATTTTACTTTTTAAAATAAGTTAATATCGTGAATATGGGTCACAATACCGATAGTTTTTCTACAAGGCCCTTATCGATTGATAAACCTATTTTGAGTTCTGGGAGGCAAAAAATACATTATCCGTATTTATATAAATTGGGCAAAACTGTACAGTGTGTTCATGTAACTGAGGTAAGCATTCTCTGCTCTTAAATCGGTGTTGAGCGACTTGCGCTCACATATTTCCGCAGAAGATTTCGAAACATTTTTTTCATAAAATTAAACAAATAAAACTTTACTTAAATTACTACACACACTATAAATAAATAAAATGAATTTTATTTTAGAGGGAAATAATAAAAGTCCTCAAAAGAGTTTAATTTTATTTTATATCAGGTAGACTCAATAAAAAACAAGTAAGAAAATTATAGTCGATCTAGACTGACTATACGATACCCTATACCATGCGTTTAGAGACCCTATCTCTCAGGCCCAACTAACTGGATATAGAAAATAAACATAAACCAAATTTGAGTGGGATTTTTATTAATTTTTTTTGGCTGCAGATATGAAAAAGTTCATATCGGATGCTATATCGATATGGGGACTAGGCCCAAAATTGGACCGATCCTGACAATGTTTGGTAGAGCTTCTTGTATTTTGCAAAAATATATACAAACAAAATTTGAGAAGAATCAGTGCAATATTTTTGGCTTTTGATAGATTTAAGTGAAGATCGGGAAGCAGCTCTATATGGGGCCTATGAGTACGAATTGTCCCATAGGGATCATTTTTGGACTACTCATTAATGGATGTAATAAACGTATACAAACCCATGGCAATTTATGTCGATTCCATAGGGGTCATTTGTATGGGGGCTAGGTCTGAACATGGACCGATTTTCACCAATTTCAACAACGTTAATCCTACGGCCGATGATAGCTTATATACTAAATTTTATCAAAATATATTCATATTTGCGACCTGCAGTTTGATTACAAGGTTTACATGGACACACAGACGGACGGACGGACGGACGGACGGGCGGACATCGTTAAATCGATTCAGATAGTGATTCTGATTCGATCGGTAAAATAAAAGATGGGTCTAGGTCAAATATTTTTGGTAGTTACAAACAGCAGCACAAAGTCATTATACCCAAATATAATTATACCGATCGAATCAGAATCACTATCTGAGTTGATTTAACAATGTCCGTCCGTCCGTCCGTCCGTCCGTCTGTGTGTCCATGTAAAGCTTGTAATCAAACTGCAGGTCGCAAATATGAATATATTTTGATGAAATTTGGTATATAAGCTTTTAGCGGCCATAGGATGAACACTGTTGAAATTGGTGAGAATCGGTCCATGTTCAGACCTAGCCCCCATACAAATTACCCATATGAAATCGACATAAATTGCCATAAGATCCAAATTGTCATAGAGATCTTACTCTAATTGGGTTTGTATGCGTTCATTACATCCATTAATGAGTAGTCCAAAAATGATCCCTTTGACCCCATATAGAGCTGCTTCCCGATCTTCACTTAAATCTATTAAAAAACAAAAATATTGCACTGACTCTTCTCAAATTTTGTTTGTATATATTTTTGCAAAATACAAGAGACTTTACCAAACATGATCAGGATTGGTCCATTTTTGGACCTAGTCCCTATATAGATATAGCATCCGATATGAACTTTTTCATATCTGCAGCCAAAAAAATTAATAAAAATCCCACTCAAATTTGGTTTTTGCTTATTTTCTATGTCCAGTTAGTTAGGCCTAAGAGATAGGCTTTCTAAACGCATGGTATAGGGTATCGTATAGTCGGTCTAGACCGACTATAAATTTCTTACTTGTTTAAATATTGCATAATTTTCAAGCTTTCGAAATATTGCAAAATATAATCCCTATTATAACGCCACAAAAAGGAATTTCTCTTTGGCCTCTTTTGAGGAAAAGTTTTTCCACTATAGTAATGAAAAATTATGGAATTTTTCATACAGAAGTTAGACAATGATGAACAAGAAATTATAATAAATTCTGATCAAAAAAGAAAAACCATTGATTTAACAGGTGGTAGAATTTAAGCGCTAATTATCGGCAACTGCGTTAAAATGGTAACCGTATCCAATAGTGGTTAAAATATTGAGTTTGCGATACAGGTGGAGGGTATCAAAGATTCGGCGCAGTCGAATTTAACACATACTTGATCCACTATGTGGTTTGGGTATATTGACTTTGTGCTGCTGTTTGTAACTACCAAAAATATTTGACCTAGACCCATCTTTTATTATACCGATCGAATCAGAATCACTGTCTGATTCGATTTAACGATGTCCGTCCGTGTGTCCGTCCGTCCGCCCGTCCGTGTGTGTGTCCATGTAAACTTTTTAATCAAACTGCAGGTCGCAAATATGAGTATATTTTGACGAAATTTTGTATATAAGCTTTTATCGCCCATAGGATGAACGCTATTGAAATTGGTGAAAATCGTTCTATGTTCAGCCCTAGCCCCCATACAAATGACCCCTATGAAATCGACATAAATTGCCATAAGATCCAAATTATCATATAGATCTTACTCAAATTGGGTTTGTATGCGTTTATTACATCCATTAATGAGTAGTCCAAAAATTACCCCTGTGGGACAACCCTTACTCATAGGCCCTATGTACAGATGCTTCTCGATCTGCACTTAAATTTATCAAAAAACAAAAATATTGCACTGATTCTTTTCAAATTTTGTTTGTATATATTTTTGCAAAATACAAGAGACTTTAACAAACATGATCAGGATCGGTCCAATTTTAGGCTTAGTGCCCATATAGATATAGAATCCGATATGAACTTTTTCATATCTGCAGCCGAAAAAATTAATAAAAATCCCACTCAAATTTGGTTTATGCTTATTTTCTATGTCCAGTTAGTTTGGCCTAAGAGATAGGGTCTCTAAACGCATGGTATAGGGTATCGTGTAGTCGGTCTAGACCGACTATAATTTTCTTACTTGTTAATTTTTAAATTAATTCTTGAATAAATTGTCCGGATTATTCTTTTTTTTTAGACTAAAATTCTTTTCATATTTTCAGATATAGTGGAATTAACTCTCGAAATATCCTAACTATTTAATTAGTAAATGATTCATTATATTAATTACCTAATATATTCTTAAAATTATTTAAAAGCAAACAACAAAATTTTAAAATAGTTAAATCTGCAATTGTAATTAGATTGCAATTCTTTTGATTTAGTCTTTAATAATATAATTTCATTTAACTTAAATTATTACATTATTTTTGTTTTTAAATAACTAAATAATTTTTCTTATTTATTGCAGGTACGTAGAAATTTTTCTAATTTATATGTAAGTACACACTTTTATTAACTGCACATATTAAATATAGATATCTTCTGTATATCCTAAATCTTTGAAATACTCAAAATTCTCAGAAAGTTATATTTAATAAGTTGAATCCATTATAAATTGATTACTATGTTGTGATCAAAATTAAGTAATCTTCAAACAAATCTGCTTTTTATGGTTTTTATAGCGAGCATAAAAAATATATATTCTAAAAAACAAAATCGATTTGCAAAAAGATACTTAATTTTTGGCTCCTATTGTCTTGATACTTGTTAATGAGTAAGGATATGATTTTTTTTATTGCAATTTTTGCTAATTTCAAAATAGTCGCAGTAGTACAGTAAAATATTAAAAAAAATTCAACAAATTATTCACAATTCGGAACAGCATGAACAATTGATGCCAACTGCTTTAAAAATGGAAGGGTGAATTTATGTTCATGCCAGTAGCTTAGCAAGCTTATATCGACATCTTCCTTTTTCGGTTTAAAATTTTAAACTTCAGCATAAGCGGTCATAATTTCACGACAAGTTTCGTTATCTGACTCATCCCCCGAAGAAGTATATACTTCTAATTGAGACAAGGATTCTCTTAGCAAAGATGTGGTACTTTGATTAGTAGATTCATCGATTGGCGTAAATGGTATCGAGGAAGATGGGCCATTGTTTTCATATGAGTGCTTGTGCTAAAAAGTGGATAAGTAAGTTTAATGTTATACTACAAGTTTTAATACATATGTATATATACCTTTTTTAATGTAATGAACTTAACTGCAAGCTTTTTGAGATGCTGTCTCGCGCATTCTTTATCGTCTGAACTTAGCGTTCTTCTGGGATCTTAATTATACAGCACTTATAATGTTTTTGTCAAATAGATGCTGCCCTCGATTTTCCCTCAATCTCCTTAACAGCGAGTGTATACACAACTATCCATTTATAGAAAGAGAAAACAATATGTAAAAATATTTCTTTATAGCTTTATTTTGTCAAATTTGAACCAAAAATTTTGTTAAATCGCTAGAGTCCATACATTATTTATACAATATATTGTTATTATGTCCGGGTTCAAATCTCGGTTTGGCCAACTATTTATACCCTATACCACTATGTGGTTTGGGTATAATGACTTCTTTGCGCTGCTGTTTGTAACTATAAAATATTTTTGACCTAGACCCATCTTTTATTATATCGATCGACTAAGAATCATTTTCTGAGTCGATTTTGTGATGTCCGTCCGTCCGTATGTCTGTGTGTCCATGTAAACTTTGTAATCAAACTACAGGTCGCAAATATGAATATATTTTGATGAAATTTTTTATATAATTTTGTATCGGCTATAGGATGAATGCTATTGAAATTGGTGAAATTCGGTCAATGTTCAGACCTAGTCCCCATACAAATGACCCGTATGAAATCGACATAAATTGCCATGAGATCCAAATTATCATAGATCTCAGTCAAATTGGGTTTGTATGTGTTTATTATATCCATTGATCTGTACTCCAAAAATAATTCCTATAGAACAATTCTTAGTTAAAGGCCCCATATAGAGCTGCTTCCCGATCTTCACTTAAATCTAACAAAAAACAAGTAAAAAATTATAGTCGGTCTACACTGACTATATGATACCCTATACCATGCGTTTAGAGACCCTATCTCATATGCCCAACTAACTGGACATAGAAAATAAGCATAAACCAAATTTGAGTGGGATTTTTATAAATTTTTTTGGCTGCAGATATGAAAAAGTTCATATCGGATGCTATATCTATATGGGGACTATGCCCAAAAATGGACCGATCCTGACTATGTTTCGTAAAGTCTCTTGTATTTTGGAAAAATTTATACACACAAAATTTGAGAAGAGTCAGTGCAATATTTTTGTTTTTGATAGATTTAAGTCAAGATCGGGAAGCAGCTCTATATGGGGCCTATGACTAAGAGTTGTCCAATAGGGATCATTTTTGGACTACTCATTAATGGATGTAATAAACGCATACAAACCCAATTTGAGTAAGATCTATATGACAATTTGGATCTTAATGCAATTTATGCCGATTTCATAGGGGTCATTTGTATGGAGGCTAGGTCTGAACATGCACTGATTCTCACCAATTTCAATAGCTTTCATCTTATAGCCGATAAAAGCTTATATACCAAAGTTCATTAAAATATATTCATATTTGCGACCTGTAGTTTGATTACAAGGTTTACATGGACACACAGACGGACGGACGGACGGGCGAACGGACGGACATCGTTAAATCAAATCAGTTAGTGATTCTGATTCGATCGGTATAATTAAAGATGGGTCTATGTCAAATATTTTTGGTAGTTACAAACAGCAGCACAAAGTCTTATACCCAAACCACATAGTGGTATAGGGTATAACAAAAATATTACACACATTTTTCTCAAATTTGGTTTATGTATATTTTTTCAAAATATAAGTGACTTTATGGTCAGGATCGGCCCATTTTTCGACCTAGTTCCCGTAGAAATATAGCACCCGATATGAACTGTTTCATATCTGCAGCCAAAAAAATTAATAATAATGCCTCTCAAATTTGGTTTATGCTTACTTTCTATATCCAATTAGTTGGATCGAAGAGATAGGGTCTCTAAACCATGGTATAGGGTATCGTATAGTTGGTCTAGACCGACTATAATTTTCTTACTTGGTTCTTTTTTATTTGGCTTCATTTTTTTTTTTTTTGTTAATAAATTACAGAATATTATTTTTATAATATATTTCTATTTTCTTTTAATAATATAATTATTTTTTTAGTAGTACATTTAAATATAAAACCAACTAAAAAATATTTTTCTTGGTTGTTTTTTTGCTTTAATATAAATGTTTAAAAATAAAATAATTAAAAAAAAATGTGATGGCCATCGCCAGGATGCGAACCTGAACTGCCGGCACCAAAAGCTGACAACAGTAGATTGTACTAGTAAAACAGGATTGTTTCTTTAAATGGAACACACATTTTTAAAAAAATTACGATTTTCCAGCAATATTTTCTAGTATTGGACAAAATATATTTAAAACAAAAAACATATAATTGTTACTTATTAATTAGTAATTTTGAGCTTTTTATACTATACAAAAAAGTACCTGTTCTTTTCAATGAGTTGTAAGTTTATACCTAACACAGAACGATTGTCCATTTTTGTACTTTTTTTTTTATCAGTGTTAAGAAACTCTCTTATAAAAACTTCCCTTTTATGACCCATTTTTTAAGTTTTTAATTTTTTTTGTAACTAATTTCCTAATTATAAAAATAACGAGTTTATGTCCAAACTACAAATGGTTTTAATTTTTTGACTGATTGAGGACTTTTTTACTATCGTGCCTCGTTATGGGGAAAAGTAGGCTTTTTAAGATTTATCATAATAAAGGGGTAAGGTTTTAAAGGTTTGAAGGTATGAATAATGTTGGATTATTTATTTCATATACACGTTATTGCATAACATCTGAAGAATCTTTAAAAAAAATTTTCAATTAAAAATTTTAATAAATAAGTCCGTGACAGCGAATCTCCGGAGGCGTTGTTGTTTTACGGTGAACATAATCGAAATGCGTTTAAAAGGTGACATGTTTCCTGAGGTAGCGACGAAGAGCTTTTTAATTTTTTGCTGCATTTTGAAGTGAAAAACACGATATTTGCTATGAAATTTCGGGATTTGTTGTTAAAAAATGGGGAGAATGGAAAATAAAAAAAACTTCGTGGTTACCTGACGGTTTTGCGAGCAAATCGATTTAAAGATTTTTAAAAACTGATTTATATACGATATACCGTATGAGGCCGGTCGCTTGAAACGCTTTATCTTCTTAAGTTTTTCTCCAATTTACTTGAAATTTTGACAGCACACTCGCGACATGTCGTACATTCAGAAGGAGAAATGCAAAAAAGGTTTTAAAATCTTACCCCCCCCCCTTTAAAACATTTCTTATATTGTGGAGGGTATTCAAAGGTTTTTTAGAACCAATTATTAAATTCTTGCATATTTGCGCTCAAATCAGTGTGCAAGACAACAACTAATTTAGTTTATGTTTAAAATGCTTAAGTGAAGTTTCATTGTAAAATAAAAAAAGCATGAAACAAAAAAGAGATTAAAATGTTTAAACGCGTATTTCACTTGGTCCAAGGCAGGGTAATATATGTAATAAAACCAGTATAATAAAAACTCAAAGGGTTTGGCTTTCTCAATTACTTGAAATTTTGACAGCACACTCGCGACATGTCGTACATTCAGAAGGAGAAATGCAAAAAAGGTTTTAAAATCTTACCCCCCCCCTTTAAAACATTTCTTATATTGTGGAGGGTATTCAAAGGTTTTTTAGAACCAATTATTAAATTCTTGCATATTTGCGCTCAAATCAGTGTGCAAGACAACAACTAATTTAGTTTATGTTTAAAATGCTTAAGTGAAGTTTCATTGTAAAATAAAAAAAGCATGAAACAAAAAAGAGATTAAAATGTTTAAACGCGTATTTCACTTGGTCCAAGGCAGGGTAATATATGTAATAAAACCAGTATAATAAAAACTCAAAGGGTTTGGCTTTCTCAAGCCAATTTTTTAATTAACATTTATATTATTTTTTATCTTGATGTTTATTTGCTTATGTTATTTTTTTTAGCTATAAGTCATTTCATTCTTCAGCAAAAATTGTAGCTAAGGCTTAAGCAGATAATATTAATATATAATATATCCATGTAAGAATGTAATAAAAAATGCAGGGGGCTAATCGTCACGTCGCATTCGATATCGAGTAAAATCATTCGAAATTCAAAACTTTACTTCAAACTGTTATTCTCAGCTAGGAGCAATAATTCGTTAACTGCGACAGAGCAAAATTGTTCTTAGTATTTTATTTTTGAAAATAAAAAAATAATTTCGATAACGAATGCGATAATTAGTACCCTGATGTATGTTTGATTCAATATTATAAATATCACTCATACCAGTTTGTATACATACATATCTTCAGATCAGTTAATAAATAATAATCATACGCCCTGAATATGTCACGTTAATCAAAAAACGGAAAAAAAAAATTAAATTTTTTGAAGACTTCATTCGATAAAATTACTGAACTACTTTATCGTCGCCTTTTCGATATAGCTTCAACTTTTGCACTATATTCACTTGATTAGTTGGTTATTTCGGGATTGTACGCATATATTTAAGTTTCCCCATCCGTAACAACATAGTTGGTAGTCAGAAAGCTTTGCTTTAGAGATATTAATACGACTCTCTTTTTCAAATAATTGAGTGTTTTTGGAGCCAAAATATGTTCTATAACTGTGTTGACTGATACCCTTGAAATGTCACGGAGTCAGCCAGATCAATCAATCTTCAATTTTTCAGCACCAAATCTTTAACGATCTTGACGTATTGTTCACAGTTGTTGTTTTTTATTTCGTCCGGAGTCTGTCTCTCGGAATTGTTTGTACCATTCTTAAATATTTTTTTTTACACAGCGTGGTCACCGAAGTCCTTCTGTAATATCCTTAACGTTTCTGCAGCAGATATTTCATTCCATAAACAAAATATATCGGAACTTTTAATTCATTGTAATTATTAAATTCGCCAAATTCAATTTTAGTTGATTACAAAAATGATCTTCACTATTAGCACAGATGCCCAAGAGGGGCGCTAATCTAAAAAATTGTTTGCCCAATTCGATAAACAGCGTTTCAACGGCCGTGAATTTCAATTTTCATTTGACACAGTATCATGCAAAAATACTATACATATGCGAAATCATTAGACTATGTAACATTAAAGGACACGTTTGTAATGAAATAATGTTAACTTACCTCTTGTAGAATATCCCAGATTCTACGGCCCTTACATAAGAAAACTTTTATTAAAGGTAAATACAAACGGAATGACAAACTACTATATGTTCCTCCTATCACTTAGTGGAGGGTGAAAATAAAAACAGATCCTATAATTAGAAATTTGAAGAAATTACAGTAATTGCTTCTTAATGTTTACAGGCATATTTTGAATAACTACACACAATATTTGGTGCTTCTATTTTTAGAATATTTATAATATGTAATTTATATACCAACATGTAAGCATGCTAACCAGCTCTGCGACAGTGAGGAGTTTAAAATTTAAAATTGCGCTTTTGTTTATACATTACACTTTTCATTACACATTACATTACTCACTCGTTTTCATTATGTTATGTTATAAAAAAATAAAAAAAATGTTGGAGTCAAAATGCACTCATGCGCCCATCTCTAATTTTAAATAACTTTTAACACTTTTGTGACGTCCTTTATATTTTTGTATGAACAAAAAACAACAATAAAACAATAACGTCATTTAGTGATTTTTATAAAAAAAATTGATTGCAAAAAAATTCCCATAATAATTGTTCTCGAAAAATTGATTTAACTACTAAAATCCAATTTTTAAGAAATTCACTAAAAAATAACAGTTATGCTTAAGATTTTTTCTATTTAGTTATTCATAATTATTATAAAACAATAACAAATATATTAATTGGATAATAATAGTTATGCTCCAATTATTATTTTTTAACTTGTCCATAATAATTATAAATCAATTATTATTAATCTATAATATTAATAGCTAGGCGATTCCTTTTGACCGATATTTTGTTCCACCATTTTATCCCGATTTTGACCAAAAGTATATTATTTGAAAGGTATTTCTTTTTAGCCGATTTGCAGATTTACAGATTTTTAAATTTTTTCCTTTATTTTCAGTAAATTACATTTAAAGTTGCTACTAACACATACATAAAAGTATACAATGCTATGTGTGTGTTTATTAAATTTGTTAATGTGTTTGTAATAGAAATGAGTTTGCTTTTTTGTGTTGATTTGTGAATTGGCTATAATTGATTAGCATACCTTTAGGGTCTTTATTTAACGAAAAAATAAAATTTCCTAGAATTTGCACTCGAATTTCGAGGGCTGGAATCTGCTAATAATTATTAATAATCTAACCCATAAAAACAAAGTTTTTATTAAAACTCTTTCTTTCCTTATGCATATAGATTTTAATCTCTCCGTGACTGTGCGTGACTTTGCGTGACTATTTTGAAAGCAATCTTTGGTCACAAGTCTATGGACGAAGATCCAGATCGATCGGATGAAGGGAAGTGGGTTTTAAATCCTCCGTGACGTGCGTGACTATGCGTGACTGTGCGTGACTATGTCGAATTTAATCTTTTTTCACAGCAAGTCTGTCGACCAAGTTTCAGATCGATCGGATAAGGGAAAATGTGTTTTTAATCACTCCTTGTCTGTGCGTGACTGTGCGTGACTGTGCGTCACTATGTCGAAGTTAATATTTCAAAATCTCTCCGTGACACTGCGTGACCATGCGTGACTGTGCGTGACTAAGTTAAAGTTAATATCTTTTTTCACAGCAGGTATATGGACCGAGTTTTAGATCGATCGGATGAGGGGAAATGACATTTAGATCACGCCGTGTCTGTGCGTGACTATGCGTGACTGTGCGTGACTACTCCAGAATTAATCTGTAGTCACAACAAGACTATGGGCCAAGTATCAGATCAATTGGATAAGGGGGAATGGGGTTGTCCCACAACCAGCGTTGCCATTTGTGAAGATTTATCTTTTTTTTTTAAGTTTTTTGAAGTGCTGAAAAGCTTTTCAGATTTTTCCAAGAAAAAAATGTTTTTTCAAATTAATGAATATTTTTATTTTATTTTTTATTTATAACTAGATGTAACCCGGTGTGCTTTGCTACACCCTCCCCTCCCCCCATCCGAATCGTTATGAAGGGGCTCACGCAAAGTCCCAAGGCTCTCATTCAGATATATCACATTTAATATTAAGTTTGTGTGGGGGTACCACGCGCATTTGTCTAATCCCGCCTATTTTTTTGTCTGACTACTCACGTTAATAATAGATGACCTGAGACAAATTTGCAAAGCTTTCTCTATCATAGTACTTAATATATATGATATTAAAAATTTACTTCGTATGGGAGGTGTCACGCCCACTAAAAATATTTAAAAAATACAGCCTGTAGCACTCCCATATCCTCAGTAAGACTGTGTGAAAATTTCAGGAAGATCAGATGAGTAGTTATGGATATTACTTCCCACAAACAAACAAACACACATTACCTTTTTTTTATGCTAGTATAGATTATTAGTATTCGGAAGAACAATATTCATATTTTTCGGCGTTCTTACCCTGGATCAAGGTATTTGTAGCTGCCCATGAGAAGAACATGGATTTTCCAAATTAGATTTGGCAACACTTAACAATTGGCCTTGAACTTAAAATATCATTTGGAAATTTTTCTTTTTAGCGATTTTTGATTTTGCCCATTTTTGATTTTGAAGATTTTTGTTTATTGGACGATTTTTGTTTATTGGACGATTTTTATTTTTCGCGAATTTCGAGTTTGGCGACTTTTGATTCTGGCGATATATTTTCCACGATAAATCACATTGATAACTAATGTACTTGTCAAAGGACTGTCGCTTTCGTAGTACTTCATATTTTATATATAGGAGGTGCTACGCCCACTAATCCCATCCCGCCCATTTTTAATTAGACTACTCACATTAATATCTGATGGACTCGTGCAATATGTCAAGTCTTTCTCTTTTATAGTACACCAGTTATATGATATTAGATATTTACTTTGCATGGGCGGTGCTACGCCCACTGCTTCGATCGCGTCCATTTTTTTGTTCGACTAATCATACAAAGAACCTATGTGCTCACGCAAAGCCGCAAAGCTCTCTCTTTTGCAGTACTCCAGATACATGACATTAAATAGTTACTTTGCATGGGGAGTGCCACGCCCATTGGTGTGAATCCGCCAATTTTTTGTCCGACTACTCATAATAAGATCTGATGGGGTCGTGCAAAGTGTCAAAGCTTCCCTTTTTTAGTACACCAGTTATAAGATACCACATATTTACTTTGTATGGGCGGTGCCACGCCCACTGCTCCGATCATGCCCATTTTTTGTCTAACTAATCACATGAATAACTTATGGGGTCACACAAAGTTCCAGGACTCTCACTATTACAGTACTCCAGATATATGGCATTTTATATTTACTTTGGATGGCAGGTGCCACGCCTATTGGTCCGAGTACTCGAGATACATAATATTGAACTCTTAATTGTATGGGAGGTACCACGCCCACTTATCCGACCCCGCCCATTTCCGGCGAAGCTACTAGTATTATATAGCAAACAAGATACTTTTGTGTTTTAAATAGTATTTATTATTATTATTATTGCAGCTCTATCTAGGAGCTAAACTATTAATTGATTGATTGATAAATTATTAATGAGTAATTGATTATAAAAGGTTCTTCTTTATATACATATTTTCAACCTATATTAACAACAACAATGTGTTACCTGCACTTGGGTCAGCATAAACATAAGTGTGCCAGCGTAACAACAACATACAATAAGAATATACGCAGTCATACAATGTTTTGCAAATGCAGTGGTCAACAATATTGATATTTGTTATTTCCGCATTTGCAAACATTGTACGCTATGCAGTGTGGGTATTATACAGCACACTACGAAAGTCGTGTTACGCTACACCTTCCTTTTTTATAAGAATGTTCATATAACATTTTGTTCTATGGACATTCTTTTATTATTTGTACTGTTGGGTTTTTTTTTTTTTTTGTGGTTGTATCAAGTGCAAGTTTCACATTTTACAATAAATTTATTTTATTTTATTTACAAATATAGATTTAAAGAAAAGAATGCATATTGTTTATTTAATATTGTATAACTTAAGTCTATTCTTATGAACTATTTGTACTTTATTTGTTTTCTTATCAACTATGGTTACATTATTTCTGAAATCTATTTTCTTAATTTTATATGGCCCTTTATATGCCATCTCTAACTTATGTCCTGCATCATTTCTTACTAAGACTAAATCTCCTATTTTAAAATTGTAATCTAATTTTGTTTTATCATAATTAATTTTTTGTTTTATTTTATTTATATCTAATAGTTTTTTAACTCTATCTATTGCTACTTCTAATCTAAATTTAATTTCCTTAGCATAATTATCTATATTATAAAGTGGTGCAACTCTATCTACTTCACTAAATTGTCTAAAATTGTTTGGAATTTTTCCAAAAATAAGTTCATAAGGGCAATAATCATGTACTGTAGATGGTGTAGTGTTAAAACAGTACGTGAAATATTTGAGCCATTCATCCCAGTCGTCTTTATCTACTGATATGTAGTTTCGTACGTATTCGTTAAAAGTCCGGTGACTTCTTTCTATCGTACCTAGTGTCTGGTGATGATGTGCTGTCGATGTGCGTTTATCTATCTTCAATAGGTTGCAAAGCTCTGTCAGTATAGAGTTCTTGTATTCTGTGCCCATATCCGAAATGAACGTCTTCATTGGACCGTATATAAGCACAAAATTTTCAAATATCGCTTTTGCGATCGTCTTAGCTGATTTATCTTTTATTGGTATTGTTACCAAGTATTTAGTTAAGTCACATATCATTGTGACTGCATATTCATTTCCATAAATTGACTTTGGAAATGGTCCAATTGTATCTACGTACACCGTATCAAAAGCCCTATTTGGTGTCTCCGTTATTGTCATTGGACTTTTTATATGTTTCTCCGTTTTAGCCAATTGACATTTATGGCATGTTTTCACATATTTGGCAATGTCTTTTGTCATATTTTTCCAGTAATAGTATCTCCTGATCTTCTCAGTGGTTCTATATATCCCACAATGTCCTCCTTCTATAGGATCATCATGGTATTTCAGCATTATCTCACGTATTGCCTTTGCATTCGTGTTATCAATTTTAGTTACTTCGTTTAATAGCGCTATTCTGATTTTATTCAGTGTTTTATTGCCCATATTCTCAAATTCACTTATCGAGACAAATTCGAAAATCTTCTCATGTGGTGAAATTTGAATCTTATTAATATTTAGTTTACAGGCTATTCGTTCTAGCCTAGGGAAAAATTGTCCTAAGTCAATATTCCCTTTAGTAAACAAATCATCTATTCTTATGCTAGCATATATGGATTTTCCCTTTTTGATGTAACATCTGTTGGGTAAAATCTTTAATTTATAATATCTTTTGACGTCTATATTATTCAATGGTATATATACCTTGGGCTTATTATTGATATTTTGCTGATTTACTACTGGTTTACTAATTTTCTCTTCCTTAGTCATCGATCTTGTCGTGACCCTTAAAACGGATGAAATCTTGTCGTTAATATCCTTTAAGTCATTTATTGTAATGCGCGACAGTGCGTCGGAAACATAATTATCTTTTCCCCTGAAATATTCTACTATGAAATCATATTCCTCCAGATCGAGTCTCATTCTCGTTAGCTTAGAACTTGGATTTTTCATGGAGAACAGGTATGAAAGTGGTCTATGGTCTGTTCGGACCAAAAAATGTTTTCCATATATATATGGTCTGAAATATGTGACAGCCCAGTGTATGGCAGTTAATTCCTGTTCAATGGTCGATTTGTTGCTTTCGCCTTTAGTGAAAGTTTTAGATGCATAGGCCACAGGTAGGTCTCTACCTTCATGTTCCTGTGTTAAAACTGCACCGCAAGCATGCTTACTCGCATCTGTTGTTATGCAAAATTCCTTCGTAAAGTCTGGGTACTGAAGCAATGTTGGGCTCATTAATGCCTTCTTTAAGTATTTAAACGCGCACTCACAATCTTTTGTCCACTGAAATGGTACTCCCTTTTTGGATAGCCTTGTAAGGTGTCTGGAATATTCAGAGAAGTTTCTAATAAATCGTCGGTAATAGTTGCAAAACGCGACAAACCTTCGTGCGCTATCGGCGTCCGTAGGCGTCGGGTAATTTTCTATCACCGAATATTTACTATCATCCGGTAATATTCCTCTATCAGTACATTTGTGGCCAAGGTAGGTTACCTCTCTCACAAAGAATGAACATTTTTGGGGGTGTAGTTTAAGATTGTGTTTACGGCAAAGATCGAATACATCCTTCAAATTTGAAAGCATATGTTTTTCAGAACATCCCAATACAACCAAGTCATCCATATATAGGAATGCTTGATTCGGCTTCAGACCACTGAAGGCTAATGTCATCATTCTTTGGAATGAATTCGGTGCTATTTTTAAGCCATATGGTAGTCTAGTAAATCTGTATGAACCATTGTTTGTTGAAAATGACGTCAAGTCTCTAGAGTTCTTTTCCAAACCAATTTGATGAAACCCGGACATCAAGTCCAAACAAGAAAAATATTTTGCTCTACCTAGTTGGTCTAGAATATCGTCTATTCTAGGCAACGGGAATTTATCTGATATTAGTTTTTTATTTATCTGCCTATAATCTATCACCAAGCGCCATCTTTTTTCATCTGTTCCGGGAAGTGATTTCTTTGGTACCAACAGAATTGGGCTATTGTATTCCGAAAATGATGGTTCGATTATCTTGTCATCTATTAGTTTTTCAACCTGTTTGTTTATTTCCTCCTTATGAGATTCTGGTATGCGATAATTTTTAATATACGTTGGTTGATTATCTTTTACTCTCAGTTTTTGTTCATAGAAATTGTTGGTAGTAATTGTTTCAGTCCCTAAGCCAAAAATATCATTGTATTCTAAACAAAGCTTAGTTAAAATTGTTCTGAACTGTTCAGGAAAGTTTCCCTTCAAAAGGTCCAAAACTTCAGATTTTCTTTGGCTATTTTTATGTGGTTTTTGTTTTACTATTTCATAGTCAGACATTTTCTCGGTTTTTATGTTATTTTGCCTAATTGTTACTATTTTATGTGTGGTATTTAAAAAACGAACCAATGCGTTATTTGATTTTACCAGTGTATTTGGTACAAAGACACCTGGTACGATTTCTTGATTTGGTATTAGTACATCGTCTTCAAGCTTCGGAAACCTGATTTGACGAATCACTTCTGACCTTGGTGGGAGTGTTATTCCATTGAAGCCGTTCGTAAGTGGAATTTCTATTACATGCGACAGATTGGGTGGTCGTAGTACGAGGTAATCATGGTTCCCATTGAAATCTAGTATACATTTATACTTCTTAAAAAAATCCATTCCAAGGATACCGTCGCAAGGTATTGGAAAATTATTTTGCACTACTTGGAAATCATGTGGTATCAAAAAACCTCTAAATTTTAGGTCAATAAATACATTACCTATTGAACGAATTTTACCCTGTCCTATTCCACTCAATGTGGTTGTTCTGTTTCTGTTAATTTGTGTTTGATAAAAATGTTTAGTTTTTATAACCGAAATGTCTGCTCCTGTATCTACCAACAGTGTTACCGTGTTGTTCGTGTCGTTAATTTTTATATTAACATAAAAACTTAAGCTGAGGTTAAGGTTGTATATGTAGTTGGTATTGTTATTATGATATATCTCAGAGGATTTTAGCAGTTTTCCGAATCATTTTCATGTGACTCTGCTGCTCTGACGTAATTTCTGTTACGTCTGTGGTTCTGATTTTGTTGAACCCTGTTGTAAATAGGTTTTTGTTGGGGTCTGCCGTTGTTACTGTTATTACTATTATTGCGTGGGTAATTGTACCTTCCACGATATTGTCTGTAGTTATTATTTCGGTTAAACTTCTGCCCGAAATACAATACGGCATTTTGTTGCCCTGTTGCTTCAGTGCAACTGTTTATGAATTTGCCAACGGCCTCATTCATGTTACTGAATTGGCCTGCTTCCATGATAAGTTTAACTTTATCGATGGTGCAATTTTTGGTTAGTGCCTTTACTGCAACCTGTGTTGAATATTTACATGCCAATTCGCATGGCAAACCATCTGATAAATAGGCATTTTCTAATGACTTCGTTAAATTCTCTATTTCACTGCAATAGTTATTGGCAGTTTTATTGTTTTGTCGGGTATTCATTATTTTTGCTGTCAATACCTCAACCGACTCGCCCTTTACTGAGTTTTTTAGTTTATGTATTATCTCAGTAATGGTTTGTTCATTACCTATTAAATTTCTTGCACTCCCCTTTAACTTTGTTTTTATTAAAGAGACTGCGATAGATTCGTGGTCACCTTTGATGGATTCTATTAACTGTAACGAGTCTATAAAGGAACGTAAATTTTCTGGTTTTCCATCAAATTCTATGATCAGCTTTGAAGCTGTGTTCAGAAAGTCAACGACTGTTTGTGTCATTTTTACTTCTGTACTTTCCAAAGAGGTTCCAATATTCTCTGAATTTTCAGTTTCTACTAAGAATTTTACCTCTTCGTGTAGTGTATCTGGTAATTTTACCTTAACACCCTTCTTAGATGATATAATCAGGATTCTAGTCTTGACATCTAAGAAAAAACTTTCAGCAGCTGTCCTATGTGGTGTCGTGAGTCTGTTATAATTTGCATTTAGCAAAACCCTGATTTGTTCTAACTTTTCGCATAAGATTCTAATATGTTTTATTATTGTTTCCTCTTTTGTGCTTCTATCTATATTTAAACATTTATAAGATTTGTCGAACTCCTCTTTGATTAGTCTCACCTTCTGAATTATTTCTTGCCAATCCATGGGAAAATTATTTAAATTTTGTTTAAGTCATTGGCTCTGCTCAAATATTTCTTTTTTAATTTCTTGGTGTTTAAGGCATAAATATGTAATGCAAAATTTAAGCTAATCAGTACGGTTATTATTAGTAAACAACACTCAATTAATTTTAGGTCGATTGAGTCTTCTTTTATTTCAACTTCATTAATAACATTTGCATTGGGATTCTCTATTTTTGATTGACGACCTCCCATTTTCTTTCGCTATTTATTTTGCATATTTTCCTATTATTTATTTCTATTAAATATTTTTCTGACTGCCTCAATAATCTAACCGAATCTTATATCTTGCTAATTATATATCTTCCCTAGTAATTCATTATTTTTATCAATAGCTTATACTATTTTACATGCATCATTTTATTTATGTATATTTAATTTAAAAAAAAAATTTTTAATTTAATTTGTGTTTTTTTTTTTTTTTCTCTCTTAAACAGCATAATTACAAAAGTTATTTTTTCTCTTTATATAATTGTATCAAGATTAAATAATAGCTTTTTATACAGAACAAATCAGATTAATTGAACTACATTCCTTTGTGGATTTTTATTTTTTTTTTTTATATCTCTTACAATTTTTTTCCCTCTTATAAATTATTGTGTTTTCTATTTATTTGTTTTTGTTTATTTGTCAAGAGCGGTTAACGCTTTCTGACCTACGGGTGCATAACGGGATGCTCCACTTTTTTTTTTTGTTTTTTTTTTTTTTGTTTTTGGTAAAACTAGGATGAACCTGTTAGGGGCATATTGATGTGTATATTGATATATACCAGAGGTCTTTTGATGTGTTTTTCCTTCTTTTTCTGCTGGCCCGTCCTTCTTCTATACTCTTCTATGGAGATAGGTTTTGGCCCTTCCGCCATTGATTTTAAGCTCCACTGTCTTTAGGCCAGACAGTATCTTCCTTCAACGCAGCTGATGGATCGTTGTGGCTGATCCACCAGGACAAAATTATTATGTGTTTTTTTTTTTTTATTATTATTATATTCAGGATTGCTCAATTTAAGAGCATAATCCTTGAATTATATATATTTTCTGCAATGCTCATCTAAGGAGCACTGGCAGGATCGCCATATAGCAAACAAGATACTTTTGTGTTTTAAATAGTATTTATTATTATTATTATTGCAGCTCTATCTAGGAGCTAAACTATTAATTGATTGATTGATAAATTATTAATGAGTAATTGATTATAAAAGGTTCTTCTTTATATACATATTTTCAACCTATATTAACAACAACAATGTGTTACCTGCACTTGGGTCAGCATAAACATAAGTGTGCCAGCGTAACAACAACATACAATAAGAATATACGCAGTCATACAATGTTTTGCAAATGCAGTGGTCAACAATATTGATATTTGTTATTTCCGCATTTGCAAACATTGTACGCTATGCAGTGTGGGTATTATACAGCACACTACGAAAGTCGTGTTACGCTACAATTAACAATAGGTGACCTCACACAAATTTGCAAAGCTCTCCCTATCATAATACTCAATATATGTATATGATATTGAAAATTTACTTTGTGTGGGAGGTGTCACGCCCACTAAAAATATTTAAAAAATTATAGCCTATAGCACTTCCCATATCCGCAGTAAGACTCTGTGAAAATTTCAGGAAGATCAGATAGATAGTTACGGAGATTAACTCCTACAAACAAACAAACAAACAAACACACATTACCTCTTTATAATATTAGTATGGATGAAATATATATGTATATAATTAATTTTATATGGAATTATTTGTATTATTTTAATTTTCATTATATATTTATTTGCTACATGCGCTTAGATTTAAAACAAATTTAAATTATGATTTACTACTACCAACTTCTAACGCATCAATGCAACAATGTATGGTTATAGCTTTTTTATGCAACAATGGTATATAATTGCGATTTGTTTTGAATGAAGTGCCAATTTACATATAAATTCTATTTTTTTTTTGTGAATTTTAAATTATTTTTTTTGAATATGGATAAATATTTAATACAAAATGGTAAGTTGTCTATTTTATAAAAATTTTAATTGTATGTAAGTAATATCCAATTATTTATTTAATCAAATGAGTTTGACTTGGCAGCTTTCTGCGCCGAGCATAACATTTCATTTTCGGCAATGGATCACTTGGTTCCATTGCTACAAAAAACTATAGAAGATTCTGATCTAGTAAAAAAAACAACATGCGCTAGAACAAAACTAAAATAAATTAATTTACTAAGATCTCAAATTGTGATTTATTGAAAATGTTTGTTATGTTATTTTTTAATTTAGTTTTATTATTTATGTTATGTTTCAATATATTTGAACTAAAAATTGATTTAAGTATATTTCTTTATATGTATATGATTAAAAAAAATGTTTTTTTATGACATGTTTCAATCAAATTGAATTAAAAATGGATTTTATGTGATTTTATTATAATTTTTTTAAAACAGTTTTTTTTTTACTAAAAAAAAGGTTTTTTTTCAGAAATTGTCAGTTTTTCTAAAAAAATTATGGCAAAACTGCCCACAACAGACAGACAGACAGACAGATAAAGAGTATGAGTTAAAAGAAAGAGTTTAGAAATGGCCAATTTTTTCGGATCTCAAAATTTTGATAATAGTTATTTTGGGTCCTTGCATAAAACCATCCAATAACATCTTTCGGCTTTGTCATTTGTTTAAAGTACGATAAAGTACGTCCAGACTTCGGAATTTTTTTCAGTAGCGATTTTCCTTTCGTTTCAGTTAAATAATCAATAACAATAAAAATTCAAAAGATCTCGAGCGAAAAAGTACAAAAGTTATTGAGATGATTTATATTTCAATATCTCCCTAGATATTAAAGTAAAAATTAGGTTCAGGTTATGAATTCTATTTCCCAGTATTGTAACAAAGAGTAACTAAAATCAGAAAAATTATTTTAAATAGTGTGGCATTAAAGAAATCCTAATTCCAAACTTCATTGCATTGGGTGCGGAAGCTTTTTTAACATTAGCGAACAAGTAAAAACGCCATTAGTCATATTTTTTCCATGCACTATTCAGCCTTGGCAGCCAAATTTTGATAAAAAAGTTATATTCCCATATCAATAGTTTGCACATCCTCTTATACGTATGATCCTTGCTAAAACTATATTTGTTTCAATCAAAATCTACTCAACCAATTCTATATGTCGAGATGCACAAAAGATGTTGGTCACAAAAACTAGAAAATTAAAGAAAAATTCGCTGGCAATAGAATCCAAAAACTGTAATCGATACATAGAAATTAAATTCGCCAATAGTCATATATAGAAATATTTGTATTGGGTTCAAGCAACAGATAGGCTAACAAGCTCAGAAAAAAAAATAATAATATGAAAACCAAATATACAAACAAAACACAAATCTTTTGCATACACAAACTATAAATGGCTCCAGAAAATACATGCACATACAGTATGTAGATGTGTGTACCTATATATGTATGATATAATTACACAATTTGAAATAGAGATAAAACAAGCAAATGAATACAAAAAGTTCCGAAGTCAAAGTAGTTAAACACCAATTGAAACACAATTCAATTGGCCAAGAACAAACTAACTATACGAATAACAACAACAACAACTCACACAAACATAAACACATAGAAGAAAAAAGAAAAAGCAATCACAGACCATTTTAGAATTGTAGGTAATGGTCTATGTAGCAACGAAAACAACAACTTATGTACATACATACAAACATATATCCATACGTAACATACATGTATGCAAAGAAATATCAACAATAGCAATATTTCATGAGTACATACATTCAGAATTGGGTGTTTACATGATAACAACACACATTTACTTACCAATACTGTTACACAGAGATAAACACACAGTGGCTCAAACCAACAAACATTGTTTTTAATGTCCTCATGAATGAACCAAAACACACACACACATACACACACAGACACTAAAATAAAAATGGGTGTTAAAGGTTTTAAATGTTAAATGTTGTTTCTCTGTAATGTCGATGGTTGAGAACTGGCAACAAGCACAAAAACAAAAATTGAAACATAAGCGATTAAGGGATTTTGCACTTTTATTGTTGTTCTGAAAATGAAAGTGCGTGTTTTTCATATCGAAATATATAACACTGTTCGGCAGAATTGCAAATTTGGAGCATATATGTTTTAAAGAAGATTACGAAATTTACGGAATATTTAAAAGCATGGACTGTTAATAATTTATGTAAAAATATGTCCACTCAATTGTATTTTGTGCTGGGCTACGAACAGCTTAGCTTTGATTCTGGCTTCAGAAATTTAAGGTACCAGTTTAGAACGAAGATGTTAAATCAAATTACTTTACAACCTTAAGTAAACTCAATTCATATATCATATTTCCATTTGTTTCTTGTTTAGACTTTAATCGATTGACTGAATAAAAAAAAAAAATTTAAGCAAAAAATGTCTTTCTGTTTTAGAAAATTTAAAAATCTTGCTGCTCATCTAATTGGCACATATATCAAAATTTTTCTGGAAATGTAAATTTAAATCAAAATTTGCATATTAATTATAGTATTAATTGGAATATGTCTGAAAAAATTGCGTTAAATCGAACAAACTATTGAAATATGATTCATAGCAACATCTCTAATATATGTAAAAAGTACAATATGTAGAATAGTGTGGACATAAGAAGTGTGAATGCATAAATATTCTAAATACAAATATAACGATTGCATGTTTTTTTGGCAGTGTTGTATCTTCTGAAATTAATACGAAAATAAAAGTTGTATGGTATAGGAACGGATTCTTAACCACACTGCTTGTGTGGTGAAACACATGACTAAAAAGTGCAAGTACGAATATTTGTAAGATTAATGCAGGTTCAAACCTCACGGCCGCACTAAGTAGAAAAATTTCATCATTGATGAGGGCTAAAATGCTAGAAACCGGTCTGATTATGAACACTGAGTAGTAATGATAAGCTGTATTTCTTAGAACTTCAGATCTAGTTGTGGAAGTGAAAGAGTCATTGGTAGTAAAGGATTAAGTAATATGTAAACGGCTTTATTTACGCATAGCAAATTAGTCAATTTATATGCCGAAAAATATATCCAAATAAAGCCGCAATAAAAACGTTTAATGAAGAACTTACTAAGCGAATTAATTTCTATTTGCTGAAAGTCAGCAAGTTGTGCAATCATCAAATATTTTTCACTTTAATGAAGTAATCGCTCACCTAAATAAGTGTTTTATGTAACAAATTTTGCCGATAAGTGTTAATTGATTGCTGTTTATCATAATCAGGGAAACCAAAAAAATGCTCTAAAAAGCATGTTTTATGCGCTTAAAAAATGCCATTAAAAACAGAAAATATGCTCTAAAAACCTAAAAAATATGCTCTGGAAAAAAATCAAATAAATTTTTTAATCCATCAAATAAAATTTTTTATTAGAAAAAAAATAACGAAAACACAAAGAAAATAACAAAAATTTAACTAAATAACAAAATATAAAGTAAATAATCTAACCCATAAAAACAAAGTTTTTATTAAAATTCTTTCTTTCCTTATGCATATGAGTTTTGAATATCTCCGTGACTATGCGTGACTATCTTAAAATTAATCTTTGGCCACAACAAGTCTATGGACAAACTTTCAGATCCATCGGATGAGGGTAAGTGGGGTTTTAGTATCTCCGTGACTGTGCGTGACTATGGCAAAGTTGATCTTTCTTTACAGCAAGTATATCGACCAAGTTTCAGATCGGTCAGATGAGGGTAAATGACATTTTGATCCCTCCGTGACTAGTCGTGACGTGCGTGACTAAGTCAAAGTTAATATTTTTTTCACAGCAAGTGTATGGACCAAGTTTCAGATAGGTCGGATGAGGGGAAATGACATTTAGATCACTCCGTGACTGTGCGTGACCATGCGTGACTGCGCGTGACTTAGTCAAAGTTAATATTTTTTTCACAGCAAGTGTATGGACCAAGTTTGAGATCGATCGGATGAGGTGCAATGATATTTAGATCACTCCGTGACTGTGCGTGACCATGCGTGACTGTGCGTGACCAAGTCAAAATTCACATTTTTTTCACAGCAAGTGTATGGACTAAGTTTCATGTAGGTCGGGTGAGGGGAAATGACATTTAGATCACTCCGTGACTGTGCGTGACCATGCGTGACTGCGCGTGACTAAGTCAAAGTTAATAATTTCTTCACAGCAAGTGTATGGAACAAGTTTGAGATCGATCGGATGAGGGGAAATGACATTTAGATCACTCCGTGAATGTGCGTGACCATGCGTGACTGTGCGTGACCAAGTTAAAGTTCATCTTATTTCACAGCAAGTGTATGGATTAAGTTTCAGATAGATCGGATGAGGAGAAATGACATTTAGATCACTCCGTGACTGTGCGTGATCACGCGTGACTACCCCGAAATTAATCTGTAGTCACGACAAGACTATGAGCCAAGTTTGAGATCAATTGGATAAGGGGGAATGGGGCCACCCATGGCAGACAGATAGACAGACAGACAGACAGACAGACAGATAGTATGAGTTAAAAGTAAGAGTTTAAAAAGGTATAAACTTTAACAAAAAGTTAAAATAATAAAATTTTAAATTATTTTATTAAGAATAATTTTGCTTTTTTTATTTTCTATTATAAAACAAGTAAGAAAATTATAGTCGGTCTAGACCGACTATACGATACCCTATACCATGCGTTTAGAAACCGTATCTCTTAGGCCCAACTAACTGGACATAGAAAATAAGCAAAAACCAAATTTGAGTGGGATTTTTATTAGTTTTTTTGGCTGCAGATATTAAAAAGTTCATATCGGATGCTATATCTATATAGGGACTAGGTCCAAAAATGGACCGATCCTGATCATGTTTGGTAAAGTCTCTTGTATTTTGCAAAAATATATACAAACAAAATTTGAGAGGAATCAGTGCAATATTTTTGTTTTTTAATAGATTTAAGTGAAGATCGGGAAGCAGCTCTGTATGGGGTCAAAGGGATCATTTTTGGACTACTCATTAATGGATGTAATGAACGCATACAAACCCAATTTGAGTAAGATCTATATGACAATTTGGATCTTATGGCAATTTATGTCGATTTCATATGGGTAATTTGTATGGGGGCTAGGTCTGAACATGGACCGATTCTCACCAATTTCAACAGCGTTAATCCCATGGCCAATAAAAGCTTATATACCAAATTTCATCAAAATATATTCATATTTGCGACCTGCAGTTTGATTACAAGCTTTACATGGACACACAGACGGACGGACGGACGGACATTGTTAAATCAACTCAGAAAGTGATTCTGATTCGATCGGTATAATTAAAGATGGGTCTAGGTCAAATATTTTTGGTTGTTACAAACAGCAGCACAAAGTCATTATACCCAAACCACATAGTGGTATAGGGTATAACTAGAGACCCGCGCTGCTCCGCAGCAATATATTATATTATCTGTACGTTTACTATCGTGTTGCATAATGTAAAGTTGATTGCGCACCCATAACTTTCCTCACGTACGTTAACTTTTTTGCTGCAAATGTAAAATTGATTTTCCACGCATAACTTTCCTCAAACCCAACGAATTTAAGCAGTTAAGAAGGAGCTTGATTCACTGAATGTTCCTACACCTATGTCAATAGCCTACGTTAATTAGAACTCTAGTTATAGAGGTTTGGGGGAAGGAAAATAAATTATTTTAATATATAAGATTCAAATTTTTATACTAATTGATACAATTTCATAAAATACGTAAATCCCGGGATTACTGTACCTTAATCCCGGGATTTCGGGATTGGAAAAAACCCCGGGATCCCGGGATTTCGGGATCTCGGGATCCCGGGGTTAGAAGCCCGAATTTAAATGGCGTTATTTACTCATAGCAAATTAGTTAATTTATATGCCGAAAAATATATCCAAATTAAGCGACAAGTAAAAACGTTTTATGAAGAACTTACTAAGCGAATCAATATCTATTAAAGTTAAAATTGCTGAAAGTCCGCAAGTTGTGCAATCATCAAATACTTTTCACTTTATCGAAGTAATCGCTTCACCTAAATTAGTGTTTTATGTAAAAAATTTTTGCCGATAAGTGTTAATTGATTGATGTTTATCATAATCAGGGAAACCAAAAAAATGCTCTAAAAAGCATGTTCTATGCGCTTAAAAAATGCCATTAAAAACAGAAAATATGCTCTAAAAACCTAAAAAATATGCTCTGGAAAAAAATCAAATAAATTTTTTAATCCATCAAATAAAATTTTTTATTAAAAAAAAATAACGAAAACACAAAGAAAATAACAAAAATTTAAACTAAACAACAAAATATAAAGTAAATAATCTAACCCATAAAAACAAAGTTTTTATTAAAACTCTTTCTTTCCTTATGCATATGAGTTTTGAATATCTTCTTGACTGTGCGTGACTATCTTAAAATTAATCTTTGGCCACAACAAGTCTATGGACAAACTTTCAGATCCATCGGATGAGGGTAAGTGGGGTTTTAGTCTCTCCGTGACTGTGCGTGACTATGGCAAAGTTGATCTTTCTTTACAGCAAGTATATCGACCAAGTTTCAGATCGGTCAGATGAAGGTAAATGACATTTTGATCACTCCGGGACTATTCGTGACGTGCGTGACTAAGTCAAAGTTAATCTTTTTTTCACAGCAAGTGTATGGACCAAGTTTCAGATAGGTCCGATGAGGGGAAATGACATTTGGATCACTCCGTGACTGTGCGTGACCATGCGTGACTGCGCGTGACTTAGTCAAAGTTAATATTTTTTTCACAGCAATTGTATGGACCAAGTTTGAGATAGGTCGGGTGAGGGGAAATGACATTTAGATCACTCCGTGACTGTGCGTGACCATGCGTGACTGCGCGTGACCAAGTCAAAGTTCATCTTTTTTCACTGCAAGTGTATGGACTAAGTTTCTGATAGGTCGGGTGAGGGGAAATGACATTTAGATCACTCCGTGACTGTGCGTGACCATGCGTGACTGCGCGTGACTAAGTCAAAGTTAATAATTTTTTCACAGCAAGTGTATGGAACAAGTTTGAGATCGATCGGATGAGGGGAAATGACATTTAGATCACTCCGTGACTGTGCGTGACCATGCGTGACTGTGCGTGACCAAGTCAGAATTCATATTTTTTTCACAGCAAGTGTATGGACTAAGTTTCTGATAGGTCGGGTGAGGGGAAATGACATTTAGATCACTCCGTGACTGTGCGTGACCATGCGTGACTGCGCTTGACTAAGTCAAAGTTAATAATTTTTTCACAGCAAGTGTATGGAACAAGTTTGAGATCGATCGGATGAGGGGAAATGACATTTAGATCACTCCGTGACTGTGCGTGACCATGCGTGACTGTGCGTGACCAAGTCAAAGTTCATCTTTTTTCACAGCAAGTGTATGGATTAAGTTTCAGATAGATCGGATGACGAGAAATGACATTTAGATCACTCCGTGACTGTGCGTGACCACGCGTGACTATGCGTGACTACCCCCAAATTAATCTGTAGTCACGATAAGACTATGGATTAAGTTCCAGATCAATTGGATAAGGTGGAATGGGGTCCACCCATGGCAGACAGACAAACAGACAGAGAGTATGAGTTAAAAGAAAGAGTTTAAAAACGTATAAACTTTAACAAAAAGTTAAAATATTAAAAATTAAATTTATTTTATTAAGAATAATTTTGCTTTTTTTATTTTCTATTATAAAATAATTTTAAAATGTTAATTTTTTTTTATTAATTTGTTTACATTTAGAGTTTTATCTTCAAATTAAAAGTTGTAAATTTTGGCTCAGAAATCTCCTATTGTGTTTCAAAAATAACGATTTAATTTCGGAATAAATCAACAACTTTTATCAAAAATACTTAATTGTTTTTCAAATATTTTAGTAAAATTCATATTTTCTAAAACAAAAGTTAAACCTTTCAAACAAATTATAGTTTTTAAAATGGAATTGATAATATCTGAAATACCTGGTACTAGTTGTAAAAAAGCACTTAAAAAAAATCAAAATTGATGTATTTTTTGAAAAAGTACTCTTTTGTCAAAGTTAGTAACACTCTGAATGCCTCTTATGAAAGATATTTGAAATACGATTTGAAATGTATTCAACAATAGCACATGGAATTAAAAATAAATTATAAAATAGGTTAGAATTAATAAATAATCAGATCAGAAACTTCATGCACTAAAAAGTGTGTTTTCGACGCCTAAAATATGCGCTAAAAATCTTAAAATATGCACTAAAATTTTGTTTAAACTTTTATTTAAATCATATTTAAATTCAGACTCTTTGTTCACTTAAAGATAAATACACTGGCGGTCATGAAAACCGCACCACTTCACTTATGGTACGTAATAAAACGCAAAGCTACTGATCAAAAACCCGAAAACAAAAAATTGATTTCAGCCTTACAATGCGTATGGTACAGCGTTATTACAAAGAAACCATGAAGGTCCTTGTTGACTGCTTGCCATCAAGGATAATGGCTGTTATAAACGCTGTAAGAGGAGTAAAATCGTAATGTACTTTTTTTTCGTAATTTGATGTTACTTTTAGTAAAAAAAATTTATTATTAATAGATATTAAGCAGTTCTATACTAAAAATTAATTTAAAAACAAACTTATAAAAATTTTGATTTTTCCGTAGGTGATTTTTTTTTTATATGCAACTTCCAGAAATATATTTCTTATTTTTTCCCTTGTACTTGAATTGAATTTTCTTCAAATTACATAAAATATCATTTTCCTAAGCGCAAACTTAAACGATTTCGTAATATCATGATTTTTTTTTTGAGTGGTGCGGTTTTCATGACCTCCAGTGTAAATACATTGTTTATAAAGATTAACAAAAATTAAATTAAATTTTTGTTTACAGAGATAAATAAATGTTGCTTTATATTTTCAAAAGTAAAATTCAACCTATTTGTTCTTAAAAAAGTTTTTAAACATCGAAAAAGACCGCTCAACATCCACGGATGTGATTGGTGCATTTTTAAATGACGACAATTCTTTTAAGCAAAATTTTTTTTTACGTTTTTATCACAAGGAATTTGTTTGATAGTATTAAATCCATAATTTTTTTCGATGACCTTATCAAATTTTCGCCGAACTGTTTCACCAACTTTGCCTTCCACCGCATTAATTTTGTTAACAGCTTCGTCAATTAGTTTTACTTGGCTTGATAATGAATTACATTCTTGCAGTTTATTAACTGTGTTAACAAGGAATGAATAATTAGAACTAACAGATACCAACTGATCTTTAATGGACTGCAAATCTAAAATCTTTTTTATTTTTCTTATGGCTACTGCATCTTCTTCGTTTAAAGTTCCCACAACATCCTTGAATTGATCAAAGTTATTGGCGAAGTATACGACAGCCTATATCCATGTTCCCCACCTGGTTATTACAGGTTGAGGTGGAAGATTAATGGATACATATCTTTTACTATAGCAACTCGTGATGGTGCTTTAAGAAATATTTTTTTTCCATAAGAAGTCAAAAGGTCTATGTTTTCAAATTGATTTCTGATTTCCTCTGCAACGCCGCACAGTGGACCATTTGACGAGAAGGCGGTCAAAAATCTATAACTTTTGATTGGATTGGAATTTTGATATGCGGTTTTTTTGTTTGGTAAGTGAGACTTTGGCCTTTAAGTTGTGCTACAAAGCGTAATTCTCGACCGAAAATAAAAAAGTTACGGAGGGTTTAAAATACATTTTCATTTGTAGTTGAATTTTAGTACAAAAGTGAAGTGTTAAAAGGTAAAAAAAGGTTTATTTTAATATAATGTCTTATTTTTTCAGTTAATTTTACAACTAATACTTTTTAACAATTTTTTAAGTTAATTTTTTCAGAAAATGCCAAACTTTGGCCCCCGTAAACTTTTTAGTCCTAATGTGCACAAGGGCCAAAGGTTGTTTTTTTTTTGAAAGATCCCGAGTTAAAATATAATTTATTAAGCAGCGAACGTAAAAGTTACCTTATACTGGATCAAGATAGAGAAGTTTCAATGAAAAACTCGTATGATTTTGCTTTAGTTAAATTTTTTTTTATTGTCTTTTTAAATATTTCTACATCAATTTTTATGGTAAATTTATGAAATGTAACAATTTTTATTGTAAATTTACAAAATATGTAAATTTTTAAATCAAGAAAAATTTTTAACTATATAAAAAAAGTGTAACTTATTGTTAGTGTAATGAAAAAGTACTTTAAATCAACCAATTTTAGTAAAAATTTCTTCTAAATAGCCTTGATTTTCATCTTCTAGAAGTTGTTTAGCTTCTTCGTCTAATTCAGTAGAGGCAGTTTTCCATTTTTGACGAATGTTGGACATATATGGATCTGAAGTGCTCAACAAAATAGTGATAAGGTCTTCATTAGTACAACATCTGGACATTTTCCTTGTGTTGTGCTCGCGAAGGAATCTGTAGTCTTTGTTCCTTTTTTCTTGCGCTTCTTCAGATAGATCTCCTATTTGTAGCATATTGTTTTGAATTATTTGCTCCCCATGGTACAAAATTTTATGAACTGATGCCATATATCTCCAAGAGTATTTTTCATTATAAAGTATAGCTGTTTTATTGGCGTGCTCTCCAAATTTTTTTGCATTTATCTTTCTGCTGCATGCTAGAACTTGTAATATGATTTTGAATCGTCTTATTAATTCATGATCTACACCTGTGATAGATGCTGCAGTTTCCGGATCGGAAAAAAACCTCCTTGCAGTATTTCCATCATTTGTGTTTCCTTCCCCTTGTTTTGGTTGGTCGATTACGAGGCCTAGCTGTAGATATTTTTCTTGAATTTGTTTTTTTTTGCTTTCTTTTTTCTTAATTTTCTTTGTTTTTTCAACTTTTCCATCAATCATTGTGAGACACATTTTAAAATGTACTTCAATGTCTTGGTCATCAAATTTAAATATTACTCGTTGAAGTTCCTTAATTTAATGTTTTATTTTTTGAACTCCTTCAGTTATGACATCGTTGGTTTCCTTTTTGAACGCAAATTTTATTGGTCTGCAATACTTTGTTGAAGAAGGAATTTCATTTTTCCATATATCAATTTCTCTTGCTCTACTAGTTGACGGCTCTAAGACGCTATACCTTTTTGTTAAGCGCAATGGAACGAAAGATACCATAAATAAATTAGCATCTGATGAATTTTCGGCATTAAATTTCTTGTATTGTTTCTGACCAGAGGATCCATCACATCTCCATTTAGAAATTAAAGTAATGCTGCCATTACCAATTTTTTTTTTAAATGATCAGTATCAAGCGTATTTAGCAATCGTTCTGCAGTATGTTCAAGTAGATCTTGCAATTTTATTTCTGCTGATGTTGAAGTGACACTAATAGCAGATTGTGAAGGTAAGCATTCTTTTTTGGCAGAAACTAAATCTCGACAATCTGGAAAAATCCCACAATTCTTTTCATTGGTTCGCTTCCGCAATTCCTTACAGTGATTTTTGGTCAATTCAAATCCAAAAATAGGGCGAACGCTTCTTCCGGCGTAAATTTTTTATCTTCAATTGGTGTAGGAATGCTTTTCAAAATCCTCTTTGTGCGCCTTGGGCTCGCTTCTACTATTTTTTCAATTATTTCAATTTTATTTTTTTTATTTGGGGTTGATTGAGTTTGGTGCAAAAATGAATCCTTAATAATTCTTTGAGAAATTTCTTCATGAATATTCTCCAGCTTGCGCCTTCGAGATCTTTCACTGCATTCGTCAGTTGTTTTCGCTGGTAGACCCTTTTTTCCACTTTCGTTGGCAGTTGTAGATGCACTCTCAAAAATAAGTTCCTTTATTAACCACTCTTGGTAACGTTTGTACATCTTTGCCTTGCTATGAGAGCATTCAATGTACCGTCTTTTCAAATTCGATGCAAAATTAGTAATTTTTCCTTTGTGCATTTCAATGTCTTCTAGGTTACAATTCTTAAAGAAGTCGTTGCTCACTATGTGCAAAATTACATCGTCTACATCATTTCGTTGAAAATAAATAACTGCAGCTCTCTGTAACAGTACTTAGCCATTGCACAAATTGTAATGAATAATAATTGTGGAAACATTATTATAAATACTCTTTCTTGCAATTATGTAAAATAAAAATTTTTATCTTTTATTACCACTTTTAGAAGCATAAAAAGCCCACACCCTAACCCCTTTTAAAAGGTGAAGCATACCTGCTCATATCTTAAAGGGCTATGTCGCAATAGTTTTTGTTACCCATTTACAAATTTTTATCTTTTATTACCACTTTTAGAAGCATAAAAAACCCACACCCTAACCCCATTTTAAAAGGTGAAGCATACCTGTTCATATATTAAAGGGCTATGTCGCAATAGCTTTTTTTATACCATTTACCTGTTATTTAAATTGTTTCCCATTTTGTCAGGTATTTAAACTATATAACTCTAATTCAGACTATTAATGTTTTTTAAATATACCTATGTAAATGTACCTGTAACAATTAAGCGCATTATATCTCAACCCTTTTTTATAAATACATAACTCCTGACAGCTCTACCGACACGTAAAAAAAACACACCGCGGTGCACCGGTACGACCAACTTTTGTATTCATAACACTCAGACGGACAGACGGACATCGTTTAATCGACTCAGAAAGTGTTTTTGAGTCGATCCGTATAATAAAAGATGGATAAAGGTCCAATATTTTTGGCAGTTACAAACATCACCTCAAACTTAATATATCCTAACCACATAGTGGAAAACTTTTGTATTCATAAATTTTGCAGAAAACATCTAACCTTGGGTCAGAAAAACTGTTCTGGTGCACACGGGCAGAAGCTGACGGGTGTATAGTGGGGCATAGGAGTATAGGGGAGGGTTCGGACCATAGAAGAGTGCAAGATTTTTTCTGAGTGCTTTTGAGTGGCAGTAGGAGATTTTCGGAAAATTTGGACCTTTTTTAAAAAAAATTTTTTTTTTAATTTCCGAATGACTCAGTGATTTTACATTTCTAACATTAATAGCACGGAAGTCAAAAAATTATACAGAAATTATTTCACTTCAAAATCTTTTAAATCAAAAAAGTTACAGTCATTCAAAAATAAAAATTTACAAAGAAATTTTTAATTTTAGCAAAATACTGAGAAAGCCCATTTTCGAAGACCCTGTTCGCTGTAATATAGTTGAGATAGAGTCGCAATTTTTTGGCTCCCGAGGTTTACTAGTATTTACTTTAAAATGAATAACATAACTTTAAAATCGGTAACAAAAAAAAAAAAATGATTTTTGGCCGCCTTCTCAAAATATGGTCCACTGTGCGCCGTGCATGGCATGGGCCAAACAAGTAACGTGAATCATTTTAGGGTAAAAAAACTTTTAAAAAACTTTCAGATTTCACCACATATGGCGCAGCATCAGTCATATACAAAAGTATTTGATTTTTGATTAAAGTTATCGCCTAATAATGAAATTGAGTCGTTAAAGGCTCGAGCAATTGTAGCGTGATTTGGTTTAACTAATTCTACTACGTTAAGTAAGAATTTTTGTTTGCCTTTCTCTTCATCTGCATCTAAAATACCAACGATTATATTAGCAACAAACCGGCCTTCAATGTCTGTAGTCTCATCGATGGAGACCCATAGATAATTTGGTTTTAATTTTTCCATTACTTCACTAAGTTTTTTATTATATATTCTGTTAACATATGTTTTTCTAAAAGTACTTTCAGATGGAATGGTCTCATTGGTATACTTTTTTAAAAAATTAGTTAATTGTATGTTGTTTAATTTATGTAAAGGTATATGGGCAGAGACAAATGCCTCACATAAGTCCATATTAAACTGGCTTGTTTTATGTCCAAATGACTGGCTAGTGATTAGACCCTGCAAAGCTTTTTCGATTTTTTGGCTGTATTTATCTTTGTGCTTTTGGCTATTAAGATGTTGATCCACTAAAAACTTTTTTGGGACGTTATTGATTTATCGCATGTTTTACAGAATAGTATTTCTCCATCTGTTTTAAATACTTCGTTTTCCATCACAAACTTATCTAATAAACTTTTGGTCGATGACTTGGTTTTTGGCCTTTTTCCTTCAAAAATATTCACTGAACTAAAAATTAAAAATATATCTGGCTATTTCAATACCAACATAATACTTACAATAAATAGTAAACACGTAAACAATGCTAATACTTAGTAGTATATTGTATTATTTAATAAACGATATAAAATTTAGTTTGGAATGGAAAAACTTTGGATAAATTATGTGACCGTTATTTTTGACTTTATTTTGTTTTTATAAAAAAACGACAAACAAAACGTCAAAAAATATTTCTTTTCGTATCTATTGTTCTTCACAGTTGTTGTAAATCGGAATACATTTATTCCAATTTTATGATGGTTGATATAAAATGTAAAAATGATTAAAATAGTTAGGCACTTTCCTACATTGTTACTATTACTACAACCATGTTGAAAATTAAATTGTAAGAGACGATAACATAGTTTTACACATTCTAAGAAATATGCAACTATGTAAAAACGTAAAAAATACATTTAAATGAAATAATAGAAAAAGATATGGCAAAATTTGAATTTTACACAAAATAATGCGAAATATGACACAAAAATATGCATTTATAGTAAGATATGCAAAAATATTAATTTTCAGTAAAATATTCAAAATATGAACTAACGAATCGATGCCATTTTAACGCAAATTCTTTTTTTCGTAAAGATATTTAGTTTATACTGTGCTTAGGCTAACGACAAAAACATGCATTTGCATGAAGTTCCGCTCTCTGTTAATAATTAAATAAATTTTATTGAAGAAAAAAAAAAAAAAAATTAAATTATATAAATTTTAATTTTTTTACATTATATAAATATATTTAAATTATATAAATTTTAATTTTTTTTACTTTTTTTTTGGATTTTAAAATTCTACTAGTATAGCCCAGCACTCAAAATTCGAGTGCAAATTCTAGGAAATATTATTTTTTCATTCAATTTTTGTCTTCCAATGTTTTTTTAAACTATATATATAAAAAACTTATGAATACTGAAATGAGCCTAAAGGTATGTTAAACAATTCTAGCAATTCACAATTCAACACAGAGCATCTGATATATAATGTAAATCATTCGCATTAAAAGGTGTAACGAATTATTATAAATATTTTATTTTATTTTATTTGATGTAATATATTTTTAAGATAGATGAAACATAAATTTTATCATCCTCAGCTTCTCCGCCATATGAAGTATAACTATGCCAATTTTCACACTCCTCCATGCCAGCATATTGCTTAAAAAGGGAACTAAAAATTTACATGCACGTATTAATATTAAGATCAGTTAAAATCAGTTAAAAATTAGAATTTAAACCGGTAGTATAAACATTTATACTAACATTTTTAATCAAAGTTGTTGTTGCATAAATTACAAGGTAGTGGCTTAAGTTTTCAAATAAAAATCTTTGTCTATTATTTCTAAGCATATTTTTGTGCATCGAAAAGCTTCTTTTCACATCTACAGATATGATAGAAGCAAATTTAAATGCTGATATATCTCCTGCACTGTATTTTAAGGACGTATTTTTGGTAGAACAACTTAATACTCTGCAATACATTATTTTTATCTATAACTTGCTTAAACTTAAGCTGAATACTATGAGAAGTATCGCAATTAAGAACATTATTTATTGCTCTAACCGTATCTAAAACTACCTGTATTTGCTCATGAAGGGTTAGTCCAGATGTCTGCAGTTTCTTAATAGAATTCACAATAAATCCATAATTAGAGGAAATGAAAATTAAATCAGCCTTTGTTTGAGAACTTTGTAAGGTTTTTTTTTTTTTAGCAATATCAATAGATAAGGCGTCTTCACTGCTTGAAGCTTCAATTATTTCTAAAATTTTTTCATAATGATTGTGTTTGAAATTATTCAGGCTCAAGATCAAATGTTTTTACTTTAAATAATGCAAAAACAGTCTAATTAGAACAATCTGTGATACTAGTTGTTAGGTTAAACTGTGATTTTTTAAAATTGTAATTATTTATTAAATTTATTAAAATTTTGTGTCGTGATGTCCAGTTTTTTATACAAATTTAATACTTGACAATGTAATAAAATAAAATCAAATAAATAAAGTTCACACTCCAGAAGAAGTTGAAATATCGTCAACGAAACGTCGAGTGAAAAGGATGTAATAATTTGAATTTTTTTTTATTATCATCTTAATATTTAATGGACCATAATTAGCCCGAAAAAATAAAAAAAATCTCATAAATAATATTGGTCACAAATAAATCTTAATTGGCACATTTGTTTCAAAAAATTTATCTATATTCTGACAGGTTATACAGCCGTTTCGGGAAGATTCACCAACCCTCAGCAGTAACCAAAAGCAGTAGCTAGTTTGTTTGGTAAACAGTTAAATTAATGTACATTTGCTGAAAATAACCAAATGCGAATTCAAACAAAAGTTATACTATTTAAACCTCTTCTAATATAACAAACTAAAATATAGAACAACTTTGAAACAAATATGTTTGTATACGAGTACACATTGCATACTAAAGGGTGTCCCAACAAGAACGCAATTTTTAAATTTTAAATAAAACACAGATATTTAAAAAAAAATCTTGAAACTTTATTATATCGTAAAGTAGACAGAATGAGGTTATGTACGGAACAATACATCATGCAGTTGGCCGCCGCGGCTTTGCTGGCATGCACGCAATCTTTTAATGAAATTTTCAATGACCGTTTTGCATAAATGCTGCGGTATTTCATTAATGCAGCGTCCAATTTCCTCTTTTAAGGCTTGAGTCGTCGTCGGCTTATTCGCGTAAACCATCGACTTCAAAAAACCCCCAAAGAAAAAAATCTAATGGTGTCAAATCGCACGATCTAGGCGGCCAATTCTGATCTCCAAAACGCGAAATAACATGACCGGGAAATGACTGATGCAGCAATTGAATTGTTTCTCTGGCTGTATGACATGTGGCGCCGTCTTGTTGGAACCACGTACCCTCCACATTCATTTCTTCAATTCGAGGCAAGAAAAAACTGGTTATCATTTCACGATACCGAACACCATTGATTGTTTGCGCTTGACCTGCCTCATTTTCATAAAAAAAAGGTCCAATGATTCCTCCAGCCCAAAATCCACACCACACAGTGACACGTTGAGGATGCATTTGCTTCTCGTGAATCACTCGAGGATTTTCCTCACCCCAAATGCGACAATTCTGCCTATTGACGAAGCCATCAAGATGGAAATGGGCCTCGTCACTGAAGATGATTTTAGCGGCAAAATCAGCATTTTCATGTTGTCTCTCCAATACCCAATTAACGAACTCCCTTCGCTGTCCATGGTCAGCTGGCTCCAGTTCCTGAGTCAATTGAAGTTTGTATGCATGAAGATGCAAATCTTTCGTCAAAATTCGCTGCATAGTGGATTTGGAGACACCAATTTGCTGAGCTCGGTGTCGAATTGAGGTGGATGGAGTTTGAGCGACATCATCACGTACAGCTGCGACATTTTCGGTCGATCGACCTGGTCGATGGCGCGTTGTTGTCTTTACATCACTAACAGACCCAGTTTCGGCAAATTTATCTATTAATCTCTTTACAGTTGACTCTTTTGGAGCATTATTGTGACCCCAAATTGATCGCAATTTGCGAACTGTAGCCGCAAAACTTTCACCATTTTGGTAAAACAATTTCACAATGAGAATGCGTTGTTCATTCGTGTAGCGCTCCATTTTTACTAACCTCATACCTTCTACTAGCAAACAATAACAATTGTTCAAATGTCAAACAATGACACTTCGAATGTTGCCAGATTTAAAAATTGCTTTCTTGTTGGGACACCCTTTACAATGTACATGTTTGTTTTTGTCTTGAAAAAATAAGAAGAACAATTTGTTTGTGCTAAACTTACTTATAGCATTAACGGCGTGCCCTCTATATTTTTAATTTTATTATTTTTTATAAAAATAAAAAATCTCAATCATTAAAATGATAAAGATCGAAAATAAAATTTTTTATTTTTATAAAAAATAATAAAACTTTTCATAATTATTTGCATAATAGTTAATTGCCTCAAGCCAATTTCCCCATCGAGTTATAATTGGCTCAGGAGGCAGTGCTAAATCCGGATGCTTTTAAAAATACTTTTTTTTACATTTGAAATTACAGAATTTACACTTTCACATGAAGCTCGTATGCGTTCAAACACTCGATTAAGGCCATGGACCACACAGGCAATATGGGTTATCTAAGGATAAAATACTTCAATATTCTTCGCTGCTTTTTCATGTAGGAAGCAGCATCCGTCAGTTAAATCGAATTTTTATTTATACTATCTCCCAGAATTTTAATAGAGTCACCAAAAAGTCGAGCAAATGTGGAATGATTTATTTTTTCTAGCACTGCGGCATTTAATAAAAATATTTTACTTGCAATTTCTTCCTCATTGCTTAGAATCCCGATGATTACGTTTGAGACTCTCCTTCCTGTTACATCGGTGGTTTCATCAATTGAAATCCGTAGATACTGATTTTTAACGCATTTAATTATTTTTTCAATGCAGTTGTTGTAAAGATTTTCAACATATTTTGTCCGAAGTGTTGATCCTGATGGAACTTTTAATTCCATATATTCTTTAATAAATGTTCGTAAATTTACATTTCGAATTTTAAGCAAAGGAATGTCTGCTGCAACAAAAGCTGCGCACAGTTTCTCTGGAAATAGGGAATCCTTTGAAACTTTTGTAGAGTCAACAAGAAATAACTGAGAATTTTCTTTTTCTAGTTTTCGTGTTTTTAATAAACAATGATTTGTACTCTCTATGTGCTGCTTTACTAAAAATGCTCTATCTGCTGATATAGATTTGTTACAAACAGTACAGAAAAGCACTGTTCCATCGGTTTTAAAGTCCGGAATTTCTTTAACGATGTTTCTTAATTTTGATGTCTGAGATGTCTTAGGTTTTAGCATTTTCTGAAAAGATAAAACTTATTGACAAAACTATAAAATTGTTTGCTTTTTAAATTGTCTGCTTTTTAGTGGATTTATAACTTTTTTTTTATTAAGAGGTCAACAAAATAAATATCACTTCAATATTACACCTTTGTTTGTTTGTTTTGGCTTTAACAAAATAAAAAAAAAAAAACTCGAAAAGTAGAGCTTTTTAGTATATATAGCTATCCCCTTTTTAATACTTTGTTGTTCTTAGCAGAGTTACGAGACATTTTATACTCACAAGAAAACGAAACCAAAGCAAACATTAGAAAATACACTTAAAAAAATACACAAAAAAAAAAAATAAAAAATACTTAAAAAAAATTATAAAAACAATTGAAAATATGATCTTATGCAAAAATATGCTCAGAAAATAAGCTTTTATGCAAAAATATGCTCTTAAAACTAAAATATGCAAAAGTATGTTCTTAAGACTAAAATATGTAAAAATATGCTCTAACTAATCAATGCCAGATTAGGTTCAATCTTCTGAAATGGATAAATACCTTATCCATTTATCAATACAATGCACTGGAAAAAACATGATACTGCATATTTTTGGTTTCCCTGATCATAATCATTTTAATAGGTTTTTATTAGGTTGCAATATTTTGACATTGGATTGTTTGTTATTAAAAAAATAATTTTTGCATAAATGTACAAAATTTTTTGTAAACTAGAACAATGTTAAGGAAAGATTAATTTATGTTATGTGTTAATAATATTGTAAAGTATATTTACAGAAATGTGCAAAGTTTAGGCGCTATTACGCTCGAAGTTTACTGCTGCGTATGAGTGATTTGAATATTAATATAAGAAAATTAATTATACGTTTCGTTAAATTGTTCTTCATTGAATAACAAATCGTTTGACGGGAACATTTGTGATTTTAAAAATTGTTAAATTTAGCTTAACTGGCAATACATTTACGCCTAAACAAATCTTCAAAAAATCTTGAAAAATGATATAGTGACTTTCAACAAGTAAGAGTGTTAAATTCAATATCTTTAATATCCTTCCCCAGTGTCTTAAACTTAATATTATAACCGCTGTTTCGTACAGTTACCATTTTAATACAATTGCCGATATCTAATCTTTAAATTCTAATAGCGTTTAGATTTAAATTTGAAGTTAATTGCTTTTCGTTCTTGATGAGCACATATTATAATTTCTATTTTATTATCGTTTTGTAGATAGAATCAACTTCTATCTGAAAAATTGCGTTATTTTTCTATTATTAGGGTAGAAAAACTATTAAGATCTCTTCGAAAGAGACCAAAGGGACATACTTTTTTAACGTTTTGGAATATACTTTGCAATGTTTTGAGAGCTTAAAAATTATGTGATATTTCAGAAAAAAAAACGCGTATGTCATAAAATCAAAATGTTCAGGGGAGCCAAAAAACGTTATATTTGAAATTATGGGCTCGATATAAAATTTCTAGAGCTTTTTATTTAACAGTCCTGTAGATATGGGCAATAAATACTCTATGTAAAATTTTGAGTCAAAAATCTTCAGAGGAATATATCCTAGAGAAGGACGGAAAAACAATAAGTAAATAACACTTAAAGTGTGTGCAGATAAAACAACTTATGTCGACAAACGTCGTTTTCTTTGAAAAAGAAAACTACCAATGCAATCACCCATGCAGACATAAGTTGTTGTTGCTTGAAAAATTGATTTTTTTGTTCGTCGACAAAAAGTTAACGGGAATTAAGGTGAGAATATATATTAATAAAAATACTTTATTAGAGTTATTAACAGTTACGTCAATTGTAAATAAATCTGATTTTAAACAGTTTTATATGGAATTAAAGTAGAGTATCATCTTTTTTTTTTTAGAAATGAAAAAAATAATAAATATAACTTATTAATATATATATGTGAGTGAACGAAATTTTATGAAACTCACGCGACCATTACTAAAAAAAATTTAACATACTAACAACAACAACAGTAACTCAAATAAGAAAAATAAAGAAGAAAAGAATATAAAATACCAAATTTCTTTGTATATGAAAATTTTTATTTTTTACGTAAAACTTAAAACATGGAAGTTGTACTTTTTTTATAAAATAATATAAGAACAAACAACCTAAAACATTTGTAGTTCCATTCCATCAAACATAAAAAATACTCTTTATTTGGAACATTACAAATAAAACAACAAAAATATTTTTACAACAAAAATCTTAACAAAAATTTTTTTAACTATTAGTAAGTTAAAATACCTGAAGTTGATGGTTCCATCAGAAAATGTTTACTTTTAACAGTTTTAAATAAAAAAAAATTAACTTGATATCTGTTAAATTTCACTTTTTGCAACTTCTTGCAAAAGCATGAAAAACTGTTCTAGTTTGACACTTCTCTGTAGAAAAGTATGTATGATTGGTACCAGTAGCGATTAATAATTTTATATACTGTAACCTGGTACCAAAAATTATAAGGAAACTTGTGTTTTAAAAAATCAATTAAGCGCCACTTTGAACATGATTCAACCCAATGTGCGTCTGTAGCACATCTTAAACAAAACATTTTAAATTGTCCGGGTGACACCGTAAACTCGCTTCGGACACATTCTAAAACAAATCACCATTTTAATCTTCACTATAGTAATTCAATTAATATCTTTGAAGTTATAACAAAGATGAAAACTAATAAAAACCCAGGTTATGATAATATATCATCAAAATTTATTAAGAAATGTCGGGAAGAATTAACACCAATTTTAGTTCATATTTTCAATTCTACGACCAATACTTAAGTATAGCGAAATAGTTTAAAAGTATATAGAATGGTGCCCATACCCAAAGAGGTTAATGCATTAACGGTTTATAAGTTTCGACCAATTGCTGTTCTTTCTTCAGTTGATAAAATATTTGAAAAAATTATATATTACAAATTTTATTGTACCTTGAAAAGAATAACTTATTGTGCTGTCGCAAATGTTGTAAGTTGTATCTGCCAAGGTTCTAGTGGAGTGGCTGGAATGTTGTTGTTGTTGATCATCAAGTATTGTTAGATAAACTAACATATTATGGCATTCCAGGGCCAGAACTTTTGCTGTTTAAAAACTATTTCTCTAACAGAAAACAGTACGTAGAAATTAAGAATATAAAAAGTTTTATCGGCTCGGTGCAACATGGTGTTCCGCAGGGAAGTGGTTTAGGACCGTTACTATTTTCAATATATTTGAATGACTTACAAGATTTTGGTTTAAGTGGAAAACTTTTTATGTTTCCGGATGATGTCTGTGTATTTTATCCTTGCAAGAGTGATGTGGTACTAAAAATTAATATAGGAAAGGACATAACTTAAATAATGGAATATGCACGGCTAAATCGATTACTACTTAACTCTGATAAAACTAAATTGATTACATTTAGACCTCATGCTTCAAGCATTAACCCTTTCACGACCAAACCTAAACTGCTGGAAAAATTTTTTTTTCTGGATTCGTACTTAACGACCCAACATTTCTAAACAGAAGTGTCGTCAAAAATATTTTTTTAAATTCCTTCAAGGAAAAAATCCATGGGACATATATCTCCCATTGGTCGTCAACGATCAAAATTAGCAACCAATTAACTCCGCTCAAAGCAAGTCGGTGATTTTTGTTTTAATTTTTTACATAAATAACTGTAGTTTTGGTTTTGTATTTGTTGTATATTTTTAAATATAGATCACAGAGAATAGATTACTACTTTTTTAGTTTGTAATAAAAATGGAAAGGAAAATCGTTCGTTTTGTAAAAACCTTTTTGTTTCACAAAAAACTGTAATTGCTTCGAAGATTACCATAATTGATTTTGTATTTTTGAGATATTTAACACATATTATTTATAGTTAAATTAATTGTTGACTTAATATTATGAATTTTTTTAAATTAAAAAAAATATAAAATATAATAATGAATAATAAACCGATTCCAAATATTTTGATGTTTCTGTGAACCAGAAATACTGGTCCATGTTATATCAAAATTTTAATGTTTTTACTTCTATAACGTCCGAATTAATGATATCCAAATATGATTAAGAAAATAACATAGTTTTCAGAATTTTGGGGTCACCGTCTTAGATCCGGAGAACACATGTGCCAACTTTATTGGTATTGTCTAAAAGCTAAAACTATCATCTGTCGACTCAAGTCAGCTTTAAAAAAATCGGTTGGAAAATGTGGAAAATATAAGAAAAAATAGAAATGGGACATATATATCCCATTGGTCGTGAAAGGGTTAATTGTAAATATTGATAGAAATTCTGTTCATATGATGGATATAAAATATAGAATTGCACCGGCAATTGATATGTTCAAATTCAAATATAAATTAAATGAAAAGGCCAAATTTTTAATATATCAATTCTTAATACATTCCCATTTTAATTATTTAGCGATTATTTATGCTTATAATAGAAATACCAACGTGCTAAAATATATGCAAAATAAAGCTTTAAAAATCATTTACAATTTACCATTAACTTATCCAACTGTTGCAATATAAGGGTAAAACATTTACTAATTTATGATTGCATTGTATTCACAATGTTGGGCATACTGCCATACCATTTCTACAAAATCTATATTATTGTAGCACACGCAATAGATCGAATTTCAGAATTCCTAGATATAGATTGGAAATAAGTAATCAACTTATATACTTGAAGTTCTTAAATCCATTGATCTAATTTCAACGTTTAAATCCTCTTGTTAAGAATATATTTGTGACACATTTGAGACGCTTCTATCATAAATTCAGTTATATTTAAATATCTCATGTGTAACATAAAAAAACTATTTCAATTTTATATATCTAGAACTTGTATCTGTACATTTATGAATTAAATTTATCATATATGCCAACTTACCTCAATAATGCCTTTAGGGCGCTGACGTCAACATAAATATGTGTATATTGTTATTGTACAAATAAATATTAATAATAATAAAAAAAAAAAATCGAAAATAGAATCTGCATCCAATTTAACATATTGAGTTTAATTACATTAATGTTAAAAAAACTCCTCCGTAATTGAAATACTTATCAGCACATATCAGGGAATAAAGGAATTATTTTAGCCCGAACAACATTTGCCGGGTCAACTAGTAAGAAATAAAAAACAACTGATAAAATCCACTTCAAAGGTTATCATTCAAAAATTTGAATGTGTTACACGAGAGTTACAGAATATATGTGTATACTGTTTAAAAGCAAGTATTGCCCTAAGGAATTATTTTTGTCAAGTCCACGGGAGATATTTTTTTAAATAATTTTTCTTACGTTTTACTAGGTTCGAGGTAATTTTATAAGAAAAATATTAGAACCTGACAAAAATTAAAGAACAATATTAAAATCTATTTAATGGGATATGTATTTAAAATGCTTAAAGTTTCTATTCTGAGAGTTTTTGTACAAAACAAATTTTTGGAATTCATCAAAACATGATAGATTGTATGCAAGTTAAGATATGGCTTACCACACCTTAATATAAAAAATTCTTTTATCACACTCGCAAACCATTTTACGCGCGCCGAATAACTGTCATATAATTCGTGGAAGTATACATACCTATTTCCGCTATCGTACAAACATTGTACTTTTTTCATTCTTACATATTTCAGCATAACCGCTATCGCATAGATTTCAAAATGCCACAATACAAAGTGTGACACCTGCGTTGCATTTTTGCAGACGATTTCCATGGAACTCAGAAAATCGTTGTACACGCCAAATAGTCGATACAGACGTCGCACAGTGGCGCCATTTGAGTTTTTTCGTTGCAAAAATCATATCTCTTGAACCGAATAACATAATTGAACAGTTTAAACAGCATATGATAGATAACTGTTCAGCCTATGAAATGAGCGTTTGGAAAGGGTTCGGGTTATCAAAGTCAAAATTTGTAGAAAAATCAATTTTATGGTAACTAAAAAAAATAATTTTTACATTTTTAGATTGTTTTTATTTTTTTTCTTTAGGGTTTTATGTTTTAAATTATTACCCAACAAACTAAAAAAAAATTACTTCTTTTTTAAATTAATTTTTTTAATTTTCTGTAAAATATTCATCACAATTCGTAAGAGAAGGTATATCAAAATCATTTCTAAACTATAATTATTTTCTAACTCTATTCGTGACTTCACATGTGTTCTGCAATCTATATTTTTTATAAAATTTGTTAAGAGACTCCTGTGCTTCTTCAGAAAGCTCTCCAATTGGCAAAGAGTAGTACTCAATTATATCTTTGCCATGCGCCAATATTTTATGGACGGTCGGGGTCAACTTCTTCTGTGGATACATTTCTACTAAAAGAGATGCAGTTTTCGATGCATATTCTCCATATTTTGTAGAATTGACATTTTCTTTGCAGTTTAAAACATTCAAGATCGTTCCCAATCTTTTCACGATTTGATTGTCAATTCCAGTGATTCTAGTTACTGCCTCATCATTTTCAAAAAATCTCCTAGAAGTGTTTCCATCGTTTGAGTTACCGTATCCGTGCTTGGGACAGTCTACTTTTAGTCCAACTTGTTTAAAAAAGCATCCTGTATTTGCTTCTTTCTGATCTTTTCCTTATCCTTTATTGATGTATTTTCATCGAAGTTTTCCTCCTCTTGTGGTAGGGTATACGCCAGTTTTAGCAAAAACTCCATACCCTTTACCCTTACGTGCAATGGTGACATTCCATATTCGTAATTCTCCTCGTTTGTAGAATCGTTTAAATTACCAAAGTTCTTCTGACTCTTTTTGCAAATCGGGCATGAGAATGTTGAGGTTATTCTTGTCAGTTCGTTTACGACTTTTCCGTCAACCATGGTCAGGTGGAACTCGTAATTGCATTCAATATATTTTCCTTCTCCAATTTGCAGCTTTGTTGGCTTAATCTTGCTTATTTGTTCTTCAATGTCCTTCACCGTGGTCCTTATGAGTTCTACCGATTCCCTTGCAAACTGAAACATTATTGGTCGGCAATAATGCACTGATGACGGACGTGGATTTTTCCAGTGTATGGAAACATCAGATTTTAGCCGCAAAGGAACAACAGATGCCATAAACATATTTCCGTCCGATATTGTAGCGTCATCGGAAGATATCCTTTGCTTATAAACGCTTTGTCCGGATGATCCATCGTAGCCCCATTTGCTGATCAATGTCAGTTTCTCAGGAAAAATTTTCACCTCATTTTCAGGAAGACTCTCCAACAACCGTTTTGCTGTATGGCCCATGAGATCCTGCAGATTGGCTTTCACAGAGACTTCCGTAAACTCCGTATGCAGTGGTCATGAATTTATTTTGGCTTGCGTAATATGCTTGTATCCTGGTAAAACGTCAGCCCCGTGTCACATCAAGGATGCCCGTAGTATCTAATATTTTTCTTTGGAAAGTTGTAAGTCCATAAACAAGGCCAAGGCTTCTTCGGAACCATACTTTTTAATGTGTGCGTTTGTGGGCGTGGGAATGCTTTCCTTAATCCTTTTTAGTCGCAGTGGGCTTGCATCAACAACAGATTTTGTAATCTGCGACCTAACTCTTTCACTATCCTTTGTATATTTAATAGACAGCGCGTCCGATAAATGCTTCGTGGTCAAGTCATTGGTGGCATCGGCAAGTTTCCTCTTTCTTGTGAAAATTGAACCCTCCTCAATACTTTTTTTTGGCCTTCCTTTTGCTCCTCTGGTTGATGTGGTGGGTTTATCTACTGACAATATATCTAGGATGGTGTCTTCATTAAGCCAGTCCTCGTATTTGCATATATCAGATAAAAATTATTTTTTATAATTTCGCTTCTCTCAATATTTCCGTATAAGCTATCAAGTTCTTCTGAAGCAGATTCCGTGAAAAACTTTGGTGTGGTTGACCTTCTAAATAGTTCAAATAATTATACCCTATACCACTATGTGGTTTGGGTATAATGACTTTGTGCTGCTGTTTGTAACAACCAAAAATATTTGACCTAGACCCATCTTTAATTATACCGATCGAATCAGAATTACTTTCTGAGTTGATTTAACAATGTCCGTCCGTCCGTCCGTCCGTCCGTCCGTCCGTCCGTCCGTCCGTCCGTCCGTCCGTCCGTCCGTCCGTCCGTCTGTGTGTCCATGTAAAGCTTGTAATCAAACTGCAGGTCGCAAATATGAATATATTTTGATGAAATTTGGTATATGAACTTTCATTGGACATGGGATGAACGCTATTGAAATTGGTGAGAATCGGTCCATGTTCAGACCTAGCCCCCATACAAATTACCCATATGAAATCGACATAAATTGCCATAAGATCCAAATTGTCATATAGATCTTACTCAAATTGGGTTTGTATGCGTTCATTACATCCACTAATGAGTAGTCCAAAAATGATCCCTTTGACCCCATATAGAGCTGCTTCCCGATCTTCAGTTAAATCTATTAAAAAACAAAAATATTGCACTGATTCTTCTCAAATTTTGTTTGTACATATTTTTGCAAAATACAAGAGACTTTACCAAACAAGATCAGGATCGGTCCATTTTTGGACCTAGCCCCTTTATAGATATAGCATCCGATATGAACTTTTTTATATCTGCAGCCAAAAAAATTAATAAAAATTCTACTCAGATTTTTTTGCTTATTTTCTATGTCCAGTTAGTTGGGCCTAAGAGATTGGGTTTCTAAACGCATGGTATAGGGTATCGTATAGTCGGTCTAGACCGACTATAATTTTATACTTGTTTTAAATTGTTCAACGCCATGTTTTCAGTTCTTAAATTGTTGAACGCCATGGTTTCAGTACTTGTTGCGCCAACTTTCAGTCGTAGACTAATCCAGGCATTATGCTTATTTTGCAATATATAGACTTATGCTACCATGCCTAAAAATTTACCTGTTCCCTCTCGTGTCGAAATAAGATTTTTTGTGCATCCTGTGTCTGTAACAGGATATTGGGAGTAGACTTTGGCAGAGGCTCACAGGTAGACAACCGACTTAAAATGCAATTTTCAAAGTATTAGATCAAACTACTTTCAGTCAAAACATGTAAGGGATGTACGCCATATAATTTCTGCAACCATGTCTTTTTAACCTTTTTTTCCTCTAGAAGCCAAACGGGCACGTACGGGCAGATAGAGCCTTTTAAATCATGTAAAGAAATAATCAAAGAACATGTTTTGCAAATATGGAAAATATAGAAAAATATATATTTTTTTTATTTTCCTTCAAAGTTGAAAAATAGTGAAAAAACGGATAGTTTTTAAATAGTGATTTACCAGGAGAAACACAAAGCAAACAGTTAATTTTTTTTATCATTATACATTTAGTGAATACGTCAATCAACACAAACAAAAAATAAGGCCATTCGTTACCTATTTTTCGTGATATTACACCTGAAATCGCAACAAATTGAATAAAAATTGTGTGTTTTTTTGAAAACCGAAAGTCGGTCAACTTTGAACGTTTATATCTTCTAAACTAAAAATGTGATATTATTAAGGGTAGCATATTTGAAATCTTTGAAAAGTTTCCTATAACATGGGTTTATTCAAAACTTCGTCGGCGCACACGAAAATTTTGATTTTTGCAACCTCATTTGCTCTACGAGCGCCACTGTGAGTCGGCACATTTATTAAACATAAAATTCTCGTTAAAATTGATTCCAACAATAATTTTTACTTTATATTTTTATACAATTATTTCTCTTAACATATTAAGCTTGCTTTACTCTTTATTTTTAAATCAGTTGTCTCTTTAGGCATACTCACAAATATTTTAACAGAACTTTTGTAAAACATCTATAATATTAATGGGCTAGGCGATTTCTTGTGATGATGTTTTGTTCTACCGTTTTATCCCGATTTTGACCAAAAGTATATTATTTGAAAGGTGTTTCTTTTTAGCCTATTTGCAGACTTACAGATTTTAAAATTTTTTCCTTTATTTTGAGTAAATTGCATTTAAATTTGCTACTAATACATACATAAATTTTTTAATGTGTTTGTAATAAAAGTAAGTTTGTTTTTTGTGTTGATTTGTGAATTGGCTATAATTATTAGCATACCTTTAGGGTCTTTATTTAATGGAAAAAAGAAAATTCCCTAGAACTTGCGCTCGAATTTCGAGGGCTGGAATCTGATAGTATACATAAATATAGAACATTAAATAAAGAAGGGTTAGTTCAAGTTTGAATTTTAAAATAGTAACTTTAAAATTTTTTCTTTTATAAAAAATTAAGGGATCTAATTAATTTGCACAATAAATTTGAAATGAGGAAAAGTGAAAATTTTTTCAGTAGAAAAAATTTATTACATTTAACGTGATTTTTTAAGTTTTTTTGATTTTGTTTTTAATGGTGCTTTGTAGAGGGGAATATACCATATACATATTTCTAAAAACCATTACTACTCTGTGTTCTTAATTAGATTGGTTTCTGGCATTGAGACTTCGTCAGTGACTGTATTAAACATTGTAATAATTGTTATGTTATAATTGATTAGATTGCTTCAATATGTAATTTTTCTAATTAGGGCAGCCGTGACGTTTGAACCTGCATCAATCTCGCATACACTCGCACTTGCACTTTTTGTACTTATCCCTTTCACGACGGAACCTAAACTGCTGGAAAATTTTTATTTTTTTTGTGGATTCGTACTTAAAGACCCAACATTTCTTATGAAAAGTGTCGTCAAAAATATTTTTTTTTTTCAATTCCTTCAAGGAAAAAATCCGTGGGACATATACTATATATCCCATTGGTCTTCAACGGTCAAAATTAGTGAGCAACTAATTTACTCAGCTCAAAGCAAGTCAGTGATTTTTGTTTTTATTTTTTACATAAATAACTGTATTTTTGGTTTTGTAGTTGTTGTAAATTTTAAATATAGATCACAGAAAATCGATTACTACTTTTTCAGTTGGTACTAAAAATGGAAAGAAAAATCGGACAAACGCAATATGTTCCTTTTGTAAAAAACCTTTTTGTTTCACAAAAAACCTTAATTGCTTCGAAGAATACCATAATTGTTTTTTGTACTTTTGAGATATTTAGAATGGCCCTTTTTCTAAGTCTTTTTATTTATAGTTCAATAAATTGTTGATTTAATATTATAAATTTTTTCAATTTAATAAAAATATAAAACTATTTTTGCATTCGGTCTTCGATCTTCGCTGGCTATCGAACATCGACTATCGAATGTCAAATTCGTATTATGAGCTGGCAGCACGGTCACAATTTTGCTTTCGATGCTGGATGGCAGTTTGTAAAAGTTATTTAAAATATAAGTTGCAAATTATTTTAATTTCATGAGATTGATCTACCTTTTGTGCATTGCCGCAGTTCATCTGTAGTAGACAACAATTCCATAAACGCCTCCTTGCAGTCGAAAATTTGCTATGAATCTTTAAACAATTGGTACCCTTGTTAAAACCTCGCATACTCGCGTAGTGGAATCCTTTTCCAAAATGTTGGAAGCATCTCTCATGACGAAGCATTCATCTTCATCAGTCGATCATAGAACTATAATTCCATGTTAATAAATAATTATTTTTTCTTTAATAAATTTGTAAACAGACAAAAGTTTATTTATAGTGCCAGCTGATAAATATGTACTATTGTGAATAATCCAATTGAGTGAAATTCACAATAGCGCTATTTTATAGAATGTGCGCCAAAATACCAAATGAAAATTCGTTCGATCAGTTAATTCGACCACAATCGAAAATCGAAATTTGCTCATAATATGCACCTATAAAACATCTTTTTTTTTTACCATTGATGATCAATTGGACATATATGTCCCGTACTGAATTTTGTTGAATAATAAACCGATTCCAAATATTTTGGTATTTCTGAAAACCATAAATACTGGTCCATGTTATATCAAAATTTTAATGTTTTGGGTTCAATAACGTCTGAATTAAAGACATCCAAATATGATTAAAAATATAACATAGTTTTCAGACTTTGGGGTCACCGTCTTAGGTCCTGAGAATACATGTGCCAACTTTTTTGGTATTATCTGAAAGCTAAAACTATCCTCTGTTGACTTTAAAAAAATCTATTGGAATATGTGGATAATATAAGAAAAAATAAAAATGGGACATATATATCCCATTGGTCGTGAAAATTGTTAAAATACGGACATTTTTCTAGTTTTTAAGAAGAAACTGCTTACATCTAAAATGTTGCAAAAAAGTAACGTAAATCGGATTGGTTTTTATTTTTATTATCAACTATAAAAATAGTTATATTATTTTTAATAAATAAATAGGTACTTTTTAAAGAAACTTATCTTTTTTTTATACTTTTCTACTGGCAAATTCTTATATTTAAAGCAAATGCTACAAACGCAGTGACCGCAACAACAACAACAATTACAGATACCTCATACAAATTACAAAATTTATAATAACAACAATAACAAGAACAACATAGAAGTATTATATGTATTCAAGATTTTTTTTTTACAATTTTATTAAAATCTCGGGACCTATGTAACTGATTTTAGCGATTTTAAACAGCAGCCTGTTCAGAGTGTCAAAAAATTATTTCAACTAAAAATGAGCAAACCAGCTGATCTTTTGAGGGCGTAATCCTGATTTTAATAAAAGGACAGACGGACATCGCTATATAAACACCGCTTCTTATAAGGATCAAGAACATGTTTTTACCGTATTGCATACCGTATTGTATTTACTTATCGAACCGGAGTTTTCTACAAATTATGACTTTATTGACAAATTACGATTTTAGTTACTGTTCCTTAACTTAATGAGTTTGGGACTGGTTATCCTAACCTTCGGCATAAACGATGAAATAAAATTTCCACCATTAACACCACAAGTGCCAGTAAATAACCAAAAATTAAAAAAAATATTGAGCCCGAGATATGTTCTATAGTAAGTTTTTGGGGTGAATGCTTCGGTTTATAGCCTGAGGCAAGTTTGATCAGCATATCTTGGACTTGATGATCCAGATATTTATGGCTGTGCTGGAATTAAAGAGAAAACTATAGATCAATAGATTTTAAATTTGTATTAAATCATAAATACCTGTTTTTCCCAATAAATATATATGCCCGTCTCTAAACAATATGAAATATGGCGATTCAATAAGGGCATAAGAGGCCAACCTCTTATGGAAACTGCACGAGTCCAATCAAAATATAAATCATCTTTAGGGACCTAAATAGGTTTTCGAAAAATTTTATTGTTATTACATTAAAGTCCTCAAACTAGTTTTTGTTTTTTACAATTTTTGTTTCCAAGGCTGGCACTGTTATATAATCGCCAAATGAAAATGAACCACTGTAGGTTCTCTCCACACCCAAACCATAGTTATCTTTAAAACTAGCATTATACAAAAAATCATGATCTCTTACTTCAAAATTCATGGCTAAACGTTGTTCCATTGGCAAGTCGGAATTTTCCACTGTATGCAGCCAAATTATTGAAGGAGCTGCCCATTTCCAACCTGTCAGTGACCATTTGTACATTGTGTCTACTGGTTCTCTAAATAATGGCATTGTTAATAAAGATTTCAATTGGCCACTGTAGGTATTTTCCAAAGTTATGGTAGCACACAGAAGGAAAGCTAAGAAAATCCTAGAGGCAACACGATGCAGTCTAGTAAAACAAAAGCTGGCATTATGATTTATCTTCGGATATTCTATAATTAAGTTACACTGTATCTACTGATGGTTGTTGTATAAATACTGCAAATATATCGAGCATCGTTTTTTCAAAATTTTTAATACTTCCAGTCTTATTTCTTTTTGCCGAGTATTTGATAAATTGAAACATCAGGGAACACATGATCAGTGTAATAATCAGAAGAATCCAGAGGTGTGTAGAAAATGGCATAATATTTATTCGCCAGCGTGGATATTGTCTAATAATGGGAATTTATTTGAAAAAATTTTTAAGTATATTCAAAAATTATTATTATTATTTTTTGTATACATACGCTGGCCCAGGACCTAATATAGTAACAGCCGATCTTGCTATGAACTGGGAGGTTTCCGTAATATCATTATACCAATTATAAACACAACCAATAGCCAGCTCGGTATATTGTTTGTATAGATCGCCCAGCATACCTTCAGCAGATCCATTTTCATATATAATTCCCCAATTGTCAGCAGCATCTAGCCGTAGAAATATTTAGATGTTTAAATCAGATGTTGGTGTAATATTTTAAAATCACTCACATGGTTTTACCCTTAAATGACAATTACGCTTTTGACAAAATGTTGTTATCAGTTCAGCTTCCAAACCCACAAAGAATACAGTTTTATTGGGCCCCTTTGACTTTATGGAATCGACATTACCTTCTCCAGGAGGCTATATGAATTAGAATATTAGAAGTGTAGTTATAATTCAATACGCCATAAATCTAAGTTCAAATTTCCAACAAATTTTAACTTTTGCCGAAACACATGGAAATATCGGATATTCTCTATAATAAGGGGAAACATAAATATATCTATGTCCTGTAGTCAGTCTCGTCATTTTAGCATACTGGATGCTTTTTGGTCGTTGAGTATTAATAATTTAGAAACGGATTTAGCATCTGTTTTAAAAACAATTATTTTTAGCATCTTTTTTCAAATAAAAATAAAAATCAGTTGAATAAATATTCGTATCTTAAATATACGTAATAGTAGATAATGTTAGGCAGTATATAAATTGGGCTTTACTTATTACTAGCTGTAACCCGGTGTGCTTCGCTACCCTCTCTCCCCCGAATCGTATTGATAGGGCTCACGCAAAGTCCCAGTAGTGAATACAGTAATACAGATATATCACATTTAATATTAAGTTTGTATGGGGGTGCCACGCACATTTGTCCAATCCCGCCCATTTTTTTGATGACTACTCACGTTAATAATAGATGACCTGAGACAAATTTGCAAAGCTCTCTCTATCATAGTACTTAATATATACATATATTAAAAATTTAATTTGTATGGGAGGTGCCACGCCCACTAAAAATATTTAAAAAAATACAGCCTGTAGCAATTCCCATATCCGCAGTAAGACTCTGTGAAAATTTCAGGAAGATCAGATGAGTCGTTACGGAAATTAGCTCCTACAAACAAACAAACAAACACACATTACCTCTTTATTGTGCTAGTATAGATTATTAGTATATATTCTTTTATTTCGGTACTTGTTGATATACAATGTTTTTTGTTTTTTCATTCAACACAACAATTATCAACAATTATCAATACAACAATTATCAGATTTTCCTACCCTGGAGGTACATGTAGCTGCCCATGAGAAGAACATGGATTTTCCAAATAAGATTTGGCAACACTTAACTATTGGCCTTGAACTTAAAATATCATTTGGCCATTTTTTATTTTTTTAGCGATTTTTGATTTTGCCCATTTTTGATTTTGAAGATTTTTGTTTTTTGAGCGATTGTTATTTTTCGCGACTTTTGGGTTTTGCGATTTTTGATTTTGGCAATATATTTTCCACGACAAATCACATTGATAACTAATGTACTTGTCAAAAGACTGTCGCCCACTAATCTCATCCCGCCCAATTTTTATTGGACTACTCACATTAATATCTGATGGACTCGTGCAAAATGTCGAGTCTTTCCCTTTTATAGTACATCAGTTATATGATATTAGATATCTACTTTGCATGGGCGGTGCTACGCCCACTGCTTCGATCACGACCATTTTTTTGTTCGACTAATCATACAAAGAACATATAGGCTCACGCAAAGCCACAAAGCTCTCTCTTTTACAGTACTCCAGATATATGACATTATTTAGTTACTTTGCATGGGGGTGCCGCGCCCATTGGTATGAACCCGCCAATTTTTTGTTCGACTACTCATACTAAGAGCTGATGGTGTCGTGCAGTGTCAAAGCTTCCCTTTTTAGTACACCAGTTATATGATATCATATATTTACTTTGTAGGGCGGTGCCACGCCCACTGCTCCGATCACGCCCATTTTCTGTCTAACTAATCACATGAATAGCTTATGGGCTCACACAAACTTCCAAGACTCTTACTATAACAGTACTCCAGATATATGGTATTTATATATAATTTGTATAGCAGGTGCCACGCCTATTGGTCCGATACAGTCCATTTTTTGTCCAGCTACTTACATTCATAATGGGTGGCATCAGACAAATTTGAAAAGCTCTCTCTATCACAGTACTCGAGATATATAATATTGAATTATTACTTGTATGGGAGGTACCACGCCCACTTATCCGATCACGCCCATTTCCAGCGTAGCTTCTACTATTAACAATAGATGATCTGACACAAATTTGCAAAGCTCTCTCTATCATAGTACCCAATATATATGATATTAAAAATTTATTTGTGTGGGAGGTGCCACGACCACCAAAAATATTTAAAAATTTATAGCCTATAGCATTTCCCATATCCCATATCAGGAAGATCAGATGAGTAGTTACGGAGATTACCTCCTACAAACAAACAAACACACATTACCCCTTTATAATATAATATTATTTCAAAATTACATTTGAAATTCAAAATAAAATTTATTTGAAATTCGAAAGTAGTGTCCCTAGTGTTTTACGTGTGTGCCCGTCATGTTACCTTAACCTTACGACAAATGATGGTTAAGAAGTAGTGCTGATCTAAAACACTGTTGTTTTATGGGCCACATCACCCGGTTGAATGCAACTTTACATCGAGCTGTGCTCTTCCTGCTATTTAAATCTACCACAGCCACCACAGAACTCCCTGAAGGCCATTTCCAACAATGAATTTTAGCAAAAGTATACGCATACTTTTTGACTCCTCTAGAGCAACAAATTAATCCTCGCTTACCCCTTTTATTTTGTTAATCAACGATTTATACTCGTTTGCTACTTATGCCTTTGTCACTCCTCCTTCCAGCAATATCATCAGTACTGTTACTACTTCGACTGATGCCTCAACAGCCGGCCATCTGTTCCGTGTATGCTGTTGTTCTCCTTGTCTCTGTTAAGGACAGATCTTTCGTAATCATTATCTCTAGGGCTAATAGTTCCTTTGGTACCACATTATAGTCTGTGGGGCTGATGGTCCCTTATGTAGACAGTATATATAAGTTTGTTATTACGTTTGAAATAATTAGAAAAAAATGTTGATGTAGTGATGTCCGTTTGTCCGTCTGTGACAATCACGTTCACACCCTCATCGGTTTAGTAAAAATGTTTTATTGACGTACTGAGCAGTGTCTTGTTTAGAATAATCAAAATCAGTGCAATTGGTCCCGAAATATTAATGAAAACGAAATCAATGTGGTCGTTGTGCTTGTAGCATTTGCTTCATCAGTGTGTATGCATGGTTATACTGCATGCTTAGACCGGTATTGCCAAAGTATGTTTGTTGTAATAGTTTAGTGGATAAAGATAATTGTTGTGCAACAATATATGCAGCTACAAAGAAAACCAAAATGAGGCATAGACATTTTTGTGTTTACTTGCTTAATTTTTTTTTTTGTAAAAAAAACAACATGTGTATGGATCGCTGATAAGCAAACAAACAAAAATGAAATTGTTTGTGTTTATATTTATGTTTATTCAGCTAAAAAAGCACACAAATACCGAAAAATTATCTTTATTAACTAATATCATTGTAAAACATCTAGTTATTATAATGGGAAATCTACCTTTTCCTGTCTCTTAGTGTAGACAACCTTGGTTATAATATTGCGTTTAATATGTGGATGGTGGTGAACAAAGATTCGGCGCTGCCGAAATTATCACTGTTACTTGTTTTCGTTAAAAAAAACTTTCATTTAAAAATCAAAAAATTCTATTTGAATTAAAAAAAAATATCAGTATAACAAATTCCATAGAAAATTAAGAAAGTCTAATTGAACTAATTTATTAAGGCAACACTTTTTCTTAGAATTTTTTTAAATTACATATAGAAGATAGAAAGATTAAATAAACAAATATAAAAAAATGTGTAGTAGACTTATTATCAAATTTGTTTTGATGTGTAAACATCTATACGCGCAGTGCGGTAAATTTCTATTTCACAATACAATCACAAAAACAGCTTACATGTGAGAGTCACATCTTACGCGTAATATGTGACCATTAAGACAAACAGGTGTGACATATGATTATTTTGTGAAAAAATTATTATATGAAATAAGCTTTTTGTCGCTGTTTTCTGCATTTTACTTATTACCAGATGTTACACATCTCCCCTGTGATCGGACTCACATGATTTTTTTTTTCTTTAATTAATATTTTTATTAATAATTTTTTATTTTATGAAATAAAAGCTGATGATACTCAAATTAAAATAATCTTACCCATAAAAACGAAGTTTTTATTAAAGCTCTTTCTTTCCTTGTGCATATAAGTTTTGAATCTCTCCGTGACTGTGCGTGACTATGCGTGACTATGTCAAAGTTTATCTTTCTTCACAGCAAGTATATCGCCCAAGTTTCAGATTGATTGGATGAGGGGAAATGGAGTTCAAATCACTCCGTGACTGTGCGTGACTATGTGTGACTTTCTTAAAATTAATCTTTGGCCACAACAAATCTATGGACAAGGTTTCAGATCGATCGGATGAGGGAAGTGAGGTTTTAGTCTCTCCGTGACTGTGCGCGACTATGCGTGACTAAGTCAAGGTTAATGTTTTTTCACAGCAAGTGTATGGATCAAGTTTCAGGTCGATCGGATGAAGGGAAATGACATTTAGATCACACCGTGACTGTTCGTGACTGCACGTGACTAAACCAAATATATCTGCAGTCACAATAAAACTATGGGCCAAGTTTCAGATCAATTGGATAAGGGGGAATGGGGTTGCCCCACGACAGACAGACAGACAGTAAGAGTTAAAGAAAGAGTTTAAAAATTTCAATTTTTTGACTCCAGTACATTTTAAAAATTTTTTTTTTACAATACAGCATTTTTCATCTTATGGCAACACTTCTTCCACTTTTTCTACATCAATTGGTATACTTTTGAAAATCCCAAAATCATATTTGTATATAGTACTCTTACTCCACTTAATGAAGTTATTGTTTTTATACCCTATGTGATATTATACCGAATTTGTGCTGATGTCTATATCTACCAAAAAAATTTTTACCTGGACCCAACTTTTATTATACCAATCGATTTAGAATCACTTTCTGTGTCGATTTAGCGATATGCTTCCATAAATCCGTCTGTCCGTCCGTGCGTCCGTCTTAAACACAGCTTAAACTAGCAACAATATCAACAAAATCAAAATAGGTTTTCACTTAAATTATATAAATATGTATATTAGGCATTTCAAGACGTGGTTCGGCTTATTGTGACATTGGATCTTTAACTTTAGTGCGCAAAATTTGAGCTAAATGAGTTCAAATTTTAAATATGCATTTATATGTAAAAATTACAAAAAAAAAAAAAAAAATAATAATTTTTCAACAAAATTTTTATATTAATAGTTGCGTTTCAATTAAATTAATTAATAAACCGTAATTTAGGGTAAATTTTCTATGTAATGAAATAACAAAATCTATTATCGGTTGAAAAACAGCCAAGTTATATCAAGCTCCTCAGGCAATAAATGCGCAGCAGACCACTTGATTAAGAAAATCGAGCTCACATTTTTAAAGACACCGAAATAATTTACAACAACAACAATTTTGCATTTTCTGATCCCTAAATAATCATATGTAAGGTATTTTGCATCTGGCCTGTTGTTATACCGTTCTAAATTAATTTCAAAACGGTACGTATTTTTTAGCACTATTTCAAAATCTCCAATTTTACTTTTTCCAAAAATTTTGTTCAAGAAAATTTTAGAAATCAGCGATTGGACTTCAGGGTCTTATTAGCATAATATATGTGATTAAAAATGCCAAATATTGTAGTAATCCTGTTCTTAATTTGGCGAGGGCAGCATTTTTATTTCAGCGGATTTGAAGAAATATGTGATTTTTCATACTTTTTCAACTTTTAGGCTACATCTTTGTGGTGTTTTCATATTTCAAACATCTTTTATCAAAATATTATACTACTTGATATAGGTTCTCAATCTTGTAAATTAAAGTTAAATTGAAACACTATCAACTGTCCCTCTTTAAGTTCCAAAATTCAAATTTAAGGAGATTTAGATTTTACTAGGTGTCGATCCTAAAGCAATATTAATATTTATAATAAACATTTTTACTCAGTGCAATAACTGACGATGGTGGAGACACAACAATAGCTTTAAAAATTTTGTAAGAATATTTAATGTGAGAATTTTTGTTGTTTTGTGATTAAATTTTTGTTACAATAATGTTTGTTTATACGTATGCATATGTTTTAGATAAATATGTATCTGAGGATGCTATTCGATGAATAGCAAAATATTGGAATACAAATAAAGAAATAATTTTTCAAAATCGACCTTGAGCTCGATGAAATAATTTTGTAATTAACAAACTACAGATCAAATAAAATATTATATCTTTTAATTAAATAAAATAAAATATTTAAAATAATTCGTTACACCCTGTTATTGCGAATGATTTAAATTATATATCAAACGCTCTGTGTTGAATTGTGAATTGCTAAAATTGATTAATATATCTTTAGGCTCATTAAATTAAAAACTCATTAGCTCATTAAAAGCTCATTAGATTAAAAACAAAACATTGGAGACAAAAATTGATTGAAAAAATAATACTTCCTAGAATTTGCACTCGAATTTTGAGTGCTGGGCTCTACTAGTCAGTATAAAACATGGTCATATACATTATATTAATTGAGTTTTATAATGGATTGAGTAGATCAGCAAAGTATTGCCTAAAAACATGTATTTCAATTCCGGGATTTGGTTGCAATTCTTTAGTTCTAATTTCTTTGATTAGCTTCCACCAATCTTTACTATTTTTAACGTTATTTATTTTATTTTCCATGCTTTTATAGTATTCAGATTTACTTTTTTCACATACGAGTTTAATTTTTTTATTTTCAATAAGATATTTTTCCTTGTTGGCTTCTGGCTTCTGTGGGATTTTGGCGATAGAGTTTTTATGCACTAAATGATTTTGCCCTCGAATTAAAGTATATTTTAAATTAAACCTTTTGTTTTCTTTTTTAATTTGAAACTCGTTTTCATAGCCATTTTGATTTGACATATGTCGGTTATTTCCATCAATTGTAATAAATTTCTTTGTTGTTTATATGAGAATAAGTTTTGATCCAGTTTTTCTCTTTATTCATTTTTCTTTCTCTCATTCCATTTGAGTTTAGGCAACAAATTCAGTGGTTTAACAATGTTTGAAATTTCTATGTTCATAGTCAGCATTATTGGCATATGGTCGGACCATATTTTATTTTCCACCGTAAACCTTTCAATTGATTCCAAATTATCATATATCAATAACTGATTCGCCTCTGCTGCTCTTAAAAGTAAAATTGACTATTTCATCACCCATTGTACACCCATTTAAAATATGCTATCCAAAATCTTCATACAGGTCCAAGAACATCTTCCCTTTCGAGTTCTTCTCATGATCTCTAGATTTCCTTAAATCGAAACCTGCTTTAAAAGTTGATTTAATAAGTTCGTCAAGGGGTTGTTGTAAGCTTCCTATTCGGATATTAAGATCTCCAATTATAATTAGGTTTTCAACATCTTCGTTTATAAGAAAATTGTTAACCGTATCATAATCTTCCTTCCATGATGCTGCTCTCAAATTTCAAAGTTTTCAGTACAATATAGTTTATGCCATTTTCTGTTCTAAATTAATATTTATTCGTTTTAGATCTTTTTTCACTCCATAAACATAGCCTCCAATCCAAGTGTGCGAAGTTAGCCCCCCATTTTTGGAAATAAAATTTTTTGAAGATTGTGCTGAATTGTTGTATGATTGTTCTACAATATTCCAAAGCGATGAGTTTCTAAAATATAATTTGTACCGGTAAATCGAAAAAAACGAATTTTAAACTTTGCCCCCACTTTTGGAAAAAAAATTTTTTTTGGCGGTTGTTCTAGGTTGTTCTAGTTGTTCTAACATTGTTCCAAAATAGATATGTCGCAAATCGTAACGTACGCAAATGAGAAGATTTTTTCCGCGATATAAACGTTATTAAACGATATAAATATTTTTATGCAACACGAAAGTTAACGTACAGACTCCAAAATTTCTGTCATACAAGGTATCCTGAAAGGCACCCCCAGATCACCCTGAAACTTGGATATGTTATAGAGAGGATGTAAAGTTATGGGACCCGTATATTTTGAGTTGTTTAAAATAGTGTTGAGGGTGCCATTAAGGATACCTTGTATGAAAGTAAGTTTCGAATCTGTACGTTAACTTTCGTGTTGCGCAAAAATATTGATATTGTTTAATAACGTTGATATCGCGGAAAAAATGATTTATGTTCTCATTTGCGTACGTTAGTTTGCGACATATCTACATATGAATTTTGGAACAATGTTTAGAACAACATAGAACAACCGACAATTTTTTTTTTTCCAAAAGTGGGGGGCAAAGTTTAAAATTCGTTTTTTCGATTTACCGGTACAAATCATATATTAGAAACTCATCATTTTGGAACATTGTAGAACAATCCTAGAACAATTCAGAACAATCTTCAAAAAATTTTATTTCCAAAAATTGGGGGCTAACTTCGAATACTTCTCCAATTCCTCTACCATAATTACTGATTCTTAATGCTCACTATAGTAAGAAAGCTCTTGAGTGATACAGGAACAATAACGTAGTGTTTGTACCAAGGGAGGCAAATCTTCCAAATTGTCCGGAGCTTAGGCCAGTGCAGACATATTGGGCTCCTGTGAAAATGTTGAAGATTTTAAACGGAGATAGACAACCGATTGCAAAAGTGAGAGAAACCACTATAAAATCCTTAATGAAAGGGTTTCTGCAAAAGGTCCATACGTTCATAAGTAGTTATTAGAACTATAAAATTTATATTGTTTTGCAAGATTTAATATAATTTCAATAAAACAAAAAAAAAAAAAAAAAAAAAAAAAAAAAGAGACACCAGTTTCAATTGGTTACTTACTATTCCTCCTTATAGTGCCCTTACATATCGGATGTAATTATTATTCAGAGTTTAGGTTTGAAAATGGTTCGGTTACGACCACAGCTACTTTTTATACCCTCCACTCCAGTGTGCAGAGGGTATATATAAGTTTGTCATTCCGTTTGTAATAATTAGAAAAAAAATTTTGGACCCCATAAAAGATATATATTTGTGATCCTTATAACAACCGGAGTTGATATAGCGATGTTCGCTGTCCGTCTGTCCGTCTTTGGAAATCACGATGGCGGCATCAATCGGGCAGCTAGGGTGCTCGCTGACATAAAAAATGATTGATTAACATCCTGAAAAGTTTGCTATTTAAAATCGTCCAAATCGGTCGATTAGGGCCCGAGATTTGAATGAAGAACTAAAAAAAGTCTTGAAAAAATATAATTTTCTATGTTGTTCTTGTCACGATCACGCCCTCAATAGGATAGCTAAGGTGATCATTTTTAGTGAGAATGATTCTCCAAATTCATGGGAAGATTTCTATTTCAAAAATCATTAAAATGGGTGGAACAGGTCCAGGGAAATCTCTGAAAAAGTAAAAAAAAAATGAAAAATATGATGTTTCTATAGTGTTCTTGTTGTTATTCTAAATGTTATATTGTTGTCATAGCTGGACGTGTTGTTTTTGTGGTCGTTGTGGTAATAATATAATAAAAACTAACCCTTTGTACATTTTTTTATCAACTCTGGTAGAAAAATTTAAAAGTTTCCATTGTTTTGGCATCACTAAAAAAATTTACTAGATCATTTCTGTCATTGGCACGAGCCTGCCCGCAAAGTTTCAGATCGATTGGGTCACGGGAAAGGGGTTCAAATCGATCGAAAATTTTTTCGACAAGCAGACACTACGAGTTAATATACAGGGAGTAAAAATTCACCAGCATCTAAAGCAAATAATGCTAAAATACCTAGTTGTTAATAAAAAGAAAACAATGTAAATTTAGCAAAAAAAATTTTTATGTATTAATTTATTTAAAGAGAAAAACACAAAAATAACGTTTGATGTTGTATTTTTTGTGTGTAATATTTACATATACATACATACACATATTAAATAATACAAATAATATACATATATTCTATATATGTTTATATACAATTCATTTTCTGCTTTTTGGTATATTTGTTTGGTATACAAATTTTTATTTTTCAACGCATTTCTCTGAAATTTGGTACACACGATCTTTGTACCTCAGGCCAGGTCACCGGGTGATTCTTGCGGCCACACCTACTTTTACGCCCACTTTTTGTATACAATTCGTTTTCTGTTTTTTGGTATAATTCTCTGAAATTTGGTACACACGACCTCTGTACTCCACCTAAGGTCGCCATATGCTTCGTACCGGCCACGCCTACTTTAACGCCCACTTTTTGTATACAATTCATTTTGTTTTTTGGTATATTTGTTCGCTATACAAATTTTTATTTTTGAACCGATTTCTCTGAAATTTGGTACACACGATCTATCTCCTTCAGGGAGGGTCGACATATTCTTCGTACCGGTCACGCCTACTATTACGCCCACTTTTTGTATAAAATTCATATTCTGTTTTTGGTACATTTGTTCGCTACACAATTTTTTTTAACGGATTTCTCTGAAATTTGCTACACACGATCTCTGTACTCCAGAGAGGTCGCCATATGATTCTTGCCGGTCACGCCTTCTTCTACGCCCGCTTTTTATACAAAATTAATTTTCTGTTTTTTGTACAGAAATTTTTATTTTTCAAAGGATGTCTAAAATTTGGTCACACGATCTCTATACTACAGGGAAGGTCACCATATGCTTCTTACAGGCCACGCCTACTTTGCGCCAACTTCTATGTATATAAAACTTATTTTTTCCTTTTATTTGTTTCTTTATTTGATTGCTATAAAAACTTTTATTTTTCAATGGCTTTCTTCGAAACTTAGTACATATTCCAGGGAAGGTCGCTATATGATTTTTACCGACCACGCCTACTTTTACGCCCAATTTTCTTACAAAATTCATATTTTGTTGTGTGGTATATTTCTACCCTCTACAAATTTGTACTTTTCAATGGATTTCTCTGACGCGCTCTCGGAACACAGCTCAGCTAAAATATCGCAATGCTCTAAAAAATATGCTTTAGGAATTAAAATAAGTTAACGAGAACTAAGCGGCAGCACGGGTAGTTGCTGCGAGGAAGCGGCGCGAGGCGCGCGGACGCGGACGCGACGGATGCGGACGCGACGCGCTCGCGGAACACAGCCTACCAAAAATATCGCAATGACCTGAAAAATATATTTTGGCGATTAAAATAAGTTGACAACAACTGCGCGGCAGCACGGGTCTGGCTGCCAAACGCGCGGAAGCGGACGCGACTCGCTCGCGGAACACAGCTTAGTGAAATGTCGTATGATAAATTTTATCTACCTATGTGAAATAATTAGCTGTTGATCAAAATAGGCCACACATATACTATAAGCAGTTGCTTAAAGAAACTTTGGGACACAATATTAAACGTCGCATTAGTCTTTCATTTCTGAAACTTGAATTTGACGTCTCTGCTCAATGATGATCACTTATTGAATGAATTAATTCAATTTTTAAAAGTTTTGATTCCTTTAATTTGCGGCCCATTCCGTTATATTTGATGTTTATAAATAAACTGAAAAAAAAACTTAAAGCGGTTTCGCACCTTATTTTTGAAGCATTTTTGCTGCAACATCTTAAAAAACTTCTAAATTAAAAAACCAAAAACTTTTTAATTCAAATAAGAAATGAATTTACTGCCCATACAAATTTTTGGGGAGAAAGTTCATTTTATTGGGGAATTTGTTAATTGGGGACTAAGTACTCAGCGCCTGGTAAGCATAGTGAACCATTTTTCAAGTCAAAGGCCTTTTCATCCCGGGCAAGACCGGGTAAAAACAGCTAGTCCGAAATAATAGAAAAGACGAAAACCAACCCAAAGAATTTGCTGAAATAATTTGGTATTAAGTTTAACAAATTGTTTTCTTTTTCATTTACATTTATTATCAAGACTCAAACCGAGGTGGAGGGTATGAAAGATTCGGCACAGCCGAATTTAACACTCTTACTTGTTATAGATTATTTTCCTTTTTTATATCGATGGATAGAACAGAATAAACTCATAATACGCAGACGGCATGATATCGGAGTGATATAGGTAATAAATAGCTGGCATAAGTAATCATACTTGAGATTCGAGGATTGTAGGCTTATTAGATTATTTGAATAGCAAGTTTCATGGAAAATTGAAAATAATTCATTTGTAAGTAATAAGTTTACTAAATAATTGTAAATATTTTAATTATTTTCATGTTCTGTCTACTTTATTATTTCCCAGAAAATGAGATGTACAATTAAACACGCATAGTTGAAGACCATGTTTATTCATCAACATTTATTTATGAATACTGCCATTAGGGCTTATGTGTATGTATGTACAGACATTATTGACAATTGAGTGTGAACAAAACTTTATCTGCCCCTGTTGTCGCACTTGATATGCAAACATACATATGGAATTGACTTTCTGTTTGTCTTTTGGCAGCAATCCAAATAACTAAACATTAGATAAACATATGCCACAACATATGTTTACAATTAAGTGACACCATTTACCAAAAAAAAAAAACAAAAAGAACAGGCAAAAATCCAAACCTGAAACTTATGTGAAAACTTAACCAACAATATACAACTGCTATTGCAATTTTTTTTTGGTACACAGTTTATTGTTTAGTATGTAATAGTTCTTCTTTTTACTAAAATTTTCCCCATCAAGTTTGTGTTGGGGGGGGGGAGCAAGTGGGGGGGAGTTTACAAAAAACTTACCACATAATAAGTTTTTACGTATGGCACATAAGTTAGAGAACCAATTCTCATTATACGTTTCTGTAGATTCCAAAGTTTATTTGGATAAAGTTCAGCAGTTTTTCGAAATGTTCCATTACAATTGAAATACGTATTAAGGTGTATGGCATTTAAATTGCCTTCAGCACCAACGTACTGTTGTGTCCACAATTCTAAATAGATGTCGCGGTATTTCTTGTTTTTATCGTCGTTAGAACAAGTACTACAACATATTGATGACGGCAAAGTAGAAACAACATCAACCGCCATGATATCCATGGCGACATTTGTTACGTTCAAGTTTTTTGTTGTTCCCTTAGCCAACAAAGTTTCTTTAATATTTGGTTTTTGAGTTTTTCCTTGTATTGCTTTTATATATTTCTTGCTGTTGTGATCCTTATTGTGCTCCGGATGTATGGTTACTGGTTTCACCATCAAATGATGTGGATAAACTGAAATGTAATGTAAATAAAAAAGTTAGCAATAATTTTTTTTAAAATAATTTAGCTGGGTCGAATTAAATGCATACTACAATTAAATGAAGGGTTAAAAGCTGTTTTCTTCATTATGGTATCTATTTTTTGAAGAGTTTTAAAAATGCAACTAAATAATTTATTAAACATTTTTTCATTTTCCATTTGATTTTTATTAGATTATTATTACAAACAATTATTATGTATTTACGAGTAAATGGTAACACACATAAATTTCTCTGTGTTGCAAAAAGTAGCACAGGCTTAATATGACATACGTTTTTATGGTAGTTTTACAAAGACAGTAGTTTTAAACTAAAAATTATAAGCTAAATTATAAAATCAACTAAAAATAATAAAACTTTTTAAGTAAAGCTGTATTGTCATACGCTAATCTTTGATATTTTCTATCGAGTAGAAATATATAGTTTAAATTATCAAAGTCTTTGGACTTATGGAATGCAAAGGCTGTATGTGAGGTAAGGATTGAAATATAGAAAACAACCCGAAAAAATACAATAACTTTGAAATTTAGCAAACCATTTTATTAATATTAAATAAAAATTTTATAAGAATTTATTACTATGAACAGGAACAGAAAATTACAGCCAGTCTAGAGAGAGGGTCTTGGGACTTGGATCTAAATTTACTAAGGCAACGACTAGTTATTGAAAAGAAGCTGAATACAAATTTTAGCGGTGATGTTATTAGTGTGTGGCGTGCAGATATGAAAAAGTTCATATCCTATATTTGCCAAAAAAAGTACCGAATATGGCCATATTTAGTAAAGTAAAGAAAAAATATATGCAACGTTTTTATCTTTTGTAAATTTTTATTGGGACTATGACTAAAAATGGTCCTACAGGATTCATTTTTGGACTACTGATTGTTGGGTATAATAGACACACATACACCAGGGGCCAAATCACCGCATTCGTTATCGAAGTTTTTCGATCGAAATTATTTTTTTATGTTCATGTTCTTTTCTTTCTAATGTTGAGTTAAATAGTTGATTAAGCATGAGTTGAAGCAATAGGCAGAAGGATGCTGAAGATGAACAAGTCGCTTTGTTCGAAAGTAGCTACTCCATCTAGCGCTGTCTTCAATTTTTTCCAAATTTCTCTTACATTGCATAAAGTATTATCTTTTCTAGTATTAGAAAATTATACATGATCTCGAACCGAACTATAAATAACTAATTATTATTACAACACAAGATCGACAATACATAAAAACTAACATACAAAACATACGGTCCAATGCAATTGTGATAAATCTGTTAAGATTTCACATGCCATTACAGTTCCCATCTATGGGACGGTTGGCAAAACAAAAAGAGCTTTTTTCACATTACGAGATTTGTAATTGATCAAAGCGATGTTAATGTAGAGAAAGCTATAAATTGGAAAAAAAAACTCTGCTTGTTCGTTCTAACTCTCGTATGAAAAGAAAGAAAAAACATTTCTCATGTTCTTTTCTTTCTAATGTTGAGTTAAATAGTTGATTAAGCATGAGTTGAAGTACTACTCCATCTAGCGCTGTCTTCAAATTTTTTCCAAATTTCTCTTACATTGCAAAAAGTATTATCTTTTCTAGTATTAGAAAATTATACATGATCTCGAACCGAACTATAAATAACTAATTATTATTACAACACAAGATCGACAATACATAAAAACTAACATTTTTTTATTTCCCAAAATAAAATGTTAAGAATAATTTTTCTTTCTCACAGTTGAAGAATTATGGCCCCTGGTTAAGAAGACAAGCGAATCGTGGTCGAGCGTTTGTCCGTCTTCTTCAAATATTAAACCAAAATATGGAATTTCGATTGATTTTACTCGATATCGAATGCGGTGATTTGGCCCCAGATCTCTTTTGTGTTTTTCTTTACCCGAAGTTCTTTGTAAATTTTCCCATTCATTATATAGTTTAAGTAACTTATCAATGCAGTGATCAATTCTTTTAGAAGGAATTCGTGCTTTTTTCCAAAAGATGGAAAATTCTTGAATCACCAACGCTGCGCTTTCTTTCGTTGTAAGATTTACAACTCTCACATTGTAGAAAATAAAACATTTCTATTCGAAAGTAGTTTGGCTCCGACGATTTGATTGGAAATATAACCCACAACAAAGATCTTTTCTAAACTTGTAGAATGAACTATGTGAATAAGTTGACGCCATTTAAAACTCTAAGAAATACTTCGTTGGCTAAAATAGTCAAGCCACCTCAATTCATCAGTGCAAACTATTATGAAACGAAAACATATTGTTTTTTTTTTTTTTTTTGAAAGCAAAAAACCCTACGCTATTAAGATAAAATATAACATTTAAAAGTAGAAAAATGATGACTTTTTGATACAAAGCATTTAGAAAGAGTACATTTACAGAAGATTTTACAAAAATCCCATTTTTCTCAAAATCCGCAAAAAATACAATACTTGTCAAAAAAATTCTTGAATAGGGATTTACCTAGAAATTCACGCAGTTAATCTCTAACATGTATTTAACAAAACGCTGAAGTAGCAGGTCCATTTTTTAAATTTTGTTTAAGAAAATTTTTTAAAACTTGAAAAAGGAGTTTTCAAAATTTTATCAAAAAATTTCCCATATTCGGTCTCAATGCGCAATAGGTGAACAACGTGGTAATTAAACAATACTTCACATCTGAGTAGTTATGATTATAGAGATAAAAGAATATTATGGTTTTAGTCAATTTCTCAAAGTTGAAAACAATGCCATCAAATTTCATAACCTAGTTTTTTTTTTGGCACAAAAGTGCTCTGGGGCATTTGCTATTTCTTGGCGAGTTTTTATTCGATTTTGAAATTTTATAGCTTTTTGAAAGATAATTTGATACTGATCCCGAATTATATAACAACTTGTCAGAAAAATTAAACTTTACAACGAAATTTTCGTAATATCTGAAAAAAAGTCATATTTTCCCCATATAAACACACTTGAAATTTTCAGTCGCGTTGAGGGACATCTTAATGTTTTTTGATTGGCCCAAAACTTTGTATTTCTCAGTTTTTTTGCTACTCGCATATTTCTAGGGGTTTGGAGCGAGAGTTTGAACATTTTTTTTTCCTCCATTAGGGTGGGTCAATTATTTTTACTCCATGGGCTCAGTGCGATTCTGGTACTATGGGCCATAACAGGTATATTTGCCCAAGGAGCCATACCTCTAAAATTATTTTCGTGCTTGCCAAAATTTCGATAAAGAAAAGCATTTTCCACTGTTTCAATATTTTAAATTAAATTAAAAATCTTATAGATATATTAAAAAAATTTATGAAAAATAAAGTCAGTCCGTCTGGCCGTTCTATCCGGCCGATTTCCTAAATTTTTTTTTAATGAAAGGTATTTAGACACAGATATGTCATCAATCATTGAGATTTACTTAACTCCTACCTTACTCAAGTTATACTCAAACGCGATTCTTCCCTGTACATTTCTTATGGGACACATGCACTCAGGAAATTCGAATTCTCATAGCTCCTCTTCTAATAAATGTATCTTGAGCGTTTCTCTCTCAAAACACTCAGTGAATCAAGCTCTTTCTTGAGCTATTAACTGCTTAAATTCGTTGAGTTTGAGGAAAGTTATGCGTGTACAAACAATTTTACATTATGCAACGCGAAAGTTAACGTACAGATTGAGGAAAGTTAGAATTTGCACTCGAATTTCGAGTGCTGGGCTATATTAGTAATAAATAAACAAATTAGGAATAATAACTTTTAAAGTTTTTAAAAGATATGTATGAAAATCATTTCTATGATTTAGTCGTGAATCTGAAATTAATAATAAGAAGAAGTGCAATACACACGGCAAGTATCTCCGTTGAATGGACGAAGTGTTGTGAAGAGTGGGAAAAATATACACACTTCGTTCTGTATCTGTATATCAGAACATATTACAAAGTCGACTATGGATCTATCACCGTCTTCATCGCAAGCCGCAACAACATCAACAAGTGCCGAAAGTGACAGTAATTTGAGACATTTAAAACATTTGCCTACACACGATGTTTTTAATTTTGGTATGCCTTTTGAACTGAATGGTCTCAATCTACGAATAAAACAGGATATTCTAAGATATTATTTTTACTTGGCCGAGCGTACTAAAATACAACGTAAAATGTTTTCACATAAAAGATTTACTGCCAATGTAACAGATAAATTGGCGGAAATTTGGAATTAACTTGATGCTGGAATTACGAAAAACGGAAAATTGTAAGAAAATTTAATATTTTGGTGGACAAATATCAAACCGAAAATAAACACAAAATGCAACAGCCATCATTCGTAGCTTTTGTATAATCCCCCAAAGGTTTATTTTATATTGGATAATGCAAATGCGACTTGAAAGCAGCTCTATGCTCATGTGGATTGATTCCAGAACACTTGAAAGAGTTCATGAAGGATCAACACAATGAAAAAAAATCTACGATACCGGAGTACGTGACAGAATCTGTTGAGCAAATACCAATGTCTACAATAATACAAACAGCTACCGATAGCCAGGATGAAACATACGATCCAGAAGTGGCAATGGATTTGGATGATGCACCATCAGTACATGCCCAAGATCTTTCTCCAACCAAACGAGGATCATATGCTGCTAGATACGATGCTTTGAATTTTGCAATGATGTGTGACAGATTTGGTGTGCCTAATAGAGTGGCATCGGCATTGGCAACGTCACTTATGAAAGACATGGACGTAAAAGATGATCAAGGCAATCTTGTCATTTGAGGTGATCGCACTGGAAAATATACCTGATTTAGGTGCTGCTGAATTAACTACCGACGCACAGTGGTCAATTTCGCGAGATAGCGGTCAAAACTCTATAACTTTTGACCGGATTGGTATTTTTTTACGCAATTTGTTTTGTTCAATAGGAGGGACTTTAAGCTTCAATTTGCGAGTTCAAACGTAAAAATCGACTGATAGAAACGTAAGTAATTTGGAGTTAAAAATGCATTTTAATTTTTTGTTGAGTTTCCATGTAAAAGTTGAATATTTTGACATTCTAAATAGGTATTTTTTTTATAATTTCTTATTTTCTTCAATCGTATTTTACAACCAATACTTATTTATTATTCCTAAACTTAATTTTGGTCAGAAAATGCCAACATTTGGCCCCTGACATTTATTTAGTCTCAATATTCACAGGGGCCAAAGGTTGGTTTTTTTTGGAAGAAAGCTAATTCTTGTGAAGATTAAACTGAAAAATAACACTGAAATTCCCAACAATATCAATACCATTTGGATATATTATATACAGAACACAACATCGATAAAATTTTAAGTAAACTTTTACTATTGATTTAAAGTGCACATATATTTTATTTAAATGTATTAATAAAAATTTATACTAAAATTAGAAACAAGTATTAATTAAACAATATTAGTAAAAATTTCTTCCAAATAGCTTTGATTTTCATTTTGCAGTAGTTGTTTAGCTTCTTCATCTAACTCTAATGAGGTTGATTTCCATTTTTGTCGAATACTGGACATATATGGGTCTGATGTGCACAACAAAATATTAATAAGATCTTCATTAGTACAATATCTGGAAATTTTTCTTGTATTGTGCTCGCGAAAGAATCTGTAGTCTTTGTTCCTTTTTTCTTGGGCTTCTTCTGAGAGATCTCCAATTGGAAGCATATTGTGCTGAATTATTTGTTCCCCATGGAACAAAATTTTGTGAACTGTGGTTGGCATATGTCTCCAAGAATATTTTTGGTTATAAAGGGTTGCTGTCTCATTAGCATACTGACCAAATTTTTTTGCATCTATCTTTTTGCTACATGCTATAACTTGTAATATGATTTGGAATCGTCGTATTAAATCATAATCTACTCCAGTTATAGAAGCTCCAATTTCTGGATCGGAAAAAAATCTCCTTGCTGTGTTTCCATCATTAGAATTTCCTTCTCCTTGCTTTGGCTGGTCAATTATAAGGCCTATCTCATGGTATTTTTCTTGAATATCTTTTTTTTTTTTGCTTTCTTTTTTCCAAATTTTCTTTGTTGTTCTCACTGTTTCGCCTAACGGGCCAAATTCCAAATCGTATCCCAATTTAAGAATATGCTCCATAAAACGAATTCTAGCATGAAGAGGTGACATTCCAAATTCATATGCTTCATTAAAACTATCGTCTTGTGTTGGTGGTTGGCTCAATTGACTTGATGTTTTTTGGCATATGGTGCAGCTTGACGATGACTTTGTTTTGGTTAAAGCTTGTGCAACTTTTCCATCAATCATTGTGAGACACATTTTAAAATTTACTTCAATGTCTTGGTCATCAAATTTAAATGTTACTGGTTGAAGTTCTTTAATTTGATCATTTATTTTTCGAACTTCTTCATCTATGACATCTTGAGTCTCCTTTTTGTAAGCAAACTTTATTGGTCTACAAAATTTTGTTGACGAGGGAATTTCATTCTTCCATACATCTATCTCTGCAGCTCTACTAGTTGACGGCTCTGAACCAATATAAGTTTTTGTTAAACGTAATGGAACGAAAGAAATCATGAATAAATTGGCATCTGATGAATTTTCCGCATTACATTGTTTGTATTATTTCTGGCCAGAGGACCCATCACATCCCCATTTAGAAATTAAAGTCGTGCTGCAATTTTTAAACTTCTTTAAATAGTCAGCATCAAATGTCTTTAATAATCGTTCTGCAGTGTGTTCAAGAAGATCCTGCAATTTTATTTCTGCTGAACTTGAAGTTACACTAATAGCAGTTGGTGAAGGTAAGCAATCTTTTTTGGCAGAAACTATATCTCGATATGATGGAAAAATTCCACAATTTTTTTCATTGGTTCGCTTCCGCAATTCTGTATATTGGTTTTTAGTCATTTTCAAATCCAAAAATAGTGCAAATGCTTCTTCTGGAGTAAATTTATTTTCTTCAGTTGGTGTCGGCATACTTTCTAAAATCCTTTTTGTGCGTCTGGGGCTTGCTTCCACTATTTTTTCAATGATAGCAATTTTACCCTTTTTAGTTTTCGATGGTTGAATTTGATGCAGAAATGAATCCTTTATGATGCTACAAGAAACTTCTTCATTGATATGTTTAAGCTTGCGTCTTCGTGATCTTTCACTACAATTATCAATTGGCTTTGCTGGTCGACTACCTTTTCCAGTTTCCGTGGTAGTTACTGATGGCTTTTTTAAAATAAGTTTATTTCTTAGCCATTCTTGGTTGCGTGAGTAAAACAATTTCTTGTTTCTGGAACATTGATTGTACCGTTTTCTTAAAGTATTTAAAAAGTTTTTTATTTTTAAGTTATGAATTTTAATTTCTTGTTTGTCGCATATTTTGAAGAATGGATTATTCATTATATGTAAAATAATGTCGTTTTCATCTTTCCGTTCAAAATATATATCAGATAGAACACTATAACTGAATTTAGCCATTGTTTAAACAATAATGACGATAAAAAATGAATGCATGGATTAATATACTATTGCTCGAAGTTTCAACATGATCTTTTTTACCTCTTTGAAACATAATATAACAGGTAGTTGGTTTTACCAGTTATTTCCATTGGTTTTAAATTTATTTGCAATTTTCACGTATTTAAGTTGTGTAATATTAGATGGCAATAAAATCTTTTTTACCTTTTCCAAATGAATTGCCAGATACCACATAATTTGAGAGTTCTATTGTTTTTTTGTCAAAATTTTGATACACCCTTCTATGTGGACTAGGTCCAAATATGGGCCAACTTCTCCTAATTTCAACAGAATTATTTTTTGGGTCAATAAGAACTCTTGTACAAAATTTCATCAAAATATATGCATAATAGCCACTTTCACATACAAATAACTTCTCAAAAAATGTGACGTGCATTTGTACCGAATATCTTACCTTGGGTCAGAAAAATTGCTGTAGCTCAAAAAGTGCAATCCCGATGCATGGACATGTATATATAGGAATGTAGGGGAGAGTTAGGACTACAAAATAGTAAATTTGTGTTTTGACTCAGCTTGACTCGCAGGAGTTGTGCTCTATGAAGTAGGAAATTTCCGAGAAATATGACCTTTTTTAAAAAAAAAATTTAAATTGTTCTGAAAACAGTAGAGCTTCATTTTTTTTACCAGTAATAGGAAATAAGTTAAATTACAACATAAAATTTATTTCGTCCAAAAAGCTTGAAAAACAAAAAAGTTATGATCATTTAAACTTTAAAAATTAACTAAAAATATCATAAATTTACTAAATTCTGAAAAAGCCCATTTTGGACCACCCTGTTCTCAGTGAAATAGTGAAATAGAGTTCTAATTTTTTGGCTCCCGAGGTTCACTTCTGTCTACTTTCATATGATTCTAATAACTTTAAAATCGGAGAACAAAAACCAAAAGGAGTTTTGGCCGCTATCTCAAAATATTGACCACAGTGCGACGCAAGGTACTTGTACAAAATGGCAATTTCTTCTAGTGTGGTTTTGGCGGATTTATCTAACACAAAACCGGGGCCAATTGCACATTCTCGCTGGCTTACCAAGGTCAGTAGATTATTACGGCTTTATGTGACAACCAATAAGCCATCTAAAAATTTAAAAATTCTGGCAAACTGTATAATCAAAGTGAATACGCCAATGTACTATAATATTAAGTTTTACAACTCTGTGGTGTACGGTACTATATTGTTTTACAAATTCATACGTTGGTCTCAATATATGGATTTGAATATGAGACAAATCGTGAATAATGTCAAAGAAAATACGTACTGCGCTCACTTGGAAAATAATTTATTAGCAATAATGTTCGATAATGAAAAAGAACATGCGATTTGGCTATAAAAAAAATTTTAGACTACCGTTACCATAAGGAAGATCCGTTGGAATTGAGAGTTTATAAAAAACCTAAACTGCAATTGCACGGACTATACGAATATGATTGACATGAATGATAAATCAAACATATTCGAACCACCATTTACTCAAAGCATTGTTTAGAAACATTTAGAACAATATCTAGAAAATGATGAGACACCGCTGCCTGATCCGAAATTCCGTTACACATACAAGGAACCCAAAGACACGTTCAACTGATGGTTAGCGTGTCCAAACGAGTTTTAGAACAGAATCGAAAAGGAGTTATGTCTATCACATTACAAAGCCGTCAAAAATACCATGGACTTGACAGCAAGATACTTTCAAAAAATTCATTTCAATTCTTTTCTAAAATAACTCGTCTTTCCATTCCTTGTATTACTAAATTCGATTGAATTTTTTTCATTTACATTTCATATGTTTCTAATTCTTAAGTTGTAATTTGGTTAAAATAAAAAGAAATTTAAGAAAAAATATATTTGATCATTCAAAGAGTAACTAAAATGAAACGAATCGTTTGACTTAAATTGAATGAAATCGATATAGGTCGTATATGGATACCCCACATAATTTTCAGTGCTGAATATTTTGGGCTATTTTATATATGGGACAGTCAAAGATTCGTCGATTTGTGCAATAATTTCGTCAATTTTCCCCGAAAAGGTGAAAAAATCCACAACAATGCACGAAAACACCCCTAGGCAGCTGTTCAAAATAAAAATTGATGTAAAAAATGGATTTCCCGACCCAAAAACCTGCGGTATAATATTTTTATTAATTTTTTTGCATTTGAAATGTTTAGTCCATTTTTGAGTACTATGGAAAATATCATGAAAATATTTTCAGCGAAATTTTGGCAGGCTCGAAAATGATTTTAGAGGTATGGTTACTTGGGAAAAAATTCTTGTTCTGGTACCAGAATCGCGATGAGCCCATGGCAATATTTTCGACCCGTTACAATTTGACCCACCCTAATATATATATATATATGTAATAATTTGGATCTTACGACTATTTTCTTCGGTTAGAGGTTATTTGTGTGGGGCCTAGGTCTGAATATGTACCGTTATTGGCCAATTACAGTAGCGTTCACCCTATAACAGCTTATATACTGAATATCATCAAAATTTTCGACCTGTAGTTTGATTACAAGGTTTACATGAACACACAGATGGCCAGACGGACAGACAAAACAGAAACGAGGACGGACGGGCAACGCAAAATCGACTAAGAAAGTGATTCTGAATCGATTGATATATTAGTTAGTTAGATATAGGGTATTAAAACTAACAGTTGAAATTTTGTTTACTTCACTTTGTCTGCGATTTCTGTCATTTTGTGGTATTGTTTGTGTGCTGTTTGCTGCAAATCGAAAAAAAAAGTTGGAACATTATTGTCAGCCTGTTTTGTCTTCTTCATGACTATATTTCCAAAAGTTCTGTATCGTTTGCTGCTTTTGAGTCGAAGACAGTTAGGTGGGTTTGCTTTAATGGGTACTAAAAATATAAACTTTTCCCTTTGTACTATTTTGATAATAGAAGTTAAATCCTGTCCGGGTACTTTTTGATAAAATATCCAAGCTTATAGTATCAGTTAAGACAAAAGAACTGCACGCCGATTGCCTGTCAAACTAATAAGTTCTTAGAATACGTCACGACGTTTGTGTACCACTATATGGTCAGGATATAAAGAGTTTGTGCTGCTGTTTGTAACTACCAAAAATATTTGACATAAACCCACCTTTTATTATAACGATCGACTCAGAATCACTTTCTGAGTCTATTTATCGATGTCCATCTGTTCATCTATCCATCTGTCTGTCCGTTTATCTGTCTGTCTGTCTTTTTTGCGTTGGAGATGTGTAGTCTCCGAAAAATACTTTCAACTCCTGCTGACCGTATGCAGATTCACCAAAGGTGCCTACGTACATACCACACCCCTGGTTTTACTGCACGAGTCTGGTTAGCTATAACAGCTTGTCTGCATCTCCTACCCTACTTTTTTATCCGACCGCAGCATCACGTTTGTAATGTTCACGACTGTTAAGCTTTCTCCTATGTAGAGTGCTAGTTGAACTCTTTGGTAGGCACATGAGTGCTAAGTGTTCCACATTTTCGCCGCAATCGGGACATTGTGTGCACCTAGGTCAGCTGTCATGTCCAAAACGACATAAGTAGCTCCTGTAACCTCCGTGTCCAGTTGGGAATTAAGTCCGACTTTAGTTGACTGTCCACTAGCTATGGAATAGTGTTATATGGAAATTCTTAGTATCGACTTTTTTACATCGCGGAACCTCTTATTTTGTGAGGTTCAGTAAAAAAATGCTGGAGCCAACAAATGGTGGTGGTGGGGTCAGGTTTAACCGTCCCGCATTGGGGTCAAAGTTCAGGAAAATTTGGACATAAAACATTGTTGTAATCCTGCATTAATTTGACACCTCTTTCTGCAGTGTCGTTAACAACATGCAAGGTGCTTACGATCTGCTTCGCTTTGTTGTAGTCTTCCCGGTTTTCCCAGGTTTTTGGATCGGTTGAAATGAACTCATTTGGTAATCCAAAGCGATCGAATAATTTAACTGTGTCTCTCGTCACGAAATGGCTCAAATCTTTTGCAATGAATTCTTTCACTTGTTTCGAATGCAATCCAATTTTTTTCACGCCTTTGGAGCCGACAACAATAGCTGAACGTGAACAAGCAGACTTAACGCCTTGATTTTCATCCTCATCCTCGCTCTCTTCCTCTTCAGTGCCTTCTCCCTCGTTTTCCTCGTCATCAGATTGAGATTCTACGTTTTCGTCGTCTTCTTGGAATGAAAGAATTACATTCGCCATTTTTTGCTTGATATTATGGGAAACGTTTTATCGAATAGTGCAAGAGCCACAGCTTCAGCACTGATGTACCAAAGGTGATTGCACAATTTATCCACCACTTTCTGTGACACATTTCCATCAATTGATGCATATGCGACTGCCGCTTTTAAAAAATTGAAGTCTTGATTGGGTGCCTCGACAGCCGTGGTGCTGCCAAACCAAGCTTTCACATAAAGTGTCACGATAAATATGCAAATACCGCGAAGCTTCTCTAATTCAATTTCGGTTAAATTGAAATTTTTTCGAAATAGAAACATTTTTATGCAGTATATGGCCTTGGCCATCCATCGGGCATGGCTGGGAGGTCCTGGAGCGCGGAAATGGTAACTGGGAATGTTTTCTCCAAGAAGTAATAAAACGATCTGCAGCAATTCTCTGTAGTCTACTCTGGGATGTTTCTCTTGTAGCTGAGCCGAACAAAATGATTTGATTTCAATCAGAACATTAACAGGTATTTTCATAGCGACTTTATCGTCTGTTATGCCACTGGTATATCGTTTGTCTTTCATCATTTCCCAATCACATTTAAATCGAGCAAACAAAGGCACACCTGGAGCTGACGTTTTACCGAATTTGGCATCGAACACCTCTTTCAATACCAGTTCGTAAATATGATGTCTGCACGGTAAGTATAAAAGATCTCGTTGGATCTCAAATTGCTCGTACTCGACTTTTTCGATGCCATTTTGAATATGATTAAGAATTCTTAATTTTCACTCACACATAAAACCGGTTATGTTGTTTTCACTAAAGTAGGATTCACACTGAAAATAAGAAAGAAAGAACGGTAAAAATAAACACATACATTCTAACCCCCTAGGGGTGACCCTGGTAAAGTTAGGGCTTGGGGAACATTATACGGAGTAATAAGGGGGTAATTAAAAATTTGTACGGGAGCCCCCCGAAGGAGTGGAGAAACGGGGTAAGTATGTTCGGAGAAAATGTTGGCAAAAGAAATTCATGAAGGTCTGCCATACATCCCAACCCCCTAACGACAACCCCTTGGTAGTTAGGAGGACTGTTGTACATTTTTTTTTTCCAAATTTTCCTGAACTTTGACTCCAGTGCGGGACGGTTAAACCTGATCCCACCACCACCATTTTTTGGCTCCAGCATTTTTTTACCGAACCTCACAAAATAAGAGGTTCCGCCGTATAAAAATTGAGAATTCGCACACTATTCCATAGCTACTGTCCACTGAATATTGCCATCTTCTTTGCAATTTTTCCATTGATTTATCTCTTTCAGCTATTCCTATGATTCGTCTTGGAACGACCGGATTTTCATTTTTTGTTTCATATATCGCTAATAGTTCCTTTGGTACTAGATCTATTGGGATGATTCCAGCTACGACGCTAGTAGCCTCCGAAGATATTGCGCGATGTTCGCAACACACCCTTAAACAGCTTCTTCGAAAGATGGACTCCATTTTGCACTTTATTGGTGATCCATAAAGTGTGATCTAGGTGGTCATCCGTGAACGTAATAGACTTTGACTCTGATGAGGTCCTCATATGTTTGGCATCATTCTGGCATTTACGACCCCAGTTGCCTTTTGGCACACATAATACATATGTCTTTTGAAGCACAGGCGGTCATAGTCAAAGTAATTAATTGCTTTCGCTACTGCCAATTTTTAGCCTTAAGGTTTTTCTTCTTCTTCTCCCACTTATAAGTACAGTTTCGGTTTTGTGTTCCGCCAGGTCCAGCTAAATTTTGTTGCAAAAGCAAAAATTGTTGCTTCCTCGGATACTTTTATACCGAACATCCCGTCATATATGATGTTCCATAATAAGGTTCCTAGAACTGAGTCTTGGGGGATTCCTGCCGTAACGACGTATGACCCTGTATCACAGTTAGTTTTGTACCATAGTGTCTTGTCATCAGATAGTCTGGCACATTTATATTCCGCAGCAAATATACTATATGCTTCCATCCCGCTGGCACAATATTTCCTGGTAGTGTAGGTAGTGTAGAGTCGCCCTCTTGGCTGTTCTTATCACAGAGTTAATCGTATCGATTGAAGATTTTGCCTTACCGGCAGTCAGGCAGTTGCCTACTGTATATAAGAGATATATAGGTATATGTGACAGAGGATCTTCTAGTGGTTTACACGACTTTGGGATCAGGATACATTTTTTCCATCTTTCAGGCTTTTGTTGAATAATCTATATTTCCTAGCATCAGCAACATAAACATTCTGACCTGGAAGTTGGGAAAAGTAGGCGAGTATGTAGGTTTTAATTGCCATTAAACAACACCAATATATTCCTACATTTTATTGAATTAGTTTTTCTGCTAAATCATTTACCAGGAAATGGAAGTATTCTTGGGATTTTGAACTGACACTTTGAAGTCAGGGGCTTTTTACATTTTCTTAGAAGAGTAGTAGAACAGTTTGTTTTAAAAGGGCGATGCATTTATTTGATTTGTGTGGGATATATATGGCCCTCTTGTTTCCAATTCCAGGAACTGTTTTAATAGAATGATACGTTACATAGCTTGAAATTTCTCTGAAACATTTCTTATGACCTTTTATATATTTTTCCTACACTGTTACACTACATGTTAGGTATTACAATGGGACGTGTTCTACTGAGATAATTTAACTCATCCCTAGAGCCCATGTTTTTCTAATAGATTTCATCAATTTGCAGTATATTGCCCAATGGATTGCAAAATATATTACATTAAAAATTCGTTTATTAGCCGCACAAGCTAATAAACTTGATTTGCTGAAGCTATTAACTGAAGAATGAAATGAGTTATATCTGAAAAACTAAGCAAACAAACATCAAGATAAGGAAATAATATAACGGTCATAAAAAAAGTTTCACCTGACAACGCGAAATCCTTTGGTGGATTTACTGTCCTGGGATAGTAGTTTCACCATGATTTGGATTTTCTCAACCCCCCCCCCCCCCCCTGAAAAAAAAAACGATATTACACTGTGTTATCTAAGAACTAAGGGTTTACATGTATTTCGGTTCAATTATTATTACCAACATTTTTTGTATTTTATACGAACCACTGTGTGCTGTCGGACTCGTTTTTTTTTTGTACAATTGCAATTTCTGTTTGTTTGCTTTTGTTTTATTAGTTGTACTTTGTTTTGTATGGCTTTCTTATTTAAAACTATGGTTTTATTTTACATCTATTAGTTTTTAGTTAATATAAACTTCTTTACCATGTGCCTTTTTGTATACATTTCATTATTTATTATACACAAAACAATAAAAACCAATTCTGCTGAATTACAGAAAATGTTTACTTATTTATTTAATTTTTTTTTATATAAATTTTTCTAATATGTGTCTAACGCAGATGACAGTTAAATTGAATTTAAGGCTTTAATTTGTATTTTGCAAGTATTGAACCGTCATTGTTTTCTACTTTTTTTTTTTTTACTAAAAATGACTAATATAATTTAGGCAACATAACCGGCATACTTAATATATTTAGTTTTATTTTCACTTACACTGCAGTATTTCGTTGGCTAAAAAATCTTTAGGATTTTCCTCCTCACATAAAAACAAATAGATTTTATCCTTGAGGCGTAGTTTAGCATAGCGTGTTGCATAGTAGCGAGCATGTAAAAATCGTGTAGTATTTTCGAGAATTGTTATAAAACCCTTAGGAAAGAATGAATAGAAAAAAAGAAACAAGTAAACAATTAATTTTAGATGTAAACAAAAAGTTTAAATTTTGCTACAAATTGAGTAAATAGGGTTGGTTAATCTTTGGTTGCATACAAACTATTAATAACATATTGTGCACGTTGAAGTTTTATATGAAATTTTATTATTGTACAAAGAGGAATTATTTATTTATTGAGGATAAATACAATACAACAAGAACATGTCTTATATTACAGTACTGGGTTTATTAAGGCAAACATAGAATATTGTTAAACAAAATAAAATAAAATTAATACAATTTTAAATATTTAAAACAATAAGTAATTTTAATTTAACAATTATTTACTTATGAGTAAAACAAGTATAATAGTAATTATTAAATATTTTTAATTCAGCTAAGTTGCTAAATACAGCTGCTTTGAAGTGCCTTGCATTGCTAATAATTTGAATGTTGGGAGGCAGTTCGTTCCAAAGGCGAATAGAATTCAGGAAGAAATGGCGTTCAGATATTTGCTTTTTATATCATACGGTGCCACACCTCAGTGGCAGAGGGTATATATAGGTTTGTCATTCCGTTTGTAATGCATCTAAGTAAATTCCGGAGATCCCAAAACCATATATTTTCTTGATCAATTTAACAAGGGAAGTTGATTTAGCGATGATCGTCTGCCCGTCTGTCTGTGGAAATCACGATCACGCCATTAATATCTAAGCTAGACCGTTCGTTTTTGTATAAAATCGTTTATTAACATCCCTGAGGAGTTCCTATTTCGTCGAAATCGGTTAAAGGGGTCACGAGTGAAAAAATGAAACTTTGAAAAAACTCTTGAAAAAATAAAATTTTTCAGTGCGTTTGTTGTTTCTTAAGATATATTGTAATTCTTCTTATTGTTGAAGTTATTAAAGTTGTACTTATATTAATATTGCACGTATCCATTGGCCTAAGCAAGTATTACCACATATTTGTTATCGTTAAAACTAAAAATTAAATATTAAAAATTAAAAATTAATAAAAATAAAAAAATAAAAATAAAAGTTAAATATTAAAAATTTAAATTTAACAGTTAAAAACTAAAAATTAAAAATTAAAAATTAAAAATTAAAAATTAAAAATTAAAAATTAAAAATTAAAAATTAAAAATTAAAAATTAAAAATTAAAAATTAAAAATTAAAAATTAAAAATTAAAAATTAAAAATTAAAAATTAAAAATTAAAAATTAAAAATTAAAAATTAAAAATTAAAAATTAAAAATTAAAAATTAAAAATTAAAAATTAAAAATTACAAATTAAAAATTGAAAATTAAAAATTAAAAATTAAAAATTAAAAATTAAAAATTAAAAATTAAAAATTATAAATTAAAAATTAAAAATTAAAAATTAAAAATTAAAAATTAAAAATTAAAAATTAAAAATTAAAAATTAAAAATTAAAAATTAAAAATTAAAAATTAAAAATTAAAAATTAAAAATTAAAAATTAAAAATTAAAAATTAAAAATTAAAAATTAAAAATTAAAAATTAAAAATTAAAAATTAAAAATTAAAAATTAAAAATTAAAAATTAAAAATTAAAAATTAAAAATTAAAAATTAAAAATTAAAAATTAAAAATTAAAAATTAAAAATTAAAAATTAAAAATTAAAAATTAAAAATTAAAAATTAAAAATTAAAAATTAAAAATTAAAAATTAAAAATTAAAAATTAAAAATTAAAAATTAAAAATTAAAAATTAAAAATTAAAAATTAAAAATTAAAAATTAAAAATTAAAAATTAAAAATTAAAAATTAAAAATTAAAAATTAAAAATTAAAAATTAAAAATTAAAAATTAAAAATTAAAAATTAAAAATTAAAAATTAAAAATTAAAAATTAAAATTAAAAATTAAAAATTAAAAATTAAAAATTAAAAATTAAAAATTAAAAATTAAAAATTAAAAATTAAAAATTAAAAATTAAAAATTAAAAATTAAAAATTAAAAATTAAAAATTAAAAATTAAAAATTAAAAATTAAAAATTAAAAATTAAAAATTAAAAATTAAAAATTAAAAATTAAAAATTAAAAATTAAAAATTAAAAATTAAAAATTAAAAATTAAAAATTAAAAATTAAAAATTAAAAATTAAAAATTAAAAATTAAAAATTAAAAATTAAAAATTAAAAATTAAAAATTAAAAATTAAAAATTAAAAATTAAAAATTAAAAATTAAAAATTAAAAATTAAAAATTAAAAATTAAAAATTAAAAATTAAAAATTAAAAATTAAAAATTAAAAATTAAAAATTAAAAATTAAAAATTAAAAATTAAATATTAAAAATTAAATATTAAAAATTTCCATTTCTATCTTTAGTTTCTTACCTGTTTGTATTATTTTTGTTTTTATTAAATATATCCTTAAATTAACATATTACTAGCTAATTCAGAAAAAAAATATTTTAAAATTTGCATATTTTTAATATTAATATAGTAATTTTTAGCCAAGAATCACTTGAATTTTTTGGGATTGTAGTTCAACTTCTAATGTATCAAGTAGAGTATATGACATAGACGAATATCTGTCCTTTATTGTAGTAGAGTTTAGCTGAATTTCGGAATTCTTTCTATGAAAAAAATCTGCATTAAAAACACAAAATATTAGATTATCTATATGGGGCCTTTCATGTCAAGTGATCCAACTTTGAAAACCGATGCCTTCCGATCGAGATAAAATTTGCACCAAGGTTGGATAGTAGTTTAGACACTATTTTTCAACAAGATCGGTCCAGAACTCTCTGAGTTAGAGGGGGTAAAAATTTGAAATTTTAACCAAACAGGTGTTCTTTCTCATCCAAGTAACCTTTTACATATTGTTCTTAGTTCTTAGTCAAAAAAATTTTTGATTTTAAAAAAAGTCAACAAATTTTTTTTATTTTTTTAAAATTTTTTTTCCGAAAGATTGAAGAAAGAGCTATCTAAACTATTTTACACAAATTTCACTAAGAACATTGCAAAAGATGGCACAAAAAGTTTTTGCTAACATAACGTACATAAGAGGACAATCTCTTACGGTACCTGGTATCAACTTAGAATCTCCCAAAGCTCTATACTAACTAATTCGTAACTTTTAGACATCACACACTCAAAATAATCCATGCATAAACGTAGTTATTTGTATTGGTAAGCAGGCGCTGAATAATTAGTCCCCAATGAACAAATTCCCCAAAACAAATTAACTTACCCCCAAAAAATTGGGGAATAACTTTACGATGAAGGAATTCCCCAAATTTTAAAAAAAAGCTCTGCAAAAAATTATCAAATTCCCCAAACTGCTCTCAATATCTGTCCTGCAATAAACGTATTTAAAATCTGTATTCCTTTCAATAGCATCATTTCGGTGCGCGGAAACGGCGCGGGGACGAGGACGCGACGCGACGCGCTCGCGGAACACAGCTCAGTGAAAAGTCTTCTGATAAATTTTATATACGTATGTGCAATAATTACTATACATTTACTATAAGCAGTTGCTTAAAGCAACCTTGCGGTACAATTTTAAACGTCGCTTTTATTTGCTATTTTTGAAACTTCTTTAAATTTGACGTCTCTGCTGATCACATATTGAATGAAGTAATTCAATTTTTAAAAGTTCTGATTCTTTTAATTTTCAAACGATTACGTTATATTTGATGTTTACAAAATAAATAAATTAAAAAAAAAAAAACTTAAAGCGGTTTCGCAGGTTATTTTTCACGAATTTTTGCTGTAGCGTCTTAGAAAAAAAACTTCTAAAGTAAAAAATCAAAAAATTTTAAATTTAAATAAAAAATGAATTTACTCCCCAAAAACGTAAACATTGGGGAAATTTTTCATCATGAAATACCCCAATCCCATATAACTGTTTGGGGAGAAAGGTAATTTTTTTTGTGGAATTTGTTCATTGAGGACTAAGTACTCAGCGGCTGGTAAGCATAGTGAACCATTTTTCAAGTCAAAGGCCTTCGGATCCTGGGAAGACCGGGTGAAAACAGCTAGTGAAATCATAAAATTATGAAATTATACTAAATTAGAGATTATGATAAATACTGGTCCAAAAAGAAAAACAATTAACTACAAATTTAAATTTTGTTAGCACATTTTCAGGATCGTTGCCTCGGGGATGAGAAATTCCAAGTCAGGATACAGGCTCTATGCCAGCGTAGTAAAATACCTATAATATGTGGATTTTTCAGGCCAAACTTTTTTTTTATGACCTTGTATTTTTTTATATATGTCATTGGGAATAAAAAAGCATCAGAACAACTATGGAGCATGTGATAACTATTAAACAAAAAAAAAAAAAAAAAAAAAACAAGTAAGAAAATTATAGTCGGTCTAGACCGGCCATACGATACCCTATACCATGGTTTAGAAACCCTATCTCTTTGGTTCAACTAATTCGATAAAGAAAATAAGCATAAACCAAATTTGATTGGCATTGTTATTAATTTTTTTTGGCTGCAGATATGATAAAGTTCATATCGGATGATATATTTATATGGGGACTATGTCGAAAAATCGACCGATCCTGACCATATTTGGAAAAGTCACTTATATTTTAAAAAAATAAATACAAACCAAATTTGAGAAAAATCTGCGCAAAATTTTTGTTTTTTGGTAGATTTAAGTAAAGATCGGGAAGCAGTTCTTTATGGGGCCTGTGACTAAGAATTGTCCTATAGGGATTTTATTTGGATTACTGATTAATGGATTTAATAAACACATACAAAACCAATTTGACTGAGATTTTTATGATAATTTGGATCATATGGCAATTTAAGTCGATTTCATAGGTGTCATTCGTATGGGGACTATATCTGAACATGCACCGATTTCCGCCAGTTTCCATAGCGTTCATGTTATGACTGGTAGGATCTTACGTACCAAAGTTAATCAAACTATATTCACGTTTGCGACCTGTAGTTTGATTGCAAAGTTTACATGGACTCACAGACGGACAGACAGACGGACGGGCAGACGGACGGACAGATGGACGGATGGACATCGCAAAATCGACTCAGAAAGTGATTCTGAGTCGATCGGTATAACAAAAGATGGGCCTAGGTCAAGTATTTTTGGTAGTTACAAACAGCAGCGCAAAGTCATTATAACCAAACCACATAGTGGTATAGGATATAAAAAGAATCCATATTTCTGATTTTTTCTATTCCTAGGGAAAAATATAAAATGTGAATATAAAAAAATTTGGCCCTAGAACGCCAAACCCTTTGGAGGTTTTACTATACTGGCATAGTACTTTCGCCCTGATTTGGAATTTCTCAGCCCCAGAATGGCTGTTATATAGTGTTAGCGGCCCCAGTATTAAACTGGTAACCGTACACGGCATTGGTTATAATATTGAGTTTAAGACACAGGTGGAGAATATTAAAGATTCGACATAGCCGAATTTAACACTCTTACTTGTTTGTATTAAAATGGTTTCATGAGTTCAAAAGTAATTGTGTTTTTTTCATGTTACAGTTTTACTGAACTTCTTATACCCAAAATTGCAGTGTATATCTCTAAAACCTAAAACTAACTTAATTTAATAAAGTTATGAATAATATTAACTGAAATAAAAATATTTCTTGGCAGAAAGTCTCATGGCAGTCTCTTTATAATTTGGTTAATGCCTCTTTGTATGTTAATTAATGATCGCACATTGTTGTTTGGCTTCTGATCATATTTGTACTTAGCACTCTTATATATTTTTTCCTTGCGTTTTTTTAATATAATATAACACACGATAATTTATTTATTTATTATCTTTACCTCAACACCAACAATATCAACCGCAGTAAGAATCTGTTCTTCAAAATCATCCTCAGAGTCATTGAGATATTTAACATTGATCCATTGTAGTCCAATTATATTATTTTTTTTCGTTTGATTGTCGAATGCTTGTTGCACAGCATCCAAATAAAGTTGTTGCCAATTGCTTTTAACAATATTGCTGCTATCATAAACAATCAATACCGAATTTAACTGGGCAAAATAATTGTTTACTAGAAAATTCATAGAAGTGAAATAAAGTAAATTAAAAAATGTAATAGACTTTCGAATCTGAACATAAATTCATGGCAACTTACCTATCAAATGTATAAAAGTTGTTATACTCGCTACGGAATGCAATAACATTTTAATTTTATTCAACTCAAATAGAAATGTGGTTCTATATTGCGGTCGTATTTATATTAGTTTTTATACACACTACCATTCAAGACGATAATCGTCCTATGAATAGTTTTCACAAATATTTTATTTGCTTTGGTAATTTAGATTGTTAAAATATCAACACATTATATTCAATCTAGAATCAATTTGTCGTATAATTTTTAAATAAATAAAAAGAGAATAATTTCTTTTCAGAAACTTAAAATGTAGTTAAGGCTTTTAAATAAATAAATAGAAAAAAAAGTATTTTCATAGACTAAAAATATAAAGAAAAATAAAAATATAGAAAATTGTATGAATGATATTCAGGGCTGTATTCGGAGAGAATCTATGTCAAACCGTACACCAGTAGCCTCTGATTTCGAGATCCTTTAAGTTTCCAAAATATAACGTTTTGATTCCTTTTTATTTAATTGATATTATATTAAAGCTTACAAAAAATGTAATTTTTATAATTCTACACATAGAGAAAAGATTTGATACAATTCCGTTGCCACTAGAAAAATGCAATCAAGCAATGAGCACATTTATTATCATAACCAACTGTTTTAAAATTTATTCGAATGTCGTCATTATCACAATTAAAATTACAATTTTTATGGAATGAATGAACTTTAAATGGAAAAAAGGATCCGTTTATCAGCAAAAGGTTTTGTATAAATTATTACACTAATTTAATTAAGGGAACCAAATTGAACCGATAATAACATGATTAATTCTGAATTTAAATTGAACACGTTTTTACAGATGTAGTGACTAATTAATGATAAATATAATAAAAATGTATTAATAATTAGAATAATGGATTTCGCTTACAACAAAAGAGAACTATACTTTTAACCTGGTTTGGTAGTTTTAACTGAAAAGAATGTGCATGAATGAAATTCTGTTGTAAGTATCAAAAAATATAATTGAATGATAAGACAACAAATCGTAAAAATGCAAAATGAGAGCAAACTTCTCAGGATGTTAAAAAATCATTTTCGTGATTTGACTGACAGACTAACATCTCAATATCAACTACGCTTGTTATAAGGATCACGAATATGTGTATTTTATGGGGTCCAGATTTTTTCGCCAAGTTATTACAAACGGAATGAGGGTGTGGAGGGTATAATAATGTAGTCAGAATGGAATTGTTCCCATAGGAATTGCTTCCATATTCTACTACATATTTGTTTTCTTTCTTGCTTACATAAGACTATCCAATACTATTAATACTAAAATTCTGTTGTAATGTTTAAATTTAAAATCGTTACGTTTCGTTTGCAATTTTCATTAACTTTGAATATCAGAGCATGCGTTGAATTGAATTTCAAAAAATGGTGATTTTGAACTGTGCATTCTGAATCCGAATATTTTTATGCAAACAAGAAAAAAATAGTGTAGAAGTAGAAAGGGAGAGGTATTCTATGATTTCATGTGGAAAGGAAAGAATAAGAATAATGAGCGAAACAAATTTATTATATGCGATATAAAATATTCTTATTTTGAAGAAAGTTTTTGACATAACTTTTCATATACATTACTCATTAATATTATAATTAATATTTTTACGTGGTATCTTAAAAATTAATATTTTTATATTAAAATTTTTAATTTTGAAAAAACCCCAAAATTTTCGATAATTAATCCTTGCAATTGTATCATAGAACACGTTTTGGAAAAGTGTTTTTCTTCAAGATATTCGTTTATAAAAAAGTATTCTAGAGGATGGCATACCAATACCGTTTTTGGAAATAAATACTGTTATGAAGCGATGTATAAAACACTTTTCAATACAATTTTATGATATTACTAGCTGTTTTTACCCGGTTTTGCCCGGTATCCCAAGGCCTTTGACTTGAGAAATGGTTCACTATGCTTACCAGGCGCTGAGTACTTAGTCCCTAATGAACAAATACCCCAAAAAATTAAATTTTTCTCCAAAAGTTTGTATGGGATTGGCGAATTTGTTCATGATGAAAAAAAATCCAATGTTTACGTTTTTAGGGGTGTAAATTCATTTTTTATCTTATATATAAAATTCTTCTGTCGCAGTGTTTGTGGTAAAATTCCGCCGAAACGGCCCAACCGATTCTCATGAAATTTTGTGCGTATATTGGGTAGGTCTGAGAATCGGACAACGTTTTTTTTTTTTTTTTTTTGATATGGCCACTGGGAGGGGTACCCCCCATACAAAGTGAACTTTTAAAATCAGATATCTGGAGTACTATGATAGCCATAAGTGCCACGCCCACTTGAGATATCAAAAAAAAATACCTGTTGTACGTTTCTGAGACCTACCTAATATCCACACAAAATTTCATGAGAATCGGTCAAGCCGTTTCGGAGGAGTTCAATTACAGAGACCGCGACACGAGAATTTTATATATAAGAAGTTAAACTTCTCCTTTTCATTTTATTTTTTTGTTTAGAGCGATTTGACTGCAATTCAGAATGTATGTATGTTTTATCATAGGAAATTATTGTATGTATAAATGGACCCGATAGGTGGCGCTGGGGTAAAGTCATTTCGAATATTCTTATTTACGGTGCGATTTTACTGAAACTAAGAATGTACATATATGTATGTTAGATGATGCCAAAAATTTTTTTGTTGGACCCGGTAGATGGCGCTGCAATGTTATATTTTGGGATGAATATAACATGGATTACAAACATTCCTTAGAAGCACTACATAGAACTTTAAAAGATTTGAAAGGCAATGAAAGACTTTTTGGTGGAGCTCTCATTTTATTATCCATGATCCAACGGCTGCCCAGTTTTCAAAACAACTACTTGGTTAAGTGAAAGAACTATTTAAGCCGCAAAAAATTTCGATGCCGATAATATTAATGTTATTATTCAGGATGTTAGATGATGCCAAAAATTTTTTGTTGGACCCGGTAGATGGCGCTGGCGTTCAAAAAATAATGAGTTGTCAAATTTATTTAAATTTTATAAGTTACAAAATTCACAAAAGTTTTTATATATAAACATTCTAACCAAAAAGTTAGGAAAAATTGCATTGGCTATTGCTTCGTCCGGAATAGCCGCAACATTGTTGCATGGTGGTCGTACAGCTCATTCAGCTCTCAAATCATCGTTAAACGTACAAACGAATGAGAATGCCTTCTGTAATATCAAAAAAAAATCCGGTATGACAAAAGTTCTTCAAAAATACAATATTATAATTTGGGATTAATGTACCATGGTTCACAAACATTCCTTAGAAGCATTACATCGAACTTTAAAAGATTTGAAAGGCAATGGAAGACTTTTTGGTGGAGCTCTTATTTTATTATCTGGAGATCTTCGTCAAACATTGCCAGTCATACCAAAATCAACCTATGCTGACGAAATAAATGCCTGCTGAAAATCATCAACATTATGGAGTAGCGTTCAAACTATAAAATTAACAACAAAGATGCGAGTACGATTAAAAAATGATCCAACGGCTGACCAATTTTCAAAACAACTACTTGATCTTGGTAATGGTAAAAGCAATATTAACCCAACCAGTCAAACTATTAAATATCCACAAGATTTTTGTCAATTAAATCGTCACGCTATGAATTAATTGAAAATGTATTCCCCGACATTCAAAATCAATATCGTAACCATGATTGGTTAAGTGAAAGAGCTATTTTAGCCGCACAAATGTCGATGTCGATAATGTTATTATTAACTAAACGTTTTCTTTCAAATCTAAGGATAGTGTGTTGAAGAAAATAAAGCAGTCAATTATCCAACAGAATTTTTGAAGTCACTTGATGTGCCCGGTCTACCGCCACATTTATTAAAATTAAAAGTTGGTTCTCCAATAATTTTGCTACGTAACCTCAACGCTCCGAGACTATGTAATGGAACCAGGTTAATTGTTGAGAGAATAATGCCCAATGTTATTGAGGCTACAATTCTCAAAGGAAAATTTTAAGAAGAACATGTTTTGCTGCCAAAAATTCCTATGATTCCTACCGACACACCGATAATATTCAAAAGATTACAATTTCCGATCAGATTGGGCTTTGCCATGACCATTAATAAATCTCAAGGACAATCATTGCAAATACGTGGTTTGGACCTCGAAAACAGTTGTTGTTCCCACGAGCAACTATATGTGGCATGTTCCCGTGTCGGAAAGCCAGTAAATTTTTTCATTTACTGCCAGAATAATGAAGCTAAAAATATTGTTCATTCTTTTTAGAATAACAATAATAGAAATTTATTGGTCATTCTTACATGTATGTTACAATAAATATTTATTTTCATTTTCATAAATAAAACATTGTTTTTCTTTAACAGTTTTTAATTAATATTAACAAATGCAAAAACGTTTTTTTATATAGGTATAAACAGATTCTAACTAAACTAAAAAATTCATTGAGGGCAAAACAACGTTTGCCGGGTCCAGCTAGTTTCAATTTAAAATTTTTTGATTTTTTAATTCAGAAGTTTTTTTTATAAGACGCTACAGCAAAAATGCTTCAAAAATCAGTACGAAACCGCTTTGTTTTTTTTTTGAAGTTTACTTATTTTGTAAACATCAAATATAACGGAATTGTTTGCAAATTAATGGAATCAAAACTTCTAAAAATTAATTACTTCATTCAATAAGTAGTCATAATTTTTTTTTCTTCATTCTTTATTTGCAATCTTTTATACAATATTAAGCAAAGTAGATAATAAGAAAACTAACATTAGTTATTGATCTTCATTAAGATCAATAAAACTATACATTTAAGAGATTATTATTTTTCATATTAATAGTATGCTATTTACAGTAGTAGCATAAATATGCTATTTAGAGTAGTAAGTAGTTTTATTTTATTTCCAAATCGAAGATCAAGGACGTGATGTCTCTGTAATCTTCTTACTTCATTGCTATCATCTAGCAAGGATATGGCTAAGGGATTCACATGGTCACTTAATCTTTGCAGGTACCTATTACTGAAATAATTTCTTTCCGTTTTAACTTTTGGGATGTTAAAATCGTAATGTAGTGTATCATTCCTTACGAATCGTGGCGCGCCAGCAATTATTCTTAAAATTTTATTCTTAAAGTTTTAAAGTTTAGTAGTCATCATTGAGCATTAAAATTAAATTTAAAATTTATCATAAGACTTTTGGCTGAGCTGTGTTCCGCGTGTGAATTGCGTCCGCGTCTGCGCGCCACTTCCGCGCGTTAAGCAGCCACACCAGTGCTGCCGCGCAGTTGTTGTCAACTTATTTTAATTGCCAAATTCTATTTTTCAGATATTCCGATATTTTAGCTAAGCTGTGTTTCGAGAGCGCGTCGTGTCACGTTCGTGCGCCGCTTCCATGCACCGAAATGATGCTATTGAAAATAATACAGATTTTATATATGTTTACTGCAGGACAACTATTGAGAACAGTATGGGGAATTTGTTCATTTCTTTTGGGGACCTTTATTTAAAAAAATTTGGGTAATTTGTTCATCGTGAAGTTATTCCCCAATTGTTTGGGGAATAAGTTAATTTTTTTTTTGGTAATTTGTTCCATTACAACTAGCTCAACTATCTTGACTGTATGATATCTTAATGTTCCAAATTTTGTTATTCTACAGCTTTGGGATATACAACATTTCTGGTTTTTCCTTCTGATACCTGCTACCGTACGTGATTGTCCTGTTGTGTACGTTATGTTAGGAAAAACGGTTTTTACCATCTCTTGCAATGAAGGAACCAACTTGCAAAAGTTTTCTGGTATGGATATTACAGTCGTTTCAGGAGTTTCACATTCCCTGGACTAAGCTTTTCTTAGCCGCTGGATTTCTGGACGCACTTGAGTAGATTCAGGCATTTCGGCTTCTCTTAACAAAGCTTGCCTTGATCTTTGGACTTCAAGACGTTATTGGGTTTGCTCAGGTGTTTCAGCATTTCTCGACTCAGATTGTCTAACTCGTTGAGACTCGATACGAATTTGGGTCTGATCGGATTCTCTAGAGTTCTGTTTAGTCTAAGCCTTTTTATACCCTATACCACTATGTGGTTTGGGTATAATGACTTTGTGCTGCTGTTTGTAACAACAAAAATATTTGACCCAGACCCATCTTTAATTATACCGATCGAATCAGAATCACTTATTGAGTTGATTTAACAATGTCCGTCCGTCCGTCCGTCTGTGTGTCCATGTAAAGCTTGTAATCAAAATGCAGGTCGCAAATATGAATATATTTTGACGAAATTTGGTATATAAGCTTTTATCGGCCATGGGATGAACGCTGTTGAAATTGGTGAAATTCGGTCCATGTTGAGACCTAGCCCCCATACAAATTACCCCTATGAAATCGACATAAATTGCCATAAGTTCCAAATTGTCATATAGATCTTACTCAAATTGGGTTTGTATGCGTTCATTACATCCATTAATGAGTAGTCCAAAAATGATCCCTTTGGCCCCATACAGAGCTGCTTCCCGATATTCACTTAAATCTATTAAAAAACAAAAATATTGCACTGATTCTTCTCAAATTTTGTTTGGATATGTTTTTGCAAAATACAAGAGACGTTACCAACCATGGTCAGGATCGGTCCATTTTTGGACCTAGTCCCCATATAGATATAGCATCCGATATGAACTTTTTCATATCTGCAGCCAAAAAAAATAATAAAAATCCCACTCAAATTTGGTTTTTGCTTATTTTCTATGTCCAGTTAGTTGGGCCTAAGAGATAGGGTTTCCAAACGCATGGTATAGGGTATCGTATAGTCGGTCTAGACCGACTATAATTTTCTTACTTGTTGCATTTGAGGTAGTGCAGCCTATATGCTATGCTTTCATGTGCAAATCACAATTGAATTTACATAGTAAAAAAGATGAAATGGAAATATTTGTAATATTTTGTTTTTCAATTTAGTTAAAAGCCGAAATGGAATTATTTGCATGAATTAACCTCATCGGAGTAATCCTAAAGCGGTAGTCAACCTGTATGTGTTCACCCATTAAATAAATTTGCACTGATTTTCGGCAGTTACAACTCATATAGTAAAAGAGGCAAGGCGGGAATATTTGTAATAGGTTGATTTGCAATATTTGTTTCATAATGGTGTAAACTCAAGAGTAGTAAGTAGTAAGTAAACAAAAAAAAAAAAAAAATAGTTTTGATAACCACAGGCGATTCGATTCGAACTTATCAAGCAAATAACAAATTCAAGATCTATTAACAATCATTGTAAGACAAATTATTTCAGAATAAGATAACATACTCAGTTTTTTTTAATAAGATTTTGAATTTTTAATGCTCTCTGGCACATCAAAATATGAAGAACTTAGAAATAAATTCCCAGCAAATCTACTTATTAATCTGCAAAATTTTTACTTGGGTTCATTCATATACCAACATTAAAAACTAAACTAAAATTCTTGTTTATAGACGATAATTTTGGAAACAAAAAAAGGTATTCCAGAAATATTACTATTTTCAATAGAGACTCGGTTAGACAGCTATTTTGGTGAATACTTCAGATTGTGCAAATAAACCTGCCCTGTAACAACTGCATTTGTTGAAGGACATTTTCCTGGTTTAAAAACAATTAAAACTTTTTTAAGAAATAGATGTGCATAATTAAGATTTAATCTAAATTAGCTCTTATTTTAATTGATGAAATTATAAACCATTTTGCTCTCAAAGAACGGAGAACTGAATGGCTCTATAATCACTGAAATACATAATTACAATATACAATTTTAAAATAATTGCTTAGTATATGAATACTGACTGGCATTTTCATACGAACTCGTATAGAAAAATATTCCAAGGACCATGTTTTCCTCCCTTATTCCAAAAAAAAAAAACGAAGCTCCATCTTGACTCTTTATAAAAATATTCGAATTGTCGTATTTTTTTTAACATTTATTTTGGAAATATCCGGGTCTGATTACCGTTGAGCTTTTAATAAAAAAAAAAAAAACTAACCCATAAAAACCAAGTTCCTAATATTATATTAAATAATTGATTGACTAAAAATAAAAAACCGTTAAAATTTTGAAAAATCCAAAGTTATGCTATAACTAAATTATAATTATTTTTTATAGGAATGCCACCCCCTGATCTAGTCCCGCCCATATTGGGTATGGCTATTCACATTAACATTAGTTGACCTCTCAAAGTTTTCAAAGTTTTCCTTGTTATAGAACTTAAGATAATTGCTAATGAATAATTTTTTTATGGCAGGTTCCATCCCTGAACCAATACCGCCCATTTTCGATACGACTACCCACATTAATAATATGCAAAGCTCTCCCTATTGCAGGACTCAGGATAATTGATATTGAATTATTTTGCATGGGATATGCCACCCCCTGATTCGATCCCGCCCGTTTTCGCTACCAATACTCACATTGACAATGATGGCCTCACACGAATTTTCAAAGCCCACCCTCTTATAGAACTCAATATATTTCATATTGAATAATCCTGATCAGATTCCGTCCATTTTTCTACAGCTACTCATATTAACAATAGATGCCCTCATACCCATTTTCAAAACTCTTCCTGTTATATAATTAATTATTTTATATGGGAGGTGCCACCCTTCTGATCGGATCCGATCTGTAAAATTGGCAGATCAGTTTTATGATCGCCACGAGTCTACCTGCAAAGTTACAGCTCAATTGGATCACGGGAAAGGGTTAAAAATCAATCGAATTTTTTTTTGGCAGACAAACACACAAACCGAAACTACAATTAAAATAAAAATCAAAAGATCATTTGATAATGAGCTTTGACCTTTCACAAATAAGATGTTGCTGGATGTTAATTTTATTTTTGTCCTTATTAATAACTTTTGATGAGTTTCTAATTATTTTTTCATATTTCAGGAACTTTAGGTAGTTTTTTTTTTATAGAAATGGACTAAAAAGGTCAAGGTATTCAAAATACGTGAAATTTGATTGGTTAGGGGCTTTCATCCATTACTGGCTGATTCCAGCACTCGAAATTCGAGTGCAATTTCTGGGCAACTTTTTTTTCAACTTATCCAATTCACAAACCAACACTATTTGGGTTTATTATTATTGTGAATGAAGAAAACAAACTCATAACAAATTTAATAAACACACACATAGCATATGTGTAATTTTATGTATGTGTTAGTAGCTGTAAATCTGGTGAACAGCTAAAAAGAAATAATTTTCAAATAATATACGTTTGGTCAAAATCGGGATGAAACGGTAGAACAAAAAATCGGTAACAAGAAATCGCCTAGCCTTTTATAAAGGGTCCGCCAAATAACTTTTTTTTTTGAAAATGCTATAAAAAAAAACTACTGAATATTATCTCAAATTTCTTTTTTTATTTGAAAGTACAATCCTTCCGGTTAATAATGGAAAATAACTTCATTCAAATGGCTGCCTCAGCTGGCCATGCAGTAGACTACACGATCGGTCCAATTTTTAAGAACACTACCGATTGTGTGCAGCTGTATTTCACCAATGGCTTCACGAATATTAAAGCGCCAATTGTCTCTGGCTTGTTGGCGTAACACTTATCTTTGAGGGAACCCCACAAATAATAGTCCAATGGTGTCAAATCGCAGCTCCGGGGTGGCCAAACGACATCAGCTCTGCGGCTGATAACGCGATCTTCAAAAACAGGGCGCAAAACATCGAGTGTAGCTTCGGCTGTGTGGCACGTAGCGCCATCCTGTTGAAACCAAATGTTGCCAATAAAATCCTCTCCAATTTTTGTGAACAAAAATTCGTTCAACATGCCCCGATAACGATCCCCATTGACTGCAACGGCCACTCCTTGCTCATTTTCGAAGAAAAATGGCCCAATTATGCCTCTGGACCAAAATCCGCACCAAACAGTGACTCGTTTTGGGTGTATCGGCTTTTCAATGTATGCGTGCGGGTTTTCTGTGCCCCAAATGCGACAATTTTGCTTGTTTACATACCCGCCAAGATCAAAATGAGCTCATCTGAAAAGATGATTTTTTTTGGCAAAATCGGCATCTTCTGTAATTCGATTGCAGGCCCACTTAGCGAAGCGAAAACGCATTGGATGGTCAGTTGGCTTCAACTCCTGAACCAATTGGACTTTGTATGGCGTCATACCAAAGTCTTTATGGAAAATTCGTCTCAATGATGCCTCCGAAATGTTCAATTCTTGAGAACGACGGTGAATTGATGTTGATGGCGCTTCACACACACTTTCTGCCACAGCAGCAATATTTACGGGTGTACGCACTGTTATTGGCTTTTCACGCTTTGGTTTAGCGATGAGGATGCCAGTCTTTTTTACTTTTCACAAGATAACGAACATACGGAGCTAACGGTGCTTCTCTTCTTCCAAAATCCGTAAGCAATTTTCGCACACATTCTGCAACATTACCATGATTTTCAAGGTAATGTCGCAATATTTCCCAGCGTTGTTCAAGCGTATACACAACCATATTCGTTCAGTGGAAGGATAAAACTAATTACCTGTCACATCAGACATGAGCTAAGTGTTACCATTCACGAAATAAGTATTAGTCGAAAAAAAACGTTAGATGGCGGACCCTTTATTATAGATATCACAACCATCATTCAGGTCAGCTCAAAGTAATCGCTTTGGCCACTTGAGTATGCTATTTATAAGAACTAGCAGATTCCAGCCCTCGAAATTCGAGCGTAATTTCTAGGAAATTTTATTTTTTCATTAAATAAAGACCCTAAAATTATGCTAATCAATTATAACCAATTCACAAATCAACACAAAAATAAACTCATTTTTATTGCAAACACATTAACAAATTTACTAAACACATACATAGCGCTGTATAATTTTATGTATGTGTTAGTAGCAACTTTAAATGCAATTTACACAAAACAAAGGAAAAAATCTGTAAATCTGCAAAACGGCTAAAAAGAAATGCCTTTTAAATAATATACGTTTGGTCAAAATCGGGATAAAACGGTAGCACAAAACATCAGTCGCAAGAAATCGCCTAGCTTATTAATATTATAGATTTTTTTTATTTTAATTCTTTCTATCTTTTAATATTATAAAATCAAAATATTGTTTGCTCAGAAAATGGTTATGTTAACCTCCCTATTAAAATCTTCACAAGATTTTTATATTGAAATTTATCTTCATACAGATTTTTGGATTTTTGGGATTATTAAAATATTAGCCAAATTTAGACTTTCTTGTATAATATGTTTGGCTTTTATTAGTAAGAATTCTGTGCACTGACTTTTCAATTTTACAGATTAATTTAAAAAACAAAAAAATTAAAACGCAATTTAGAAAAATTTCACTGTACATTTCAGCAAAAAGTGAACAACACATAATCTTTAGGCTTTAAAAACCCACAGATGACTATCAACTAGAGTGTAACAGATTAAATAAAATCCTTTATTCAATTAAAACAAGATTTTATCCTCGGAAAATTATTTTTATTTTTCTCCCTTAACCATAAATCACTTTACTCCTTCAGTTCATATGGCCAAGTAATTATTTTGGCTAAAGTGAAAAGTGTATAATCTCTGGCCTATCTACTGCCGAAAAGGCATATGCCAAAGCAATTAGTTATATACTAAAAAATCCTTGAGGAGAAATAAGGATTTTAAATGATTTTTGTGTTTCCAAAGTGTCTGTAACGGCAACGTTTACTTATAACACCCACACACACAAACACTAGCATATACTCTCAGTTTACCCTCATCTTCATTCATAACTAACACTGAGTGTTCTAACACAGGACAAGTACTTTCTACATTCACATACTTGCTACGGTGCTGAAGAAGAGTCACAGTATCTCAATCTCAAAATCCTTAGGATTTTCACGTTCACATAAAACTAACCAAAAACAAAAAAATAAAATAAATTCACTTCCGATGTAGCTTAGTAACATCTTTAAGCGTGTTGCCTGAAAGAGGAACCAGTAAAAATTGTGAAAAATTCTGTAAAAATTGTTAGAATTCTCTGTGGAAGAAGTATAGAAGCGAAAAAATAAAATAATTGTGAATGCAAAATACAATAAGAAAATATTGTTATATTTTGCTGACTAGTTACAAACTCTCGGTTGTAGCGATATTCTCATGTAAATTATTTCCTTATTATTGCATTCACCGCATTGCTATTTACAACGGTGAACCGAATAAATAGTCTAGACCAGATTTGGTATATTGTTTTACTTACTGGGAAGGTTAGCCAATATTTACATTTTAGTTTTTGGTGGCAATATCCAAAGAAGAGCTTCATAATTAACATTTCAAAGAACTTTCATTATTCCCTATACCACTATTGATCAGGGTTTAATGGCTTTGTTCGTTCGCCCGTCCGTCTGTTAGTCCGACTGTCTGGGTGTCCATGGAAACCTTGTATTCAAACTATAGGTCGCAAATCTATACTATCTTTACTAATATAATAAAGAGGTAATGTGTGTTTGTTTGTTTGTTTGTAGGAGCTACTCTCCGTAATTACTCATCTGATCTTCTTGAAATTCTCACACAGGCTTACTGCAGATATGGGTAGTGCTATAGGCTTTATTTTTTTTAAATATGTATAGTGGGCGTGGCAAAGTCAATTTTTAAATAGTTATACTGGGTACTAGATAGGTATAGCTTTTCAAATTTGTGTCAGGTCACCTATTATTAATGTTGGTAGCTATGTCGGAAATGGGCGGGATCGGATAAGTGGGCGTGGTATCTTCCATACAACGTAATTCTGTGGTTTTCTAGTATAACCGCGTATGTCATAAAATCAAAATGTTCAGGGGAGCCAAAAAACGTTATATTTGTAATTATGGGCTCGATATAAAGTTTTTATACCTTTTTATTTAACAGTCCTGTAGAAGTGGGCAATAAAGACTTTATATAATATTTTGAGTCAAAAATCTTCAGAGGAATAGATCCCAGAGAAGGATGAAAAAACAATATCTAAATAACACTTAAAGCGTGTGCAGATAAAACAACTTATGTCGACAAACGTCGTTTTCTTTGAAAAAGAAAACTACCAATGCAACCACCCATGTAGACATAAGTTGTTGTTGCTTGAAAAATGTTTGTTTTGTTCGTCAACAAAAAGTTAACGGGGGAATATAACAACGTATCAAGAATAATAGTGACAAAAAATAACAGAAATAAACACAAAAAATAATCCAAAGTTATTTTATATTTTTTTTCATTAATAACAACGTATGTCGCTATGTGTCGTTTTCTGAGAAAATAATTTGTCAGCGATCAAACGTAGGTTGGCATACGTCGATAGTGCTGCAAATTAATTTAATAAACATTTAAGTTACGTCGTTATTTAATGAAAAAACTCAGAAATCGTCAATATTTTTTAAAAAAAATTTTAACACATGTAAAGAGCGTTAAAAGGACATACGCGGTTATTCCAGAAAACCACAGAATTATGCAATATTATATATCTCGAATACTATGACAGAGACAGTTTTGCAAATTTGTCTAGGCCATATATTATTAATGTGTGTAGTCAGACAAAAAATTGACAGGATCGAATAAAGGCCCGTGGAATACCCATACAAAGTGAATAATAAATTTCATATATCAGGAGTACTGTAATAGTGAGAGCTTTGGGACTTCATTGCGGTGCTAGGGGAATGGGGGTAGCGAAGCACACCGGGTTACATCTAGTATGAATTTATATTGATGAAATTTGTATATAAGTTTTTATCAGCCATAGGACAAATGCTACTGCAAAAGATAAAAATCGGTCCATGCTCAGTCCTAGTCTCCATATTAAATTGATTTTAATTTCTATAAGACCCGCATTATCTTATAAATCGTGGTCCAATTTGGCCCCCATATAAAACTGCCACCCGATCTTCATTTTAATCTATCAAAAAACAAAATTATTGCACAGATTTTGCAAAAAACAAGTGACTTAGCCAAAAATGCTCAGGATTGGTCCATTTTTGATATGAAGTTTTTCATATCTCCATTCCAAAAAAAAAAAAAAAAAAATAATAACAATTGCATTCAAATTTCGTTTTTGCTTACTTTCTATATCCAAATAGTTGGACCTCTAAACGCATGGTATATGGTACCATATAGTTGGTCTAGACTGACTATAATTTTCTTACTTGTTTTCATTAATCCTTTATTGTTTAAATTACCATGGTTATGCTTCAGAATTGAAAATTAAAGTGTCAAACTTTTGTATTGTAAACCTAAGATTTGTCTTCGGATTTGACAGGTGCTTTAAAAAAATAAAATAATATTTTCTAAGTTTTCCAACATTTTTTAACTTTGTGCCTTTAATTGAAATTTGTACTAGAAAGTGAGCATACCTTCTTTACCCTCACAAATTCCTTTTCAAACTCTTAGCAAGTTAAGTGAAATTGGTAGCATTGATTTATTTTCGACCAATTATTTTGACATGTCTTGATTGATGTTGAAATGGAGAAGTAAATAATGATTCCTGTCGACAATGAAGTTTTATGACTTTTATCTTTAAGGTTAAGAATTCTGTTGAGTTTAAGAATTATTCACAAAAAATCTATATGGTAGAAAATAAAAGCGTGTGAAGTTTGTTTTTCTTTAAAGAGAAAACCTTTAATTTAATAATTTTTTTGGAATTGTGTCTTGAGGCTTCTAAGGACGTTCAATAGCTATAAAATAGGAATTTAACACATTTTTCCAGACTATGTTAATTGAAAAATATATTATTGTACTATTTCAAGAATATAATAGTTTAAAGTTTTGACCACTACATTAACACAGTTGTCACTTTGCTACTAGATTAAAAAAAAAAAGCATTTTCTGATGCAGCTTTAGATACGATCATAAACATGAAATGTCATTTTAAGCTTGAAAATTAAAAAAATTAATAAAAATTATTTCACGCGTTTGAGAAAGAACTGACGCCGAACAGTCGACCATTTCAAGAGAAGGCGGTCACAAATCCATAACTTTGGATTGGATTCGAATTTTGATTTGCGTTTTTTTTTATTTGGTAGGTTGGATTTTAGCCTTTAATGTTTGCTATAAAACATAAATATCGACTGATAATAAAAAAAAGTTATGGAGGGTTTAAAATACATTTTCATTTTCAGTTGAATTTTAATACAAAAGTGATGTGTTAAAGGGTGAAAATAGGTTTCTTTTTATATAATGTCTTTCTCTTTCAGTTCATTTTACAACTAAAAATTTAAAAATTTTTTAAGTTAAATTTTGTTTGACAATGCCAAACTTTGGCCCCGTAAATTTTGATTCCAAATTTTCACAAGAACCAAAGGTTGGCTTTTTGTTTTGAAAGAGCCCGAGTTAAAATATACTTTATCAAGCATCGAACGTAAAAGTTACCTAATATTGGTTGAAGATAGAGAAGTTTCAATGAAAAAGTCGTATGTTTTTAATTTAGTTAAAAAAATTTTTATTGTCTTTTAAAATTTTTCTATATCAATTTTTATTGAAAATTTATAAAAGACATAAATTTTCAGATCAAGAAAAACTGTTAACTATTTAAAAAAGAGTGTAACTTATACTAGTGTACTGAAAAACTACTTTAAATCAAACAATTTTAGTAAATATTTCTTCTAAATAGCCTTGCTCATAACTGTTCATATCTTAAAAGGGTGCGCCGTAATAGGTTTTTACCATTTATCTGTTATTTTAATTTTTTTCCCATTTTGTCAGGTATTTAAACTATATAACTCAAGTTCCGACTATTACTGTTTTTGAAAAATACCTGTGTATATGTACTTGTCAAAATAAAAAAGATTTTGCCCATTAATATAATTTAATAGTTAAGCACATTAAGTCTCAACCCTTTTTTATAAGCATATAACAACTCGCGTCATCTCTACCGTTTCCTTTTTTTGTCAGTATAAAAAACAAATAAACTCACGTAAAAAATACACCGGTACGACCAACTTTTGTATTCATAACACACAGACGGACGTACGGACATCGTTAAATCGACTCAGAAAGTGATTTGAGTCGATCCGTATAATCAAAAATGGGTATAGGTCCAATATTTTCGGTAGTCACAAACATCAGGCAAACTCAGTATACTTTAACCACATAGTGGAAAAATTTTTTATTTATAATTTTTGCACAAAATATCTAACCTTGGGTGAGAAATATTGTTCTGGTGCACACGGGCGGAAACTGGCGGGTATACAATGGGTTATAGAAGTAAAGGGGAGGGTTCGGACTACAGAAGAGTGTAAAATGTTTTGATGGCTTTTGATGGGCAGGAGTCATGCTCTATTAATTAGGAGATTTTCGGGAAATTTGGACCTTTTTGAAAAAAATTTTTTTTCCGGTGACTATAAAAAAAATGATTTTTGGCCGCCTTCTTAAAATATAAGTATGCAACTGTATTGGTCTTCTTGGCCAGTGATTTCTACTACAACGTATTTCATCTCTGGTATGAAGTGATGGAACAAGCATTATACATGGTTATGAATCAATGCAGAAATTCGATTGCTGTGAAACATCGCTAAACACTCGATTGAAACATTCGTCGCGACGCTGGTTTTGTTCCATTGTCAGCAAACGCGGAACCTATCTTGTGTAAAGGATTGTCATGTCCAAATTTTTAGTCAATATGCGACGTAAAACACATTCCATTTTATTATAAACGATTATCGAACTATGTCCTCATTAAAAATTTGAACTCTGTTATGAAGTTTTGCGGAAATTAAAGCATAAAAATTTCATGATTTAGGAACTAATAGCAATCACATTGTTGGCCTTACCATGTACTAAATTTTATACTTATTATATGTACTTGAATACCATAGCATATGAAGAAACCCTCTTTGGTAAAAAAGAATTCAAATTATTTACTCAAAAAAAGAAGGTAAAAATACCCAACGCACTAATTACATTGTACCAGAAAAATATTGTATAGATTTTTACAAAAAGTGGTTCATATATATTTCTGTGAGAAGTTAGATCCTGATCCGATAGTTTTTTGACCTATTCCCCATATGAAAATAACTTTTTACTCGTAAAGTCTGCGCGCCACAAATTAATAATAATACCAGTAAAATTTGGTTTATGTTTATTTATTATGCCCAGTTATTGCCTCAACAAAGATAGACCCGAAACTCTCTCTCGAAATGCATGGTATACCGCTTCGTATAGTCGCTCTAGACCGACTCTTATGCTGATTATGTTTATTTTCATGGTTGATCTTTGTTGTTGAAAAGCTAAAATTTTCTATTAAAATTAATATCGAATCAAAGAATGACATAAGAACAAAATTGAATTCCATCAACATTAACAACAATGAAAATGAAAGTGCATCTTTGCCCACTTATTGTATTCTGTGGTCAGGGTGTAGTGAATATACTGATGTTTGTAACTACCAAAAATATCCACCTTTTTATTATAGCGGTCGTCTAAGAATCAATCTTTTGGTCGATTGAGTGATCTGTGTCTGTTCGTCTGTCTGTGTATCCATGTCAACCTTATAATCAAACTACAGTACGTACATAAATAGAAATATATTTTGATGAAATGAGGTATAAAAGCCAGTGTTAAAAAGCGGTTAATATTCAGACCTAGCCGCCATTAAAAATACTCCTATTTAATTTTATAGTGGTTCTCAGGCCATATAATTCTTTTAAACGAACATAAAAAACACTGAAATCATTTTCAATTAGGTAAATCAGTTATTTTAAGCACCCATATTGCCATTAGAATGTAGTCCATTGGGGTTTTCAAGCGATATATGACAACCCTCATTCTAGATCGGTTCAAAATAAATGCTGTGGTCATTTGAACGTTACATGCTGTTATATGTGAATATACATTATATTTTTATGAAACCAAAAAAATAATAACAAAACGGATTTATTATTTATCTTTATAGTCTAAATTTAATTAACAAAACATAAAGATTTTCGTTGTTTACTTACAAAATCTATCTGTTTGCTCATGTTAAGTACTTAAAAGAAAATGTTAAAATATTAACATGGTGTTTACGTCACTATTCATCTTCACGTACATAATTGTATTATTATACAATACGTAAACAAGTACCGAAAGGGTAAAACAAATGAAAGAAGTAAAGTAAAGAAGTCATCACTGAGGACAAAACGAGATTATCTGACATCTTTAACCCAATAATTGGTTTTTAGGAAGCCTTAGCTTTATTTTATAAGTCTTTTAACCATTAAATTATAATAGCAGATCCCATCACTCGAAATTCGAGTGCAAATTCCAGGAAATTTTATTTTTCATTCAATTTTTTTCTTTCAATGTTTTTTTTTAATCTTTATATATAAAAACTTTATGGATATTTAAATAAAATTCATGAAATTGTGAACTTATAAATAAAATGCATTAAATTTAATTATAAATATTTGTTGAACATACAGAAGATATATAACTGGTGTTGCAAATAAATAATTTTATTTTTGAATTTAACAAAAATTTAATAAACACACACACACAGCATTATATATTTTTTATTTGAAGCTAAAATATGCGTTTTATGTATATGTTGGTGGGAACTTTAAATGAATTTTACTCCAAAAAATGGTCCAGATGGTGCATATCTGTAACATGGTGAACATCTGCAAAAAAATTCTTTTAAGATGGTAAATTTTTTGTCAAAATCGGTTGATAATTGAAGGTGCAGAATATGTCATTGTTATTATAGATAAGTATTAATATACTTGTATTAATTATATTAATTATAATTATAATATTAATTATATTAATAAGTATTAATATAATACGTCTAAGTATTAATAAGAAATCATCAATGGTTCATGAGTTATAGCTGAAAAAGTAAGGAAACAAATATCAAGATTAACATTAAAAACAGTTTGGCATGAGAACGTCAAATCCTTTAGAAATTTTACTACACCGACATAGTACTTTCACCCTGACTTAGAATTTGTGACCCCCGCCCTCCCACCAGTAAATGACTCCGGAAACGTTCCACAGTGTTATCATATTATTTTCTTTCTAATGTTTGAGTATGATATTTTATTGAATCATCATGATTAAAATAATTGGCAATAATTTGTCTTTTCTTATTATCACAAACTAATTAATTTCTGTCCAAATTATGTGGGATTTCCTTAGTTCGCCTAACAAATTACAGATTATAGATATTGCAGCATTGTATAATTACACTGTACAACAATCTTCGGACTGATGCAGTGCGGTGTAAATTGAAAGTTAATTGCTTTTCTTTTTTGACCAGTATTTATTGTAACTAGCAGATCCCAGCGCTCAAAATTCGAGTGCAATTTCTAGACAACTTTATTTTTCAACTTAGCCAATTCACAAACTAACACTTTTTTGGTTTATTATTATTGTGAATGAACAAAACAAACTTAACGAACACATTAACAAGTTTAATAAACACACACATAGCATTGTATAATTTTATTTATGTGTTAGTAGCAACTTTAAATGCAATTTACTCAAAATAAAGGAAAAATAAAAAATCTGTAAATCTGTTGAACATCAAAAAAAAAAACTAACTTTCAATAATATACGTTTGGTCAAAATCGGGATAAAACGGTAGAACAAAAAATCGGTAACAAAAAACTATGATGCTTTTTAAACTCTTGCTTTTAACTCATATTCTCTGTCTGTCTGTCTGTCGTGTCCAATTGATCTGAAACTTGGCCCATAGTGTTGTTGTGGGTACAGATTAATTTTGCCGTAGTCACACACTGTCACGCATAGTCTCGCACAGTCACGGAGTGATCTAAATGTTATTTCCCCTCATCCGATCGATCTGAAACTTTGTCCATAGACTTGTTGTGGCCAAAGATTAATCACAGTCACGGAGTGATTTAAATCCAACTTTGCTCATAGGCTTGTTATGACCAAAGATTAATTTTAAGATAGTCACACACAGTCTCGCACAGTCAAGGAGAGATTCAAAACTCATATGCATAAGGAAAGAAAGAATTTTAATAAAAACTTTGTTTTTATGTGTTAAATTATTCTTATATCTGAAAAATGTGTTACACTGAAGAACAATTTTCGGATCTCATCAAAAAAAAAAAAAAAAAAAAATAGAATTAACGATAATTCTAAAGTGTTACTGATTGCTAAAGTTACTTACATATTTAATACACAGGCACCTTACTATTTATAATACATATATACTACATGATGTGTATGAATCTGAAAAAAGTAATTTGTTTAAAGGTTTAACTTAGAAACTTTTACTCGTACAACACTGATTATATCACTCAAACATCAAAACACACAACGTTTATGTCTATATTGTGAATGATAGTCAAGTGATATTATTTCCTCAAGGGACTAACTATAATTTTGAAAACATAATTCACCAGCTCTTCTTGTTGCTTTTCCCCTTTACCTAATTGCTACCAGGAGCAAGCAATCAATGGTTCGTTTTAGGCAGCACATAAATTTGAAAATATTTTTTTTGATCTGAAGATGTTTATGTTGCCAATTTAAATCTATCCAAAAGGCAAATCACAGGTAAACAAACACTAGTACATAATCATACGTCTGTCTTTACTTCCATACATACACCTACACTTGTAGCCATTTCTATGCATTATTATGTATACTTTCATCATTATTTCTTATATCTACATTTTTGGAACAAACTTGTTATCAACTTTTTATCTCTCTTTGCCTTTTTTTTACCACCCCCAAACCCTTTGATGTATGATTTTTTAATCTTTGAAGTTTGTGTACAAAATGCCAGTTCCTGTTCGCTCTTAGTACGTATGACCACACAAGCAGAAAAGCAAATATTTTGTTTTGTTTAGTTTATATTTTTTCTTTCGTTTTAATAATTACTGTGTACTTTGCAAATTATTAAGTAGCACAAAAATTATTAAATTTACATATTTACAGTTGTCATTAAAAAAGTTTTTTTCGATAGAAAAAACCCAATAGGTCTTTAGGCAAACAAGACAATTTTATGAACGCTTTACCGGTGACGAATTTTTAAAGTTGATCCTTAAATTAAGGCAAACAATGATTTGTATGACATGTCAGCCGGAATGGCAAGACAAGATTTAAGAACGAACCAGCTTTAATGTCTGATGTTGTCAATGTCTCATATTTTCAATTACGGGAGGTACCCAGATCAGATTTTCACATTTTATCGTATTTTTTCTCTCTTGAAATGACTCAAAGGCAATAAAGAGTGTTAAATTCGGCTGTGCCAAATCTTTGACAGCTCCCACCTGTGTCTTAATCTGAATAATATAGCCAATGCTGGCTTCGATTACCTTTTCGATGCTGAACCTTTAAATTCAAAACCTTTAAAATTTCAAGTCAATTGTTTTTCTTTTTTTGACCAGTATTTATTATAATTTCTTACATATTGCTCATTTTGTGAAGATAGTGATGGTTTTTTTTTATAGAAAATCTTAACTTCTGTGACCAGTGTTGCCATGGGCAACAAATTATTTTATTTATTTTATTTTTTTATTTTATTTATTATTATTTACTGAAATTCTAGCACAATAAGAACGAATTCTTATAATTTACAGTGCTAGATTAAAAATGTGTCACAATTTTGTTTATACAAATTCATACGATATGTAATTATCTTAAAAAGTACTAGATATTAAATATTAAATATATAATATAAAATATAGAGTGTAAAACCAAAATTTTTGAAAAAGTTACCAAATGTGAAAAAAACTAACCAAATTTAAAATGCAATTAAAAAACCATTAAAATTTATTTTATGTAGCATTGTAATATAAAGGTTATTTGCACTTTATAGATAACTAATAATTACAAAATATGATGTGCACTATCTTTACAGATGTGCACCACCTGATATTTTTTTGGAATAATAATCATTGAAGGTTGCTACTAACACATACACGAAACACATATCTAAGCTTCAAATAAGAACTGTACAATGCTCTGTGTGTGTTAATTAATTGCGTTGAATTGTGAATTGGATAAAATTGATTAGCATACCTTTAGGCTCTTATAAAATTATTTATTGACAAACCCATTTATATATCTTCTGTGAGTTCAACAAATATTTATAATGAAATTTAATGTATTTTATTTAAAAATTAACAATTTAATGATTTTTATTTAAATATTCATTGAATGCAAAAATAAAATTTCCTGGAACTTGCACTCGAATTTCGAGTGCTGGGCTCTGCTAGTACGAATTATTATTTTAGGTAAAAAAGTAACTAAAATGAAAAAAATATTCGCATCTCCACAGTGAAATAAAAAGTTACCAAATTTGGTTAGAAATAGCCAAAAACGGCAGCTCTGCCTGCGACACACAAATTCCAAAATTTGGAATAACAACAATAACAAGAACAACACATAAAATGGTATTAATTTTAAAGAGTTCTTTTACATTCTCAATGAAATTTAGTTTAGTTTAATTTTTTATTTGTTCTTCCCATACAACAAGATTTACATCTTTTATATTATAGTATGGGAATTTTTAAAGAAAAACAAGTAACGGTATACAAAAATATTTAAATAAATTGTATAATTATATAAAGTAAATTAAAAAATAAATAAAATAAAGAACTAAATAAATGAATGAGTTTGACATAATTTAATATAAAAGAATCAAATGGTAAAAATTTTGATTAAAAAAAAAAAAGAGAAAAATGGTTGAAATAACGTTGGTGTATTAAAAACAATAAGTGACAAACAATTTAAATTTGCATTGAAAAACTAGCAGTTATTTTGGTAGTAAGTTCCAGAGATAAACGGCATTAAAATAGAACTGCCATTAAGAAATTTTACTACGATATCTTATCGGTACAAGCTTTCTCCCTCTATTGGATCTTGCAAAGGTTAAGCGGTTGAAAAGGTATGATGGTTCCTTCTGATATATAATTTTGTGTAATAGGACTAGCACCTTTAATTTTAAAATATTATCAAACGACATATCATATAGTCTTGTTGAAAACGAGGTAATACGATCAAGTCTGTTTAATCCATAAACATACCTTATAATACTATTGAAGGCCACATTTAGTTTTCTCTTACTAGTTGAGTCACATAAAGCAAAAATTTCACACTCGTATAATAAAACCGCCATTAGGTAAGGTTTTGCAAGTATTATTCTTATATTTAATGGAGTGCAAGATTGAGTCGCACAAAGCGTCCGAAGCATACCATACGTTCTCCCTACGGCAACGTTTACATGATTGTTCCAACTAAGTGTGTCATTAAAAACAATACCCAGATTTTTTGATGAGGACACAATTTCAATTCTCTGATTGTTGAGGACAATATCAAAATCTAGATTATGACGTAGAGTTTTCTTGTGCATGATGAGACATTTGGACTTGAGGGGATTCAGACAAAGTCCATTAGCAGTTTCCCAGTTATAAATATTATTTAAATCATCATTAAGTTTTGCTACGTTTTCTCTGGAAGATATTAGTGGACTGCAAAGATATACTTGGACGTCATCGGCGTACATGTGTACTTTACAATACTTTACATGATCTGGCAAGTCATTGGCGTACATTGAAAATAAAAGAGGGCCTAGAATAGAGCCTTGCGGAACACCTTTAGGTACATGTAGTGGTCTCGAAAATTGGTTATTAAGGAAGACTGACTGAACACGGTTTACCTGGTAGGATTCAATAAGTTTCTTTGAACACTCGGAGAAATTAAAAAGCCGGCTAAGTTTTGTTGAAAGTATTGAGTGATCAACTATGTCGAAGGATTTAGAATGATCAAGAAGGACTAAAAAGCAAATATTTCCACCATCAATGGCATGACGAATATCATCTGCAACATCTATTAAAGTAGTTGTTCAACTATGTTTTTGCCTAAAGTCTGATTGCTTTTGCTATAATAGCCCAAATCGTTTTAGGTATTCGTTTATCTGTTTATGCATTATCTTCTCAAGAGCCTTAGAAAATAATGGTAGTATTGATATAGGCCTAAACTCAGAGTTTGTCTTAGGTACAGGAATAAACTTTGCATGCTTCCACACGCTGGTGGTAAGGATCGTATTATACATGTAGGTAATGTATGGTAAGATGATAGGAGGGATAATTTTGATAAATTTAGGGTGCATATTATCATATCCAATTGCATTTGATTTTATGGCTAAAAGACAGGTAAGTGCCTCATCATTGCTAACACATTGAAAATCAAATGGACTATCATTATCAGAAATCACTAGGTTATTGATTGTATTGTGTGCAGGAGGTTGACATTGAACAGTGGGTAAATTAGTAAAAGCTGAATTAAATTCATCAGGAGTGTGTTCGCAAGGTTTCCTATTACTAGTTCGGCCAATTCAAATTTCCCGAATAGTTTTCCATTTCCGTTTGGTGTTAATTGCATTTTCAAAACGGTGGCCATAATATTCAGACTTTGATCTACGAATTTCACGAGTAACTTCTCTTCTAAGATTTCGATATTCTTCTTTAAGTTGAGGTAACTTAAATTTTTTCCAACGTGAAAACGCATTATCTCTTTGACCAATCAGTTGTTTAATATGTGCTGTAAACCACGATCTTGTATAGGTCCTAATGTTATTCGTTATCTTAGGTCCAAGAAGGACAACTGATGGTCAACAGAAGTCATATGATAAATGGACGCCCAATTTACTAAAGAAATATGTTCTGCCAAAACATTGTAATTGACATTATTAAAGTCACGATATGTAACTGATAGTGTTTCATTATTTAAAATAAAGTCATATGTCGTGAAAATTAAGTCGTGTTTCGAGAAACATGAGGCCGATAGTTGGTCGTACAACAATACTTTGGTTAAATCGTTAACAAAAAAAAGGTCAAGTAAAGTACTTGCTGTTGATGTATAGTGTGTAGGCATTGTGTAGTTTAATGATGTGAGACCAATGGTTTCCATGTTTTCTGAGATATAAGTGTCACACAGAAGATTACAATTAAAATCACCAGCAATTAACAAATCCATGTAGGTGACCGTCAACCTCTCTAATACTTCCATAAAAGAAGTGATCACAGTATCACGGTGTGGCCTGTATATACATCCTATAAGCATTTTGTTGTTTTCAGAAATAACCTCTACAAACAAATATTCGATTTCATCAATTACCTCAACTTCATTAGATCTGCATTTAAAATTACATTTAATACCTTCCCTAATATATATTGCAACACCACCAGCATGTGTTTTACGATCAGCTCTGAATACAACATAACCATTTAAATTACACAGACTGTCAGGCGTATCTTTTACGAACCAAGTCTCTGACACTCAAATAACATCCACAGATGAGTTTTCAAATGTCAATCTGAATTCATCAATTTTGTTATTTAGGCTCTGAGCAGTTATATGACACACATTAATACCTTTCCTCTGCTTAGCCAGTATCCGTACCATGTTTAAAGTGCTTTCACTGGAACTACCACGAGATCTACGTAAATTGTTCATGTTGATAAAATATAAAGAAAATTCTAACAATCACGCAATGACAGCTATAATTGAAAAAGTGTATAGAAAAATTTAAATAGGTAACAACAATAACGATAATTCGATAAGTAGTATTAATTATTATAAAAATTATAAGAAACATTTTTCTAAAGAGTATAGTAAAGTTTAAATTTAATTTAATTGCAAGAAACATTTTAAAGGGTTGTTCTTTATGTGAAAATTTATTACATCCGTGAATAATTATGAAAGCAGTGACCAGCAATGGAATTTGTAGAAGCTCCGCTATCTTGAAGTTTGGTCTCAAAATGTGTAGGGAGAAATAAAATCATCTTATTGCTGCAAACTGTCTATTCGAATTGGCTTATCTGTGATTGATTGTTTAACATAACTATACCGCGCATTGTAAAACCTGATTTTAAATGCCCATCTTTTCGTAGGTCGAGTGCATTTTGAAAAATTTTGTAGTTATGAGATGTTAGGTGTTCATTTATGAAAACACGGCTATTGGGTACCACCTTAGGATCATTAGAAGTAAACCCTATATTTTTCAACATAAGGTGTCTTTCTTTAGATTTTCTATAACCAGCAAGCGATTTTAACATAAAATTTTTATCATATGGTGACAGAAGTTTAACCATTATGACGGCGTCTGGCGAGTTGTTTTTGTCTTTATTATTTTTATTTTGCAAGCGATAAATATTTTTCACTGAGGGTGTTGATATATTTAGTTCATTGCAAATACCATCAAAAATGTTCCATAAGTTTTCATTAGCTGAAATTTCGGGACCTATTAAACAAATTTTGACGACTTTTTTATTTTAAACCAGTACTTACTAAGTAATTTATTTAAAGAAATGCCATCAATACATTTCAGTACAAAGAAAATGTATTGCTTTATATAAATGTCAAAATATTGAAAAAATATATTCAGATATGTAAAAAAGGGTGGGAAAACTATAATGATATATATTTGGGCCTCTAATTTTTTTTTTGATTGACCCAAAACTTTGTATATCTCAGTTTCTTTGCTATTCGCATATTTTTAAGGGGTGGGACTATAAATTCGAACACTTTTTTTCCCCTCCATATAATGAAGGGCCACCCTATGGCACCCATTCAAATATATTCTTTTTGATGACCTTAACTTTAATTTATTGGCACATGAATGTTGTTTTCTGTACTTCTTAGGATTCATAAGCATTTTTCTACGAGCACGGGCACAGTTCCAATTGAACCACTTTTGCTTGGGTTCAAAGCTAAATCTTATGCCGTTTTCTTTTCTGACAAAAAATGTTGCCCTTTTCTTGCCCTTTTTTGGAAAAGTGTATTTTTTTATATAGTCTGAATTAAGAGCAACCTTGTATTATATATCAATCGAAAGGTCTCAAAGTGCTGTATTCATAAATACAAAAAAAAATTTGATTATTATCCTCTTGGAAGTCATAGGATGAAAATATTCAAAAAAGGGGAACAATGGGGAAATATTATCCCACTATGACCTGAAAGAAGTCAATGGCTCGAATTTTTTGTGATTTATGAGGGCTCGACTTTGAGACCTTTCGATTGATATGTAAGATAAGGTTGCTGTTAACTTAGAATATATAAAAAAATACACTTTTCGAAAAAAGGGCAAAAAAAGGGCGACATTTTTTGTCAGAAATGAAAACGGCATTAATTTAATTTTTACGGTAGCATAAAGAATTTTGTTCTTAATTAGGAGAACCAAGGTATCAACTGAATTATTTTGATCGTAAAAGGGAGTATATGATAGCTGATTAAGTTTTTCAATATATCTTTCTGTATTATTTTTGCTTCAATGTATTTTTGGTGGGGCTAAAACAGGTCTCAATGTATTATTGTTGATATCAGGCAATTTAAAGTCAATATGGCTTACAACCAATTTTAAAATCCTCAACAAACATCAAGAAACTATGAGAGCAAATACAGTAATGCCTCTATCTCCATAAAATCTTAACTCACCACTAGCATGACCAGCATTGTGAATTTTCTTAGCTTCAATCCAGTGTAAATTGTAATTTTTTAGAAAATTAGAGAAGAATAATTGTTTGTCTGGCAAAACATGAGTTTCAAATAAGAAAAATATATGAAATTTATTTATGTAGATTATAAAGTTTCCTAAATTAACACTTTTAGCAAGATTAGCAACATTGTAAGATAGGGCACGACATACATTGTATTGCTATTGTACATTTGTATTTATATTGTACTCGTATTTGAATTTCCATCTACATTGACCTTAACAATTACATCACCGGCGAAGCTAGCTTGAATCAGTGGATTTTTTAAATAATAAACAACCTCGTTACAATATGCAACAAATTTTCTAACAACCAAGTGTATTTTTTATTGTTAATAAAAGTACAAAATCAAAAAGTCTCAACTTTATGTACATACTAGCAGTATACCCGTTACGTTGTTAGCGTAATTATTATATCAATTATTTAAGCGTTAATAATATTTAAAAACAATAAGAAATTTGATATAGTGACAATTATTATAATTATTATTAATTATTAATTATTATATCAATTATTTTAGCATTAATAATATATAAAAACAATAAGAAATTTGGTATGAGTGACAATACGATGGAAACTTTTAACAAAATATATTTTTGACGACTTGGACGGTCAATTCCAAAAAACTATATCATAAAATTAAATACTCTTTTATTAATTTAAACATTTGTAATTTTAATTTATTTTACAAAGAAAAATATTAACATAACTTCCGAAAAAATTAACAAAACAAAAAAGTATTAATTTTTATGCTGTTGACAAAACAATGGAAACCTTTACTATATAATAACACTGTTGATTAAAATGATGGTCATGGTCTTGGGGGGTAGATGATTCCTATACCGATTATTTTAGTAAAACTCCCGAAGCGTTTGGCCGTTTTGCGGCCATTTAAATATAGAATTTTTTCGTCAACACTATTCGCCAACAGTATTCTAATTCCATTTCATGCGTTCTTTAGCAAGAATATTTCTCACAGATATTCTTTTGCCTACGAGCATCACTAAAATCATCTATTATTTTGGTTTTCAATTCGTCATAAAGCTTTATTCTTGCTGTTATTTTATAATAATTGAAAGAGAATGTCAGTGTCTATATTTAAATATATTTTTATATTTTCTTTCACTCGTTCTTCTATTTTTATTATTCTAATCCACTCTGGTAAAGAAGTTTAAAAGTTTCCACTGTTTTGGCATCTCTTTAAAAAATATATCTTTATGGTTTACAATGTATTGCCACCTACTCTATTTAAGTACAACTTTTTTATTCATAATAGGTTAAAAAATTATTCAAATTATAAAGATCAAATATAATAGTATATGTAATATCGATGGCTTAATTTGGAAAGGAAGTATTTCAAGCCATAGGACAAACGCTATTGAAATTGGTGAAAATGGGTGTATGTTCAGACATAGTCCCCATAGATCTCAGTCGAATTGAGTTTGTGTATCTTTATTACATCCATTAATCCGTAGACCAAAAATAATCCCTATATTGCACAGATTTTTCTCAAAATCGGTTTGTGTATGTTGTTGCAAAAAATAAGTGACCACCAAATATGATCAACATTGGTCCAATTTTCGACGTAGATTTGGCTTATTCTCTAAACGGTAAACGGTATCTCTATAGGGTATCGGTCTAGATCAAATATAACTTTCTTACTTGTTTTCTTAAGAAAATGTTCTTTCAAATGAAAATTTACCAGTTTTCCCCTTAAGGCTCGAATTAAAATAAATTTTATTCTTCTCCGATGTTTTAGTTTCTGGTGGAATCTACATATCAAATTTCATATTCCTAAATTACCTTGTAAAGAAGATACAAAAAGGTACACTCTTAGATTTACGGGCCCCGTTTTAACATCCGAATTTCCAAAATTCTATCTCTAGTGAAATCCACAAACTTTATTTTATATTCGTTTGCTTAGAAGATACCAAATCTAATATTTTTCCCCATTTTGGCCGTTTTTCCTCCCGTAGAGGTTAGAATTACCAAATAATTCATCCATGCCCACGTATTCGGTGGAGTCTGTATGACAAAATCCTGTATATAGATAAATTTCTTAAGAAGATGCAAAAGGTCCCATTTCCACTTTTGGGCCATTAACAAAAGTTTTCCTCGCATATGATGTTTCTATCTCTAGTGGAGTCCACATACTATTTCTTATTCATATTTCATATTCCTAGATTCGTTTGTTTAGAAGACAGCAAATGTATAATTTTTCCCCTTTTTGGCCGTTTTTTCTCCCCTAGACGTTAGCATTAACTTTAAATATATCCTTGACTGATGCCCACGTATTCGGTGGAGTCTGTATACCAAATTTCATATATATATATATATATATATATATATATATATATATATATATATATATTAGGCCGGGTCGATTTGTGGGGAGGCAAAAAAATCGCCCATTGCTCAGTGAAAATCGTATTCTAGGGATCAAAATAAGAAACTTTGCCGAAGGAACCATACCTCTAAAACGAATTCTCAGAATTTGGGTCGAACTTTTGGGTAGGGGCAAATTTTGAAAAATCCCACTTTGACCCATTTAGAGTCCTCCAATCGAGTCCAAAAGTATGACCGATGCCCACTAACTTTGGCGGCCCGACATACCCATGCCAGTGGCACACCCCCTGGAACTCCCCTGTGTGGTTCCCCATATAAATATGTTTTTTTCTTTTTGGAGTTTATTTTTCTCTTTAGAAATTTATTTAGTCAGAACATATGTAAATGAAAAAATGAATTTAACTTAGTAATAGAAAAGAAATTAAAATAATTTATTAGAAATTAGCGTTTTTTACAACCCTTTTAAAACCAAGGCATCACTGTGATGCATTTGCATGTCGTAAACTTAGTTGTGTGGGTTTTTTATACAACCCTTTTAAAAACTGAACGTATCACTGTGACACAATTGCAGGTCGTAAAATTGCTTGTGTGGGTTTTTAAGCCACCACAAGACACAGCTGCATGTCGTAAACTTACTTGTGTAGTTTTTTTTATAGCACCTACTTAAGAAATGAAGGTTGATTTTACAACCCTTTTTATGGGTTTTTTATGGCACCTTCTTAAGAAATGCGCGTTTTTTGCAACCATTTTACCAATTAAGGTATCACTGTAATGCACCGCAACCCTTTTTAAAAATGACCACCACAAGACACAGCAGGTAGAATTGAAATTACCATTTCATTCTTATTACCTCGTCTCGTAGACCATATATAACGCAACAGTTTTTGTGAATGCATTAAGTCGTTGTGAAGAACTCAAAGTGTGAAGTGCTAATTTCAGATAAAAAAATATTTAAAAAAAAATAATAAGTGAAGTGACCTTTCCAAATCAAAAAGTTTACAATGAATCCACCATCTTCTACACCGCAAGATGAAGCAACAACAACATCAAAAACTATCGAAAACCCAATGAGTCATATACCCAAGCATGATGTTACTGTTTTTGGTGTGTCTAGTGATTTGACTGATCTTAATTTACCAACCCATCTGGATATCTTGAGATATTATTTTTACTTTAGCGAACGTGCTAAAACAGAACAAAAAAAGTTTTCCTATAAATCATTCACTATTCAAGTGCAAGATAAGTTGATTGGAGTTTGGGGAAAACTTGGTATGGAAATAATGCTGAAAAAAGTGTATGTAATAAATTGAATAGATTGCTTGACAAATATCAAGACCAAACCAAGAGAAGAAACAAACAACTTTTTACATTGGAACATGTAAATGAGATTTGAAGGCAGCTCCATGTGCATGCGGCTTGGTTCCCGCACGCCTCAAAGAGTTTATGCACGATCAACATAATCAGAGAAGACTAACAATGGATGCATTTGTGATGGAAATTGAAGAGCAAGGAGCAATGTGTATGTCATCAATGCCAACATACCAAGATCCCGATGATTCAACGTACGCACAGCCACCGGTTCAAGAAGATATGGATAGAAACACAAGTTCACAATACACAGAGAGATACGATTGTTTTAACTTTGCCTTGGTATGTGACAGATCTTGTGTGCCTGATAGAGTAGCATCAGCATTGGGAACCGCTCTTTTTCAAGATTTTAAAATTAAAGATAAACATGGGAAACCTCTCATCATGGATAAATCGAGAGTTCACAGAGAAAAGGAGAAATGCAGACAAGAAGTGCTTCGCAAACGGTTAGATGATACCAATTTGTAAGCGTTTTCATTCGATGGCAGAAAAGATGATACTTTAACGATAGATAAAATTGATGAGAAGTATCATACTAGGATGGTAGAAGAACCTCATCTTGTTATTTTGAGACACCCAATTCTGAATTGATTGGTTACGTAAGACTGGAACATGAAACCGCTGAATACAAAACAACCAAATTAAATGATTTTTTCAACGATAAAAATATATCACTGGATGCATTAATTGGAATATGCACTGACGGTGAGCCAACAAACACTGGCCCACGCGGTGGAATCATACGACGATTCGAATTGCTGTTAAAAAGACCATTGCATTGGTTCGTTTGCCTTCTACACTTCAACGAACTTCCGTTTCGGCATTTTTTTTAAGCTTTGGATAAATCAACCAGCACTGGACCGAGATCGGCAACCGGAAAGCTGAGCCGTCAAATCGAAACTTGTGAAACTCTTCCGCTAAGTTATTGCTATTTCTCATTTATTATAATTGTCAACCATTATTAATTATTTTATTATTATATATTTTCAGGTGGTGGACGGCTTCCAGAAAATTGAGTTACAAAATATGCCCCCTGCTCCAGAAAAAATTGAATTTTCCACCGATTCGAAGTACTTATACGACATGGCCGATGCAATTTCTAGCGGCGTGGTTTCGGTGGATCTGGCTAACATCAAACCAGGGAAAATTGTACATTCTCGGTGGCTCATCAAGGCCGCTAAATTATTACGATTATATGTGACAACGGAAAATCCAGATGCAAATTTAAGAATTCTGGTTGAATTCATAATTAAATGTTATGTGCCAATGTACTTCAATATCAAGTATTACAGCTCTGTCGTGTACGGCAGTGCATTATTTTTCAATTTCATTGGTTGGTCACGATTTCTAGAACCTCGTTTACGCAAAATTGTCAATCAAGTAATTAAACATAATTCATATTATGCGCATTCGGAAAATATCTTGTTATCAATGTTGCTTGATGATAGCAAAGAAAAGCGCGACTGTGCTATCAAGAAAATTCTACACTATCGAACCGATGTTGACGACCCAACGCAACTTGGAGCTTATAAAAAACCAGATATAAACTTTAATTGCACAAGTTACACGGAAATGATCAATATGAATGACTTAAATAACGTATTTGAACCACCATTCACGCGGATCATTCCGTACGATACATTGAAAGAATATTTAAATCAAGATGATCCACCGTTTAATGATCCAAAAATTCCATCACACATACAAGGAACGGAACGACATGTTCAATTGCTAGCTAGCGTTTCCAAACAGGTTATACCGGAAGATGTAGAGGCTGTTGTGACGACGACATTAGAGAGCCGTGCGAAATTGCCCAGACTTGAAAGTAAAAAAGACTTCAAACAATAATTTTTTTTAGTTTCTTTTCTATAACTAACTTTAATTAATTTTTTCATTTACATATGTTCTGACTAAATAAATTTCTTAAGAGAAAAAATAGATATTATTATAAATAAATAATAAATATTATTATAAATAAATAAATAAAAATAAAGAAAAAAACATAGGCATTTCGCTGATTTTTTCATGTAAGTGCCAAAAATGGTGATTTTTTTAAATGTTGATATGGGGAACCCCACAGGGGAGTTCCAGGGGGTGTGCCACTGGCATGGTTAGGGGGGTCAATCATACATTTGGACTCGATTGGGGCACTCTAAATGGGTCAAAGTGGGATTTTTCTAAAATTGTCCCTACCCAAAAGTTCGACCCAAATTCTGGGACATCAGAATTCGTTTTAGAGATATGGTTCCTTCATCAAAGTTTCTTATTTTGATACCTAGAATACGATTCTCACTGAGCAATGGGCGATTTTTAAATCGACCCGCCCTAATATATGTATATATTAATATGTTAAGAAGATGCAGAAAGGTGCAATTTTTAGCCTTTTTGGCCGTTTTCCCCTGAAAATGACCGGATTTTGAAAAAAATAATCCTGAACCCATGTTGGTTTCTTGGATGGAGTCTACATACCAAATTTAATATTCGTAGATTCATTTGTTACCATTTTCCCCCCTTTTAACCGCTTTTATGAATTTATGTATGAATTTCTAGAAATCCCTTCTAAGAGGATCGTTACGCCGAGAGGGAAACCTACAGTCCAAATTTCAAGTTTCTGGATCTAATGGTTTGGGCTGGGCAATGATGATTAATCACGCAACTCTTTTATGTATATGGTTTGTTCAATTGTCTCAAATTATAACGGGTATTTTGCTCATATTTTGTATAATCCTTTTGTATAAAGATCTTACTACCCTTTATTTTATCTTTGGCAGCAAGAAAATAATTGGTTTGCAAATACGTTTCCAATGTACACATAAAAGTATCCTTGGATGGCAATGCATGAGCAGTTACTACATTTGCATCTACCTTTAGGTTATTACTGCATATACTAATTAAGTCCAATTTAGCTGCTGTTGCATTAGCACTATCAAGGCCACGGACAACAATGTTTGTGGAGCGGGATCTACGATCAATTTGTTCGGTACGTGAAAAAAGCATTTTAATTTCATTTCTAAGAACAATATTTTCCTCTCTGAACTCATCTATTTCTTTTCTTATCGAAAGCACATCTTCTTTCTCAGCAACATCCCTCAGTTTGTCGTCAGTTTGTCTCAATGTTTTTCCTTTTTTTTTATAATATTTTAGAGAAATCTTCCGATTTGAACTGATAATTAGAATTAAAAAATAACGGTAATTTTTTATCATTAAGTTTTTTATTGTAATTGATGAACTAGTTGTACAGTTTTTTTTCAGTATTGCTTGTTTTTGTTGCATTGTAAGATTTTTGTTATTGTTTTTTTTTTACAAAATGAGAAAGGAGAAAATATGTATTATTTAAAGATATAAAATATTTAGAACAATGTTAAAGCAAATTACAATGTACAATGTACAATTTCTTTTGCCGCTCACAGTATGAAGGAAAATACTATGTAAGCATGTCTTTTGATAAACTTTTTGCGAAAATTAAAAATTAAATTGGTTGTTTATATAAAAAGTTACATGCTCTGAAAGACTCTTCAACTCGAGGCGATCAACTTTGGCTCTCTGTTCGTACCGTGTGTTTAAACAGAATTTATTATTTGAAAAGACTGGTATTTTTATTGCCTTAGAAGGAGATGGTGTTGCTAAAATTATGATTCCCAATAAAATTTGAGGTTGTTACTTTATCTGTTTCGCGTAAGCTAAAAATTGTTGTAGTTTTGCATAACCGGAAAAGTGTATAGCCGTGACTAAACATTCCTTTTTTGAAAAGGTCACATACAAGGTCACCTTAGCCACCAGAGACTCTAAGAGTTTCTCATTAGAGAAAGCTGACTTCAAGATGCGCGACTCGCATGCAAGCACTCTTGTGTCAATTTCAAAGGAGTGTGTGAATATGTTGAAGCGCAATCCAAAGGAGCTTTCTCATCTACATATATCAAAACATGTATCATTTTCATAGCAAAGTTTCACGAATTGTGCTTATGTGGGTCCTTCTTAGGGCGCGGTCCCATTGTTATACCTGTGTATGATATTGCATAGTCAGCTGTATTGTGGTCTACTTTTTTTTTTTAAATTAATCAACACTCAGGGGATGCCCCCTACAGATGCAGTGCATTGTGTTGATCTCAGGAAAATAGGTTAAGGAGGAAAGAGGGAGTAGTTCATTTGTTTTTTATTTTTTTTTTGCAGCGACATACCAAAGCCTCTGGTGGGAATTGAACCTACGACATCCGCATGATAGGCGAGCACGCTACCTACTCACGTACCGGGGCGCTTACTTCGAACCAGTTGGAGTCTCAAAATAACGTAACTATTTTCTTGCTATATATACCATCTCAGGTCTGCCAGTATAGGGCTGCCAAAATGTTGCAATCCCTGGCAAGCATATGCGGGCAGTTTAAAAGGAAATGTGAAACCATTTTCCTCTTCGAATTTCTGACACCTTCCACAAAAGTTGTTGTGCGGAAATCCCATTTTTCAGGCGTGTGAGCCTTAGCAACTACTATATCGCGTAAGCAATAATATTTATTAATCAACACTCAGGGAATGCCCCCAGCACAATGCACTATGTTGATCTCAGGAAAATAGATTATGGGAAGGAGGAAAGAGGGAGTAGTGTTTGTGGATATTTGACTTAAATGTTAATGGATTATAACTGTCAGGAAAGACCTCTGCTGGGAGTTTATTCAACATACGGCTAGTTCGACTGATAAACGAATTTTCTCTGTAATGCGTTGTGCGGTCAACTGGACAATAGACTACAAACGGATGTAATATATTAGAGAAGCGGGTAGAGCGAACTGAAACTCGGACAATTGGAATAAGTTCGCTAATCTCAGAAGAAGATTTCCCATTGTAATATCTATAGAACAGTGTTACACAACCCACATTTCGATGATGTTCCAAAATAGACTTTGAAGGTCCTGCCCATATATAGGAGTTGTATTCCATTTTCGGTCGGATGTAATTGGTATAGATTTTAAGGAGATCAGAAGGAGTGAAGTAATTTTTACACCGTTTTAGAAAACCAGGACACTTGAAAGCTTTTTTCGACACTTGCAAAACATGCTCGTTCCAACCAACATTACATTGAATTCTCATGCCTAGAACATCAAGAGTATCCGATTCCTCAATACCTATACCACCCATATATACAGATTATATTGTTAAACCAATGGCCTAATGGGTCAACATAAAACATTGAGCATTAAAATCAATCCTATTCGCTTTTCCTCACTCGGAGATTGTTAATAGATCTTGATTGAGTGTGTCATTTATTGTCTGCCTTTTGCCCCCCAACCTCCAAGAGGCTTGGCTTACAATTAAAAGAAAATGAATAACAAATGCTGCTGTCATCTGCGAAAGGGCATATAGAATTAAAAGTTTGACCAAGGATATCTTTAAGAAAGATAAGGAAAAGAGAAGAAGAAAGGAGACTCATCAGATGAGACCCCATCAATTGTTGTATTGTTCGGTCTCTGAGAAAACTCGATATAAATCGAGAGAAGTCATTACCGACCCCAAATGCAATAAGTTTTGATATCAGTGCACCGTGCCACACACGATCTAATGCCTTGGAAATATCTAGAGGAACCACTTTAATTTCGCTGAAATTGCGAATGGATCGACTCCTGCGCTCAGAAAGTAGAGCTAACAGGTCTCCCGTGGAACGATTTCTACGAAAGCCACACTTTCGATCATTAAGAAGTGAGTTGGCCTCTAGGTAGTTCACAAGATGGAAATTGATCATGTTCTCCATCACCTTTGAGAGCGCAGAGCAGATTGCAATTGGACGGTAATTTTCACGGTTGTTAGCCGCACCCTTTTGAGAGATTGGTTGGACATTAGCAACCTTCCAGCCAATGGACTGGCTAGCGTCAAAGAGCACTATTTCAGCACCAGTGCTGGTATTCCATCCGGTCCCGGAGACTTATTTATGTTAAGATCCGAAAGAACCTTTTTAACTGCAAGTGCTCGGAAGAATATTTTAGGAATAGTACAAGATACTCTTTTGAGTTCGGGCAGTGGTTGATCGATATCCGGCAAAAATGATTTTTTTGCAAAAAGTTCAGCTAAGAGATTAGCCTTATCAACCGGGTCAGTGAATATTTGGTCATTCATTATAAGAGTTGGGATAGCAGAACTAGCATTATCCTTTACTCTTTTAACAAATGACCAAAAGCTCCTGCTGCCCCGAGGAGTAGAAAGAACTTAAGCATAAAGTCGCTGATCATGAAGAAACTTTTCGCACCTTAGTACTTTGGCACATTCGTTTCTCGCCTGTAACAGTTCAGTAACAGTTCAGTGACGGAATTTTTATTTTCACGCCAATGTGTGAATGCTTCCTCTCTGGATCTGACTGCATCTCTTCAAGTTTGGTCAAACCAAGATTTTTGATTAGATTTAGCCTAAATGTAAACGAAATATAAACGAACCTTTTCGTTAAAAAAACTGAGCGTTTCATAGCTGGTGTTAGAACACATAAAGTACAGAGTACGAAAATCAGAATTACCGATAGGTGCAAGTATTTTCACTTCATACGTGTCAGGTTGTGAAGTTAAAAAAGGTCGAGAATAAGTCATTGCTCAGGCACGAGATTAATTTATTTATATCAAAAATTCTGTAAGACAGGTTATGTATTTGCTTTGCAACGAGTCACCAGCCAGTAATCAAAATCAGTTAATTTTTTTTTTGTAACAAGAAAAGATATTTTTAGTCAAGAAATTTAAGCAATTTTTCATCTCTACACCACTAGTTACACTTCTATTGCAGAATTATACCCATTATCTGCAGTAAATCATACTGTGAAAAAATTCCTTTATGAAAAACACAAATCTTTCATAAAAAAACAATTAGCCAAATCAAGTAAAAATTTCCTAAATTGCACATCTATTAAGATTAAACTGAAAGTAGCATTCGTCTGTTTTATCTTCGTATGGAACATCAAACGTGCTAATTAATTAAAAACACCTGACTATTTCGCTTTCCTCATGAATTTTAATGTTTTCGAATATGTGTGAGAAAATTTAGCATTCATTTCAGATTGCTGTTGTTGTTGTTGTTGTTGGTTTGAAGCAAACTACTTAAGAAATAAAACATGAACAATTCCAGTGTATCCAAACAATTTATGATGCATAAACAAGAAAACAATTTGCCATAGTAAATGCACCACAAAATTAAACAAACATTTCTAAAAATTAAAAACTTTTTGCTTTTGTTAGCTCTCTAAATGAAACTAAAAACAAAAAAAATATAAAAACTAATGCTTCATATTTAACGTGTGAATGTACAACGTGAGAAATATATACTTACGCAGAAAAACCATGTGACTATGAGTACTTAACGAAATCGTTAACACTGAGATTTGGTGTGGGTCTCAGTGGGTGCATCAAGGACCGTTTCACTAAATAATATTTAAGTGACAATGTCAGGTTGTATTGATTTGAATTTTTTTTTTCAAATCTATATCTGCTTTAATAACACTGTGCGACAGCCAAAATCGGGATGGGATGAAACCACCGGGGAACGTTATATCGGTCAAAAAAAAGTTATACGTGTCCCGGCGTTTCGATGGTTTACGTCTAGGAATCGAGATATATCGATTTGAACTTAGTAAGTATGGTATAGGGGAATTTGTCACGTTTTGGGCTGTTTTGTTTGACATAACTCGAGAACCACTTGTCCGATTTTGCTGCAATAAACTTAGAAAAATTAAGAATTAGAATAGCTTTAATGTACGTCTATACCATTTCTCAACAAAATAAACAGTTTCACAGTTATTAATAAATTTATGAAGAAAAAAAAATAATTTTTGTCTAAAAAATTAAAAGTTTGTATTTTTAAAAATCATGCAAAATCCAAAACGGGAAAAAGGGTCAATTCTTATAACTTTGTCGTAAATCCACATAAACTGTGCTTAAAATGAAAGCGTTTCGCTTTTATCGACAATTAAGGGAAGGTATCTATCTCATTTTAAGTAAAGGCTTCTAATTGGAAAAAACGTTGATGACTTTTTTTATGATTCTCAGAATTAAAAAAAAAGTAATAAACAAAAGGTTTTTTCATTTTTATGATTGCGGTAACAAACTAAAAAATGAATTTTTCTTGTTGTTGCTTCATGATACCTACTCCGTGCACAGACAATTAAAGGGAAAAAAGGAAAGTGCACTTTTTTATTGATGTGGGGTTTTCCGTTGCCTACCTTTAAGGGATTATTTTTTACAGAAATTCCACCCACATTTATGAGTGCTCATTGTTTGGAAAGTTATAAAAAATTTGAAAGGAATTTGTTTGAGCCCTGGTTTTAGAAGGCTCAATCAGGTAAATACGCTCCCTTAACAGATGCGTCCATTCATGTACTTATGAATGTCAGTTAAATATGAAAAGATACGTAGTATATATAGGTGTTCATTGTCATTTTATGTCATTCAACAAGGGTCCACGAACGCGAAAAGTACGGTTTTTTTTTTAGTGACGAAAAAGTAATAGAAGTATAAAATCGAAATGAGTGCTAATTGTCCAGAAAATCTCAATTTATTTTGTTACGTATGTGGCAAAAGAGCTTTTTCAACAAATACTGCATTACTCACTGATCAAGTGGAGCGTGCTTTTAAACTTCATTTTGATTCCGAAATAATTCGCGGCGTTTCGTGGGCCGCAGACGAAATTTGTAAAACGTGCTAGAATGCTCTTGAAAAATGTGGATCCAAGGGAAACGCAGTTCACTTTCTTTTGGTGTAGCAATGATTTGGACGATCCAGGAGAGCACAATTCCGACAACTGTTATGCTTGTGCAAACAAAATATATGGAGTAAATCGTAAAGGCATTAAAGAAAGAATTTACATCTCTGTTAAAAGTGCACAAACACCTCTTCCGCATTCGGATGACATACCAATTCCACCGCTTCCAAGTCCTGAGTGAGAAACTTATTTTTCTATTGCAACAACGGATCAATCGGATTCAATCCATGAACCAGTACCAGAAGCTGGCCCATCGAACAAAATAATTCTAATAGGACTTTTCTGTTTTGGATTTTTTATGAATTAAAAAAAATTTTTTTAATTTTTTAGCAAAAAATATTTTTTTCTTCATACATTTATAACTGCGAAACTGTTGCTTATGTAGCGAAACTGTATATAAAGAGATTAAAGGAATTGTAATTCTTAATTTTTCTAAATATGTTTCAGCAAAATCGGACTAGTGGTTCTCGAGTTATGTCAAACAAAAGAGCCCAAAACGTGACAAATTCCCCTATACGATACTTATTAATTTTAAATCGATATATCTCGATTCCTAATTGTGAACCAACGAAACGCCGGGACACGTATACGTTTTTTTTGACCGATATAACTTTCCCCGGTGGTTTCATCCCATCCCGATCATCCCTACCATTTGTTACACAGTGTTATTATATACGAGCTACATTCAAATACGATTCTATCTCGATATGTTTTACTGAGGTAATCTATTGGTTCAAAATGCATATCTTAAGTGAATATCGGGAACCAACTTTTATAGAGACTGGCACTATAAATGATTATACATTGTTCATTTCAAGACTGATTATGAAATATTAATTATGTACCAGGGTCTTGACGGAAATTGGTATTGTTTTCATTAATTTCAAAAGCGATCATATATGAGCATATCATTTGGTAAATTAGACTGTATTTACTACCTATAGTTCGATACACAGATGGTTGAAAGGGAGAACGTCGATAAACTGATTCATAAAATACTTTAAGGTCAAGCATTTTTGATAGTATATGCAGCACCAAAAACTCATAACACAAAAAAAACTGAAAACGAATTTCAATAACGAAATTCATGAATTCAATTGAAAGTGTCGTTGATTTTCATTCTCATACAAAAATTGTCAATTCAATAAAAAAAATATATGGCAACGATTGAATGTATTTCGATAAAAATGACTAATCCACTTGAGCAGAAATTGATCAATATTTAAAAAAATTTCAATTAAAGTTTTTTCGAATCAATCAGAAAATTTATTGACATTATTCAATGTACTCAAATAAAAATATTGTCAATTTGATTAAAAAGTTAATTAATTATTTAAAATAATTTGATTTTTTTTTAATCGACTCAATAACTATTCAATTGATTTTTCGGTTTAAAAATGTGTTTTTTATGCTATAAAAGAAAACAAAAAAAAAATTTTTAAATTCATTTATTTAACTATAAATTTAATTAACAATACAAAAATGATTACTGTTAAATAATTACTATAATATAATTACTAAAAAAAATTATATTCGTATATTAAATATCTACAAGAACGTTTTCATATCTAATAAAGTAAACAAGCAGATTCCAGCCCTCGAAATTCAAGCGCAAATTCTAGGAAATTTTATTTTTTCATTAAAAAAAGACCCTTAAAGTATGCTAATCAATTATAGCCTATGCACAAATCAACAAACAAACTCATTTTTATTACAAAAACATTAATAAATTTAATAAACACACACATAGCATTGTATAATTTTATGTATGTGTTAGTAGCAACTTTAAATGTAATTTACTCAAAATAAAGGAAAAAATTAAAAAATCTGTAATTCTGCAAAACGGCTAGAAAGAAATACCTTTCAAATAATATACTTTTGGTCAAAATCGGGATAAAACGCTAGAACAAAACATCAGTCACAAGAAATCGCCTAGCGTATTAATATTATAGATAATATAATTAAATTGAAATTTTCATTTCGTAAATTAAAATACTTAAAAATTTAAATTTAAAATTTCATTTTTGATAACTGATACCTTTGTAGCTTTTTGCGTGTTGGTATTTAATAGAAAATATTTTGTAGAAAATTGTAAAATAGCTCAAATTCCTCAGGATATTCAATATTAAAAACAAAAAATTTTAAATAATACATCAAACGCTTTTAAAATGGATAACGTTTTTAATTTTATTGCCATTATATTAGCAATTATAAATATTTTTGGCTTATTCTGAGTCGATCGGTGTTATAAAAGATGGATCTAGGTCAAATATTTTTGGTAGTTACAAACAGCAGCACAAAGTGGTTATACCCAAACTACGTGGTGGTGTAGCACAGTCATCATTTAGACAAAAAGATGAAAATGGGGAAAAAATGGGGGAAATAGGTATTTTTGCGATTTTTAATGCACTGGATGCACTTTTTTCGGGTAGGTTTGTTCCGGTTTTTTTTTCTCATATTCAATATATACAACTTTGTTTCAGACACAAAAGAGATACTCCGTACGGTTACCGAGTTATAACCGTGTTAAAATATACAAAAAGTGATAAAAATCCACCTTGAGCAAAAAAATTCGTATGGCCATTAAATTATAATGGCAGCCAACGTGACTGACGATGCAGAATTTCTTATTCTTCGGGCTACTTTCAGTTGCCATTCTCAGAATTGAGTCCCAAATCAATGAGCTGAAAAATGTTGTACTGTGTACTGTGTATCTATAATATATAGAGGCTACACGATTTCTTTTGTCCGATGTTTGGTTTTACCGTTTTATCCCGATTTTCATTAAAAGTATATTATTTGAAAAGACTTTCTTTTTCGCCATTTTGTAGATTTACAGATTTTTAAATATTTTCCTTTATTTGGAATAAATTGCATTTAAAGTTGCTACTAACCTATACACAAAATTATACTTATGCTATGTGTGTGTTTATTAAATTTGTTAATGTGTTTCTTACCGAGTTTGTTATCTTCATTCACAATAATAATAAACCATAAAAGTATTGGTTTGTGAATTTGCTACGTTGAAAAATAAAGCTGCCTGAAAAATAAAGCCAAATATCAGCAGTGATGTAAGACACAAACAAATTTAAAATTACCTTTATTTGACGTCTCAACTTCTTGCAACTTTTTCAAAATGGTTGAAATTGTGATTTTCGTCTTCAAAATATATAAAAGTCTATCTTCGAAAAACGACCATCTTTCTTTCATATCCTTCGCAAAAGGAAATTTTAAAGCGAAATTAGTTTCAATCTTAAATAACAAAACAAAAATTTTTTTTAAATTCTTTAATTAAATCAAATCTTTAAAAACTTTACCTATGAATGTTCAATGTAATTTTAAACTTACCAATTGAAATCCTGATGGTTTTCCATGCTCTGGCCATAAGTCCAGGATCTCTTTAGTATATTTTGATTCAAATATCAGTTGAAAACTATACTGTGCACTCTTTCTCCAGTAAAGATCACACTCAGCTGCTGCTACGTTTGCACTGCGTAAACATTTAACTGCAAAAAAAAAACAGTTTTCATCTGGTTCTATTGGAAATATAATATTTATAAAGAACATTAGGTTGTCAAAATTTGTTATCTAAGTAAAAAAATATTACGATATTTTTGAGAAAAGAAATTGTTTTTATTATAAAGAAAAATTGAACAAAACGCAAAGTATAAATAAAAAATTTACGAAATGGCATTGAATCTTCCTCTTCTGTTGCTGAATATTCATCTTTAAAAATTCCCTTCTTAAGTCGTTTTAAATTAGAGAGTTTAATGTAAAGTTTTCCTCTTTTGCCTGAACGATAAAATTCCTTAATGATTAAATAAATGTTAAGTCAGAAATAAATAAATAAAAAATAATTTCATTTCAAACAGTATTATTTTCAGTAACAATTGTCTTTGATGATTATGCTCTTTAATATTTCTCCTTTTGAAAAAATTAAAAACGTGTTTCAGGAAAATGAGCCGAACTACAAATTTAAATTTTTCTTCCCAAAAGACCTGTTTAATTCTTTCAAAATTAGAACGCATTTTGAAGAAAAAAATGGCGATGACAAAAATGTTTAGACTTGGAATTCTTCAAAATGTAATAAAACAACAAAAAAAAAACCATTTGTTGTAAATAAATCTTACCTATTTGTCAGTTGGAAAAATTGTACAATAAATGCCATATTTTCTACTAATTACCCTTTTTGTGCACTTTTTTTGCTGACACACTATTTACACCCTATACCATTCAGTCCATGTTCAGACCTAGTCCCCATGCAAATGACCCCTATGAAATCGACTTAAATTGCCATAAGATCCAAAATATCATATAGATCTCGGTCACATTGGGTTTGTGTGTGTTTATTCTTTACTGTGAATATCCTCACCAGACTGTGAATTGTCATTTTATTGGGACACAAACCTATTGGAGTTCTTTATGTTTTGCTACTTTAGCACCCAAAGTCTATTAGAACGGCATAAAAAATTGTATCACTGAGATCTGAAAGTTGTTTCTAATGTATAACTTTTTATGACGCACAGTGGCGCCATTTGAGTTTTTTCGTTGCAAAAATCATATCCTTTGAACCGAATACCATAATTGAACAGTTTAAACAGCATATGATAGATAACTGTTCAGCCTATGAAATGAGCGTTTGGAAAGGGTGCTACGCTTTGTAGGGGCCTACTTATGGGTTATCAAAGTTAAAACTTGTAGAAAAATCAATTTTATGGTAACTAAAAAAAATTATTTTTACATTTTTATATTGTTTTTATTTTTTTTCTTTAGGGTTTTATGTTTTAAATTATTACCCAACAAATTAAAAAAAAATTACTTCTTTTTTAAATTAATTTTTTAAATTTTCTGTAAAATATTCATCACAATTCGTAAGAGAAAGTATATCTAAAAGACTAATCATTTCTAAACTATAATTATTTTCTAACTCTATTCGTGACTTCACATGCCGCAGGGAAGAAATAAGTGGATCGGAAGATGCTGCCAACATGTTGAAGAGGGCCTCATTTTGCATTACCCTTGATGCTTTGAATGTGTTCTACAATCTATATTTTTTATAAAATTTGTTAAGAGACTCCTTCTGCTTCTTCAGAAAGCTCTCCACTTGGCAAAGACTGGTACTCAATTATATCTTTGCCATGCGCCAATATTTTATGGACGGTCGGGGTCAACTTCTTCTGTGGATACGTTTCTGCTAAAAGATATGCAGTTTTCGATGCATATTCTCCATATTTTTTAGAATTGACATTTTCTTTGCAGTTTAAAACATTCAAGATCGTTCCCAATCTTTTCACGATTTGATTGTCAATTCCAGTGATTCTAGTTACTGCCTCATCATTTTAAAAAAATCTCCTAGAAGTGTTTCCATCGTTTGAGTTACCGTATCCGTGCTTGGGACAGTCTACTTTTAGTCCAACTTGTTTAAAAAAAACCATCCTGTATTTGCTTCTTTCTGATCTTTTCCTTATCCTTTATTGATGTATTTTCATCGAAGTTTTCCTTCTCTTGTGGTAGGGTATACGCCAGTTTTAGCAAGAACTCCATACACCTTATCCTTACGTGCAATGGTGACATTCCATATTCGTAATTCTCCTCGTTTGTAGAATCGTTTAAATTACCAAAGTTCTTCTGACTCTTCTTGCAAATCGGGCATGACAATGTTGAGGTTGTTCCTGTCAGTTCGTTTACGACTTTTCCATCAACCATGGTCAGGTGGAACTCGTAATTGCATTCAATATATTTTCCTTCTCCAATTTGCAGCTTTGTAGGCTTAATCTTGCTAATTTGTTCTTCAATGTCCTTCACCGTGGTCCTTATGAGTTCTGCCGATTCCCTTGCAAACTGAAATATTATTGGTCGGCAATAATGCACTGATGACGGACGTGGATTTTTCCAGTATAGGGAAACATCAGATTTTAGCCGCCAAGGAACAACAGATGCCATAAATATATTTCCGTCCGATATTGTAGCGTCATCGGAAGATATCGTTTGCTTATAAACGCTTTGTCCGGATGATCCATCGCAGCCCCATTTGCTGATTAATGTCAGTTTCTCAGGAAGAATTTTCGCCTCATTTTCAGGAAGACTCTCCAGGAATCGTTTTGCTGTATGGCTCATGAGATCCTGCAGATTAGCTTTCACAGAGACTTCCGTAAACTCCGTATGCAGTGGTCGTGAATTTATTTTGGCTTGCGTAATATGCTTGTATCCTGGTAAAACGTCAACCCCGTGTCGCATCAAGGATGCCCGTAGTATCTCATATTTTTCTTTGGAAGGTTGTAAGTCCATAAACAAGGCCAAGTCTTCTTCGGAACCATACTTTTTAATGTGTGCGTTTGTGGGCGTGGGAATGCTTTCCTTAATCCTTTTTAGTCGCAGTGGGCTTGCATCAGCAAAAGATTTTGTAATCTGCGACCTAACTCTCTCACTATCCTTTGTATATTTAATAGACAACGCGTCCGATAAATGCTTCGTGGTCAAGTCATTGGTGGCATCGGCAAGTTTCCTCTTTCTTGTGGAAATTGAACACTCCTCAATACTTTTTTTTGGCCTTACTTTTGCTCCTCTGGTTGATATGGTGGGTTCATCTACTGCCAATATATCCAGGATGGTGTCCTCATTAAGCCAGTCCTCGTATTTGGAGTTGAAGTTCTGAATGGTTCGATTAGATTTCACCCATTTTGCCTTAATATTTGCATATATCAGATAAAAATTATTTTTTATAATTTCGCTTCTCTCAATATTTCCGTATAAGCAATCAAGTTCTTCTAAAGCAGCTTCCGTGAAAAACTTTGGTGTGGTTGACCTTCTAAACAGTTCAAATAATTTTAGATTGTTTAACGCAATGGTTTCAGTACTTGTTGCGCCAACTTTCAGTCGTAGACTAATCCAGGCATTATGCTTATTTTGCAATATATAAGTTTATGCTACCATGCCTAAAAATTTACCTGTTCCCTGCATACATATGGATTTAGGTTGAGTTATGCAATTTTGATATTATGCTCGTGTCTAAATAAGATTTGTGCCTACCTGGAGGGACCATAAGTCAATATTGTTCTTGACCATTTGTACTCCAAAGTAATATTTAAGTGAGGTGCGTACCTGCGAATTTCAGTGAGTAGTTTTTTGTGCATCCTGTGTCTGTAACAGAATATTGGGAGTAGACTTTGGCAGAGGCTCACAGGTAGACAACCGACTTAAAATGCAATTTTCAAACTATTAGATCAAACTACTGTCAGTCAAAACATGTAAGGGATGCACGCCATACAATTTCTGCAACCATGTCTTTTTAACCTTTTTTATCTCTAGAAGCCAAACGGCACGTACGGGCAGATAAAACCTTTTGAATTATGTAAAGAAATAATCAAAGAACATGTTTTGCAAATATGGCAAATATAGAAAATATAGATTTTTTTTTATTTTCCGTCAAAGTTGAAAAATAGTGAAAAAACGGATAGTTTTTAAATAGTAATTTACCAGGAGAAACACAAGGCAAACAGATAATTTTTTTTTTAACATTACACATTTAAAAAATACATCAATCAATACAAATAAAAAATAAGGCGATTCGTTACCTATTTTTCGTGATATTACACCTGAAATCGCAACAAATTGACTAAAAATTGTGTGTTTTTTTGAAAACCGAAAGTCGGTCAACTTTGAGCGGTTATATCTTCTAAACTAAAAATTTGATATTATTAAGAGTAGCATATTTGAAATCGTTGAAAAGTTTCCTATAACACGGGTTTATTCAAAACTTCGTCGGCGCACATGAAAATTTTGATTTTTGCAACCTCGTTTGCTCTACAGGCGCCAATGTGTGACGTAAGAATTCTAAGGCTTTCTAACTTAAAAGTACCCTTTTCAGCAGTTTTAGACAACAATAAAATCGAAATGTGATTTTCTCATCATTCGCTGATATGCATATTGTAAAAATCCTATGAGGTTCAATATGTCCAACTGTAAGTCCTTTAATATCAAGAAATTTAAATCTGACTAGATTTAAATGGAAAAAAATTCATTCCTCTAAGTGCGGCAAATCTACGTTAGCTTCGAAAGCTCCTTAAGAAAAAGTACAATTTAAAAACAAGTAATTATAGTCTGTCTAGGCCGACTATACGATACCTAATACCATGGTTTAGAGACACTATCTCTTCGGTCCAACTTATTCGATATAGAAAATAAGCATATTAATATTATTAATTTTTTTGGCTGCAGTTCATATCGGATGCTATATTTATATGGGGAATAGGTCGAAAAATGGACCGATCCTGACCATATTTGGTAGAGTCACTTATATTTTGAAAAAAATATATACAAACCAAATTTGAGAAAAATCTGTGCAATATTTATACCCTATACCACTATGTGGTTTGGGTATAATGACTTTATGCTGCTGTTTGTAACAACCAAAAATATTTGACCTAGACTTATCTTTAGTTATACCGATCGAATCAGAATCACTTTCTGAGTTGATTTAACAATGTCCGTCCGTCCGTCCGTCCGTCTGTGTGTCCATGTAAACCTTGTAATCAAACTGCAGGTCGCAAATATGAATAGATTTTGATGAAATTTTGTATATAAGCTTCTCTCGGCTATGGGATGAATGCTATTGAAATTGGTGAGAATCGGTCCATGTTCAGACCCCCATACAAATTACCCCTATGAAATCGACATAAATTGCCATAAGATCCAAATTGTCATATAGATCTTACTCAAATTGGGTTTTGTATGCATTCATTACGTCCATTAATGCGTGGTCCAAAAATGATCCCTTTGGCCCCATATAGAGCTGCTTCCCGATCTTCACTTAAATCTATTAAAAAACAAAAATATTGCACTGATTCTTCTCAGAATTTGTTTGTATATATTTTTGCAAAATACAAGAGACTTTACCAAACATGATCAGGATCGGTCCATTTTTGGACCTAGTCCCCATATAGATATAGCATCCGATATGAACTTTTTCATATCTGCAGCCAAAAAAATTAATAAAAATCCCACTAAAATTTGGTTTTTGCTTATTTTCTATGTCCAGTTAGTTGGGCCTAAGAGATAGGGTCTCTGAACGCATGGCATAGGGTATCGTACAGTCGGTCTAGACCGACTATAATTTTCTTACTTTTTTTTTTTTTGATAGATTTTTTTGATGGGGATCGGGAAGCAGCTCTATATGGGGCCTATGACTAGGAATTGTCCCATAGGTATATTTTTGTACTACTGATTAATGAATATAATAAACACATGGAAATCCAATTCAACTGAGACTTATATGATAATTTGGATCTTATGGCAATTTATGTCGATTTCATAGAAGTCATTTGTATGGGGGCTCGGTCTGAACATGGACCGAATTTCACCAATTTCAGTAGCGTTCATCCTATGGCTGATAAAAGCTTATATACCAAATGTCATCAAAATATATTGATATTTGCGACCTGTAGTTACAAGGATTACATGGACACACAGACGGATGAACGGACAGACGGACGGACGTACATCGCCAAATCGACTCAGAAAGTGATTCCGAGTTGATCGGTATAATAAAAGATGGGTCTGGGTCAAATACTTTTGGTAGTTCCAAACAGCAGAACAAAGTCATTATACCCAAGCCACATAGTGGTAAAGGGTATAATTAGGGAGTGATATAATGCAATTATTATAGTTTTGAATGAATATATAATTGTTACTCTGTTGATAAACTAGTTGCTGTTATTGTTGGATTTTCATTAGATATTGTTGTTATTGTTGGATTTCATATGCTAAATTTTGCAAGTTTTAAAAGGTGGGTGTTTGTGTTGGGCTGGTTAATAGTCGAAACATTAAAAAATAATAGAGATATGGAAATAAACACAACAATTTAAAACACTTTTCCCCAAATGCTTAAATACATGCACTCGACAAACGAAACATATGCACATGTTGTTCTTGTATCCCAGCAAACTCCTTAACATAACATTGCCTTATACTAAAAATTCTCTTTTTAGACTTGAACAAAATAAAAATATTTTCTTTATGCCGACCGCATTAGCGCAAACTTTCCTTAGAATAATTAATTATTACTATTATTAGATTTTGTAAAAAATATAAAATTGATTTGGCATCAAATACCCGTTCCCGAAATTCATTGTAAAATAATTTTCTTACATTGTTTTTAACTTTGTTTATATAAAACTGTTACGATCTATTAAGTGAGTAGCAATAAATGATTAAACAGTTATTCGATCTCTAATTAGAGTTAGTGGAGCGTGTTTGCGCTACAATTATTGATGTATGGCTAAGCGTCGAAAGCCTTTTCAAATTGATAATTGTTTGCTGGGATGTGTGACTAAAATGCCTTATTTACACACACTTATGAATTTTAAATGCATTTATTCACGTATTTTGAGATACATAGTATGTGTATAAAAAATGGTCTAACAAAGAGGTTTTAGAACAAGTGAGATTATTTAGTTCAGGGCCGGAAATCTAGTGGTTTTTAAATATATTTTACAACAAAAACTAACAAACTTAGGGATTTATTTCAGTCCTATAACAAATTTTAAGTGCTATAACAAATTTTAATATGACTTTTGGTCACAAAAATTTTCAGGAAATCAGCGCTTTAAAATTAATGGAACTGCTTTTTTAAGAAAAGGCTCTTTGCTAAGACAAGCTCTTTTTTATAAAAGTACTTTTGTGAGAAAAAAATAACTTTTTAGAAAAGTTACTTTTTAAGACTATGCTGTCTTTTTAATATAAGGTCCTTTTAAGAAAACTACTTTTTTAAGAAATTGAACTTCTTAGGCGATTTTTAAAGAACATTACTTTTTTAAGAAAATTTAACTTTTTGAGAAAAAGTATGAAAACAATTGGTCTGAGTGAGCCAACTGTTGGAACTTTATTATTGATAGGTTTAGGGCTCCCTTTTGCCTTCGGAGATGGAATTTGCTTTGTCAAATCTCTCATGAAACAAAGGGTATGGTTAGGATTTGGGAATTAAATTGGAGAAAAAAAAGTATTAGTTTTGAGTTTAAGTTAATGTTGCTTTATTACTCCTCACCGTTGCTATGCCAAATTCCAAGTGACCTTATGATAATTTGTTGCAAAGCATGAAACTTAACTTTTAACAATAATTCTATGTTTCTACGTAAGATATAGTTCAATAATTCACAATAATAATGTAATTGTTACGTTTTTTTCGTAAATAATTCAATTTGATTTTTTACATGTGTGTAAGTAAATTCAATGTAATATTTTGGTTTTAAAAAAAAGAAATACAAATTTAAATTTGTTTTGAAAATAAATTTTATAAATTTAATAAAATTTTATTTGTCTAAAGTTTTATGAATTTAGACATGCCGGCCCCCTTGCACTTGTGCAACCTTGGCGGTTGGTATAGTACAAAGCACTTGTGCGAGACATCTGATGGCTTCGGAAATAACTTGTTGGTTTGGTACCGCTGGTACCATTTGATTGGTTGTTGATGTATCATTTTGGTTGCTGTTGGTACGCCTGGTGGTGTTGCTGCTGTTAGTGCGCCGGGTGTTGTTTCTGATTCGGTTCCGTAAGTCATTGCCTCTCGCTTCGCTGGGATGAAGAAGTGTGTGATGGAAACGGTAACATTTCCGACATGTCTCCATGGAAGAACAGGCTCTCAGGTCATGGCTCCTGGCTAAACAATTGTCACAATAATGGTAACGTTGAACAACCCGATTTCTTTCTTTGCTGCTCATCCTTAAGAATCGCTGGCAAAATCTTAAGGCGTGAAATCGTTTGCATACCAAGCACTGGTGTATATCTGGATCCCGATTACGAAAGTTTTGGTTCCTAAAGGTGGATAAGTAATAGAAAAGCGACTATGAGTTATTGGTTGTATAAATAACCTGTAAATGGCTGTATTGGAGAGAAAGAGAGATGTATTAATTAATTTTCTAGTTTGGAGGAATGTCAGATTCATTGTTAAATGGCAGATAGCAAAGTTTTACAATTGGTCTTGTAATGATACCAGTACTAATTTTTACATCAGCGACTCTCACATTATGATCAGAACCTAAATGAGTTTTTATTATTCTTCCTAGACGCCATTCTGATGGGGGAACCAGGTCATCAATAACTACAACAAGATCACCAGGTTTTATAGTAGGAATGGAATTTTTCCATTTATATCTTTTGTGTAGTGTTTTGAGGTAATCTTCTTTCCATCTTATGGAAAATTGATGATGAAGAGCCTTGAGTTTTTCCCATCGGTTAATGAGAGATAATTTGTCTGAGCATGGCTCTGGGAAAGCCATTATGGGTGCGCCTCTAAGAAAATGACCAGGGGTCAATGCAGTTATATCAGAAGGATCTTCTGACATTGCAGATAGGGGGCGTGAGTTTAAAACCCCTTCTATGCGTGCAAGAAGAGTCGAAAACTCTTCGAAATTGAATTTGTGGGCTCCAGCTACACGTTTTAAGTGAAACTTAAAACTTTTTACGGCAGCTTCCCAAAGGCCACCCATATGGGGCGCGTATGGTGGGATGAAACTCCATTCGAATCCTTGGGTCACATATTTTTGTGTCACATCGTCAGCAGTAGATTTCATAAACACAGCAAATTCTCTGCTTAATTCTCTACTAGCACCTAGAAAATTTCGACTGTTATCGGACACCACTCTGTGAGGGAGCCCCCGCCTCCCAACGAATCGAGAGAATGCAGCTAGGAATGCTGCAGTAGATAAATTTGAACAAGCTTCAAGGTGAATAGCTTTAGTGCTGAAGCATACGAAGACACAGACGTAGGCTTTTATGAATGGTGCTTGTCGTAAAGAGGATGTTTTAAGCTCAAACGGACCGGCAAAATCTATGCCTGTGGTTTGAAATGGCACTGAGAGATTACATCTATCTGGGGGTAAGGGTGCCATAATTTGTGAACACTGTTTTTGTTTGAATATTATACACGTTTTACAGTGGCGAATTACTTTCTTGACACGAGGCTTTAAACGAGGGATATAGAATTCAGTTTGAACCATTCTACACATTTGATTGCATTCTGCGCGTGCTAACAGTGTGTGCAAATGCGTTAAGTACAATTGGCAGAGTCGGGAGTTGCCAGGTAATATTATAGGGTAACGCTCATTATAGGGGAGAGAGGAATTAGATAACCGACCATTTACTCGCATAACTTGATCCGAATCAATAAATGGATTTAATGGTTTTAATGAGCTCTTGTCTGATATTGGTTGAGAGTTTGACAGTAAAAGATATTCTTCACTGTAAAATGATTTTTGGGCAAGCATTATGAGCCTTGTTTTCAAAATCTTTACTTCACTTTGCGTAAGATCTAGTGTATCGAATGCTGAATATGGCCTGCGTTTAGCGATACATTTATTAAAAAATCGAAAAACGTAACATAGTATCCGCAGTGTTTTGTGGTATGAAGAAAATTTATGTAATATGTCACAACTTTGAGTGGAAATGTGTAACGTTTGCACTACATTCTGTGTATTTGGTGGATTTTTTCTGGTTGGCCAATCGGATGAAGGCTTAGTGATCCATAAAGGGCCATGCCACCATAAGGGGTTTATTGCTATATCTTGAGGTCTACAACCACGAGTGCCAAGGTCTGCCGGATTGTCATGAGTAGGTACATGACGCCATGTTGCTCTTGGTAAAAGTCGGTGAATTTGAGCTGTTCGGTTGGCTACATAGGTTTCCCAAGTTCCTGGTGGCTTAGATAACCAGCCTAATACAATTGTGGAATCGGTCCACAATATGACTTCGGACTCATTGAGTTTAAGGGAGGCTATTACGTAATTTACCAGATTTGCTAATAATACGGCTCCGTTGAGTTCAAGCCGAGGTAAACAAACTGTTTGTAATGGTGCTACCTTGCTTTTGGCTGCAAGTAAGTTTGAAGATACAACAAAGTCTGACGTTTGGCACCTAACATAAACTGTGGCGCAATATGCCTGTTTAGAAGCGTCTGAAAATCCATGAATTTGGATAATGTCAGAAGGTTTATATTGAAGCCACCTTGGAATAACAATACTTTCTACGTGCGACATATCAGAGAGTAGACTGTGCCATTTTTCGAGACAATCAGAACTTACACTTTGATCCCAATCGAGACCCTCTAACCAGAGTTGCTGCATTAATATTTTCGCTCTTATGACGACTGGTGCTATCCAACCTGCTGGGTCAAATAATTTTGCAACTGCTGATAAAATAATACGCTTGGTTACTTTAGAGGTTTGAGAAATAGGATTAAAAGAGTAGCTAAAAGAATCAGTTAAGGCGTTCCATTTGATCCCTAAAGTTTTAGTAGCGCTTGCTTCGTGAAATCGGAGTAAGTTAGAGTCATAAAGATCCTCAATTGGTATATGAGAAAGCAATTTGGATTCGTTTGCAGTGATTTTCTTTAAAGGAAATCCTGCAGATTTTAGAGTTAGAATAAGTTCCGATTGTGCCCTTAACGTTTCTTCTATAGAATGACCTCCAGAAAGTATATCGTCAACATAGGTTTCATTGCGTAAGATTGAAGCTGCTTTTGGATATTGGGATTCGGAATCGTTGGCGAGTTGAAGAAGTGTGCGAATTGCTAAGAATGGAGCACAGTTTACTCCAAAAGTTACCGTGTTGAGTTGGTAATCTTTGAATGGTCCGTTAGGTCCATTTTGAAACAAAATTCGTTGAAAAGGTCTATCCTTTGGATGTATAAGAATTTGACGGTACATTTTTTGTATGTCCCCACTAAAAACGTAGCGATATTTTCGCCAATTTAGAATGACGGTCATAAGGTCTTGTTGAAGTGTAGGACCAGTGTATAAAACGTCATTAAGGGAGAATCCGGACTTCGTTTTCCGCGAAGCATTAAAAACCACTCTGACCTTTGTTGTTTTGTGTTCAGGGCGAATTACAGCATGATGGGATAAATAAAAGGAATGATATTTGTTATTAGAAATAATTTCTCGAAATGATGTTTTCTCCATGTGATTCAGATATATATATTCTTTGAGAACATCATTATATTGTGCGAAAAGTTCAGGATTCTTTTTTAGGGATTGCTTCATTCTGGAGTATTGACCAAGAGCTAGTATTCGAGATGAGCTAAGGAAAGAAGAGTTGGGAAATTCCTTCCGAAATGGAAGTCGTACTACATATCTTCCATTTTCATCTCGTGTAGTCGTTTCCTTGTAAAATTGCTCGCAATATTGGTCATCAGCTGACTGAGGAGGACATATGGGAAAATCTTCCTGCTCCCAGAATTTTCTTAAGAGGTCGTTTAAAACTGAGGTTTCCGAAGGAACCACAGATGTAGTGAAGGACTGTATGGGTTGGCTCTTTACAGGACCGCTTAAAACCCAGCCAAATATTGTGTTGTATCCAGAGGCTAGACCGCAAATATTTTTCCTTATGCCGTCAATGTTAATGAACCATTCTGAATCGTTTCCAAGAATAAGATCTATTTGTGAAGATTGATTGAAGCTGGGATCTGCTAAATCAAGTTGAGAGAGATCAGAAGAATGTGGAATTTCAAAGGACACTGACGGAATGTGTTTTGTGACCTTTGGCAAAATTATTGCACTGATTGAAAATTTCGTATTTGTTCTTTTAGCGAAGAGAACAAGGTCACACTCTTTGGTTGCGGATTGAACTTGACCTCCAATTCCAACTACTTTAACATGAGATCTTCGAGCTGGAATTTGTAGTCTTTTTTGGATTTTTTCTGATAAGAATGTTCTTTGAGAACCAGGGTCTATTAATGCCCTAATAGTGTACAATTCACCCATATACTCTATTTGCATTAAAGCGGTACGCAATAAAATGGTTTCATTACTGCTTGAGCAATTTGCGTGGATTTGTTTTGAAGTGGAGGGTACTTCATCGGAGGGTACTATTCGTGAACCTTTATGTGAAAATTGGGAGTTATTTAACGGGATATTATGAGATTGCTCTTTATTAGAAACGGCTTCATTATTCGGTTTGGGTTCAGTATTTTCGTTTGAGTATTGTGATTTGGGTTTTATGTGCAGCATAGTATGATGAGGCTTTCTGCAGTGAAGGCAGGTGTGCTTACTTGTGCAGTTGGCCTTTAAATGTGAGGATGCCAAGCAATTGTTGCAGAATTTATTTTTGAAAACATAATCCACTCTTTGTTGCACAGTGAATTCCCTGAATTTAGGACAAACCCTTAAAGAGTGAGTTGAGGCATTGCATAGTTTACAAGAAGAATCCAAATTTTCTTGAGAAACATATGTTTGTATTTTGGGCTGAGTTATGGGTAGTAGAGAGAAGTGTTCTTTAGATGACCTTATGCTTGTGATCCTTTCCACGACTTCGAATCTATTGATGAGAAATTCATCCATTTGAGACCATTTTGGGAGTTCCCGATGGGACTTTAGAGACTGTTCCCACAGAGAAAGAGTTTCATTTGGAAGTTTTGTCGAAATGAGATAAATGAGAATAGGATCCCAACCATCTATAGCAACATCGAGGGTTCTGAGTGTTGCTAAACAATCGGTTACAGATGAGTGGATTTTCTGTAGTGTGCTACTATTTTCAGAGGTTGCTGCTGGGACATTGAAGAGAATTTTCAGCTGGTTGTCGACCAGTACTCGCTTGTTCTCATAACGGGATTTTAGTGCTGACCAAGCTAAGTCAAAGTTCTCATCGCATAGGGTGTAACGTTTGACAATTGCACCTGCATTGTCTTTTGTTTTATTTCTGAGATGAAATAATTTTTGTACACGAGTAAGCTTTGGGTGATTTACGTATACGGCCGTAAACATGTCACGAAAGGATGGCCATTCTTCGTAACTGCCGCTGAAAACCTCAGTGTCGCATGGAGGGAGTTTTATGCAGTGACCTGAGTTTTCAGGGATAGAGTTTGGGTTTGGGCCAGCATAGCGAAGTGTTGACTGGACTACTGGGATGCGAGATGTATCCATTCTGCTAACCTTTAGCAAATCGCTCATTTGGGAATGGCAGTGGTAATATGCTTCTGAGCAAGCATTATACTCATCCTTGGCCTTTGTCTTGAATTCCGTATCAACTGACCCATCTTGCGCCAACATTACCTTACGATACGAGTCTTTCAGGTTTACCCATTCTGAGCCTAGCTCTCCCAATTTCACCTCAAGAATGGATTCATTTGGCTCCTCCAAAGCATTATTGAATGAGTCGCAGGACTCAAGTAAAAGGCCACAATCGAATAGAAACTGTTCTTTATATAAGGGATTAAAAGCCATGGCCGATGCTTCAGTTATAGAGGGCATATTTGAGTTTGAGTTTAAATGAATGGGTTAGAATTAAAGTTGTTGGCTTGAAGAATTTTATTAATTCTGAAAATTTGTGGTTATTTGAGTATAGTTGGGTATTTAATGAGCTGAATGAGGTGCAACTGAAATTATAAATGCAACAAATATTCGAAAAAGTTATATTAGAAAACCTTTTATTCAAATTGAGTTAAAAAGTAGGGAGCGAGAACTGAGAAGTCTGTTGTGAGCGATAAATTTTAATATGCTTATAAACAATACGAGGCCAGATTAAACTAGCAACAGATTTAAGAATCTATTTTTCAGAGAAATATTGTTAATAAGCAATTAAATAGTAGGGGATGAACGAAACTTCTCGTTGTTATGTCGCTAATAAATGGGTTATTTATTAAATTTTAAGAGTTGAATTTATAACTTCTGAAATGTTGCATCAAATTTTCAATTAAATAAGTAAGAAATGTTAATAAATTTCGAATTGAAATTAAAAAAAAATATATAGTGCTGTTTGGGCGAAATCCTGCGTATAATTTTCAATAATAATAAAGCTCAAATTTCACAATGTTATGCCTATCTGTATGTGGGCAAATTTTTATAAAATTTGCTATTTAATATTTATATTATTTAAAATTTCATAATCTGATTTCAAGTTTTATCTATTTATTTGTGTAATAAAATTATTTTTGACCAGACTATATAGATATTAATTTACATTGTTTTGTTCTATTTAAAGTGGTTCATGAGATATAGATTTTATTTGAGTTAATGTTATCGCTTTGTGTGTATTTTGAATAATCGTTGCAGAAAAGTTCATCAATTTTGATTGATAATTAAAAAAAACGGTATGTAACTGGTGGTTGCCGCGACTTCAGTAATTTGTGCAATTGAAATTGTAAATACAACCAATATTCGAAAAATTTATTCTTTTGAGAATTTTTATTCTAATTCAATTAAAAAGTAGGGAGCGATAACTGAGAAGTTTGTGATAGGCGATAATTTTTAATGTGCAAATAAACAATACGAGGCCAGCTTAAACTAGCAATAGATTGAAGAATCTATTTCAAGAGAATTATTGTTAATAAGCCATTAAATAATAAGGGATGAAACCAAACTTCTCGTTACTATACCGCTACTGAAGGGGTTATGTATTAAATTTTACAGAGCTGAAATTTATTACTTCCGAATCTGGCATTAAATTTTTAATCAAATTTTTATTGCGTTTCTTTTCGTTCAATTGCAATTAAATGAAATGATTTATTTCATTAGCGAGGTTAATACATAATTCGAATTGAAACTTAAACAAATTCAGAAGTAATGTTGTTCTGATAGAGATCGTACGTATAATTTCCAATAAGAATACTGCTAAATTAAGACAAATTTTTCCTAAATGTTCAAGTTGATTTAAATTAACTGTAGCTTTTCTTAGTTTCACAATAATTTCCTTATGCAACAAAAATTTTATTGGAATTTTTTCCATAAATTTGTGTAATCTATTTTTTCCTTTGTAGGGACGTAAAAATTGATCATTGATTTTCCATGGGTTTCTATTGAATCGATTTAATTTCATATAAATTTGAATTAAATTGGAAGCACTTAATGTTCTTAGTTGTTACATTTAATTTTATTTATTCGTGCTATAATTATCAGCAACTTTGTATAAAGAAAACTGTAATTTATTTTGTGTATAAAAGCTTTTATTTATTTAAGTTGTTTTATTTAATGTGGTTAGATTTTGTTAATTTTTAATTTAAAATATTTATTATCTTGAGTTAGTATAGATCAAATATATTTTATAATTTACAACCTTTTAATAATTTTGAATTTTATTTGTCTCCATTGAGTTATTATCTATTGTTGTTGTTCTTTTGTATCGCACTGTATTTTTTATTCTTAAAGTTGAATAAAGCTTTTTTGAACACAACCCAACAGCTTGTTGTTAAAAGAGAATAAAAGTACTCTTTTTTTTTTTGTAAGCAAAGTCAATGCTTAAGTTGAGTGACATCAATTAGTTTCTTCCCAAAGAGATCGCAATAAACTATTGAGTTGTGGATAAAGAGTAAATAATTCACAACGTGAGTGAGTAATTTGAGCATATGAACGACTTCGGTTAATTTTAGGGGTGGGTTGCGATTTTTTGAGATAAAGATAGCAAACTATTCAATTGTTTAAAATAATTATGAACTAATTAACTAACTTTTTCTTTCCTTTCGGTTTTGTTTCCTTTTTAACTTTTCCTCTTTAAAGTACTTCGTTAACCATAGATTCTATTGTGTAATATTTTGAATTGTATTTTGCACAGTAGCTGTATGATTTTACATTAATTTGATTAATAATGTAAAAAAAAAACGGAGCGGTCTAAGGAAAATGTTTGACAACCAAAGGAGCACTTGATTATATTTTTATGTGAATATATGATTGACCGAAGGAAACAACTTAATGACATTAAAATTTATTTTTAAAAGTTGTATAATTTTTGAGTATAGTGTATTTTTTTTTTTTTTTTTTTTGTAACATAGACGAAAATAGCGCCAGGTTGAATTGTACTTTTCGTTTATGTTGATTTTTTCATTATTTTTACCTTAAATTTTTCTGCATGAAGTGAGTCCAACTCCCCTTTCTTCAGGTGTTTTTTCCCTTTTAAACGTGTTTTGTTGCGTTTTTGATAGTGCAATTTTATATTTAGCGTTTTTATGACTTTTTTTTTTTTTTTGTTTACCGAACACGTTATTCCTTAATTTAAAACCCTTGGTTTGGTTTTTTTTTTGAATCGAAAGGAAAGAATTAAAACACTTTCTACCACAACTTTATCACCATAGTATTATACTAATATTAATAAAGTAATTGTTGATGGTGATGAGTTTGTTTTAAGAGGTAGCTATTTCTTTTAATTGAAACTTTTTTTTGTTATTTTTCAGTTGAGTTTCATACAAATTATTATTTTTTGCTGTGGTATAGAAATTTTTTCTGAATATGAACATGTATGTATTAAACTGCCACTTTTATTTAAATAAGGCACTAAGTTATTATTTTATTTTTCGTTGAAAATTTTTTGTTTTTAAGTTTATCAAGATTATACTCTTTAATAAAGTATTATTGTACTTTATTTCACTTAATTTTTTATTCCTTTCTCCTTTTGACTTTTCAATTTGACGACGAGCAACTAATAATCAATTTCGCTTTCTTGTAATGCCGTTTGCCCAAAAAAGCTTTTTAAAACCAGTATTATTCTCCGATTATGCTGACTACTTGTCCTCTTTGTTCGTATGATCTTGCTTCTGAGTATCATTTACACATCTTTTGTCTCACTTTATCTTATAAGGTATTATGTGCTCATGTCAAGGGCAAAGGGTTAATTGAATACAGACATGAGAAACATAAGACAATGGGCTGGTGTATGTATATACAAGGGCAAAAAAAACTTGGCACAACGAAAATGGATAAATTTTAAAAACGGTTACCATGTAGATTTATATATATTTATATATATTTGAGGGAAAAAAGGAGAACAAACTTTAATGGTACTATTATGTGTTTGATTATTTTTTTTTTTACTACCGTTTTAAATTTAAATTTAAATTCTCAACTGCTTGTAAATATTAAACTCTGCTAATTTATCAATTCAAATTTATATATAATTTTGTGTTTCCCTGTTAATTTTGCACAATCACTTTTTTTTTTTTTTTTTTATTATTTTAAAGCTTTTGCTCTTCTCATTTTCTTATATGTGTTAAAAAAAAATGATTTTAGTTCGTTTGTACTCACTGTTTTTACTTCTTGTTATGTGGAGTTTTTTCATACTAACTTGACGTTTGATGTGAAGATTTACCTCATGATGTCGTATGAATTGTGTGGAGCGAGTGTTGCTTTCACCAAGTTGCTGATTCTTGTCTTAACGAAGGACCATGAAAACAATTGGTCTGAGTGAGCCAACTGTTGGAACTTTATTATTGATAGGTTTAGGGCTCCCTTTTGCCTTCGGAGATGGAATTTGCTTTGTCAAATCTCTCATGAAACAAAGGGTATGGTTAGGATTTGGGAATTAAATTGGAGAAAAAAAAGTATTAGTTTTGAGTTTAAGTTAATGTTGCTTTATTACTCCTCACCGTTGCTATGCCAAATTCCAAGTGACCTTATGATAATTTTGTGCAAAGCATGAAACTTAACTTTTAACAATAATTCTATGTTTCTACGTAAGATATAGTTCAATAATTCACAATAATAATGTAATTGTTACGTTTTTTTCGTAAATAATTCAATTTGATTTTTTACATGTGTGTAAGTAAATTCAATGTAATATTTTGGTTTTAAAAAAAAGAAATACAAATTTAAATTTGTTTTGAAAATAAATTTTATAAATTTAATAAAATTTTATTTGTCTAAAGTTTTATGAATTTAGACAAGTAATATCTAAGTAAAGGTACTATCCTTTTTTAAAAATGTAGTTTTTTAAGAAATGTACTTTTTAAGAAAGGTATTTTTTTTTAAAGGAAAATTTAATATTTTAAGAAAAAGTACTTTTTTAAGATAATGTACTTTTTGAGAGGTACATTTATTGTTAACTTTCTTTATATAAGATCTACAAAGTGAATAGTAATAAACGATTAAACCGTTATTCGATCTATATTTAGAATTAGTGTAACATTTTGGGACTACAACTATGGCTGTCGTTTTTTTAACAGAAGTACTTTTTGAGAAGAGATGCTTGATTTAGAGAAATTACTTTTTATGTAAAGTAACTTTGTAGGAGCAATTAGTTGTTATTAAAAGTTTCCTTTTACGATAAGTTACACTTTAAGAAATGTTACTTTTTAATATAAGATACTTTTTAGGAAAAGTACTTAAAAAGTACCTTTTATTCGAAAGGGAGTTTTTAAGAAAGCGGAATTTTTGGGAAAACAATTTTTTAAGAAAATGTAATTTTCTGAGAAAAGGTAATTTTTAAGTTTTTTTTTAGGAAAAAATACTTTTCCTTTTTTGAAATACTTAAGTTCAGATACTTTCTTAAGAACGGGACTTTTTAAAGAAAATTTCATATCTTTAAGAAAGACTACTTTTTTTTACAAGATATTACACAAAAAATCACTTTTTTAATGAAGGGTACTTCTTTTAGAAAAACTACTTTTTAAGAAAACGTACTATTTAAGAAACGGTACTTCTTCTTAGTAAGTGTTTTTGAAGAAATGTACTTTTTTAAGAATAGATACTTTATTGGAATACACAGTTTTTTCAAAACTCAGTTTTTAAAGAAAATGTACTTATTAGGAAAAGGTACTTTTTTAAGAAAGCTACTTTTTAAGAATAGGTACTTTTTTAGACAAGGTACTTTTTTTTAGAATATGTACTATTTTAAGAAAATGTACCTCTTAAGAAAGATACTCTTTTAAGTATAGGTATTTTTAATAAAGGGTACATTTGGAGAGAATCAACTTTTTAAGAACAGGTATTTTTAACGAAAAGACAGATTTTTAAATGAAAATTTACCTTTTAAAAAATGGTATTTTTTTTTAAACGAAAGTCAGTTTTTTACGAAAAGGTAATTTTTAAAGAAAATTAATTTTTTTACGATAAGGTACTTTTTTAAGAAACGGTACTTTGTTAATAATAGGTACGTCTTTATGAAAATGTACATTTTAAGAATGGTTGCTTTTTGAAGAAGAGGTAATTTTTTTAAGAAAAAGTAATTTTTTTAAGAAAAGTCAGTTTTTAAGAAAAGGTACTTTTTAAAGAAAAGTAATTTTTATACCCTCCACACGTCAGTGGCAGAGGGTATATATAGGTTTGTCATTCCGTTTGTAACGCATCGAAAAACTAATTTCCGACCCCATAAAGTATATATATTCTTGATCCTTATCACAGCTCGAGTCGATGTAGCGATGTCCGTCTGTCCGTCTGTCTGTTGAAAACACGCTCATTCACAAAAAAAGCCATCTAACTGAATAAGGCTACAATAATATCATTTGCCAGAATTCCCAGCAGGTTGGTATTGAAAATGGGCTAAATCGGGCTCTATCGTGATCAGAAATGAGCAAAAATATGTAGATACCTCTAAAAAAAACATAAAACCCAGTGTGTTTGTTGTAACAGTTTAGTGGTTGAACATATTAATTGTACAACAACATAAAAAAATGCCACAAAAAAATTATGCGTATACTATATATTAACAATACCAAGAACACAATAACATACCTCTTGTTAGTACTATTGCCACATATATTTTTATCGTTATCCCGTTATAATAAAAAAAAATCGCCAATATGAAAGAAAAAATGAAAACGAAAAATGGAGAATGGAAAATGAAAAATGGTAGATGAAAAATGAAACTGGAAAATGGAAAATTAAAAACAGAAAATGGAAAATGGAAAATGTAAAATGAAAAATGGAAAATGAAAAAAGGAAAATGAAAAACGGAAAATGCAAAATGGAAAATTAAAAATGGAAAATATAAAATGAAAAATGAAAGATGGAAAATGGAAAATGAAGAAGGGAAAATGAAAAACGGAAACTTGAAAATGAAAAATGTAAAATGGAAAACAGAAAATGAAAAATGGAGAATGGGAAATGGAAAATGAAAAATGGAAAATGGAAAATGAAAAAAAAAAATTGAAAAATGAAAAATGGAAAGTGGAAAATGGAAAACAAAAACTGATATATGAAAAATGGAAAACGGAAAATGGAAAATGAAAAATGGAAAATGGAAAATGAAAATTGCAAAATGAATAATTGAAAATGGAAAAAGAAAATTGAAAATAAAATAAATAAATATGATAAGCTTAAATTTCTATATAGAGTTTCTTACCTGTTATTATTATGTATTTTTTTTTTTTATTGAATGTAATGCAGATACAAAATAAAAATAAAATAGATAAAAATATTTTAAAATTAGCTTACATTTTAATAATAATAATTTTTAGCCAAGAATCATTTGAATTTTGTTATTCGGAATTAATGTTTCAGTATCGGCAAAAGTTTTAAAGTGTAGTCGTACTCAACATTGGTGTAATATAGAGTTTAAGACTCAGGTGGAGGGTATCAAAAAATTCGGCACAGCCGAATTTAACACTCTTACTTGTTTTACGATAAGATACTTTTTTAAGAAAATCTACTTTTTAAGAAACGGTACGTGTTTACGAAAAGGTATATTTTAAGAATGGGTACTTTTTGAAGAAAAGGTAATTTTTTTTTAACAAAATTCATTTTTTTTAAGAAAAGTCAGTTCTTTACGAAAAGGTACTTTTAGAGAAAAGTCATTTTTTTTACGAAAAGTTACTTGTTACGAAATTTTATTTGTTTAAACGTACCTACGTTTTTACGGAAAAGTATTTTTTTTTACGAAAACGTACTTTTTTACGAAAAAATATTTTTTTATGAAAATTTATTTCTTGAAGAAAAAAGTTTTATATGAAAAGGTGCTTTTTAAAGTAAAGTAAATTTTTTACAAAATGCTACTTTTTTTTTTAAGAGAATCTACTTTTTTAACAAAAGATACATTTTTACGGAAAAGTACTATTTTAAGAAATTATAATTTTTTACGAAAAATACTCTTTTTTTTAAAGAAAATGTAGTTTTTTTTTTTAAACAAGTAAGAGTGTTAAATTCGGCTGTGCGGAATGTATTATAATAGCTGTTAATAAGTATTTATAACAAATATATAGAAAATATTTTAAAAAGTAAACATTAACATAAACTTAATACTAAATTATTACAACAAACACCTTGAATTCTTAAAATATTTTAGAGGAGTCTTCATATTTTGGGCATATCTTGAGAATAAGCGTGATTTCAACAGACTGACGGACAGACAGATAGATGGACAGACGGACAATACTATATTCATTCGAGTTGGAATGAGGATCAAGGATACATTTACTATATGGGGTCGAAAATGCATTTTTGCGATGCGTTACATCCTCACAGTGGTGTGGAGGGTATAAAAAATATTTTTTGATAGATGAAACTTTTTTGAAACTGCGTTCATGTAAGATTTATGCGATACTATTATGAGCCGTATGAGTGATACTTTCATGTGATTATTTAATAATTATACGCTTTTACTGAGTCATTCATTAATGAGAACAATAAAATTTTGAACCTGAAATCCTTTCAAAAAACTCTTCGTATCATATAATACTTTTTTTATCTTAAAAAAAAATCCCGGGAACAGCTCGAATGTTATATTCGCTTATTATTCCTAGCAATAGGGGATGAGTATTACACATCTAACTCGTAACTTAAACTTATATTATTACCTAGTTGGAATACATACCTGATATATGTAAGTTAATTATAACAAATTATCTATTAAGTATGACTTTCAATATTCACAACTTGTACTGACGTTTCTTATAAACATACTGGCATTTGTTAATGAAGTAACATTACTTACATCAATGTTGGTAAATGAGGCAATACAATGTATTACAGTGATTTTGATATGTCTGGGAAATAGTTGAGGGATTGCGTTGAAGACAATTCCAATTGGCTTTGTTGTGCGTCAGAAACACAAATTTGCACATATATGTTTATTTATGTAGGAAACATATTTGTAGCATTTAATTGTTACCATGGGATTTTATAAGCTTTCATTTTGTTTCATTTATTTAAATATGCACATCTATCTGATATATTTTGAGATTATATTGTTGGGAAGTTAAGAATAAATAAATATAAATTTATTTTTGAAAAGGATTTGGAAAAAATATAGCGTGTGTTAAAGCATATCAAGGGGCAATATAAAGAAAATTTTAAAATGTATATAAACTTTTTAACCATTTTCTACCCTATACCAAAAGATAAAATAAAAATAAGTTTTGCGATCTTAATCAAGTTAAATATTAATAGTGGACGCAACATGATTAAAACTAAGGAACCCGTACGGCATAAATGCATAAAATATAAATTTTTAATTTGTAGGACTAAACGAGGCAGAAAATATAAATTCAAATTTTGTCTTTTCGTAACAAAACATTACAATTAATTTTATAGGCACATTTACATAACACATGCACATAACGTTAAATTTAAAATTATTAAACTCTTTCTTTTAACTCATACTCTCTGTCTGTCTATCGTGGGGAAACCCCATTCTCCCCTATCCAATAGATCTGAAACTTGGCCCGTAGTCTTGTTGTGAGTTCAGATTAATTTTGGGGTATTCACGCATAGTCACGCTTAGTCACGGAGTGATCTAAATATTATTTCCTCTCATCTGATCGATCTGAAGCTTTGTCCATACAACTGCTATGGAAAAAAAATTAACTTTGACTTAGTCACGCACAGTCACGCATGGTCACGCACAGTCACGGAGTGATTTAAAACCCATTTCTCCTTATCCGATCGATCTAAAACTTGGTCGATAGACTTGCTGTAAAGAAATATTAACTTCGACATACTCACGCACAGTCACGCACAGTCACGGAGTGATTTAAAACCCATTTCCCCTTATCCGATCGATCTAAAACTTGTTTGATAGACTTGCTGTGAAAAAAGATTAACTTCGACATAGTCACACACAGTCACGCATAGTCATGCATAGTCACGCACAGTCACGGAGTGATTTAAAACCCATTTCCCCTTATCCGATCAATCTACAACTTGGTGGATAGACTTGCTGCAAAGAAAGATTAACTTCGACATAGTCACGCACAGTCGCGCATAGTCGTGCATAGTCACGCATAGTCACGGAGTGATTTAAAACCCATTTCCCCTTATCCGCTCGATCTAAAACTTGGTGGATAGACTTGCTGTAAAGAAAGATTAACTTCGACATAGTCATGCACAGTCACCCATAGTCACGCATAGTGACGGAGTGATTTAAAACCCATTTCCCCTTATCCCATCGATCTGAAACTTGGTCGATAGACTTGCTATAAAGAGAAATTAAAACCTTGACTTGTTGCTGCCAAAGATTGATTTTTAGATAGTCACACACAGTCACGCATACTCACGCACAATCACGGAGTGATTTAAACCCCATTTCACCTCATCGAATCAATCTGAAACTTGGCCCGTGGACTTGTTGTGACCAAAGATTAATTGTAAAATAGTCACGCAAAGTCACGCACAGTCACGGAAAGATTCAAAATTCATATGCATAAGGAAAGAGTTTTAATAAAAACTTTGTTTTTATGGGTAAGATTATTTATATACCCTCCACTCCAGTGTGCAGAGGGTATATATAAGTTTGTCATTCCATTTGTAATAATTAGAAAAAAAAATTTTAGACCCCATAAAATATATATATTTGTGATCCTTATAACAACCGGAGTTGATATAGCGATGTCCGTCTGTCCGTCTGTGGAAATCACGATGACGGCATCCATTGGGCAACTAGGGTGCTCGTTGACATAAAAAATGATTCACTAGCATCCTGAAAAGTTTGCTGTTTAAAATCATCCCAATCGGTCTATTAGGGCCCGAGATTTGAATGAAGAACTAAAAAAGTCTTGAAAAAATATAATTTTCTATGTTGTTCTTGTCACGATCACGCCCTTAATAGTGCAGCTACAGTGATCACTTTTAGTGAGAATGATTCAAAAATCATTAAAATAGGTGGAACAGGTCCAGGGAAATCTCGGAAAAATTAAAAAAAAAAATGAAAAATATGATGTTTCTATATTGTTCTTGTTGTAATTCTAAATGTTGTGTTGTTGTCATAGCTGGACTTGTTGTTTTTGTGGTCGTTGTGGTAATAATATAATAAAAACTAACCCTTTGTACATTTTTTTAATTAACTCTGGTAGAAAAATTTAAAAGTTTCAATTGTTTTGGCAACACTCCAAAAATTTGTTAGATCATTTCTGTTATTACCGCGAGTCTGCCTGCAAAATTTCAGATCGAATGGCTCACGGGAAATTGGTTAAAATCGATCCAAATTTTTTCGACAAGCAGACACTACGAGTTAATATAAAGGGAGTAAAAATTCACCAACATCTAAAGCAAATAATGCGAAAATACCTAGTTGTCAATAAAAAAAAACAATGTAAATATAGCAAAAAAAAAATTTTATATATAAATTTATAAATAAATTTATATAAACATATTAAATAATACAAATAATATACATGTATATCCATAACAACTGCATGTTAGAAATAAGTCGGTATATTATTTTATTTACATAAAATTCTGCAATATTTTGTTGTGGGGAAAATATATTTCGCTTACATTAACAGAGTGTCACTTCATTTTGCTCAGCGTGACTACGCCACAGTAGATGGCGCCACAATTTTTGTTTGTGTTGTTTTTTCGACAAGCAGACACTACGAGTTAATATAAAGGGAGTAAAAATTCACCAACATCTAAAGCAAATAATGCGAAAATACCTAGTTGTCAATAAAAAAAAACAATGTAAATATAGCAAAAAAAAATTTTATATATAAATTTATTTATAAATAAATTATATAAATTTATAAATTATATAAATTTATTTATAAATTTATATAAACATATTAAATAATACAAATAATATACATGTATATCCATAACAACTGCATGTTAAAAATAAATCGGTATATTATTTTATTTACATAAAATTCTGCAATATTTTGTTGTGGGGAAAATACATTTTTTTTACATTAACAGAGTGTCACTTCATTTTGCTCAGCGTGACTATGCCACAGAAGATGGCGCCACAATTTTTGTTTGTTCTAATTAGCTTTGCAATAGTTATTTCTATTTTAACATGAATGTTAATATTTTCAACTAGATATCATACAGAACAATGTTAAGAGTATACACGGGCTGGTCTTTTATTTCATACGTATTTTCATTATTCTTTTACAATTATGAACATAAGTTTGGCATATTAACTTTTTGTTGTCTTTACAAAATAGAGTTACCGAGTTCATCAATGAGTTTTTTGCTTTCAAAACAGTTCTACATAGTTATATAGAATTATTATTCTGCTTTACCTACAAAATATCTGATTGCGATTACATCTAATTTTTAAAAATTGTTTATAATTACTAAAGCATTATTCACATAAATACAAAATTTCACTTTTTAAATTTTCCATTCAAATTTAAGATAATATCAATTCTAAAAACTGGAATTAAAAATTTCGAATTATAAATTAAAATTAATTGAATTTCAGAATATCATATCAAAACGTCGGAAATTATAATTTTAAATTTAGAAGACATTAATTGCATCTTTAATACATAAATTTTATTCGTTAAACAGAAATTGAAATTCCAAAAATAAATTTTTACATTTAAAAAAAAATATTGACATTCAGGAGAAATTAATAGCTTTTCAGTACCGCGATTCAGTAACTTCTTTAACGATAGTCGAATCGTTAAGAAAAGAAAATTGCAAAATTATCAGTAAAATTTTTAAATGATATTCGCTATTGTTAAAGTCAGCTGTAGTTGTTATCTAAATGAGAACCATTTTTGTGTTGTTTATTCAATCGATAAAAACTCAAATTTTTAGGTCGAAATGTCGTCATACATAGACAAAAATCATAAAATAGTGAAAATGTTTTGCTTTAATTAAAAAACTTTTTTATATAAATAAAAAAATTAAATAGCATATTCAATTCATTATTTCTTTTTCAAATAAATACACAGAAATATTAGTAAAAAAATAAAGATATTAAACATAAACATAAAATCATCCTGTCAAACACGAAGTAAATTGTTTTTTTTCTATTCTTCTTCGTGTTTTTCGCTTATTTTGACAGAGATGCCACTCGTTTACAATTTAAATAAATAGAAAAATAAATTTGTCGACTGTCGTTAAGATGTATGTACTTAGTGAATCACTTAATCCTTAGTGCAAACAACAAAAGCTGTCGATATATTTTGCGATTGTCGGATCGTTGAAATTTACAGAATCACACTACAGAAAACATTAATTTAAATTCAATCAATTTTAGAAAACCTCAAATAATATTTAAGAATTGCGAACATAAGAACTGTTACATAAATAAACGCAATTTGATGAGAATGTTATTTTTTATATATAAATTTTCACAATTTTTTTTGGATGAAAATTTGAAGTTTTTCAGAAAATAAAGAGAACAAATTATTTTATTTAAAATGTTTGGGACATTTGGTTTTTTTGCGTTTGGTATCCCTAATTTGAATATTTATTATTATAAATTTATTCTCTATGATTTCCAAATATGGTAATATTTTAACAAAAAAATTGAGAGAGTTTTTTTTTGGTTATTATTTTGTTACTCCATCCGACCTATATGGCCGCAATGAAGAAATATTTGGCCAGTTAAAAGAAACTATATAGCCATCTCCAATTAGCACGATTTAGTGCATATAGCCACCCTACACAATCATTACCTTTGCAACGGAGGTTAGGGCGGGCTATTTAATTAGCAAAAAATAAATTAAACGAGAAGTTATGTCATATAACCGGAAAGGCATGCATATAGGTATATAACCTAAATGCATGCCCATCAGCAACCACGATGACCAAAAAGCAAACACCGAAATAAATCCGAAATAATAGAAAATACGAAAACCAACCCAAAGATTTGCTAAAATAATTTGGTATTAAATTTAAAAATTGTTTACTTTTTCATTTACATTTATTATCAAGACTCTAACCGAGGTGGAGGGTATCAAAGATTCGGCACAGCCGAATTTAACACTCTTACTTGTTTTTATGTAAATCTGGATAATATATCGTTAGCAGAAATGCAAAAGAACGTAACTACAGTTTTCATTTTTTTTACAGGAAAAGCTTAAAACCGTATAAAATGGTCAAAAATAAAAATAAAGAACCCATTTTTTCAATTATTACTTAAAACACACCGACTTATCTATTTCTTGAATAAAAGTGGAATTTTGATGGAAATTTTAAGAGTAATGTTAGTTAAGTTCTTTTCAATTTTTTTGTTTCTTAAACAAAAAACGTAACTACAATAAAATTTGTATCATGAAAAATAAATACTTTTAAATTAATGTTTTTTGAGAGTTATTTAATGAAACATTTAAGTTGTTTTGAATGCAATGCTTTTATTCATTTATGTTTTAAATTTTAAGGACATTTTGTGTATTATAATTATTAAAAAAAAAAGAAAAACAAAATTAGTTCAGTTTAAAAGAAATAGTAAAACATTAAATAAATATTTGTATAGTTTTGAAAAACAAAAATTTTTATAATTAAAAAAATGACAGTCCTCTGGAAGAAATGACTTGAGATCTTGCAGGTGTTGCCATTTTTGTTTAAAAATTTTAATTTTCCCCAGATGTAATTGGCGAGGTTTTACATCAGCAAACTTTTTTTCAATTCTTTGTGGAAGCTACTTGTATCCGTTTTGAAATTGATAATACCAATGGGATCACAGCCCAAAGCACGGATCATGTTAACAGTAGGGTTTTGTTGCCTATAGGTATGTGATAAAAAAATATTATAAATTTTATAAATCATTAACAATATTACAATATAATTTACCTGGTCGAATTGATGAATATCGCTTCGGAACAGATTCATAGCCGTCAAAGTATTGGTGATTCAAATGATAAACTTAAAGCAAAGTTGGATTCGCTCGTGCATTTCTGATCAAATCCACAAGCTGTGATGATAAATTAATTTGTTTATCTTTAATTTTCCTTTAATTTTCCTATGAGGGAGTGGGTTGAGTCACATTCCATTTGTGTGTGTCCAACTACGCACAGTGGGTTTAAAAGCATGACAAGTGAGGATTAATTCAGGGAAGACGTAATTTCAAAATATTGTTAATTTTTTTTTATGGATATTCATTAATGCATAAAAAACCACCATTTAAAAAAAAAAGTGGGAAAAAAAATTTGTTTTAACACGTTAGGAGTTTTTTTGTGTTTTGGAAAAAATGATCTTTTCTTACAATTTTCGCTGTAACTTTGGAATAAAAAGCGATAAATTAGTAAATGAAATTGCAAGTTAGAACTTAGTTAATGTGCTTTTAGACAAAATAAAATTTTTTTTTAAAATAAAAAAAAGGAATAAATATTTAATATGTATTTATATTATAAAAATTGAATTTTAAAATCCGATTTTATTTTCCAAATTCCACAATTCCACAAATTAAACTCAAAAAATTCACATTATAAAATAATATTATGTTTTTATTGATGAATAATTATAAGCACAAAACAAACAAGCATTTCAGAAAATTGAATATATTGAATATATTGCTACATTTATAATTGAAAATTTTGTATGCATTTATTGTTATTGTTTATTTTTTTTTTTTATATTGTTCTTATTTAAGAGAAACTACAATTAAAATCAAGGATCCTCCGTATTATCATCACCTTCATAAATATAATCAGATCTTCATAATTATCATCATCAATATCTTCATTAATCTCTTCTTCATCAGAAATCTTGGGCAAAATTAATAAATCTAGTGCCATCTGTGGTATATTATATATTTTTTTGGGATAATTTTTGCTTTTAGTGGTAATTAAAGGATCCGAACTAAGAAGTAACCTATTGAATATATCTTCATTTGACTTCTCCTGACTGCATTTACGAGAATAGTGTTCTCTGTAATTTTTAAAATCTTTATTTCTAGCTTCTTGAGCTTTCTCAGATAGTTGACCCATTGGCAACAAGGCGTATCTTACTATTTCTGGCCCGTGAATAAGGAATTTATGTGAAGTTGGAGGCATATAATACCACGGATAGAGCTTAAAAAAATGTCTGGCTGTATTCTGAATATATTTTCTAAATTTTTTTACGTGAATCTCGTGCCCGCAAGATACAGCAATAAGTATCACATGCATTCTTTCTATCAATTCTGCATCAACTTTTGTGATTTGTGCAGAAACATCTGCATTTTGAAAAAACCGTCTGGCAGTGTTGCCATCATTAGAGTTTATTGTAATACTAGGTTACACATTTACAACAGCAACAATGCCAATCACAGCTACGAAAATAAACACAAAACAAAAACTAAAAAAAGATTTTTTCTGTTGTGTTTTCAAGCATTTTTTTTTTTATTTTATACTGGGGACTTTTAATAAAAACTTGAATATTACATTCGTTGGCAAGTATTGGCAAAATATTTTTTTGGAATACACAAGTAGAAGTCCCATATTTTACTACAATGTAAATAATTTTACCCGATATCATCTAGAATTACGTTGAAACTCAATCTCTTTTTAAAAAATACCCTCTTTTTAGGACAATTTTTAAAAAATTATTAAAAATATTTCTAAAATATTTATCTAAAAAATTTTTTTTAATAATACAGCCAAATACCTGAAGTTGATGCATCCATTTGAAAAAAGTTAGAATTTAAAAAAAAAAATGAAAAAAAATTAAACTTGAAATATCTCGTTTTTCACTTTTTACCACTTCGAGCAAAATTAAAAAAAATTGTTGAACTTTGAGAGAGTATAGCAAGAAAAGTAAACAACTTAGAACAGTAATTTTGACAGTTGATGATGACTCATTTTATACTCTGTTACCCGATATAAAAATTTATTATAAAATACTCATTTCAATTTTTGAATTAATCCTCACTTTTGACCCTTTTCAACCCAATGTGCTACGAGATATTTATGTTAGATTGTAATACTTTTTTCCACGCATAAAGAAAGTAATTCATTAGATAAAACAACATTTTTATTTTGGTAGAAACAACCATCAGTATAGATAATAATGTGATGGATACCACGAGATTGAAGAACTGCGTTTTTCAAATGTTTTCTAATCAAGTTGTGAAAGTTGATGCTACAAGATTTCCATCTATTTCGTCCCAAATATAATTATCAGATTCATGAGATATTGCGTTATAAATTGTTAAATTATGCATTTGAAGTTTCATTTTATAGTACGTATAGTAAATTTCATTTTATAGCCTTTAGTTGTGGTACAAGCTTAACTGCTTGCATATCTTTACAAAGCAGCAGACACAATCCCGATTTCGCGTTTTCTATGTCATTTTCCTTTTCATTTCTTATAAGCTCAATTTCTTTTCTATGTTCCTCGAACTGATCTTGTGATATATTCTTTGCTTTGTATTTTAAGCACAAATCACACTGATCGTTTCTGGGCTTAAATAATGAGTTATTGCCATTTTTTTAATGTTTCCATAAAATTAGGATACGATACAGGAAATATTCCATTTTCTTCGTTTGCTTTGCATTCTAGCAAATATAGATCAAAAATTTGTTTGTATGATTTAAAATCTGACTCGAAATATACTTTGTTCGTATATTTTCGACAATAATGGGATTCTATTTTTGGTTAGTAGATAACCATTTTTTTAAAAAGCTTAGTCGTTTTTCGTATTGAAACTTTTGAACTTTTTCCTTAAACTGATCTCGTTTTTTATGATTGCTGTGCATATCTGTCCATTTTCTTGCCATAGTTTCAGATATACCTAGAGTATTGAAAAACATTTGACTGCAGACTTGTTTCCGAATTGACTTGTGATTTAAATAATAAAATTTTGTATTACAACGCCGAGAGTCTTCCGCGCAAATACGGGTTCTTTTTGAATATTCAATAAGACCATTTAAATAAACTTTTTTCTGGTCCCAGGACATATGCCAAAAAAGGTCAAGTCTCTGCTTTCATTTATCGTCTGAAAAAAGGAGCAGTGCCGGAGTTTAGTTTTGGCACAAAATTTTGATTTGCATGCTTCCTTCATTTGTTTTGCCATTCTTTCGGTCACATTTCCTTTCGACAACCCCTGATATTTCTTACCATGCATCGAATTTTTTCTATTATCTTGTCTCAAGTTTTTTAAAGTTTTTTTAGAATTAAAAACATCACTTTCTAAATTGTTTTCAATAACTCTTTCAAATTTAGATTTCATTTTAGTGTTTTACTTGCCTTTATGTATATTAAAATAAAGACTAAATGGATAATAATATGTTTCTTTTTTCACCAACCACAGTATATTTTCAACAAACAAATAAATTTATTAGCTTTGTTTGACTTAAATCAAAACAAATTAAAAGCAAAAATAAAAAATCAAAGCCTACTATGTTAAAATAAAAAAACAAATAAAATTTAGTATACAAATTGAATGCAAAAGAAAGCCTACTACACGCAGAAAAAATATTTACCAATCGAATTGCTCTAAAGTGGAACAACTGTATTTTTGATTGTATCAACTGAAATTTAATATCATCAGCAAATTTTCTGTTATGATAAAATATTTACTGTTAAGGCAATAGAATTAGCATTATCGCAATTGGGTTGGCAATAAATTCGGTAGACACAATTAGTCTGTTTTCTGTGTGTATGTTTAAAAAAAATATCAAATCAAATTTCATATACATAAGTTTGTAATTACGTTCTTTTGATTTCTGCAGTACATGCAGTTGTAGCTACGTGTTTTTTATTTTCGTTAATAACATTGGTATTTTTGATCGTACCTATCTTAGATATTCTGAGGACATGGCTTTTGATAAAATGCACCAAATTCAATCAAAAACGGATTTTGAAAATTTGTTAGATACGTTCTTTTGCATTTCTGATATTAGGAAATGAAATAATTAGGGTGGGTTAATTATTCTTACGCCATGGGTTAATCGCGATTCTGGTACAATTTGCCGAAGGAATCATACCTATAAAATCATTTTCAAGCCTGCCATAATTTCGGTGAAGATATTTTAGTGATATTTTCCATAATACTCATTTAAATCTAAAAAATTATTGAAAATATGTATACCGGGAGGTTTTTGTGTCGGGAAATCCATTTTCACATATATTTTTATTTTTACAAAATTTTTGCAAAATTCGACGAATATTTGATATTTGATATATGAAATATAAAATTAATATAATAATATAAAGTTAAAAAAACAAGTAACAGTGTTAAATTCGGCTGTGCAGAATCTTTGATACCCTCCACCTTGGTTTGAGTCTTGATAATAAATGTAAATGAAAAAGTAAAAAATTTGTTAAACTTAATACCAAATTATTTCATTTATTATTTCTATTATTTCGGATTTATTTCGGTGTTTGCTTTTTGGTCATCGTGGTTGCTGATCGGCATGCATTTAGGTTATATACCTATATGCATGCGTTTCCGGTTATATGACATAACTTCTCGTTTAATTTAGTTTTTGCTAATTAAATGGCTCGCCCTAACCTCCATTGCAAAGGTAATGTTTATGTAGGGTGGCTATATGCATTAAATCGTGCTAATTGGAGATGGCTGTATAGTTTCTTTTAACTGCCCAAATATTTCTTTATTGCGGCCATATAGGTCGGATGGAGTAACAAAATAATAACCAAAAAAAAAAAACTGTCTCAATTTTTTTATTAAAATATTGCCATATTTGGAAATCATAGAGAATAAATTTATAATAATAAATATTCAAATTAGGGATGCCAAGCGCAAAAAACCAGATGTCCCAAACATTTTAAATAAAATAATTTGTTCTCTTTATTTTCTGAAAAACTTCAAATTTACATCCAAAAAAATTGTGAAAATTTATATATAAAAAATAACATTCTCATCAAATCGCGTTTATATATGTAACAGTTTTTATGTTCGCAATTCTTAAATATCATTTGACGTTTTCTAAAATTGATTGAATTTAACTTAATGTTTTCTGTAGTGTGATTCTGTAAATTTCAACGATCCGACAATCGCAAAATATATCGACAGCTATTGTTGTTTGCACGAAGGATTAAGTGAAGTACATACATCTTAACGACAGTCGACAAATCTATTTTTCTATTTATTTAAATTGTAAACGAGTGGCATCTCTGTCAAAATATGCGAAAAACACAAAGAAGAATAGAAAAAAAACAAATTACTTCGTGTTTGACAGGATGATTTTATGTTTATGTTTAATATCTTTATTTTTTTACTAATATTTCTGTTTATTTATTTAAAAATGAAATAATGAATTGAATATGCTATTTAATTTTTTTATTTATATAAAAAAGTTTTTTAATTAAAGCAAAATATTTTCACTATTTTATGATTTTTATCTATGTATGACGACATTTCGACCTAAAAATTTGAGTTTTTATCGATTGAATAAACAACACATAAATGGTTGCCGTTTAGATAACAACAACAGCTGACTTTAACAATAGCGAATATCGTTTAAAAATTTTACTGATAATTTTGCAATTTTCTTTTTTTAACGATTCGACTATCGTTAAAAGAAGTTACTGAATCACGGTACTGAAAAGCTATTAATTTCTCCTGAATGTCTATATTTTTTTTAAATGTAAAAATTTTTTTTTGGAATTTCAATTTGTGTTTAACGAATAAAATGTATATATTAAAGATGCAATTGATGTCTTCTAAATTTAAAATTATAATTTCCGACGTTTTGATATGATTTTCTGAAATTCAATTAATTGTAATTTATAATTGGAAATTTTTAATTCCAGTTTTTAGAATTGATATTTTCTTAAATTTGAATGGAAAATTTAAAAATGGCAATTTTGTTTTTATGTGAATAATAATGCTTTAGTAATTATAAACAATTTTTAAAAATTAGATGTAATCGCAATCAGATATTTTGAAGGCAAAGCAGAATAATAATTTTATATAACTATGTAGAACTGTTTTGAAAGCAAAAAACTTATTGATGAACTCGGTAACTCTATTTTGTAAAGACAACAAAAAGTTAATATGCCAAACTTATGTTCATAATTGTAAAAGTATAATGAAAATACGTATGAAATAAAAGACCAGCCCGTGTATACTCTTAACATTGTTCTGTATGATATCCAGTTGAAAATAAAGGGTCCGCCAAATAACTTTTTTTTTTTTTGAAAACGCTACAAAGAAAAACTACTGAATATTATCTCAAATTTCTTTTTTTATTTGAAAGTACAATCCTTCCGGTTAATAATGGAAAATAATTTCATTCAAATGGCTGCCTCGGCTGGCCATGCAGTCCAATTTTTAAGCACATTATCGATTGTGTGCAGCTGTATTTCACCAATGGCTTCACGAATATTGTCCTTTAAAGCGTCAATTGTCTCTGGCTTGTTGGCGTAGCACTTATCTTTGAGGGCACCCCACAAATAATAGTCCAACGGTGTCAAATCGCAGCTCCGAGGTGGCCAAACAACATCAGCTCTGCGGCTGATAATGCGATCTTCAAAAACAGGGCGCAAAACATCGAGTGTAGCTTCGGGTGTGTGGCACGTAGCGCCGTCCTGTTGAAACCAAATGTTGCCAATATCCTCCTCTTCAATTTTTGTGAACAAAAATTCGTTCAACATGGACCGATAACGATCGCCATTGACTGTAACGGCCACTCCTTGCTCATTTTCGAAGAAAAATGGCCCAATTATGCCTGGACCTCTGGAACAAAAAGCCGCACCAAACAGTGACTCATTTTGGGTGTATTGGCTTTTCAATGTATGCGTGCAGGTTTTCTGCGCTCCAAATGCGACAATTTTGCTTGTTTACATACCCGCCAAGATCAAAATGAGCTTCATCTGAAAAGATGATTTTTTTTTGGCAAAATTGGCATCTTCTGTAAGTCGATCGCAGGCCCACTTAGCGAATCGAAAACGCATTGGATGGTCAGCTGGCTTCAACTCCTGAACCAATTGGACTTTGTATGGCATCATACCAAGGTCTTTGTGCAAAATTCGTCTCAACGATGCCTCCGAAATTTTCAATTCTTGAGAACGACGGTGAATTGATGTTGATGGCGCTTCACGCACTCTTTCTGCCACAGCAGCAATATTCTCGGGTGTACGCACTGTTTTTGGCTTTTCACGCTTTGGTTTATGAGGATGCCAGTTCCTTTCACTTTTTTCACAAGATAACGAACATACGGAGCTGACGGTGCTTCTCTTCTTCCAAAATCCGTACGCAATTTTCGTACACATTCTGCAACATTACCAGGATTTTCAAAGTAATGTCGCAATATTTCCCAGCGTTGTTCAAGCGTATACACAACCATATTCGTTCAGCGGAAGGATAAAACTAATTATCTATCAAATCAAACATGAACTAAGTGCTACCATTCACGAAATAAGCACTAGTTAAAAAAAAAACGTTAGATGGCGGACCCTTTATTAACATTCATGTTAAAATAGAAATAACTAGTGCAAAGCTAATTAGAACAAAAATTGTGGCGCCATCTACTGTGGCGTAGTCACGCTGAGCAAAATGAAGTGACATTCTGTTAATGCAAAAGAAATGTATTTTCCCCACAACAAAATATTGCAGAATTTTTAAATAAATTTATATATAAAAATTTTTTTTTTGCTATATTTACATTGTTTTTGGTTTATTGACAACTAGGTATTTTCGCATTGTTTGCTTTAGATGTTGGTGAATTTTTACTCCCTTTATATTAACTCGTAGTGTCTGCTTGTCGAAAAAATTTTGGATCGATTTTAGCCAATTTCCCGTGAGCCATTTGATCTGAAATTTTGCAGGCAGGCTCGTGGTAATAACAGAAATGATCTAACAAATTTTTAGAGTGATGCCAAAACAATAGAAACTTTTATATTTTTCTACCAGAGTTAATAAAAAAATGTACAAAGGGTTAGTTTTTATTATATTATTACCACAACGACCACAAAAACAACAAGTCTAGCTATGACAACAATACAACATTTAGAATAACAACAAAAACAATATAGAAACATCATATTTTTCATTTTTTTTTTACTTTTTCAGAGATTTCCCTGGACCTGTTCCACCAATTTTAATGATTTTTGAAATAGAAATCTACCCCTGAATTTGGTGAATCATTCCCACTATTCAGGGCGTGATCGTGACAAGAACAACATAGAAAATTATATTTTTTCAAGACTTTTTTAGTTCTTCACTCAAATCTCGGGCCCTAATCAACCGATTTGGACGATTTTAAATAGCAAACTTTTCAGGATGTTATTGAATCATTTTTTATGCCAACGAGCACGCTAGCTGCCCGATTGATGCCGTCATCGTGATTTCCACAGACGGACAGTCGGACATCGCTATATCAACTCCGGTTGTTATAAGGATATATAACAACCGGAGTTATATATATATATATATATATATATTTATGGGGTCCAAAATTTTTTTTCTAATTATTACAAACGGAATGACAAACTTATATATACCCTCTGCACACTGGAGTGGAGGGTATAAAAACAATACTTATTGCAAGTCGTAAATTATTACAGAAAACAATTTGAATCGCACACTAAATCATCATAGAATTCATTTTTTATATTTTATTAGCTTTGGAATATTTGTGGTCTTCTTATTTCATTTAAAAAAAATATAGATAGCTTTAATACATAAAATAATTTTATAACAAAATTGGTTAAAAGTTGTTTTAATTTATATTCGCGAGCAATAAACAGATAATTGCACCAAAGATATATCACAATGGATTATTTTGATCCCAGGGGCACTGAAGGGTTAAATAAATAAAAATTATCCGAATTATTTTTCTTTAATTCTAAAAAGTGATTTCATCGAGTTTAATAGAAAAACTCGTTTTCGGTAATTTTAATTTGAAAATATATTAAAATCCAAAGCTGGCCTTGGCAAATAATGGATTAAAGTTCTCGGATTTATCTCAAATTTTAGGAACGGAACGGTTTTACACATTTGGTTATTATATTTTAAGCATCGCATCTACAAATTCGACAGCACTTACAAAATATTAGAATTTTTTTTAATAAATTGTCTTTTATTAGCTTGGGGTCATATGTGACAAAGGGTTAATGGGGTCATATTATTGTTTTCTGAAACCCTAGGCTATTAAGATAGAATATAACATTTAAAAGTAGAAAAGTGATGAATTTTTGATACAAAGAGTACATTTACGGAATATTTTACAAAAATCCCATTTTTCTCGAAATCCGCAAACATAAAATCTTTGTCAAGAAGATTCTCGCTTAGGGATTTACTTAAAGATTCACACAGTAATTTATAACATTTATTTAATAAAACCTTAAGGCGCCAGATCCATTTTTTTAAATTTTGTTTAAGAAAATTTTTAAAACTTAAAAAAGTATTTTCAAAATTTGATCAAAAAAATTTCCCATTTTCGGTCTCAATGCGCCATAGGTTAATAACGTGGTAATAAAACAATACTTCATATCTGATAACTGATAATTTTTCAAAGTTGAAAAAATTGCTATCAAATTTCATGACCTAGTTTTTTTGCCACAAAAGTGGTCTTGGGCATTTGCGATTTCTTGACGAATTTTTATTCGATTTCGAATCTTTATAGGTTTTTGAAAAGATAATTTAATACTTATCCCGACTTTTATAACAGCTTGTCGCAAAAATTAAACTATAGAACGAAATTTTCGTAAAATCTAAAAAAGTTATATTTATATTATCCCCATATGAACACACTTGAAATTTTCAAACGATTTCCGGCGCGACTTTTCTTTATCCGATTGTCCCCGAAATTCACATTTATTAGTTTTATATTGAAAGGTAACAAACTCGACCCCGCCTATCTCCAAAATTGCAATTTGAATAATGTCCATTTAACGTAGGACCACTCTAATGTGCATGTACAATTCAGAATTCCAAATCTGTATGTAATATAGATAAGTATACCTACGCTGTTCTCAGTTTTTTTTATTCAGTTCGGATTCGGAATAATGATATGAGTTAAACCCAATCAAAAACTCGGAACGCGTTTTTTTGACTTATTCACCCCTGTTCTTGAAACCACTAACCCAAAAAAAAAACTCGTAAATGAAAACATTCTTAAATTTTCGAGTTTTTTGCTCTTCTATGATTTCAATAAGAATATTTTTTCTTGTTTTAATTTACATAGAAAAGGTTTTGTGAAATCAAAACAAATGCCCTTTTTTCTACTAAACAGGGCTTAAGAGATAAAAAAATTGATATTTAAACTCTAACATGTTTTGTGTTGAACCTTGTCATTATTTTAAAAAATTAGACATTGATTTTATGAAAAAAAACTATTTAAAAAACGTCTACATTTTGCGTTGATTTTTAAAAAGAAACCCGTAATCAGTGGTCGATGTCAATAAAACACACTTTTGGAGATGATGTTGTTCTATAACTATAATAAAAACTTTTTATTAACACAATCTATTTTCCATTATAATTTTTTCAATTATTACGAATAAAGAAATTCAAAATTATATTTCACTCAAATCACATATTTTTATATATATTACATATGACTGCCACAACTTTATTTATGTTCGAAACAGTAGTGATGCCAGTCGAATCCAATTAATTTGAATTTCCAATTTTCTTTGTTGATGCCTAACATTTCAAAATGAGAAGTCATTCTTAATTGAATGAAATTGAAGAACAAAAACAATTAAATGAACAAGTATTATGTTATTTTAAAAGAAAATATTTTTTTTTTGCTTTCTTTATAATCCTAAGAAAAAACATGCAAAGGTTTTTAAGGTTTTTTGTGAAAGTGACTAAAGAACCATATGGCACCTCGGTTTCTAGATAACATATAGTTCTGAAACTAAACCATATGCTTCATGCCATTTGACAATAAAAGATATGATTTCGAAAATATAAAATTTGTGTTTTCAAGAAACCCAAAAATTAAATTTCATGTTAGTTGAAATTCAGAAATTCATTCTTATTCAAATAACGTTTCAAGAACAGGGCAGAATATCTTTTTGCCTAATGTCAAAAAACCAATATAGTTCCATTTCATTGATGGTTCAGCTTTTGTGGTGTCAAATAATAATCGATTTCTCATATTGGTATATAAACTATTTTAAATTTATCTAATTGTTTTTACTTGAAATAACTTTGGGTATTTTTAAAATTTTCGACAAATATTTTGTTATTTTTTTTTCAATATAAATTTAAAACAAAATTACTTAAATGACTCCTTCTTAACTTTATAATCATTTAGGCATAAAACGTCACATTCGTCATATGTTCAAATAACAACTAGCATGGTGTAAATTTTCAAATTAACATACCCCAGCAAATTTACACAAACTACCATGACAAACTGGACGACAATTGTGCAAAATCTAAACATAAATAGGCATAAATGATAAAACAAAGGTTTGTGAAAAAAAAAATGCAAAAAAGAGAATTTGTGTTCAACCAAAAGTTGTGTGACAGACGGAAGAACTATAAAAGTATTTGATCTTAAATTCTTAACAAATCAACTAGATAAGGAAAAACAAGTAAAAAATTATACTCGGTCCAGACATTCTTTATTATATTCTAAAACATATATTAAGAGAGAGGATCTTGGATTCAATTTTGCTGATGAAATAACCGGATATAGGTTTGACCATATTTAGTAAAGTCAGTTATTTTCCTTAAAAACATTTATAAAACAAATTTTCAAAAAATCTATGCAATACTTTTGTTTTTTGATAAATGGGGACTATAAACAAAAATGGTTTATTATATTTGTTACGAGCTTACTGGTCCTTGCTAGTGATGCAAATAAAACAACTGTGATGTCATCATTTGCCCAACGTTTCGTTCCTTTTTGGAAACATTTTCAAGAGCTTTTTTATTGAACTAGGGGAAAAAGAATTTTTTTCTTAATTAATTAGTTTTATAATGTATAAAAAATTAGTTATAAGTTACATTTTTCTGTTGTTAGTGCATTTGTCAAAAATATTTGCTGTTATTATTTAAAGTTTATAATTTAAAAAATATATATAAAATTTTTTTTTTTTTTTTTTTATAATAACAGCAAATATTTTTTAAACATGCAAAAATTTTGGATTTTTTTTTGTGTTTGAAGAGACTTAATTTTAATAGAAAAAATTTACTGGAATTGTATAATTGATACAACTGGCATTTAAATTTTTAGTCCATATATAATATACATACCAAGAATTTACAGTGTTTATAGACATCCTACTATTTTCTTTTTTACAAAGATCCATTCCACTGAACACTAATGCGACTTCACCATTTGAGAAACGCAAATGTGCGTGGTAAAGAAGAAGAAAGCATAGATTTCAAAAATTCATAACTACTCTGTATTCTTAATCGGACCGGTTTCTGGCATTTCAGCTTTCATCAGCGATTTATTGAACATTGTGATAATTGTTATGTTAGGGGGGCGGCCGTGAGATTTGAACCTGCGTCTCACTCACATACACTCGTACTTGCACTTTTTGGTCAGCGCTTTAACACACTCACCTAAAATCAGGCCTACGAGCAGTGTGGTTAAGAATCAGTTTTCATACCATAAGGCTTTTACTTCGTATTTAATTTTTGCATTTATACTTCTATTTTCCACTATTCTCAGTCAGGGAGTTGTTAAACTGCCCTCATATTTGTTTCCTGGACGATATGTTTAGTTTCAGTCGATGTGGAGTATAGGTCAAAAATAGTTCGATTATGGACTTATTATTTGCATTTTTTTCTATGAATTTAGTCTGATTTTCATCGCTAACATGTGAGGTATTTTCTAATATAATCTTCGTTCAAATTGACAGGGAAACGGATAGAAAGACTGACAGATGGATGGGCAGATAGACGAACAGGTGTACGGACGAATGGAAATTGCTAAATCGATTCAGTATTATCGGTAGATATAATAAAAGATGGGTCTAGGTCAAATATTTTTTGTAATTACACACATCAGCACAAACTTATTATACTCTGACCACATATTGCAGCGCTCGAAATTCGGTTGCAATTTCTGGGAAACTTTTTTTTCTCAACATAGCCAATTCACAAACCAACACTTTTTGGTTTATTACTATTTTGAATGAAGATGACAAACTCATTAACAAACACATTAACAAATTTAATAAACACGCACATAGCATATGTTTAATTTTATGTATGTGTTAGTTGCAACTTTAAATGCAATTTACTCAAAATAAAGGAACGCATTTAAAAATCTGTAAATCTAGTGAACAGCTAAGATGAAATTCCTTTCAAATAATATACGTTTGGTCAAAACCGAGATAAAAGGGTAGAACAAAACATCGGTAACATGAAATTGCCTATCCTATTAATATTATAGATATTTTCAATATTAAATGAAATTTTTTACTTTTTCTTAAAAAGAAATAATTTTTTCAAGAGTACTTGATTTAGCTAATCAATACACGATTATTCCATAAAAAATACTGTATCATAAATTTAAAGCTTCTCTGAATTAAACCCCAGTTTTCCTGCCTTTCAACCCTACTGTGCCACGGTTATGTTTACTGCACTACATCTGTTGCAACGAATATGTGCAGAGTACACATGCGTGTATGAATGTTGTTGTATGTTAATAATAGTGATAATAGAGACATTTTGTTTAATATAATATAAACAGTCATTATGTGTTATCAAAAGACATTGATCAATGTTGACAATTAATTATTTCAAGGACTTTCATGCATGCAATATTTATTACGAAAGTCATAAGCGAAATTTTGAATGTTTATGAATAATAGAAAAAATAAAAGAAAATTAACTGTTAGAAACATATTTTAAAATGCCACTTTATGAGTGACATGCCTCTTGAATATGAAAATAATTTATATGTGTTGTTTGATTAAAATAAGACGATTGTTTACAATAAATATGAATTTTCAAGGTTAATAATTGGCAGAGAAACGTTTAATTTAAGCTTTAGTATAACAAAATATGTTAGAACATTGTCAGCCTAGTTTCGACTGTACGATGCCCTTCATCATGAATTCTGGGTATGATTCTTATATCTAAAAATGCTCAGTCCCAATTATGCTGGGTGAAAACATTAATGAAATTGTCAGCTACGAGGGCGGTTTGATAATTCAGTGACTTTTTGAATAAAAGATTTTGTTTCTCGGCAAAAAAGCGTTTTTCCATTTTTTTTTATTCCTTCCAAATAATAGTTTTCCTCAAAGGTCCTCAATATAGGAATTTGTTTCAGTGTGGGCCTCTTCATTCGACTCAAATCCCTTACCACCGAGCCATTTCTTTAGGTTCGGAAAAAAAATAGCTGCAGGGGGCTAACTCTGGAGAATATGCAACAGATCTTGACACAGTTTTTGCATTTTTGCACGTGATATGGTGGAGGAACAATTTTTCTTCCCCAAATATGGTCATTTCTGCTCCATATCAATGTCGAATCTGTCCAACAGCAGTGAAAAATATTTTACCATTTTCCAGATAATCGATGTGTATGACAACGCATGCATCCCAAAAAAATGGCGCCATGATATTGTTGACCATTAGATTCTCCTTTGCCTGCTTTCGTGGATGTTCCTTTAGAGAGCTCCACTGCTTTGACTGTTACTTGATCTCTGGTGTGTTGCAATGGTTCCATGTTTCGTTTACGGTTACGAAGTGCAGTTGAACATCGCCAAACACTCCTTTGAAGTGGTCACGCGGTCGCGCTTATGAACGAGTGTGAGATATCGCGGCTCCGTGGTGAACTTATTCATGACCAAATATATAAGTAAAATGTGATGTACTCGCTCGGTTGAGATGCATTCGGTACCCTTTCCTTGTATTTTATTAAGATTTCTGGCGCGATGACCTCTTTTGGGATACCTGAACATTCAGCATCACTTGTACAGAGTTTATGTTTTATGAGAGCTCGAAATTAACAAAAAATCTCGAGGTTGTCTGCTTTCAATGGCTGTCAAGCCCAAACTAAATGACGCAGCCTGCTCATAAATTGTACAGTAGTCTATTAATAGATTGAAGTTGACATGAGCCATCAGTGTTGATTTTCAACAAACTAAGAGGGAAGTTCAAAAAGTCAGGGAGTGGTCAAACTGACCCCGTATTTGTTTCCTGGACGATATATATATAGTTTCATTCGATGTGGAGTATAGGTCAAAAATTGTTCGATCATGGATTTCTTATTAGTATTTCTTTCTATGAATTTCGGAAGTCTGCTTTTCATGGTTAACATGTAGGGTATTTTCTAGTATAATCTTCGTTCGATCAATCGAGGAATTTTTAGCGAATTAAAATTCGACAGGGAAACCGGTTATGTATCACCGGTGATGAACATTGGGGGAAATTTAACAATCCAAATACTGACTAGGGAAGACAAGGCTGCGACCTCAGTGTATACCGACGGTTCAAAGATGGAAGAGGGTACAGGGTCAGAGTTTACTCTGAGCTACTTGATATTCAGACATCTCGGAGAATCCCTGACAAATGTAGCGCTTTTCAGGCCGAGATTCACACAATTCTTTTAGCAACGAAAATAATTCTGGAGCGGGATATGGATCCAAAGACCATTTATATTCTCGTGGACTGTCTTATTGCTCGCAAAGCTCTGAAATTGAGTACCGTTAGAAGGAAGTATGTGAGAGAATGTATCAGGTCCCTCGACCAAATCCGGCAACACACCGTGAGGATGATATGGGATCCAGAACATAGTGGGGTGAAAGGAAATTAGCTGGCTGACGACTGTACGCGGTAGAGCTCCGAATCCTTGAGCGGAACGAGGGACATTGATATTTGAATCCCCCTATCCGAGCTGTCGAATTTTATTGAATAGACTGCTGATCTTGAATTAAGGACAATGTGGGCACAACTGGCCTTTTGCAGAACATCCCAGATCCCATGGCCCTTGCCAAGTCCAAGGAGAACGAAAACACTCCTTGGGTGAAAGGACAATCAGTCTAATTATAATTCTACTGACTGGACACTGTGTAATAGGGCGGACGTCTGAACGCGTAGGTCTCCCGAGAGCTGACTTCTGTAGGAGCTGTATAGATGTGAACGAGGAGGAGTTAGTGCAACATTAGCTGCATGAATGCCCAGGACTGAAGGAGCGGTGCCTTAGATACCCTGGGCAAATATTCTTCGACACCCTGGGCTGCATAGTAGATATTCCACTCGGCGACCTTGCGGACTTCTTCTGCTTCAGGAGGGACGCATATCGTAAGGAATAGCTATTCTTCACTTTTCTTTTCTTTTCCATATTCCTTGCATTATCTATCTCTACGTTCCGACACTTTCTAAAGGGTAACATAATGGGCCATATAGCCTCCAAATATACTCGCCATCGGGCTGGCAACTTATCTAACCTGACCTAACCTAAAACTCGAGTAATTACAAATTATGAATAAGTTTACATATATGGTAATTTTATCTAATGTGGATCTCTTCATCCAGTTAAAAGATTTCTGGAGAAATCATAACAGCAAACAAACAAATTCAGTATTGAGTCATTCCTTAATTAATTACCTAACTGCATTTAATACTGCAAGTTTAAGTCAAAATAGAAAAATGTTTATAAGGAATAGTTTAGGTACTTCAAAAATAATCATTTTGAAAATTAGAGAGTAAGCTGAAGTCGGTTGTAGTACCACAGTAGTGTTCATATTTTTTCAACAAAAAGTTTTAATTATAAAATTATTAAAGCCTGGTTATAATTTATTAAAAACCGCTAAATAGATAAAGTTATTACAGTAAAGGCTAATTATTAGTGTCCTTTTGCCTTTATCAAATTAAAAAATAGCTTTTACAGAAAAGAAAATATTCACTATAATCGGTGTTAAAGGCTTGAATTTCTCTTTTAAAAGTAAAATAAGGATGGTTGATATTGTTGGCCGTTGACGACTTAGAAGTGAGTAAGAAAGATTGCTAGAAAATTATCCGATTTCTTTCAGCCTCTTTGACCATCATTCCCAATAGCAAGTATTAATCTCAGGCTCAGCAGCTAGATGGTTTAATCTTTTGATCAGATCTGTGAAAAATTTTGAAGAAACGGCATCTACAGGAACTGGAAAGAATGGATTAGAATAATTTAGGGCAGATTAAAAAAAATTAATTTTCATGATTTTTGAAGAAAAATGGACAAATGGAAAGGAAATGCAACAGAATCCATAGGAAAAAGTAACTTCCGTCAGGTTTATATTGATTATTATGAATACTGTAAGGACTCTATACTTTTTGTGGACATTATTTAAAAAATCACTCCCTAAGTTGAAATCGTGATATCCATCCATCCGTCTGACTACATAGTCATATAATCATTGAGGAAAATGGAACATTTGCTTTGATCGGCTCAAGGAAGAGGTGATAATCAGTGCATATTTTAAATTTTCCTCCACACACATATTTGAAGGCTAGAATCTGACTACTTTACTCCTAGACTCGAAATCGAAAGATCTTTTCACATCAAATTGAGTTGTATAATGAACTGAGATAGGGATTTTTGAACAGCAGGGTTCCACATTCGCATCTGTACTGATGACTCAATCATGATTTGTGGTTTCGGTGCGGATATCTTCTCCCTTGATTTCGATATTCAGCTTTCTTAAAGACTACCGAACGACGGTAGTGTCCTCGGGTGAATATTCTGATGATAATTGAAGCTTTAGAATTTTATAGGCAGATAAGTTTAAGGAAAATGAGCAGTCAGGCGGCACTTCTGTTCCTCAACTTTCATATCACATCTCCGTTCAGGTGGGATAGTGGAAGGAGATACTTTCAAAGGTAATACGCATTACTGGCGCCCCGGCCATATAGATTTTTACGTTATGAATGGGCAGACGAATTGACAGGAACGGATTCTGATCTTGATATGTCATTTGCAATTCCCGTGGAAAGCATTAAAGGTGACAAAAGGCTGACAATGAATGACAAACTCAATTAAGACCTGTTAACAATCTCTGGTAATGCGTGATGACCCATAGGGTCTTCTAGTCATGTGCCATCTGTCAATGACATCTGTATACTTATATATGGGTAGTACTGGATGCTCTTGATGTTTTGTGATGTCCATTGCACTATGGTCTAGAAATCGATTTTTTGACATTACTTCGTAGACACAAGATATTTTGCTCAAACGTTGTATAATGGCTTGCATTAACAAAATTAACAAAAAGTTGAAGTTTCATCGAAATCTGACACCTCGCACCACCCACCGCCCATGCAAACCAAAATGAAATTTTCATATAAAACTTTTTCCTTTCGCCGAAATGTCTTGAAATTTTGCACAGAGCTTACATTCGAAAATAGAAACACATATTGAAAAATTCATCGAAATCCGCCACTACCATCTTTCGATGCACCAGGTAACTTATCCAAGACTAGTTACTAGGTGGCTTCAGTAATTCTAATAAAGCATTTGGCAGCTGCTCTCTTTTCCTATACTTTTCTCTAGTAGAAAAGCGCAAGCTGGAAAGAAGTGGGTCCGATGAGTCCATTGCTATTTTTTCTTGAATGTGCGATACGATCTCTTTTGTAAAATTTTTTTCGAGCTTCTGATGTACTTTCACCGAAACAACCAACAAGAAGTATTGAATTTTCCATGTTTTGTGAACTGTGAACTAAAATTTTGTGAACGGTTGCTGACATCGGAAACCACAAATACTTTTGCATATACAGCAGTATTTTCGCGAAATAGTTCAAATTTCTTCAAGTTTATATTATATTCATATATAGTCTCTTACTTAAATCGTTTTCAAGTAAAAATGCAAGATCTTCTTGTGGGGTAAGTGGAACTAGTTCTCTTTTTGATCGGAAGAGATCAGTTTCCTTATCTTATTCGGCCATGATGGAGAAGTTGTACACTTTTTTAAAACAAATGCTAAATCTTTATTATTTGATTTTTTGGCCGCAACAGTAGCTGCGTGAACCATTAAATCGACATTTGTACTATTTTTTAGCTCTGCATAAGTGACTTGGGGTCGTCCTGTTTTACTTGAGCTAGGTTTTTCAAAATCATTATCACTGATTTCTATTAGAGTACTTGCGGAAAGCCACTGTAAGTGTTTATCCTTGAATCTATTTAGCATTCTGTTACATTTCGAAAGCTTTCCACTAACGTATGCACACAAACTTTTAATTTTTTTTTTTTCTCTTTTTTCCAATGTTAAGTTATTTTATAGCCAATTTTTTCAAAACCCAATCCGAAACACAAGCAGTTTTACGGCAACCTTCTTCCCAAACTCGCAGTATTTCTGCATGCTGAAATTCAAATGTTGCTGAAAATGACGATTATAATTATATGGGACAAAAACGAGCAAAGTTACATACATAGCATTAAAGAAAATATTATATCCTGTCACCTAAAAAAAAAATTGGAGCATACAGAAACATACCACCTTACTTTTACTCCAACGAACACAAAAATAAACCAATTTTTATACAAAAAAAAAGTTGTAACATAAAACACCGAATTCTGCAAACATTTTACCCAAACTTACACTTATTTTATTCTTAATATTTACATGAATACCTTTTGTTTTGTTTCGCATCCCAAACTTCGTAATTTACTTTTTTGTTCACTTTAATTTGCAATGTTATTGCAAATTCCAAACCGTTAACTTTGACAGCCGACAAAAGGAACAGGGTTACCGTCTGACTACATAGTCATATATTCATTGAGGAATATGCAACATTTGCTTTGATCGGCTCAACGAAAATCGCTATTGAAATAGGCTATAATCAGTGCATATTTAAAATTTTCCTCCTCACACATATTTTAAGGCTAGAATTTGACTATTTGATACTTAAACTCGAATATTAAAGATTGCTTCACGTCAAATTGTATAATGAACTGGGATAGGGATAATCCAATAGCAGGGTTCCACATTCGCATCTTTACTGACTGATGACTCAATCATGAGTTGTGGTTTCGGTGCGGGTACCTTCTCCTATGATTTCGATATTCAACTTTCTCACAGACTACCGAACGATGCTAGCGTCCTCAGGTAAATATTCTGAAGATAATTGAAGCTTTACGATTTTATAGGCAGATAAGGTTAAGGGAAATGAACAGTCAGATGGCACTTCTGTCCCTCAACTTTCATATCACGTCTACGTTCTGGTGGGACAGTGGAATGAGAAACTGTCAAAGCTAATCGGCCATTGGGATTTTTAGGTTATGAACGGGCAGACGAATTGACAGGGACAGATTCTGATATTGATGTGTCATTTGCAATTCCAGTGGAAAGCATTAAAGGTGGCAAAAGGCTGACAATGAATGACAAACTAATTTAAGACCTGTTGACAATCTCTGAGTAAAGCGAATAGTGGATATTTTAATGCGCGGAAGACCCATAGGGCCTTATAGTCAGCAATATCATCTGTGTGCTTATATATGGGTAGAATTGGATGCTCTTGATGTTTTGGGCATGCGAATTCAATGTGATGTTCTTTGGAACATCAATGTGTGTTCTTTGGAACAATCAATTTTTGGAACATCACATTGAATGTTTTGAAAGAAGCATTCAGGTGTCTACATCATGTATAAGGGGAAACCAGAAGCACATTACTTACAGAAGAGTATGCAACTCTATTGACTTTTGCTTCTCTCGTATATCACTTGTGTTTGTAGGCTATTGTCCACTTGATCGCATAAAGCATTACAGAGAATATAAACTCCCCACACAAGTCTTTCTTGACAATTACAATTTAAGTCAACTATATGCAAACACTACTCCCACTTTCCTCCTTACCATAATCTATTTTCTTGAGATCTACACAATGCACTGCAATTGTAGAGGGCATCCTCTCAGGCCCTATCTCTCAGGCCCAACCAACTAAAATAAGCATAAACCAAATTTGAGTGGGATTTTTATTAATTTTTTCGGCTGCAGATATGAAAAAGTTCATATCGGATGCGATATCTATATGGGGACTAGGCCCAAAAATGGACCGATCCTGACCATGATTGGTAAATTCTCTTGTATTTTGCAAAAATATATACAAACAAAATTTGAGAAGAATCAGTGCAAGATTTTCGTTTTTTGTTAGATTTAAGTGAAGATCGGGAAGCAGCTCTATTGGGGCCTATGACTAAGAGTTGTCCAATAGGGATCATTTTTGGACTACTGATTAATGGATGTAATATATACATACAAACCCAATTTGACTAAGATTTGTATGATAATTTGGATCTTATGGCAATATATGTTGATTTCATAGGGGTCATTTGTATGGGGGCTAGGTCTGAACATGGACCGATTCACAACAATTTCAATGGCGTTCATCACATGGCCGATGAAAGATCAAATACCAAATTTCATCAAAATATATTCATATTTGCGACCTGCAGTTTGATTACAAGCTTTACATGGACACACAGACGGACGGACGGACATCGTTAAATCGAATCAGATAGTGATTCTGATTCGATCGGTATAATTAAAGATGGGTGTAGGTCAAATATTTTTGGGTGTTACAAACAGCAGCACAAAGTCATTATACCCAAACCACATAGGGGTATAGGGTATAAACATGGTTGAACCTTATCCATTTATACGAGTATATCATTTCGTAGTTATTTTGGCCTTTGTACAACTTATTCCGAAAAAAAGTTTAATTAAAATATTGGGAGATTTTCTTAAAATCATGCAGAAAACAGCATGCTTAATGAACTGTTCTATTACAATACCAGGTGTGAGAGTCCTCAGCGGAACATGCCATGTAAAAAACCTAAAATCAATTTAAATATTATGAAGGAAGTCTTTGAGGTTCTGCTCGATAAAAAAACAGCAAAAATCCTTATCCAAGCGACAGTAATCGCAGCTGTTGGCACAACATACATCAGCCTCCCATTTATGTAGATAGAAATATGTCACAACTTGTTGTTTTTTTTTTCTGTTGAATTCGTATGACAAAAATGTGTACGAATATCATATGGACTGCCAAGCGATAAATACACATTTATGCAAAATCAAAAAAAAAAGAAATAATAAAAAAATATGTGAAATAGTTAGAGCCAAAACCACTTTTACACTCCAAAAAAGTTGGCACAATTTTGTTATTGTAAATTATGCATTGCACTTATAATGTGAGCACTTTAATACATTCCCTTATCCCTTTATTCGTTCTAATGGATAGATGGATGATGAAAATCATGGTTTAAATATTTTGGATATATTTATGAGTTTACAAACAACGCCAAAAGTTAAGTGGTATTGACTGTTAAGAGGTACTTTTCTGTGAAGATCAAAATTTTTGTCTGATTTCGCTGAGAGCCCAAGATCTAGCTTAAAAAGTGTTAGTTAGAGCAAAATGGGGTTTTCGGAAAAAATAAAAATAAGTAAATTGATAAAATTTTGTAATATGCCGTATGAAAATTCTAAAGAACCTTAAAATTTGCTTCATTATTTGCGATAGAAGGCAATTTGGTTAAAATGTTATACTACAAGATTTTTATTGATATGGCTGGTGTGACTACAATAAATTTGTCCAAACTACGTTTGAACAATTATTTTTTTCCTTTTTTTTTATTATAAAATTTAATATCGATTACTTAGCATTAAAAATTTTCTTATCGATAACATGAATGAAATGTAATATCTAAAAATATTCGTACTCGTTGAATTTGAGTAACTTTTAAAAATTACAAAATGAAGTAAACTTAGCTAAAATCACTCTTTTGCATGTTGAACCGCTGCTTTTTGAAGCCTTAAATAATTTTGTTAACTTACTTTGATTTTTTTAATCTTTTGTTAATTTGAGCTTTTTGGTAATTTTTTTGTTTTAATGCGAATAAAATGCTTTTTTATTCCATTTTTCACCGACGTTTCGTCTGATTTTCAGACATCCTCAGGGTCTTTTATTTTATTCAATAAAATTTCTTAATATAAATGCTCTGAAATTTTATCAGCCGAATGGTGAGGAACTTATAATTTACAATAATAAAACTTTGTTGAATTAAAACTAATTATAACATTTTATTTCTTAAACTCCCAACCCTAATTTCCTCACCTTAAAATGCTAACCCTACACTAATTTTATAATTTCTCAATTTACGAGAAATTATAAAAATTTTAACCCTTTATTCTTAGCACTGCATTTTATTGGAGCAGCTAGAACCCATATTGGCGAATCCAACCACCCTAGAATTCGACGGTTGTCATCGCCTTAATTGGAAATAGCTGCACCAAAAAAATACATGGTCCTTCGAACCGGATCCTCAAAATTGTGTGCTAACTTAACATATGAAATTGCATCCACTAACCCTTCTAGATTGGTAGAATGCCTTTCAAATGCACAATAAAATTCCGTAGTTGTTACGAGATGGAAAAAAGGAATAAAGGAGAAATCACACCATAGATGAATCATAACCGGAAAAAACCTAATTTTATTCCAAACGAAATCTGTTAAAGCAAAGATGAAGAAGTCCTAGTAACTCAAATACACAAAATAGATAAAAAGAATAAGCAAAATATTAAAAAATTCATATCGCGGTTCTATGAAATTTTTTTTTGTTTGTAAAATAAGCAATATTCAACTAGATTATAAAACATGCTGGAGGTTTTCGAATGAATTTTTGGGAAGGCATACTAAAACGAATGTAAACTAGAAAATTTTAAAGTGATAATTGATAACCGACGATTCTACAAACTCTTAAATCGGAATTTCTTAAAGGTTCCTACGACTTTAATATTGGTTGGACTGAGACCTTGAAAATGAAAATATTGAATCACAGAACGTTAACCAATTTTTTCATGTTTACAAATTCGTTGAGATCGTTTGCTTTTGTTGGTTCAAAAAAAAAAAAAAAAAAATATTAAACAACATGGCGCCTTGATACGTTGCCACTTTGCACCAAATTATCTTTTTTCAAAGTACTGTTGCCAACGATATGTAAGGTGGGGTTGTTCTGGGGCCATCCTCGGGCACATGTCTTCTACTCTACTAATAAATAATATTCGTACGCGTTGTTTACGTTACGATATTAAAAGAATTAAAAAATGGGAGGAAAATAAAATTTGTTTGAAGAATTCATTCGGTAAAATTAGCCCACATGACTTACTGAATGAAGGTATTTGATGTGGAATGGAAAGAGAAATCAGCAGTGGCTCTTCATTTATAGCTAAAAAGCAAAGCCAACAAACATAATAATAACAGAGCATGGCTTTAGAACGGCAAACCCTTTGGAGGTTTTACTAAACTGACCTAGTACTTTCATCTTGACCTAAAATTTCTCACTCCTGAATGGCTATTGTGCAGTGTTATTAGTCTTTATTTTCAAGTCGGTGTAAAATATTGATCAGAATACAATGACTTTTCTAAGGAATCAAACTAGAATCAATACGAGAAATACTTCGAATTTGCGAGTTTCAAGTTCCAGATTAGAAACCACAAAACAGAAAATTGAGCATTTTTTCTTGTAATTCATCTTTATTTATTGAATCTGCACAAAGTTTTGTGAACTAACAATAAGCTATTCAAATCTTAAAAGTGAAACTTAAATATTAAATCCAGCCAGTGCCAGACAAAATTTAATTTATTCTATGTAATCTAATGATAAAAAAAGAAAAAGATTGTATCAATCCATTTTTCATCCAATGATATCTGCAGTCCGCCTCCTTCTTAAGCATTGGTGGATACGATTGTTGATTAAGTAACGTGCTAGAGGATTCGGGTGAGACTCTAGTTTTTCCAAATAGTGATTTCGTACTTTACTAGAGAAATATTTAAGTCTCTGTGCAAATGTGAGTTTCTCACGTACCATGGTGCGCCTGTAATCATTCTCAAAATCTTATCTTTGTATTCTTTCTGTGTTTGAAGCTGAGGATGTTCCCGAAAACTTTATATCATAGCACCAAATGGGTTTAAAAATCGAGTTATAAATCAAGAGCTTACAATCGAGACTTAACTTAAGGATCCTGCCAATTAGCCATGTGAATTGGACTCATTTCAATTTTATTTGTGTCAATTTAGCGTCTATATGGCTTTTCCATTTAAGTCGGCGATCAAGATGTAGTCCAAGATATTTAACAGAGGAATGTTGAGGTGTAGGCTGGTTCCTAATTCTTACTTTAATCTTCCACATATCTAGCCAATCTTCCAGCTTTTCAATATGGCTCTGTAAAAGAAGAGATGCTATTGAGGGGTTTTCGTGTACGCTTAAAATGGCAGTATCTTCCGCAAAAGTCGATGTAAGTGTGTTTTCATTTGTTGGCATGTCTGATGTGTAAAGGATGTACAGAAGCGGGCCCTAGATACTACCAGCATGAACTGTCTGTGGAGGGCTTACGAAGATTTTTTCTCTTATAGAGAATTTTCTATTTATTATATAGCTCTCCATTAGCTTATGTGTGTTTGGGGGCAACAACTGTTTAATTTATAGGGGAGTCCCTCGTGTCAAGCTCGGTCGAAGGCTTGCGAGACGTCTATAAAAAGTGTAGAGCAGTACTTTTTCTCTTCAAAAGCTCTTCTTATGGCACATACAATTCTGTGAAATTGCTCAGTGGTGCTGTGTTTTCGTCTGAAACTAAATTGATGCGCTGGAATGATATAATTTTGATCTACGGATATTGTAAGGTTGTTTACCAAAATTCCCTCGAAACTTATTGGTCTATACGAATCGACCGAGTGAAACTTTCCATTCTGGGGGAAAATGTTCAAGGCGTATTATAGCATTAAAAATAAACAGAATTATTCTTAATGCTATTCGGGGTAAAAGCATTTTGTTACTGATCCCATCGATCCCCGATTCTTTTTTGGGGTTTAAATCAACAATAGCCTTTTCGGCCTCTCGAATCTCAAAACGAAGGGACACTGCTCTATGCTGTGAAGTAACAGGTGGCAAATCATCAATAGTACTAGGGATTATACTTGGAGTAAAAACTTTTTTTAGATGTTCCACAAACAGATCTCCCTTCTCTTTGTCATTCCTAGCCCATCCTCCAAATTCCTTTCTTAGAGGAGGCTTACATACAACAGATCTTTTAAGATTTTTTGTAGCACGTCACATAGAGTAATCAGTTTTTTCTGTTGGATCCAGTTTTTAAAGATAACTATTTAATTTAGCGTTTCTTTGTGTTTCAAGCAGTTTCCTTAGGTTTTTCGTGCATTCTTTCAATTGTTGCTTAAGTTGAGAAGATCTGTGCAATTGCCACTCTCTTCGAATTCTTCTTTTTTCACCTAATAGCCTTTCAACATCTACAGAAGTAGTTCTATATAGCCTGGTGTGACGAAGAGGTTTAGTAGCAAATTGAGCAGCTAGTTTGAGATTTTGTTCGAAGTTAACAATCGAGAAGTCAATATCATCTGGTGTTCTTAGCGGAAGCAATCAATATAACTGAAAAGCATTAAATCATCAGATCGGAACACAATTTTTTGGGGTTCGAAATAGTAACAATAATGGATGTGTGGTCAGATGAGAGTTCCATTGAAGATTCTACATGCACAAGTTCTTTTGCGATGTTCTTCGTTAATCCGAAATCGATCAAATCGGGTATTTTTTGCCCATCTGTTGGCCAGTACGTTGGTTCACCGCTTGATACCACATCCATACCCATTTTAGAAATTGTGTTGAAAACTGAATATGTTGATGATTTTGATCTTAAAATTAAAAAAAAAAAACTTTGAGAGAATTTTAGTTTTTAAGTCAAAATTGAGAGATTATTTAATACAAAATCTTGAATTTCTTTTAATGTAAAGAATATTCATGAATACATAACCTGTAGTTTGATTACAAAGTTTACATGCATATACAGACGGGCAGACAGATGGATGGACGGACGGACATCGCTAAATTGAATCAGAAAATGATTCTGACAGTTATTTTTGACAGTTATAAACATCAGGGAATATATAAAAAAACAAACCCATACCAATATAAATGTCATACTAATGTACTTAATGATAGTTATAGTTTGTATGCCATTCGCTCATCGGCATCATCGTTATGTTTATCTGTTAATGTAATCGCCCATTTAATATTTTGCATTTGTTAGTTATTGCACGTAGCTAAGCGTACAAATGAATGAATGATAGCACAAAACGGGGATGGGGGAAAAAAAACTTTGTGCATCATCATGGATTTTCTTATTTAAATCGAGTACATGAATTTGGCAAATGACTTTCAAATGATTTTTAGCCGCGATTACTTTTTAATGTTACCAAACCAAACCATTCTATACGATTCACATTACCATTCAATCTTCTAACTGCTTTTGTTAAATACTTTCAATGGCTAAACAAAAAAAAAAAAAAAAAAAAAAAAACAAAAAAAGGGTAAAATACTCAACACAAATTATTCATTTGTAGCAATTTGCACCTGTGTTCTATTTATAAAATATTCTATTTCTCAAATGATTTCCTTTTTAGTTTAGGCTTATATAACGATTGCAATACTTATATGTATGGTGTGTGTTGTGTATGTTTGCCGGTTTATACCCAACCCAAATTTGTCTATAAACTTTTTGTTTTTTAATATTTTATGACTTTTCTATTTAAAGTTAGATTTTAAAGATGCCACAATGGAATTTTTACACCTGAAGAAATTGTTTGAAAAATGAATAAGAATTACATAAGAGCAGATATGAATACATAGTGCATAAGTAAGTATACCAAAAATGCAAAGATGTTTTTTTTTTGCTCATTATCATATAAATTGAGGTGAAAAAATAAGATCTGAAACAAAAAATATAGATATTGCTAGTGTAAAAAAACAAAACTTGTAGACTCAAAAATCTTCTAAAAGCAGTTCATAGCTTTATTGAGCTATTAAAGAAAGCCATTTAAAGACATGCGTATATAACGGGCGTTTTTTAGAGTTATAGTTAGTACTTTTATTTAAAATAAAGCAAAAAAAATATATATAGAAGGGGTTTAATTGGATACATAATTTTATTTCATTAATGTTTAAATATGATTTCGGCCGCCGCACTGTGGTCAATATTTTGAGATAGCGGCCAAAACTCCTTTTGGTTTTTGTTCTCCGATTTTAAAGTTATTAGACTCATATGAAAGTAGACAGTAGTAAACCTCGGGAGCCAAAAAATTAGAACTCTATTTCAACCATTTTACTGAGAACAGGGTGGTCCAAAATGGGCTTTTTCAGAATTTAGTAAATTTATGATATTTTTAGTTAATTTTTAAAGTTTAAATGATCATAACTTTTTTGTTTTTCAAGATTTTTGGACAAGATAAATTTTGTGTTGTAACTTAACTTATTTCCTATTACCGGTAAAAAAAAATTGAAGCTCTGCTGTTTTCAGAACAATTTAAATTTTTTTTTTTAAAAAGGTCAAATTTCTCGGAAATTTCCTACTTCATAGAGCACAACTCCTGTGAGTCAAGCTGAGTCAAAACACAAATTTACTAATTTGTAGTCCTAACTCTCCCCTACATTCCTATGTATACATGTCCATGCATCGGGACTGCACTTTTTGAGCTACAGCAATTTTTCTGACCCAAGGTAAGATATTCGGTACAAATGCACGTCATATTTTTTGAGAAGTTATTTGTATGTGAAAGTGGCTATTATGCATATATTTTGATGAAATTTTGTACAAGAGTTCTTATTGACCCAAAAAATAATTCTGTTGAAATTAGGAGAAGTTGGCCCATATTTGGACCTAGTCCACATAGAAGGGTGTATCAAAATTTTGGCAAAAATGACAATAGAACTCTTAAATTATGTGGTATCTGGCAATTCATTTGGAAAAGGTAAAAAAGATTTTATTGCCATCTAATATTACACAACTTAAATAGGTGAAAATTGCAAATAAATTTAAAACCAATGGAAATAACTGGTAAAACCAACTACCTGTTATATTATGTTTCAAAGAGGTAAAAAAGATCATGTTGAAACTTCGAGCAATAGTATATTAATCCATGCATTCATTTTTTTTCTTCATTATTGTTTAAACAATGGCTAAATTCAGTTATAGTGTTCTATCTGATATATATTTTGAACGGAAAGATGAAAACGACATTTTTTACATATAATGAATAATCCATTCTTCAAAATATGCGACAAACAAGAAATTAAAATTCATAACAAAAAATAAAAAACTTTTTAAATACTTTAAGAAAACGGTACAATCAATGTTCCAGAAACAAGAAATTGTTTTACTCACGCAACCAAGAATGGCTAAGAAATAAACTTATTTTTAAAAAGCCATCAGTAACTACCACGGAAACTGGAAAAGGTGGTCGACCAGCAAAGCCAATTGATAATTGTAGTGAAAGATCACGAAGACGCAAGCTTAAACATATCAATGAAGAAGTTTCTTGTAGCATCATAAAGGATTCATTTCTGCATCAAATTCAACCATCGAAAACTAAAAAGGGTAAAATTGCTATCATTGAAAAAATAGTGGAAGCAAGCCCCAGACGCACAAAAAGGATTTTAGAAAGTATGCCGACACCAACTGAAGAAAATAAATTTACTCCAGAAGAAGCATTTGCACTATTTTTGGATTTGAAAATGACTAAAAACCAATATACAGAATTGCGGAAGCGAACCAATGAAAAAAATTGTGGAATTTTTCCATCATATCGAGATATAGTTTCTGCCAAAAAAGATTGCTTACCTTCACCAACTGCTATTAGTGTAACTTCAAGTTCAGCAGAAATAAAATTGCAGGATCTTCTTGAACACACTGCAGAACGATTATTAAAAACATTTGATGCTGACTATTTAAGGAAGTTTAAAAATTGCAGCATGACTTTAATTTCTAAATGGGGATGTGATGGGTCCTCTGGCCAGAAACAATACAAACAATGTAATGCGGAAAATTCATCAGATGCCAATTTATTCATGATTTCTTTCGTTCCATTACGTTTAACAAAAACTTATATTGGTTCAGAGCCGTCAACTAGTAGAGCTGCGGAGATAGATGTATGGAAGAATGAAATTCCCTCGTCAACAAAATTTTGTAGATAAATAAAGTTTGCTTACAAAAAGGAGACTCAAGATGTCATAGATGAAGAAGTTCGAAAAATAAATGATCAAATTAAAGAACTTCAACCAGTAACATTTAAATTTGATGACCAAGACATTGAAGTAAATTTTAAAATGTGTCTCACAATGATTGATGGAAAAGTTGCACAAGCTTTAACTAAAACAAAGTCATCGTCAAGCTGCACCATATGCCAAAAAACATCAAGTCAATTGAGCCAACCACCAACACAAGACGATAGTTTTAATGAAGCATATGAATTTGGAATGTCACCTCTTCATGCTAGAATTCGTTTTATGGAACATATTCTTAAATTGGGATACGATTTGGAATTTGGCCCGTTATGCGAAACAGTGAGAAACAACAAAGAAAATTTGGAAAAAAGAAAGCAAAAAAAAAAAAGATATTCAAGAAAAATACCGCGAGATAGGCCTTATAATTGACCAGCCAAAGCAAGGAGAAGGAAATTCTAATGATGGAAACACAGCAAGGAGATTTTTTTCCGATCCAGAAACTGCAGCTTCTATAACTGGAGTAGATTATGATTTAATACGACGATTCCAAATCATATTACAAGTTATAGCATGTAGCAAAAAGATAGATGCAAAAAAATTTGGTCAGTATGCTAATGAGACAGCAACCCTTTATAACCAAAAATATTCTTGGAGACATATGCCAACCACAGTTCACAAAATTTTGTTCCATGGGGAACAAATAATTCAGCACAATATGCTTCCAATTGGAGATCTCTCAGAAGAAGCCCAAGAAAAAAGGAACAAAGACTACAGATTCTTTCGCGAGCACAATACAAGAAAAATTTCCAGATATTGTACTAATGAAGATCTTATTAATATTTTGTTGTGCACATCAGACCCATATATGTCCAGTATTCGATAAAAATGGAAATCAACCTCATTAGAGTTAGATGAAGAAGCTAAACAACTACTGCAAAATGAAAATCAAAGCTATTTGGAAGAAATTTTTACTAATATTGTTTAATTAATACTAGTTTAAAGATTATAATTTGTTTCTAATTTTAGTATAAATTTTTATTAATACATTTAAATAAAATATATGTGCACTTTAAATCAATAGTAAAAGTTTACTTAAAATTTTATCGATGTTGTGTTCTGTATATAATATATCCAAATGGTATTGATATTGTTGGGAATTTCAGTGTTATTTTTCAGTTTAATCCTCACAAGAATTAGCTTCCTTCCAAAAAAACCAACCTTTGGCCCCTGAGAATATTGAGACTAAATAAATGTCAGGGGCCAAATGTTGGCATTTTCTGACCAATATTAAGTTTAGGAATAATAAATAAGTATTGGTTGTAAAATACGATTGAAGAAAATAAGAAATTATAAAAAAAATACCTATTTAAAATGTCAAAATATTCAACTTTTACATGGAAACTCAACAAAAAATTAAAATGCATTTTTAACTCCAAATTACTTACGTTCCTATCAGTCTTTTTTGACGTTTGAACACGCAAATTGAAGCTTAAAGTCCCTCCTATTGAACAAAACAAACTGCGTAAAAAACACCAATCCGGTCAAAAGTTATAGAGTTTTGACCGCTATCTCGCGAAATTGACCATTGTGCGCCGCACAGTGGATGAAAATTGTTTTTCTTTGGCCAAAATTTTGCAACTTTTGAACCGATCAAAATATTTTAGCAATTATTTTTCTAGGGGGTAGATATTTAGTTGAGCTTGAGTCTGCTTTAATTTCATTAAAATTGATTGAATACTTTTTAAAAAATTCTAGGTCAAAGTTGAACTTTCCTTTTTTGTTAACTTTAAGCCTGAAATATGGGATTTGTATTATTTTTATTTATTAAAAAATGTCATATTTGTATTTTAATAATAATTGTAAGCACTTACACCTTTCTCTGTGTGGTACACGTTTCTTGTTCCCTTTTGTTCCCTAGAAGTTCTATTCCACTAAAGTTGAAACTTGACACAGACATAGTAGTTTAATAAATATTTCAGAACACCCCTAATATTAAACGGTAGGGTTTTGACCACTTGCAACAATTAAAGACTGCAATCCTACCAACCTGGTCAAGAAGACCTTGTAAAGTTATCGACGATAACTTGCGAGTAGTAACCATTTATTTTTGATAAAAAAACCAAAAAAAAAAATCAAAATCAAAACAGTTGAGTTTGACAGCCTGCCTGCCGTCTACAATTAGCAATAGTTTAACCTAATTTTTTGGCTACATTAGTTTGGATATATTAGCTACAAAAAGGTTTAAAATTTTAAAAATCGGTGACAACAAAATTAGACTTTTGGCCAATAAAATCAAAATTTCAGCCACAGTGCGCCGCACGGTGGACGATTTGACGAGAAAGCGGTCAAAAATCCATAACTTTTGATTGAATTGGAATTTTGATATGCGGTTTTTTTCGTTTGTTAGATGGGACTTTAGCCTTCAATTTTTGCTGTAATAGTAAATATTGACCGCTTATAAAAAGAGTTATGGAGGGTTTAAAATACATTTTCATTTTTTTTAGTTAAATTTTGGTACAAAAGTTCAGTGTTAAAAGGTTAAAAAAGGTTTTTTTTTATATCTTGTCTTTTTTTTTCAATTAATTTTACAACTAATACTTTTTACAAATTTTGTAAGTTAAATTTTGTCAGAAAATGCCAAACTTTGGCCCCCGCAAACTTTTTAGTCCTAATGTTCACAAGGTCCAAAGGTTGGCTTTATTTTTGAAAGAGTCCGAGTTAAAATATAATTTATTAAGCAGCGAACATAAAAGTCAACTGATATTGGTTCAAGATAGAGAAGTTTCAATGAAAAAGTCGTATGTTTTTACTTTAGTTAAAAATTTTTTATTGTCTTTTTAAATATCAATTTTTATTGTAAATTTATAAAATACATAAATTTTTAAATCAGGAAAAATTGTTAACTATATAAACAAAGAGCATAACTTATTGTTAGTGTACTGAAAACTATTTTAAATCAGACTTGTTTAATAAATATTTCTTCTACATAGTCTTGATTTTCATCTTCTAGAAGTTGTTTAGCTTCTTCGTCTAATTCAGTAGAGGTAGTTTTCCATTTTTGTCGAATGTTGGATATATATGGATCTGGAGTGCATAACAAAATAGTGATAAGGTCTTCATTATGGCATCATCTGGACATTTTTCCAGTGTTGTCCTCGCGAAAGAATCTGTAGTCTTTGTTTCTTTATGCTTGCGCTTCTTCAGATTGATCTCCCATTGTTAGCATATTGTTTTGAATTACTTGTTTCCCATGGTACAAAATTTTATGAACTGGGGATGGCATATATCTCCAAGAGTATTTTTCATTATAAAGTATAGCTGTTTTGTTGGCCTACTCTCCAAATTCTTTGCATTTATCTTTCTGCTGCATGCTAGAACTTGTAATATGATTTTGAATCTTCTTAATAATTCATGATCTACACTTGTGATAGATGCTGCAGTTTCTGGATCGCAAAAAATCTGCTTGTAGTTTTTCCATTATTTGAGTTTCCTTCTCCTTGTTTTGATTGGACGATTATGAGGCCTAGCTGTAGATATTTTTTTTGGAGTTTGTTTTCTTTTTGGTTTCTTTTTTCTTCATTTTCTTTGTTTTTTCTCACTGTTTCATCTAACGCATAACCAAATTTAAAAATATTCTCCTTAAAACGTATTCTAGCATGAAGAGGGGACATTCCAAATTCGTAGGCTTCCTTAAAACTATCGCCTTCTGGTAGGGGTTGGCTTAATTGACTTGATGTCTTTTGGCATATAATGCAGCTTGACGTTGACTTTGTTCCAGTTAAAGCTTGTGCAACTTTTCCATCAATCATTGTGAGACATATTTTAAAATGTACTTCAATGTCTTGGTCATCAAATTTAAATATTACTGGTTGAAGTTCTTTAATTTGATCTTTTATTTTTTGAACTTCTTCAGTTATGACATCTTTGGTTTCCTTTTTGAATGCAAATTTTATTGGTCTGCAATTCTTTGTTGAAGAAGGAATTTCGTTTTTCCATACTTCAATTTCTGTTGTTCTACTAGTTGACGGCTCTAAGCTGCTATAAATTTTTGTTAAGCGCAATGGAATGAAATATACCATAAATAAATTAGCATCTGATGAAATTTCGGCATTAAATTACTTGTATTGTTTCTGAACAGAGGATCCATTACATCCCCATTTAGAAATTAAAATAATGCTGCCATTTCAATTTTATTAAATGATCAGTATTAAGCGTATTCAGCACTCGTTCTGCAGTATGTTCAAGGAGATCTTCCAATTTTATTTCTGCTGAACTTGAAGTGGCACTAATAGCCGATTGTGAAGGTAAGCATTCATTTTTAGCAGAAACTAATACTCGATACTCTGGAAAAATTCCACAATTCTTTTCATTGGTTCGCTTCCGCAATTCCTTATATTGATTTTTGGTCAATTTCAAATCCAAAAATAGGGCGAACGCTTCTTCCGGCATAAACTTCTTATCTTCAATTGGTGTAGTAATGCTTTTCAAAATCCTCTTTGTGCGCCTTAGGCTTCAACTATTTTTTCAATTATTTAAAGAGAAGAGAAGAAGAAAGCATATATTTCAAAAATTCATACCTACACTGTATTCTTAATCGGACCGGTTTCTGGCATTTCGTCCTTCATCAGCGATTTATTGAACATTGTGATAAGTGTTGTGTTATATTTCAATTTTATTTTTCTTATTTTGTGTTGGTTGAATTTGGTGCAAAAATGAATGCTTCATAATTCTTTGAAAAATTGCTTCATTGGTATCCTCCAGCTTGCGCCTTCGAGATCTTTCACTACATCCATCAATTGGTTTTGCTGGTCGACCCTTTTTCCACTTTCGTTGGCGGTTGTAGATGAACTCTCAAAAATAAATTCCTTTAATAACCAGTCTTGGTGACGTTTGTACATCTTTGCCTTGCTATGAAAGCATTCATTGTACCGTTTTTTCAAATTTGATGCAAAAGTTGTAATTTTTTCTTTGTGTATTTCAATTTCTTGCAGGTTACAATTCTTAAAGAAATGGTTGCTCAGTATGTGCAAAATTATATCGCCTACATCTTTTTGTTGAAAATAAGTTCGTTTATGGAGAAACATTTTACAACCATACCGTAATGGGAAACCCATTATCCCCAACAATTGCCGACATTGTTCTGGATACACTACTGGAGCAGACAATACAAGAATTAGAGAAAAACGGGGTTCAGATAAAATTTATAACAAAATATGTAGATGATTTGTTCGCAATAATTAGGAAAGGAGGTGAAGAAGAAATACTTAAAATATTCAACGGATATCACAATAAAATTAAATTTACTATTGAAAAAGAGGAAAATAATTCTATAGCATATCTGGATATGAAAATCCACAGAAATAATAGGAATATAGAAACAGATTGGTACACAAAAACAGTAGCATCAGGACGTTTAATGAATTATAACTCTACACAACCACAAAAACAGAAAATAAACACTGCTTCAAACCTTATCAACAAAGCTTTAAAACTGAGTGACAACAAATTCAAGAACAAAAATATAAATAAAGTGAAAGATATTTTAATACAGAATAGTTACCCAACCAATATTATAAATAATTTAATAAAAAAGGCTACAACTGAAAATCCCGAAAACGGAAAGATTAACAACACATCTGGCAACACCAAAAAATTTTATAGTCTGTCATACATACCAGGGTTGACAGATAGAAAACAATTAGAAAAAATAATAAACTACGAAGAAGCATCATTAGCACATAAGCCCAACAAAACAATTAACGCGCTTTTTATAAGAACAAAAACAAAAATAGAAAAGGGAGAGCAAAGTAATGTAGTATACGAAATAAAATGCATTGGTAAACCAAACGAAAGCTGTGATGACGTATACATAGGAACCACAAAAAGAAGTTTGAACACAAGAGTAGCAGAACACGAAGCTGATATTAGAAAAAATAAACAAACAACAGCTCTAGCACAGCATTGTTTAGAAAAGGGACACACTGCAGATCTTGATAATGTAAACATTTTAGACAAAGAAAGACGAGAGAATAAACGATATACTTTAGAAAGTTTGCGAATACAACAAAAATAACAACGTGCAATGAATAAAAAGGATGACATAGACAACATTAACGCAAATTATACCATCGCAATAATTTAGTTTAGTTTCTAACTCCAACTGTGATACTTAGTTTATAGATTTTACTGTGATATTTTATTTTTTTTTATCTTTGCATTTATTATTTTTAATTTATTTTTTGTGTTTTTATGTCGTGGTGTATCAAAAGAAATTATATGTTTTTGAAAATTAAATGTAAAGATTGACCAAAGATTATTTGTAAGTAAAATTGTTTTTAATACTAAGTTATCATGTTGTTGTACTAACTATTGTTCCTTTTGTACATTCTTATATTAACGTTGCCAGATTTAATAAATATTATCCCTGATGAAGCTGGAAAATACCAGAGAAACGTTGGATAACAAAATGAAATAAATTAATCTTTTATTTGCATTTTTTTTATTTATTTATTTATTTATTTATTTGTTTGTTAAATGCTATCACAACAAGATAAATCTTATAAGTTAAAGTGATAGCTTAATAATTTGCAAAGTATTATATGTTTTAGAGCTTATTTTAGTATAATGATACATTAGATATAATATTTTAATTGATACAATTATAATTTATTGAACGAAAAATAACAATTTTCAAGGTAATTTTACTAATTCCTTTACTAGTTCCTTTTTAAAACGTAACGTGTTGCTTTCTGTTTGAACGTTATTGTCTAATTTATTCCAAAGACGTGTAGTATAGATGAAAAATTGTCTTTCCGAAATAAGGCTTCTAAATTTTGGTAATATCATATTCGTCCCACGCTGAGATCTAGCAAAAGTAATTTTTGTGTAAAGATATTCAGGCTGCTTTTCGTATACGATTTTATGCATCAATACAAGGCATTTAAATCGTAGTAGATTTTCAAAAGTCATATTAAAAATCTGATACGAAAATGCCGATATACTGTCACTTCGTTTTTTGGTAAATACGTATCGAGCTATATTGTTATAGACAACAGTAAGTTTTTTAGTATCAGTACTGTCACAGTTTGCAAATATTTCACACCCATACAGCAGAGTTGGTATGAGATATGTTTTGGCCAAGAGCATTCTTATGTTAAGAGGCGTCGAGGATTGAACAGCCCATAAATTTCTCAACATTCCATATATCTTTCCTGCAACGATATTAATATGGTTAGTCCAGGATAGCTGTGAATTAAAATGTATTCCCAAGTTTGATGACGATTTAACACAGTCGATTTTAGCATTGTTTATTTTCAAGTAAACATCAGTATCTACGGTAATCTCATTTTTCGCAATAAAAATATACTTCGATTTGGCAGGATTAAGACTAAGACCATTTTTGACTGCCCATTTATATATATTATTTAAATCATCATTAATTAACTCAGTGCAGGTTTCAATATTCTGTATTTTTGTGCTGATGTATACCTGTACGTCATCTGCATACATTTGGACGCTACAGTGTTTAGGAACTCCAGGGAGATCATTTATGTACATACAGAAAAGTAAGGGGCCAAGTATGGAGCCTTGCGGAACTCCCCTGTCAACGTTGAGGGCTGATGAAGTTATACCATTTAGGTAGACAATTTGTTGGCGGTTTGAAAGATATGAGGACATGAATTTATAGGCTGATTTAGAGAAGTTAAAAAATTTTATTAGCTTAGAAAGAAGGATTGAATGATTGACCGTATCAAAAGCTTTACTGTGGTCTAATAGCACTAAATAGGAAACCATGTTTACATCAAGTTTAGACCTGAGATCCTCTACGACGTCGATTAAAACTGTGATACAACTTCTTCCTTGCCTAAAACCTGACTGCTTTTCTGATAGTAGACTTAGCATTTTTAAATAATCATTTATTTGTTTATACATCAATTTTTCCAAAACTTTTGATAAAAATGGCAGTATCGCAATTGGTCGAAATTCTGTGTTGTTTTTCGGGATTGGGATAACTTTAGCTTGTTTCCACATATCTGGGAATATCGACTTAGTAAGGCTCGTGTTAAACATGTAGGTAAAAAATGGTAAAAGTTTTGGGATAATAATTTTAATAAACTTCGGACTGACTTTATCCACGCCAACAGCATTTGACTTAATTGATAGTATACTTTCCAGAACTTCCGATTGTTCAGCACATCGAAAAGAAAAACCATTTTCTACAGGCACAGATGGGATATTTTCATATTCATTTTCAGTCGGTGTATCTACTTGGATCTCAACAAATTGAGTGTTTAGATTGTCAACATCAACATCAATATTGGCATCACAAATATTTTTTTTTACCAATACCTATTGACCGTATTTCCTTCCATTTTTGTTTACTTTCCATAGCAGATGAAAATTTTTGTTCGTAGTATGACGATTTTACAGTATTGATTGTGTTAACAACTTTATTTCTTAAAGATTTATATAAAATATGTAATTGCGGGGTTTTAAATCTTTTCCATCTGTTATAACTGGCGTCACGACATTCGATTAAGCTTTTAATAGTAGAATTAAACCACGGTGGCTGCGTGGCCTTGGCAATTTTGGTCTTAACTGGCACATTTAAGGAAATACATGACCTTGAAAGCCCAAATTAGAATATTCTAATATAAATCCCCAAAAAAAAAAAGGAAATAAGTTTCAATAATAAGTTTAATTTCTTGCAATTATATAAAACATATTTTTGAAGCATAAAAATTCCTGACCTGCTCATATCTTAAAAGAGCGTGACGCAATAGTTTTTTACTATTTACCTGTTATTTAATTTTTTTCCCCCATTTTGTCAGGTATTTAAACTATATAACTCAATATCTCTCTACTAATGTTTTTGAAAAATACCTATGTATATGTACCTGTCAAAATAGAAAAGATTTTACCCATTAATATAATTGAACAATTAAGCGCATTATGTCTCAACTCTTTTTTATAAGTATATAACAACTCGTGTCAACTCTACCGTTTCCTTTTTCTGTCAGTATAGCAAACAAATAAACTCACGCAAAAAAACACCGTACACCGGTACGACAAACTTTTGTATTCATAACACACAGACGGACGGACGGACATCGTTAAATCAGCTCAAAAAGTGATTTTGAGTCGATCCGTATAATAAAAGATAAGGGTATAGGTCCAATATTTTTGGTAATTACAAACATCAGAGCAAACTCATAATACCATAACCACATAGTGGAAAACTTTTGTATTCATAAATTTTGACAAAATATCTGACCTTGTGTCAGAAAAATTGTTATGGTGCACACGGGCGGAAACTGGCGGGTATACAATGGGAGATATGAGTGTAGGGGAGGGTTCTGACAACAGAAGAATGCAAGACTTTTTGAGATAGTTTTTGATGGGCTGGAGTTATGGTCTATTAAGTAGGAGATTTTCGGGATTTTTAATTTTTGTTTTAATTTCTAAACGACTCAGTTGGTACAATGCAACATATAGTTGGCAAGATGAATGCCAGCTATTAAGTTGACATTTTGTCCAGAAACCTCCCTGCTACATGCGAAAAATTTAACAAAAAAACCCAGGACATCGTCTTTCAACATGACAATGACCCAAAACACACCGCCAAAATGACACAAAAATGGCTTATAGACATTGGATTGAAAGTATTGGCATAGCCACCCTAGTCTCCTGATCTCAATACGATTGAAAACCTCTGGGGCGAACTTATAAGAGGAGTAGTTGGAACCCCAACAATTATTGAAGAGTTATGGGCGCAGGTCGGCGCAGCATGGGGAGGATTTCAGCAAGCTGTTGTAAAAACTTGGTGGACAGTATGCGAAGAAGATTGGAAGCTGTTATTGCAGCCAGCGGTGGCTACACTAAATATTAACAGTCATTTTTATTTATTTTCTTGTTTTAATAAATACAAATAATTGACCACATGCATTCTTTTTACTTAATTTTTTTACAAAATGATAACGGTACCACTGAACACGTTGAACGTAAGCTTATTGCATTGCGAACAGTAGCAAAAGTGAGCAAATTCTGATGAGTAGTTTTGTTCTTACATTGACTCAAACTCTCATTATTGAAACATGCGGTCAATTGTTTGAGTCACTGTATATAGCAATAAATGTGTAAGTTTTTCTTTGCTCTCGCTGCTGATGAACTAGTCGTCTTTCTTTAGCATTGTGATATTGTCCACGACCCATTCTAAATATAAATAAAAAAATAAATATAATTTAAATTAATGCTAATTCCTTAATTAAGATAATTTCACTTAATTACTTACCTTTGTCACAAAAGACTTGAGCTTTCACTACTTAAAAAAAGGCACCTATTTTATTGTACATGTCAACTAAAACTAAAAAATTTTCTGCATTAGTTTACCAAAAAGGGTTTCAATTGGTGTGATTCCCCTTCATAATTTTAAAACAGTGATGCCAGATGCAAAAATTTATAATTTTCTGTTAAAATAAAAGAAAAAAAACTCACACCTATTTTTCTATCCACATGTGTTTATACACAAACACATTTCTCTTTTTCAATTATTCCCTAAAACAATAGGCCATTTCCCAAAACTCGTGACATAGACTTTTGTATTGGCGGCCATTCGACTTTACCTATCCTACTTGCGTTTATTATAAAACGATTTTTTCAAGTGTAATTTGTATTAAAATTTACCTGTAATTCATCCTAAAAAAACGTCTGCAAATGGTTTTTTTTTTAATTTTAAGTAGTACAGAGTCCTACAAAACATTGGGAAAACAGAAATTAAAAAAATTATAGAAAAATTCTCGGAACAACCAACAACAAAAACTTGAATATAAATTGCAGTAAACAGAGAAACTCTACTTTTGTTTGGTTTGCTTAACAAGTGCGTTACAAAAAGGGATGTGCAAAGTACAATTGCCAAACAACAAATTCTTTTATGGAGGCTGTCTAACTTCCGGTGTTAGTTTTTGTAAAACAATTTTTGTTAAAATTACATGGAAATTTTCATATTTCCGGTAGTGTACTTATAAATAAATAATTAATTAATATGAAGCACATATATAGTTACTATATACATGTATGTGAGATTATACTATTATTATCATACTTGAGCTACTTGTAGTTGTTTCACTTTTTAATTTTTCTACTATGATAATATAATGACTTTGTGCTGCTGTTTGTAACAACCAAAAATATTTGACCTAGACCCATCATTAATTATACCGATCGAATCAGAATCACTTTCTGAGTTGATTTAACAATGTCCGTCCGTCCGTCCGTCCGTCCGTCTGTGTGTCCATGTAAACCTTGTAATCAAACTGCAGGTCGCAAATATGAATATATTTTGATGAAATTTGGTATATAAGCTTTCATCGGCCATGGGATGAACGCTATTGAAATTGGTGAGAATCGGTCCATGTTCAGACCTAGCCCCCATACAAATTACCCCTATGAAATCGACATAAATTGTCATAAGATCCAAATTGTCATATAGATCTTACTCAAATTGGGTTTATAGGCGTTCATTACATCCATTAATGAGTAGTCCAAAAATTATCCCTGTGGCCCCATATAGAGCTGTTTCCCGATTTTCACTTAAATCTATTAAAAAACAAAAATATTGCACTGATTCTTCTCAAATTTTGTTTGTATATATTTTTGCAAAATACAAGAGACTTTACCAAACATGATCAGGATCGGTCCATTTTTGGACCTAGTCCCCATATAGATATAGCATCCGATATGAACTTTTTCATATCTGCAGCCAAAAAAATTAATAAAAATCCCACTCAAATTTGGTTTTTGCTTATTTTCTATGTCCAGTTAGTTGGGCCTAAGAGATAGGGTTTCTAAACGCATGGTATAGGGTATCGTATAGTCGGTCTAGACCGACTATAATTTTCTTACTTGTTTTTTCTAAGTTGCTTTTGTTTGAAAATCTGTAATGAAACATAATTTTAAAATAGTTTTCAGTTTGAATAAATATTTTGTATAAAACAAACGTGTTGGCAGTTTTATTCATCTCACAATTTGGGGACTCAACCTAATTAAGATTTCAAGACACAAGAATAAAGAAGGATATTAAGATTCAAGATGCTAAGTTTATTTGATGTGGATACAATGATCATTGGTCAAATTCGAGATTCAGTTAAGTGATTCAGTTAAAGCTTTTTGAAAAGTTGCGGCTAATGAACCTCATAATAAAGGTGATGAAGGCTAGTATGTCGACGCAGAGGCAGGTGGTGTACAGCAGTCGATTGTAACAGAAGGTGTTGTTTTACAGCAAGAAGCATGTTATGTACCAGAAGTTAGTCCAATGCAAATGGGCACTATCCGAATGTCATTCAAAGATGCAGAGGGCATTGTTGAGACGTTTTCTGGTGAAAATGATATGCGTGTGGACAAATGGTTGCAACGAGTAGAAGATTTGAAGCTCGATTGCGGATGGTCTGAGAAAGATTTGTAAATTTTTGGCAGGTAGCAGCTTAGTGGGTCACCACGTTCATTGGTGGTGTCGTAAGCTGGCCAATATATTGATGCAGTTTAAGCAGGCGCTGATTAGTGATTTCAGGGTCGAGATTAGCTCTAAAGATGTACATGCGCAACAGCAACAAAAAAAGGAAAAATTTAAGGAATCATGGGGCGAGTACTTGTAGGACATGCCTGAGATTGCGGCCAGAATTAGACTCGAAGGAGCTGCAACAATCGCATATATTCCGCAAAGCATTTTACAAGGTACACTATCGACTGTTACTTTTAAAGTTTGATTTACTTGGATTTTCACCTCTCTGTTTAAATTGGATAAAGTCATATCTCACAGATAGAAAGCAAAGTGTACGATTTTTAAAAATAAAAGCTCTAAATATTTCACCTGTACTTCTGGAGTTCTTTAACGCAGCCATTTGGGACCAATTCTTTTTCTATTTTTTTACAAATGATCTCCCCAAAGTTATAAACTTCAGTAATATTCTAATTTACGTTGATGATGTGAAAATTTTCAATATGCTGAACATGCCTACCTTAAATCAGAAGTTAATGAATCTTAATACAAAAAAATGTAAATGCATGCGCTTTCCAGAAATAACTTCAGAACTGTTACTTATTCATTGGGTGGATACCAACTAGAATTGGGCGATACATTTCTTGATCTTGGTATACTACTTAATCCAAAACTTAGTGTACCATACGTAACCTTGACTGCCAACAAGGCCAGAAGAGTTCCCGCTTTTATCAAACGTTGTGCTAAGGAATTTGTCGATCCCCATACTACGAAACAGCTATTTACGACTCTAGTAAGGCCGATTCTGGAATATGGCTCCATAATTTGGGATCCCTATTATAAAATTCATCAACAACATTTTGAATTTGTTCAGAAGTAATTTTTACTTTTTTGTTTGCGTGGTCTGCCCTGGAGTCCTGCTCTCCGTTTGCTGTAGTATACGGATAGGCTTGCGTTAATAAAATTGCAGAATCATGCTGAAAGTTTCGTTAGTGATCAATTTAATTCCAGGAAAGTCAGCTCTGAATTACTATTAAATAAAATTTGTTTTAATATTCCCCAACGGTTTTTAAAGCATTACAAATCGCTAAATGTTAAATTTTTTCGATCAAGCTATGCTCTTGCAGATCCATTGCGGAGAACGTGAATGATACATAGATTTTTCACTGCCACGAAATGTAATAAAACAAAATTTAAGAATGTATTTATTATTTAATTTTTTGTAACAGTCTGTAAGGATTAATCGATTTTACTAATTTAAATAAAATAATTAATCAATAGTTAATGACGTTTTGGATGAATCTGTTGAAAAACTTATCCTTCATGGAGCCAGAAACTTCAACGAGTTAAAAAGAAAATTATTGGAATTCAAGAGGATAGAGACTTCAAAGAAGACTCTATTTTCAAGAAGTTTATCAGAAAAGCAATCTTCTAAATTCACTCCATTCTAAATTCACTCCAAGAAAAATTAGGTGTTACAATTGCGGCGAAGAAGGTAATGGCTCTAGGAACTGTCATAATGCGAATAAAGAGCAGAAATATTTTCAATGCAATCAATTTTGCCATATAGCTGCTGCATGACTCTGTTGTGGGCAAGAAGGTGGTAAATGTGAATATAATTAAACCATTAGTAATTATTCAAATTGGCGAAAAGACATACGAAGCCTTAGCGGATACTGGAAGCTGCATTAATCTGCTAAGAAAGGACAATTATGATTCAATTAGAAATCCGTTAACAAAAGCTTTGTAGGTTTAGGGTGTAAAAGGACGACTGCAGAAGGGTTGCTGCATCAAGATGCGACAGTTGCAGTTTGAGAAGTACAATTGTAGTTGTCATATTATTCCAGTTACCAGTACGATGTAATCTTGGGAAGAGAATTTCTTGATGACTGTGAACACCATACGACTTCAGATGGAATATCCTTGAAGAAGAAATTAACAAAAGCTGACGTCAATGATAGTTTAACGGATATAAATGTCGTTGTGGATGGTATAGAATTAGATGTCGAGAAGACGTATGAAAAGGTTGTCGGTGACGATAATTATTAATTGGCTGCCAAACATGATGAGGTAAAATTCATTAAAGGAGATCATCAAAGTAGTGATGCTAAAATTAATATTGGTGCTTTTATGGCAAGGTTTTTACGGAAACCGCAAAAGAAGAACTAATGAAATATGCCTCAATTTTAGGTACGTCTTCGTTGGATATTTATACCCTATACCACTATGTGGTTTGGGTATAATGACTTTGTGCTGCTGTTTGTAACTACCAAAAATATTTGACACAGACCCATCTTTAATTATACCGATCGAATCAGAATCACTTTCTGAGTTGATTTAACAATGTCCCTCCGTCCGTCCGTCCGTCCGTCCGTCTGTGTGTCCATGTAAAGCTTGTAATCAAACTGCAGGTCGCAAATATGAATATATTTTGATGAAGTTGGTGAGAATCGGTCCATGTTCAGATGTAGCCCCTATACAAATGACCCCTATGAAATCGACATAAATTGCCATAAGATCCAAACTGTTATATAGATCCTACTCAAATTGGGTTTGCATGTGTTTATTACAATCATTAATGAGTGGTCCAAAAATGATACCTATGGGACAACTCTTAGTCATAGGCCCCATATAGAGCTGCTTCCCGATCTTCACTTAAATCTATCAAAAAACAAAAATATTGCACTGATTCTTCTCAAATTTTGTTTGTATATATTTTTGCATAACACAAGAGACTTTACCAAACATAGTCAGGATCGGTCCATTTTTGGGCCTAGTCCCCATATAGATATGCATCCGAAATGAAGTTTTTCATATCTGCAGCCAAAAAAATTAATAAAAATCCCACTCAAATTTGGTTTATGCTTATTTTCTATGTCCAGTTAGTTGGGCCTATCAGATAGGGTCTCTAAACGCATGGTATAGGGTAGCATATAGTCGGTGTGCTGCACCCGAACTATTGCCATGGTATAAACGTGGCTGCAGAAATGAAGTGTAGCGGTGTTCTGTATGAAATGCCAGCCGAGCCTATTTACAACACCCGTGAATCAGAAGTGGAAGAAAAAAATAAGAGATACGGTTATTAAACATTCCAAAGATAGAAATATTTTTGTCATCCTAGATATAACACCTAACTATGTACCTAAAACGTCTAGACGTATGAAGAAAGCACAAATTCAGCAAAATAGTTCTTTTGATAAAAATAATAAAGAGGTGACGCAATTAAGCGCACTCAATTTGCAACTCAAGCTAAGCTGAAAAATAAGTATTTTGGGCCATATGTCATCAAATCAGAGAAGTTTAATGATCGTTACGACGCACAGTGGGGCCTTTTGACTTTTTTCGTTTCAAAAATCATAAACTAATTAAGATATTTTAAAAATTAGAAGTGATTCTAAAAGATGACTTCTTTACCTTTAAAGTGAGTGTGGGCAGAGGATGCTAGGTCTACAGGTGGCTTCAATATATCCTATCAAATTTCAATATTATGTTGGTGGTAATATTACATGTTGCAAATATAAAGATAATATGCTAAAATTTGGAACTTAAAGTGTTTTTAAGCCAAAAACGAACCCTACTTAAATTTGTTGGAATCGGCCCATGTTCGGACCTAGTCCTCATACAAATTTTCCTTCAAAATTGGTTTTAATGCCACTGAATGTAGCAAATGTTATTCTATTGCTAGGAAATTTGAATCATAAGGGTTTATTAGGCCAATAACGAGATCTATGAGAAATCTTTCATTCAAAATTTTCTTCAAAATTGGGTTCAAATGCCAAAAAAGATGCCAAATTTGCTCATTTCTGTATTATATTTAAAAATTTACAAAAATAGTGCAAAAACACTAAAATTTTAATGGAATCGAACCACTTTTGGACCTATTTTCCCGATTTTTTTTATGAAGAAAAACACCCAAAATTCTCAAAATTCCAAGTTTCACAATGAAATTTTATTAATTAACCATTCAAAGGACTTATAATGTGTGCACGACAAAATTTCCTGGTCTTCCTCTGGTTCGGTCAGCAAATGTATGGCCTTTTTCGAAGATTTTAAATGTCATGAATTCATTTTGCCAGATTTCCTTTGTACGATTGGAAGCTTTACATTTTGTCTTAATATTCATGAAAATGGTGTGAAGTTGTCTTTCTTCCTGTTCTGGTGAAACGTGTACTTTTTTTAAAACACCCAATCTAAATGCGCTTTCGTCTTCCGAGCTTATAAATAAACCAAACAATTTAAAATGTTTTAAAGACATTATTGCACTTCACGCTTTTTACTATTTACCACAATATTCTGCGGCCTCTTATTGAGCCAAATGCCAACTGGCCTCAGCACGTAAAAGTAGGTCAATATGAATATATCAGTCATCAGCACAATAATACTAGGCATAAAGGATTTAATTTACTTTTTTATTTTATTATGCTGAATTTGAAAACAGCAAAAAAATAGTACAAGTAGCGCTAGCGAATTTTCGTTTTTTTTTAATTTTTAAGTGCAAATTTTTTATTATGTTAACTTAATTTTTTGATCTGGCATCAGGTCAAAAGTTTCTAATTGTTGCAAAATACATACATTGTGAATTTTCAACCTTTTAAAATAATCCAGGTAGCGCAACCGGATTTTTTATTGTGCTAAATTCATTAACAAAAGTTTGATAATCATTGCCGTCCAGAATTTGTAGTTTTTATTACTGTCAATAAACCAAAATTACAAAACATTAACAATCTTCTTAAAAACACTTCGCCATCCTATCAAAATTAAATATGAAAAAAATTAAAATCGTGAAAAATAAATAAATAAATAAAAATAAATAAAAATCTGCAAAAAATAGATAATATTTGTTATTTCATAACCTTTAAAATCAGCTATATAACTATAAAATCGATTAATTTTTTACTGAGTTATCGCAATACACGTCTACACATCTATCCAGTGTATGTCAAGATGTTTTTACACCTTTATGGTTGTTGCGTGCAGACTGGCAAGTATATGCAGCCAAGTTCACCTTAGCTAGTTAGAGTATTGTATTAGTGACCATTTTAGATAATATCTGAGTTAACATATTTAAACATTTTTAGTTCTATTCTATCAAATTAGAAAAAACTACGAAAATATAGTATATTTGAATAACTGAGACTGTAGAAAAAGTAAACGACCAAATAACATCACTTTTAATTTTGTTTTCTAGAAAATAAAAATACCTTTCGAACGACACGTTTAATTTGTTTGCCTAGAATTTGATTTGAAAGAGGATATTTTTCAAAAAATTTTGCGCCTTTTTCTAAAAACTAAAAAATTCCAATTTGCGATTTCGAAACTGTTTACTGATTCTTAATCTATCAGAAATCCTCTATCCTATATATTCACTAATTTTACTGAATACTTCCATAAAATTTTTGATTTTTGCCACGCAATTTGGGAAAAGGCGCCACTGTGCGACGTTGAAAGATTGGGATCGGAAGAAGGCCCGAAAATAACTTCAACAGCAGCTGATTTAATGAAACCATGGGCTACATGGTCAGGAGCCGGTGATTTGTCAGGATTGGACGTCTGAAATTGTATTATTATTTGCACTTGTTTCACGTTTTCATTTTTCTAATGTGTTATTTTATTTTAATATTTTCGAAGTTGCTTTTGTTAAAAATCTATAATGAAAAATAATTTTAAAATAGTTTTCATTTTGAATAAATAGTTTGTATAAAACAAACGTGTTGGTAGTCTTATTCATCTCATATATGATTTATGCAAGAGACATGGTCATAACTATTTTTTTTAATATTGTATTTAAGACAAATTATTAATTGAATCATTCATGCACATGCACATACACACACGTAGATGTAATTAACATATTTAATTTGAAAGCAATTATTTTTTGGGATTTTTGCAAATAAACTGCGGCAATAATGAAAGTGACATATCATCTATATTTTGGTGTATTTCAAATTAAATCCAAACATGGTTCTATCATACGATATTTCACATTTATTGATTAAACAGAATTAGTCAATTCAAAGTGATATGTTTACCAAGAGCAATAAAAAGTTTAAAATTTTTTTTATTTGTTAAATATAATTTGAGTATACGAAATTCCCTAATGGCTATTGTATGATGTGACAATTGAAAAGACACACTAATTATATTCCCCATTCAGAGAAGTGGCAATGAATAGAATAAAATCAAAGAGAAAAAAAAATTACTATGATGCCAGACATATTAATGAAGTAAAACACACAAAAGTACATTAACACAGCCTCATGTAAAATAACAAGATGAAAATTAAGCTGGCGACATAAAAATGAACAAGAAAAGCAATAAGATTCCAAGACATGTTGCCATAATCGTGTGACACAAAAACCATTGAACGATAGAGGTTATTTTTTTTTTGTATAAAAAAAGAAAATACCTTAACATGTTTTTCTACTTATAAAATGTCTGCTAATTAGGGTGCCACTTATATTTCGAATAGCAATAAATTATCACTAACTTAAATTGTGATCATATTTCTTATATGAGTTAAAGAGTTTGTGTACATTTCTCTTAATTGTAAGTGACAGGAAAGACTTGATCGTGGCGTTTATTATCTCTTTTTTATAATCGGCAATAGACTTCAAACCGAAGGGATCTGTAAGCAAGCACGTAGAATGAAATGAAACTTTGATACCCTGTTATCAATAGCTGTGGTTTTCTGAAATAACCGCATATGTCAGTTTTTGTTAGTTTTGAGTTAACGATGCCAAATATATTAATATTTACCGCTCTTTACGTGTGTTAAAAAAATTTTTTTTTTTTTTTTAGATATTGATCATTTCTGAGTTTTTTTTTTTTTCCAATAACGATTTCCCAACAAGGGACATCTTACTCAAAAATAAAGCCCTTCCAGTGCCATTAAAACCATGATTGTAAAAAGAAATTTTTTTTAGAAGATGCTGGATCATCAACAGGCATACTGATGACAAGAATGAGCTCAGTATAGAAAGAAACAAATCTTGGAGTTATGTTTTGGCCTCCCTTGACAAGCGTTCTGAGCCATTTTGGAATATTAAAAAAGTTTTGCGTAAGAAACAAAACATTATGCCAGTACTGCAACATAATGGTATCTATTATACAACTGCACAAGAAAAATGTGATTTGCTAGCCAATTCATTCAAATGGAATCATGAGCTTTCATCAAACCTAAGCGACTCTAACACTATTTCAACTGTTCTTCTTTCGTAGACTCTTTTCAAAACAATGATGCCAACAACAGCTTTTTAATATCAGTCGATAAAATAACTAACTAATTATAAAAATTTTAGGAAAAAAAGTCACCCGGTATAGATGGGATAAGCAATATATGTTAAAGGCCTTTCACAAAAAAGGAATACAGCGCTTGACATGCTTTATAAACAACAACAAAACGGAAAATTCAAGCAGAAAGTCAGAAATGAGACACAACAAAAGAGAGTTTACGGTTAATTTCGCATTTATTAAGAATTTTATTTTAAAGTACCCCAAAATAAATTGAAATAAAATTCTTAATAAATGCGAAATTAACCCTAAACTCTCTTTGGTTGTGTCTTATTTCTGACCTTCTGGTTGAATTTTCCGTTTTGGTGTATTCACGGCGAATATTTTTGCGAAAAATTTTAATCTCTTAAATCCCTATTTTAATGGTGTTTTTGCTCTTTTAAGAATGTGCCAGAGCTGGGAAATTTTAACCCCCCCCTCAAATGAAATTCAGATGTAAACTTTCAAAACGCCGATACACGTGTCTTTTTTTTGTCTCCTCTATCAAAATTTATAGGCCGGACCTTGTAATTTTTTTTTTGTGTTGTACAGTGTTAATATTACAAATAAATAAAAAAAAATAATTTTTCAACATTTCTATAGAAAAAAAGTGATTGTTTTCCTGAGGTTAACATATTGCGGGTATTACAGCATCGAAGGTATAAAATTATAGTAAAGTATGTTAAATACCGTCGGAAAGGTTAATTTGTTTAGTTTCTCAGTATATGCTTTATTTTTAAGGTTTTAGAAACACTTATATACTAATAGGAAAAAATTCAGACATTGCAATGCTGAAGAATTGAAGGATGATTCCGTTTGGTGGAGTGGACCAACGTGGCTTACAGAACCCGATTTAAAATGGCCAATAAAAAGAGAAAGTTTTATTACTCAAGCTAAAGCAAAAATTATGAACACTTTTACTATTATCGTAAATATTCATACAGCCAGTAAATATAAATCCTCGAATAATACGATCGATACCCACCCAGACATTCTTGAAAGCTTTTCTAAATAGTCTAGAGCCCTTCGGGTCTCATCGTATGTTTATCGATTTGTTACTCGCATTTCGTATTCCCGTAAAAACACAAGTCGTATTGAAAGACTTACTCTTGATCATAAAATCATCACTTCAGTCGATGAAAGACTAAAAATATTCTTAGACCAGCCAAGTTTTCAACTTGAAGCACACGAAATAAAATCAATGTGCTAAAGTACTAAGGCGCGAAAAATTTCTTCACGATCAGTTTCTTCGTGCTAAATTTCTTTCTGCTCCTCGGGGCAGCAAGAGCTTTTGGTCATTTGTTAAACGAGTAAATAATAATGTTATATCTGGTATCCCAACTTTTATAATGAATGACCAAATATTCACTGACCCGGTTGATAAGGCTAACCTTTTAGCTGAACTTTTTGCAAAAAATTCATTTTTGCCGGATAGCGATCAACCACTGCCCGAGCTCGAAAGCGTATCTTGTACTATGCCTAAAATATTCTTCCGAGCACGTGCAGTTAAAAAGGTTCTTTCGGATCTCAGCCTAAATAAGTCCCCGGGACCGAATGGTATACCAGCACTGGTGCTGAAACAGTGCTCTTCGACGCTAGCCGATCCATTGGCGAACCGTTTCAGCCTTTCGTACCGTGCGGTAGTTTTTCCCTCTTGCTGGAAGGTTGCTAATATCCAATCAATTCCTAAATAGGGTTCGGCTAATAATCCTGAAAATAACCGTCTAATTGCAATCTGCTCTGCGCTCTCAAAGGTGATGGAAATCATGATCAATTTCCATCTTGTGAACTACCTAGAGCCCAACTCACTTCTTAATGATCGACAGTATGGCTTCCGTAGAAATCGTTCCACGGGAGACCTGTTAGCTCTACTTTCTGAGCGCTGGAGTCGATCTATTCGCAATTTTGGCGAAAGTAAGTAGTTGCTCTAGATATTTCCAAGGCATTCGATCGTGTGTAGCACGGTACATTGATAACAAAGATTATTGCATTTGGGATCGGTAATGACTTCTCTCGATTTATATCGAGTTTTTTCAGTGACCGAACAATACGTGTTGTTACTGATGGGGTCTCATCTAATGAGTTTCAGCTTAATTCAGGGATACCCCAAGGTACCGTTCTTTCGCCTTCTCTTTTCCTTATCTTTCTGAACGACATTCTTGGTCAAACTTTTAACTCCATATACTCTTTCACAGATGACAGCAGGATTTGTCATTCATTTTCCTTTAATTGTAGGGCCAGCCTCTTGGAGTAGGGGGCAAAAGGCGGACAATAAATGACACACTCAATCAATCTCCTGTTAACAATCCTGTTAACACTGTTAACAATCTCTGAGTGGGTTAAAGCGAATAGGGTTGATTTTAATGCGCTGAAGACTCAATGTTGTATGTTGACTAGGGTGGCCCTTCGTTATATGGAGGGAAAAAAAGTGTTCAAACTGTCGGTCTCACCCGCTAGATATATGCGAATAGCAAAAAACTGACAAATACAAAGTTTTGGGCCAATCAAAAAACGTTTAGTCGTGGCGCAAAGCGATTGAAAATTTCAAGTGTGTTTATATGGGGAAAATATGGTTTTTTTTTCAGATTTTACGAAAATTTCGTTCTATATTTTCATTTTTCCGACAAGATGTTACATAATTCAGGATCAGTATTAAATTATCCTTTCAAAAGGCTATAAAACTTCAAAATCGTATGAAACCTCGCCAAGAAAAAGCAAATGCCCCAGACCACTTTTGTGCCAAAAAAAACTAGGTCATGAAATTTGATGACATTTTTTTCAACTTTTGAGAAATTGATTAAAGCCATCATTCTTTTTTGGATCCATACTTATAAGTACTCATATATGAAGCATTGTTTTATTACCACGTTGTTAACCTATGCGCATTGAGGCCGAACATTGGAAATTTTTTTGATAAAATTTTTAAAACTCCTTTTTCAAGTTTGAAAAAATTTTCTGTAACAAAATTTAAAAAAATGAATCTATCACTTTAAGATTTTATGAAATACATGTTGCAGATTAACTGTGTGAATTTTGAAGTAAATCCCTCTGCCAGAATTTTTTTGACAAGGATTTTAGTTTTGCGGATTTCGAGAAAAATTGGATTTTTGTGAAATATTCTGTAAATGTACTCTTTCTAAATACTTTGCATCAAAAATTCATCACTTTTCTACTTTTAAATATTATATTTTATCCTAATAGCCTAGGGTTTCGGGAAAAAATAATATGACTCCATTAACCCTTTTGGAATTGGGGTCACATAAAAAAATAAAAATTAATCGAATTATATTTCTTAAATTCTAAATAGTGGTATCAACGAGTTTAATAGAAAAACTCGTTTTCTCAGTTTTTTTGCTATTCGCATATTTCTAGGGGGTGAGACCGACAGTTTGAACACTTTTTTTTTATTAAGGGCCACCCTAATGTTGACCCATAGGGCCATGGAATCAACGATGTCATCTGTATATATGGGTGGTATAGGTATTGAGGAATCCGATCTCTTGATTTTCTAGGCATGAGAATTCAATGTGATGTTCATTAGAATAAGCATGATCTTCAAGTGTCGAAAGAAGCATTCAAGTGTCTTGGTTTTCTAAAACGGTTTAAAAATTACTTTACTCCCTCTTATCTCCTTAAAATCTATACCACTTACATCCGATCGAAAATGGAATACAACTCCCATATATGGGCAGGTGTTTCAAAGTCTATTTTTGATGCTCATCAATGACAGTAAAGTATCCAACTCTATTGACTCATTGGAACATCGTCGGAATGTGGGTTGTGTGGTAGTGTTCTATATATATTACCATGGGAAATGTTTTTCTGAGATTAGCTATCGAATTCCAAGTGTCCGAGTTTCAGTTCGCTCTACCCGCTTTTCTCTTAGATCACATCCGTTTGTATTTTTTTGTCCAGGTGACCGCACAACGCATTACAGAGAGAATTCGTTTATCAGTCGAACTGTCCGTATGTGGAATAAACTCCCCACCGATGTCTTTCCTTACAGTTATAATCTAAAAAAATTAAGTCGAATATCCACAAACACTACTTCCTATTTCCTCCCTCCCATAACCTATTTTCCTGAGATCAACACAATGCACTGCATCTGTAGGGGGAATCCCCTGAGTGTTGGTTAATAAATAAAAAAATAAAACAAAAATAAACTTATAATTTTATGTCATATTCTTTGGATGAGACCCATCAATAACCCAACGCGATATAATTTGAGAGAAATCAATGTCTACCCCAAATGCAATAAGCTGTGATATCAATGGTCCATGCCACACGTGATCGAACACCTTGGATATATCTAGAGGAACCATTTTACTTTCACCAAAATTGTGAATGGATCGACTCCAGCGCTCAGAAACTAAAGCTAACAGGCCTATTCTATTTGATCTATTTTAATGATTTAGGTCGATTTACTAAAAGTGGTTAGGGGATTCCCAATTTTTTTCCCCGAATATTTACCATATAAACTTAAAACGCCCTTTCCAAATTTCAAATATCAATACAAACTCCACCCTAATGTAAAGCTCTGTATCTTCAGTGATTTTTTTTGAAATTTTCATTTTTAATACCATATCAATCTCGTACTGAAAGGTTGGCTTAACTTCAATTTATATGCAAAATTGTTGTTCAAAAGTGTGTATTCTTTATACCGTTTCAAGGAATATGTTTAATCATCATATTTTGTTTGAATGTTTGGGCATGTGAGGTCGTCTGTGGGTGAAACAAAATTAGATTTTAGGAACTTAATTTGGTTTTTGACATTGTACAGAATACAAGAGTATAGACATAAGTACCCGATGTAAAGTTGTTTTTATACCCTATACCACTATGTGGTTTGGGTATAATGACTTTGTGCTGCTGTTTGTAACAACCAAAAATATTTGACCTAGACCCATCTTTAATTATACCGAATCAGAATCACTTTCTGAGTTGATTTAACAATGTCCGTCCGTCCTTCCTCCGTCCGTCCGTCCGTCTGTGTGTCCATGTAAAGCTTGTAATCAAACTGCAGGTCGCAAATATGAATATGTTTTGACGAAATTTGGTATATAAGCTTTTATCGGCCATGGGATGAACGCTATTGAAATTGGTGAGAATCGGTCCATGTTCAGACCTAGCCCCCATACAAATTACCCATATGAAATCGACATAAATTGCCATAAGATCCAAATTGTCATATAGATCTTACTCAAATTGGGTTTGTATGCGTTCATTACATCCACTAATGAGTAGTCCAAAAATGATCCCTTTGACCCCATATAGAGCTGCTTCCCGATCTTCACTTAAATCTATTAAAAAACAAAAATATTGCACTGATTCTTCTCAAATTTTGTTTGTACGTATTTTTGCAAAATACAAGAGACTTTACCAAACATGATCAGGATCGGTCCAATTTTGGACCTAGTCCCTTTATAGATATAGCATCCGATATGAACTTTTTCATATCTGCAGCCAAAAAAATTAATAAAAATCCCACTCAAATTTGGTTTTTGCTTATTTTCAATGTCCAGTTAGTTGGGCCTAAGAGATAGGGTTTCTAAACGCATGGTATAGGGTATCGTATAGTCGGTCTAGACCGACTATAATTTTCTTACTTGTTTTTTATTGGCGAAGTGAAATTATTTTGTTGTTAAGCTAGTCATAAAAAAAGGATGATGGTGATACACTCATAAACTCATAAATGTGACATAATAAAATTTTCATAAGCCCCTTGAAGCATATTAAAAACACATAAATTTTAATACTGCATTATTTTATGTCAACAGTAGTAAGTAGTATGAAGTTGTGCGGCGCTTGAGTATAAAAATTCAATTTTATAGTTTAGAGGGCTTGTTTTGATTGTAAAATCAGTTTTGTTAACGCTTTATTTTAAGGTTAGGAAATAAAAAATATATACAAGCAAGATGAGCACACAAGAGAAGATTTGTCATCGAGAAAGATTAATTATTAAAAACAAATTAATATATTCTTAAATTGTTTAAGTTTTTTTTCTATTAAAATTATTTATAATATTTAATTATTAAAAAAACAACAAATTACTTTATACTGGTTAAGTTTTTTCCTCCAGAAATGTTAACATATTTATTTATTGAAAAAAATTTTGTCTTTAAATCGTTTAGGTTTTTTTTTGCCACCAAAATGTTTAACATAATTTTGTTGGTTTAAAACATTTTAAGTTTTCACCATTCCGCTTAAATTGCAATATTTTATATTCCATAACATCATCGATTTATTACCATCAATTTTTTCATCTTCTTACTTACTACTTCCTCATTTCGGATATTGTACCTTTTTAAATTTATATCATTTTGCCCTTCCTTTTTAATAATAACGACATTAATATCTGCTGTTACGTGCTGTTGCAACTACTGAACTCTTACACCGATGACGAGCACGATGTCAACGACTACGGTGAGCAGGATGATGATGACGATGATGATGATAATGACATAGTCATCCGGCTTTTAAAATACACGTTAAGGTGAACACAACTATTATTATATTTTATTTAAATTCAAATAAATATTTTGATGTGCAAGAGTAGTCATTTACTTACATACGTATATATTATTGAACAGTTTTGTTTAATAAAATTGTTAAAAGATTAAATTACTATTAACTTAGCAATAAGATTTTCATAAATTGCAATTTCAATTGAAGAAGTGTAAAATAACAGATTTATATGTAAAGATCTAATTAATGTCAATTAAAGCTATTTTATTTCAATCGTTTTATTCATGTCTATACCAATCTATACTTTATAATAATATTATAAAGAGGTAATGTGTGTTTGTTTGGTTGTTTGTTTGTTTGTTTGTAGAGACTAATCTCCGTAACTACTCATCTGATCTTCCTGAAATTTTCACAGAGTCTTACTGTGGATATGGGAAGTGCTATAGGCCATAATTTTTTAAATATTTTTAGTGGGCGTGGCACCTCCCACACAAAGTAAATTTTTAATATCATATACATATATTGAGTACTATGATAGGCAGAGCTTTGCAAATTTGTGTGAGGTCACCTATTGTTAATATTAGTAGCTACGCCGGAAATGGGCGGGATCGGATAAGTGGGCGTGGTAGCTCCCATACAAGTAATAATTCAATATTATATATCTTAAGTACTGTCATAGAGAGAGCTTTTCAAATATGTCTGATGTCACCTATTATTAATGTGAGTAGTCGGACAAAAAATGGGCAGTATCGAACCAGTAGGCGTGGCACCTACCATACAAATTAAATATAAAATGCCATATATCTGGAGTACTGTTATAATGAGAGTCTTGGGACTTTGTGTGAGCCCATAAGTTATGCATGCGATTACTTGGACAAAAAATGGGCGTGATCGGAGCAGTGGGCATGGCACCGCCCGTACAAAGTAAATATATGATATCATATAACTGGTGTACTAAAAAAGGGAAGCTTTGACACTTTGCACGACACCATCAGATCATAGTATGTGTAGTCGGACAAAAAATTTGGCGGGTTTACACCAATGGGCGTGGCACTCCCCATGCAAAATAACTGTTTAATGTCAAATATCTGGAGTACTGTAAAAGAGAGAGCTTTGTGGCTTTGCGTAAGCCCATAGGTTCTTTGTATGATTAGTCGAACAAAAACATGGGCGTGATCGAAGCAGTGGGTGTAGCATCGCACATGCAAAGTAGATATCTAATATCATATAACTTGTGTACTATAAAAGGGAAAGACTCGACATTTTGCATGAGTCCATCAGATATTAATGTGAGTAGTCCAATAAAAATTGGGCGGGATGGGATTTGTGGGCGTGGCCCCTCCTATGTAAAAAAATATGAAGCAATACGAAAGCGACAGTCTTTTGACAAGGTCATTAGTTATCAATGTGATTTGCCGTAGAAAATATATCGCCAAAATCAAAAATCGTCAAACCCAAAAATCGCGAAAAATAAAAATTGCCCAAAAACAAAAAACTTCAAAATCAAAAATGGGCAAAATCAAAAATCGTGAAAAAGAAAAATTGCCAAATGATATTCTAAGTTCAAGGCCAACAGTTAAGTGTTGCCAGATCTAATATGGATAATCCATCTTCTTCTCATGAGCAGCTACATGTACCTTGCTCTAGGGTAGGAACGCCGAAAAATCTGATTACTATTGTACCGAATGAAAAAACAAAAAACATTGTATATCACCATCAGCAAGCATTGAAATAAAAAATATATACTAATAATCTATACTAACATAATAAAAAGGTAATATTTGTTTGTTTGTTTGTACGAGGTACTCTCCGTAACTACTCATTTGATCTTCCTGAAATTTTCACATAGTCTTACTGCAGATATGGGAGTGCTACAGGCTTTAATTTTTTTAAAATAATTTTAGTGGGCGTGGCACCTCCCATGCAAAGTGCATTTTTAATATCATATATATTAAGCACTATGATAGAGAAAGATTTGCAAATTTGTCTCAGTTCATCTATTATTAACGTGAGTACTCAGACAAAAAAATGGGCGGGATTAGAAAAATGCGCGTGGTACCCCCACACAAACTTAATATTAAATGTGATATATCTGAATGAATGTATTAGTGAGAGCCTTGGGACTTTGCGTGAGCCCTTTCATAATGATTCGGAAGGGGAGGGGAGGGGGAGGGTGTAGCGAAGCACACCGGGTTACATCTAGTATACGTAATAAAGAGGTAATGTGTGTTTGTTTGTTTGTTTGTAGGAGGTAATCTTCGTAATTACTGATCTCATCTTCCTGAAATTTCCACAGAGTCTTACTGCGGATATGGGAAGTGCTATAGGCTATAATTTATTTTTTATATTTTTGGTGGGCGTGGTACCTCCCATACAATGTAAATTTTTAATATCATATATACTGTGATGAGGAAAGATTTGCAAATTTGTGTGAGGTCATCTTTTATTAATATGAGAAGTCGAACAAAAAATGGGCGTCATCGGGGCAGTGGGCGTGGCATCCTCAAAACAACGTAATTATAAATGCCATTTATCTGGGGTACTGCAAAGTGAGAGCACCGCCAATACAAATATTAATGTGAGTAGTCCGATAAAAATTGTGCGGAATAGGATTAGTGGGTATGGTATCTCTTATGCAAAAAAAAAGCACTACGAAAGTACATAAATTATCAGCATGAGTAGTCGTAGAGAATATGGGCGCAATCGCCAAATTCAAAAATCAACAAAATTAAAATCGTGAAAATAAAAATCGAAAAAAAATCTTCAAAATCAAAAATGAGCAAAATCCAAAATCGCTAAAATCAAAATTCGCCAAAACCAAAAATCGCTAAAATGACACATTGCCAAATGATATTCTAAATTCAAGGCCAAAATTCAAGTGTTGCCAGATCTAATTTGGAAAATCTATGTTCTTCCCATGGCAGCTAAGTGTACCATGCTCCAAAGTAGGAACGCCGAAAAATTTGATATTTGTTGCACCGAATGAAAAAAAAAAAATATTGTATATTAGAAGCATAAAAACAAAAAAAAAAATTAAAATAAATTAATTAAACATTTTTAATTGTACAATACAAACTACGTAGGAAAAATTGATTATGATATAAAACATGTCAATAAGCCACGGTACGTCGTAGCGAAGCGCGACAGGGCTTACTAATTTTATATAAAATAAAATATATAATTTTTTGCACAGAGGAAAATTAGAGTAGATCGAAATTGTCTGAATTTTTGTTTGTTTTGAATTTAACTTCAGCTCTAAATAGAATTTCATATCTGTAATAAGTAAGTGTATTAAATTCAGCTGCGGCGCATTTTTATCACCCTCCACTTGTATCTTCAACTCAGTATTATAACCACAATTAAATTAATTTTACTTTTCGATAATATTTACAATTTTATTATTTTCTTTAAAAATAAAAAATCTTATTTTCGATCCTTATCAATTTAAGGATTGAGTTTGAAATTGTTCAGGCTCAAGACCAAATGTTTTTACTTTAAGTAAAGCAAAAGCATTAACACATTTGTTTCAAAAATTTATCTATATTCTGCATGACAGGTTATACAGCTGTTTCAAAGTTGTTTTATATTTTAGTTTGTTATATTGGAGGAGGCTTAAATAGTATAAATCTTTGCTTGAATTCTCATTTAGTTGTTTTCAGCAAATGTATATGAATTTAACTTTTTACCAAACAAACTATCTACTGCTTTTGGTTACTGATGAGGGTTGGTGACTGTTCCCTCGAAGTCATTCCTTTTGTAACGCATCGAAAAAATTATTTGCGACCTCATAAAGTATATATATTCCTGAGCTTTATTACAACTCGAGTCGATATAGCGATGTCCGTCTGTCTGTTTATCTGTTGAAATCACACTCATTTACAAAACAATCCATTTAACCGAGTAGGTTTAGAATTATATTGTTTTTATTTTGAGCAGGTTGATATTGCATTTGGAGCTTGTAGACGCATTAGCGATTTTTGAGATTGCCCATTTTAGATTTTGAAGATTTATATTTTTGGCGATTTTTATTTTTCGCGATTTTAGGTTTTAAACGATTTTTGATATTTGCGATTTTTGAATTTGGCGATTTTTGAATTTGGTGATTCCGCCCATATTTTCCACTACCTACTAGTCACATTGATAATTAATGTACTTATCAAAAGTTTCAAGACTATCGCTTTCGCAATACTTCATATTTTTTTGTATCGGAGGTGCCGCACCACCCACTAATCCATATCGTTCAATTTTTATCGGACTACTCACATTAATATATGATGGACTCGTGTAGTGTCGAGGCTTTCCCTTTTATAGTACACCAGTTATATAATATTATATATTTACTTTGTATGGGAAGCGCCACGCCCACTTATCTGATCCCGCCCATTTTCAGCATGGCTACTAACATAAATATTAGGTAACATCACACAAATTTGAAAAGCTCTCTCTGTCATCGTACTCAATATATATGATCCATAATATTAATATTAATAGGCTAGGCGAGCGATTTCTTGTGACTGATGTTTTGTTCTACCGTTTTATCCCGATTTTGACCAAGCATATATTTGTAACTTACGAGTAACTTACGTGTGTTTATGTCAGTTGGGCGCAATAATAAACAACAATTTACTTTAAATTAACTTTTAATATAGAAGGTTACTACCTTCACTAATTTAATGATTATAAATAAAAAATGAGATTTCTTTTCGATAAGATGAAGATTCCACTAATATCTTGAAAAAATAGCGTGCGCACGGGACGAAGGATGACCGGAAAAAGAAAGAATTCGGTTTGTGTTGCCAATATGTAACACTGTCATATTTAGACGTTCAATTTTAAGTAGTGCTGCCACATATTATTTGAAAGGTATTTATTTTTAGCCTTTTTGCAGATTTACAGATTCTTAATTTTTTTTCCTTTATTTTGAGTAAATTGCATAAAAGTGTTGGTTTGTGAATTGGCTATGTTGAAAAATAAAGCTGCCTAGAAATTGCAGTCGAATTTCTAGCGCCGGAATCTGCTAGTATGACATTAAAATTTCACTTTATATGGGAGGTGCCTTAAATATTGGAACCTACATTTTTAAAATCAGATGAGTAGTTCCGCAGATTACCTTCTACAAACAAACAAACACACATTACCTCTTTACTATATTCATATAGATATTCATGCAAAATTATTCATCAATTTAAAAATTTGAACGTAATTTAATATTTTTTTGTTTTCGTTCTTGACAGAACACAGAAATTGTACAAATTCTATTGAAAATGAATTCCTATATTTCGTCTTAAATATGCTTCAAATCTTAGAAGATACCATTTATTTAATTACTTTAAAACCATAGCTTAGCTTTTTGTAATTGAAAAATCCTTTTGTTCAATCGGAAAAAATAAAACGATTCGGCTGAGCTCTTCTTTCTTACATTAGCAAATGTCGTCGTCCAATGCGGTAAACAGTAATTCCCTCAAAGCTAGAAAACGTGAGATTATGCCTACAATAGAGATGAAAATTTCGGGTACCTTAAACAGCAAAGACCTAAAGGCAGAAAGATATGTGAACTTAAGATAAATAAAAGAAAAATTAACAAAAAAAAAAAATGTAATTGAAGAATTACAAATTTGAATGTGACTTTCTAAATGTAGACTAATAAGAGAAAAAAATGTACCATACAGAAATACAGAAATAAAGGAATGAATAACGCCATCAGTAATGCTGCTGTATATTCCACAATGTTGAAACACAAAAAAAAAAAAAAAAAAAACACGGAAATAGTAAAAAATGTATGAGGTATTGAAAAGCCATAAAGGCCAAAGTCCTAAAGCTTCACATGCCTCTAGTACTGGTATTATGTGACTGGCTGATGAGTACATGTGTGCTTGTGTGTGGTGGTATGTGTACCATCAAAGTTAGCTGAAACTGCCTACAGTTGAATCTATCTGCATGCTCTACTCCCTCACATACACACACACACACACATACACAGTGTTCTAACTATCCTGGCTTATGATAATCCACAAAACTATTAGGGAAACCACTTCAATGGCAAAAGGAATTCAGCTACTACTTTCTATGCAATGCAACTGAAACATGTGGATTCGCATAATAATAAAAAAAAAAAAATAAAAGAAATGAATACCGTCAAACAAATGTTGAAGACAAATTGCATTGTGGCAAGAATCTATTGCCAAAGGAATTCAAATGAAACGAAAACATTCCAATAACGACGACTACTTACAATAATAAAAAAAAAAAAACTGGAATAAAACGCTAAAAATGGTAAAATATCCTGCAGCTTCTATCAAATATATTGCCTAAAAACGAGAATAGATTTGGGTAGCCAACTTTTACTTCTAAATGCAGAGGTGGCGGCTTAATGGGAATAATTTTAAAATTTTCATAGTTTTTGGGACTGAAAATGTGTTTTTATAAACTCTTACTTTTAACTCATACTCTCTGTCTGTCTGTCTGTCTGCCATGAGGTAACACCATTCCCCTCTTCCAATTGATGTGAAACTTAGCCTATTGCCTTGTTGTAACTATAGACTAATTTTGGGATAATCACACACAGTCACGCATAATCACGCACAGACACGGAGTGATTTAAAACTCATTTCGCTTTATTCCATCGACCTGAAACTTGGTCGATGGACTTGCCTTGAAAAAAGATTAACTTTGACGTAGTCAGTGACAAAAAGGTTCTTTCGGATTTCAACATTAATAATTCTCCGGGACCGGATGGTATACCAGCACTATTGCTGAAACAGTGCCCTTCGACGCTAGCCAGTCCATTGGCCAACCTTTTCAGCTTTTCGTACCGTGCGGAAGTCTTTCCCTCTTGCTGGAAGTTTGCTAATATCCAATCAATCCCTAAAAAGGGTGCGGCTAATAACCCTGAAAATTACCGTCCAATTGCAATCTGCTCTGCGCTCTCAAAGGTGATGGCGAGCATGATCAATTTCCATCTTGTGAACTACCTAGAGGCCAACTCACTTCTTAATGATTGGCAATATGGCTTCCGTAGAAATCGTTCCACGGCAGACCTGTTAGCTCTACTTTCTGAGCGATGGACTCGATCTATTCGCAATTTTGGCGAAAGTAAGTAGTTGCTCTAGATATTTCCAAGGCATTCCATCGTGTATGGCACGGTGCATTGATATCAAAGCTTATTGTATTTGGGGTAGGTAATGATCTCTCTCGATTTATATCGAGTTTTCTCAGAGACCGAACAATACGTGTTCGGGGTCTCATCTAATGAGTTTCAGCTTAATTCAGGGGTACCCCAAGGTTCTGTTCTTTCTCCTTCTCTTTTCCTTACTTTCTGAACGACCTTCTTGGTCAAACTTCTAATTCTTTCGCAGATGACAGTAGCACTTGTCATTCATTTTCTTTAATTGTATGCCAAGCCTTTTGGAGGTTGGGGGCAAAAGGCAGACAATGCATGACACACTCAATCAAGACCTGTTAACAATCTCTGAGTGGGGTAAAGCGAATAGGTTCGATTTTAATGCGCTGATGACTCAATGTTGTATGTTGACCCATAGGGCCATGGAATCAACAATGTCTCTGTATATATGGATGTTATAGGTATTGAGGAATGGGATACTCTAGATGTTCTAGGCATGAGCATTCAATGTGATGTTCGTTGGAACGAGCATGTTTTTCAAGTGTCGAAAGAAGCATTCAAGTGTCTTGGTTTTCTAAAACGGTGTAAAAATTACTTCACTCCTTCTGATCTCCTTAAAATCTATACCACTTACATCCGACTGAAAATGGAATACAACTCCAATATATACATATGCAGGAGCTTCAAAGTTTATTTTGGAACATCGTCGGACTGTGGGTTGTGTAGCACTGTTCTATAGATGTTACCATGGGAAGTGTTCTTCTGAGATTAGCGAACTTATTCCAAGTGCCCGAGTTTCGGTTCGTTCTACCCGCTTCTCTAGTAGATCACATACGTTTGTAGTCTATTGTCCAGTTGACCGCACAACGCATTACAGAGAGAATTCGTTTATCAGTCGAACTAGCCGTTGTGGAATAAACTCCCCGGAGAGGTTTTTCCTGATAGTTATAATCTAATAAAATTTAAGTCAAATATCCACAAACACTACACCCTTTCTCCTCCTTCCTATTTTCTTGCAATCAACATAATGCACTGCATTTGTAGGGGCCATCTCCTGAGTGTTGGTTAACAAAAAAAAATAATCAGGCACAGTCACGCATAGTCACGCTCAGTCACGGAGAGATTAAAACCTCACTTCCCCTCATCCGATCGATTTGAAACTTTGTCCGTAGACTTGTTGTCACCAAATATGAACTTAAGGATATTCACGCACAGTCACGAAGTGACTTAAACTCCATCTCCAAAAACTCTTCAGCAGTCTCCACAAAATCATTGGTGATAGAACATTCACTAAAAATTCTTTAATCATTTTTTCTATTTCTATTCTTGTACAAATTTGATTGTTCTTTCACTTTTCTTTTTAAACTTCGTTTGCTCATGTGTTTTTAATTATACCCTATACCACTATGTGGTTTGGGTATAATGACTTTGTGCTGCTGTTTGTAACAACCAAAAATATTTGACCTAGACCCATCTTTAATTATACCGATCGAATCAGAATCACTTTCTGAGTTGATTTAACAATGTCCGTCCGTCCGTCCGTCCGTCCGTCCGTCTGTGTGTCCATGTAAACCTTGTAATCAAACTGCAGGTCGCAAATATAAATATATTCTGATGAAATTTGGTATATAAGCTTTTATCGGCCATGGGATGAACGCTATTGAAATTGGTGAGAATCGGTCCATGTTCAGACTTAGCCCCATACAAACTACCCATATGAAATCGACATAAATTGCCAAAATTGTCAAATTGTCATATAGATCTTACTCAAATTGGGTTTGTATGCGTTCATTACATCCACTAATGAGCAGTCCAAAAATGATCCCTTTGACCCCATATAGAGCTGCTTCCCGATCTTCACTTAAATGTATTAAAAAACAAAAATATTGCACTGATTCTTCTCAAATTTTGTTTGTATATATTTTTGCAAAATACAAGAGACTTTACCAAACATGATCAGGATCGGTCCATTTTTGGACCTAGTCCCTTTATAGATATAGCATCCGATATGAACTTTTTCATATCTGCAGCCAAAAAAAATTAATAAAAATCCCACTCAAATTTGGTTTTTGCTTATTTTCTATGTCCAGTTAGTTGGGCCTAATAGATAGGGTTTCTAAACGCATGGTATAGGGTATCGTATAGTCGGTCGAGACCGACTATAATTTTCTTACTTGTCTTATATATTAAAAAAAGTATGAAAACTAAAGTCAGTCTATCTGGCCGTTCTGTCCGGCCGATTTCCTTAATTTTTTTTAATGAAAGGTATTTAAACACAGTTATGTCATCAATCATTGAAATTTACTCAACTCCCACCTGACTCAAGTTATACTCAAACGCGATCCTTCCCTGTACATTTCTTATGGGACACATTCACTCAAGCAATTCGAATTCTCATAGCTCCTCCTCTATTGAATGGATCTTGATCGTTTCACTCTCAGAACACTCAGTGGATCAAGCTCTTTCTTTTGAGCTATTAACTGTTTACATTCGTTGAGTTTGAGGAAAGTTATGCGTGCACAATCAATTTTACATTATGCAACACGAAATTTAACGTACAGATTTCATTACAATATTTGCATAACACATACCCTGCGTTGAATTGTGAATTTCCAAAAATTTGAATACCAAGGTGACCTTAATTTCTGTGTGTTCAGCAAATATTTATATTGATTTATAATAATATACTTAGTGTATTAAATAGATTAAAAAACATTGAAAGAAATAAATTGGGGGATAAAATAAAATTTCCTAGAATTTGCACTTGAATTTCGACGGCTGGGCTCTGCTAGATTATTATAAAATATATTTTTGTACACTTTCTCAATTAAATTTTTTCCTCTTTTTTTGTTTTGAAACTTTCAAACAAATTTATTTCACTTTTCTTTTAATAACTTCGTTTACTGATTATGTTTTTTTTTCTTTGATTTATTAGGAAATATATTTTTATTTACATTTTTTATTGAATTTTTCTATATCGTGTTTTAAAACTTTAGTTTTTCGTCCAACTGCGTGTTTTTCAGACAAAACTATAGAAATCTACGGAGAAATTTTTTCACAGATAAAGCAAAGTAAAAAGTGTAGACTCACAGTTGACAATGCCAACATAATAGTAGACAAAAGTGGTGACTTGGAGATACTTGAACCCAGGCTTCTTGCAGGGATTGTATAGTTTTATGTATGTGTTAGTAGCAACTTTAAATTCATTTTACTCAAAAAAATGAAAAAAATTAAAAATCTGTAAATCTGGTGGACAGCTTAAAAGAAATGCTTTTCAAAAGAGATACGTTCGGTGAAAATTATCTTTCTTTTCAGTTCTTATAAAAAAGTTAAAGCATAATTTAAAAAAAAAAGTACAAAAGCACATTTGCTTCAAAAAGTACCTTTTCTTAAAGAATTTTCTTAAAGAAGTTTTTTTTTATTATTGCTTATTCAAGAATATATTTTATACAAAAAAAATTTTCCTTCACTGGGACATTATTGAGGCGACCTGGCAAAATATTTGCAAATTCTGAACTTCATAATTATGTGCAAATAAGTGAAAAAACAAAAAAGAAAAAAGAAAAATATCATGACGTTATTAGAAAATAATATTGAAAAATGTTGTATTAAACTATTATATATAATCTATATATCGTACATATATGTAAACAAACATAACTTAGACCAACACACACATATTTTTATTTTCATACCAATTATGTTTGTTTTTAAATTTTCTTCGGTGCCCAACACAACCATAACTGTGTTCGTTTTAATATTTCGTTATTTACACGAACATTTTTGTATCACATACTATTTGTTTCAATCACACATAAAGCACACATTTTTGAGTGTTGCTTTATTTGAAGTTCATGTTCTGGTACGTGTACTGAAAAAAAACACAGAACATGTACAATAAACAGGTTCGAGTTCAGTTATATTTTAAGTCGTGTTGTGGCTCGTGTAGTAAGAAAAAGCAGAACATGTACAATAAACAGGTTCGAGTTCAGTTATATTTTAAACACGACTTATATTTATATTTTAAGTCGTGTTGTGGCTCGTGTAGTAAGAAAAAACAGAACATGTACAATAAACAGGTTCGAGTTCAGTTATATTTTAAACACGACTTAAAATATAACTGAACTCGAACCTGTTTATTGTACATGTTCTGTTTTTTCTCACTACACGAGCCACAACACGACTTAAAATATAACTGAACTCGAACCTGTTTATTGTACATGTTCTGTGTTTTTTTTTTCAGTACACGTACCAGAACATGAACTTCAAATAAAGCAACACTCAAAAATGTGTGCTTTATGTGTGATTGAAACAAAAAGTATGTGATACAAAAATGTTCGTGTAAATAACGAAATATTAAAACGAACACAGTCATGGTTGTGTTGGGCACCGTAGAAAATTTAGAAACGCACATAATTGATATGAAAATAAAGATATGTGTTGGCTGCTTTTGAACAGAACATTGTGTGTTTCATGTGTGTATTTTCTGAACCTTGCTATATATACATATAAAAGAGTGGCGTGATTGATTATCATCGTCCAGCCCAAACCCTTCGAACCAGAAACTTGGAATTTGGAGTGTAGGTTCCCATCTCGGCATACAGATCCACTAAAAGGGGATTTTTAAAAATTCGTAAACTAAGGGGGTAAAAGCGGCCAAAAAGGGGGAAATGGTAACAAATGAATCATGGAATATGAAATTTGGTGTGTAGAATATATCCGAGAAACAAACATGATCTCAGTACTAATTTTTTTAGAATCCGGCCATTTAGGGAGAAAAAAACGGCCAAAAAGGGCAAAAATTTTACCTTTCTGCATCTTTTTATCCAGCCCTTGAAATTCGAGTGCAAATTCTAGGAAATTTTATTTTTTCATTAAATAAAGACCCTAAATGTATGCTAATCAATTATAGCCAATTCGCAAATCAACACAAAAAACCAAACTCATTTTTATTACAAATACATTAACAAATTCAATAAACACACATATAGAATTGTATAATTTTATGTATGTGTTAGTAGCAACTTTAAATGCAATTTACTCAAAATAAAGGAAAAAATTTAAAATTCTGTAAATCTGCAAAACGTCTGAAAAGAAATACCTTACAAATAATATACGTTTGGTTAAGATCGGGATAAAACGGTAGAACAAAACTTCGGTCACAAGAAATCGCCTAGCCTATTAATATTATAGATATATCAATTTTTGTATACAGCTCCACCGAATACGTGGTCATCAGTCAAGGATGAAGTTATTGCTAAAACGGTTATGGAAAAACGGCCAAAGAGGGGAAAAACTATACATTTGGTATCTTCTAAACAAACGAACATAAAATAGTTTGTGGATTCCACTAGAGACAAACACATCAAATGAGAAGAAATCTTTTGGAAATTCGAATGTTGAAGGGGGTGGTTAGAGTGTACTTTTTTGTATCTTCTTTACAAAGTAAATTAGGAATATTAAATTTGATATGTAGATTGCACCAGAGAAACAAACATCGGAAAAGAACAAAATTCGTTTGAATTCAGGCCTTTAGGAGGCAAAAACGGCAAAAAAAAAATAGGAAAACTGATACTTTTCAACTGTAAATTTTCCGTTGAAAGTACATTTTCTTACGAAAACAATTAAGAAAATAATAATCGGTCTACACACAGAAAAAAATTTGCCATCCGAATTGGTCTTAAGTGGAACAACTGTATTTTCGATTGTATCAACAGAAATTTTATATCATCTGCAAATTTTCTATTATGATAAAATATTTACTGCTAAGGTAATAGAATTGGAATCATCGTGAAACCGAAAATCGGTTATTATCGTAATCGCAATTCGGTTGGTAATAAATTCGGTAGCCACAATGAATCCATTTTCCGTGTGTAGGGTTTATTTTTGGTCTACGGATTAATGGATGTAATAAACATACACATATCCAATTCGACTGAGATCTATTTGATAATTTGGATCTTATGGCAAGTTAAGTCGATATCATAGCGTTCATTTGAATGGGGACCAGTAGTGCGATTCTGTAAATTTTAACGATCCGACAATCGCAAAATATATCGACAGCTATGGTTTTTGCACTTGTAATGATGTTGTCTATGCACAATAGAGAGTACCAAAATGTATAAACATTTAGAATGATATTTGAGCATACACAATGTCATTCATGTATTGCAAAGTAAAATAAAAAAAAAGTTTTAAAGCAGTTAAAAATTAAAGCAATAAAATATACTGATCCAAATGTGTCACTGGCGTAGAAATAAATGTAAGGGCGTTAAGTTGCATTTATGAAATTGATTTCTGTTTACGCTAATAAACCACCAAACTTGGGGCACTGGGAGTATAATGACAAATTGGACTACAGATTGACAAATGACTAAACATAGCCGCTCACACACACAAGCAAACATGAGAGAATAGTTTGTAAGCTAGTTGTTAGATATTGAAAACAATTTCCGTAAAAAGTGAGAAAAAGAAATTAAGAGAATTATAATAACTAGCAGATTCCAGCGCTCGAAATTCGAGTGCAATTTCTAACAAATTTATTTCTCAACTTAGCCCATTCACAAACCAACACTTTTTTATTTTATTATTATTGTGAATGAAGATAACAAACTCATTAACAAACACATTAACAAATTTAATAAACACAAACATAGCATATGTATAATTATACCCTATACCACTATGTGGTTTGGGTATAATGACTTTGTGCTGCTGTTTGTAACAACCAAAAATATTTGACCTAGACACATCTTTAGTTATACCGATCGAATCAGAATCACTTTCTGAGTTGATTTAACAATGTCCGTCCGTCCGTCCGTCCGTCCGTCTGTGTGTCCATGTAAAGCTTGTAATCAAACTGCAGGTCGCAAATATAAATATATTTTGATGAAATTTGGTATATATGCTTTTATCGACCATGGGATGAACGCTATTGAAATTGGTGAAATGAAATCGACATAAATTGCCATAAGATCCAAATTGTCATATATATGTTACTCAAATTGGGTTTGTATGCGTTCATTACATCCACTAATGAGTAGTCCAAAAATGATCCCTTTGACCCCATATAGAGCTGGTTCCCGATCTTCACTTAAATCTATTAAAAAACAAAAATATTGCACTGATTCTTCTCAAATTTTGTTTGTGTATATTTTTGCAAAATACAAGAGACTTTACCAAACATGATCAGGATCGGTCCATTTTTGGACCTAGTCCCTTTATAGATATAGCATCCGATATGAACTTTTTCATATCTGCAGCCAAAAAAATTAATAAAAATCCCACTCAAATTTGTTTTTTTGTTTTTCAATGTCCAGTTAGTTGGGCCTAAGAGATAGGGTTTCTAAACGCATGGTATAGGGTATCGTATAGTCGGTCTAGACCGACTATAATTTTCTTACTTGTTTTATGAATGTGTTAGTAGCAACTTTAAATGCAATTTACTCAAAATAAGGGACAAAATTTAAAAATCTGGAGAACAGCTAAAAACAAAACCTTTCAAATAATATACGTTTGGTCGAAATCGGTATAAAACGGTAAAACAAAACATCGGTCACAAGAAATCGCATAGCCTATTAATATTATAGATATTTAAAAGTTATATATAAGAAAGAACTTATGAAAAATAAAAATCAAACTAAAATTTGGAGTCAAACCGAAAGCATATAACCTGGCTTTTTATTTTACAATGATCAATCTCATAAGAGGGATTAATAATGATATAATCACAATATACACTAACGATTAAGTGATTCACTAAGTACACTTGGGTGGCCCTTCATTATATGGAGAAAAAAAAAAGTGTTAAACTCTCCGTCGCACCCCCTAGAAATATGTGAATAGCAAAAAAACTAAAAAATACAAAGTTTTGGGCCAATCAAAAAACATTTAGAGGTGGCTCAACGCGATTGAAAATTTCAATTGTGTTTTATATGTGGAAAATATGACTTTCTTTCAGATTTTACGAAAATTTCATTTTATAGATTAATTTTTTCAACATATTGTGATATAATTCGGTATCATTATTAAATTATCTTTCCAAAAAGCTATAAAACTTCAAAATCGAGTAAAAACCCGTCAAGAAATAGCAAATGCCCCAGACCACTTTTATGCCAAAAAACTAGGTCATGAAATTTGATGGCATTTTTTTCAACGTTTTGATAATTCAATTCGGCTTGAGGTCGAAGAAGATTAATAAAGATAATAAGCGAAACTTAATTTTGATTTTTATTTTCCTTTTTTTAATATCCAATATTTCGACTAACGTCGTTAGTCATCATCAGGGATCTGAATCAAAAAATTGTATACATACATTAACACATAAACACATCTTTTCAAAAATATATAAAAAATAAACAAAATATTACATTTAATTCTGTCGTTAAACAAAATAAGAACAATAAAAATACAAAAAACAAAAAATCAATCCTATGCCCTTTGCATATATTTTAACTACTAAACTGCAATTGTTGTTCTTCTGTGTTTGTTTACTATTTGCCTGTAAATTTGTACACATTTCTCCGTATCTTGCTTGTAGTTTAGTCTCTTGTTTTTTGGAACATCAATTATATGCAGCATCTCTAACGTATATCTCCTTGTGTAATTGTTCTCTCCTTATAAAATTTTTACGTCGTCAAAGTTGGGTTTGTGTTGTGTTAAAGCACAATGGGCCGAAAGTGCTGTTTTTTGTTCAACTGGTCTGTTTATTGCCTTTAGGTCAGATTTGTGCGATGCTATTATAGATTTCAGTTTAGTCTTTGTAGTACCAACATATACTTTGTTGCATATGTTGGACTCGTCTCCGTTGCATCCAATTTTGTAGATGACATTTGTTTTTTCATCTTTTTCTAAAATTGTGAAAACTCCATTTTCAAGTTATGAAAAATTTTCTTTAACAAAATTTAAAAAAATTAATCTAGCTCTTTAAGGTCTTGTTAAATGCATGCTAGAGATTAACTGAGTCAATTTTTAGATAAATCCCTATGCCAGAATTATTTTGGCAAGGATTTTATTTTTGCGGATTTCGAGATTTTTGTAAAATATTCTGTAAATGTACTATTTCTAAATACTTTGTATCAAAAACTCATCACTTGTCTACTTTTAAATTTTCACAGTTAATCTTAACAAAACCTTAAATTACCAGATCCATCTTTTAAAGATTTGTTTAAGAAAATTTTTTAAAACTTGAAAAAGAAGTTTTCAAAATTTTATCAAAAAAATTTCCCATTTTCGGTCTCAATGCGCAATACGTTAGTTAGCAACGTGGTAATAACACAATACTTCATATCTGAATCTTTATAAGTATAGAGGCCAAAAAAAATTATGATTTTAATCAATTTCTCAAAGTTGAAAAAAATGCCATCAAATTTCATGACGTAGTTTTTTTTGGCACAAAAGTGGTCTGGGGCATTTGCTATTTCTTGGCGAGGTTTTATTCGATTTAGAAGTTTTATCGCTTTTTGAAAGAATAATTTAGTAGCGATCGCGGCGTATGTAAAAACTTGGCGGAAAATTAAGCCATAGAACGAAATTTTCGTAAAATCTGAAAAAAAGTCATATTTTACCCATATAAACACACCTGAAATCGTGTTGTGGCACGATTCCTTGATTGGCCCAAAACTTTGCATATCTCAGTTTTTTTGCTATTCGCATATTTCCAAGAGTTTGAACACTTTTTTTCCTCCGTATAATGAAGGGCCACCCTAATGTCAAAACATTGGAAATTTTAACGAAATTCAAAATTTACCGTTATTTTTCTTTTTTTTTTATAATTTTGCGCTTAGTAATAAAATTTTATATTTTTTTTACGAAATGGTGTGTTCTATATTGGAAGATAACACATTTGTTACAAAAAATACAATTAAAAAAAAAAATAGATAAACGAAAAATAAATATTTTTTTAGTTATGCCAAAACAGTGGAAACTTTAAAATTTTTTTATAAATATTTATAGATTCCGATGTCTTCTTTCAATTACTATAAAATAATGGCAAGAATAAAGTTTTGTGTAGAGTTAAAAACTAGAATAATAGATGATTTTAGTGTTGGTCGTAGGCAAAAGAATATTTGTGAGAAATGTTTTATGAATAAATCCATAAAATCGTCTGGCTAGCATTAATATAGCTAAAGAACGCATGCACTGTTTACCAATAAATTATACATTTAAATGGCCATAAAACGGCCAAACGCTTTGGGAGTTTTACTAAAATAAATTAATACAATCGTTCGGTATAGGAATCATCCACTCCCCAAGTCCATGACCATGACTTTATTCCAAAATTTTCACAGTTAATCTAACAAAACCTTAAATTACCAGATCCATCTTTTAAAGATTTGTTTAAGAAAATTTTTTAAAACTTGAAAAAGAAGTTTTCAAAATTTTATCAAAAAAATTTCCCATTTTCGGTCTCAATGCGCAATACGTTAGTTAGCAACGTGGTAATAACACAATACTTCATATCTGAATCTTTATAAGTATAGAGGCCAAAAAAAATTATGATTTTAATCAATTTCTCAAAGTTGAAAAAAATGCCATCAAATTTCATGACGTAGTTTTTTTTGGCACAAAAGTGGTCTGGGGCATTTGCTATTTCTTGGCGAGGTTTTATTCGATTTAGAAGTTTTATCGCTTTTTGAAAGAATAATTTAGTAGCGATCGCGGCGTATGTAAAAACTTGGCGGAAAATTAAGCCATAGAACGAAATTTTCGTAAAATCTGAAAAAAAGTCATATTTTACCCATATAAACACACCTGAAATCGTGTTGTGGCACGATTCCTTGATTGGCCCAAAACTTTGCATATCTCAGTTTTTTTGCTATTCGCATATTTCCAAGAGTTTGAACACTTTTTTTCCTCCGTATAATGAAGGGCCACCCTAATGTCAAAACATTGGAAATTTTAACGAAATTCAAAAATTTACCGTTATTTTTTTTTTTTTTTTTTTATAATTTTGCGCTTAGTAATAAAATTTTATACTTTTTTTACGAAATGGTGTGTTCTATATTGGAAGATAACACATTTGTTACAAAAAATACAATTAAAAAAAAAAAATAGATAAACGAAAAATAAATATTTTTTTAGTTATGCCAAAACAGTGGAAACTTTAAAATTTTTTTATAAATATTTATAGATTCCGATGTCTTCTTTCAGCTACTATAAAATAATGGCAAGAATAAAGTTTTGTGTAGAGTTAAAAACTAGAATAATAGATGATTTTAGTGTTGGTCGTAGGCAAAAGAATATTTGTGAGAAATGTTTTATGAATAAATCCATAAAATCGTCTGGCTAGCATTAATATAGCTAAAGAACGCATGCACTGTTTACCAATAAATTATACATTTAAATGGCCATAAAACGGCCAAACGCTTTGGGAGTTTTACTAAAATAAATTAATACAATCGTTCGGTATAGGAATCATCCACTCCCCAAGTCCATGACCATGACTTTATTCCAAAGTGTTATTGTGTAGTAAAAGTTTCCATTGTTTTGTCAATAGGACAAAATTAATACTTTTAAGTTTTGTTGATTTTTTCTGAAGTTATGTTAATATTTCTTCTTTGTTAAATAAATTTAACATATAAATGTTTAAATTAATAAAAGAGTCCAAGTCGTCAAAAATATATTTTGTTAAAAGTTTCCATCGTATTGTCACTCACAGTATATTTCTTATTATTTTTAAATATTATTATGGCTTAAATAATTAATATTGTAACGTCCATATTATTTAAATGTTTAATTGGTTATGTACTTTGTCTTTTATTATCTTATTATTGATTTGACAATTAATGAATTTCAATATATTTATGTTTGGTTACGGATTATCCTCTCAATTATTTATTAATTTTGTAATTATACACAAATGGTTTAATTAATTTACATTTGCAATAAATTATAAGTTTCAATCATTTAAGATTTAAACATTAACAGTACTTGAAAAGGCAACTGCGTTTGTCATGCTATGTTTAAACTCAATTCATATTAATAGTACTTGCAAAGGCAACTGCGTCTGTCATTCCTTTCATTAAAGACACTTTTATGAGAGAGAGAGAGTAAATCTTTGTATTGTCATTTTGCTTTAATCGTTTGTACTTTCATGTTAAGATTTCATTCGATGTTAAACTGCGTAACAATAAAGTTCTAAAATAAAACTAACACGCATTGTTGCTCAATAGAACTTCTGTTGTTTCATTTATTGTTTTTGCAAATATAATATTATTTACTTTAAACGCAAGTGGACATTTATGGCCCTTGTGGTTAAGTAATATAATATTTTGGAAAAGGGAACTCTCAGCCGGGTAATATTCCCCTACAATATAATAATTACACTCACAACGTTTCTAGGTTATGGGAGTATCCCTCACTCTATTTTTAAAGACAGAAATTCTTTCTATACTTCTTATATCTTAAGGAAGATTATTAAATTCAAAATCCTTTCCTAAAAAAAGTATCTTTTGTTACAAAAGTACTTTTTCTTATAAAAGTATCTTCTCTTAAAAAAAAAATAAAAAAAAAATAACTTTTCTTAAAGAAATACCGCTTCTTAAAAATGCACGTTTGAAAAAAATTGTCCTTTCTTATAAAAAAATCATTTTCTTAAAATAGTACCTCTTCTTCAAAAGTACCTTTACATAAAAAGTGCATTTTCTTAAAAAAGTGCATTTTCTTAAAAAAATACTTTTTCTTATAAAAGTAGCTTTTAAAAAGAAGTACATTTTCTTAAAAAAATATTTTCTTTTTTAAAGCACATTTTCATGGAATAGGATATTTATTTTAATTAGAATCTTTTATTATAGTCAGTCAAGACAGACTATACGATACCCTACACCATCGGTTTTGAGAGATCCAAAAGGTTTAACTTTGCTAAGGCAATAACTGATAATAGGAAAAAAGCATAAAAGTGTTGTTATTTGTTTGTGGCGTGCAGATATGAAAAAGTTAATATCTAATATTATTTCTATATAAGGAATAGAACAAAAAATGTACCGATAATGACCATATTTAGTGACATCAATTATTTTTCTGAGAAACATATAAAGGGTGCTTTTTTATCTATTATCTTTTTGGCAACACTGGTTTAAACAGCTGACGCACGTTTCGTGTTTTGTTTCATTGTCAAACATCTTCAGTTTGGTCTATAATTTAACCATGAATCGTCTTACAAACGAACAACGCTTGCAAGTTATTGAATTTTATTATCAAAATGCGTGCTCTGTTAAGACAGTCCATCGCGCGCTTCTTCCATTTTATGTCAGTTTAATCGACCCACTGAAGCGACTATTCGGGCTATTGTGACTAAATTTCGCACCAAATTTACATTGTTGGACATTAAACCACCAACACGCTTACGTAGAGTGCGAACTGAGGAAAATATCGCAGCTGTATCGGCCAGTGTTAATGATGACCATCAATCATCGATTCGTCGCCGTTCGCAGCAATTGGGCCTCTGTTACTCAACAACGTGGGAAATTTTGCGGAAGGATTTAGGCGTGAGGCCTTTCAAAATACAGCTGGTGCACGAATTGAAGCCGAACGACCTACCGCAATGTAGAATTTTTGGTGAATGGGCTCTTGGAAAGTTGGCCGAAGATCCACTTTTTTACCGAAAAATTGTGTTCAGCGACGAAGCTCATTTTTGGCTCAATGGGTACGTAAATAAGCAGAATTGTCGATTTTGAGTGAATATCAGCCAGAAGCATTGGAAGAGCTACCAATGCATCCAGAAAAAGTCACAGTTTGGTGCGGTTTATGGGCTGGTGGCATCATTGGACCGTACTTCTTCAAAAATGATGCGAATCGTAACGTAACTGTGAATGGTGAGCGCTACCGAGAGATGATATCCAACTTTTTTTTGCCCAAAATGCAACAGCTTGACTTGCATGACATGTGGATTCAACAAGACGGTGCCACATGCCACACAGCACGCGCAACAATGGACTTATTGAGAGGCGAGTTTGGTGAACATTTTATTTCACGTTCGGGACCGGTCAATTGGCCGCCTAGATCGTGCGATTTAACGCCTTTAGACTACTTTTTGTGGGGCTATGTTAAAGCTCATGTCTATACAGACAATCCCGCTTCAATTGACGCATTCGAAGACAACATTGAAGCATTTATTCGTGAGATACCGGCCGAAATGTTGGAAAGAGTATGCCAAAATTGGACTAAGCGGAAATAATGAAATAATCTTCAAACATTAAATTATATGGACCATACTATCGATTCAAATAAAGATTTCATGCATTTTTCTGAATTTTTCGTGTTTTTTTTGGAAAACTTTCCTATAGCTCTTAAAAAATCACCCTCTACAAACCAAATTTGAAAAAAATCTATTCAATAATTTTGTTTTTTGGTAAATTTAAGTGAAGATCGGGAATAAGCTTTATATGGGGAATATGACAAAAATCGTTCCACAGTGCTTATTTTTTGAGTACTGATCACCGGGTATAATACACACTGGGGTGGCCCTTAATAAAAAAAGTGTTCAAAATCTTTGTCGCACTCCCTAGAAATATGCGAATAGCAAAACGATTGGACGCAACGCGATTGGAAATTTCAAGTGTGTTTATATGGGGAAAATATGACTTTTTTTTTTCAGATTTTACAAAAATTTCGTTCTATAGTTTAATTTTTCGGACAAATTGTTATATAATTCGGAATCAGTATTAAATTATCTTTCCGAAAAGCTATAAGCCTTGAAAATCGAACAAAACTCGCCAAGAAATAGCAAATACCCCAGACCTTTTTGTGCCAAAAAAAAACTAGGTCATGATATTTGATGGCAATTTTTTCAACATTAAAAAATTAATTAGAGTCAACATTTTGCTTTAGTCTCTATACCTGTAAGTACTCAGATATGAATTATGGTTTTATTACCACCTTGTTAACCTATTAAGCATTGAGATCGAAAATGGAAATTTTTTTTGATAAAATTTTGAAAACTCCTTTTTCAAGTTTTGAAAACATTTTCTTAAACAAAATTTAGAAAAATTGATCTAGCTCTTTAAGGTGTTATTAAATGCATGATACAGATCAACTGTGTGAATTTTCAGGTAAATCCCTATGCCTGAATTTTTTTGACAAGGATTTTGTTTTTGCGGATTTCGAGAAAAATGGGATTTGTGTAAAATATTCTGTAAATGTACTCTTTCTAAATACTTTGCATCAAAAATTCATCACTTTTCTACTTTTAAATATTATATTTTATCTTAATAGCCTAGGGTTTCGGAAAAAAATAATATGACTCCATTAACCCTTTTGGAATTGGGGTCACATATGACCCCAAGCTAATAAAAGACAATTTATTCAAAAAATTCAAATATTTTGCAGGTGCTGTTGATTTTTTAGATGCGATGCTTAAAATATAATAACCAAATGTATAGCACTTCCGTTCCTAAAATTTGGGATAAATCCGAGAACGTTAACCCATTATTTGCCACAGCCAAAATGGGTCTGGGGCATTTGCAATTTCTTGACAAGTTTTCATTCGATTTTGAAGTTTTGGTGCTTTTTGGAAAGATAATTTAATACTGATCCCGAATTATATAACAATTTGTTGGAAAAGTTAAACTATAGAACGAAATTCTGGTAAAATCTGAAAAAAGCCTTATTATTATTATTATTAATTTTTTATTAATGAAAATCCTAATGTAACAAGATTTAAAATCTTATAAAACAACATTAGTCAAAACAAATTAATTTTCAATAAGAAGAATGTATGTAAGTTTAATTTATAATTAAAATTAGAAGAATAATATAAAATAAAATATAATATAAAATATATAAAAAATAAAATTAAAATGTAAAAATAAAGTGTAAAAATATCCTGTACAGCAGGTAAAAATTATATAGAAATTAAAATTAAATTAACTAAAGAAATTAAAATGAAGTATTAAAAATCAATTGAGAAAAAGTTTAAAAAGTTCTTTCTTAAATGATGTTGTATTTGATATTTTGTGAAGTTGATTATTTAAAGTATGTAACGAGTTCCAAAGACGTATGCCATTTACAAAAAAGTGTCTTTCGGATATTAGTCTATTGTACAATATTGGTACAAGACAGTTATTACGGTTAGATCTTGTAAATAGTAATCGCTCGAAAAGGTAAACGGGTTCTTTAGTGAAAATAATTTTATGAACCATAAGTAAAGTTCTAAATTTAAGATAGTCTTCAAATGTAATGCCATAAATTTTATTTAGAAAATCGGAGATATTATCATATTTGCATAAACCGTAAACATATCTAACTACACTTTTAAAGACGCGTGTAAGTTTAGCCATGTCTGCACTATCACAACCTGACAACAATTCACAACCATATAAAAGCGTAGGTAAGATAAACGATTTTGCAAGAACAAATCTAATTTTCTGCGGTGTGAAGTACTGAGAAGACCAAAGACTACGGAGAATACTATAAACTTTTCCAGAAGCTTTGTTAATTTGATCATTCTACGTTAGGGTATTATTAAAAATCAATCCAAGGTATTTAGCATTCGCAACGTAGGCGATATCCACTCCATTAATACTAACTTTCGGAAGACAAGCGGTATCATATATCTTTTTAAAAATAACAAGGCACTGAGATTTTTTCGGATTTAGCGTAAGACAATTCAACCTAGCCCATTCAAATACGTGGTTCAGTTCAGTATTCAGGTTCTGAACACAATTTTCCACATCTCGTACGTTACATGATGTGTATAACTCAACGTCGTCAGCGTACATGTGCATTTGGCATGAATTAATTACGCGTGGTAGATCATTTATGTAAATAGAAAACAAAAGAGGGCCAAGTATAGACCCCTGCGGAACACCCCTACTTAAAGACGCAGAGGTAGACGACTTGTCTTTAGAGACAACTACTTGCTCTCTATTGCGAAGGAAAGAGCTAATCAATTTAGAGGAGGTTTCAGAATAACCAAAAATATGTTTAAGCTTTTTAACAAGAATATCATGGTCCACTGAGTCAAAAGCTTTAGAATGGTCCAATAAAGTCAAAAAAGCAATATTACCACTGTCAACGATATAACGAAGTTCTTCCGATACATCAATTAAAGTAGTGATACACCCTCTATTCCTGCGAAAACCAGATTGCTTAGATGATAAAAGATTATTATTGGATATATGTTCATTCATTTGTTTGCTCATAATTTTTTCGAAAACTTTCGAAAGAAAAGGAAGTACGGAAATTGGCCTGTATTTTTTATTAGATTTCAGCAAGGGAATTACTTTTGCCCATTTCCACAAATCAGGGAAAATAGATTTTGTAAAAATAGTGTTAAAAATATGAGTGATATAGGGTAAAACCTGTGGTAAAATAGCTTTAATAAATATTGGATTCATACCGTCTAGACCAATTGATTTTGACTTTATGGAAAGAAAAGCTTCCAGAACATCCTCCTGGTTAACGCAGGAAAAACTAAATAAAGAATCCAGATTGCAATCTGGTAGATTTGCATAAGAGTCAGAACGAAGAGGAGTTGAGTCATTTGAAGTAAATTGTCTATTCAATTCATTTAGTTTAAAAGTGGAAAGATTTACCGATTCACTTTCATCTTTATAACCAATTTTCTTTATCTCTTTCCACATATTTTTAGTATCCATAGCCTCTGAAAATACACGACTATAGTAGCGTTGCATAGCTAACTTTACTTCCCTAGTAACAGATCTACGTAGTGATTTAAAAATTTCATTTGACTGTATAGTTTTATATCTTTTCCACTTATCGTAAGCAGAATTTCTTTTAACTATTAAATCACAAATATTTTGATTAAACCAAGCCTTAGTAGAAGATTTAACAGTTTTCTTTCTAACCGGTACGCATTTGTCGTATAGGTATGTGGTAGCTTCATAAAAAAAGGATATCTGTTGGTTTAAATCAGGATTACTGTAGATACTGGTCCAATTGATTATATTAATTTCATTTAAAAGAGCATCATAGTTAATATTCTTGTAACCACGGAAAGTAATATGCTGTGGTTTTTCATGTTTAAAATAAGGAAGGTTAAAGGTCATATAAATGACGTCATGTTTTGAGAAGTTAGGAGAAGAAAACTGGTCATGCAAAATAACTTTTCTAATATCTGAGACAAAGAACACGTCATTAAGGGTACTACTCATTGAAGTGAAGTGAGTGGGGATAGTAGTGTTTACAGCTGTAAGCCCAATCGGTTGGAAAAGTGAAATTAGATCAGAATCAATGAGCAAATTTCCATTTAGGTCTCCAGAAAGAATAATATCACTATAAGATAAACAATTTTCATCTAACATATTAACAACCGGAGAAATATCTAGTGAATCATTAGGCCTATATAAAACACCTATGAGACATTTGCTTACGTCACAAGGAAGTTCAATAAATACAAAATCATATTCTTCATCGATAGGTTTGCAAACAAATCGAGAACGTAATTGTTTCTTGACATACATTGCAACGCCTCCAGCACGTTAACCAGTATTCCTATCAGCTCGAAATAAATCATAGCCGTCTATTTTGACCTGAAAGTTTTTTATCTTATTTGGATTGAACCATGTTTCAGATATACAAATTACATCAATTCCTGAGTTTACAAAAATGTATCGAAATTCATCAAATTTACAAAAAAGACTTTGAGCATTTAAGTGACAAATTTTTAAACCTTCCTTTTGTTTACCAATTATACGAATCATAGAATGAGTGTTGTATTTGGAACTCGACCGAATATTAGAAGAAGTCATAATAAAGTATTAAGCAAATATCAACATCAAATAAGAAATACTCAAAAAATTTAAAATAAAAAGGCATAATAAAAAGGAGAGATATAAAAAAAATACAAAAATAAAAATAGGTTATGGAAATAATTACGACAGTTTTAAATTTTAAAATATTACTGGCGAAACCCTTCTACTACAGAAACTGGAAAGTCGTCACGTGTGTTTTACGATATTTCAATATTTTCCTGAAAATGCACATTCTCCACACAAAACGCACTATCGGACTTAGAGCGTTTGGCATAAAACGGCCACGGCGAGTGTAAACTGATGAGAGTAGTTTTTTCCGGTTTAACTTAATTGCTTCCTTAAGAAGATTGTGGTTAAATCTGGTTAGATCTTCATTTATATAGAATGGTTCATTAGAATCAAAACCAGCATGACAAAGGCGCAGAAGGTCTTCAGAGTTACGACGAAAAACAGCAGCTTGCTTCAAAATATAATTTTTCTCCTGAGCTGATGACAATTTTATGGCAATAGCAGGATCAATAACGTTATCATTTTTACTATTGTTTTGAGAGTTTTGAAGACGAGTTATTTTAATTATATTTGGAACAGTTGCATTAATGGTCTCACAAATATTCATAAATGTAGTCTGTAAGTTTTTCGTATCTCATTAGCGACTTTAGTATTTTCTTGCTTGTCCAAAGATCGCTTTAAGGTATCAATTTCATTTTTAAGGTCAACAATTTGTGGAATAATTTGTTCTAGCTTGCTGACCCTGTCGGAGACAGAATATATTTTTTCCTCAATGTTGACAATTATAGTTAATGTACGCTCCTCAGACTCCTTTATTTTAAATGCAATGTTATTAGATATGTCAATTGACATTCTGGAAAAACGTTCTTCCATTAATAGCATAAGTTGGGAATAGAAACTAAATACCGAGTCGATAGAATATTATTCTGGGCTTTTTTTTTAATTATTAGTTGTAGGAAATTGATGGCAACTCTTTATAAGTTTTTTTGAGTTGTTATGATTTAAATTATTTAACCTTATTTTCCCCACATAAACACACTTGAAATTTTCAATCGCTTTGAGCACCCTCTAAGTGTTTTTTTGATTGGCCCAAAACTTTGTATTTCTCAGTTTTCTTGCTGTTCGCATATTTCTAGGGGGTGCGACCGAGAGTTTGAACACTTTATTTTCTCCATACTATGAAGGGCCACCCTAATACACACATGTACATCAAATTTTATCAATACATATATGATAATCTGCATCTTACGATTGTTTTAGTCGTTCTGATAATCTATATGGGGATGGGTCTGAACAACCACCGGTTTTCTTCGATTTCAATAACATTGGTCTTATGGCCGATGAAACTTATATAGACAACGACTGACAGACAGACAGATCGACGGGTAGAGATCGTTAAATCGACTCAGAGGGCGATTCTGAGTGAATTGGTATAATAAAATGTGGGCCTATCTCATATATTTTTGGTAGTTACAAACATAAGCACAAACTTACTACACCCTGACCATGTAGTGGTATAGGTATACATTTTGTTCCACAAATGTTTTTTTTCCTTAAGAAACCACATCTTGTTAAAAAAGTAGTTCTTCTTAAAAAAACATAAATTTTCTTAAGGAACCGTTGTTATCAATTTTGGCCGGGCTGCTAGGGCGCCTTGGAACTAATTGGTACAATATATTTCTACAATACTTATATTCTAAATTTTATAAGTGTATTTTCTAAGGAAATACAAAAAAGTTATCAACAGCCGCTACTGGTTCTAGAATACAAATGTAATAGAATTGTGTGCATGTATTTCATCTTTCGCGTCTGCCATTACTAATGTTGCTGACATTTCATATTCAAATACGAAATTCATTTGATTTTTTTTTCTCTAACTCCTCCATATTCACTCAAATATACTACATAGATTTGTTAGAAAAAAAAAATGTTTGTTTTTCTTCAGCTTTAGTATTGAAGAGCCAGCCTTGTCGCCATTTGCCGCACATAAATTTTCTTTGCATTTGAACATAAATCAATGTTTGGCTCCTGTCAACATTTGCAACATCTTCTAGTAAATCGTTTGTAAGATATGAATGTTCATTCATTGGCATGAGAGAATTGTTACTTTGGTGTATAGGAAGAGGAAGAAAGATTTTCATTTCATTTGATATTTGTAATACATTTAGTCTTTTCATGTTTTGTATTAGTGTCTTAAGTATTTGCGTGTGTAATACGTATATGGCAGAAAAGTATTTAAGGGCTTTAGGGATCAATTACTTACAAATTGGAACAGGTAACAATCAACTGACTTAATTATATAATTTCCCACTTTATAAGTGTTACAGATTTATTGCTAACGCCTGATAATAATATTGCGTTAAAAGTGGAGCTTAATATAAGGTATGAACATATTGTTAATTTATGAACGAAGAGTATTTTACTTTTAAGTATAAGTATTACTGAAATGTAATATTTTGGATTCAAGTTAATTTTCTTATGTGTATGTAAGTTAGAAAATTATGTTATCAGTTATTGAACATTACCAAATCATTTGAAACTAATTTAATTTACAAAAAAATGTAATATCATTAATTACAAATTTTATTTAGGAGAATTTAATTTTATATTTTATGAAAAATTCACCCTAAAAACTTAAGCACACATTCGTTAAGGCATTCATGCACGAATTCATTAAGTTGAAAATAAGAATGATTTTTTTTTTGTAATATATTCGGTTGTCTTGACAACTTATATTTTTTTAAATTTATTAATATGCTGGCATCAAAAGACATTCGAGTTCCCAACTTAAGTGCAAGCCTCAATGAGTTCATGCATTTTTAATACATTTGCTAAAAAATTACATTATTATCATTATTACGTAGAAAAATAAAACTCCAACTCAGACAATATTAGACATAAAAACATCGTGGATAAAACTTAAAACAAATATTGAAACAATGCATAAGTATCAGCTGAGTACATTTCAGCAATAGAAATTTAGAACTTAAACAATATTTTTCAACAAAAAACCTCAAAAATTTTAACAATCTCTGTTGAAGCTTGAGAAAATTTCTCCCCGTTACTCTAAAACTGTAACAACAATTTCAAAAGTACAGGTAACTTTTTTTGTCTGTTTATATTTTACATTGTTTTACTTACGACTTCAACTACAATAATGTGAACACAAATATTAACTATTTTTTTTTTTTTGGTAGAAAGTTTAAATATAATATAAAGATTGATAACGAAATAGTTTTTATTGATATTTAACATTATGGAAATTGGGCATTTCTGTTTGTTAGTACGCTGCTGGTTTATAGGATGCTACACCTCTGGATCGATCTTCTTGAAATTTTCACAGCAGCTAACGGAAGGAACAAGTGATGCCAACTTCCATATAAAGAAACATTTTAATATCTCATATCTGTAGTATTACACTGTGGAACAAATTCAGGTTAGCAAAAGTTAGGTCGATTCTGAGAGTGAGTGGTGAAAATAGGGGCTAGATTAGAAAACCCGTATCGGGGCGTTTGTTTATGTTAGTTATAATTTTTTTTTTGATTGAACTTCGAACTTTGAAGTCAAATGCCGATTTTCAGCATATTGTTTATATGGTTTTTTGGCTATAACTCGTCGACTAATTGATATTTTTCAATCTCTAAAAGCCAAATTATTGCTAGAGACCTGTGCAACAATTAAAATTTTTTTAGAAAATTGATTTAGAAAATTTTTGTGGTGCTTATGAAGCAAAATGTTGGAAAAATTATTTTTTTTTTCATACTTTTTGAAAATATTTTTCACAAAACTAAGTCTTTTTTGCTTTCTGTTTGATCTATAATATGCTTCTCAGTTTCTTCAATAAATTTCATTTGAATAATAAATGGTAAAAAAAAATTTTTTGTTGTCAACCACCGTACGGGTAGCGATTCTTTTTTATTTCGTACAAGCGAACTAATTTCAAAAATGAAATCTGAATTCCAGTTTCTAGAATTGATATTTTTTTAAATTTGAATGGAAAATGTAACAGGTGCAATTTTGTCTTTATGTGAATAGTAATGCTTTAGTAATAATAAACAATGTTTAAAAATTAAATGTAATCGCAATTAGATATTTTGTAGGTAAAGAAGAATAATAATATTATATAGCTAAGTAGAACTGTTTTGAAAGTAAAAAACTCATTGATTCTTCTTTGCTGAGCCCTGTATATACTTTTAACATTGTTGTGTTGGATACCTTATTGAAATTTTTGACATTCATGTTAAAATAGAAATAATTATTGCAAAGCTAATTACAACAAGAATAATGGTGCCATCTACTGTGGCATAGTCACACTGAGCAAAATGAAGTGACACTCTGTTTGTTAATGCAAAAGAAATGTATTTTCCCTAAAACAAAATATTGCAGAATTTTATATAAATAAAATAATATTCCGATTTATTTCTAACATGCGGTTATTATGGATATACATATATAGAATATATGTATATTATTTGTAATATTTAATATGTGTATGTATGTATTTATATGTAAATATTACACACAAAAAATACAATATCAAAAGTTATTGTTGTGTTTTTCTTTAGATAAATTAATACATATTTTTTTTTTTTTTGTAAATTTGCATTTTTTTTTATTAACAACTAGGTAGTTTAGCATTATTTGTTTTAGATGTAGTTGAATTTTTACTCCCTTTATATTAACTCGTAGTGTCTGCTTGTCTGCTTGTCTGCTTGTCGACAAAGTTTTGGATCGATTTTTATCCCCTTTCCCGTGACCCAGTCGAACTGAAACTTTGCCGGCAGGTTCGTGGCGGTGACAAATATGATTTAACAAATTTTTTTAGTGATGTCAAAACAATGTAAACATTTAGAATAACAATACAGAAACATATATTTATCAATTTTTTAATTCTTCAGTGATTTCTCGGGACCTATAGAAAATTAAAAGTAGTGAAAAATATTTTTACGTAACAGAAAATGAGCATATAGGTACACATTTTTGTTTGCTCGTTGTTTTTCTTTTATTTTGCACATGTGAAGAAGCCATTCGTTAATGAGAGTATAAAATTAACCAAGATGGTTATGCTCTTACTCTCTTTATACAAACAAAATTATTATTGTATGTGTTTACATTTACGCTGATGGCATTAAGTAATTGCTTTTAATTGGAAAAAGAAAATAACTAATATTTTTGTGAATTATCTTATGAATTTTAAGCATCATTGTGAAAAATCTAGCCATGACAATCTTGGTTAAAATATTACGTAGAACACGGGTGGAGGGCATCAAAGATTGGGCACAGCCGAATTGCACACTTCTACTTTGTTTCATCTTTATTTTAGAAGATCTTTGGAATTTCAAAAATTAAAAAATAAATATTGTTTTTACATCTAACTTTGATAACTTTTTATATAAGGGAATTGGCATAGCATCGGTAGATCGATAGACTCAGATTTATTTTAATATAGAACTTAACTATTTCGAAGCCACTCTTTGCGAATAAGTATATATATAAATATATATATAACTCAATTTGTAACAAAATACATATCTTCCATTACAGTCGAAAATATATAAATAAAGATAAAAATTTTAAAATAAATAAAAATAGTTGGTTTTCGTTGCTCATACTAAATATTATTCTTATATATAAAAATATATATTTTTATTAGATTATTTGCGTTATTGTAAAGTTTTGCTGCAAGTACTACTTCTAGAAAAATAACCAAATTTTTTTTATAGAGTTACTGGTTTTGCTTTAAGAAAAGTGGCGGTGAATTTTGTTTGTATTTATGTACGAGTTCCTTTATTATAGTAAATAAAGTTAAGATGCTATGACCGCACGTACGTAGATGGAATGTTGTCTTGTATTTAATTTAAGTTTTCTGTTTTAGTTACTTTTTTTATTTCTTTTGAGCTGATTTATCAAAAATGTAGCCAAAATATCTATCTTTTTATTTTTTGGTTTTTATTTAAACATCCGTTCTTTTTTGTCTGGATAATAATGGAAATATTATTTATACAAAGTTTAGGTTTTTATGGAAGTGGTTTTTAGTTTATTGAAAAATATCATTTCGTTACATTGAAAAATATCGTCTTTTATATATGAAATATGTTTAATAGATTTCAAGGAAATCGCTTATTATTTGTTATGATTTCACAAATTCAACACAAATTTATGAAAGACTTTAAGTGTGATGACTGAAATGCCCATCACTTAATTTATTTATTTATTGAGGATAAATACAATATAACAAGAATATGTCTTATATTACACTACTGGTTAGATTAAGGCAAACATAAAGTAAAATTAATACAATTTTAAATCTTTAAAACAATAAGTAATTTTAGCTTAACAATTATTTAAATATGTATAAGTAAAACAAGTATAATAGTTATTATAAAATATTTTTAATTAAGCTAAGTTGCTATATATAGCTGCCTTGATGTGCCTCGCATTGCAAATAGTTTGAATGTTGGGGGGTAGTTGGTTCCAAAGGCGAATAGAATTCAGGAAGAAATGGCGTTCAGATATTTGTTTTTATATCACACAGTGTTAATTTTTTTTAACTCGGATTGACCCCAAAAAAGTTGTTCTGTTGTAGGGGTATTCACGTTGACCTGCATAAATTATTTTATGTAAATACAATAATGTTCGGCATTTTAGTAAGTTTTCAAATGATATATTATAGATTTGTTGCGAGTATTGTTAGATGCTGCTGTGTGTATGTATATGTATCTGGCAGTGATATATCACTTCTATATAAAATTATAGTGTAAAAGGCAGGATCACCATATAGTGTAGGTGGGACGCCAGCTAGGATCACCAAATAATATAAAAATCGCTGGACCTTTATATAATGTATGCCTTGTAGCAATCTACGTACATAGTGGCATTTAAATTTAATATAGTGTATGTATGGGGGCAGGATCGCCATATAGTGTATGAGGGGGCAGGATCGCCATGTAGTGTTAGCTTGGCAGGATCGCCATATAGTGTAAGAGGGTGTACAAAAGGATACTAAGATTGGGTGAGAACCGGACCAATCTCAGGAGGAATTTTGTCAAGTGCTTTCCTCAAAGCAGTTCCCGCGTGCACGCTAGATGCACTTTTTTTATACAGCACGTAGGCAGATTATGCCAATGTTTGAACCCTTTGGCAGAATATGCCAGTAAAAAGAGAAAATCTCTGTTTGGTTTTAATTATAACCCTTTCAAATCAGAATTATAATTGATTATTTATTTTAAAATGCTGGTCTTTTATATCATTATAATTTAATATATTTTTACTTAATTTAAATAATAGTCTTCTCTTTTCTTTACATTCGCATATTACAAATTCATTGATTTTTGAACGTTGGACTCAATAGCCAATCAGAAAACGTTCAATAATCAATTTATATTTTTCCCCTCAAAATTTGAGTGACATTCCTATTTGTCATGGGTTATTGACACAATTTGAATTTCCACAAATTTGTCATTCTGCATTCCAGTGATATTTAATTACACAATAATTTATTGTTTTGTAATTCAACCCTTTAACCAAGGTTAGTGTACTTTGTGGTATGTGTTGAATGAAAAGAAAAGATATGCAAAAAAAAATAAATAAATGTAAACAAATAATTACAAATAAATATGTGCATGTGCATATAGTAAACAAAAATAACCAAAAAAAATATAAACAAATAAAGATGAATAAATGAAATAAATAAAGATAAATGAAGATGTGTGTAACATCATCACACCCCTACCCTTAAGATGAAATTTATGGGTTTTAGAAAATTCATGAATTTCATTACTTAAAATAAAAATATTATTTTTGTTTCTCTTAAACTTAGTGGTTATTCTAATTTCGTTTTTGTGATATAATATTATATAAAAAAAATGTAATAAGTAATTTCTATATCTATATATTAACAATATAAATAAGTAAGTTTACTATGTGCTCTTATGTGTAGTAATTAACAATCTATACAATTTTACTTTTTCATTTACGTTTATATAATTTTAAAGTATTATTATGATATAATTTTATGTTTCCTTTTACATCTAAGATTGAATTTTAATTTTATATATATTAAATTTCTCCTTTAGATTTCATATTAATTACATCAATCGAAACATGTATAACTTCATGTGGTCAATGACATGGCAATTTTCATCTTTTATTTTAAAAATAATTATTTTCTTTTCGAAATTACGATAAATTTTTTGTCATCTATTCTATGTCGCGTGGTGTGTCCTTTTGATTCTTTAAAATTTTCGAGGATTTTCCCTCATTAGTTTCTCATATTCTATCTTATCTTTCGGGGTTCGTTACATAACATATACTCACATACTTTTCGTCACTTTTCCATTATAGTGCGAATTTATTATTTCATTTATATTTTCTAGATCATAGCTATCATTATATCTTTCATTGCGACCTTTGTCTACAATGATTATCAAATCATTTATTTCCTATATATATTAGATGTCAGTTTCTTCACGTCGAAATCTGGATTTCGCAGAATTATCACTGTATCTTATTATATCAGGCACGTAGTTTCTCCATTATCGAATCTAGTTTCGATGGATTATCACCACGTCATAAACGCGCAAATTTATTGATTCATTTTATACCCCTATTATATATTCTTTATATCATTTCCTTTCAATTATTTCCTGATGTACACACACCGATCTTGGAGTGAACATTTCCAATAGGCGCTGCCATCTCTATCGTCTGTCCTAGTTCGTCAGTCATCACCAGCGATTTTATTATCTCTTTTATTATGTTTATCTTCTTTTATAAATTTCCTGTTTTATTTTCATTGTCTTTATTTTCTTTTATAAAAAGTCTTTCCTTTATTTTCACCATTGTCATTGCCAAAAAAAAATGTTGTTAACAATATTTCATATAAATAAATTTTCTTAATTGGTTTAACATATTATATTCAATTTTCATTTAATTCTATTATGATTTTGATATTAATTCCATAATAATGTTTTGTATTGTCCATTTTTTAAAATATTTGTATTTTATTTTCTACAATTTTCTCTTTGTCTAATTGTGCTATTACTTTAATATAACAATTTTGTTGTGATAACTTTACATTATTATTTTAGTTAAAAAAAAATTTTTTGTTGTTTTTTTTTTTTTACTTGATTAATTTTTTTTTTTTTTTTTTTTAGTTTTGCAATTTCCTATGTCTCCAATTTTCCGATTTCTCAATCATTAACTTAGTTTCTATATCCCTCGTCGTGGGATTTCTAACGTCTTCGATGGTTGGAGCTCTTTTCATCCCTATAAACTTCCACCATCCTATTAACCATTTTAACTTCTCTTCTTCGGTTAGATTATCGTCATCATATAACAATTTTTGCTGCTCCTTCCGTTCATCCATTTCTATGCTGATTCTAACTCTGTTCTTTGTAGGCATCTATGTAGTGGTGTAGGTGTTTACAGGATCGGTGTTTGCAGGATCGGTGTTTGCAGGATCGCCATATAGTGTAAAAAGGTGTACAAAAGGATACTAAGATTGGGTGAGAACCGGACCAATCTCAGGAGGAATTTTGTCAAGTGCTTGTAACATCATCACAAAATATAGTTTGTGGATTCCACAAAAGATAGAAACATCAAATCAGACGGAAGCTTTTGAAAAATCGGATGTTAAAGGGGGGGTTGAAAAACGGAAGTGTAAACGGGTACCTTTTTGTATCCTATTTACAAAGCAATTTGGGAATATGAAATTTGATATATAGATTCCACCAGAGACACATACATCGGAGAAGAATAAACTTTGATTTAATTCGATCCCTAGGGGGGGTAAAAACGGCCAAAAAATGCGAAAACTGGTAAATTTTCCTTTGAAAGTAAATTTTATTAAGAAAACAAAAAAGAAAATGATAGTTGTTCTAGACCGATACCCTATACCATGCGTTTAGAGAATTGGTCTTAGGTCCAACTAATTGGGTTTAAAAAAAATCATAAATCAAATCTACGTCAAAAATTGGACCAATCCTGAACATTTATGGTAAAGTCACTTATATTTTGCAACAACATATACAAACCGAGAAAAAAAAGCTGTGTAATATTTTTGTTTTAGATAGGTTTAAGTGAAATGTCCTATAGGGTTTATTTTTGGTCTACGGGTTAATGGATGTAATAAACATACACAAACCCAATTCGACTGAGATCTATTTGGTAATTTGGATCTTATGGCAAGTTAAATCGATATAGCGGTCATTTGAATGGGGATAAGGTCTAAACATGCACCCATTTTCACCAATTTCAATAATAATTTTCGAACCTATAATGTATAAAAAAATGTATAAATAGAGTAGGTCGCAATACATTGGAAATTTTTACAAAATTCACAATTTGCCAATTTTGTTTTTTAATAATTATGTATTTCTTGTATTTTTTTTTTATCATTGTTAAGTAAATAAAACGTACAAATGTTTAAACTAATAAAAGATTACATCCAAGTTGTCAAAAATATATTTTGTTAAAAGTTTCCATCGTATTGTCACTCACACTATATTTCTTATTGTTTTTAAATATTATTATGGCTTAAATAATTAATATAATTATTACGCTAACAACGTAGCGGGTATACTGATAGTTTTATGTATAATTTTGCTATTCCATTTTTAACTGCACTTGCAGAAATATAGATCCCCAATAATTTTTAAAATAAATTAACGACTGGCTCTCCGGCTGTTTAAACCTCCGATATAAAGTAGCGAACATAGTTTTAACTTCAGTTTTTTTTTTTAAGGAAAATTGGTAAGACATGTTATTAAAGAAAATGAAATTTCAATTGAATAATGCTCTCAGGTATGAGCTGTAAATACAAATTTATTATAATTTTTCTACTACAAGAAAATTACTTTTCATCCAGATATTTGTAACTGAAAATTTTGTTTGATTAAATAGATAAATAAATAAATAAAATATAAATTGATAAAGTACACCGAATATATCGAGCGCATTAAAACAAGCTTAAAGCGACAGTTTTCTAAAAATAGTAACTATTTACTTCACTGCGTCGTTACACTTCATATAATTATTGCGTTCTTTTAACTACATTATAATAAGACCCAATTAAATAGTCATAATTCAATATCAATATACTCTTCTTTTTGGCCACACAACAAAATTAATTACAATGAGTTTATGCCCACTAATGTATCTGTCTGACTATTGAATGTGACACAGAATATACAACAACACCATAATTTGTACAAGAGCAACGTGAACAACTAAGCCTTCACCAAAAATCTTATAAGACAACTATTAGGACAAACTTCTCGACCATGAAGTACTGTATACCAAATGGTATGTAATGTTAGTTAGTTATACTCGCAGGCAAACAACATATCCACAAACTCCTTACCCACACTCAAACACTCATACTCAATAAATGGTCATAATTCTTGTTGACACCACATAACTTATATTGGCCTTTAGATTCAAAGTGTTAAGCCAATCAATTCATTATGAATCTTACGAGTTTAACAACTACAAATACTTATTACTACAAAAACTATTCCAATTGTCACATACAAAGACATTCATTAACACAGACACTTAGGTTTGTGTGCGGGTGTGTGTTTCTTTGAATTAACTCTATGACTATCCCAACACTTTTATATGTTGTTGTTGTTGCTGTATATTAAACCATTTCTAAGAATTTGTAAGAAATTTTTATTGCTTTCTTATTAATATTTATTTTAAAGCTTAAACATGTTTATTATTATTACAAAGTTTTAAACTTATAGAATTCTAAAGATGAATCAAATTTCTAATAATCAAATAAGTTATAATTGGCTTCGGAATTGTACATTATTTAGAAAATAAATTAAAAATCTCTTAAACATTAAAAGTTGATTTTTAAACTAACAGATTTCGTCGAATATTCCGTTTAAATAGACAGCATTATATTTGCAATTACATATTAGGAAATACCATGCCGATTAGTCCGATCCCGGAAATTTTCGACTCTATTACTCACATTAAAACCTATGCAATTCACAACCAGAGCTTACCATGTGTTTTAAATTGTTAGGAAGGTGCCCTGATTCCTTTAATTATAGGTGCAACAACTCCCATTGATATTGTTTTTTTTAAAACAAAATTTCAAGTGTTTATATATCATACTTTGTATGGGATGCGCCACGCCCTCTCATACAATACCGCCCATTTACGGTTCGATAACTAATAATAATTGACGAATTCATTTTTTGATTTATAATTATAGTTTATAACCAACTAGGTGTATTCCCGTGTGCGGAGATTACGGAAATTACATCCTACAAACAAATACACATTACCTCTTTATTTAGATGAAGTAATAGTATAGATGAAGTAATACAAAATTTCCAGACTGTTGCTATAATATACGACCATAAATGTTGACTGTATGTGTCAGTCGGCTCTCATGTCTGATACTGCCCATTTTTGATGTAACGCTTATTCTGAGCTCAACAAACGAATTATGCCCTTAACAGAATTTAGAAAATGTCTGCGTTGTTTAGTTGTTACCCATACAATATATCTCACACTCAGACGAGGGCAGTTCCATTACAACCCTACCTAACATATAGATGGCGCCAGTTGTTAAAAAAAAGTGGCAACCTTATATAAGTTAACACAAAATACATTTAAAGTACATTTAAAATAAATATTTCGCTAACAACAACAACACACATTAAAAAATACCAAAATTAGTTCTCAAGCTGACGTTGCGTCTTCTGCAAAACCAACAAACAGTTATTTCACAACAATACCGTTGCACGCGCATCCGGCGCGATTACCAAAATACAGTAATTCTGCAAGGTAGTATTTTCCCACCAACAATATTGAACGGCATTGCACATGCCAACGAATAAAGCAGCTCATTTTACAATAATACCATTGCACGCGCCAATGGTCAACACAGAAATTCTGCAAGGTAGTAAATTCACACCAACAACATTGAACAGCATTGCACGAGCGGCAGAATGACAACAGCGTGAATGAATGGCGTGATCAGCAAACCTGTTATTATAAATTAGGGTAGTTTTAAGAAAATCATTGCGTTTTATTTTGAATTACAAATAAAGACGGTTGTTGTGTTGCCATCAGCGCACAACAATTAATTTTTTTAAACTAAAATTCTTAAAGGAATTTAATATATATATATATATATATATATATTTTTTTTTTTGAGACCGAAAGTGAACGATCTCAGTGAATCTGTAAACCTGAAAAAAATTGTTCACCGATATGTAATTCAATATTTAAGTCGAGCTAGATTCTATTCTGGGGGAGTCTGATCCATTCTTTTACCACTTAAAATTGGGTGGTAGACTTGAAACGAGGCCGTACGAGCAGCCAAGGCAAACTCCACAAAATGGCATTAGATGATCGTCGGCTGAAGCTGTGTGAGCTAGATGAAAAGATATTTCAAAAAGTGCTATACATCGCGCATTGACCAAAAAGTTGGAAATGAGAAAGTTGCCCGCAAGATGGGTGCCGAGTTTGCTCACAATAAAACAAAACCAGCATCGAGAAAAAAAGCATCACTACAAAAAAGCGAAGTTTTTGTGGCGATTCGTAACCGTGAATGAGACATGGGTCTACCACTTCACAATTGAGAAAAAAGGAACAGTCAAAATAATAAACGGAAATGGGGGAATCGTGTCCGAAGGAGAGGAAGACAGTTCCATCTGAGAGCATGGCTATGTCGTCTGTTTTTAGCATGTGCGTGGGATAATTTTTTTTGATTATCTTAAAAAATGAAAAACAATCAGCGGCGAGGAATTGGCGAAAAAGGAATTGTTGTTTCAAAAAGAGAATTCATCAGTTCACACATACTTTTACGATCACGCACCTCTGGCGCTCCCTCGGATTATTTTCTATATATGATATTCTGGGACCACCCTCGTATATATTTAAATTTTAAAAAAGGGCCCAACAGGATTTATTTTTGGATACGATACACTTAATCACAAAAATTTATCGATATATATATATATGGGGGATTTCATGTCAAGTGCACCAACTTTTGAAACCTATGTCTTCCGATCGGGATAGTAGTTTAGACACAATTTTTCAATAAGGTCGGTCCAGATCTCTCTGTGTTAGAGTGGTTCAAAATTTGACATTTTGGCCAAACAGATGTTTTTTCTCATCCATGTAACTTATTACCTATTGTTCTTAGAAAATTTTCTCCCAAAGAGTTTAGATAGATATTTCTTCAACATTTCGGAAAAAAATACTTAAAAAAAAAAAAAATTTGTAGACTTTTTTTTTTGCTAAATTAAAGCGTTTTTTGCCTTTTTTTCAAAAAGGGCATTTTTTTTTTTTTTTTTTTTAAAGAAAGCTTAGGATTTCTTTCAAGTGCACCAACTTTTGAAACCTATGTCTTCCGATCGGGATAGTAGTTTAGACACAATTTTTCAATAAGGTCGGTCCAGATCTCTCTGTGTTAGAGGGGTTAAAAATTTGACATTTTGGCCAAACAGATGTTTTTTCTCATCCATGTAACTTATTACCTATTGTTCTTAGAAAATTTTCTCCCAAAGAGTTTAGATAGATATTTCTTCAACATTTCGGAAAAAAATACTTAAAAAAAAAAAAATTTGTAGACTTTTTTTTTTTGCTAAATTAAAGCATTTTTTGCCTTTTTTCAAAAAGGGCATTTTTTTTTTTTTTTTTAAAGAAAGCTTCGGATTTTTGCTTTAAGAGCTTTTTGGTCGCAAAATAAATGTTTTGTAACTCAAAACAACGGTTTTTCAAGTTTTCACAAATGCACTATTTTGAATTTTTTCTTATTTGTGTCTAAAACCTTTCAAATAAAACTTATACTGAGAAACTAGACAAACTAAACTTTCCGAAGGTATGTAACATACCTAACTAAAATTTTATACCCTCGATACTGTAATAGCCAGAATATGTTAACCTCAGGAAAAAAATCGCTTTTTTTCTATAGAAATGTTGAAAAATTATTATTTTTTATTTATTTTTAATAATAATTAAATTAATGTATAATAATAATAATAATACTAAAAATAAAAAGATAAATAATTTACTAAAATTTAATCTTAATTGCATTAGATCCATTTATATCATAACTATTTTTATACTTAATTTATTGTAGCTGATGAAGTATTTAAGTCTTGTAAATTTTTAAATACCCAGTCTTTCATCCACCTTTTTTGTCGCCTTTATTTACTGAATTTTTTTTTATCAATCCTTTCTTGGCGTTACTAAGTTCAGCTGTTGATTTCGCTGCTGGTTTATTTGTTGTCTTTGGAAAGAAATCGCATTTAATAGAGGCAGAAAACTTTTTCAACTTGAGTCTTCCATCGACAAGCGGTATAAAAGCATGATATTGAGCGGTGCCATCGATTGTTACCGCAGCATCGAATCTGCTCTTCAGTGTTTTCAATGTTTCCTGATGATCCTCTTTGCTACTAAAAACTATTTTAGTTTCTTTACAATAACTCTTTGCCCAATGGAATAAAGCAGTCGCATCTAAGATGCGATCTTGATGAGAGCACTGGAGGCTATTCTTCGCTGCATTTCTTTTAAGGTTTGCTCCAATACCATCACATGCTCCTTTACCATGAGCAGTAGGTGCCACTCAGCTGGCATTCCAAAATCTTTTTCATGGGCATAAGATTTGCCAAGCTACTTTTGTTTTTAAAATGTTGACGAGCTCCGTCCGAAACGTAGTATACCTTCTTTACTGTAAATTTAGATTTTAGAAATTTTAGTATTCTCTTCTGGTACTCATAAACTGCAACGGCATCATGTTTTAAATCGTCGGATATGATTGCCATACTTTTGTGTTCCAGTTTTTCATCTTTCATGTAGTAAATAACTACTGTGAATATAGTTGCTTGTTCGTTATTGAAGTGGATTGCTTGTATGGCATCCTGAAGAACATATTTATAGTTTTCTGCGAAATCATATGAAATAACGAATTCACCAGACTTCAAATGTATCTTCAAATCCTTGAAGAATTACCATTGCTCTTTGACTAAAAAGTCATGGGTTCTCAAGTTTAACAATCCTGTACACATTTCTTCCACAAAATCATCCACATTTAAAATGATTGTTTTCAATGTGCATCTGTCAGTCTGAATCCAAGAATCAAATTTGACCTCCTCTATATATTCTCGATCTAAAGAGTTGATTAAATTTTCTTTGATGAATGTGGTTTTCGGGCAATTGGTACATTCACCTAAGTGGCAAGAAGTTGTTGCATTAGGACTCATAGTCAATTTAAGGCAATCGCGGTAATCGTGTAAATCTTCTGCCGAATCATCTGTTAAATACTTTAAGTTGATTTCCATCAACATCAGTTTAACATTTTCATGGTAAATGCAAACGCATACTGTGTGAGTTCCGCTGCCTTCTGCCAAAACGCAATGTTTTGGCCTCATTTGGGTTAATTTCGTGAAGACAATTCTAACATCCTCGTGTTCAGATTGAAATGTTGCAAATTACTCTTTCAGGTTACAGATAACCATTCTCCTCTGTTATGTTCTGAAGGTATGTTACATACCTTCGGAAAGGTTAATTTGTCTAGTTTCTCAGTATAAGTTTCATTTGTAAGGTTTTACACACAAATAGGAAAAAATTCAAAATAGTGCATTTGTGAAAAATTGAAAAACCGTTGTCTTGAGTTACAAAACATTTATTTTGATAGATATCCCACTCCCATCCAACTAAGCGACCAAAAAGCTCTTAAAGGAAAAATCCTAAGCTTTCTTATGAAAAAAAAAAAAAAATGCCCTTATTGAAAAAAAAGCAAAAAAATGCATTAATTTAGCCAAAAAAAATAGTCTAAAAATTTTTTTTTTTTTTTAAGTATTTTTTTCCGAAATATTGAAGAAATAGCTATCTAAACTATTTGGGAGAAAATTTTCTAAGAACAATAGGTAATAAGTTACATGGATGAGAAAAAACACCTGTTTGGCCAAAATGTAAAATTTTGATCCCCTCTAACTCAGAGAGATCTGGACCGATCTTATTGAAAAATTGTGTCTTGACTACTATCCCATAGGACTAACCTTGGTGCAAATCTCATTCCGATCGGAAGACATCAGTTTCAAAAGTTGGTGCACTTGACATGAAACCCCCCATATATATATATTAGGGTGGGTCGATTTGTAGGGAGGAAAAAAAATTGCTCAAATGACAAGGAAAATCATATTCTAGGGATCAAAATAAGAAACTTTTAATATTAAATCAGCCCAATTCTTAACAAAAAAGGGTGATGTTTTGAAATTTTTGTATGGGGAACCCCCAAGGGGTACCAGAGGATGTGCGACTGGCATGGGTGGGTCTTCCCTCCAAAGTTAGTGGGGGTCGATCATACATTTGGACTCGATTGGGGCACTCTAAATGGTTCAAAGTGAGACAGACAGACAGACAGGCAGGTCAAAATTCGGGACATCAGAATTCATTTAAGAGGTATGGTTCCTCGGTCAAAGTTTCTTATTTTGATCTCTAGAATACGATTTTCCTTGTCACTTGGGCGATTTTTAAATCGACCCGACCTAATATATATATACATTTATGATAATCTGGATCTTACGACAATTTCAGTCGGCGTGATAGGGGTAATTTGTGTGGAGGCTTGGTATATACAGCGATTTTTATCGATTTCAATAGCGAACATCCTATGGCCGATACAAGATAATATACCAAATTTTATCAAAACATATTCATATTTGTGAGCTGTTGTTTGATTATATGAAATCACAGACGGGTGAACTGATAAACAGACAGACAGGCAGAATCTACTCGGAAAGTGAAAGTCGATCGCTATAGTAAAATGTGGGTCTAGATCAAATATCTTTGGTAGTACAAATAAATGTGAACAACAAATACAAAAGTAGAAAGTAATTGTGTTTTCTTTTGCAAGCAGACTCTTTCTGTGCAAGCTAAGAGAGGATATGTTCCCATATATTGGGATTTATGATTTGAAATTGTTTTCTGAATATTATTTAGGATTAGCGTGAAATGATAAACTATCCTTATGATGCTGTAAAAATTACCTACCCAACTTTATATTGCCGGGTATTGTTTGCCATATAACTTATTTCTAGTGAATATTTTTGTTTTTTATTATGATGATATGTATTTACGATGTATGGAATACTCATCGCTCATTATTCGCGAACTCACACGTATTTTCAAGACAGTAATTTTTTTTGGTGTGGAAGGTGCAACGCCCACTAACCCAATCCTGCCCATTTTAGGAACGACAACTCATATTAACCACGAATTGACGTGTAGAAAGTTTCAAGACTCTTGCCATCATAGTACTCTAGATAATAGATGATATGTATTTACCATGTATGGGAGGTACCAAGCCCACTGGTTTGATTCCGCCCATTTTTCACATTACTTATCACACGCAATATTCGTGAGCTCATACCTGTTTTCAAGACTGTCGGGCTTACAGTACTTCAGATAAAATTTTTTTTTAACGGAGGTGCCACACCCACTAACACAATATTGCCCAATTTTTTTTCCAAATTAGAGTAATATGTACATGTGCATAGTTTCAGAGCTCTTAGTACTCCAGATAATTAATTAAATTAAAATTAGATGTTAAAAGTTCACTTTATGTGGAAGGTGCCACGCCCACTAGAAAAATCAAAAAAATATACAGCCTATTTTTCTTTCCGGATGGGCAGTTATCTACTGTAAAAATTTCAAGGCGATCGGTCCAGTGGTATAGTCCCTTTATAGGCGACAAACAAACATACATACAAAATTACAACCATTTTCATACCCTATACCACTATGTGGTTTGGGTATAATGACTTTGTGCTGCTGTTTGTAACTACCAAAAATATTTGACCTAGACCCACCTTTTATTATACCGATCGACTCAGAATCACAGAATCACTGAGTCGATTTAGCGATGTCCGTCCGCACGTATGTCCGTCGACCTACAGGGCGCTAATATCAATATATTTTCATGAAATTTAGTATATGAGCTTCTATCGGTTATAGGATGAAGCCTGTTGAAATTGGTGAAATTCGTTCCATGTTCAGACCCAGTCCCCATAGAAATGAACCCTATGAACTCGACATTAATTGCCATAAGATCCAAATTTTCATATAGATCTCAGTCAAATTGGGGTTTTAAATGTTTATAACATCAATTAATCAGAATCTGAAAAATAATCCATATAGGACAATTCTTAGTCAGAGGTCCCATATAGAGCTGCTTCCCCATCTTCACTTAAATCCAGAGTTCAGAAAAAAACACACACTGAATAAAAAACTCGTACATGTATGTAAACAAACATAACTTAGACCAACACACACATATTTTTATTTTCATACCAATTATGTTTGTTTTTAAATTTTCTTCGGTGCCCAACACAACCATGACTGTGTTCGTTTTAATATTTCGTTATTTACACGAACATTTTTGTATCACATACTTTTTGTTTCAATCACACATAAAGCACACATTTTTGAGTGTTGCTTTATTTGAAGTTCATGTTCTGGTAAGTGTACTGAAAAAAAACACACAACATATACAATAAACAGGTTCGAGTTCAGTTATATTTTAAGTCGTGTTGTGGCTCGTGTAGTGAGTTTTTGTTCATTACACGTACCAGAACATGAACTTCAAATAAAGCAACACTCAAAAATGTGTGCTTTATGTGTGATTGAAACAAAAAGTATGTGATACAAAAATGTTCGTGTAAATAACGAAATATTAAAACGAACACAGTCATGGTTGTGTTGGGCACCGTAGAAAATTTAGAAACGCACATAATTGATATGAAAATAAAGATATGTGTTGGCTGCTTTTGAACAGAACATTGTGTGTTTCGTGTGTGTATTTTCTGAACCTTGCTTAAATCTACCAAAAAAGAAAAATTTTTTTTTAAAAAATAAAACTCAAGGAAGAAGGACGTCGACGGCAAAAAATTAATTTTTGGGCTATTTAAATGTCAATTTTGACATCAGTTCCTGATGATGATCCTCAAAGAGGATCGAAATATTGAAATAAATATATACCAAATAACTCAAAATCATTGAGCGTTTTTATTGACCATAAGCCGGAATATCAACAAAAACTTTAGATAAAAAAGAAAAATTTTGCACGGATTTTTCTCAAATTTGGTTTGTATATATTTTTTCGAAATATAAGTGACTTAACCAAATATGGCCAGGATCGGTCCATTTTTTGACCTAGTCTCCATATAAATATAGCACCCGCTATGAACTTTTTCATATCGGCAGCCAAAAAAATTAACAACAATGCCACTCACATTTGGTTTATGCTTACTTTCTATATCCAATTAGTTGGACCGAAGAGATAGGGAAGCATGGTATAGGGTATCGTATAGTCGGTATAGATCGACTATAATTTTGTTTCTTGTTATATATAAAATTTTTATATTTTGGCTACCAAATTTATTGTCAACCGAATTGCGATGATGCTATGACCGAAATTCGGGTGTGATAACAATTCTGTTGCCTTAACGGAAAATATTTTATTATAATAGAAAATTGTCAGATGCTGTTAAATATCTGTTCACACAATTGAAAATAAAATTGTACCACATTAATATATGTTTTTTTTTTCAACTAAAATTAAAATTTGTTCGACTAAATTAAATTTAGAAATAGAATGAAATTAAATAATATTAATAAAAACATACGAGCTCGTTACAATTTATGAAAATGGAATTTGGAAATTGTGTACAGTATGGAAGCGATAGTACTTTTAACAATATTTTGTGCCAAGAAAAAAAAGAAAAAACAAGACAATATTGTTAAACAATAAACACCCATATGAAAGTTTTGGCAAATAATACAACATTGTTCAACTACACATATAGAGAGAGAAGTGAAAATCTTTTATATTATACTATTTTCTTGCATAAACACATACAAACCAAAAAATCTGTTAAAAAATGTTTGTTAGGTTGGCAAGAGGTTGAAATTCTGAAAATGATTCAGTCGCCGAGAGAAAGAAGTTTAAATAAAAGTGTCAACGCTTATTGGCAAAGTGTTTGGCAACAGAAATGAAAATTAAATTGTAACTAAAGTAGCTACTGCTACCATGATATATAACAATTGCAAACACTTAGAAATGGGAAAATTAACAGCCCAGCAATAATTCATAGAACAAAGTACTATTGCATAGCTGGAACTCTATATTTTTCACAATAAGTTGATATTTAATAAGAATTAATTTTTTCAGCATAATCTTATTGCAAATATTTTTTGAAAAATTAATTTTATTTTATGCAACCATCTGGACTTTCGCTCATATACATGTATGCTATTTTATTAAAAAAAATATATATATATAATTATAATATACTAACAGATACACCACTTCTAAATAGTTGCTGGGATGTGAAACTAATTTTGCACAGAAAGAGAAAAGCAAATAAAATTCTAAAAACACTAGAAGTCCTATCAAAGAGAAACGTGGCAAATATTTTTTGTGTCTTATATAATAAAGTAATTTTTTGTTCCACCGTATGAATATCTGACAAGCGGAGCTACCAAGTGGGTGAATTAATACAACATGAAAACATCTTAACATTTCTCCAGTTTTGGCTAAAACTATAAGAGCTATCGAAAACAATCGAAACTAAAACTTCTTTTTTCCCACTAGAAATTAAAAATGCCGGAATTAATATTTTTTTAATAAAAAAAAATTAAGAAAAAAAATTTATAAATTTAAAAAGTAGCATATATACATTAGAGTAGTCCTTAAAAATTAAAATGTAATTTTGGGAAGTGCCGGGGTCCAGTTTTTTTCCTTTTTAATAAATGTGCAGTTTTGGTACCACGGAAAAAAAAAATTTTCAAGTGTTCTTATATGGAGAAAATATGACTTGTTTTTAGATTCTACAAAAGTTTCGTTCTATAGTTTAAATTTTTCGACAAGTTATTATATGAATCGCTTTAAATATTAAATTATCTTATCAAGAAGGTATATAAATTCAAAATCGAATAAAAATTCGCCAAGCAATACCTCAGATCATGAAATATGATGGCACTTTTTTTTACTTTGAGATATTGATTGAAGCCATAATTTTTTTTCGTCTCTATACTTGTAAGTACCGAAAATGGGAAATATTTTTAATAAAATTTTGAAAACTCTTTTTTCAAGTTTAAAAAATTTTCTTAAACAAAACTTTAATAAATGGATCTGGCACTTTATGGTTTTGTTAAATTCATGCTAAAGCTGAACTGTGTAAATTTTTGGATAACTCCCTATGCTAGAATTTTTTATACAAGGTTTCTCTTTTGGGAATTTCGGGAAAAATTTGATTTTTGTGAAATGTTTAGTAAATGTACTTCTTCTAAATTCTTTGTATCACATATAAATCAATTTTCTGCTTTTAGAAGTTATATTTTATTGTAATAGCCTAGGGTTTCGGAAAAATATCATTTGACCCTAATTACCCTTTTTGACTTGGGGTCACATATGACCCCAAGCTAATGAAAGTAAATTTATTTTAGAAATTCAAATATTTTGTAAGTGCTGCTGACATTTAAGATGTGGCACTTAAAATATAAAAAAAAAAAAAAATATGCAAGTCTTCCATGTTGAAAATTTGAAATAAATTGAACAACCTTTTCTCATTCCTTTCCGAGGCCAAACTTAAATCGATTTCCGGCGCGACTTTCCTTTATCCGATTTTCTTAAACAAAATTTAAATAAATGGATCTGACACTTTATGGTTTTGTTAAATTCATGCTAAAGATTAACTGTGTAGATTTTTAGATAATGCCCTATGCTTGAATTTGGGTATAATGACTTTGTGCTGCTGTTTGTAACAACCAAAAATATTTGACCTACACCCATCTTTAATTATACCGATCGAATCAGAATCACTTTCTGAGTTGATTTAACAATGTCCGTCCGTCCGTCCGTCCGTCCGTCCGTCTGTGTGTCCATGTAAAGCTTGTAATCAAACTGCAGGTCGCAAATATGAATATATTTTGATGAAATTTGGTATATAAGCTTTTGTCGGCCATGGGATGAACACTATTGAAATTGGTGAGAATCGGTCCATGTTCAGACCTAGCCCCCATACAAATTACCCATATGAAATCGACATAAATTGCCATAAGATCCAAATTGTCATATAGATCTTACTCAAATTGGGTTTGTATGCGTTCATTACATCCACTAATGAGTAGTCCAAAAATGATCCCTTTGACCCCATATAGAGCTGCTTCCCGATCTTCACTTAAATCGATTAAAAAACAAAAATATTGCACTGATTCTTCTCAAATTTTGTTTGTACATATTTTTGCAAAATACAAGAGACTTTACCATAAATGATCAGTATCGGTCCATTTTTGGACCTAGTCCCTTTATAGATATAGCATCCGATATGAACTTTTTCTTATCTGCAGCCAAAAAAAATTTATAAAAATCCCACTCAAATTTGGTTTTTGCTTATTTTCAATGTCCAGTTAGTTGGGCCTAAGAGATAGGGTTTCTAAACGCATGGTATAGGGTATCGTATAGTCGGTCTAGACCGACTATAATATTTTACTTGTTTAGACAATCTTTTTTTTTGTGATTTCGAGAAAAATTTGATTTTTGTGAAATATTTAGTAAATGTACTTCTTCTAAATACTGTGTATCAAATATTAATCAATTTTCTACTTTTAGATGTTATATTTTATCTTAGTAGCCTAGGGTTTTGGAAAAATATAATGGGGTATTAACCCTTTTGGACTTGGGGTCACATATGACCCCAAGATAATAAAAGTCAATTTATTCAAGAAATTCAAATATTTTGTAAGTGCTGCTGACTTTTAAGATGTGGCACTTAAAATATATATAAAAAAAATGTGGAAGTCTTCCATGCTAAAAATTTCAAATAAATCGAACAACGTTTTCTCATTCCTTTCCGAGGTCAAACTTCAATCGATTGCCGGTGCGACTTTTCTTTGTCCGATTGTCGCCCAAATTTACATATATTACTTTTATATAGAAAAGAAACAAACTAGATTCCGACACTCCCCAAAATCGCCATTTTAAAAATGTCCATACAATAATATTAATAGAAGAGGTCCATTAACAACCCCAGGAATATAATATAATGACAATAACACAGATTTGAGTGAGACTGTTATGAATTAATCTTCTGAAAATATGAAATGATCTGAACATGCCTATATTTGGTGATGTCACTTATGTGTTCTAAAAAGAAACCGATATCGTTAAGTCAACTCAGAAATCTTTAGTCTAATTCTAGATTTTAATTAATATTTTTTTCTTTACGGTTGGAGATTTGAAACTATTTTAATTGAGCACCCTGTTCTAGAATTCACTTTCCCCAAATAATCTAACCCATAAAAACAAAGTTTTTATAAAAACTCTTTCTTTCCTTATGCATATGAGTTTTGAATATCTTCGTGACTGTGTGTGACTATCTTAAAATTAATCTTTGGCCACAACAAGCCTATGGACAATGTTTCAGATCCATCGGATGAGGGGAAGTGGGTTAAAGGAAAGAGTTTAAAAATAAAAACGAATGTCCTTGTTTTCTGCGGGCTCTCAGTTTTAATCAATGAAAAAAATAAATATGACAGTTATAGTCTGTCTATGCCGTTTCTGAAATCTCCTACATTATGTGTTCTCATAAAAATTTTGTCCACTACCAGATTTTTAAAAATATTTTTTCATTTCGTTTGGTGATTTTTTACTTTTTAAGCTTTTTCTTTTAAATCATACCCTCTGTCTGGCTGCCATGGGTGGACCCCATTCCCCCTTATCCAATTGCTCTGAAACTTGGCCCATAGTCTTATCGTGACTACAGATTAATTTTGGAGTAGTCACGCATAGTCACCCGTGGTCACGCACAGCCACGGAGTGATCTAAATGTCATTTCCCCTCATCCGATCGATCCGAAAATTGGTCCATACACTTGCTGTGACAAAAAGATTAACTTTGACTTATTCACGCACTGTCACGCATGGTCACGCACAGTCACGGAGTGATCTAAATGTCATTTACCCTCATCCGACCGTTCTGAAACTTGGTCGATATACTTGCTGTAAAGAAAGATCAACTTTGACATAGTCACGCACAGTCACGCATAGTCACCCACAGTCCCTTATCCGATCGATCTAAAACTTAGGCGATAGACTTCCTGTGGAAAAAGATTAACTTTGACATAGTCACGCACATTCACGGAGAGATTAAAACCCCACTTACCCTCATCCGATGTATCTGAAACTTTGTCCATAGACTTGTTGTGGCCAAAGATTTATTTTAACATAGTTACACACAGTCACGCACAGTCGCGGAGATATTCAAAACTCATATGCATAAAGAAAGAAAGAGTTTTAATAAAAACTTTGTTTTTATGGGTTAGATTACACAAGGGAACAATGGTTCTGTTGATTAAGAACTGAATATTGTTTTTAAGGTTATTTGGGACGCTGAATCCAAATCTGCCCTTGGTTTTTTTCTATGAGCTCGACTTTTCGAGATATACCGTTATGTTCAAAATTAAGGCACTTCCGCTACATATATTGGAATAACTTGAAAACGGTTCACCATATTAAATTAAAAAAAAAATCCGAAACTCGCAAACAATATTCTCTTAAAGCCGTGCTTACTTTGTTTTTAAATTTTCCAAGTAGTTTTAGAGATATCGTTCAAGTTTTGAAAAAAAAATTAAAATTTAAAAAAAAAAACATTTTTTTTGTTCTTTAAAAATTCCTAAAAAATAAAAATGGGACAAAAATCACAGTTTTGGTCTACAAGCAGTTAGCTAAATATATTTCGAATAAAATGAGCTTTATTTCATTGCAATCGGTGCACAACTTTTGATTTTGTTCACGATTTACTGAATTGATATAAATCGCGATTTCCATACAAAAATAACATTTTCTAATGTGTAAGTGTTTGTATGTAATAAGTTAGTTTTTTATGATTCTAAGAATTAAAAAAATTAAGTAATAAAAAAAGATTATTTAATTTTTATGGTTGCGGTAGCAAACTCATAACGCCTATAAATTTTATTGTCCCTTTATGACACCTAGTCAGTTCACAGTCAATTAAAGAGAAAAAAGAAAATTCCACTTGTTTTTATTGATGTGTGGTTTACCGTTGGTAACGGATGATTTTTTAAAGGAATTCCCCTGAACACATGTGTTCATTCATAAGTGACTGTCAATAAAATTGTGGATATAATTTTTTTTGGTACTTCAGTAAAAAACTACTAAGTATTTTTATGGGTTCATTCAACCAATTTTTCTCATTCAACAAGTGTTTACGAAAGCGAAAAGTATAACGACAAAAAATATAAATCATTTTACATTGAACATTTAATCAGTCAACACAAAAAAGTTCAATTTTGTTCCCGTGTGTTATTTATTGAAAATTGTGTTACTTTGATATATACTTCAAAATTGTGCAATGGCTACGTCAAGAAACACCTGTAAAATCAATCCCAACTATTTTTGTAACATATGTGGCGAATACACGTTTATAAAAAATAGAAAAAGTGTGTCAGATTTTATTAAAAAAATTTATTTTGACTACTTCGGATTTACCATGGAAACCCGTGACAAGTACTGGATTCCTAATACTGTATGTAAAAACTGTGTAGAGTATTTAAGGTTATGGGCAAACAAGCAACGGACCCACTTCAAGTATAAAACACCAATGATCTGGCGGGAACCTTCGAATCATTATGATGATTGTTATTTTTGCGCTGTCAACATAACAGGCATTAATAAAACAAACCGGTCTAAATGGATTTATCCTAACGTGTTGTCTATTACCCAACCAGTCCTGTACTCTAGTGAGGATTCAGAACCACAACCATCTACATCTACACACAATTTCCACGACTTACGACAAAATGTTCCTTCACCAATTTCTGAATTTGGATCAGATGACTTGCATTTAGATATTTCTTCTGAACGCGAGCAATTTAATCAGGAGGAGCTTAGTGATTTAGTGAGAGACCTTGGACTTTCTAAAAATGCATCTGAAATCTGAATCGGACCACGTGGATAACATGTTGTCACATTTCAAGCAGCTTGGTTGTAATATGAGCATTAAGGTGCACCACCTACACATTCATTTGGATTGTTTCCCTGAAAATCTTGGAGACTTCAGTGAAGAACAAGGTGAACGTTTCCATCAAGATATCCGCACTATAGAGGAGCGGTACCAGGGTCACTGGGATAAGCATATGATGGCGGACTATTGCTGGAGCATTAAAACAAATCCCTCTAAACAAGGTTATTTAAGAAAATCTTATAAAAGAAAATTTTTCGATGAGTTGTAATTACATTGTAATATTTGTGTATTAAAATTTTTTATTCTTCTTTAAAATTCTCTTTTTGTGTTAAATTAACAAGTATAGCTGACCATAAAAATGAAATAATCTTTTTTTATTACTTAATTTTTTTAATTCTTAGAATCATAAAAAACTAACTTATTACATACAAACACTTACACATTAGAAAATGTTATTTTTGTATGGAAATCGCGATTTATATCAATTCAGTAAATCGTGAACAAAATCAAAAGTTGTGCACCGATTGCAATAAAATAAAGCTCATTTTATTCGAAATATATTTAACTAACTGCTTGTAGACCAAAACTGTGATTTTTGTCCCACTTTTATTTTTTAGGAATTTTTGAAGAACAAAAAAAAATGTTTTTTTTTTTAAAATTTTAATTTTTTTTTCAAAACTTGAACGATATCTCTAAAACTACTTGGAAAATTTAAAAACAAAGTAAGCACGGCTTTAAGAGAATATTGTTTGCGAGTTTCGGATTTTTTTTTTAATTTAATATGGTGAACCGTTTTCAAGTTATTCCAATATATGTAGCGGAAGTGCCTTAATTTTGAACATAACGGTATATCTCGAAAAGTCGAGCTGATAGGAAAAAACCAAGTGCAGATTTGAAATCAGCGACCTCAAATTAGTAAAAATCTGCTATAAATTTCAAATCTACACAAAAAAGTTCAATTTTGTTCCCTTGTGTTATTAACTATTCCATTTTCCCAAAAAACAATTGTAGGTGAAAATTTGTGAGTTCTCAGATTTATTCTAATCGAAAACTTTTATAGAACAACGAAAGAAATAAGTATGAAAGTTATAGTCGGTCTAAGCCGATTCCCGAAAGGATCTCAGGTTAAAAAGAAAGGAGTAATGTAATCAGAAGATATAAAAATAAGTATAAACCGAAGTTAAGTGAGATCCTTAGATATAGTTTGATAGTATATATTTGAAATCAACTTATCGAATGTGAGTATTATGTGGGGACTAGACCCAAAATGGCTTAAGCGTGATAGTAACACGTGTGATCACTTATATGTTCAAAAATAATGTGATAATATTATCTGCCTGTAAATCCTTAACGTAATAATTGTTCGCTGTTCTATGTGGGGAGTGATCAAAATTGGACTTCATAGGGGTCATTTAAGTAGGCACTATGTCTAACTAAAATTTATCCTTCCTTTATATTTTTGAAGTGATAATTAATGAATAAAATTAACACTTCCACAGCAAATTTGGTCTTGCTACTTATAAAGAGTGTGTTTTTTGTATAGATGGAATTTACGAAAGGGTTAGCTGTCAAATGAACTGTTATAGAGCGCTTAAATTTTAATATTCAGTCTGAAAAAACATCATGAATAGATTCATGCTTGAACAACGCTATCAAGTTATCCCAATTTACTTTGAAAATCAGTCATCGGTGCTCGTAACTTCGTGATTTTTATGGTGCACATAATCGTCCATACTCCCTAAATGATGCAATATACCAACACGTCGAATGTGCTTACTTAAGAGAATATCGCCGCTGTAAATTAAAGTGTGGAATATTCAAAATTATCGATTCGTTGTCGGTGGCAGCAATTGGGATATGTCCGTTCATTTCGTGGAAATTTTAGCACAAAAATCTTGGGCTAGATCTGCATAGGATCCAGCTGATACAGGTATTAAAGCCATGAGACTATCATATGCGTCGTTATATCGCCAATGGGGCACCAGAGAAGTTGTAAGCTGACCCGATGTTTTATCGCAAACTTGTATTCAGTGATTAGGATCTTTTTTTTTGGCTTAACGAGCTTGGTAATGAACAAAATTTCCGCTTATGGAATGAGAAAGATCCAGAGCAGAATCTACAGACTACATTAAATACCAAAAGTAGACCGTTTGGTGCAGTTTACACGCTGTTGACATAATCGGATCTTTTTTTTTTTTTTTTAATTAAGCCGGAGCTTGCGCTACCGCACCGTGATCCACAATTTTTTGTATGAAAATATACATAACATTGATCCGGGCGAAATGCGGTTCCAACAGGATGGCACTACGTACCATATCGACTGATTGAAATCAAAATTTGTTGATAAGTTGATTTCGAGAAAAGCAATTTTTTTTTTGATTAAAACTTAATATTTTTTTTTTGCTAATTTTTAATTTAATTTTTAATTTTAAAAAAAAATACTCTTTATAAAGGGTGTCCCAAAATTCACGCAAGATTTGAATTAAACAGAAAACACAGCTTTTTTACGTCATATACCTATTTATGCCCTATACCACTGTGTGGTTTGGGTATAATGACTTTGTGCTGCTGTTTGTAACTACCAAAATACTTGACCTAGACCCAACTTTTATTATACCGATCGACTCAGAATCACTTTCTGAGTCGCTTTAGCGATGTCCGTCCGTCAGTCTGTGTGTCCATGTAAACCTTCTAATCAAACTACATTTCACAAATATGAATAAATTTTGATCAAATTTTGTATATAAGCCATAGTATGAACGCTGTCGAATTGTAAAATTCGGTCCATGTTCTGACCCCTATTAAATCGACATAAATTGCCATTAGATCCAAATTATCATATAGATCTCGGTCAAATTGGGTTTGTGTGTGTTTATTACACCCATTAATCAGTAGTCCAAAAATAATCCCTATAGGACAATTCTCAATCATAGGCCCCATATAGAGCTGCTTCCCGATCTTCACTTAAATCTATTAAAAAACAAAAATATTGCACAGATTTTACTCAAATTTGGTTTGTATATATTTTTTCAAAATATAAGTGACTTTACCAAACATGGTCAGGATCGGTCCATTTATTCGATCTAGTCCCCATATAAATGTAGCATTCCATATGAACTTTTTCATTTTCAAAGGAAAAAAAAGTTAATAGCAATGCCACTCAAATTTGGTTTATGCTTATTTTCTATATCCAATTAGTTGGACCGAAGAGATAGGATCTCTAAACCATGGTATAGTGTATCGTATGGTCAGTCTTGACCGACAATAACTTTCATACTTGTTTTTTATTAACTCATAAGATACAGTTTAGGTTATGAGAGAAAAACGCATCGAGCAAATGGCCGCCACGGCTTTGGTCTTGTGTTAAAATTTTCTATTCCTATTTGGCCAAAAAAGTTTCTGAATTTCATTGATGCAGCGTTAAATTTCCTCCTTAAGTAGTACACAGATGGCTATGGACTTGTTGTTATAGACCTTTAATCTTATGAAAATAAATCTAATGGTGTTAAATCACACTATTTAATGGTCAATTATGATCACCGAAACTAGAGATTGCCCGACTAGGAAATGTCTCATGCTTGAAATTTCTCGTTTCAGGGGCTATACGGCAAGTGGCACCTAGTTCAAACTAAATGTCGTCCACGTCAATATCATCTAATTTAGGCAGAAAGAACTCAGTTATCATTTGTCAATATCGAGCACCAGTAACAGTCACTGCTTGGCCAGCTTCATTTTCGAAATATGGTCCAAGGATCCCAGAAAATAAACACATGTGGGTCCCCAAATGCGGCAATTTTGAAAAGTAACGAAGCCATTAGGATTACATGGACAGACGTATGGAACACATATTGATATAGGCTAAATTTATCATTCGCACCTTTTTGAGTTTGAAACTCGGCTTGTGAAGGCTAAAGTCATACGAAGTGAGCTAAGTTAGAAAAATAGTAAACATATCAAAGGTCTTATTGCTTTTCCAGTTTCTGTAGCATGTGATCAGTGCATAATTTTAACTTGGCAGGTTCATAACCAAGCCCTTATTTTTTTTTTTAGCTATAGGAGGCATAGAATATGTATTTGAGTATATAGATCCTAAAAATTGTAATTTTTTCAATGGCCAGTACTCCACAAAAACTTCAACAAAATTACGTACGCTACTGCTGAATGTAGGTTTGCTGAAATGTTTGAATTCAGCAGTACTGTTACACAAGTTATAGTTGAAAACAATATTAATTGCCAATGAGTGCACAAGTTCAAATGCTTGTTTAAATACGACTACTACAAATACATACCGAACAGAAACAAGAACAAATTTAAAAAAATATATATAAAAGAGGCAAAAGAACAAAAACTTTTCTTATTTGGTGTTCAAACTAATTTCAGTTTTTGGAGTTCATAGTCTTCGTAACGTTCGTACTGTGTTTTTTTTTTTTTTTTTTTTGTTATATTCCCTCCTTGAATTTCTGCTGCAACACTTCTTATTATTATTTTGCTTTTCCAGGTCTTTCATACGACATACTAGGGATACTTTATGTGAATTAAATTTCCGGTGACATAAACTTAATTAGCTTTTATGCTTGTATTGTCTGTAGTTTCCTTTTTACCTTTCTTTCAATTCTTAGTGTTTTTTTTTATCAATGAAATTTTTTTTAGTCGTTATTAACAGCAAAAATCTATTGTCTTTAGTTTTATATTTAACTATTTAGTTACGTAGATTTAAGTTTGAGTTGTTTTATAATGTTGAAAGGCTGAATTTTAAAACGCCAAACATCGTTCAAATTCGAATATTTATATAGTGGTTAAGATTTATGGACGCTATGCATTTTTATTACCTTCAACCAGAGGCGGATTTAGGCCTGCTCCTTTCCTAGGCACTCTTTAATATGCCGCCCTTTTTGATAAAATAGGAGTGATTATCAAAAAAAAAAAAACACAATTTTTTAATAATTAAATTATTGTGTATTAATTTTTATTAATTTAGATACATATGTATATACTATATATACGTTTTTTTTAATTCACATATAATTAATCTTATATTTTGGCCAATTCAAAGCAGTGTCATATAAGTCTTATTTTTTTATACATTTGTCTTATTTTCATACATATTTGCTTATATTTTCGGAACAAAAAATTGATAAAATTTTACACATGAGGTGTATGTTTTTAAAAAAAATTAACTCCAAATTTTATAATTTTCTTTCAAAATTTGAGGTTTAAATAAAATAAATTAAAATAAAATTCATATATTTACATTTATATCCAGACAAAAAGAAAAGCAAAAGTTTTTATGAAAAATATAAGTAACCTTTTAATAAGAATACTATTTTTTTAAAAATATATTATTGAGTTTTTTCATTCATCGCTTATTTTGTTAATTTAGTTTTTCGGGATTTTGATCGGGCAAAAACGTCAACTAATTCTTCAAAGTTTGTTTCTTGCACTAATTGGGTTTCAATAGACAATAATGCAAGGGCATTAAGTCTATCTTGGCCCATACTTGCCCGTAGATAGTTTTTTACTCTTTTAAGGGTGGAGAATGACCTTTCTGCTGAACAGTTTGTAGCAGGGATACTCAAAAAAATTCGTAAAGCTATGTATACATTGGGGTAAACATCTTGAAGATTACGTGAATGTAATATGTCGGATATATTTTTTGCAGAGCGCACATCTTCAGTATTTGCCAATAAATCTTTGAGTTGATAATGTAAATGAATGCATTCATTTGCTAATGTCTCTTCTAAATCATCAGGATACTTTTTTACGAGTTTATTTGCGTGACTTTTTAACTCATTTGTATCTATTTTAGACATATTATCAAAAAAGTGGAAGTTTACAAAAAGTTTTTCGTATGCGTTTTAACGTTCGGATAACTGTACACTCAGAGTGTCCAAAATGGGATAGTAAATATTTGTACGAAAATTTTCTTTTCCACAAAATGGTGCCCTTTCATTTACCCGTGATTCATCTGACTGAAGTTTTCTTGTTTTTCTGCGACGAGTGTCATAATGATAATAATCTTGAACTCCAGATAACTTTTTGGCTTTTTCTTCGAATTCAGAAAATTGTTTATTTCTCATATCCTGAAGAAATGATGCTAGGGAACCATAAATTTGGATAACAGATGACAAATCAGCGTGAGATCCCTGAAGTTTCTTACTAGCAGCATTAAAACGATCTAAAATTACATTCCAAACAATGACTAGAATAGCTGTTTCTAGATGCTGTAATTTTCTTTGCAATCCAATAGCTTCAGATCGTGTAGTCGGTTTCTCGTCTTTGTTTTCTGCAATAAAGTTTAATGCATCAATTATTGCAGACCACTCTTTTTCTAAAGCATAACATGCATCATGTCGAGCAGACCAGCGAGTTTGAGATAGACTTTTGAGTCTTAAATTTGTCCGCTGCACCAAGATCTCCCAACGATGTGTAGATATTGTAAAAAAATTATAAAGTTCGTGCAAAGTGAAAAAAAATTCTACTGCTTCGGGTACAGATTCATCTGCACAAGTACCTACTAAATTCAAAGAATGGGCAGCGCAAGGCACGTAATCTGCTAAAGGATTTATTGTTTTAATTCTAGCCTGGAGTCCTGAATATATACCTGACATATTACTTGCATTATCATAAGATTGACCACGGCAGTTCATTATGTCCAAACCATTTTTTTCTAGAGAGTTTAATACGGCATTTTCAATATCTTTGGCTTTGTGACCAGTATTTGGTAAAAATTCTAAAAATCTTTCAACGGTTTCACCATTTTCACGTACATATCTAATAATTATAGCAAGCTGATCGACATGTGCAATGTCAGGCATAGAATCTACAATGATACCAAAATACTTAGCCATTTGCACTTCAGTAGAAATGTGTTGTAATACTTTATCTCGAATCAAGGTTATAATTTCTTCGTAGATTGTTTTAGATAAGTACGACGTTTTTCCACTCCCAGGGTGCGCACAACATTTTAAATGCTCAGATAAAAATGGATCAAACTCGGCAAGAAGCTCTACTGTTCCTAAGAAATTTCCATTTCGTAGATCTCCAATTTGTTCTGAGTGTCCTCGAAATGGCAGTCCTCTCATTGCTAGTGATTTAACAATTGCAATTATTCTGTATAAAATTTTTCTCCAATACGAAATTTCTTCATCTAGCTGTTTAATTAGACTTTGATCAACACGGCCTTGAACTACTGCTCGAGCTTTTATATGATAAACATTAGTTTTATGAAAATCTGAATTTTCGTGAGCTTCAACGCGTGCATTTGAGTCTTTCCAGTCACTAAACCCTTCGCCGGTAAAAGCATTAATTTCACCACTTCTACCAAATAACAAACAAGGAACACAAAATACAGACCCTTTTGAAATTTGTGATGTTATTTGGTGGCGTACCGTTTGTACTTATGTATTCCCGTATTTCTTCATTTAAATTCCACAAAAAGGGATCACTATCAATCTTTATAACATCAGTTCGAATTAAATTGTCGCTTAATAAGGTTGTTGAAGACGAGTTTGAATGTATTTCTTCGATATCTTGTGCTAAATAAAATATTACTTTTCAACAACCACAATTTTTTTAGTTATATTAAAACTTTTTATTCAATTGAAAAAAAGCACGATAATTAGTACGAAATACTTACTTTAAATGAACATGATGGTTGTTGTTCATTATCAAAGGATTTTGTCAAACAATTTGTCAAAAAAGTAGATATTTTTGGTGTTTTTGATGTGTAAACATCTATACGCGCAGGGGGGTAAATTTCTATTTGACAATACAATCACAAAAACAGCGTAACTCATATCGGTGTGAGCTGAAGCAGATAACGCTGTGTGACTTATGATTGTATTGGTGAAAAATTATGATATGTTCTTTTCTAAACATTTTCCAACTGTCTTTCATTCGATGTTTAGCAGTTGAATAGAACGGTTGTGTTTTTAACAAGTGCGGTTGATCGATAGTGATAGAGTGAATATTGTGACAATAATTAAGACAGTGACTTTAAATTAACCTTGAGATTTATTTGTTTGGGTGCTCCGCTGAACATTTGTAAAATCGGTGTCTCAAAAATCTCCGGCCAAAAGTGTGGTTAGAGACGGTGATGTATAGAGGATATACACTAGCGCCAATATTGACTCTAGCGGCGAGTAGTGAAACTAAAGTATATTTCCTGTTTCCGTTTCCGGTTTCCAACTTCCTGATTCGGGTCGTCCATTTCCGGTTTGTGTCTCGGCTAAGTCTGTTTCCGGTTGGTGTCTCGGGTATAACCGGTGTGAGACTCTGCTAACTTCCGTCATAGTTAGTAGTAGTACTGTGGTGAGCGGGTTGCGTATACATAACAACTTTTATAAACTATTAAGTATACGCAACAGTACTGATTGTTCGTTCGATTTATTAAAAGAATTTTTGTCCGTCCTTCCGTCGGTGTGTCCGTCCTTCCGCGGACGTGTCTGTCCTTCCGTGGACGTGTCTGTCCTTCCGGTAAGGAGTCAGTACTTTCGTCGACGTTCCGTCCTTCCGTTGACGTGTCCGTCCTTCCACTGAAGTGTCCGTCCTTCCGTTGACGTGTCCGTCCTTCCGTCAACGTCCGTCCTTCTGTAGCAGTTTTTCAAGGTTAGTACTTAGTAGTTAAGTTGTGAGATGCCTCCGCCGCCCGGAAAGCAGGCCGTGAAGCCGAAAGGTGACGCTTCGGACATGGCGACTTCCGATGGGTTTGGTACTGGTGTACCCCCGGCGGGTGGTAGTCTGCTCCGTCACACGGAGAGCGAATTGTCCAGCACGAAGATGGACGAAGAAATTAAGAGGGTCAAATTTGGTTCTCCGAAGAAGCCGGCTTCGCCTAGATTTAGGCGTCCTGCTGCTGTTGTTGCTGCTGGTGCTGCTGCTGGTGCTGCTGCTGGTGTTGCTGTTGCTGTTGCTAGTGCTGAGGAGTTGGTGGATGGGGCTGCTGAAGCTGTAATCAGCGACAAGGCGTCTGCTGCCACCAGTAGAAAGACGCGTGACCGTATTAGGGCCCGGCCAGTACATGAAGCTGGCATGGTTGGTAGAATGAAGGAGGTAAGCGCCGATTTGTTGGAGCTGGTAATGGCTGATGGCGTTGATGCGCGGTTGGCCAAGGCGGTTATGGGGCGTGCTGGCGTATATGAGCAACTGCTCTTTAATTTAATCGCCGAGAACGAACGGCTGAAGGGGCGATTGGAGGTGTACGAGGGCGGTAAAGTGGCTGGCGTACAGGCAGTGGCTTCTAGGGGTCCCATAAGGCCCCAGATGGCGGTTAGGCGTGGTAAATAAAATTTCAGAAAACATAAATAGAATTTCAGAAAACATCATTTGAACTTCAGAAAACATAAATAGAATTTCAGAAAACATCAATATAATTTCAGAAAACATCATTCGAGTTTCAGAAAACATCAATTGAATTTCAGAAAGCATCAATAGAATTTCAGAAAACATCAATTGTATTTCAGAAACCATCAATATAATTTCAGAAAACATCATTTGAATTTCAGAAAACATAAATAGAATTTCAGAAAACATCAATATAATTTCAGAAAACATCATTCGAGTTTCAGAAAACATCAATTGAATTTCAGAAAACATCAATATAATTTCAGAAAACATCAATTGTATTTCAGAAACCATCAATATAATTTCAGAAAACATCATTTGAATTTCAGAAAACATAAATAGAATTTCAGAAAACATCAATATAATTTCAGAAAACATCAATTGTATTTCAGAAACCATCAATATAATTTCAGAAAACATCAATTGTATTTCAGAAAACATCAATAGAATTTCAGAAAACATAAACTGCATTTCAGAAAACATAAATAGAATTACAGAAAACATTAATTGTATTTCAGAAACCATCAATATAATTTCAGAAAATATCATTTGAATTTCAGAAAACATAAATAGAATTTCAGAAAACATCAATATAATTTCAGAAAACATCATTCGAGTTTCAGAAAACATTATTTGAATTTCAGAAAACATAAATAGAATTTCAGAAAACATCAATATAATTTCAGAAAACATCATTCGAGTTTCAGAAAACATCAATTGAATTTCAGAAAACATCAATAGAATTCCAGAAAACATCAATATAATTTCAGAAAACATCATTCGAGTTTCAGAAAACATCATTTGAATTTCAGAAAACATAAATGGAATTTCAGAAAACATCAATATAATTTCAGAAAACATCATTCGAGTTTCAGAAAACATCAACTGAATTTCAGAAAACATCAATAGAATTTCAGAAAACATCAATTGTATTTCAGAAAATATCATTTGAATTTCAGAAAATATAAATAGAATTTCAGAAAACATTAATAGAATTTCAGAAAACATCAATTGTATTTCAGAAAACATCAATTGTATTTCAGAAAACATCAATTGAATTTCAGAAAACATAAATAGAATTTCAGAAAACATCAATTGTATTTCAGAAAACATCATTTGAGTTTCAGAAAACATCATTTGAGTTTCAGAAAACATAAATAGAATTTCAGAAAACATCAATATAATTTCAGAAAACATCATTCGAGTTTCAGAAAACATCATTTGAATTTCAGAAAACATAAATAGAATTTCAGAAAACATCAATATAATTTCAGAAAATATCATTCGAGTTTCAGAAAACATCAATTGAATTTCAGAAAACATCAATAGAATTTCAGAAAACATCAATTGTATTTCAGAAAACATCAATTGTATTTCAGAAAACATCATTTGAATTTCAGAAAACATAATTAGAATTTCAGAAAACATCAATTGAATTTCAAAAAGCATTATTTAAATTGCTGAGAACATTAATTGTATTTCAGAAAACATCATTTGAATTTCAGAAAACATAATTAGAATTTCAGAAAACATCAATTGAATTTCAAAAAGCATCATTTGAATTGCTGAAAACATTAATTGTATTTCAGAAAACATCAATTGAATTTCAGAAAACATCAATTGCATTTCAGAAAACATCAATTGAATTTCAGAAAACAGCATAATCGACTTATTTTTTATGCACTGGAAAATATGATGTTTTCTTTAATTATTATATGTTTACACATCTCCCTTGTGATCGGACTCACATGATTTTTTTTTACGATATTCAGCACCGCTGAGTTTTTTCCGATAGGCACTCATATTAAAAAAAAACAATAGATTAGAATAGGTATGTGAACACTATCAATTAGAATGAGCCACACACATTCAAAATAAATAACACCCACATTTTTATTTTTCACAGATAATTATTGAAAAGGGAAATCACCTAATTATTCTTTAAAACCTTCTGAGCAGTGATGGGAATTTAGCTATTTTCCCGTCAAATCTAGCGATTTTAAAATAAAGTTAAGGTACACAGATTTTTTAAGAATATTATTTTATTTTTTTTATTAAATCTGTGGTCAGAATCGATAACCCTCTAAGTCGAATTACTAATAAGAAAGTAAATTCAATAATTGAATTATTTAATATAATTAAATAGAAATTTCGAACTCGTTTAAAGCAAAACTGGGCCAAATCAATTTTCGAATTTAAATAGCCCTTATATTATTTTACCTTTAAATTTTGGCGCCCTTTAAATTATGCCGCCCTAGGCCTGGGCCTCATGGGCCTAGGCGTAAATCCACCACTGCCTTCAACATCTTACATATATTATAATTCTTGAATTTTGTGTCCTTTTAAGCTATCTGCAACAATTTTATAAATTTAAGAAGGCTTATTTGGTTGGTATTTTGTCGAAACCTAAGAAACTAAAACTAAAATTTTATTTATTATATTTTTTTATGCAATAACATTAAAGCTGTTGTTTCGTTGTTTAATACTGTAAACGCGCAGCATATATAAAGTGTATTTAGTTTTTTAATATATCTTTCTGACGTCTCTCTTGCGCACTCTTGTATCGTCAAAAGTCTTCGATTGATGCTACCGTCCGACCTTTTTGCATCCACTAGGACTTATCTTCCGCTCATGCCTCCTCCCAACAGCGCACATACCAGCTCGGCTTATCCAAGCAACGTACATACCAGCTCTTAGCTCCACAACTAGTCACACACAGCAATCTCCTCTGCACATCAGATTCGAGAGCCTTTAGTGCCACGTTCGTAAAGTGATCCATCAATACCATCAGTTCTACTTTGTATCACATATATTAAAGGGATGTGAGCTACCATTTCATCTGGTTGAATGTTTCACGATCCACCTATTGGCCGTCTCCGTGGGGAGTCGAAGAGTCCTCTTCTCAGGGCAATTTGATCTCCCCGCAGTACCAAATTTAGTGCCTTTTGGTAAGGCTTCGTTACCAATTGGCTAAATTTAGTAACTACCAGTTATCCCCCAAAAAGGTTTGCACAGGCAGACATCATCAACGTTAACTTTTAGCCGCTAGGAATAATCACCAGAATTGACCGGCTTTGCCTAGCGTTGCCCAGGAGCACCACGATGAGGTAGGTTATAGGTCGGTGTATCACTTCTCTGGCAAACCAGTACCTGATGAGGACAAATTTTGCTGCCAGCTTCGCTGAAATATCGGAATTATCTGAAAAATATAATTTGGAAATTAAAATAAGTTGACCACAACCGCGCGGCAGCACGCGCGGACGCGACGCACTCGCGAACACAGCTCAGCTAAAATGTCGCAATGATCTGAAAAATATATTTTGGCGACTAAAATAATTTGACGACTAGTGAACAAGAAAAAAAACTTAAAGCGGTTTCGCAGTTTATTTTTGAAGCATTTTTGTTATAGCGTCTTATAAAACCCTTCAAAATTAAAAAATCGAGACATTTTAAATTGAAATAATCTTACCCATAAAAACAAAGTTTTTATTAAAACAATTTCTTTCCTTATGCATATGAATTTTGAATCTCTCCGTGACTGTGCGTGACTTTGCGTGACTATTTTAAAATCAATCTCTGGTGACACCAAGACCGTGGACCAAGTATTAGATTGATTGGATGAGGAGAAATAGAGTTCAAATCACTCCGTGACTGTTCGTGATTATGCGTGACTCTGTGTGACTTTCTTAAAATTAATCTTTGGCCACAACAAATCTATGGACAGAGTTTCAGATCGATCGGATGAGGGGAAGTGAGGTTTTAATCTCAAAGTTAATCTTTCTTTACAGCCAGTATATCGACCAAGTTTCAGATTGATTGGATGAGGGGAAATCCGTTTTAAATCTCTCCGTGATTGTGCGTGACTACCTCAAAATTAATCTGTAGTCACAGCAAGACTACGGGCCAAGTTTCAGATCAATTGGATAAGGGGGAATTAGTTTGGCCCCCGACAGACAGACAGACAGACAGACAGACAGAGAGTATGAGTTAAAGAAAGAGTTTAATAAGAAATGAGTTTACTCTCCAAAAAAAGTAAACATGAAAAAATTCCCCAATCCCATACATATTGTTGCGAAGAAAGTTAATTTTTTAAGGACTCAGCGTCTGGTGAGCATAGTGAACCATTTTTCAAGTCAAAAGTCTTTTGATTCCGGGCAAGACCGGGTAAAAACAGCTAGTCATTTATAAACTATTTAAAACCGAACCAAAGTACAGAAAAGGCGTTAGGATCCAATATCATGATCCAATAAATGCGTTGATTTGGTACCACGGACTGTTGATAATCTTCGCGAGGACAAAAGACTCCGTTGGTGTTGTGTATAGTGTATAGTTATGTATAGTATAGTTTATGATGTAGAATTTTTTTAGTTTTTCAAAAATATGAGTGTCGGATTTGACGACATAAATAATGACTTGAAATGTCATACAAAAAAAAATTTTTTTTTTCCAAGATGAAAAAAGGCGTCTGGTTTGGTCATTGTAATAGTAGTGCCACTTATAATAATATTATTATAATAATATTATAATGATTCAAATAATATAAAATAGCTCTAACTCGGCTTAATTTACCTATTCTCCAATCTCAATTAATTGAAATCCACATAGAACAATTTCAACTGATCCCTCCTTTTCTGCAAATAACTCGTCAGACTCTCAACAACAAACTTCGCAAATATCTCAACCATTAATATCTAATACTTCTTAAGTCGTAAATCATGTCTCTCCATCTATTTTAAATGCTGATGTTCCTGATTTTAATGAATAATCCTGTCACGCTTAAAGTAATTTCACCTAAAAGGACAATATTTGCTTCTCGTTTTGCATCTGAAACCACTACTGATGTTGTAGCTAAATACATCAAACAGAAGCTCGGATATGAAATTGATGTCACCATATTTAAATTTAAATATTCTGAACAAAGAAGTAAATCATTCTTTAAAATTATTGTTACTGGGAAAAATTTTGACACTATTGTCAATACTAATTTTTGGCCACCAGATGTATAACTCCCGTTCGGACATTGTCTACTTAGCAGCTTAAAAATGAAATCTAGCCCTATATCGTTTTATAATTTTTCCAATTCTAAACGTCGAGCTTCTGATTATCCGAAATATCTGAAATTTGGATCCTGTATCGCTGATGATAATGCATTAATTTGTAATATGTTTGCGGGTTTCTTTGCTACATTTTATTTATTTATTTATTTATTTATTTATTTGGTTTCCTGCACAACAAGACTAAGAGTCTTATAATTAAAGTACAGGATCGGTATAATGTGATACAGTATTTAATGAAAATATAACATAGTTTATAATTTGTATAAAATAAGATAACAAAAATTATTTTACATACATATATTCAAAACAAAGCAAAGTTTAAACAATATTTAAATGGTATTGAAAAATTGGAAAACTTGTTTCCTAAAATGTCCTGCGTTGCTTAAATATTGTAATGTTGGCGGTAGCAAGTTCCAAAGACGTATGCAGTGTATATAGAACTGCCATTCAGAGACGAAACTTTTATGTCTTATTTGAATTATAGAATTATTTCTTCTTGAATTGGAAAAGGATATTCGATTAAAAAGATATGTAGGCTCACGTGTAAATATAATCTTATGCATCAGTATCAATGATCGTATCTTCAAGAGATCGCAAAAATTCACACCGTAAAGTTTTCGCGCATACGGTGTTATGTGGGATGATCTTTTCAAATTGTAGACGTATCTCAATATAGAATAAAACGTAGTTGTTAATTTCCTAGAGCTAATAGAATCACAGCTAGCAAATAGTTCGCATCCGTACAACAAAGTTGGAATTAGATAGGTTTTTGCAAGTAGAACTCGTACATGGACTGGTGTAAGATGTTGAGTTTTCCACAGTGATCGAAGCATTGAATACGTTTTTCCCGAAGCGACATATATATGATCAGACCAGGTGAGAGTTTTATTGAAAATAATTCCAAGATTTTTGGTTTTTTGTGTAATTTCAATAATTTGACGGTTAAGCATAATATCTGGTATAACAAGGGAAGGCACTGATCTTCGAGTAATAACGATGCATATAGACTTTGAAGGATTGAGACATAGCCCATTTGCCAGAGCCCATAAGTAAATTCGATTAAGATCCACATTTAGGTTCGCAACACAGTTATTTAGTTCATCGAAACGACTATGACATATGAACTTTACAATACGAAAGTTGCCTAGGCAAATCATTTATATATATAGTGAAAAGAAGTGGTCCTAGAATCGAACCTTGCGGAACGCCCTTTTTTACTGGAAGCACATTTGATATTTTATTATTGGCGTTAACGTATTGTTGTCGATTTTCTAAATAAGATGATATAAGACGAGTTGCGGAAGGAGAGAAACCAAAAAAAGTTCTTAGCTTCATGCAGAGTATTTCATGATTCACAGTATCAAATGCCTTCGAATGATCTAAGAGCACTATAAATGCAATGTTACCACTATCAATATACCCACGAATATCTTCAGACACATCAATGAGTGCAGTTATGCAGCTATGTTTAGGACGAAAGCCTGATTGTCTGTCTGAGAGTAGGCCCATATTCTTGACATGTTTTCCAATTTGCTGATGCAATAACCTTTCAAGCACTTTAGACAAGTATGGTAGGATAGCAGTGGGACGATATTCTTTATTTGATTTAGGAATAGGTAAAATTTTAGCATTTTTCCAACTTTGAGGAAATACACTTTTTGTGATAATAATGTTAAAAATATGGGTAATTTGAGGTAGCAGTTGAGGGATAATTTCCTTTAAGAATCTGGGATGTATGTTATCAGAACCAACAGCATTAGATTTCACAGCTTGGCCTGTGGAAAGTACTTCCAGTTGGTTTACGCATTGAAAACAAAAACCATTTTCCGATAAAGTTGAACTAATATCAGTATTGCGGGTATAATGTCCATCGTTTATGGGGATGTCAGGGATATTTGTAAAAGATTCGTTAAGCGAATCAACACCACCGACACCAATTTCTCGTATGAGTTTCCACGTTTTTTTAGAGTGTGCAGCAGAAATAAATAGGCTAGAGTAGTATGCAGATTTAGCAGTTTTTATCATTTTATTTACTTGTTTTCTAGCTTTGGAATATTCGTCATATAAATTATCTGCTTTAAACAGTTTCCAACTTCTAAAAGCTTTATCCCTTTCACAGATTTTATCCTTATTCCGAAAGATAATGGTAAGACTTCCTATCCCTTTAATGTATCGCATTCATCGGCTATACATTTTTCATATATCAGCAATAAAACCATTTTGCTTAACTTAAAACCACAAAAACCTTCTTTCAGTTTTGGTCCGGATAGAATACCAAGTTGCCATCTGAAAAATTGTGCTGAATATCTGTGCCTCCACCTATTGCAATATTCAATAAATGGAAAAAATCTTTTATAATTCCTTTGTTTAAAAGTGAAAGCAAATTGCAAGTTTGAGGAATTGCTATGCTGAACGCTATTCCTAAACTCCTGGAAAAGATTTTAACTGATAGCTTATCACATCAAACATCTTCGCTGTTGTCTTCATGTCAACATAGTTACCGAAAATCTCGTCCAACAATAACTATCGTCCTGGAACTTATCACTATGGTAAATAATGTCTTTTCAGTAAAGATCAGAGATGTTACATCAAACCTCATTGAAGTATCTTCTGGCGTTTCATAACGAAGTTATATGGGCTTCATTTTCGTGATCACATTGCGTTAACTGTCAACAAAGCTAATGGTGTTCTTGGTTTTATGAAACGCTGGTCCAAAGAATTTTGTGATCCAATATAGAACAAAACAATTATATACCACGTTAGTTCGCCCTATTCTTGAATATGGATCAATAATTTGGGATCCTTGCTATACCATTCATATAGGCAGTATTGAATAAGTGGAAAAGCAGTTTTTGATATTTTGTTTACATGGATTTGGATGGGATTGATTTGAGCTACCGCCTTATGTTAGTGTGTGTTTACACATGAAAGTTTTCTTTCTGAAAGTCTCTTTTGTTTCCTGTTTCGTAATTGTAAAAGTAAAGTTAGTTTCCATTTTCTTACATTTTTATGTTCGTTTGTGTTAAAAAAGGATAACAAATTGAAATAAAGTTAAATTTAATGAAATAAAATGATAAAATAAATATATAAAACGATAAAGTAAACATGAATAAATCTTGAATATCAGTACAAAAATTTCAGTGTGTAGACACGGATGAAAGTTTAAAAGAGATTTTCAAATAGTTTTAGAAAGAAAAATTTCTTGTGTAAACCGGGACTTAATACTCTTGGTCGCGTACATCTAAAAATAAAACATTATCCACTCGCGATCGGAAAATTCTGAAACATCGCTATAATAGCAACAACAATTGTTTCAACCAAATTTATTAAGAAATATAAAATAATTCATTAGCAGTTATAACAAAATAAAAAGATAATAATAATAGTAAAAAAACAAAAATAAAAAGATAGCAATAAAATAGAAAACAGAAAAATTTTATATGTTGTTTAAGACTTAATTTCTTTTTTTTTCCGATCACGTGTGGATAATGTTTTAATTTTTAGATGTATGCGTTCAAGAACATGTTCTGCTTTTTAGCAGTACACGTGCACGGTTTATGTGTGTATATAATGAAATATTAAAACAAAACACAGTCATGATTGTGTTCGGCACCGTACAAAATTTAGAAACACACATAATTGATATGGAAATATAAATATGTGTTTGTTGGTCTGAGCTATGTTTGTTTACAAATATGTACGAGTTTTTATACCCTCCACTCCAGTGTGCAGAGGGTATATATAAGTTTGTCATTCCGTTTGTAATAATTAGAAAAAAAATTTTGGACCCCATAAAATATATATATTTGTGATCCTTATAACAACCAGAGTTGATATAGCGATGTCCGTCTGTCCGTCTGTGGAAATCACGATGACGGCATCAATCGGGCAGCTAGGATGCTTGTTGATATAAAAAATGACTCACTAACATCCTGAGAAGCTTGCTGTTTAAAATCGTCCAAATCGGTCGATCAGGGCCCGAAATTTGAATGAAGAACTAAAAAAAGTCTTGAAAAATATAATTTTCTATGTTGTTCTTGTCACGATCACGCCCTCAATAGGATAGATAAGGTGATCATTTTTAGTGAGAATGATTCAACAAATTAATGGAAAGATTTCTATTTCAAAAATCATTAAAATCGGTGGAACAGGTCCAGGGTAATCTATGAAAAATTAAAAAAAAAAATTAAAAATATGATGTTTCTATATTGTTCTTGTTGTTATTCTAAATACTGTATTGTTGTCATAGCTGGCCTTGTTGTTTTTGTGGTCGTTGTGGTAATAATATAATAAAAACTAACCCTTGTACATTTTTTTTTATCAACTCTGGTAGAAAAATTTCCATTGTTTTGGCATCACTAAAAAAATTTACTAGATCATTTCTGTCATTGCCACGAGCATGCCTGCAAAGTTTCAGATCGATTGGGTCACGGAAAAGGGGGTTAAAATCGATTCAAAATTTTTTCGACTAGAAGACATTACGAGTTAATATAAAGGGAGTAAAAATTCACCAGCATCTAACGCAAATAATGCTAAAATACCCAGTTGTTGATAAAAAAAAACAACGTAAATTTAGCAAAAAAAATTTTTATGTATTAATTTATTTAAAGAGAAAAACACAAAAATAACATTTTTGTTGTATTTTTTGTGTTTAATATTTACATATACATACATACACATATTAAATAATACAAATAATATACATATATTATATATATGTATGTATGTATATCCAAAGTAACTGCATGTTAGAAATAAATCGGTATATTGTTTTATTTACATAAAATTCTGAAATATTTTGTTGTGGGGAAAATACATTTCTTTTGCATTAACAGAGTGTCACTTCGTTTTGCTCAGCGTGACTATGCCACAGTAGATGGCGCCACAATTTTTGTTCTAATTAGCTTTGCAATAGTTATTTCTATTTTAACATGAATGTTAATATTTTCAACTGGATATCATACACACAATGTTAAGAGTATACACGGGCTGGTCTTTTATTATTTCATACGTTTTTTCATTATTCTTTTACAAATATGAATATAAGTTTGGCATATTAACTTTTTGTTGTCTTTAAAAAATAGAGTTACCGAGTTCATCAATGAGTTTTTTGCTTTCAAAACAGTTCTACATAGTTATATAGAATTATTATTCTGCTTTACCTACAAAGTATCTGATTGCGATTACATCTAATTTTTAAAAATTGCTTATAATTACTAAAGCATTATTGTTCACATAAATACAAAATTGCACTTTTCAAATTTTCCATTCAAATTTTAGAAAATATCAATTCTAAAAACTGGAATTAAAATTTCCAATTTTAAATTATAAAATATTAATTGGATTTCAGAAAATCATATCAAAACGTCGGAAATAATAATTTTAAATTTAGAAGACATCAATTGTATCAAATTCCAAAAAAAAAACACCAAATATGTTTACATTTAAAAATGTTTACATTAAAAAAAGAAAATATTGCCATTCAGGAGATATTAATAACTTTTCAGTACCGCGATTCAGTAACTTCTTTTAACGCTGGTCGAATCGTTAAAAAAAGAAAAGCAAAATTATTAGTAAAATTTTTAAAAGATATTCGCTACTGTTAAAGTCAGCTGTTGTTATCTAAACGACAACCATTTTTGTGTTGTTTATTCAATCGTTAAAAACTTAAATTTTTAGGTTGAAATGTCGTCATACATGTGTGTATAAAAATCTTAAAATAGTGAAAATATTTTGCTTTTATTAAAAAACTTTTTTATATAAATAAAATAATTAAATAGCATATTCAATTCATTATTTCATTTTCAAATAAATACACAGAAATATTAGTAAAAAAAAATAAAGATATTAAACATAAACATAAAATCATCCTTACAAACACGAAGTAATTTCTTTTTTTTCTATTCTTTGTGTTTTTCGCTTATTTTGACAGAGATGCCACTCGTTTACAATTTAAATAAATAGAAAAATGGATTTGTCGACTGTTGATAAGATGTTTGTACTTAGTGAATCACTTAATCCTTAGTGCAAACAACAATAGCTGTCGATATATTTTGCGAGTGTCGGATCTTTGAAATTTACAGAATCCCCCTACAGAAAACATTAATTTAAATTCAATGAATTTTAGAAAACGTCAAATGATATTTAAGAATTACGAACATAAAAACTGTTACATAAATAAACGCAATTTGATGTGAATGTTATTTTTATATATAAATTTTCACAATTTTTTTTGGAAGAAAATTTGAAGTTTTTCAGAAAATAAAGTGAACAAATTATTTTATTTAAAATGTTTGGGACATTTGGTTTTTTTGCGTTTGGCATCCCTAATTTGAATATTTATTATTATAAATTTATTCTCAATGTTTTCCAAATATGGCAATATTTTAATAAAAAAAATTGAGAGAATTTTTTTGGTTATTATATTGTTACTCCATCCGACCTATATGGCCGCAATGAAGAAATATTTGGCCAGTTAAAAGAAACTATACAGCCATCTCCAATTTGCACGATTTAATGCATATAGCCACCCTACACAACCATTAGCTTTGCAATGGAGGTTAGGGCGAGCAATTTAATTAGCAAAAACTAAATTAAACGAGAAGTTATGTCATATAACCGGAAACGCATGCATATAGGTATATAACCTAAATGCATGCCGATCAGCAACCACGATGACCAAAAAGCAAACACCGAAATAAATCCGAAATAATAGAAAAGATGAAAACCAACCCAAAGAATTTTCTGAAATAATTTTTTTTGTATTAAGTTTAACAAATTGTTTACTTTTTCCAATATTTTGTTTACATTTATTATCAATACTCAATTCGATGTGGAGGGTATCAAAGATTCGGCACAGCCGAATTTAGCACTCTTACTTGTTTTTTATCTCAATTATATATAAAAAAAATTTAATATGTCGAAACTAAAACATTTATTTAACATTTATTGTTAACTTCATACCCTTGATTACTTGTGTTCAAATAATGAAAATTTTTCGAGTTATTGAGGGGTTTGAACTTGGAAAATTCTCAATTTTTTTATGATCATCAAAATTTCACTTGAATCAATAATTTTTAACGCGGATAATATTTGTACCCAATACCATTATGCAGTCAGGGTATAATGGCTTTGTGCAGATGGTTGTAACTATCAAAAATATTTGCCCAAAAACATCTTTTGTTGTACCGTTCGATTGTAAAAGTGATTCTGAATCAATTTCTGAGTCGATATAGCGATGTCCATCCGTCCGTCGTCTGTCTGTGTGTGCACGTAAACCTTGTAATCAAACTACAGGATGCAAATACGAATATGTTTTGATGAAATTCAGTGTATCAACCTTTATCGGCCATGGAATATACGCTGTTGAAATTGGTGAAAATCGGTCATTGTTTAGACCTAGTCCCCATACAAATCATCCTTATGAGATCGACTTAAATTACCATATCCAATAGATGCCGGTCAAATTGGGTTTGAGTGTGTTTATGACATCCATTAATAAGTAGTCCAAAAATAATCCCTATGGGACAATTCTTAGCCATAGGTCCCATATAGAGCTGCTTCCCGATCTTCACTTAAATCTATCAAAAAATAAAAATATTGCACAAATTTTTCTCAAATTTGGTTTGTATATATTTTTTCAAAATATAAGGGACTTTAAGAAATATGTTAAGGATCGGTCCATTTTTCGACCTAGTCCGTATATAAATATAGCATGCGATATGAACTTTTTCATATCTGCAGCCAAAAAAAAAAATAGTAACAACGCCACTCAAATTTGGTTTATGCTTATTTTCTATATCTAATTAGTTGTACCTAAAAGATAGGGTCTCTAAACGCGTGGTATGGAGTATCGTATAGTGGATTTAGACCGACTATAAAATTCTTACTTGTTTTTATTAGGCTAGTACTCTTCGGAAGTGAGTTATTTGATTTTGTGGAAATAAACTTGGAGAGAATGAAAAGAAAATATATATATTTCATAACCTCATTTTTTGTGGATAAAGCCGATGTTGTAAAAAAAAATAATGGGCCAATATAATTCAAAATCCGCTTTAAAAGTTGGGATAATAATAAACAAATCGACTCATAGATGTGACTATATTAGCGATATATTCTATATTTATTTTATCTGCAACACAATGTAACATTTCTTCCAAGCTCTACGATTAAAAATTTTTTTTCGTATGTTTCTTTTTTAGTAAGGGTAATATTATGCATTTATGTTCATGTATAGGTACATATGAATATGTTTACTTGTTCAATGTGTTGGCTTATCTCTATTTGAAATTATACACAATGTAATATAACAACACAACTAATATAAGACAAAAAAAAGTTGTGTCGTTTGTCTGTCTGTCTGTCTGTCTGCCTGTGGTACAATCAAAACTGAAAAAGGATTTCTGGTATGAAGATGTGCTATTTTATTTAAACTCTAACAGAAGCAAAACAATCATTTAGAATTTATTTTTAAGCTAAACTGTAACAATTTATTTTTGTTTTCATTTAGCAAAACAACAAACAACTCAAAAGAACATCATGCCGGGGGTATAGAAGTGTTATTTAAATATTTCGTATATTTATATTATTTTTAAATACACACATACATATGTATATGATTCTATGTGTAGGTGTTGGTTGTAAATTCTTAAGTAACATAACTATGAAAACATAGATATGTAAATAACGGTAATTATAAATAAAACATTTGCTCTGGCCTATGAAATATGTGAGCTTACAAGAATATAGTTTAAATTTCTAAAATATTTTTAAAGCTAAGAAGAAACAAACACATTGTTTGCTTACATTATATATAGGTAAAATATTTTCTAAGGCATATTTCTAAAAATATGCATAAACACTTCTTTAATATGTACGTGTGTGTATGTTGATTTAATTTTCAAACTTTAAATTTAAAGGTTTTTGGAATTTTGTGTTGGAAAAATACATATATCTTAAATTATAATTTTTTTTTATTTTAAAATTTACCAAGTTATTTAAAAATAGTTTTGACTTAAATTTTATAATTTAAGGAAATCAATAAGAAATAATTGTGTCATGATTACTAACTAAATGACCTCAGCAACTAACTATCTAACTAATTAACTGTTAAATAATAACCAAATAAAGAAAATGAAAATAAAATATTATTAAAAAAAAAAAAAATGATAAAAGAACAATAATAAAATGAACTAACATAAAAAACTTAAAAACAAATAGTGAAATAAAAAGGGTTTAGTTCGAGTTTAAATTAACAATTTAACAATAACAATAACAAAAGATAACTTAAGACTATATTTTAATATCTTAAATACGGCATTTGTAGAATTACAGCCATGTTTTCCATATATAGTGGAAATTGTATAGCAAATTATTTTAATATCAACGGCCTTGCTACTGGGGCTTACATAGCAGGAGAGTGTGTCTCGTAAAACAAACTCAAAACTAATTAAAACCTAACATAAAAATAAATTTAGAAGGGGTAAATTCAACCCCAATGAGTACCAGAAGTACTTTTCCTACAAAAATTATGACATAAAGAAACAGATAAATCAGAGCGAATAAATTCTTCATTCATGTAATCAATAGGACAAAAATAAAACTAGCCAACAATATTTTGGACTGGAGCAACCAAATATCTTTCCTAGAGTAATTTGGTGGGTTGAATTCGAATCTGTAATTGGTTTTTCTCTATCACGTCAGGTTTTCGAGATACAAAAAATGTTTTTATTCGTTTTTAAATAAAAAATCAAATTGCGTTATTTGAACGTCGTTTGTATTATTATGGTTCGATTTCACATATGGGTTAAACCATCTGAACTCAACTTAAAATATGGCTGTTTTTTACATCACTGTTTCCAAATTGGCTGAATTTTGGCAGGATTAAAGTGTATCCGAGAAATAAGAAAAATCCTAAATTTAAGTTCACTGACGCATCTGGATCCGGAAATATGAGGTCTTGAATATCGGGAAAAACTATAAAAATGTACAAAGTTGTACTTACTTAATTATCATTTTCTTGATTAATATTACAGTTACGCAACTTATCAAGGTCGCATTTGAAAGGTTAATTAATTACCTTTAATTTGATATACAACATGATTTTTTTTTTAAAAGGTCAAAGGTCACATCTCTTGACCTATAATTCGGGAGGCTATAGCTGTAAAAACGACAATTTTAAAAATCTGAAAAAAATATATGTTTAAGATTGGTTCCTTCCCTAAAGTTCCAAAAAATTTCAGACTGGGGGTATGCTTGGATCCAGAAATATTTATCATAGAGTAAAGGTAGATATTTAACAAGTGAATTATTATTATTATGAATGTTGTTGTTGATGGCGTTGTTGGCGTTGTTGACATTATTATGATGAATGCTGTTGTTGTTGTTGTTGTTGTTGTTGACATTATTATGATGAATGCTGTTGTTGTTGTTGTTGTTGTTGACATTATTATGATGAATGCTGTTGTTGTTGTTTAGTTTTATTATAAATGTTTTCAATTGCAAATTTGCTATCAGCGGAATAAATTTTAGCTTGTAATTGTGTTTTTGAAATTGGTATGAAGCTGTGCTGCTTTTGAGTTCCCGGAATTGTACGTAATCCTATAAATCTATCAGTTAGCAATTTCTCTTCTTCTTCATAATCTTTTTCCGTTAAATATGCAAAGTTGCAGTTCTGAAGAGTTTGCTGACACCAATTATACAAGTGGAGAGGAGTAGTTATCTGATCTTCGAATGGACGTTGCAAGCTGGCTCTTCGTGCTTCACGCTTTACCGTTCCCCCAAGACCATCACTAGGTCCTTTGCCGTGACTGGTAGCAAAGAAATGCCACTCAGCGGAACAATTAAAATCTTCGCTATGATGGCATAAATTGGCAAAGTTTTTTTTATTTTTAAATTGAGCGGAAGAACCGTCCGAAAAATAAAAAATTTTCTTTGGTATTTTCAAAAACTTGTTTTTTAAAAACTCATTTAGGTGGCGATGAAATAAATGAACTGCTATGGTATTATGTATTAGACAGTCTGATATTATTATAAAATTTGTAGTTTCTAATTTTCCATTTGATTTGTAATAAATTGCTATTGGGTATAGTGTGGCCTGGCTATTATTCCATAAAAAGCCTTGCACAGAATCCTGAACCACAAAAGTTGCATTTTCGGAGAAGTCGCAAATTACTCATTTTCTTCCAACGCAGACTTTTTGTGAGCCATAAATGCACCCTGCTCTTTAGATACGAATGAATGGGGTAGAAGAGTTTGCAGTTTTTCGCATAAAGAATCCAGAAAAGAATCAGTTTCTTTAATAATAGTTTCCAAAGAGTCTCTATCTACACTTATCCACTGTTTATATGTGATTTCATCAATTTCATTTTCTAATAATAATTCACCAAGTTTCTCTTTAAAATTTTGTATATCTGGACACATGCTACATCTGTCAACGTAGCAATTTGGTGATGGGGGATTGCATATAAGTCTTTTTAAACAATCTTTATAAGTTTCCAGCACAAAATCCTGCACATTTTCTGTCAATTTTTTCAGGTTTATTGCGTGGAGCATTAGTTTTGTATTTTGATGTATTTTACAAACACATACATTATGGCTTCCTGACGCATCTGCTAGAACCACATTTTTTGGCCGAAGTTCACAAAATTTAGAAATTCCAATAGTTATCCCTTCATGTTTTTCTTTAAATAAAGCATAAACTTCTCGAAGATTTCCGAGTAAAAGTCTTTTATTTTTTTTTTACTTTTACACCATTTTCTGTTATTGACACGTAGTCTTTACATCCTGGTAGACATCTGCTGACATCATCAGTTTCATAAAAGATTTTCACCACATCAAAAATTTCTAATGGCAATCGTTTTCCAAGTTTTGGATTCGGTGTACTCAATACGCCTTCTGTCTCAACCAAGTTTTTTACCTTTCGTGCCATGAAATTTGTTATTTGAAATTCCTCCTCCATTCTTTTCAATGTCCAGCTTTTAGGTAAAATAGTTAAAAGTTGAATTTTATCACTGTTTTTAGTTATTGATTTAAACTTTTCTTTTAGTTGTTCGATTATTTCCGATTCTGGGCATACGTGAGAGGTTGAAGGTGTTGAATTTGGGAAAATGTTGGTTTTAATTGATGTTGTTAATTTTTCTAACTTTCTAGTTGTATACCCTTTTAATGGAATTTTTCTCGAACATATTGGAGATTCTTGTAAATATGTTAAACTTTCGTTTAACTTAGAAATTCGAACATCTCCCGAAACTGATGCTTCACTTTCCGAGTCTGAAGTCTCGTTTTCTGGCTCGTTCATAGATTGAATATTATTGTTTACACTTTCTTTTAATTTATAAAGTTCTCTTCTGCATATATCACATATTTTATTTGATATTGAAATGTTATTACTAATTCCAGTCATCCATTGCTGAACTTTTCGAAGTCCTCTTGCATTCCGGACATGAGCAACTTTTTTAAATGGATTACAACAATATATTGTATTAAATGACATATTGTTTACAGAGGCAAAAAACAATCACTTTGAACACTTTTGGTTTTATTTAAAAATATTGATTTTATAGCAACACATGTGGTTTTTTAAAGCAACGTGCTTAGAATGGTTTTTTTTTCCTTTGACTTCTCGTTTTTCAATAATTTCTCTATATCCAAGTTATTTGACACTACGAACCACACCCGACAACATTTATACTGTTGTCTCGCTCTAACATAATTACCTGTCAAACCAACCCTAACACAGGTCTGTACTGAGTACAGTACAGAGCTAAATAACCAGAAACAAATAGCGGCGTGCGTGCATAGCCCGCCGACGCTCACGAGCACAACCAACCACATTCATAAACAGTAACAGTAACAGCACCGACTTTTTAAATATCTACCTTTACTCTATGATAAATATTTCTGGATCCAAGCATACCCCAGTCTGAAATTTTTTGGAACTTTAGGGAAGGAACCACTCTTAAACATATATTTTTTTCAGATTTTTAAAATTGTCGTTTTTACAGCTATAGCCTCCCGAATTATAGGTCAAGAGATGTGACCTTGGACCTTTCCAAAAAAAAAATTATGTTGTATATCAAATTAAAGGTAATTACTTAACCTTTCAAATGCAACCTTGATGAGTTGCGTAACTATAATACTTTTCAAGAAAATGTTAATTAAGTAAGTACAACTTTGTAAATTTTGACCTTTTTTTACGATTTTCAAGACCACATATTTCCGGATACAGAAGTGCCAGTGCCCTCAAACTTTGCACTTATTTTAGTTCTGTAATAATCTGTCTTCCTACGAAAAATCATACAATTTGGAAAAGGTAGTGTACACCCATTGGTTGATTTGACATGGAATTACCCATATTAGAGTTCAGCAATAGTCACCCAGCATGCTTTTGTCCCAAAATACTTGATAATTTCTTTAAATTTTCATTAAATCTCGGTAAGCATGCTCCCCTTGTTCATCGCTCACCGCACCTAGGCTTTGTGGAAAAAATTTAGATACGAATGAAGAAAATGCATTTTGAGTGAAATTCGTGCACCTAATTCATGATAATTTTTCAATAATTCAGCAACAACTTGTATGTAATTTTCACTCTTATTGTTTCAAAGAAAATTGTCCACTATGCTCTTGAAAGCCAAATCGGACAATACTTTCTGCACGCGCATTGAGTTCAAAGTTCAAATATGCATTTATATGTAAAAATTAAAAAAAAATAATAATTTTTCACAAAAATTTTGATATTAAAATTGCGTTTGAATTAAATTAATTAATAAACCATAATCTAGGGTAAATTATCTTTCTAATAAAATAACAAACTCTATTATCGGTTGAAAAACAGCCAAGTTATATCAATTGACCTAAGCAATAAATGCGCCGTAGACCACTTGATTAAGAAAATCGAGCTCACATTTTTAAAGACATTTAAATAATTTATACAATAACATCTTTGCATTCTCCTAATTCCAAAATGAACTGATGTAAAGTATTTTGCATCTAGTCTATTGCTATGTCATTCTACATTCATTTCAAAATGGTACGTATTTTTTAGCACTATTTAAAAATCTCCAATTTTACTTTTTCAAAAATTTTGTTCAAGAAATTTTCCGAAATCAACGACTGGACTTTCAGGTCTTATTAAGAGAATATATGTGGTTAAAAATGCCAAATATTTTAGATATCCTGTCCTTAATTTGGCGAGGGCAGCGATTTAATTTCAGCGGATTTGAAGAAAAATGTGAATTTTCATACTTTTTTAACTTTTAGGCAACATCTTTTTGGTGTTTTCATATTTCAATTATCTTTTGTCATAATATTATACTACTTGATATAAGTTCTCAATCCTGTAAATTAAGGTTAAATTGAAACACTATAAATTGTCCCCCTTTAAGGTCAACTGTCAAATTTAAAGATATTTAAATTTTTTTTAAAACAAAATATCGAAATAATATATATATTATTGCCTTCAATAATTCAGCAACTATTTGTCTGTAATTTTCCCTCTTATTGCTTCCAAGAAAATTGTCCACGATGCTCTTAAAAGATTTCCAGGCTGCATATTCTTTCTCCAATAAACATTGTGAAAAATTTTCATCATTCAATAACTTCCTGATGTGAGGACCAACAAATATGCCTTCTTTGATTTTTGCATATGAAATTTTAGGAAAAACCACTAACAAATATTTAAAGGCTACACCATCTTTGTCCAGAGCCTTGACAAAGTTCTTAAAAAGGCCCAATTTTATGTGCAGCGGCGCACAGTGGGGCCCTTTGACTTTTTTCGTTGCAAAAATCATAACTTTTAAACTAATTGAGAAATTTTAAAAATTATAAATTAGATTTTGAAAGATGACTTCCTTACATTTAAAATGAGTGCTGGCGGAGAATGCTAGATCCACAGCGGGATTCAATCTATCCCATCAAATTTCAATATTATTTTGGTGCTAATATTTCATGTTGAAAATATAAAGATAATGTGCTGAAATTTGGAATTTAAAGTGTTTTTAACCCAAAAACGAGCCCTACTTAAATATGTTGGAATCGACCCATGTTTGGACCTAGTCCCCATACAAATTTTCCTTCAAAATTGGTTTTAATGAGACTGAATGTAGCAAATGTTATTCTATTGCGATGAAATTTGAATCATAAGGGTTTATTAGGCCATTGATGAGATCTATAATTAATATTTGAAATCGGTCTACATTTGGACCTAGTCCCCCTTCAAAATTTGGTTAAAAGGCCACAAAAATGCCAGATTTGCTAATTCCTGTATTTTATTTAAAAAATTTACAAAAGTAGAGCAAAAAAACACTGTAAAATTTTAATGGAATCGGACCACTTTTGGACCTCTTCTCAAGTTCTCAAAATTCCAAGTTTCGCAATGAAATTTTATTAATTAACCACTCAAAGGACTTATAATTTGTTTACGATGAATTTTCCTGGTCTTCCTCTGGTTCGGTCAGCAAATGTATGGGCTTTTTCGAAGATTTTAAATGTCGTGAATTCATTTTGCCAGATTTCCTTTGTACGATTGGAAGCTTTCCATTTTGTCTTAATATTCATGAAAATGGTGTGAAGTTTTCTTTCTTCCTGTTCTGGTGTAAAGTCTACTTCTTTTATAACACCCAATCTAAATGCGTTTTTGTCTTCCGAGCTTTTAAATAAATCAAACAATTTAAAATGTTTTAAAGACATTATTGCACTTCATTCTTTTTACTTTTTAACACAATATTCTGCGGCCTTTTATTGAGTCAAATGCTAACTGGCCTCAGCACGGAAAAGTAGTTCAATATAAATATATCAGTTATCAGCACAATAATACTAGGCATAAAGGTTTCAATTTACTTTTTTATTTTATTAAAATAAAAATCGCAAAAAAATAGTACAGGTAGCGCTAGCGAATTTTTGTTTTTTTTTTTTAATTTTTAAGTGCAAATTTTTTATTATGTTAACATAATTTTTTGATCTGACATCAGGTCAAAAGTTTCTAATTGTAAATTTTCGACCTTTACAAAATATTCCAGGTAGCGAAAGCGGATTTTTTATTGTGCTGACTTCATTAGCAAAATTTTATAATTGCCAATACACAAAAATTACAAAACATTAATAATCTTCTTAAAAACACTTCGCCATCCTATCAAAATTAAATATGAAAAAAATTACAATTTCTGTTTTTAAGCACAAAAAAAGAAAAAAAAAATTGTGAAAAATAAATAAATAAATAAAAATAAATAAAATAAATAAAAATCTGCCAAAATTAGATAATATTTGTTATTTCATAACAATTAAAATCAGCTACATAACTATAAAATCGATTAATTTTTCACTGAGTTATCGCAAAACAGGTCTACCCATCTATCCAACTTTTTACAACTTTATGGTTGTTGCGTGCAGACTGGCAAGTATACACTACCGATCAACCAAATAGACTCAAAATTTTTTTATTTTTAATTTTTGATTATCTTCTTTGTGCAAGAAGCTATTGCACAATTTTTGTTATTAATACTAGAGCAAAGAAATAGACAAACGAATAGAGATAAGAAGTGGATGCAAAAAATTTACAGTTATTAAATATTCTTGTTTTGCTTTGACAATGTCAAAAACATGTGATTTTTTGCCGAGTAGACTCAAAGGGTGTAATTTTAGTTTCTGATTAGCTGCTGGAACAAAAAGTTGAATACAGTCTTTTAGTGCAATTTGCAAATAACTAAATAAATAACAATTTGCAAATAACGAGGAAAGAGGCAAAATATTGGCGTATCATGATAGTAAACTTACAACTAGACAAATCGATGAAAAGATTGGCAGAAGTCAATCTTTTGTGAGTCATTTTATCAGAAATCCATCGAGTTATGGAAAAAATATGCATAAGCCGACAAGGAAAGCACTAAAGACCAGCGAAGAGCGAAGGATTCTTCGGGAGGCGTCAAACTCTACATGTTCTGCAGTCAAAATTCGCCAAAAATTGGGTGTAAATGCCAGTACAGCTACCGTGAGACGTGCAAATCGTAAAGCTAAACATCTAAAGAGATTAAAAATGAAAAAAAAAACCACCACTTACCGATGTTCGTAAGCAAAGCTATATATATGCCCGCAATCACATGGCATGGAATAGGGAGTGGCATCAAGTTGTTTTTTCTGATGAAAAACGCTTCAATTTGGATGGACCAGACGGCTATAATTATTACTTCCATGACTTTTGAAAGGAGGAATACTTTTTAACCCGTCACCATAGTCGTAGGAGGGGTATTGTGGTGTGGGGCGCCATATCCTATTATGGGACATTTGAAATTCAATTTGTTTCATCCAGGATAAATGCAAGTAAATACAAAGAAGTGCTCCAAAATGCATTTTTCCAACATTTTTGGATCCTTACCCTGGACATTTCAACAGGACAATGCCCCAATCCACACGTCTCGAGTGGTAAAAAAGTGGATAAATGGCACACTTTAAAACTCCATACTAAAATACCTAGGTCACAATTTTTAAACATTCTAAAATTTTGTTTAAACGACAATAATTATTTCATATACGTGAATATATTTTATAAACAGACATATGGCATGCCAATGGGAAATTCATTGTCTCCAACCATTGCCGACATAGTATTGGATGCTCTTTTGGAAGAAACTACCAAGGAATTGGAAAATAATAACATAAAAATCAAGCTACTGACGAAATATGTAGACGACTTATTCGACATCATAAAAAGAGAAGATGAAGAAGTAATACTAAAAACTTTTAACAGCTATCATAATAAAATTAAGTTTACAATAGAAAAGGAGGAAAATAAATCCATACCATACTTGGACATGAAATTCTACAAGAAAAATAATAAACTTATAACGGACTGGTACACAAAACCGATAGCTTCGGGACGAATTATAAACTAACACTCTACACAACCAATAAACCAAAAAATAAACACCGCTTCAAACCTAATAACAAAAGTCATACAGTTAAGCCATGACACATTTATAAACAAAAATATTAAAAATGTTAAGGAAATATTAATCCAAAATAGTTATCCAATAAACATTATTAATAATCTAATTGAAAAAGCAATTACAAACCAAACTGGGGAAATTAACAAAAATAACACATCTGGTAACACCAAACAATTTTACAGCCTGCCGTTTATTCCAAAACTTACTGAAAACACACAGCTAAAAGAAATAATAAACAACGAAAATGTTTCAATAGCACACAAACCAAACAAAACAATTAACGCACTTTTTACAAGAACAAAAACTAAAATAGAAAAAACACACCAAAGCAATATTGTCTATGAAATCAAGTGTGTAGAAAAGGAAGACGAAGAGTGTGGAAAACTTTACATTGGAACTACAAAATGAAGCTTAGGGACGAGGATAGCTGAACACGAAGCAGATATTAAAAAGAGTAGATTAACAACTGCACTTGCAGTCCATTCTATAGAGAATGATCATAATATAGATACTGATGATGTGAGAATATTAAATAAGGAAAGAGTTGAAAATAAGCGCTACACATTGGAAAGTCTACGAATTCAACAAAAATCAAAATATGTAGTCAACAAAAGAGAGGATTTAGATAATATTAATGCAATGTACACCATAGCAATAAATTAGTTTTGGTCTACTACTGCGATATGTAATATTAAAGAAAAAACAACTGTGACATTTTTATTTTTTTTTTTTCAATTATAATATCAATTTATAAAATTAAAATTGTGTTTTATGCCGTATATGTTTATTGTGTAAAACTTTTTGTTTTTGGAAAACAAAAAATTAATGTGAAAATTGACAAAAGAATATTTGCGAGTTGTAATTTATTTATTATTGTTTATCATTGTTGTTGGTTTAAAGCTAATGTATTACTCTATCTATAATGTTGCCAGATTAAATAAAATTCATCCCTGAAGATACTGGAAAATACCCAGCGAAACGTCGGAGTTTGAAAATGAAATAAATAGTCTTTTATTTATTTTTTTTTTAAATAGTGACCTTGAAAGCCCATTTAGAAAAATTCTAAAACACATAACAAAATGTAAAGTTAATGGAGTAGCCTCCGTACTCTCCTGATCTCAATATAATTGAAAATTTATGGGGATGGCTTACACGTAAGGTGTATCAATCTGGCAGACAGTTTGAAAGCGTCGAAGCACTAAAAGCAGCCATTTAAAGCGCCTGGAGCGAAGTGTCCTTGGACTATTTAAAATCACTCCCTGACCGAATTTTTGATGTTATTTCAAATAAAGATGGCTTTACTCATTATTAATAACGTGTAAATATTATAAGAAAATACTTTTTTACTTTGTCTTTTCATTAATTTGTGATTTTAATAAAATTAAAGTCCTTGAGACCATTCGGTTGAGCGATAAAATAGACTAATTTTTGAGGGTAACTTAAAAAAAAATGTTAAAAATTTAATTTTAAGCTTAGAACGCTAATTTTTGTTTTGTTTAATTTGAAATGGATTAATGAATAATAAAAAATTTCTTTTTCCCACTTACTATATTCATATAATAATTTGTGAAACTCAATTTTCTAAAAAAAAAAACTGTGAATCTATTTGGTTGATCGGCAGTGTATGCAGCCAAGTTCACTTTAGCTAGAGTATTGTATTATATAAGGTAATATCTAAGTAAATATATATAACATTAGTAGAAAAAACTACGAAAATATAGCATATTTGAAAAACTGAGACTGTAGAAAAATAGACGACCAAATAACATCGCCTTAAATTTTGTTTTCTAGGAAATAAAAATACCTTTCAAACGACACCAAAAATATTATAATCGGTTAACTTATTTGCCTACAATTTGATTTGAAAGAGGATATTTTCTAAAAGCTAAAAAATTCCAACTTTGCGTAGCTCTATCATCCATAATTTTGAAACTTGATTCCTAATCTGCGAGTAATCCTCTATCCTATACATTTATTAATTTTATTGAATACTTTTATCAACTTTTTGATTTTTGCCACGCTATTTGGGAAATGGCGCCACTGTGCGACGCACAGTGGACCATTTGACGAGAAGGCGGTCAAAAATCTATAACTTTTGATTGGATTGTAATTTTGATATGCGGTTTTTTTTGTTTGGTAGGTGAGACTCTAGCCTTTAAGTTTTGCTATAAAACGAAGATAAAAAAAGTTACGGAGGGTTTAAAATACATTTTCATTTGTAGTTGAATTTTAGTACAAAAGTGAAGTGCTAAAAGGTAAAAAAGGTTTTTTTTATTATGTCTTATTTTTTCAGTAAATTTAACAACTTATACTTTTTAACAATTTTTTAAGTTAATTTTTTCAGAAAATGGCAAAATTTGGCCCCCGTAAACTTTTTAGTCCTAATGTGCACAAGGGCCAAAGTTTGTTGTTTTTTTTTTTGAAAGATCCCGAGTTAAAATATAATTTATTAAGCAGCGAACGTAAAAGTTACCTTATATTAGTTCAAGATAGAGAAGTTTCAATGAAAAACTCGTATGTTTTTGTTTTAGTTAAATTTTTTTTTATTGTCTTTTTAAATATTTCTATATCAATTTTTATGGTAAATTTACAAAATATATAAATTTTTAAATCAAGAAAGTTTTTTAACTATATAAAAAAAAAGTGTAACTTATTGTTAGTGTAATGAAAAAGTACTTTAAATCAACCAATTTTAGTAAAAATTTCTTCTAAATAGCCTTGATTTTCATCTTCTAGAAGTTGTTTAGCTTCTTCGTCGAATTAAATAGAGGTAGTTTTCCATTTTTGACTAATGTTGGACATATATGGACCTGAAGTGCACAACAAAATAGTGATAAGGTCTTCATTAGTACAACATCTGTACATTTTCCTTGTGTTGTGCTCGCGAAAGAATCTGTAGTCTTTGTTCCTTTTCTCTTGCGCATCTTCAGATAGATCTCCTATTGGTAGCATAATGTTTTGAATTATATGTTCCCCATGGTACAAAATTTTATGAACTGTGGATGGCATATATCTCCAAGAGTATTTTTCATTATAAAGTATAGCTGTTTTGTTGGCGTACTCTCCAATTTTTTTTGCATTTATCTTTCTGCTGCATGCTAGAACTTGTAATATGATTTTGAATCGTCTTATTAATTCATGATCTACACTTGTGATAGATGCTGCAGTTTCCGGTTCGGTAAAAAATCTCCTTGCAGTATTTCCATCATTTGTGTTTCCTTCCCCTTGTTTTGGTTGGTCGATTACGAGGCCTAACTGTAGATATTTTTGTTGAATTTGTTTTTTTTTTGCTTTCTTTTTCTTCATTTTCTTTGTTTTTTCTCACTGTTTCGCCTAACGGACCAAATTCCAAATCATAACCCAATTTAAAAATATGCTCCATGAAACGTGTTCTAGCATGAAGAGGGGATATTCCAAAACTATCGTCTTCTGGTGGGGGTTGGATTAATTGACTTGATGTCTTTTGGCATATAATGCAGCTTGACGTTGACTTTGTTCCAGTTAAAGCTTGTGCAACTTTTCCATCAATCATTGTGAGACACATTTTAAAATGTACTTCAATGTCTTGGTCATCAAATTTAAATATTACTGGTTGAAATTCCCTAATTTGATCTTTTATTTTTTGAACTTCTTCAGTTATGACATCTTTGGTTTCCTTTTTGAATGCAAATTTTATTGGCCTGCAATATTTTGTTGAAGAAGGAATTTTATTTTTCCATATATCAATTTCTGTTGCTCTACTAGTTGACGGCTCTAAGACGCTATACCTTTTTGTTAGGCGCAATGGAACGAAAGATACCATAAATAAATTAGCATCTGATGAATTTTTGGCATTATATTGCTTGTACTGTTTCTGACCAGAGGATCCAACACATCCCCATTCAAAAATTAAAGTAATGCTGCCATTACCAATTTTTTTAAATGATCAGTTGCAAGCGTATTTAGCAATCATTCTGCACTATGTTCAAGGAGATCTTGCAATTTTATTTCTGCTGATGTTGAAGTGACACTAATAGCAGATTGTGAAGGTAAGCATTCTTTTTTGGCAGAAACTAAATCTCGATACTCTGGAAAAATCCCACCATTCTTTTCATTGGTTCGCTTCCGCAATTCCTTATATTGATTTTTGGTCAATTTCAAATCCAAAAATAGGGCGAAAGCTTCTTCCGGCGTAAATTTCTTATCTTCAATTGGTGTAGGAATGCTTTTCAAAATCCTCTTTGTGTGCCTTGGGCTCGCTTCTACTATCTTTTCAATTATTTCAATTTTATTTTTTTTATTTAGGGTTGGTTGAATTTGGTGCAAAAATGAATCCTTAATAATTATTTGAGAAATTTCTTCATTGATATTCTCCAGCTTGCGCCTTCGAGATCTTTCACTACATCCGTCAATTGGTTTTGCTGGTCGTCCCTTTTTTCCACTTTCGTTGGCAGTTGTAGATGTACTCTCAAAAATAAGTTCCTTTATTAACCAGTCTTGGTAACGTTTGTACATTTTTGCCTTGCTATGAGAGCATTCAATGTACCATCTTTTCAAATTCGATGCAAAATTAGTAATTTTTCCTTCGTGCATTTCAATGCCTTCTAGGTTACAATTCTTAAAGAAGTTGTTGCTCACTATGTGCAAAATTACATCGTCTACATCATTTCGTTGAAAATAAATATCTGCCAGATCTCTGTAACAGTACTTAGCCATTGCACAAATTGTAATGAATAATAATTGTGGAAACATTATTATAAATACTCTTTCTTGCAATTATATAAATAAAATTTTTTATCTTTTATTACCACTTTTAGAAGCACCAGAAGAAGAACCCACACCCTAACCCATTTTAAAAGGTGAAGCATACCTGCTCATATCTTAAAGGGCTATGTCGCAATAGTTTTTTTTTTACCACTTACAAATTTTTATCTTTTATTACCACTTTTAGAAGCATAAAAAGCCCACCCCCTAAATCCTTTTAAAAGGTGAAACATACTTGCTCATACCTTAAAGGGCTATGACGCAATAGTTTTTTTTACCATTTAGAAATTTTTATCTATTATTACCACTTTTAGAATCATAAAAAACCCACACCCTAACCCCTTTTAAAAGGTGAAGCATACCTGCTCATATTTTAAAGACCTATGTCGCAATAGTTTTTTTTTACCATTTACCTGTTATTTAAATTGTTTCCCATTTTGTCAAGTATTTAAACTATATAACTCTAATTCAGACTATTAATGTTTTTGAAAAATACCTATGTAAATGTACCAGTAACAATTAAGCGCATTATATCTCAACCCTTTTTTTATAAATACATAACAACTCCTGACAACTCTACCGACACGCAAAAAAATACACCGCGGTGCACCGGTACGACCAACTTTTGTATTCATAACACTCAGACGGACGGACGGACATCGTTTAATCGACTCAAAAAGTGTTTTTGAGTCGATCCATATAATAAAAGATGGAAAAAGGTCCAATATTTTTATCAGTTACAAACATCACCTCAAACTTAATATATCCTAACCACATAGTGGACAACTTTTGTATTCATAAATTTTGCAGAAAATATCTAACCTTGGGTCAGAAAAATTGTCCTGGTGCACACGGGCGGAAACTGGCGGGTGTGTAATGGGGTATGGGGGTATAGGGGAGGGTTCGAACTATAGAAGAGTGCAAGATTTTTTCTGACTGCTTTTTAACAATTTTTTTTTAATTTTGGAATGACTCAGTGATTTTATATTTTTAATGTTAATAGCATGGAAGCCACAAAATTGTACTAAATTTATCTTACTTCAAAATCTTTTAAACCAAAAAAGTTACAGTCATTCAAAAATAAAAATTTACAAAGAAATTTTTAATTTTAGCAAAATACTGAGAAAGCCCATTTTCGAAGACCCTGTTCGCTGTGATATAGTTGAGATAGAGCCGCAATTTTTTGGCTCCCGAGGTCGACTAGTATTTACTTTCAAATGAAGAACATAACTTTGAAATCGGTAACAAAAAAAAAAATGATTTTTGGCCGCCTTCTCAAAATATGGTCCACTGTGCGACGTTCAAATAACGCCATTCAATTTTGAAAATTCATTGATTTTTAAATAAACTAATGATTGTTTATGTAAAAAACGGATAAAAACATTTTTTTTTGTATCTCGAAAACGTGACGCGATAGAAAAAGCCCAATTTTAAATTCGGCTCACCAAATTACCTTAGCAAAGGTGTTTAGTTGCTTCAGTCCATAACCTTGTTGGCTAGTGTTATAGTAGTTCATAAACAGAAAACTCACACAACAAAACAATATAAATTGAAAATTAAAACGTACATAATCAATTTTTAAAGTAAATTAAAACTCATTACAAATCAACAAAAATTCATAAACAAAATACTTTTTTTTTTTATAAATAACAGATAGCGAAAAAAGTATTTTAAAAGATTATGGTTAATAGAAATATTTTACTATAAAATTTTAATCAAATAGCTTTTGTTATTTGAGTTAAATTATGTGAAAACTTAATGGTTTTTTTTTTCAGACCGTGTTAAATCAAAACCGTGTAAAAAAAGTCTGTGTAAAAACAGAATAAGTATGTATTATATTACTATATATTATGTACTATTGTATTTATATAATAACAATGTATTACCACATACTTGGGGGTTTTTCATTGCCATTTAAACTTCATTGGCATTAGATGCCATATCATCAGAAGTAATTTCTTTAGATGGCTTTTCATTAGATGCCATAAAATTTCTTTACCAATTAATGGTAATAATTTTTATTAATTAGCAATTCTAAGGAAATGAAACAAATTCCTAAAATAATAACAATTGAAAAACAATAAGTTAACAAATTTTTTTTCTTTAAACAAACAAAGTATAAAATGATCCAGCTACACCTTGGTACTGAGATCTCGTTAGAATTTGCATTACTTGTTAATGAATACTACATATTTTAGGCATTACTTTCACATAATTGATAACACTGTACAGCAGCCATACTGGGACGGGGGGATGAGAAAATCCAGGTCAGGTTGAAAGTACTAGGCCTGTATATTAAAAACTCTAAAGCGTTTTGGTGTCTCAGGGCCAACATTTTTTATGACCTCCTATTTTTTTTTCGATATCTTGATCTTGGTTTGCTTAGTTTTTCAGCCATTGATGATTTCTTATTCCATTCTTCGGTAAATATCTTCAGAAAATCTAGTTGGACTAATTTTATCGAATGATGTCTTCAAAAAATGTTCATTTCCCCTTTTGTTAAATATTCAGGGCGTATGACTATTATTTATTCGTAGAGTGAGCATACGTAAGAGTGATATTTGAAATATTAAATTAACCAAACACCAGTATTTATACCCTATACCACTATGTGGTTTGGGTATAATGACTTGTGCTGCTGTTTGTAACAACCACAAATATTTGACCTGCACCCATCTTTAATTATACCGATCGAATCAGAATCACTATCTGATTCGATTTAACGATGTCCGTCCGTCCGTCCGTCCGTCCATCCGTCCGTCCGTCCGTCTGTGTGTCCATGTAAAGTTTGTAATCAAACTGCAGGTCGGAAATATGAATATATTTTGATGAAGTTTGGTATTTAATCTTTTATCGGCCATGGGATGAACGCTGTTGAAATTGGTGAGAATCGGTTAATGTTCAGACCTAGCCCGCATACAAATGACCCCTATGAAATCAACATATATTGCCATAAGATCCAAATTATCATACAAATCTTAGTCAAATTGGGTTTGTATGTATATATTACATCCATTAATCAGTAGTCCAAAAATGATCCCTATTGGATAACTCTTAGTCATAGGCCCCATATTGAGCTGCTTCCCGATCTTCACTTAAATCTATCAAAAAACAAAAATATTGATTGATTTTTCTCAAATTTGGTTTGTATATATTTTTTCAAAATATAAGTAAATTTAGTAAATATGGTCAGGATCGGTCCATTTTTCGACCAAGTCCCCTATAAAAATAGCACCCGATATGAACTTTGTCATATCTGCAGCCAAAAAAATTAATAATTATGCCACTAAAATTTGGTTTATGTTTATTTTCGATATCGAATTAGTTGGTCTAGACCGACAATAATTTCTTACTTGTTTTTATGTGGATATATGAATAAAAATTATTTATTTAAGACTTGGCTACAATTTTTCTGTCGAATGAAATTAGAAATCAGTTTTAATTTTAAGTGTACGGATACTTTTGCTAGCAAGTGTTCATACATATTTATTTTTTTTGGAATTTGAAGACGTGCGGGTAAGATTATTTTGACAATGGATCTAAAACTTTAGTGCGCAAAATTTGAGCCAAATCGGACAATGCTTTCTGGACGCGCATTGAGTTCAAAGCTCAAATATGAATTAATATGTTTTTATACCCTATACCACTACGTGGTTTGGGTATAATGACTTTGTGCTGCTGTTTGTAACAACCAAAAATATTTGACCTAGACCCATCTTTAATTATACCGATCGAATCAGAATCACTTTCTGAGTTGATTTAACAATGTCCGTCCGTCCGTCCGTCCGTCCGTCCGTCCGTCTGTGTGTCCATGTAAAGCTTGTAATCAAACTGCAGCTCGCAAATATGAATATATTTTGATGAAATTTGGTATATAAGCTTTTATCGGCCATGGGATGAACGCTATTGAAATTGGTGAGAATCGGTCCATGTTCAGACCTAGCCCCCATACAAATTACCCATATGAAATCGACATAAATTTCCATAAGATCCAAATTGTCATATAGATCTTACTCAAATTGGGTTTGTATGCGTTCATTACATCCGCTAATGAGTAGTCCAAAAATGATCCCTTTGACCCCATATAGAGCTGCTTCCCGATCTTCACTTAAATCTATTAAAAAACAAAAATATTGCACTGATTCTTGTCAAATTTTGTTTTTACATATTTTTGCAAAATACAAGAGACTTTACCAAACATGATCAGGATCGGTCCATTTTTGGACCTAGTCCCTTTATAGATATAGCATCCGATAAGAACTTTTTCATATCTGCATCCAAAAAATTAATAAAAATTCCACTCAAATTTGGTTTTTGCTTATTTTCAATGTCCAGTTAGTTGGGCCTAAGAGATAGGGTTTCTAAACGCATGGTATAGGGTATCATATAGTCGGTCTAGACCGACTATAATTTTCTTACTTGTTTTTTTTTTTATTTATTTATTTATTTAAAAAACTATCATCATTACAATTAAAATAATTTATACATATATTTAATATCTACAGTTTTTGAGATTTTACTGAAAGTATTGCAACAAATATTTTACTTTTTTTTTTTTTTTAATAAGTGAAAAAACATTTGGAAATATTACATGTAGGTAAAAAGATAGGGAAAAAATCATTAAGTTTTCTAAGAAATTCTTTCTTTAACCCCTTCTTGCATCTTCTATTCAGAAGTTACAGAAAAAGTTAATTTTACAAATTTCTTAGTAAATCAAAACTTGAAGACCTGTTTCTGTCTTCGAATATTGTTATTTTACTAATGACAGTTTTAAACAGATCTTGTTTAGAATTTCTGTGTAGCAGTGCAGTTGAGTATCTTCTAGGCAGGTTGTATATAATCTTCAAGTTTTTATTTTGGATAATTTGTAGCTTTTTAAGATAAGTGTTGGCACATCTCGTTGACCATACCTGGCAGCCATATGTCATTATTTGTCGTATACACATATTATAAAATAACAGCTTATTTTTGCAATTTAGTTTAGATTTTCGGTTAAGCAGAGGGAAAAGTGCTCTTCCGCACTTTAGTGCCTTATCACCCGCTTGTGTGACATGATTTTTGAATGTTAGTTCTTTTTATCGAAAACAACTCCCAAATAGTTGACTGAATCAACTATTGGAATTTCAGTCCCTTACATACAAAGTGTTATTTGCGGAATTCTTTTTGGTGACTTGTTAAACGGGAAAATAATTGCTTGTGTTTTCCCATTATTTATCTTTATTTTCCATTTGTTGAAGTATTTTTCAGCATGGCTTAAAGCTTTTTTCATGTTCTTCACTATTGCATTTGAAAGTTTTCCACTCGTTATTAATGCGGTGTCATCTGCATACAAGGCCGCTGTTTAGTTTCTTAGGGCTTTAAAGTCTGAAGTATATATAGAGTACAGCGTTGGTGATAAGATTGATCCTTGCGGAACTCCTGCAGGAATGTGCCTTTGTGTAGATTTTTCGTTATCCAAATTGACTGCAAAGTATCTGTCTGATAAAAAACTTTTTATAATTTTTTGTAAATATATAGGGTAACCAAATTTATTGAGCTCAAAAATAATTCCATTGTGCCATATGGAGACAAAAGCTTTCTCAATATCAAGAAAAGCTATTCCTGTGCTTTTACGTTGATTTTTGTTGCTATTTATTAAATTTACAATTCTCTTCACCTGATGTATCGTTGAATGTTCCCTTCTAAAACCAAACTGCTCATTACTCAAAATATTGTTTTGTTCTGTAAATTCATTTAGTCGCGTTAGTATAATTTTTTCAAAAATTTTGTCTAAACCATTCAACATACTTATGGGACGATAGCTTTTGGGTGATTTTTTGTCTTCTCCTGGTTTAAGTATTGGTATTACCTTGGCAATTTTGAATTGCTTCGGGAAATAACAGTTTTTTAAGCACCAATTGAAAATTTTTGTAACAAAATTGAAAAATACATTTGACATCCGTTTCAAAACTATTGGTTTTATTCCATCTATACCAGGTGCTCTTGAATTTTTTTGCTTAAAAATTAAAAATTTTACTTCGTCCACGGTTGTCAACATATCAGTTACATTGGTAGGCACAGATTGTTAATCTAACCATTGAATGTGTTTCGATACCACACGTTCAACTGTCGATTGTTGATTATAAGTTATTTGGTGTGAATTTTCAAAAACATCCGCTATAATATTTGCCTTTCTTTCATTTCTGAATACATCAGCGCCATCTATTGTCCAATTTTCTACAGTTGCTTTATTCCCTCTTACTGCTCTGTTCAGCTGCCAGAACTTTTTGTTGCCAGGTGGCAATTTTTTAATAAAGTTATGCCAGTTGTCATTTCTGTCATTTGATACGTGAAAGTTGATTAAAATATTCAGCTGTTTAACAACAGATGATAAGTAATGTCTCTCCGAAATGTTGGTTGCTCTTTGTAATTTACGTACAAACCTTTTTCTTTGGCCAATTAAGTATAAAGTTAATTGAGAAATTTTTTTCTGCCAAATTTGTTTCTCCTTAACTGGAATTCTTTTGGAAGCCTCTTGGATTATGTGAGTAATTTTATTTATAATTTGTTCAATGTTTGACTCGGTTATAATTGCAGATAGTAAATTATTTCTTCGAATCTCTTGGTCTACCCATTGATTGATTTCATTCCAATTTGCCATCTGATACAGTGGAATAAGTATTTTTCTTTCAATAATGGAACCATAAATTTGACATGTAACTGGAACGTGATCAGAGTTTAACATACCTGGATGAGTTTCTATTGCCGAAATATTTAAGTTCGAGTTTATAAGAAGAAGGTCAATAACTGATGCTTGTGTGGGTGTTGAACGCTGCCCAAATCGAGTAGAGGTGTTGGACGAGTGGATGTAATAATTGGAATTCATTTGATGGTTATATAGTTTTCTACCAGCAGTGTTGTTTCCTTGGCAGTTCCAACTAGTATGGTGAGCGTTAAAATCGCCGAAAAAAAAAAATTCAGACGTTGTTGTGGTGATTTTGTTTAAATCTTCAATGAAGCTGTTAGTGTATCGTGGGCAGTATGCAGCTGTAAATCTAATTGGCCGGTTATTAATATTTATTGCAATGGAAACATTTTCAATAATTGTTGTTGACATTATTGATATATATTGGTGTGGAATTGTATTTTTAATCGCTATTAATACACCTCCTCCATGGGTTAATCGATCTTGACGGTAGATTTTATAATTAAGCAATTTGAATTTGTGTTCTTGTTTTAAAAAAGTTTCATTAATAAAAACTACATCGACTTTTTTTTCATTTAAAAAGTGTTCCAATTGATATATAGCTGTTGGATTAGTTATGCCTTGGGCATTCCAAAGCATAACATTGATTCCATACATTGTTGTTTCTTTATATGACATGTTTCAGCATATTTCCAAGTACTCGCAGCTTGTCATATTTGTTTTTACATTTTTCTAGAGCATCGACTGCATCAAAGAAAATTTCTAATAGCTTTTCATTAGAGAGATCATCGTTATCACGATCTATTATTTGAGCTGCTTTAGCTTTTGCTGCGTAGGAAACTTTATTGAGAGCATTATGTGCTCTACTACTTGATGGAATTTCATCGGTGCGAGGAAAAATACGCACCTTATTAGTTGATGATATATCACGGTTATTTGGGATATCGTCATCCCAGATGAAAGGATCAGGTTCCGAATGTTGTGGCATTTTACGAATGTGTTGTTTACTGGAAACTCTTTGTCGTATTTCTAGGTACTCGCGGCGCGATGGACAGTTTATGTCATCTGCTCGATCATTAACATTTTTCAAGTTATTCTTAATACAATTAAAACATTTATATATCACAGGGCCGTCACTTGCAACTTTATTTAACTGACAACACGAATAGTCATGTGGACCTCCACAACCTAGACATATATTTTTTCTAAAACAATTTGATGAGCCATGACCATATAACGCACATTTTGAACACTGTGTCGGTCCTCTTGCACGACGCTGGAGATTTCTCCAGTGGACCACTATACCATAAAAGTATTTCATCTTAAATACTTCTCTTTTAGAAATCTGACTTTTGTTAAATTCTAGCATATACAAAGCATCGTCAGATGTGGATCGTGTGGTTTTAATTTCATTTATGTTTGTTGGTTCTATATTGTACGTATTTTTGAACTTCTCAAGAATCGTTTTTAGTTCGAATTGTGGTAGACCAAAAAGCATAAGTTTAAATTTCTTGTTGTCTTTAACTGGATGCGTAAAGAATTTAATTTCTTCATGTTTAAGTTTTTTTAAAGCTTCATTGAGGTCAATCAAAGTGTTTGGCATCACTTTTGTACCTATCGACATTCTCTTATACTTGGAGTTCGAGCCCGATATCTTTATGATATCAGTGAACTTATGACCACTATCAACAATAATTGGAGGAATATTGTTAGCATCTCCACTTACTTCACCTTCTTCTTCGCTGGTGTCGTCATCCATGTCAGATAGCACTTGGAATCTGTTATTTTCTAGAGGTTTGGGAACTTTAAATCTATAGTTGTTACCCCAGAATTTTTTGCGTTTTTGTGTGGGGACCATTCTCAATTATTGCAAATAATTGAAATTAAAAAATTAATTGTTTGTTTACAAAAATTTAACACGTGAGAAAAGTTGAATTTTTAATAACACGACCGTATGTTGATAGTGTCAACAAATAACTGAATTTTTATGTAAAAATTATCAAAACAAATAATTTTTCACAAAAATTTTGATATTAACAATTGCGTTTCAATTAAATTAATTAATAAACCATAATCTAGAGTAAATTATCTTTCTAATGAAATAACAAAGTCTATTATCGGTTGAAAAACAGCCCATAAATGCGCCAGGCAATAAATGCGCCGCAGACCACTTGATTAAGAAAATCGAGCTCACATTTTTAAAGACATCGAAATAATTTACAGCAACAATATTTTTGCATTCTCCTGATTTCAAAATGATTTTAATGAAAGTATTTTGCATATGCTCTATTGTTATGCCGTTCTAAATTAATGTCAAGATGGTACGTATTCTTTAGCACTATTTCAAAATCTCCAATTTTACTTTTTCAAAAATTTTGTTCAAGAAATTTTCCGCAATCAACGATTGGACCTTAGGCTCTTATTAGCAAAGTATATCTGATTAAAAATGCCAAATACTGTAGGTATCCTGTTTTTAATTTGGCGAGGGCAGCGTTTTTATTTAAGCGGATTTGAAGAAAAATGTGATTTTTCATACTTTTTCAACTGTTAGGCTACATCTTTTTTTAGTGTTTTCATATATCAAATATCTTTTATCAAAATATTATACTACTTGATATAAGTTCTCTATCCTGTTAATTAAACTGTCCCTCTTTAAGATCAAAGTCAAATTTAAGGAGATTAAAAATTTTTTTAAGCAAAATATCGAAACAATATATATTTGTGGAATGATTTCGATAAAAGTTGATAATACGGCACTCATGGCCCATTGTGCAGAATACAAACATTTACCAAACTTGAATGACGGTAAGATTTTACAAAGAGAGGATAAATATAACAAACGATACACACGTGAAATGTTACATATTATAAACATACCGAGAGAGAACCGAATGAATTATAAAACCGACACCGATAATTGCGCTCGAAGCTATCGTCACATCATAAACAAAAAATTGATTTAGTGCAATATTGAATGTGTAAACGGTGTGACGTACATGTATTAAGTAAATTATTGTTACTCGTAGGTTTGTTTTTATTGTTCTTTGAGTTACATTATGTTAAAAATGTTTTTATGTTATATATATGAATTTAGATTCCTGAAGATGCTATCTAATTGATAGCGAAATATTGGAGGAAATAAAGAATTGAAGTATAAGAACAACAATGGCCTCAAGCTTAATTATTTTTATCTAAAAGTTGTTGATAATATTTAAATAATTCTAAAAAATAATATTCTGGACTTATTTTCTGAAATTAGCCCGTGGTGTACTCATGATGTCAAATTGACTCTTTATGAAAATCTATAAATATTTTCTTCGTCAGAACTTTTTTTTTTAAATAAAACAAATATAATGTATTCATAAAATTCCTCAAATTTATTCGTTATTTTATGAAAACGTTTAGGTTAATTATTTTTATACCCTATACCACTATGTGGTTTGGGTATAATGACTTTGTGCTGCTGTTTGTAACAACCAAAAATATTTGACCTACACCCATCTTTAATTATACCGATCGAATCAGAATCATTATCTGATTCGATTTAACGATGTCCGTCCGTCCGTCCGTCCGTCTGTGTGTCCATGTAAAGCTTTTAATCAAACTGCAGGTCGCACATATGAATATATTTTGATGAAATTTGGTATTTGATCTTTTATCGGCCACGCAAATGACCCCTATGAAATCAACATATATTGCCATAAGATCCAAATTATTATACAAATCTTAGTCAAATTGGGTTTGTATGTATATATTACATCCATTAATCAGTAGTCCAAAAATGATCCCTATTGGATAACTCTTAGTCATAGGCCCCATATAGAGCTGCTTCCCGATCTTCACTTAAATCTATCAAAAAACAAAAATATTGCACTGATTCTTCTCAAATTTTGTTTGTATATAGTTTTGCAAAATACAAGAGACTTTACCACACATGGTCAGGATCGGTCCATTTTTGGGTCCAGTCTCCATATAGATATTGCATCCGATATGAACTTTTTCATATCTGCAGCCGAAAAAATTAATAAAAATCCCACTCAAATTTGGTTTACGCTTATTTTCTATGTCCAGTTAGTTGGGCCTAAGAGATAGGGTCTCTAAACGCATGGTATAGGGTATCATGTAGTCGGTCTCGACCGACTATAATTTTCTTACTTGTTTATATTTAATATAGTATAAACAAATTTGTATCGAGGGCTTATATTCAAAAAGTGCTATTTGCATTAATAATTACTAGCAGATCCCGTCCCTCGAAATTCGACCCTAAATAAAGACCCTAAAGGTATGCTAATCAATTATAGCTAATTCACAAATCAACACAAAAAAAAAGCTCATTTTTATTACAAATACATTAACAAATTAAATAAACACACATATAGCATTGTATAATTTTATGTACTATATGTTAGTAGCAACTTTAAATGCAATTTACTCAAAATAAAGGAAAAAATTTAAAAATTTGTAAATCTGCAAAACGGCTGAAAAGAAATACCTTTCAAATAATATAGGTTTAGTCAAAATCGGGATAAAATGGCAGAACAAAACATCGGTCACAAGAAATTGCCTGGCATATTAATATTATAGATTTGAATCAAAGATTTGATGAATGATGTCAAAATTAATATTATATTTGATTGTTATATCAGAAAACAGTTTGTAATCAAAAATTAATATTGCTGTCAAATGTAGATAGCACGTTTTGAATATAACTCATCGATATACCTTTATATGAATATAATAATTCTGAGAAAAAAAAAAGATTAAAACTAGGACACATTTTTTAGAATTATTAAAATATTATCAACAACGTTTATCGAAATCCTTCCACAAATTTATATTATTTCCATATTTTGAATTAAAATAATATTTGTCCTTAAATTTGACAATAAATTTATATTGTTTCAATTTAACCTTAATTTACAGGATTGAGAACCTATATCAAGCAGTATAATATTTTGATAAAATATATCTGAAATATGAAAACGCCAAAAAGATGTAGCCTAACAGCTGAATAAGTATGAAAAATCAAATTTTTCTTTAAATACGCTGAAATAAAAACGCTGTCCTCGCCAAATTAAGAGCAGGATACCTAAAATATTTAACATTTTTAATCACATATATCTTGTTAATAAGAGCAATCGTTGATTTCGGTATATTTCTTGAACAAAATTTTTGAAAAAGTAAAATTGGAGATTTTTAAATAGTGCTAAAAAATACGTACCGCATTGACCTTAAAATAGAACGGCATACCAATAGACGAGATGCAAGATACTTTACATGAGTTCTTTTTGGGATCAGGAGAATGCAAAAATATTGTTGTTTTAAATAATTTCGATGTCTTTAAAAATGTGAGCTCGATTTTCTTGATCATGTGGTCTGCGATGCATTTATTGCCTGGGAAACTTGATACTTGAAACTTGGTTTTTCAATCGATAATCGATTTTGTTGTTCTACTGGAAAGACAATTTACTCTAAATTATGGTTTATTAATTTATTTGAACCCCGATTTTTAATATCAAAATTTTTGTGAAAAATGATTTGTTTTGATAATTTTTACATATAAATTCATATTTGAACTTTGAACCCAATGCGCGTCCAGAAAGCATTGTCCGATGTGGCTGAAATTTTGCTTACAAAAGTTTTAGATCCAGTGTCACAATAATTTGACCGCTCAAAATTCGACCGAAAATGTTTTTTCATACAAACCGCTGTCACCCTAATATGTATGCATGTTTGTGTGCATATTTAGTTTAAATGATTTTGTATTTTTTTTTTTTTTTTTTTTGAAATATGTATATTATACTTTGGGCTCCAAGCAACCAAATGAGTTTCAAATGGTATTACGCTAATAAAGTTGCCTAAAAAACACTGATAGCTAGTGATGCATATGTTTTCCAATGAAAGCATGCTTAATTAAATAACACATACTTGTATTTACAAAACTTAATTAGCTGGATAATCAAATAAAATTACTGAAAATTTGCTGAAAACAAAATATATTCCATTTAAAATTAAATGCATTTTAGTTTTGCGAATTGATTGTTTTGTTTAAACATATTTGTTAGAACTCACATAAATTTTTTAAAACAACAATTGAAACTAAACTATTTTTAAGGTACTACAAATTCGTTGATGAAATCTTCATTAACATAACTTAAAATTTTATTAGCTAAGAGCTCTAACTGTACATTTTTTTTTATTTATTATAATCTTATACAGTTAACGCTATTTAGAGGGTCATTTTCCTATAAATGCACACCAACTACTGATACAGTTTGGCATTATTAATAATGAGTTGATACTTTATTCTGTATTTTTTCAAAACTGCGGTCTGGCATAGATTGCACTAATTTTTGAAGGAAATCAAATTTATTGAATTTTTAGTTTCATCTCTATGCTTTGATTCTGGGCATTATTTGCGTTATCTTTACGGACCACTCGCCCCCATAGGTAAATTATTGTATTGTTGAAATATGCAATCTTCATCAATTTTTTCATACATAAATTAGATAGGAACATTTTTTTTTTAAATTATTGACCAACACTCAGGGGATGCCCCTACAGATGAAGTGCGTTGTGTTGACTTCAGGAAAATATGGGAAGGATGAAAGAGGGAGTAGTGTTTGTGGATATTTGACTTAAATTTTATTAGATTATAACTGTCAGGAAAGACCTCTGCGGGGAATTTGTTTCACATACAGCTAATTTGATTGATAAACGAATTGTCTCTGTAGTGCGTTGTGCAGTCAACTGGACAATAGACTACAAACGGATGTGGTCTACTAGAGAAGCGGGTAAAGTGAACCGAAACTTGGGTTCGCTAATCTCAGAAGAAATTTTCCCGTGGTAGTATCTATAGAACAGTGCTACATAACCCCATTCCGTCGATGTTCCAATGAGTCAGTAGAGTTGGATACTTTACTATCATTGATGAGCGCCAACGTCCTCCTTTGCACACCGTCCAGTAGCTCCAGAATAGCCTTTGAAGCTCTTGCCCATACATGGGAGTTGTATTCCATTTTTGGTCGGATGTAAGTGGTATAGATTTGAAGGAGATCAGGTGTGAAATAATTTTTGCTCCATTTTAAAAAAACCAATGCTTTTTTCGAAACTTGAAAAACATGCTCATTCCAACGAACAACACATTGAATTCTCATGCCTAGAACAACAAGAGTATACGATTCCTCAATACCTATAACATCTGAATATACAGCGCATTAAAATCAGCGCATTACATCAGCCCTAGTCGCTTTACTCCACTTGGAGATTGCTAAAGGTCTTGATTGAGTGTGTCATTCATTGTATGCTTTTTGTCCCAACCTACAAAAGGCTTGGCATACAATTTAAGGAAAATGTATGACAAATGCTGCTCTCATCTTTGCGAAAGAATATATAGAGTTAATAGTTTGACCAAAGATGTCGTTAAGAAAGATGAGGAAAAGAGAGGGAGAAAGGACGGAACCTTGGGGTATCCCTGAATAAAGCTGAAACTCATTAGATAAGACCCCATCAATAACAACACGTATTGTTCGTTCTCTGAGAAAACTCGATATAAATCGAGAGAATTCATTACCGATCCAAATGCAATAAGCTTTGATATCAGTGCACCGTGCCACATATGATCGGATGCCTTGGAAGTATTCAGAACAACCCCGTTACTTTCGCCAAAAATTTGAATCTTATGAAAGTTCATTATAATTTGTGTTGTTCACTTATGTTGGTACAAAACATTTTCTCTATTTTTCAACAACAGAAAAAGCTGACCAAACCAAAACACTACCTCCACCGAAATTTCGGCCAGAGATCAGCAATGAATCGTTTTTCACTGATCATAGTCATGGAGTTTTGTAGTATATATCATTAAGATTCAACTATTCTGTTATACGCATACCCACAATAACGTTATTTTGTACTATCAGATTCCAGCGCTTGAAATTCGAGTGCAATTTCTAGGCAGCTTTATTTTTCAACTTAGCCAATTCACAAATCAACTCCTTTATGGTTTATTATTATTGTGTATGAAGATAACAAACTCATTAGCAAATTCAACATGTGTCAGTAGTAACTTTAAATGCAATGTATTCAAAATAAAGAAAAAAATTTAAAAGTCTGTAAATCTTCAAAACGGCGAAAAATATACGTCTGGACAAAATCGGGAAAAACGGTAGAACAAAACATCGGTCACAATAAATCGCCTGGCCTTTAATATTATAGATAGGTATGAATCCTGATATCATACTCATACGATCCCGTATAAATATTATAGATAGGTATGAATCCTGATATCATACTCATTCCATCCCGTATCTGTTTGATTCATAAATCACATCTGTTCGATTTAAAATTTTAGGAAAATACTTATAATACTTATAACTGATTCAACTCATTCAACTCATACATATGCAAGTACATGTAAAATTACCATAGTAATGCAACAGGGCAAATGTGCAATCTCAAAATTAATATTTCAATGTTCGTATTCGAATCATACTTATTTTTTTATTGTTTCTATACATTGAGTGAAGGATAATCGGGATCAACAACCTCATAAATGTTGTAAATTATGAATATCATGTGAGTATGAGTTTCGAAAACATTTCAATAAGTATGAATGCGTATAAGAACAAGATTTTATAAATCATTATTCAACTCTACTCACTTTTTCACGACTCATTGCAGATCTCTGATTTCAGCATGCGAATCTCATTAATTCGATTAGGACCGTCCAAATAATCCTCTTTTTTATCTGAACAATTTGTTTCTTCCACTCATCTGTCAATTTCGTGCATTTTGCCAGAAATTTCACACGATTTTTGGTTTCTTCCACTTTATGTTGCCATCCGTGCGCAAAAGAGCATGCAATATGTTTGGAAGTGACACGAAGATAAAATCTATTCTTTTTTTTGAGTATAATTTAAATATTTATGGGTGCTTTCTTGTGTTATCGGAATAGATTGTCTTGTGGCTAACTTTTTATTCTATCCTTTTGGGGATTTGTGCTGTGTTTTCCTGCCCTTTCTTTGAAACGATTAATTTAGGATGCTACTCCTCTGCTACAATGACATCGATCACAAAAAAATTTAAAGTGACATTTTTCCTGATCCCTAAGAAAAGTTGCTTTAGGCATTCTTTTCTATTACGCAATTTCTTTATTAATAAAAAAATATTTACCGTAAATTTTGCAAAAAAAAAAAAAAAAAAACAGTTATAATAGTGTTTTCAATGGATTAGGAGTTTTCGCGTCTGCATTTATAGAAATCTTGCACTGAAACGGCGACGAATTTCTTATGATTGATGAACTGAGGCAAACAACAAAAACAAGAAAAATATTGTTCACTCAAATAATCTAACCCACAAAAACCAATTTTTTATTAAAACTCTTTCTTTCCTTATGCATATGAGTTTTGAATCACTCCGCGACTGCGCGTGACTTTACGTGACTATTTTAAAATTAATCTTTGGTGACAACAGGTCTGTGGACCAAGTTTCAGATTGATCGGATGAGGGGAAATGGGGTTTAAATCACTCCGTGTCTGGCCACAACAGGTCTATGAATTACGTTTCAGATCGATCGGATGAGGGGAAGTGACTGTACGAGACTGAGCGTGACTATGTCAAAGTTAATCTTTTTTCACAGCAAGTCTACCGGTCAAGCTTCAGATCGATCGGATAAGGGGAAATGACAGTTAGATTGCTCCGTGACTGTGCGTGACTATGCGCGACTGTGCGTAACTACCCCAAAATTAATCTATGGTCACAGTTTCAGATCAATTGAATGAGGGGGAATGGGGTTGCTCCATGGCAACAGGGGAGATGTGTAAACATCTAGTAATTAACACATTGACGCTTACTAAAAAATACGTTGACCCACTCAGAAACAAGCTACATGTAACTTCGTTGTTTTTTAACCCTCATCCTGTATTTTGGGCCTGTTTAAATTTATACATCTCCGGTGTTTTTTATAATTTTATTATAAAATTTTTTGACAATTATTTTTTTACATATATTTAGCAATATATAAAAAAATTAGTTTGTAGTTCCGTTAGGGAAGGCTCCACACAAAAAGAAACGAATCCTGTATTTTGGGCAAATTTTGCCCAATGTATTTTTTATTGATTTTGGTCTCATTTTTGCCAATTATAATCAATATTAACAATTAATAATAAAATATACGAAGCCAATTTACTTATACACTGTGTAATGTGGAACAATTGAATGATTAATATAATAGGCTTTGCTTTCAAATATTTATTTTTGCTTTGGTTTTTATATACATACATATACATACATACATATATGCTGTTTTGTCTCATTTGATTTGTGACGCTTGGAAATGCAATAATAGAGAAACTGTAAATATTTGCTTTGTGGGCAGGTTTTTGTATATAATAGTAAGAGTAAATAATTTAAAAAAAGGTAAGTAAGCTAGCGTACGATAAATAATATTCAATGTAAAAAAAAATTCAGAAACGCTGAATCGTCGGAAAAGTGAGGAGCTTCTGAGTGAGTCCGATGATGAAAATGCACGCAATGCAATGGACGATGCAAGTTCCGATGAAGAATTTCAAATTTTTTCAGACGTCGAATCAGAAAATATAAATATTTCTGATTGATAAAGCATATGCTCTGAGCAGGAGGAGTTGGCGGAACAGGAAGAGTCATCTTCTGGTTTTATTTCGAAAGATGGAAAACTTACATGGTACGAAAAATCCGACCGCTCATTGGTGGGTAGGAAAAATGCAGAAAATGTTATTTCTACTGCTCCAGGTCCCACTTTTTATGCGATATCGCTTAACTGACATCGAGTCATCATTTGAATTATTTATGACTAGGGATATGCAAAATATTATTATAAATATGACCAACATTGAAGGTAGGTGTCATTTCTTTTACAAAATACTTTGCACAGTACATACATTTCTTTATGTAACGAATATTTTTATATATTTCATCAGGAACTAAAGTATTTGGAAAAGTTCGGAAGAAAATTAATCATACCTCATTAAAGGCTTATTTTGGATTGTTGCTATTAGCGGGCGTATATCGCTCATGTGGTGAAGCGTTAGAGTGTTTATTGGACGATGTGAAAGAAAGAAAGCATATATGTCATTGCGAAGATTCCAAAATATTAGACAAGTTGGCCCCTATTCGGGTTTTGTGGGACTAATGGTCGCATAACTTGCATCTAATGTACAATCCAAATTAATGTAGATGAGCAGTTAGTGCCTTTTCGCGGAAAGTGTCCATTCAAACAATACATTCCATCGAAACCCGCAAAGTATGGTATGAAAATTTAGGCATTATGTGACTCTACTTTCAACTATGCCTGGTCACTTCAAGTATATACAGGAAAAGATCGTAATTGCGCACCCGAAAGAATCAAGGAATGCGTGTCGTGTTGGATCTAGCAGCAGGACTCAAAGGCAGAAATTTAACTTGCGATAACTTTTTCACGTCATATGATCTTGCTGCTGAACTTTTAAAAAAAAAAATCACTTTAGTTGGTACAGTTCGCACGAACTTTTTTACCTCCACATATTTTGGATATGAAAAAGAAACATGTCTTTTATTCTGAATTCCTTTTCGAACATCAAAATAGAACAACACTGGTAGCCTTTATACCAAGAAAATATCGCTGCGTCTATCTACTAGTACATTGCACCACGATTCAAAAATTCAAGATACCCAGATGAAGAAACCCACTATAATCATACAAAGGGTAGAGTGGAAACGTTAGACCAATTTGTAGAAACATACACAAGACAGCGAACATCTAAGCTACATAGTGCTGTTACGAGAGAGATTGTCCAAAAACAGAAAAATATTAAGAGAGCACGTTGTCACTTCCGCCCAAATTTGTGAAACAGTACTACATATAATACAAAATGTAAAACATGTAATTTGTTTGTATGCAAACCTCATTCAAATACAGAAATAACGTGTATTAACTGTAAGAAACTTTAAAAAATAAAAAAAAATTGTATTGGGCAAAATTTGCCCAAAAGACAGAATTCGTTACTTTATTTTCTTACAGGATGAGGGTTAAGTTAAATTGATGCCGTAAACACTAAATGTCTTGGAATCGGAAAAGAAAGAATATATTCAAATTTTAAGTTTTTTTTTGACAACTATTGCTGTCATTTGCTATATGATACTCTTATGCAGTGGTGGCCATCGAGAGAATTGAGTTAGTAATAGTGTTTATGAGCATGTGTTAGTTGTACTACACTGATCGAAATTAATGGACGTAACACAACGCCGATATTAAATGGGTTTGTGCAGATTTTGTATGAATGTTTATATGAATGCATAAAAGGGCAAATAGTTGAGTTCACGAAGAATATGGTAAAATTTTAAATACATTTTGTTGTTTTAAAATTTTAAATCTTACACTCTGAATAGGTAAAACAAAATATGAAGAACATTTAATCACTCTTATCTATAAGTTGGAAGTTTATTAAATCAAATAAGTAATAATAAGTAATTCATTTCTTTAAAAAACAAAAAAAAAAAAAAAAAAAAAAAAACAAAATAGCAAAATAGCAAAACTTAAAAAGATAAGAAATTTCAAAGGTTATTAAGTGGTATGTTACCAAAAACTAAAAAAAAATTAGCAGTTAGTGGATATTTTTTAAAATTACAAACAAAAATGCATAAAAGACAGCTATAATGTTGTCAAATGGAGGCGACGTATGTTATTTATAGAAAATGTTTAATTTATAGTTTATCAAGTCTTCGAAATTTTCTCAACATTTTTGGTTTCTTTTATACAAATATTCTCTCTGTACCTATTAAAAAAAATATATATGAATTTCAAAAGGCAAGGTCTATGTCGCAACCTGCTTTGTTCAAAAGCTTTCATAAGACTGAATGAAATTGTTGTTTACTTTTACTCTTTGGTGAGTATTTTTGTTATATCCTCCACTCCAGTGTGCAGAGGGTATATATATGTTTGTCATTCCGTTTGTAATAATTAGAAAAAAAATTTTGGACCCCATAAAATATATATATTTTTGATCTTTATAACAACCGGAGTTGATATAGCGATGTCCGTCTGTCCGTCTGTGGAAATCCCGATGACGGCATCAATCGGGCACCTAGGGTGCTCGTGGACATAAAAAATGATTCAATAACATCCTGAAAAGTTCGCTACTTAAAATCGTTAAAATCGGTTGATTAGGGCCCGAGATTTGAATGAAGAACTAAAAAAAGTCTTGAAAAAATATAATTTTCTATGTTGTTCTTGTCACGATCACGCCCTCAATAGTGCAGCTACAGTGATCATTTTTAGTGAGAATGATTCACCAAATTCATGGGAAGATTTCTGTTTCAAAAATCATTAAAATCGGTGGAACAGGTCCAGGGAAATCTCTGAAAAAGTAAAAAAAAAAATGAAAAATATGATGTTTCTATATTGTTCTTGTTGTTATTCTAAATGTTGTGTTGTTGTCATAGCTGGACTTGTTGTTTTTGTGGTCGTTGTGTTAATAATATAATAAAAACTAACCCTTTGTGCATTTTTTTTATTAACTCTGGTAGAAAAATTTAAAAGTTTCCATTGTTTTGGCATCACTAAAAAAATTTGTTAGATCATTTCTGTTATTACCACGAGCCTGCCTGCAAAATTTCAGATCGAATGGGTCACGAGAAAGTTATCCATAATAACTGCATGTTAGAAATAAATCGGTATATTATTTTATTTACATAAAATTCTGAAATATTATGTTGTGGGGAAAATAAATTTCTTTTGCATTAACAGAGTGTCACTTCACTTTGCTCAGCGTGACTATGCCACAGTAGATGGCGCCACAATTTTTGTTTGTTCTAATTTGCTTTGCAATAGTTATTTAAATTTTAACATGAATGTTAGTATTTTCAACTAGATATCATACAGAACAATGTTAAGAGTATACACGGCTGGTCTTTTATTTCATACGTTTTTTCATTATTCTTTTACAAATATGAACATAAGCTTGGCATATTAACTTTTTGTTGTTTTTACAAAATAGAGGTGCCGAGTTATCAATGAGTTATTTGCTTTCAAAAAAGTTCTACATAGATATATTAAATTATTATCCTGCTTTACCTACAAAATATCTTATTGCGATTACATCTAATTTTTGAAAATTGTTTATAATTACTAAAGCATTATTATTCACATAAATACAAAATTGCACTTTTTAAATTTTCCATTCAAATTTAAGGAAATATCAATTCTAAAAACTAGAATTAAAAATTTCCAATTATAAATTACAATTAATTGAATTTCAGAAAATCATATCAAAACGTCAGAAAATATAATTTTAAATTTAGAAGACATCAATTGCATCTATAATATATAAATTTTATTCGTTAAACACAAATTGAAATTCCAAAAAAAAAAAAACACCAAATACCTGTGTTTACTTTGTTAGATTTATAGTCATTTTTCAGACATATTGCAATTACTACTGTAATTAATATGCAATTTTTAATTTTGTTTAAATGGTAAAGAAGAAGAAAGCATATATTTCAAAAATTCATAACTGCACTGTATTCTTAATCGGACCGGTTTCTGGCATTTCAGCCTTCATCAGCGATTTATTGAACATTGTGATAATTGTTATGTTTTAACTGAATAGGTTGTTTCTATATGAAAATTTTTTCTACTTAGGGCGGCCGTGAGGTTTTGAACCGTGAACCTTCACATACATTTAAAAAAATTTTACATTTAAAAAAATTAATAGCTTTTCAGTACCGCGATTCAGTAACTTCTTTTAACGATAGTCGAATCGTTACAAAAAAGAAAATAGCAAAATTATCAGTAAAATTTTTAAACGATATTCGCTATTGTTAAACTCAGCTGTTGTTGTTATCTAAACGACAACAATTTTTGTGTTGTTTATTCAATCGATAAAATAGTGAAAATATTTTGCTTTTATTAAAAAACTTTTTTATATAAATAAAAAAATTAAATAGCATATTCAATTCATTATTTCATTTTTAAATAAATAAACAGAAATATTATTAAACAAGTAAGAAAATTATAGTCGGCCTAGACCGACTATACGATACCCTATACCATGCGTTTAGAAACCCTATCTCTTAGGCCCAACTAACTGGACATTGAAAATAAGCAGAAACCAAATTTGAGTGCGATTTTATTAATTTTTTTGGCTGCAGATATGAAAAAGTTCATATCGGATGCTATATCTATAAAGGGACTAGGTCCAAAAATGGACCGATCCTGATCATGTTTGGTAAAGTCTCTTGTATTTTGCAAAAATATGTACAAACAAAATTTGAGAAGAGTCAGTGCAATATTTTTGTTTTTTAATAGATTTAAGTGAAAATCGGGAAGCAGCTCTATATGGGGTCAAAGGGATCATTTTTGGACTACTCATTAGTGGATGTAATGAATGCATACAAACCCAATTTGAGAAAGATCTATATGACAATTTGGATCTTATGGCAATTTATGTCGATTTCATATGGGTAATTTGTATGGGGGCTAGGTCTGAACATGGACCGATTCTCACCAATTTCAACAGCGATCATCCCATGGCCGGTAAAAGCTTATATGCCAAATTTCATCAAAATATATTCATATTTGCGATCTGCAGTTTGATTACAAGCTTTACATGGACACACAGACGGACGGACGGACGGACGGACGGACATTGTTAAATCAACTCAGAAAGTGAGTCTGATTCGATCGGTATAATTAAAGATGGGTCTAGGTCAAATATTTTTGGTTGTTACAAACAGCAGCACAAAGTCATTATACCCAAACCACATAGTGGTATAGGGTATAAAAAATAAAGATATTAAACATAAACATAAAATCATCCTGTCAAACACGAAGTAATTTGTTTTTTTCTATTCTTCTTTGTGTTTTTCGCTTATTTTGAGAGAGATGCCACTCGTATACAATTTAAACAAATAGGAAAATAGATTTGTCGACTGTCGTTAAGATGTATGTACTTAGTGAATCACTTAATCCTTAGTGCAAACAACAATAGCTGTCGATATATTTTGCGATTGTCGAATCGTTGAAATTTACAGAATCTCACTACAGAAAACATTAATTTAAATTCAATGAATTTTAGAAAACGTCAAATGATATTTAAGAATTGCGAACATAAAAACTGTTGCATAAATAAACGCAATTTGATGAGAATGTTATTTCTATATAAATTTTCACAATTTTTTTTGGATGAAAATTTGAAGTCTTTCAGAAAATAAAGAGAACAAATTATTTTATTTAAAATGGTTGCGACATTTTGTTTTTTGCGTTTGGCATCCCTAATTTGATTATTTATTATTATAAATTTATTCTCTATGTTTTCCAAATATGGCAATCTATATATATAAAATTCATTTTCTGTTTGTTTGTTTGTTTATTTGTTTGTTTGTTTGTTTGACCGCTATACAAATTTTTATTTTTCAACGGATTTTTCTGAAATTTCGTACACACGATCTCTATACCCCAGGAAAGGTCGCCATGTACTTTTTACCGGCCACGCCTACTTTTACGCCCACTTTTTTTGTAAAATTCCTTTTCTGTTTTATTCATATTTGTTCACTATACAAATTTTTATTTGTTAACGGATTTCTCTGAAATTTGGTGCACACGATTCCTGTACTCCAGCTAAGGTCATCATATGCTTCTTATCGACCACGCCTACTTTAACGCCCACTTTTTATATACAATTCATTTTCTGCTTTTTGGTATATTTGTTCGCTATACAAATTTTTATTTGTTAACGGTTTTCTCTGAAATTTGGTACACACGATCTTTGTACCCCAGGCCAGGTCACCGTGTGATTCTTGCGGCCACACCTACTTTTACGCCCACTTTTTGTATACAATTCGTTTTCTGTTTTTTGTATATTTGTTTGCTATACAAATTTTTATTTTTCAACGGAATTCTCTGAAATTTGGTACACACGATCTCTGTACTCCAGGAAAGGTCGGCATATGCTTCGTTCCAGCCACGCCTACTTTAACGCCCACTTTTTGTATACAATTCATTTTGTTTTTTGGTATATTTGTTCGGTATACAAATTTTTATTTTTTAACCGAGTTCTCTGAAATTTGGTACACACGATCTCTCTGCTCCAGGGAAGGTCAACATATTCTTCGTACCGGTCACGCCTACTGTTACCCCTACTTTTTGTATACAATTCTTATTCTGTTTTTAGGTACATTTGTTCGCTACACAATTTTTTTTTAAACGGATTTCTCTGAAATTTGCTACACACGATCTCTGTAATCCAGAGACGTCGCCATATAACTCTTGCCGGCCACGCCTACTTCTACGCCCACTTTTTATACAAAATTAATTTTCTGTTTTTTGGTATATTTGTTCGCTATAGAAATTTTTATTTTTCAAGGGTTGTCTAAAATTAGGTCACATGATCTCTATACTACAGGGAAGGTCAACATATCCTTCTTACAGGCAACGCCTACTTTGCGCCAACTTCTATGTATATAAAACTTATTTTTATCCTTTTATTTGTTGCTTTATTTGATTGCTATACAAACTTTTATTTTTCAATGGCTTTCTCCGAAATTTAGTACATATTCCAGGGAATACCTACCACGCCTACGTTTACGCCCAATTTTCATATAAAATTCACATTTTGTTGTGTGGTATATTTCTTCCCTATACAAATTTGTACTTTTCAACGGATTTCTCTGATATTTGGTTTACACGGAAATAACTACACGGTGAACAAATTTCCCAAACTTAAAAAAAGGCACCCAAAAGAAATGAACAAATTCCCCATTTTTTTTTTTAATCGAAAGAAAAAATTAACTTACTCCTCAAATTCATTCTTAAACTCTTACATATTTTTATTTAATGAATTTTGTTAAATATTTATTTTAGTAAACATTTGCATACTGCTCTCAATATATGTCCTACAATAAATGCATTTAAAATGAGTATTCTTTTCAATAGCATCATTTCGTTGCGCGGAAGCTACGCGCACAGGGAATACAGCTTAGCTAGAATATCGGAATGATCTGAAAATTATATTTTGACAATTAAAATAAGTTGGAAACAGCTGCGCGGCAGCACTGGTGTGGTTGCCAAATGCGCGGAAGCGGTGCGCGGCGCGCGACCGCGGACTCGGACGCGACGGATGCGGATGCGACGCGCTCTCGGAACACAGCTCATCTAAAATATCGCAATGCTCTAAAAAATATGTTTTAGGAATTAAAATAAGTTAACGAGAACTAAGCGGCAGAACGGGTAGTAGCTGCGAGGAAACGGCGCGAGGCGCGCGGTCGCGGACGCGGACGCGACGGACGCGACGCGCTCGCGGAACAAAGCTCAGCAAAAATATCGCAATGATCTGAAAAATATATTTTGGCGATTAAAATAATTTGACAACAACTGCACGGCAGCATGGGTCTGGCTGCCAAACGCGCGGAATCGTGCGCGACTCGCTCGCGGAACACAGTTTAGTGAAATGTCGTATGATAAATTTTATCCACGTATGTGAAATAATTACCTGTTGATCAAAATAGGCCACACATATACTATAAGCAGTTGCTTAAAGAAACTTTGCGACACAATATTAAACGTCGCATTAGTCTTTCATTTCTGAAACTTGAATTTGACGTCTCTGCTCAATGATGATCACTTATTGAATGAAGAATTCAATTTTGAAAAGTTGTGATTCCTTTAATTTGCGAACCATTCCGTTATATTTGACGTTTATAAATAAACTGGAAAAAAAACTTAAAGCGGTTTCGCAACTTATTTTTGAAGCATTTTTGCTGCAGCATCTTAAAAAACTTCTAAATTAAAAAATTAAAAAATTTTTAATTGAAATAAAAAATGAATTTACTGCCCATACAAATTTTTGGGGAGAAAGTTCATTTTATTGAGGAATTTGTTAATTGGGGACTTAGTACTCAGCGCCTGGTAACCATACTGAACCATCATTTTTCAAGTCAAAGGCCTTTGTATCCCGGGCAAGACCGGGTAAAAATAGCTAGTGTTTTAATAAAAAAGTAGAGAGAGCTTTTTTTTTTTGGGTTATTATTTGTTACTCCATCCGACCTACATGACCGCCATGAAAAAATATTTCGCCAGTTAAAAGAAACTATACAGCCATCTCCAATTAGCACGATTTAATGCATATAGCCACCCTACACAACCATTGCCTTTGCAATGGAGGTTAGGGCGAGCTATTTAATTAGCAAAAACTAAATTAAAAGAGAAGTTATGTCATATAACCGGAAATGCATGCATATAGGTATATAACCAAAATAAATGCCGATCAGCAACCACAATGATCAAAAAGCAAACACCGAAATAAATCCGAAATAATAGAAAAGACGAAAACCAACCCAAAGAATTTGCTGAAATAATTTGGTATTAAGTTTAACAAATTGTTTACTTTTTCCAATATTTTGTTTACATTTATTATCAATACTCAAACCGAGGTGGAGGGTATCAAAGATTCGGCACAGCCTAATTTAACACTCTTACTTGTTTTTGTTTCCGTTCGGCTGTATACATATAAGAAGCCGAGCACCAGTGTGTTTGGCATGGCCTTAACTGCTCTAATGTGAGTTACAATTCAAATGACAACTATTGGTGTCATTTTAACACTAATCGGCAAATAGTATACTACTAAGCATATGACAACTGTTGAAGTCATTTTTTCCAAATCGTTTTAGATACATATAATTAACTATTTTTTGAATTAATCAAATAAATACTTTTTTGAAATATTTTTAAATAAAACTAAAACAAAAATATATAATACTAGCTATTTTTACCCGGTCTTGCCCGGGATACAAAGGCCTTTGACTTGAAAAATGATGGTTCAGTATGGTTACCATGCGCTGAGTACTAAGTCCCCAATTAACAAATTCCTCAATAAAATGAACTTTCTCCCCAAAAATTTGTATGGGCAGTAAATTCATTTTTTATTTCAATTAAAAATTTTTTAATTTTTTAATTTAGAAGTTTTTTAAGATGCTGCAGCAAAAATGCTTCAAAAATAAGTTGCGAAACCGCTTTAAGTTTTTTTTCCAGTTTATTTATAAACGTCAAATATAACGGAATGGTTCGCAAATTAAAGGAATCACAACTTTTCAAAATTGAATTCTTCATTCAATAAGTGATCATCATTGAGCAGAGACGTCAAATTCAAGTTTCAGAAATGAAAGACTAATGCGACGTTTAATATTGTGTCGCAAAGTTTCTTTAAGCAACTGCTTATAGTATATGTGTGGCCTATTTTGATCAACAGGTAATTATTTCACATACGTGGATAAAATTTATAATACGACATTTCACTAAACTGTGTTCCGCGAGCGAGTCGCGCACGATTCCGCGCGTTTGGCAGCCAGACCCATGCTGCCGTGCAGTTGTTGTCAAATTATTTTAATCGCCAAAATATATTTTTCAGATCATTGCGATATTTTTGCTGAGCTTTGTTCCGCGAGCGCGTCGCGTCCGTCGCGTCCGCGTCCGCGACCGCGCGCCTCGCGCCGTTTCCTCGCAGCTACTACCCGTTCTGCCGCTTAGTTCTCGTTAACTTATTTTAATTCCTAAAACATATTTTTTAGAGCATTGCGATATTTTAGATGAGCTGTGTTCCGAGAGCGCGTCGCGTCCGCATCCGTCGCGTCCGAGTCCGCGGTCGCGCGCCGCGCACCGCTTCCGCGCATTTGGCAACCACACCAGTGCTGCCGCGCAGCTGTTTCCAACTTATTTTAATTGTCAAAATATAATTTTCAGATCATTCCGATATTCTAGCTAAGCTGTATTCCCTGTGCGCGTAGCTTCCGCGCAACGAAATGATGCTATTGAAAAGAATACTCATTTTAAATGCATTTATTGTAGGACATATATTGAGAGCAGTATGCAAATGTTTACTAAAATAAATATTTAACAAAATTCATTAAATAAAAATATGTAAGAGTTTAAGAATGAATTTGAGGAGTAAGTTAATTTTTTCTTTCGATTAAAAAAAAAAATGGGGAATTTGTTCATTTCTTTTGGGTGCCTTTTTTTAAGTTTGGGAAATTTGTTCACCGTGTAGTTATTTCCGTGTAAACCAAATATCAGAGAAATCCGTTGAAAAGTACAAATTTGTATAGGGAAGAAATATACCACACAACAAAATGTGAATTTTATATGAAAATTGGGCGTAAACGTAGGCGTGGTAGGTATTCCCTGGAATATGTACTAAATTTCGGAGAAAGCCATTGAAAAATAAAAGTTTGTATAGCAATCAAATAAAGCAACAAATAAAAGGATAAAAATAAGTTTTATATACATAGAAGTTGGCGCAAAGTAGGCGTTGCCTGTAAGAAGGATATGTTGACCTTCCCTGTAGTATAGAGATCATGTGACCTAATTTTAGACAACCCTTGAAAAATAAAAATTTCTATAGCGAACAAATATACCAAAAAACAGAAAATTAATTTTGTATAAAAAGTGGGCGTAGAAGTAGGCGTGGCCGGCAAGAGTTATATGGCGACCTCTCTGGAGTACAGAGATCGTGTGTAGCAAATTTCAGAGAAATCCGTTTAAAAAAAAATTGTGTAGCGAACAAATGTACCTAAAAACAGAATAAGAATTGTATACAAAAAGTAGGGGTAACAGTAGGCGTGACCGGTACGAAGAATATGTTGACCTTCCCTGGAGCAGAGAGATCGTGTGTACCAAATTTCAGAGAACTCGGTTAAAAAATAAAAATTTGTATACCGAACAAATATACCAAAAAACAAAATGAATTGTATACAAAAAGTGGGCGTTAAAGTAGGCGTGGCTGGAACGAAGCATATGCCGACCTTTCCTGGAGTACAGAGATCGTGTGTACCAAATTTCAGAGAATTCCGTTGAAAAATAAAAATTTGTATAGCAAACAAATATACAAAAAACAGAAAACGAATTGTATACAAAAAGTGGGCGTAAAAGTAGGTGTGGCCGCAAGAATCACACGGTGACCTGGCCTGGGGTACAAAGATCGTGTGTACCAAATTTCAGAGAAAACCGTTAACAAATAAAAATTTGTATAGCGAACAAATATACCAAAAAGCAGAAAATGAATTGTATATAAAAAGTGGGCGTTAAAGTAGGCGTGGTCGATAAGAAGCATATGATGACCTTAGCTGGAGTACAGGAATCGTGTGCACCGAATTTCAGAGAAATCCGTTAACAAATAAAAATTTGTATAGTGAACAAATATGAATAAAACAGAAAAGGAATTTTACAAAAAAAGTGGGCGTAAAAGTAGGCGTGGCCGGTAAAAAGTACATGGCGACCTTTCCTGGGGTATAGAGATCGTGTGTACGAAATTTCAGAAAAATCCGTTGAAAAATAAAAATTTGTATAGCGGTCAAACAAACAAACAAATAAACAAACAAACAAACAGAAAATGAATTTTATATCTATATATATATAAAATTCATATCTATATATATAAAATTCATTTTATGTTTGTTTGTTTGTTTGTTTGTTTGTTTGTTTGTTTGACCGCTATACAAATTTTTTTTTTTCAACGGATTTTCCTGAAATTTTGTACACAGGATCTCTATACCCCAGAAAAAGTCGCCGTATACTTTTTACCGGCCACGCCTACTTTTACGCCCACTTTTTATGTAAAATTCATTTTCTGTTTTATTCATATTTGTTCACTATACAAATTTTTATTTGTTAACAGATTTCTGTGAAAATCGGTAAACACGATCCCTGTATTCCAGCCAAGGTCACCATATACTTTTTATCGACCACGCCTACTTTTACGCCCACTTTTTATATACAATTCATTTTCTGTATTTTGGTATATTTGTTCGCTATACAAATTTTTATTTTTCAACGCATTTCTCTGAAATTTGGTACACACGATCTCTGTACTCCATAGAGGTCGCCATATGATTCTGGCCTGCCACGCCTACTTCTACGCCCACTTTTTATACAAAATTAATTTTCTGTTTTTTGGTATATTTGTGCACTATAGAAATTTTTATTTGTTAACAGATTTCTCTGAAATTCGGTAAACACGATCCCTGTACTCCAGCTAAGGTCACCATATACTTTTTATCGACCACGCCTACTTTTACGCCCACTTTTTATATACAATTCATTTTCTGTATTTTGGTATATTTGTTCGCTATACAAATTTTTATTTTTCAACCGATTTCTCTGAAATTTGGTACACACGATCTCTCTGCTCCAGGGAAGGTCGACATATGATTCTTGCCGGCCACGCCTACTTCTACGCCCACTTTTTATACAAAATTAATTTTCTGTTTTTTGGTATATTTGTTCACTATTTTTATTTTTCAAGCGATGTCTAAAATTTGGTCACACTATCTCTATACTACAGGGAAGGTCACCATATGCTTCTTACAGACCACGCCTACTTTGCGCCAACTTCTATGTATATAAAACTTATTTTATCCTTTTATTTCTTTCTTTATTTGATTGCTATACAAACTTTTATTTTTCAGTGGTTTTCTCCGAAATTGAGTACATATTCCAGGGAAGGTCGTCATATGATTTTTACCGACCACGCCTACTTTTACGCCCAAGTTTCATATGAAATTCATATTTTGTTGTGTGGTATATTTCTTCCCTATACAAATTTGTACTTTTCAACGGATTTCTCTGAAATTTGGTTTACAGGGAAATAACTACACGATGAACAAATTCCCCAAACTTAAAAAAAAGGTACCCACAAGAAATTAATAAATTCGCCATTTTTAATCGAAATAAAAATTGAACTTACTCCCCAAATTCATTCTTAAATTTTTACATATTTTTATTTAATGACTTTTGTTAAATATTTATTTTAATAAACGTTTGCATACTGCTCTCAATATATGTCCTACAATAAATGCATTTAAAATGAGTATTCTTTTCAATAGCATCATTTCGTTGCGCGGAAGCTATGTGCACGGGGAATACAGCTTAGCCTGAATATCGGAATGATCTGAAAAATATATTTTGACAATTGAAATAAGTTGGCAACAGCTGCGCGGCAGCACAGGTGTGGTTGCCAAACGCGCAGAAGCGGCGCGCGGTGCGCGACCGCTGCCTCGGACGCGACGGATGTGGACGCGACGCGCTCTTGGAACACAGCTCAGCTAAAATATCGCAATGCTCTAAAAAATATGTTTTAGGAATTAAAATAAGTTAACGAGAACTAAGCGGCAGCACGGGTAGTAGCTGCGAGGAAGCGGCGCGAGGCGCGCGAACTCGGACGCGACGGATGCGGACGCGACGCGCTCTCAGAACACAGCTCAGCTAAAATATCGCAATGCTCTAAAAAATATGTTTTAGGAATCAAAATAAGTTAACGAGAACTAAGCGGCAGCACGGGTAGTAGCTGCGAGGAAGCGGCGCGAGGCGCGCGGACGCGGACGCGACGGATGCGGACGCGGACGCGACGCGCTCGCGGAACACAGCTCAGCTAAAATATTGCAATGATCTGAAAAATATATTTTGGCGATTAAAATAAGTTGACAACAACTGCGCAGCAGCACGGTTGTGGCTGCCAAACGCGCGGAAGCGGACGCGACTCGCTCGCGGAACACAGCTTAGTGAAACGTCGTATGATAAATTTTATCTACGTATGTGAAATAATTACCTGTTGATCAAAAGAGGCCACACATATACTATAAGCAGTTGCTTAAAAAGAAACCTTGCGACACAATATTAAACGTCGCATTAGTCTTTCATTTCTGAAACTTGAATTTGATGTCTCTGCTCAATGATGATCACTTATTGAATGAAGTAATTAAATTTTTAAAAGTTCCGATTCCTTTAATTTGCGAACCATTCCGTTATATTTGATGTTTATAAATAAACTGAAAAAAAAACTTGAAGCGGTTTCGCCGCTTATTTTTGAATCATTTTTGCTGCAGCATCTTATAAAAAACTTCTAAATTAAAAAATCAAAAAATTTTTAATTGAAATAAAAAATGAATTTACTGCCCATACTAATTTTTGGGGAGAAAGTTCATTTTATTGGGGAATTTTTTAATTGGGGACTAAGTACTCAGCGCCTGGTAAGCATAGTGAACCATTTTTCAAGTCAAAGGCCTTTTTATTCCGGGCAAGACCGGGTAAAAACAGCTAGTATATAGATAAATTAAAAGTTTTATTAAAAAACTAACATTGTATTCACAAAATATTATATAAATATTAGATAAATTTTTTATGAAAATCCTCAAAGCAACTAATGCACAGAGGCGGTTTGTCTGGACAAGTTTTATATCTGTTGGATGTACTGGATCGCTTCTTGCTTTTATAGCAATGTCTGCACCGCAAGAATTGTGACTTTCATTTTGAACCTTTTGGTATTGGTATCTTTTCAATAAAATGTTGAGGACCGAATGAATTTTATGATGTTAAAGATGTTGGACATGGCGCACAACTAGATGGAAAAACTGACAGTGATGAGTGAACTGATGTAGCGGTTGATGGATAAACTGATAACGGCATTGGAGAAGCTTCGGTTTTACTTATCTTGCGTGGTCGGCCGACTAAATTCATTTCTGCAACTAATGTTGTTCAATTTAATATGTTTGGCGGAAGATCTATTAAACTTAGAATAAGCATATCTCTGAATTCGAGAAACTTTATGTTCTTGTGAAATTTTTTATAAATATAAAAAGCGTTCCAAACACAAACGTTTATCATGTGAAAAATTATTTTTTTGTACCACCTACATGTTTTATGAGGACTCGAATAGTCTGCGATCATTTGATCACACCGATCAATACCCGACATATTGGAGTTGTAATCATGAATATCTCTAGGTTTAATTTTTATTTTTTTGTATATGTTTTCGGCTTCAATCAGTTCGGGATGATGAGCAGTACTTATTGAAAGTTCTTCCCGCTTATCTTGCCATTTTGAGACGCAGACATTTCCCTTTCTTGCCCATATTAGTTCACCAGCTTTAAGCATTTTGTTTATAACGTCTTTTGGATTATCATTCCGGTTTGCACGAAGAGTTCCTACAGTATGCGTTTGGTATTCTAAAAGCTCTTCAGATAAAGCAACACTATTATAATAATTATCCATGTATAGATAATGTCCCTTATTAAAATATGGTTGCATAAGGCAACACAATAAATTTCGTGTTTTTGGAGTTGTACTCTCTTTATCTTCTTCATGCGTACCCTGGTATATCTCTATGTTTAACACATAACCATCATGGGTGGTGAGTTCATATCCTTTTTCGAGCCTTTCTAAATAAAAGAAGAGATTCGTCTAGTGAAAGTGATTTATCTGGTTGATAAGCGGTTTGAAAATTATTTAAAAAAGAGTTTACTACTGGCTGAATTTTATTAATGCTCTTGTTATCTTGACGGTGGCAATTGAAATACCTCAATAAATTTTGAAAGCGTAAACCAGACATGGTGAATCTAAAAATTGGTTGAAAATATAAAAGATGTGAAGCAAATAAATGGCGAATACTCGGTGATCTATTTTGAGCCCTGTAAAAGGCACAACCCAATAAACTGCAATAATTCAGCTTTATTTGTTTCCTTGAAACTTCTATCTTTTTTTTTTTTGGAACGTGTTGTAATTTTTTTCATTTTCTGCTATACATAAATTATTTCCATAATTATTTGTGCAGTTAACGAATTTTGCAGCTATATCGTTTGTAAAAAGTAAGTCAAAGACGTAGCGAGGACTGGAATTTTCAGAAATATTCATTTTTATACCAGATTTTTTCTCGTTGAACGGGAAATTTAAAAGTTGTTTGATATCCTGTGTCCAATTACTGCTGTTTTCGTTTATGTTCTCGAATTTTCTTTCATTCGAACCTTAAATGTCAGAATCGTCACTATCGCTAGTGTTAGGTAAGTAATTAGGATCATCACCATATTCACCATCATCTTCGAAAATATCAACTTCGGATTCATTTTCTGATTCTGAACCTAAACTCTCAAAATTATCCTCTTCATCATTTAATTGTGATTCATTCAATAGTTTCCGCAGTTTTTCTTGAAATTCCTCGTAGCTCATTTTCTAAAGGAACACAAACAATTACAAATAATAAAAAAACAAAATATAAAATTACTCACATTTATTATAAAAGCTATTACAAACAGAAATAAGAGATAATCACAAAAAAGAAGGGCTACAAATAAATAAATATATGTGTAATAAACGAAGATTTAATACAAATGACCTCTCAGAAACAAATTATTTTACACACTGAAGGAATTTGTATGAAACTATGACAACTATAGTTGTCATTTGATTTTACTTCTGCATATTTAAGAAAAAAGGGATCTCCCCAAACTTGAACCTAATACAAGTCGTTACACTTACTTATGGCCAATGCTGCTATGTATTTTAAGTCGGTTTATGTCTAACTACATAAAAAAGTATCAAAATAGTGAGAATGGGCAACATTGAAATATTTAGAGGCAATTTATTTTGTGACAACTATAGTTGTCATTTGCTATTTTTAAACTTTTTTTTTGACAACTATGGTTGTCATAAACGTCAACGTGTTAAATATTTTTTTATGGCACTTTTTAAAATCAAACAGAAAGCGTCATCTATGTATCACTTATAGCAATCAACTGCAGGGGCTCTACTAATATAAAAATATTTATTATTATTTTTTATTTCAACCGGTTAATTTTTAATTTTTCGTTTTTAATTTTTCATTTTTCATTTTTGATTTCTCATTTTTTTTATTGTTCATTTTGCATTTTTTATTTTTCATTTCTCATTTTTCATTTCTTATTTGTTATTTTTAATTTTTCATTTTTAATTTTTATTTTTTTAATTTTTTCATTTTTTATTTTCATTTTTGATTTTTCGTTTTTTATTGTTCATTTTTCATATATTATTTTTAATTTTTCGTTTTTCAATTTTTATTTTTCATTTTTAATTTTTCATTTTAAATTTTTTATTTTTAATTTTCTATTTTTCATTTTTAATTTTTCGTTTTTTATTTTTCATTTTTCATTTTAATTTTTCATTTTTTATTTTTCATTTTTTATTTTTCATTTTTTATTTTTATTTTTTGTTTTTTATTTTTTATTTCTTATTTTTTATTTTTCATTTTTTGTTTTTAATTTTATATTTTTCATTTTTCATTTTTTATTTTTAATTTTTAATTTTTCATTTTTTATTTTTTATTTTTAATTTTTTATTTTTAATTTATCATATTTTATGTTTCAGTTTATATTTTTAATTTTTTATTTTTTATTTTTCATTTTTTATTTTTCATTTTTTTTTTTTTTTTTTTTTTTATTTATTCCAAAAATATTTCATAACAAATTCAAAGCCTCAGCGCCATAAAGGCATTAATGAGGCGAGTTGGCAAACATTATTATTAACAAATACTAAAAAATAAATAACAGAAAAAAAGTAGTAATAATTCTAATATTTAAGTACATTGCATAAAAAAAATATATTAAGTCAGAAGCTCTTCCAAATTTCCAAATAGATAACTTTTTACTGACTTCTTAAAAGAAGAAATTCTCAATATACATTTTAAATTTGGTGGTAAATTGTTGAATTCATGACTACCCACATGCTCTACTCGTTGTCTGGTTGTTTCTAACCTGCATCTAGCTACTGCTAAGTTGCTATTATTTCTGGTGTTGAAAACTTGTTGGTTTCTTGAAAACTGCACTGTATGGTATCCAATATTGTGCAAACATTTAAAGACATACAAAAGAAGCTGTAACTTGTGAAGTCCATGAATTGGTAAAACGGATGGAAAAATATCACGATATAACGAAAAAGTAGAATGTAAAATAGGAAGATTGGCTACTATTTTAAGAGCTTTATTTTGCGATCGTTGAAGCGATTTCAGCTCATTTGAATATTTTTAACCGTACAATATAGCTAAATAATTTAAATGACTTTGTATTAATGCGTTATATATAAGAAATTTAGTATCTTTGCTAAATTTATTTTTAAATTTATATAAAAATCCAATAGCTTGTGATATTTTTCCTTTAGTATGTTGAATATGTAGACACCAATTAAGGTTACTCTGTAAAATGACTCCTAAATAAGTTATTGAATTTTGTTCCGTAACAACATTTCCATCCACAAATACACTAAAGCCTTGATTTTGCTGACTAAGGGGTCTAAATCTTAATAATTTTGTTTTTTTAGCATTTAACACAAGCTTATTTATTCTGGCAAACTCACATATTAGAGATGCATCCCGTTCCATATACGCTTTTACAGCTGTTTCATGCCTATATGGATAAAACAAACTGATGTCATCAGCATACATAAAAAGTTTACCAGAAAGACACAGATTTTTTAAATCGTTGAGATAAATCGTAAATAATAAAGGGCCGAGCACGCTACCCTGTGGCACTCCATATTCAACGTCACGAAAAGCACTTTTATGTGAGTTTATTTGTACAAATTGTTTACGATTTGTCAAAAAGCTTCTTATTAGGGACAGCTCTCTGCCACAAATACCGTAATATCTAAGCTTTTGCATAAGAATTTTATGATCAATAAGATCAAAAGCTTTCGTAAAATCATAAAAAATGCCCGCCACGCCTTTGTACCCCTCATCCAAGCTTTTGCAAATAAAGTTTACAACATTAACAGTTGCCTCTTCGGTTCCACATCCCTTTCTAAAACCATACTGGAACTCATTTAGTAAATTTTGACTATGCATATAGTTAGAAATTTGAGTATGTAAAATTCTCTCGAAGACATTATCAATAATGGACAGTATAGCTATAGGTCTAAACATATTTACAACAGTGACATTTTTTTCTTTAGGGATTGGTACAACTTTGTGTATTTTTAAAATATCAGGATAAGTGCCTCGTACCTCTACCAAAAACGGCGTTATTACACTGTTACAAGTCAATAATACTTTTGGCGACACGTTATCATGGCCAGGACTCTTTCCTGGTTTTAAACTCAAAATAACATTGTTTATTTCCTCCGAAGTAACGAACTCCAACTGAAAACTGTCATTGTGCTGAATCAACGTTCTTAATAAGTTACACGTATCCGCAGGGTAATGTTCAATCTCTGATTTTAAATCTTGCACAGATTCAATAAAATATTTATTTAAAGCTTCTGCTTTCTCAGAATCTTCCACAATGGCATCACCATTTTCATTCTTAAGTTTTATAGAGTTATTTAGAGTTCTTCCAAGACTTTCATTAAGAAACTTCCAACTTTTTTTCGGATTGTGTTGTATTTCTCTTAAATTATCTTCATAATAATTATTCATTGATACCCTATACGCTATTTTTATCACTCTGCTAATTGCTTGAAGTCTTTTCTGTAAATCAAAGTCGTTTGGGTTTTTCCTTCTCATATTTAAGAGTTTTTTCTTATACAAAAACAATTTCTCCAAATTTCCACTTACCCATGGCGTAATTTAATTTTTGAGATTTTTTTTTTTCACCTTTTTTCCCACAGTGGAGTGTTCTATAGCCTTTTCAACACACAAGACTAACGAAGACGTATCAGTTGATGGATCACCAGTTAGATCTATTCTTTGTAAATGTTCATAAACGTAATTTTTAACACCGTCATAGTTACAATGCCAATGAATGAATCTCTTCTTCATAAACTTGGGTTCGAGTCTCAATTCCAATTCTCACTGATACAAAATTATGATCCGATAACTTACATACGACACTGTCAATAAATAAATCACTATTCAAATTGCAATAGACATGATCAATTGAAGTTCCACTAACCGGACGTGTTATTAAGGTATGACTACTTTTAAAATCATAATTAGCTAGCAAATTCATGAGCTCCTCCGAGGCAAGCATATCTAAGCTATCAATATTGGTGTCACCAACTAAAATACAAGGACTACGGCCATAACAACGAAGTATATTATCCAAAATTGATAAAAAAAATTGTTTGAAACACACTTTTGTGATCTGTAAAATGAACCAAAAACCATGGATTTACCATTCAATTTAGTATTTTCAAATGTTAAAATTATCATTTCAACGAAATCATTGCTTGAACATAACTTGATATTATACTCCATATCTTTCCTAATAAAAACGGAGGTACCACCATAACCATCGGCTCGACAACAGTGCACGGTATTAAAACCTTCTATGTTATATAATTGAATTAACTTGCTTTCAAACCATGTCTCTTGTACGTCAATAATGTTGGGTAGACGTGGTAACATATTTACAAAAGTTTTAAATCTATTAAATTTGTTAATTGATGAAATGCTTCTGACGTTTAGAGAAAGTATATCAAATAATGGATTTGAGTTATTTACATAGTTTTCAAAAGAATTAAAATCAACAAAATAATTATTATTATTCATAAGGGGGAAAAAAATAAGTATACATAACAAAATGATTTAATAAAAAATACATTACTTTAATTACGATGATAAATACAAATCATCATCCTCAGCTGCTGCATTTTGAGATCTCCGCATTGTTGACTTTCTTGTGGTTGCTTCCAATAATAATTCATCGACTTCTGCTTCGCATCTAATTACTCTAGGCTTTGACAACTCGCTTCTCTTCACGAAAACTCTACCATGAACTGGATAAACGGCACGGTAACCAACATCCTTCAATGGCTTTGCATAGTTTAGCAAGTTTAGCGTCTCCTTACTCAGGTAGATATTTACAAAAACTTCCTTTGTGGCTTCATTTTCCATTAGTTTCGGTTTAACAGACATCATTTTATCTTTTGACTGCTTTGAGTTAAATTTCACTGCTATCATTTGCTTTTTATTTTCAGTAGACTGATTTTTATTTTTAATGAAATACGCATCATTAATGCTTTCCGGCTGCAATTCAACACCAACATCACTCGTTATTTTTAAAACTGTATCTACAGCAGATGAACCTCTTGCTGCAACTACACCTCTTATCAAACAATCATTTTTAACTCTATATTCATTTAAATTTTTAACAGGATTCTTTAGAGTTTCTACTTCAGCCTTTAATAGTTTGTTTTCCTTTTGTACACTTTCGATTTTTTTCTTGTTTTCTGCAACACCTTTCAGTATGTCATCATACTGCTTCGACATAAACATCATTGTTTCTTTCAGTTCAGACAGCTGATCGAGTTTCTTCAATTCCACTTTGATGTTCTTTAACTCAGATTTAAAATTACCACTACCATCACAACGATGACACACGTACTCTTCGGTTTTATGCTTAAGTAGTTGCTGATATTTACGTTTGCCCAATGTTGTGCACATTACATGGTAATTGTTTTCACACTTGTCGCAAACAATAAAATCTTCTTCTTCCTCTACCACTAATTTGCATTCGTCGCAATTTACAATTACAATTTACTCATTGTTCTTTATAAAATTCGAGTTCCTTTTATAATGATTTATTAGAACAAATTACTTTTTATATTAAAACAACCATAAAACTATTATTTTTTAATGTTTAAAAAAATATTGTTAAAGACCACCAAAAATTGACGTTTAACCAACGGGGTTACCAACTCTTTTTCATTTTTCATTTTTCATTTTCAAACAGGTTATTACATATCATAATTTTTTCACCAATATAATCATAAGTCACACCGATTTTATCTTAGATCTCACATGTTACGCTGTTTTTGTGATTGTATTGTGAAATAGAAATGTTTTTAAATCAAAAAAAAAAATTTCACAATACATGTAAGTTCATGTTTAAGTCAAAATTACAATTTTAACAACTACTAACGATATTTTTATTGCAACAATCATGACATCCATAACTGAAAAGAAACAATAAAAAACCCGTAATATACATAAATATATTTTCAACATCCGTTAAAGTTTACATAAAAAACAAAACATAGAAAATGACACAAACTGTCAAACAATGCCACTACAACAGATATTTTGTGTCCAACCGCAAAATTTTATTATTACTTGACTATTCTCACTGTTGTATGAAGTTTAATGTAGTTGTTGCAAGTGCAATGCCAAATAAGTGGTTTTCTCATAAACCATGTTGTATATTCCATTTCCAGTTTTTCATATTATTGTGTTTTTTCTTCCTGTTCTGGCTGTTTTCAATGTTGTTAAACACATCACAAAATTCACAATTATTGCATCAATGTTAATAAAAACATGTTTTTTTTATACATTTCGTTTTTGTCAACATTCATGTAGATTTGTTTTTGTTTAATTTTTGTTAGCGTTAAACCGTGCATGTTCTTTTTGTGCCTGTTGTCGGTTTTATGCTGCTGGAAATTTATGTTTTTACGCGCATTTTATACATCAAGTATTTTGTATAAAAACCCACTAGGGAAATAGTACCAAAATGTTTCTTCATTTGAGCACCATTTTTAATAATGAAAATATTTTATTTTTAAGGTCTTTTAATTAGAAAACAAAACAAAACATTAATACGTTTTCTTATACCTCTTGATGTTTTTCCTCAACTTCAGGTCACATTTCATGGAATTTTATACTTAATACAGCAGGCATTTTTAATCTTTACTCTATATTTAATATGTATAAAAGAATTTTTAGTGTTTAACGATATTAAATTCCTTATATAATTTTTAAAATACTCCTTGCATTTCAGCGTTGGAAGTTAAGTAATTCTTCGATTGCCTTTTTTATCTTTTCCAAATTCTTTTATAAAATTTATAGCATTGTAATTTTTAAAAATTATATGACATTTTAGCTCGTAGATCGTAAATACGAGGTCTTCTTAACTCAATTAGCTTTTGCTTGATTAATTGTGTGTCCAACTTCAATATTTTTTTCAGAACTATAACCTAAATATCAAATGTCATTAAGTACAAATTTGTGTGGTTCGCATTTCAGGCTGCGAATGCCAGATTCACTTTTTTACCTCTGATAAAATTGAGCCAAGTACGTTATATACGAGTAAATATAGTTTTCGATAATTGTACAAATTTTCATGAACAACGTTAAAATGAGTTCAACTCAAGCTTTCCTTAATTGCTGCAATAGCTCTTTATATAGAAAGCCATCTGATTAGTTTTCCCATCGGAATTTTTCTTAGTATGTCAAAATCTTTGTTGATCAACTTATATATCTTATATAGTTTTTGTCTTACTGATGAAAAAGACAACCCGTTATGAGTCTCCTTGACCAAAAATTTTAAATTTGGTGGGAAGTTATTGAAATATGTACAGATTTGTTTAACATGAGCTGTTGTATTTAAAAGTCGCTTTTTTTAAAAAACGCTAAATGGAAAAAATGCGCTTTATGGGCAAAATCTAGCTCGAAAAGCGCTAAGTTGGCATCGTTGGTTATATTTTTGATGCAGCACTAAAAGCTTCTTGTTCTTATCGTAATTATCGTAGATGGAATATAATGGTTAAGACCTACATAAAATTAAATTGCTATAAACAAATTATATATTTTATTATATGCTTATCCAACTTAACTTGATACTCAGTTTCGTCTCACTAAATGGAAAGATTGAGAATTTTTGAACGCAAAATTTTAAATATATGTTGCGGATTAAAAAATATAAAGCAATCTAATGGTTTCATTAAAAACCTTTACGTTTTCTCCAGTTGAAATATATTATTCTTTACTACACTTAAAAGTTTTAGATGACAATAATGCAGTTTTTAGTAACACAAAGGATTTATTTTATCACAGCAGATTTAGTCCTATGGACATACATAATACTAGTTGTTACATTCTGTGTAGCATATTGTTTTTTTTTTACATTTCCCTTAGCGTGTAAGATTTTCTTTTTGTAAATAGTTGAAATTATGATAATGATACATTTTTTTTATCCATTTTTCTATGTTTTTTTTAAAGTATTTGTTTACCTTAGCTGATTCCAGCCCTCGAAATTCGAGTGCAAATCCTAGGAAATTTAATTTGTTCATTAAATAAAAACCCTAAAGGTAAGCTAATCAATTTTAGCCAATTCACAATTACTTATTGGTTTATGTCCAAGACTTTTTTTTCAATTCAACACAATTATTATTATTGTGCATGAAATAACAAACTCACTTTTTTTACAAACATAATAACAAATTTAAACAAGTAAGAAAATTATAGTCGGTCGATTCCGACTATATGATATCCTATACCATGCGTTTAGAGACCCTATCTCTTATGCCCAACTGACTGGATATAGAAAGTAAGCATAAACCAAATTTGAGTGGGATTTTTATTAATTTTGTTGGCTGCAGATATGAAAAAGTTTATATCGGTTGCTATATCTATATGGGGACTAGGCCCAAAAATGGACCGATCCTGACTATGTTTGGTAAAGTCTCTTGTATTTTGCAAAAAATATATACAAACAAAACTTGAGAAGAATCAGTGCAATATTTTTGTTTTTTGATAGATTTAAGTGAAGATCGGGAATCAGCTCTATATGGGGCCTATGACTAAGAGTTGTCCCAGGGATCATTTTTAGACTACTCATTAATGGATGTAATAAACGCATACAAACCCAATTTGAGTAAGATCTATATGACAATTTGGATCTTATGGCAATTTATGTCGATTTCATAGGGGTCATTTGTATGGGGGCTAGGTCGAAACATGGACCGATTCTCACCAATTTCAATAGCGTGCATCCTATGGATAGTGAAAGCGTACGTACCAAATTTTATCAAAATATATTCATATTTGCGACCTGCAGTTTGATTAAAAAGTTTACATGGACACACAGACGGACGGACGGACGACGGATGGACGGACACACGGACGGACATCGTTAAATCGAATCAGTTAGTGATTCTGATTCAATCGGTATAATTAAAGATGGGTCTAGGTCAAATATTTTTGGTAGTTACAAATAGCAGCACAAAGTCATTATTCCCAAGCCACGTAGTGGTATAGGGTATAACTATAGTCGGTCTAGACCTATACCATGCGTTTAGAGACCCTATCTCTCAGGCCCAACTAACTGGAAATAGAAAATAAGCATAAACCAAATTTGAGTGGGATTTTTATTAATTTTTTCGGCTGCAGATATGAAAAAGTTCATATCGGATGATTTATCTATATGGGGACTAAGCCCAAAAATGGACTGATCCTGACCATGTTTGGTAAAGTCTCTTGCATTTTGTAAAAATATATACATACAAAATTTGAGAAGAATCAGTGCAATATTTTTGTTTTTTGATAGATTTAAGTGAAGATCGGGAAGCAGCTCTATATGGGGCCTATGATTAAGAGTTATCCAATAGGGATCATTTTTGGACTACCGATTAATGGATGTAATATATACATACAAACCCAATTTGACTAAGATTTGTATGATAATTTGGATCTTATGGCAATTTAAGTCGATTTCATAGGGGTCATTTGTATGAGGGCTAGGTCTGAACATGGACCGATTCCCATGGCCGACAAAAGATTAAATTCCAAATTTCATCAAAATATAATCATATTTGCGACCTGCAGTTGGATTACAAGCTTTACATGGACACACAGACGGACGGACGGAAGGACATCGTTAAATCGAATCAGATAGTGATTCTGATTCGATCGGTATAATTAAAGATGGGTGTAGGTCAAATATTTTTGGTTGTTACAAACAGCAGCACAAAGTCACACATAGTGGTATAGGGTATAAAAACATAAACATAGCATTATATAATTTTATGTATGTGTTAGTAGCAACCTTAAATTCATTTTACTTAACAAAATAATTTAAACTTTAAAAATCTGTAAATCTGGTGGATAGCTAAAAAGAAATACCTTTCAAACTAGGAATGTTTGGCCAAAACAGGATTAAAACTGACACACTAACATCGGTAACAAGAAATGGCTTTGCCTATTATTTTTATCTATAATCGGTAACAAGAAATCGCCTTGCCTATTATTATTATCTATAATAGGCTAGGCGATTTTTTGTTACCGATGTTTTGTTCTACGGTTTTATCCCCATTTTGACCAAACGTATATTATTTAAAAGGTATTTCTTTTTAGACGTTTTGCAGATTTATAGATTTTTAAATTTTTTGCTTTATTTTGAGTAAATTGTATTTAAACTTGCTACTAACGCATACATAAAATTATACAATGCTATGTGCGTGTTTATTAAATTCGTTAATGTGTTTGTAATAAAAATGAGTTTGTTTTTTTGTGTTGATTTATAAATTGGCTATAACTGATTAGCATACCTTTAGAGTCTTTATTTAATGAAAAAATAAAATTACCTAGAATTTGCACTCGAATTTCGAGAGCTGGAATTTGCTAGTAATATATTATTACGTGAAGGTAAATTTTTAGTTTCCTTTTTAAGCAATATGCGGGCACGCAGGAGTGTGAAAATTGGCATAGTTATAGTTCATATGGAGGAGAAGCTGAAATTGATAAAATTTATGTATAATCTGCCTTAAAAATATATGAAATTAAATAAAATAAAATATTTATAATAATTCATTATAGCCTGTTAATGCGAATGATTTAAATTATATATCAGACGCTCCTTGTTGAATTGTGAATTGCTAAAATTGATTTACATACCTTTAGGCTCATTTAAATATTTATGGATTTTCTATTTATATAGATTAAAAAATCTTTGGAAGAAATATAAATGAAAAAATAATATTTCCTAGAACTTGCATTCGAATTTCGAGAGCTGGGCTATACTAGTTATAGATAAGCCTGTTATTAGTGTTTACTTATTTGTTTAAGACTAATAATCCTTGATAAATACGATGTGTATGTAGGAATTCTTTTGTCTTTGAAGTTTTGTTTTATTTTTAAATTTTATAAAAATACTACGTTGTTTTGCCATATAACTTATTTCTAGTGAAAAGTTTTGTTGTTAATTGTGATGTTATGTATTTACCATATATGAGAGGTACCATGCCATTTTTCACATAACTGCTCACATTCATCATTCGTGGACTCACAACTAGTTTCAAGACTGTCGGGTTTATAGTATTCCAGATAATTTTTTTTGTATGGGAGGTGCCCTGCCCACTAAGCCAATCCCGCTCATTTTTGGTACGACTACTTACATTAACAACCAATTGACGTGCAGAAAGTTTCACGACTCTGGCCATCATAGTACTCTAGATATTTACCGTGTGAGGAAGGTGCCACGCCCGCTGGTTTGATCCCAACCATTTTTTTTTTCGAGTACTAAAGCTGATAACTTATGAACCCACACTAAGTCCCAAGACTTTATCTGTTACAGTACTCTAGATACATGTCACTAAATATATACTTTGTGACATATATCACGCCCATTGGCCGGATGCCGCCCATTTTTTCGCAACTCTTGCTATCATACGACGATCGGTGCAGTGATCTAGTCTCCCATAAAGAAAAAACAAACACACATACATACAAACATAGGCGCTGAGTACTTAGGCCCCAATGAACAAATGCCCCCAAACAAAAATGAACAAATTACCCAATTTTTATGACACAAGTTCATTTTTTATTCCAATTTGAAATATTTTGGGGCATTTGTTCTTTTTTAGTATTTTTTTTCAAGACGTATGAACAGATATACTTCAAACAAGTAAGAAAAATATAGTCGGTCTCGACCGACTATACGATACCCTATACCATGCGTTTAGAAACCCTATCTCTTAGGCCCAACTAACTGGACATAGAAAATAAGCAAAAACCAAATTTGAGCAGATACGAAAAAGTTCATATCGGATGCTAAATCTATATGGGGACTAGGTCCAAAAATGGACCAATCCTGATCATGTTTGGTAAAGTCTCTTGTATTTTGCAAAAATATATACAAACAAAATTTGAGAAGAATCAGTGCATTATTTTTGTTTTTAATATATTTAAGTGAAGATCGGGAAGCAGTATCTATGGGGCCAAAGGGATCATTTTTGGACTATCCATTAATGGATGTAATGAACGCATGCAAATCCAATTTGAGTAAGATCTATATGACAATTTGGATCTTATGGCAATTTATGTCGATTTCATAGGGGTAATTTGTATGGGGGCTAGGTCTGAACATGGACCGATTCTCACCAGTTTCAATACCGTTCATTCCATTGCCGACAAAAGCTTATATACCAAATTTCATCAAAATATATTCATATTTGCGATCTGCAGTTTTATTACAAGGTTTACATGGACACACAGACGGACGAACGGACGGACGGACGGACGGACATTGTTAAATCAACTCAGAAAGTGATTCTGATTCGATCGGTATAATTAAAGATGGGTCTAGGTCAAATATTTTTGGTTGTTACAAACAGCAGCACAAAGTCATTATACCCAAACCACATAGTGGTATAGGGTATAAAAATAAAATAGACTACGAAACCTTAGTTTATTAATTTTCGTAAACTGTAGAAATATCGGGATTCGTTTATAAATTGAAGCAATCAGTGAATAAAATTTATCGTAACTGTGCTCCGCGAGGGCGTTGCTCCCGCGTCCAGGTTTGGCAGCCACACCCGTGCCGCTAAGTTGTCGTTAACATATTTTTAATCGCTGCAAAATGCTATGAAAGTTTTGCAAACATTGCAAGATATGCTACGGGGTTGCGAGCTAAAGCTCCGCACTGATGCTGCAGAAAAGAATACAGAATTTAAATGCGTTTATTGTAGGAGAATTATTGAGAGCAGTATGCAAATTTTCATTTGAATAGATATTTGGCGAAAAAAAAACTATTAAATAAAAATATGTGAAAAATTTTGCGGAATGTTTTTTGAGGCATTTTTTCATCACGAACTTACGCCCCAATTTTTTGGGGCATTAATCTTATGTTTTTGCATTTGTTCATTGGGGCCTAAGAACACAGCGCCATAAACATATATCCATTGTTAAACTCTGTCTTTTAACTCATACTCTCCGTCTGTCTGTCTGTCATGGGGCTACCTCATTCCCCCTCATCCAATTGATCTGAAACTTGGCACGTAGTCTTGTTGTGACTATAGATTAATTTCGGGATAGTCACGCACAGTCACGGAGTGATTTAAAACCCATTTCCCCTTATCCGATCGATCTGAAACTTGCCCGATAGACTTGTTGTGAAAAAAGATTAACTTTGACATAGTCATGCACAGTCACGCAGAGATTAAAACCTCACTTCCTATCATCCAATTGATCTGAAACATTGACCATAGAGTTGTTGCGGCCAAAGCTTAATTTTAAAATAGTCGCCCAAAGTCACGCACAGTCACGGAGAGATTCAAAACTTTTAATAAAAACTTTGTTTTTATGGGTTAGATTATTATTATATACTAGATGTAACCCGGTGTGCTTCGCTACACCCTCCCCTCCCCCCATCCGAATCGTTATGAAAGGGCTCACGCAAAGTCCCAAGGCTCTCACTAATACAGTAATTCAGACATATTACATTTAATATTAAGTTTGTGTGGGGGTACCACGCGCATTTGTCTAATCACGCCTATTTTTTTGTCTGACTACTCACGTTAATAATAGATGACCTGAGACAAATTTGCAAAGCTTTCTCTATCATAGTACTTAATATATATGATATTAAAAATTCACTTCGTATGGGAGGTGTCACGCCCACTAAAAATATTTAAAAATATATAGTAAGACTCTGTAAAAATTTCAGGAAGATCAGATGAGTAGTTATGGATATTACTTCCCACAAACAAACAAACACACATTACCTTTTTTTTAAGCTAGTATAGATTATTAGTATTCGGAACAACAATATTCATATTTTTCGGCGTTCTTACCCTGGAGCAAGGTATTTGTAGCTGCCCATGAGAAGAACATGGATCTTCCAAATTAGATTTGGCAACACTTAACAATTGGCCTTGAACTTAAAATATCATTTGGAAATTTTTCTTTTTAGCGATTTTTGATTTTACCCATTTTTGATTTTGAAGATTTTTGTTTGTTGGACAATTTTTATTTTTCGCGAATTTCGGGTTTGGCGACTTTTGATTCTGGCGATATATTTTCCACGATAAATCACATTGATAACTAATGTACTTGTCAAAGGACTGTCGCTTTCGTAGTACTTCATATTTTATATATAGGAGGTGCTACACCCACTAATCCCATCCCGCCCATTTTTAATTAGACTACTCATAATAAGATCTGATGGTGTCGTGCAAAGTGTCAGGGCTTCCCTTTTTTAGTACACCAGTTATATGATATCATATATTTACTTTGTACGGGCGGTGCCATGCCCACTACTCCGATCACGCCCATTTTTTGTCCAACTAATCGCATGCATAACATATGGGCTCACACAAAGTCCCAAGACTCTCTCTACAACAGTACTCCAGATATATGGCATTTTATATTTAATTTTTATGGTAGGTGCCACGCCTATTGGACCGATACTGCCCATTTTTTGTCCGACTACTCACATTAATAATAGGTGACATCAGACAAATTTGAAAAGCCCTCTCTATCACAGTACTCGAGATATACATATAATATTGAATTATTACTTGTATGGGAGCAACCACGCCCACTTATCCGATCCCGCCCATTTCCGGCGTAGCTACTAATATTAACAATAGGTGACCTCACACAAATTTGCAAAGCTCTCCCAATCATAGTACTAAATATATGTATATGATATTAAAAATTTACTTTGTGTGGGAGGTGCCACGCCCACTAAAAATATTTAAAAAATTATAGCCTATAGCACTTCCCATATCCGCAGTAAGACTCTGTGAAAATTTCAGGAAGATCAGATGAGCAGTTACGGAGATTACCCTATACAAACAAACAAACACACATTACCTCTTTATAATATTAGTATAGATAAGAAGATTTGGGATCAATAAATTGATATTGAAATTGAAATAAATTCTTTATTTTTACTTTGTTTATGTATTTTTTTCTTAAACTTGCATGTAATCGCCTATATTCAGAATTAAATAAACAATAAAAGAGAAATGAGAAGACTTTTTAGAAATTTGTGAAAATAATTTTTATTAATTTTCGATTTGAAAAATATTAATTCGTTTTTTTAGTTTTTATATATTTAAATGATTATGTTGGAAATTATTATAGTTTAAAACGTTTTTACTTTAAAAAGTAAGAAATTTTAGTAGTGCACATCAAAATTTTTTTATAGCAAATAGTTTTTATGTTTTAATTAAAACCATAATAATTTCAAGCTCAATCATTTTGAAAAACTTTTAATAATTTTTTTTTATATTATACTTATTCATTTGAAAAAAAAAAAAAAACATGTTTACGATTCTCTATGCTTGTTATACCCTCCACACGTCAGTGGCAGAGGGTATATATAGGTTTGTCATTCCGTTTGTAACGCATCGAAAAACTAATTTCCGACCCCATAAAATATATATGTTCTTGATCCTTATCACAACTCGAGTCGATATAGCGATGTCCGTCTGTACGTCTGTCCGTCTGTCTGTTGAAATCACGCTCATTTACAAAAAAAAGCCATCTAACTGAATATGGCTACCAGAATATCATTTGCCATAATTCCCAGCAGGCTTGTATTGAAAATGGGCTAAATCGGGCATCATCGTGATTAGAAACGTGCAAAAATATGTAGATACCTCTAAAAAAAAACATAAAACCCAGTGTTTTTGTTGTAACAGTTTAGTGGCTGAACATAATAATTGTACAACAACATAAAAAAATTCCACAAAAAAATTATGCATATGTATATATTAACAATACCAAGAACACAATAACATACGTCTTGTTAGTACTATTGCCACATATATTTTTTCGTTATCCCGTTATAAAAAAAAAAATCGCCAATATGAAAGAAAAAATGAAAACGAAAAATTGAAAATGGAAAATGAAAAATGGTAGATGAAAAATAAAAAATGAAACTGGAAAATGGAAAACGGAGAATGGAAAATGGAAAATGAAAAACAGAAAATGGAAGATGGAAAATGTAAAATGAAAAATGAAAAATAGAAAATGGAAAATGAAAAAAGAAAATGAAATATGTAAAATGGAAAATGAAAAATGGAAAATGGAAAATGGAAAATGGCAAATGGGAAATGAAAATTGAAAATTGAAAAATTAAAAATGGAAAATGAAAAATGGAAAATGAAAATTGAAAAATGAGAAATGGAAAATGGAAAATGAAAATTGAAAATGAAAATTGTTTCAGTATCGGCAAAAGTTTTAAAGTGTAGCCGTACTCAACATTGGGTGTAATATAGAGTTTAAGACTCAGGTGCAGGGTATCAAAAAATTCGGCACAGCCGAATTTAACACTCTTACTTCTTTTTTATTTGATTAGGTAATTCCTTTTAAAATTTTCTCACATATTCCCACATTTTTATACCATATACCACCATGTGGTTTGTGTATAATGACTTTGTGCTGCTGTTTGTAACTACCAAAAATATTTGACATAGGCTCATATTTTATTTTACCGATCGATTCTAAATCACTCTCTGAGTCGATTTAGCGATGTCCGTCCGTCTGTCCGTTTGTGTGTTCATATAAACCTTGTAATCAAACTACAGGTCGCAAATATGAATATATTTTGATGAAATTTGGTACGTAAGCTTTTATCGGCCATACTATTGACGAAATTCGGTCCATGTTCAGACATAGTCGCCATATAAATGACCACTATGAAATCGACTTAAATTGCCATAAGATCCAAATAGTCATATAAATCTCGCTCAAATTGGGTTTGTGTGTGTTTATTACATCCATTTATCATTTTTCCAACAATAAACCCACATGACAATTCTTCGTCATAGCCTCCATATAAAGCTGCTTCACGATTTTACTTAAATCTATCAAAAAACAAAAATGTTGCACAGAATTTTCTCAAATTTGGTTGGAATATATTTTTTTTTCAAAATATAAGTGACTTCACCATATATAGTCAGAATCGGTCCATTTTTTGGCCAGTCGCCATATAAATATAGCATCCGATATGAACTTTTTCATATCTGCAGCCAAAAAAAAGTTGATAAAAATGCCACTCAGATATGGTTTATGCTTATTTTCTATATCCAATTAGTTGGACCGAAGAGATAGGGTCTCTAAAGCATGGTATAGGGTATCGTATAGTCGGTCAAGACCGACTACAATTTTCTCACTTGTTTTTGTATAGAACACATTTTAAAGTGCTGCAAAATACGATCCCTATTGTTCGGTATAATGTAATTTTATTTTATTTTAACAAATTTATTTATTTTTTGAGATTTTATTTAATTCTGTCCAGAAATTTCCTAATGAGTCACTGTTTTTTTTTTTTTTTTTTTTTTTTTATAAAACGAGAGTTATTATGTTTGTTGATTGTTTATGTTTTTATGTACTTTTATGGTTTTTCATCATCATGTTATATGGTTGTTGTGACCACTTCCGTTTTTTTTTCTCAAACATGCTTATGCTTTGTATGTGAAATTATCACCATAGCAGTTGGTCAAGTCACAAAAGGATCAGCAGTCATAAGTCTTAACTTTAAGACAATTTATTTATAAGTATCTAGTGTTCCGTATGGATTCATGTGATTTCCTTTACTAAATTATTCAAAATAAAGAGACTTCGGTATTTCCTGTTATGAAAAAATAAATAAACCTGACGGAGAGTGTGCTGAAAAATTTTCATTGCTATATGCAAATGAAATATGATATGGTATATGGTATTTATAAAAAATACTTTTTTTGGGAAAGTTCTGTTTTATTGCTTTTTTTAGGAAAAGGTACGTTTTTTTTAAAGAAAATGTATTTTTTTAAGAATAGCTACTTTTTTAATACAAATGAACTTTTTTAAGAATAGCTACTTTTTTAATACAAATGAACTTTTTTAAGAAAAGGAACCTTTTGAGAAGTACTATTTTAAGAAAAGCTACTTGTTAAGAAAAGTTATTTTTTAAGAAAAGGATGGAAAATTACTTTGTAAGAAAATTTACTTTTTAAGAGCATTTACTTCATTAATTAAAGATACCTTCTTCAGAAAATTTTCTTTTTTTTAAGAATATGTGCTTTTTAGGATAAGGTGCTTTTTAAAGAAAAGGAATGTTTTTAAAAAATACACTTTTTTAAGAAAAGGTATTATTTTAAGAAAATATATTTTTTTTAAAGAAGGTACTTTTTTAAGAAAATTTACTCTTTTAAGAAACTGTAAGCCGAGGTATTTAAAAAAAAATTTTTTTAAGAAAAGGTACTATTTTAAGAAAATATACTTTTTTAAGAAAAGCTATTTTTTAAAAAAAGTCGTCTTTTTAAGAAAAGTTAAGAATGAGTTTTTTTTAATGGAATTTTATAATTTATATAACAGACAATTTTAATCTTTAGCCCATATTTAGCCATTAGCATTTACAGTGGTTAAAGACATTCCATTATGTATTTTGTTTTAGCAAAATTAATTTCACTGAACTCTCTTTCGATTTTTTAAGCGTTTATTTACACAAAATTCATATTCTTAAACTATAAATAAACAAATAGTAAGAGTCCCATATGCGGGCTCTCAAGTATCTTTAATATATAGATCAGGGATGGCCAGCTATACTAAGTTCGGGAGCCACGTGTACGAATTAATATTCTAAAGAGCCATTTATTTATTTTTGAAAACAAAACATATATATACGAGCAGCGACGTATACAGGATTTTGAAAAGGGGGGCCAAAAAATTTTTTTAAGTACATAACTTATAATATACAAAACAAATTTATATGCACACAAATTCTTTTCGAAAATTTAATAAGAATACTACATTTTAAAGCTGAAATTACGAGATCAGTTCATTTTATTAATAAATTAATAATTTTATAGCAAAAAATAAATATATATATACACACTAGCTGTGTGTACCCGGCGTTGCCTGGGTTTCCTTCGTATTACTGGAATAAATTGATACACAAAGTATTTGGAAAATTGTTAGAAATTTATTTTAAAATCTTTAAAAGAATTGCAATTATTTAAATAAATTGTATGGAGTTGGTCATCTTCATAGCATACAAACAAACTCAATTATTTTACAAAAGCAGATTATAAGTTTGGATTATAAAATATATTGAAAGAAATGAGTTATCATTAGTGTTATTTAAAATTTAGCACTATTTACTTAATGTAAAAAAATATTAAGCATTTTTATATATTTACATTATTTCAGTGCTGATTATTTCTAAATAATTAATTATTAATTTAAAAAATTAACGAATAAAGTATTAAAGTAAAGTATTAAAATTAACAAATAAAGTATTATAATTTCATAAGTAAAACGTTTAAAGGTTTTTTAAAATTTTTATGTAAGATGTAAAATATACCTTTTCATGTATTGTTTTTTATGTATTAAATGTATGACATGTTTTAACATTATGTTTTTTTTTTTTTTAATTTAAATAAAATTTTAAAGAAGTTAACAGTTTTTGCCTATTTTTCTTGAGAGATCTAACAAATGAAAATTTCAGGTTTATAATACACTTCTATAAACGACGTTTAATGTTTTTCCATCTAGAGCCAAAATGTATAAATTTCTTCCACTTGGAACTCTTGAGCAAACAACATATAGCTGACCGTGAGAAAAGCAAGGTGTCTCCAAATGTATGCCTGCAGTTTTGAGTGTCTGTCCTTGTGATTTGTTTATTGTTATTGCAAATGCCAGTTTTATAGGAAATTGCAAACGTTTAAATTGAAACGGCAAATCTGTCGGAATGAGGGGTATTCGGGGAATAAAACCGTATTCCCCTTTCGCAGAACCTGTCAATATTGTTGTTCCGATAATACTGCGGCTTAAATGTGTTACTCGTAATCTCGTCCCATTACAAAGTTTTGGTGCATTCAAATTTCGCATAAGTATAATAGGCACCCCAATCTTGAGCTCCAATTTATGTGGTGGAACTCCTAAAAGCTCCAACGAATTAAGGAATTCTGGCGGGTATTTAGTGCAATGCTCTTCATCCAGTACACTATCAATTGATTTATAAATTGATTGATGTTGGCCACAATACTGTTTTTTGCAACTAACAATGCTCTTTCACAGCCATTAATAAATTTTGTTCATTAGTTCGTATCAGAATCTAATATAGCCTATAATGGCTGTTAGCAGACTGACTATCTATTCACCAAATTTTAATGAAATCGGTTTAGCTGTTTATAAGAAACAGAAAAAGTGGGCATAAAAATTCGATATGGTGGGCGTAAAAGGGCCACGCCCACCATATCGAATTTTTTTATAGCCTATAGTTCCTTCCGGAGCTTCCACTGTCTTTGTGCCAAATTTCAATCAAATCGGTTCAGCCGTTTATTAGATAAAGAAAAAGTGGGCGTAAAGGGGCCGCGCCCACCATAGCGAAATTTTTTATAGCCTATAGTTCCTTCCGGAGCTTACTCTATATATGTACTAAATTTCAATAAAATCGGTTTAGTCGTTTAGGCGTGATGCTCACACAAACAAACAAACAAACATACAAACCAACAGTCATTTTTATAATATTAATAAGGATTAGGATGGATAGGAATATTTGGTAAAAATGCAATTTACTTAAAAAGTAAATGTAAAATATTCCCCTGAATTTACATATGCATTTAGAATTGTATTTGGTTATTTTATAAATAATTTGAATTTTACTGAAAAAAAAACAAATTTTTTTCAAAAATTTTGGCGAACACTAAAACACAGAGACAAAAATTCTTCTGGTTTTTGAAAAAAAAATTAGATATCACTTCTTCTATATAGACTTTATTTCTATAAATGGACATAAGAGCAAGTGAAGATAGTGTCTCTTCTTCCATTCGATTTCTCAAAGCGTCGAAAAGTTTCGCTCTGCCAAAGACGTTGTTACAGGAATTGTAATTAATATTTGAAGGATGTATATATTGGGATACAATTCGATGTTGCAAATTGCAATAGTCTCTAATGGATTCAGTGGTTTCTCAGTTTTATTCTTCCAGTATTCTATCCAAATACTAACTTCTGCCAACACCCCTCTTGGTGAACAACTCGAATCGGAACCAAATTGTACAGATCCTTTATAATATCTTTGTGTTTAGAAAATCTGTTTGATAAGTTACATAATATTTCATCCAAGAAGGGGATAAAAATTGTTGCTCTATAATATAGTTTTGGATCTGCAGTTTCTATATTCGATCTGAATTTTTGAGTGCCAACTCTTCGTGGAAGTTCTGGAAAAATTCCAAAACGTTGACCAAGATCAGAACTTTCTTCGTAAAGTGCTTCAAAATCTCTATCTGCATTAATTCGCATATTATTCAATATTAATTTGATCATAAGCTTTAATAACGTCCATATTGACAGTTTGTAAATATTTTGATAAGCTATGTGTGATATTCAAAATGAAGCTGCATATATCTACGCTAATAATGAATTCAAATTTGCAAATTCTATTATGAAACCCAATTCCATTGCTACAACCTAGAATTAAAAATTTTATAATTTTCAATAAGATATTAGTTATTTAAATAGACTTTTATCTTACCTGTTTCTGACAAGACCTCCAAGTCTTCTATAATTTCGGGAATCTTCTATAATTTCTACGCAATTGTGGCATTCCACTCATCGTGTCTCACAATATGACTTTAAACGTTTAACATTTTTTCCACTTTTATCAAAAATGTTGGTTAAAATTGCGGTTCTTTTTGCTGAACATCGAAAATAATTGCATATTTCGGACAAGGTTGCCAACGTGTTTCGAACTTCTACGATGACGCATTTAGACACACGTTAAGCGCATGGGAAGCGCAGTGCACAAATACAGCATTAGGCTGTACTTTTTTTATATGTGCTTGTACGCCATTGTACTTTCCTGACATGCTGGCTGCTCCATCATAACCTTGTCCTCTAAGGTTGTTTACGTCTAGCCCAAGTCTGGTTAATACTGCTAATAAGGAAGATGAAATTTTTCTTCCTGTTGTTTCATTTAGCTGAATGAAGCTAAGGAAACACTCCTCTACTCGGCATGCTTTCTTATTGAAAAACCGAATGCATACTGTAAGCTGTTCTCTTCCAGTACCTGCTAGTAAAGAGAAAAATCCAGAGAAATTTATGTCATTGACAATATTTTGTTGAATTTGTGAGCCTATTATTTATATAATTTCATTTTGGATAATTGGACTTAAGTATGATGCGTTTTTCGGAGCATTTGCTATGTTTTTTTTTTTTAATCTTTCATCTCCTTCGGATCGGTATCGCAATAACGCTCTAAAATTACCATCATTTTCTGACGGTTCTTCTAATGACAAATTTCCATAATCTTTAGAGCCACGCAATGCCAAATCTTGGCGTCCACATAACAGAATTGTTTCAATTATTAATTTTATTTTATATTTTTGATCATCCATGACTTCGTTTGTTTGTTTGTTAATTTGAAATTCAACGCTTTTTTGAACATTATCAAAGGTTTCTAAAAAATGTTGGGCCTTAATAGTAGCCTCTTTATGGTATACGTTGGTACCGTGTTTATTGAATATTTCAATGGCGGCCTTCCAGTTCTTAAGCGGTTGGATAACCAATGATTTACATAGAGTTTGTTTGCTCTTAGTACAAAATAAAGTGCATGTCTGGCAAAAAGCTCCTTTGGAATCAGCCGAATAAGCCAGCCAAGAAAATCTCTCAATCCATTGAATTCGAAAAAACGTTTTTTTTTTGCCATTTTTTCCTATTTGTGACTCAAAATTATGTTTGGGGTTTGGAGTCCATGTATGGCGCAGCAACTTTTCTTTTACATCATCGGATATATTTTTGTTAATATACTGACCAATATCATATGCATGAAATTGTGAAGGCCCTTTTTGAACACAGGATGACGATGTCGCCATTTCATCACACGTGATTGTAGTTTTCGTATTTGCTTGAATTATAGGGTGTGGTTGCGATATAGGGAGTGGTTGGTCTGAAGCTTCGGCAGTTATCTCTGAGATAATTTCTTCATTATTTTCTGGATTCTAAAATTATTTATAATCAATGAAAAATAATTTATTCTAGTTCGAGGTCGTTTATTTTCCCCATTATGAATTAACATAACAAGTACTTATGTTTACTCTACTTTCTTTATTAGGATATTCTCCCAACAAATACTCGTAGAGTTCTGCTTTCAAAAAAGTTGGTAATTGTCAGGATTGAATTGACAATTGTTTCGGGGATTTTCCAATTATCATCATCATCAGAATTCTTTAGAAAATTGTGGTAATACTGTTGTCCAAAGTAAAATATTCATATTCTCAATTACTTCAACCTAGTGTGACCTAATTTTCTATAGAATTCTGATGACAGGGAATAATTGGGAAATCCCCGAAACAATTATCAACATAAATCGTAAATGTACTTAACATTAAAAAAATTTTGAATCCAATTTCGTCAAAAAAATAACATTTAACTTCAAATAACAAAATCCTATTAGAATTTTTTTAGTTATATAAATATTGTTTTGACTTACCTTCACTTTTTTGATAAAGAAATTGTCGATTGTATTGTTCTGTATTCTTTTCATTTTTAGCACTATTGAATACTTTGTAATAATTTTAGACGCACTTCCCACTTCACTCACAATTCAACTTTATGAAAAACTAATATAAGTTGATATTTTTGGCAAAGCCTAAATTTATGCAAATTATTGCCAGATTTAGCGCTGTAACAATGTAAAATACCCTCTGTTACCAGATGCTAATTCATTACAAAGTAATAAAATCATAATTTTTTCACATACCCTCAGGAGATTGCAGCATACTGCGCCTAGGTGCATGTAAAATTTTATTAAAATATTTATTTAAATATTTGTTTAAAACGCAAAAGTAAAACAAGTAAGAAAATTATAGTCGGTCTACACCGACTATACGATACCCTATACCATGCGTTTAGAGACCCTATCTCTCAGGACCAACTTACTGGATATAGAAAGTAAGCATAAACCAAATTTGAGTGGGGTTGTTATTAATTTTTTCGGCTGCAGATATGAAAAAGTTCATATCGGATGCTATATCTATATGGGGGCTAGGCCCAAAAATGGACCGACCCTGACCATGTTTGGTAAAGTCTCTTGTATTTTGCAAAAATATATACATACAAAATTTGAGAAGAATCAGTGCAATATTTTTGTTTTTTGATAGATTTAAGTGAATATCGGGAAGCAGCTCTATATGGGGCCTATGACTAAGAGTTGTCCAATACGGATAATTTTTGGACTACTGATTAAAGGATGTAATATATACATACAAACCCAATTTGACTAAGATTTGTATGATAATTTGGATCTTATGGCAATATATGTTGATTTCATAGGGGTCATTTGTATGGGGGCTAGGTCTGAACATGGACCGATTCTCACCAATTTCAATAGCGTTCATCCCATGGCTGATAAAAGATCAAATGCCAAATTTCGTCAAAATATATTCATATTTGCGACCTGCAGTTTGATTACAAGCTTTACATGGACACACAGACGGACGGACGGACGGACATCGTTAAATCGAATCAGATAGTGATTCTGATTCGATCGGTATAATTAAAGATGGGTGTAGGTCAAATATTTTTGGTTGTTACAAACAGCAGCACAAAGTCATTATACCCAAACCACATAGTGGTATAGGGTATAATAAGGAAAAAGTGAGAATCTTATACATTGTTTTAAATTTTTATCAAGTTTGTTTAATTTTAATTAAAAACAAAAATAAAATTTTGGATTAAAAAAATGTATCTAATTGGCCATATATTGATTTTTTTGATGATTATAAAAACACTAAATCAAAAGGGGGCACGGGCCCCCAGTGCCCCCCTCTGTATACGTCCATGTATAAGAGTATATAGGATTAATCTAATTTTGAAGTGAATCACTTTAAATGTTTTTTTGTGCAAATTAGGAAGCGTCGAACTTTTTTTTTCTCAAATTTAAAGCAGCTACGTAAAAGCCATCAGCACAGCTTTTACAAAAGAGCTTTGTGCTTTCACACCGGCGAGAGCACAACAGCCAATCAGATCTCGGGGCAACAATGCTTGCTGCTTACTTTGCAAAGAAACAACAAAAATTGTAACCGCTTTCAAAGCTGTATACCGCAAATGCATATATCAATGTATGTGTACTTGGACGTAGCTTATTTAAAGTGAAAAATTTTTTTCCGTAAATTAGTAGGCGCCGGATTTTTTTTTCTCCTTAATTTATCTGTTAATCGTATTTTGAAGTGAAGCAGTTTAAAGTACAATTGTTTTTGCTGGTATAGATTAGTAAACTCAACAGTTTTTTAAAATTCCTCTTGTTAAGTAGTGGTCAAATTTGTGAAAATTATAATTTGTAAAAAAATAAAAAGAAATTATGCTGTCTGGAAAACGCAAATATGAAGACGAGAACAGGAAATTTAAGGCGGATTGGGAAGAGAATTTTGTTTTTGTAGAGAGAAATGGAAAACCGATGTGTCTGATATGTGAAGTAATGTTGCCACAACTCAAGGCCAGTAATCTAAAATGGCATTACGAAGTAAATCACTCTTCTTTCCACCAAGAATTTCCTGCTGGTAGTGAGCTACGCCGAACGAAGATATTGTCTTTAAAAACAAAACTTAATAACCAAAGCAAGGTTATGTCAATGTTTATTAAAGAGGCAGATGTAACAACAGAGGCCGGTTTTATTATGGCGTTCAACATTGCTCGAGCAAAACGCCCCTGCACAGAGGGAGAGTTCATAAAAAAAATATTGCTCAAGTTATTTCTGCTATAGATCCAGAAAATAAAAAATTGCATAAATTGATTGATCAAATCCCTGTATCCAGACATACTGTGGAAATGCGAATTTCTGTTATTAGCGATGATATCATAAGTGTCTTACAAACTGATGTGACAAACTGCTCAGCACTGAGTCTAGCCCTAGACGAATACACAGACATTGAAGATAACCCTTCAGTGCTCCTGAGATCAAAATTATCCATTGTGATATATCTCTGGTGCAATTATCTGCTTATTGCTCGCGAATATAAATTAAAACAACTTAAGTCATATGTCTAAAAAATAGGAGGTTTTTTGAAATTCACTTTGATTTAATTTTTTAATTTATTCCATTAAGAGTAGTATTAATTTAATATTACCTTTTATATATATTATTATATTTGAAATTTACTTTTATTTAATAAACTATTTAAAACTGGGAAATAAAATGGTAGAAGTTTCAAAACATGTAGGTGACATTGAAGATAATATAAAGCGACCGATTATAAAAAATCAAAAAATGTCAACCATTATAAGTAATGGCATCTTCACCGATTGACCTGAAATTTTTTTTGGCATTTTTTAATCAATATCCACCAAATTGGTAGGTGAGACAGCAAGAAATTCAACTATTACTTTATTACATAAAGTAATTTTATAACAAAATTGGTTAAAAGTTGTTTTAATTTATATTCGCGAGCAATAAGCAGATAATTGCACCAAATATATACCACAATGGATTATTTTGATCCCAGGAGCACTGAATGGTTAAATAAATAAAAATTAACCGAATTATTTTTCTTAAATTCTAAATAGCGGTTTCATCGAGTTTAATAGAAAAACTCGTTTTAGGTAATTTTTATTTTAAAATATCTTAAAATCCAAAGCTGGCCTTGGCAAATAATGGGTTAACGTTCTCGGATTTATCCCAAATTTTTGGAACGAAACTTCTACATATTTGGTTATTATATTTTAAGTGTCACATCAAAAAATTGGAAAGCACTTACAAAATATTTGAATTTTTTAAACAAATTGTCTTTTATTAGTTTGGGGTCATATGTGGAGTCATATTACTTTTTTTCCGAAACCCTAGGCTATTAAGATAAAATATAACATTTAAAAGTAGAAAAATTATGAATTTTTGATACAAAGTATTTAGAAAGAGTACATTTACAGAATATTTCCCAAAAATCCAATTTTTCTCGAAATCCGCAAAAATAAAATCCTTGTCAAAAAAATTCTGGCAGAGGGATTTACTTAAGAATTCACACAGTTAATCTGCAACATGCATTTTATAAAACCCTAAAGTGACAGATTCATTTTTTTAAATTTTATTTAAGAAAACTTTTTCAAACTTGAAAAAGGAGTTTTAAAAATTTTATCAAAAAATTTCCAATATTCGGTCTCAATGCGCAATAGGTTAACAACGTGGTAATAAAACAATACTTCATATCTGAGTACTTATAAGTATAGAGACCAAAAAAGAATGATGGCTTTAATCAATTTCTCAAAGTTGAAAAAAATGCCATGAAATTTCATGACTTAGTTTTTTTTGACACAAAAGTGGTCTGGGGCATTTGCTATTTCTTGGCGAGGTTTCACACGATTTTGAAGTGTTATAGCCTTTTGAAATGATAATTTAATACTGATCCCGAATTATGTAACGGCTTGTCGGAAAAATTAAACTATAGAGCGAAATTTTCGTAAAATCTGAAAAAAAGTCATATTTTCCCCATATAAACACACTTGAAATTTTCAATCGCTTTGCGCCACGACTAAACGTTTTTTGATTGGCCCAAAACTTTGTATTTCTCAGTTTTTTTGCTATTCGCATATTTCTAGGGGTGAGACCGACAGTTTGAACACTTTTTTTCCCTCCATATAACGAAGGGCCACCCTGATGACCATATTATGGATGTAGTTTTAAAACATCCAAAACGATGAGCTCCCATAGAAAACGATGAGCTCCCAGATGATGTATCATGGTTTCGTTTGGTAAGGTTCTAACAAAATTCTTTAATTTAATGGAACCAATCAAACAATTTGTCAATGAAAAAGGGAAATTTTTTCCGGAACTTTAAGATACCCAATGGTTGCTAGATATGGCGTTTTTCACAGACATTTTTCAGTGCCTACAATCATTAAATTTCTCTCTGCAAGGACATAATAAACTTATTTCTAATTTGGCACAGACTGTATTTAGCTTCAATAAAAATTAAAACTGTTCGAGAAAGATCTGGTTTCTAAAATTTTCATTCACTTCACGTGTATCAGTAAAACTTTACAAACTCTACCCAGATTTGAGATAATAGTGACAGATTATGTATACAAGCTTCACATTCTAGCTGAAGATTTACCGACAGATTCCGTGACTTAACAGCACTTAAGCCATCATTTACATTTTTGGAATATCCTTTCCTTGTTGACATTTTGAAGAATGGTTGCCCTGTATTACCACTAATGGCTTCGGATATAGAAGCAGTATAATTAGAGTTACTGCAGCTCCAAGAAGATGAAGGTTTGAAGCAAATAAAACAGAATAATTGTTCAACTATTGACTTTTGGAAACAAGTTCCGGAAAAGAAATATTCTAAAACCAAAGATTGTGCACTCAGACTAATATCTATTTTCGGTACTTCGTATTCTTGCGAGTATCGGTCTGTTTTAACTGATAAGCATTTAATTGAGCTGGTGTGAATTGCCATAACAGGTCATCAACCAAACTTTAAGCGGCTCACTGCTACAATGGACAATACCAGAAAGGCATCAACAAGCAAATCTATTTTCTAAACATTTTCTATTTATGTAGTATTTTCTATAATTTTCTTATTATTCTTTTATGTTTTGTCTAAATTTGTAACAAGAAATGAAATAAAATATTTTTTTTTTATATATTTAAAAAAAAACTTAATTTCTTTTTATTTATTCTATAAAAAATTTGTCTTATAAGATTATTCAATATTGTGCATAAGAGCCGAGAATCGACTTCAGGAGCCCCATGCGGCTCGCGAGCCGCGTTATGGCCACCTCTGATATAGATTTTCATTAATTTCTTTTTAAAAACATATAATATAATTATAAATGACACATAAATATGCACAGATATAATTTTTGTAATGAAAAATGGAAAAATTATAACTTTGATATTTGCATAATAAAAAGTTTAGTCAAGAGTAAGAGTTAAAAGGGGAGTTTTAAGGTGAGTCACCAATATTTTTTTATGTATATGAGGAAATATATTATAATCTTCTGAGTAAATATTTTTTATTAAATCTACTATTTTCAGTTGTTAGTTGGATGCAATGTATAGCTTTATCGTTGGCTCGTCTATATATGTGATAGAAGATAGGAATGCCTATTTCGTTTTGAGTAAATCCTTTAGGAGCAAGGTATCAAAAGGCTTCGGGTGGAATAGAGCCCCTTTACGAGGTTTTAGTAATATATTCCTCGTTGACATGAAAAGGGGCCATAATTAAATTGTTCTCATAATAATTAGAGCTTTTTGCAATATAGTTTCGAATGAGATGTATATTAAAATTATCAATTCTCCCTGTTTTTGTATAATATTTTGTTTGATACAAATTTTATATAGTTGCTCTATGGAGATCTATAAAGAGAAGTATATGCTCTCAGTCATTTTATTTCAAAAGCTCTTATTTTTTCCATATATGATGGAGGAATGTTGAACCAAATTTGGCCACCATACGTTAAAATAGGTCGAACCAATGATTGGTACAATAGAACTTTAACCCTTGGTTTGATGTAAGGGGACTAAAATAGTTTTTTGTATACGAAGAATGCATTTCTTGTTGCTTTCAGTATCTGCAGATTTAGGTGATTGTTAAAATATAAAAACTTATCGTGGTTAATTCCAAGATATTTAACGACTTGTTTATTGGAAATCTGTATATTGGAATTTTATTTTATGCCAAAATCTCTCCATTTTGTTTTAATGTTATTGTTACACCATCCAACTGGAGGGCGAAATAGAATGGTTTCGCATATGTTGAAGTTAATATTCATTTTCAAACCTGTAGCATATTTTTCAACAATATTAAAATATTTTTGCAATTTGTTATTAATTTTCTCTATTTTGTTATCAGCGTGATAAACATTTATATCATCAACAAATGCAATTATATTATCGATTGTTGCCAAAAGGTCATATATAAATATATTAAATAAAATAAGAAGAATTAATTGTCCCTTGCTGGAGTCCATTGAAAATTTTAAATTAATTTGTAATTATATTATTTCTATTGCATGCTACAAACAATTTGTTGTTTAACATGTTACGCATAAGTATTATGAAACAAATTGTAATTTTATATAAAAATAGTTTATTTATTAAGCCAGGTATCCATATACCATCGAAAGCTTTTTCTAAATCTATTAAGCAGGCACATGGACATTAAAGTGGTCCTTCAAAAATGAAAATGCGATTTTGGGGATAGGCGGGGTCCAGTTTGTTACCTTTCCATATAAAACTAATAAATGTGTAGTCTGGGGACAATCGGATAAAGAAAAGTCGCGCCAGAAATCGATTGAAAATATGACTTTTTTTTAAGATTTTACGAAAATTTCGTTCTAAGCCTTAACTATTCCAACAAATTGTTTTTATACATAAAAAATAATTTTATAACAAAATTGTTTAAAAGTTGTTTTAATTTATAATCGCGGGCAATAAGCAAATAATTGCACCAAAGATATATCACAATGGATTATTTTCATGCCAGGACCACTGATCGGTTAAATAAATAAAAATTAACCGAATAATTTTTCCTAATTTCGAAATAGTGGTTTCATCGTTTTCGGTAATTTTTATTTAAAAATATCTTAAAATCCAAAGCTGGCCTTTGCAAATAATGGGTTAACGTTCTCGGATTTATCCCAAATTTTAGGAAGGGAAGTTTTACACATTTGGTTATTATATTTTAAGCATCGCATCTAAGAATTCAACAGCACTTACAAAATATTAGAATTTTTTTAATGAATTGTCTTTTGTTAGCTTGGGGTCATATGTGAATCCAATTCCAAAAGGGTTAATAGGGTCATATTATTTTTTTTCTGAAACGCTAGGCTATTAAAATAAAATCTTTGTCAAAAAAATTCTGGCATAGGGATTTACCTAAAAATTTACACAGTAAATTCCTGATGTATATTTATTTAAACTTTGAAGCGCCAGGTCCATTTCTTTGAGTTTTGTTTAAGAAAATTTTTTGAAACTTGAAAAAGGAGTTTTCAAAATTTTATCAAAAAAATTTCCCATTTTCGGTCTCAATGCGCAATAGATTAACAACGTGGTAATAAAACAATATTTCATGTCTGATTACCTATAAGTATGGAGACAAAAAAATTGTGGCTTTAATCAATTTCTCAAAGTTGAAAAAAATGCTATCAAATTTCATGACCTAGTTTCTTTTTTGGCACTAAAGTGGCCTGGGGCATTTGTTATTTCTTTTCGAATTTTTATTCGATTTTGAATTTATAGTTTTTGAAAACATAATTAATACTAATCCCGATTCTTGCAACAACGTGTCGGAAAAATTAAGCTATGGAATGAAATTTTCGTTAAATCTAAAAAAAAAACATATTTTCCCCATATAAACACACTTGAAATTTTCAATCGATTTCCGGCGCGACTTTTCTTTATCCGATTGTTCTCAAACTTAACATTTATTAGTTTTATATTGAAAGGTAACAAACTGGACCCCGTCTATCCCCAAAATCGCATTTTAATTTTTTAAGGACCACTCTACTGTACATAAGAACTTATTCAGATTCCAATGAATATTTGAAACAAGTAAATTTATTTATTTTATTTATTTATTTATTTATTTATTTATTTATTTATTTGGTTTCCTGCACAACAAGACTAAGAGTCTTATAATTAAAGTACAGGATCGGTATAATGTGATACAGTATTTAATGAAAATATAACATAGTTTATAATTTGTATAAAATAAGATAACAAAAATTATTTTACATACATATATTCAAAACAAAGCAAAGTTTAAACAATATTTAAATGGTATTGAAAAATTGGAAAACTTGTTTCCTAAAATGTCCTGCGTTGCTTAAATATTGTAATGTTGGCGGTAGCAAGTTCCAAAGACGTATGCAGTGTATATAGAACTGTCATTCAAAGACCAAACTTTTATGTCCTATTTGAATTATAGAATTATTTCTTCTTGAATTAGAAAAGGATATTCGATTAAAAAGATATGTAGGCTCACGTGTAAATATAATCTTATGCATCAGTATCAATGATCGTATCTTCAAGAGATCGCAAAAATTCACACCGTAAAGTTTTCGCGCATACGGTGTTATGTGGGATGATCTTTTCAAATTGTAGACGTATCTCAATATAGAATAAAACGTAGTTGTTAATTTCCTAGAGCTAATAGAATCACAGCTAGCAAATAGTTCGCATCCGTACAACAAAGTTGGAATTAGATAGGTTTTTGCAAGTAGAACTCGTACATGGACTGGTGTAAGATGTTGAGTTTTCCACAGTGATCGAAGCATTGAATACGTTTTTCCCGAAGCGACATTTATATGATCAGACCAGGTGAGAGTTTTATTGAAAATAATTCCAAGATTTTTGGTTTTTTGTGTAATTTCAATAATTTGACGGTTAAGCATAATATCTGGTATAACAAGGGAAGGCACTGATCTTCGAGTAATAACGATGCATTTAGACTTTGAAGGATTGAGACATAGCCCATTTGCCAGAGCCCATAAGTAAATTCGATTAAGATCCACATTTAGGTTCGCAACACAGTTATTTAGTTCATCGAAACGACTACAAACATAAAGTTGCACATCATCAGCATACATATGAACTTTACAATACGAAAGTTGCCTAGGCAAATCATTTATATATATAGTGAAAAGAAGTGGTCCTAGAATCGAACCTTGCGGAACGCCCTTTTTTACTGGAAGCACATTTGATATTTTATTATTGGCGTTAACGTATTGTTGTCGATTTTCTAAATAAGACGATATAAGACGAGTTGCGGAAGGAGAGAAACCAAAAAAAGTTCTTAGCTTCATGCAGAGTATTTCATGATTCACAGCATCAAATGCCTTCGAATGATCTAAGAGCACTATAAATGCAATGTTACCACTATCAATATACCCACGAATATCTTCAGACACATCAATGAGTGCAGTTATGCAGCTATGTTTAGGACGAAAGCCTGATTGTCTGTCTGAGAGTATGCCCATATTCTTGACATGTTTTCCAATTTGCTGATGCAATAACCTTTCAAGCACTTTAGACAAGTATGGTAGGATAGCAATGGGACGATATTCTTTATTTGATTTAGGAATAGGTAAATGCGTTGCGTGAATTGTAGAATGCTTGTATTTAAATCCGAATTGCTTATTAATACTTTGTCTGAACAAGTCCATGGACCAAGTTTGAGATCGATCGGATGAGAGAAAGTGAGGTTTTAATCTCTCCGTGACTGTGGTTGACTATGCGTGACTGTGGGTGACTATGTCAGAGTTAATCTTTTTTCACAGCAAGTCTATCGACAAAGTTTCAGATCGATCGAATAATGGGAAATGGGTTTTAAATAAATCGGTGAATGTGCGTGACTATGCGTGACTGTGCGTGACTATGTCGAAGTTAATCTTTCTTTACAGCAAGAATATCGACCAAGTTTCAGATTGATTGGATGAGGGAAAATCTGTTTTAAATCTCTCCATGACTGTGTGTGATGAAGTCAAAGTTAATCTTTTTTTCAATGCGAGTGTATGGGCCAAGTCTCGGATCGATCGGATGAGGAGAAATTACATTTAGGTCACTCCGTGACTGTGCGTGACTATGTGTGACTATGCGTGACTATCCCAAAATTAATCTGTAGTCACAACAGGACTTTGGGCCAAGTTTCACATCAGTCGGATAATTGGGAATGTTGTTGCCCCCACGACAGGCAGCCAGAGTATAAGTTAAAAGAAAGAGTTTAAAAATTGTATGTATTTTCAGTTTTTATATTTACATATTTGTTTCGATTGCTTTTTTTTTTTAATAATAAAATTTACTGGATTACTCTGAAACTTCTTTATACAAAAGTGTAAAATAGAACCTTGATTTCATTTAAAATAAAACAAAAATATTCTGGCAAATTTTTCAACATCTATTGTTATTTGACCGATAGCATAAAAGAATTTTTAAAACTTGATCGGTTGATTGAACAATAAAAATATTTAGGAATTTTTTACCGACCAAAGTTAAAAACCAAATAATTGACTGCCCTGGGAATGACGTTAAATGTGATGATTGTCTTGGGATTTTAAATTCTTCTGTAAGTGGAAACCATTCAAATAGATATAAAAATACTATGTATAAGTGAAATATTAGGCCAATCGGATTTCATATTCAGAAATTAAGTATTTTTATACTCTATACCACTATGTGGTCAGGATACAATGACTTTGTGCTGATGTTTTTAACTACCAAAATTTGTTGACCTACACCCATATTTTGTTTTACCCATCGACTCAGATTCACTTTTTTTTTTTTGTCGATTTTACGATGTCCGTCCGTCCACCTCTCTGGGTGTGTCCATGTAACCCTTGTAATCAAACTGCAGGTCGCAAATATAAATACCTCTCGGATTCCATGTTAGTATATTTAAATTGTTGCTCATACAAGAATTTACATGCGAGTACTGTCGTCACTACTATAGCAGACAAGATAGTTTTTTAGTTTAATAGTAGTTATTTTATTTATGCTTCAGCTCTATCTAGGAGCTGAGTCTTTTAATGCTAAATTATTAATGATTAATTGATTATAAAATGTTCTTCTTTATATACATAGTTTCAACCTATATTAACAACAATGTGTTACCTGCACTTGGGTCAGCATAAACATAAGTGTGCCAGCGTAACAACAACATACAATAACAATATACGCAGTCATACAATGTTTTGCAAATGCAGTGGTCAACAATATTGATATTTGTTATTTCCGCATTTGCAAATATTGTACGCTATGCAGTGTGGGTATTATACAGCACACTACGAAAGTCGTGTCACGCTACACCTTCCTTTTTTATAAGAATGTTCATATAACATTTTGTTCTATGGACATTCTTTTATTATTTGTACTGTTGGGTTTTTTTTTTTTTTTTTTTTTGTGGTTGTATCAAGTGCAAGTTTCACATTTTACAATAAATTTATTTTTTTTTTATTTACAAATATAGATTTAAAGAAAAGAATGCATATTGTTTATTTAATATTGTATAACTTAAGTCTATTCTTATGAACTATTTTTTCTTTATTTGTTTTCTTATCAACTATGGTTACATTATTTCTGAAATCTATTTTCTTAATTTTATATGGCCCTTTATATGCCATCTCTAACTTATGTCCTGCATCATTTCTTACTAAGACTAAATCTCCTATTTTAAAATTGTAATCCAATTTTGTTTTATCATAATTAATTTTTTGTTTTATTTTATTTATATCTAATAGTTTTCTAACTCTATCTATTGCTACTTCTAATCTAAATTTAATTTCCTTAGCATAATTATCTATATTATAAAGTGGTGCAACTCTATCTACTTCACTAAATTGTCTAAAATTGTTTGGAATTTTTCCAAAAATAAGTTCATAAGGGCAATAATCATGTACTGTAGATGGTGTAGTGTTAAAACAGTACGTGAAATATTTGAGCCATTCATCCCAGTCGTCTTTATCTACTGATATGTAGTTTCGTACGTATTCGTTAAAAGTCCGGTGACTTCTTTCTATCGTACCTAGTGTCTGGTGATGATATGCTGTCGATGTGCGTTTATCTACCTTCAATAGGTTGCAAAGCTCTGTCAGTATAGAGTTCTTGTATTCTGTGCCCATATCCGAAATGAACGTCTTCATTGGACCGTATATAAGCACAAAATTTTCAAATATCGCTTTTGCGATCGTCTTAGCTGATTTATCTTTTATTGGTATTGTTACCAAGTATTTAGTTAAGTCACATATCATTGTGACTGCATATTCATTTCCATAAATTGACTTTGGAAATGGTCCAATTGTATCTACGTACACCGTATCAAAAGCCCTATTTGGTGTCTCCGTTATTGTCATTGGACTTTTTATATGTTTCTCCGTTTTAGCCAATTGGCATTTATGGCATGTTTTCACATATTTGGCAATGTCTTTTGTCATATTTTTCCAGTAATAGTATCTCCTGATCTTCTCAGTGGTTCTATATATCCCACAATGTCCTCCTTCTATAGGATCATCATGGTATTTCAGCATTATCTCACGTATTGCCTTTGCATTCGTGTTATCAATTTTAGTTACTTCGTTTAATAGCGCTATTCTGATTTCATTCAGTGTTTTATTGCCCATATTCTCAAATTCACTTATCGAGACAAATTCGAAAATCTTCTCATGTGGTGAAATTTGAATCTTATTAATATTTAGTTTACAGGCTATTCGTTCTAGCCTAGGGAAAAATTGTCCTAAGTCAATATTCCCTTTAGTAAACAAATCATCTATTCTTATGCTAGCATATAAGGATTTTCCCTTTTTGATGTAACATCTGTTGGGTAAAATCTTTAATTTATAATATCTTTTGACGTCTATATTATTCAATGGTATATATACCTTGGACTTATTATTATTATTGATATTTTGCTGATTTACTACTGGTTTACTAATTTTCTCTTCCTTAGTCATCGATCTTGTCGTGACCCTTAAAACGGATGAGATCTTGTCGTTAATATCCTTTAAGTCATTTATTGTAATGCGCGACAGTAAGTCGGCAACATAATTATCTTTTCCCCTGAGATATTCTACTGTGAAATCATATTCCTCCAGATCGAGTCTCATTCTCGTTAGCTTAGAACTTGGATTTTTCATGGAGAACAGGTATGAAAGTGGTCTATGGTCTGTTCGGACCAAAAAATGTTTTCCATATATATATGGTCTGAAATATGTGACAGCCCAGTGTATGGCAGTTAATTCCTGTTCAATGGTCGATTTGTTGCTTTCGCCTTTAGTGAAAGTTTTAGATGCATAGGCCACAGGTAGGTGTCTACCTTCATGTTCCTGTGTTAAAACTGCACCGCAAGCATGCTTACTCGCATCTGTTGTTATGCAAAATTCCTTCGTAAAGTCTGGGTACTGAAGCAATGTTGGGCTCATTAATGCCTTCTTTAAGTATTTAAACGCGCACTCACAATCTTTTGTCCACTGAAATGGTACTCCCTTTTTGGATAGCCTTGTAAGGTGTCTGGAATATTCAGAGAAGTTTCTAATAAATCGTCGGTAATAGTTGCAAAACGCGACAAACCTTCGTGCGCTATCGGCGTCCGTAGGCGTCGGGTAATTTTCTATCACCGAATATTTACTATCATCCGGTAATATTCCTCTATCAGTACATTTGTGGCCAAGGTAGGTTACCTCTCTCACAAAGAATGAACATTTTTGGGGGTGTAGTTTAAGATTGTGTTTACGGCAAAGATCAAATACATTCTTCAAATTTGAAAGCATATGTTTTTCAGAACATCCCAATACAACCAAGTCATCCATATATAGGAATGCTTGATTCGGCTTCAGACCACTGAAGGCTAATGTCATCATTCTTTGGAATGAATTCGGTGCTATTTTTAAGCCATATGGTAGTCTAGTAAATCTGTATGAACCATTGTTTGTTGAAAATGACGTCAAGTCTCTAGAGTTCTTTTCCAAACCAATTTGATGAAACCCGGACATCAAGTCCAAACAAGAAAAATATTTTGCTCTACCTAGTTGGTCTAGAATATCGTCTATTCTAGGCAACGGGAATTTATCTGATATGAGTTTTTTATTTATCTGCCTATAATCTATCACCAAGCGCCATCTTTTTTCATCTGTTCCGGGAAGTGATTTCTTTGGTACCAACAGAATTGGGCTATTGTATTCCGAAAATGATGGTTCGATTATCTTGTCATCTATTAGTTTTTCAACCTGTTTGTTTATTTCCTCCTTATGAGATTCTGGTATGCGATAATTTTTAATATACGTTGGTTGATTATCTTTTACTCTCAGTTTTTGTTCATAGAAATTGTTGGTAGTAATTGTTTCAGTCCCTAAGCCAAAAATATCATTGTATTCTAAACAAAGCTTAGTTAAAATTGTTCTGAACTGTTCAGGAAAGTTTCCCTTCAAAAGGTCCAAAACTTCAGATTTTCTTTGGCTATTTTCATGTGGTTTTTGTTTTACTATTTTATAGTCAGACATTTTCTCGGTTTTTATGTTATTTTGCCTAATTGTTACTATTTTATGTGTGGTATTTAAAAAACGAACCAATGCGTTATTTGATTTTACCAGTGTATTTGGTACAAAGACACCTGGTACGATTTCTTGATTTGGTATTAGTACATCGTCTTCAAGCTTCGGAAACCTGATTTGACGAATCACTTCTGACCTTGGTGGGAGTGTTATTCCATTGAAGCCGTTCGTAAGTGGAATTTCTATTACATGCGACAGATTGGGTGGTCGTAGTACGAGGTAATCATGGTTCCCATTGAAATCTAGTATACATTTATACTTCTTAAAAAAATCCATTCCAAGGATACCGTCGCAAGGTATTGGAAAATTATTTTGCACTACTTGGAAATCATGTGGTATCAAAAAACCTCTAAATTTTAGGTCAATAAATACATTACCTATTGAACGAATTTTACCCTGTCCTATTCCACTCAATGTGGTTGTTCTGTTTCTGTTAATTTGTGTTTGATGAAAATGTTTAGTTTTTATAACCGAAATGTCTGCTCCTGTATCTACCAACAGTGTTACCGTGTTGTTCGTGTCGTTAATTTTTATATTAACATAAAAACTTAAGCTGAGGTTAAGGTTGTATATGTAGTTGGTATTGTTATTATGATATATCTCAGAGGATTTTAGCAGTTTTCCGAATCATTTTCATGTGACTCTGCTGCTCTGACGTAATTTCTGTTACGTCTGTGGTTCTGATTTTGTTGAACCCTGTTGTGAATAGGTTTTTGTTGGGGTCTGCCGTTGTTACTGTTATTACTATTATTGCGTGGGTAATTGTACCTTCCACGATATTGTCTGTAGTTATTATTTCGGTTAAACTTCTGCCCGAAATACAATACGGCATTTTGTTGCCCTGTTGCTTCAGTGCAACTGTTTATGAATTTGCCAACGGCCTCATTCATGTTACTGAATTGGCCTGCTTCCATGATAAGTTTAACTTTATCGATGGTGCAATTTTTGGTTAGTGCCTTTACTGCAACCTGTGTTGAATATTTACATGCCAATTCGCATGGCAAACCATCTGATAAATAGGCATTTTCTAATGACTTCGTTAAATTCTCTATTTCACTGCAATAGTTATTGGCAGTTTTATTGTTTTGTCGGGTATTCATTATTTTTGCTGTCAATACCTCAACCGACTCGCCCTTTACTGAGTTTTTTAGTTTATGTATTATCTCAGTAATGGTTTGTTCATTACCTATTAAATTTCTTGCACTTCCCTCTAACTTTGTTTTTATTAAAGAGACTGCGATAGATTCGTGGTCACCTTTGATGGATTCTATTAACTGTAATGAGTCTATAAAGGAACGTAAATTTTCTGGTTTTCCATCAAATTCTATGATCAGCTTTGAAGCTGTGTTCAGAAAGTCAACGACTGTTTGTGTCATTTTTACTTCTGTACTTTCCAAAGAGGTTCCAATATTCTCTGAATTTCCAGTTTCTACTAAGAATTTTACCTCTTCGTGTAGTGTATCTGGTAATTTTACCTTAACACCCTTCTTAGATGATATAATCAGGATTCTAGTCTTGACATCTAAGAAAAAACTTTCAGCAGCTGTCCTATGTGGTGTCGTGAGTCTGTTATAATTTGCATTTAGCAAAACCCTGATTTGTTCTAACTTTTCGCATAAGATTCTAATATGTTTTATTATTGTTTCCTCTTTTGTGCTTCTATCTATATTTAAACATTTATAAGATTTGTCGAACTCCTCTTTGATTAGTCTCACCTTCTGAATTATTTCTTGCCAATCCATGGGAAAATTATTTAAATTTTGTTTAAGTCATTGGCTCTGCTCAAATATTTCTTTTTTAATTTCTTGGTGTTTAAGGCATAAATATGTAATGCAAAATTTAAGCTAATCAGTACGGTTATTATCAGTAAACAACACTCAATTAATTTTAGGTCGATTGAGTCTTCTTTTATTTCTACTTCATTAATAACATTTGCATTGGGATTCTCTATTTTTGATTGACGACCTCCCATTTTCCTTCGCTATTTATTTTGTATTTTTTTCTATTATTTATTTCTATTAAATATTTTTCTGACTGCCTCAATAATTTAACCGAATCTTATATCTTGCTAATTATATATCTTCCCTAGTAATTCATTATTTTTATCAATAGCTTATACTATTTTACATGCATCAGTTTTTTTTATGTATATATTTAATTTATAAAATATTTCATTCTAATTTAATATCTGTTTTTTTTTTTCAACAGCATAATTACCATAGTGTTTTTGTTTTTATATATATAATAGCATCAAGATTAAATATAACCTTTTCAAAAAAAAATTAGATTAATTGAACTGCATTCCTTTGTGGATTTTTTCTTACAAATTACTGTTTTTATTTTCTATTTAAATTTTTTTTTTTTTATTTATTTATTTGCCAAGAGCGGTTAACGCTTTCTGGCCTACGGGTGCATAACGGGATGCTCCACTTTTTTTTTTTTTTTTTTTGTTTTTGGTAAAACTAGGATGAACTACCTGTTCGTTGTTTTATTAGGGGCATATTGATGTGTATATTGATATATACCAGGGGTCTTTTGATGTGTTTTTCCTTCGTTTTCCGTCTTTCTTCTGTACTCTTCTATGAAGATATGTTTTGGCCCTTCCGCCATTGATTATGCAATCTCCACTGTCTTTAGGCCAGACAGTATCTTCCTTCAACGCAGCTGATGGATCGTTGTGGCTGATCCACCAGAACAATATTATTATGCGATTTTTTTTTTTTTTTTTATTATTATTTTCAGGATTGCTCAATTTGAGAGCATAATCCTTGTATTATATATATATTTTTTTCGTAATATATATATATTTTTTTTTTTTACAATGCTAATCTAAGGAGCACTGGCAGGATCGCCATATAGCAGACAAGATAGTTTTTTAGTTTAATAGTAGTTATTTTATTTATGCTTCAGCTCTATCTAGGAGCTGAGTCTTTTAGTGCTAAATTATTAATGATTAATTGATTATAAAATGTTCTTCTTTATATACATATTTTCAACCTATATTAACAACAATGTGTTACCTGCACTTGGGTCAGCATAAACATAAGTGTGCCAGCGTAACAACAACATACAATAACAATATACGCAGTCATACAATGTTTTGCAAATGCAGTGGTCAACAATATTGATATTTGTTATTTCCGCATTTGCAAATATTGTACGCTATGCAGTGTGGGTATTATACAGCACACTACGAAAGTCGTGTCACGCTACACTACGAACTTTTCTGCATTACACTAGCACCTTTTTAAGTTAAGGATTAGTGCAAGCGTAGGATTTTTTATTTCCTCAACATTAAAAAGATTGTTGGGGCTGGTGGTACTATTGTTGCGTCTTGGTTAAGGCTATTTTTACATTTTTTGGAAATTTAATTATTTTTTTTTGGTAAATTTATTTTTCGGTTCAAACACATATTATGTCACAGAATTTCAAAACCATACTTTAGTCTTTGTGCCGCAAGTGCCTTACAACTTTTAGACTGTAGCTCTGGTTCCATATCATTGTCTACACACTATATCTTTAACAAATTTTTCAGTTTACTTAGATCAGAATTTAAATTTAATTTTAGTTTGAATTTTACGTTAAGATATATGTATAGTTTGAATTGAACACAGGCAAAATCAACTATTTTTATTATTTCGTTATAGAAACAAAATATTGTCCATAACGTTTGGTCGTAATTTCTTTATTTATAATCACATTGTAAACTCTAATGCCATGAAACTGTGTTATCTTTATAAAAAAAAACCTTATGCTTTCAAATTAATCCAACTGATTTACTTATTAACTTGAAGTTGGGTTTTCCATAATACTTATTTTTGTAAAATTTCTACCAATTCCAAAATATAATCAACCACTTAAAAACATAATAACTTTCCTATACGTTTAACGACATCTACCTCTAATAACTTTAACTAAACATCTTATTAACCAAATTGCATTTTGTCCGCAAAAGTAATCAAAACTTCATATTTGGCTGCTAAGTTAACTTAAGAGAAAAAGTAAAATACAAAAATTAGCTAAATTCAACTAAAATATAAAAAAAAAACTTGGTTCATTTTTGTCCACGACAAGGAGGAAAAAGGTTGAAAATTATTAATTTAATATGCATCCGGTAGCATACTTCCGTATTAAGATTTCGAAATATCTTTTTATACTGGGGACTTGTTAAGAGGAGGAATGAAAACTAAATTGCATTACCGCTCTTGGCTTGACTGCTGTTTTTTGGGTTACATTTTTTGTTGTAGTCAAGTTTTTGGTTTTTTTTTTTTTTTGGCTAATTTGAAATCACGATTGTGACAGCAAAGAAGTGGTCTAGTAAAGTTTATGGGAAAACTTTGTTTTACAAAATAATAACGGCAACAACATTATGTAGGTGCTGTAGCTGTACTTACCCAGCGTTGTTGGTTATTATGGTTTATTTTACATATTACCAAAACAAGCAGCTGTAAGGCCAATAATAACTGCTATGCCAGTCTGTAGCTGTGTATGTGCAAGTATATATGTCAGCTGTAAATTTCATAATGGTCCAGGAATTTAATTTTGTTGGTCTAATATGATTTTAAATAAAACTTTTAAATTTTCAGATAGAGGATTTCAGTTAAAATATATTCACTAGATCCATCTGCTGTTTCCAAAAAAATCACAATTTGGTATTCAGAAGAGCTTACAGCAAAAAATCGATTTCTTGTATACCTGATTTGAATGGTAAAGAAATTAACTTTTTCTACGTTATAATGGAAAAATATGTTTGGACTCGTTAGTTGTAATGGTACCCTAAGGCGCCGGTTGAAAAATTCAAAAACTATTGTACTTAATTTTTAATAATTCATTTCTTTTAATATTTCGAAGAATATTGTGTATATAAAATTATTTATAATATTTTATGTATTTTGATTTGGTAACTCGGATGTTGTCTCTTAGTGTATAATGAGTTGGTGCTGATGTTGGATCTAGGCTCATCTTTTTTTATACCAGTGAACTCAATGTCCTTGGGTCCATCTGTCTGTATGTCCGTCTGTATGGCTTTTTGTCTGTCTTTCTGTGTCCATGTAATCAAACTACAACTCGTGTAAAAATAGCATCAGATGTGAACTTTTCATATCTGTGGAATACAAATTCATATTAATGCCACCTACGGTTTATGCTTATTTCCTAATCCAACTAAACCCTTTCATTAAACTCGCGGTAGAGGGTAATATATAGTCGGTGTAGACCGACAGTTATTTTTACCTCTTAATTAAAAAATTTATTATTATTTTTTATTTTTTTTTGCATTTATCAAAACTATTCCCTTTTTTTTTGCACAATATCCGTAATATTTATACCCTATACCACTATGTGGTTTGGATATAATGACTTTGTGCTGCCAAAAATATCTGACCTAGACCCATTTTTTATTATACCGATCCACACAAAATCACTTTCCGTCCGTCCGTCTGTCCGCGTGTGTGTCCATGTAAACGTTGGAATCAAACTACAGGTCGCAAATATGAACATATTTTACTGAAAGCTTTTATCGGCCATTGGATGAACGCTATTGAAATTGGCGAAAATCGCTCCATGTTCAGACATAGTCCCCATACACATATATATTAAATCCTGTCACTCCTATGAGGAGCATAGGGCCACAACAAATTGCTTCCATCTCCGTCTGTCTGACGCTAGACCTTTCACTTCATTCCAACTCATTCGCGTAGATTCGATGTCTTTGATGAGCTTTCTTTTCCACGTATGTGCCGGACGTCCTCTTGGGTTCCAGTCGATTGCTTTTCTGGTTCTGTCGGAAGGAGGTTTCCTCAGCGTGTGGCCAATCCAGTTCCATTTGCGACGGGATATTTTTTTAACAATAGGCGTTTGGCTGCATAATATCCATAACCGATCGTTGGTAATTACCTCAGGCCACCTTATTCTGAGCAAACGGCGGAGACATCGGTTCACAAAAACTTGGAGATGGTTTACGAGCCTGGGAGACGCGTTCCACGTTTCGCAACCATGGAGCCTAATGGACTTGACATTCGAGTTGAAGATTCTGATTTTTGTTCGGCGGAATAGCACTGTCGAGTTCCAGATATTTGTAAGAGCGCCGAATGCCTGACCAGCCTTTTTTACCCGGTTTAGGATGTCACCATCGCTGCCTCCATTAGTTGTTATTATGCTACCCAGGTAGCAGAAAGACTGTACGTTTTCGATTGAGTTGTTGTTGATCTCAAACGGTGTATCGATGTTTGTATTTATACGCAGAGTTTTAGTTTTCTGTATGTTAATTTCGAGCCCAGCCCTGGAGGCAAGTGTGCTTAACGCATTCAGCTTTGCTTTCAGATCTCCGTATTTGTATGCTAGAAGACAGATGTCGTCTGCATAGTCCAGATCATCCAGCTTTCCTTGCAACCCCCATTGTATGCCTTTTTGGTTGCTCATCGCCTTAAGCATAATGACAACGACGACTAGGTTGAACAAAGTGGGTGAAAGAACGCAGCCTGGTCGAACGCCGGTTTTGATATTGATCTGATTGCTGAGCTGATTCTCATGCAGCACGCTGCAAGTTGCATCTGTATACAGATTTTTTATTAACGTAACGATTCTTTCCGGCGCGCCCTTGCAACGCAGTGCCTCCCATATGGTCTCATGTCGTAGAGTATCGAAGGCTTTGGTGAAATCGATAAATGCTATATAAAGAGGTGAGCGCAATTCGACGCTTTGCTCTACTATAATTCGTAGGCTATTGATGTGATCAACACATGATTTGTTTACTCTGAAGCCAGCTTGTTCTTCACGAAAGTGCGGCGATAATACGTTGAGAAGTCGCTTGTTAATAATGTGTGCTATTACTTTATTGATAGTGCATAGAAGAGTGATTCCCCTCCTGTTGTTGCACACGAGAGATCACCTTTCTTGGAGAGTTTCACTGTCACTCCTTGTTTGATCTCATTGGAAAGTGTGCTGTTCTGCCAGAAAGACTGTATAACGGGATTGATGAGGGTTGCGCTAGAGAGTGGGTCCGCTTTGAGAAGTTCAGCTGCAATGCTGTCAACACCCGCTGCTTTGTTGTTCTTAAGTGCTTCAATGCTTTCAGCAACCTCGGAGACAGACGGACATGCAGTCTGTATGTCATCGTTGGCGCTATGGCTTGCGCAGTTGCAGATAGAGGTAGTGGTTGCTATGGCCGATGAAAGAAGTTTAGTGTAGAAATCCTCCTCCTATACTCTCAGTTGCATGTTAGCGGAAGTAACAAGTTCCCCTCTGTCATTTCGTACCGGTTTGCTGGATGTTCTGGCACGGTTGCTAAGAATCTTAGTAGCTTTGTAGAGGTCTTTGTTACGGTGGGTTTCTGCTGCCATTGGTGCCTCAGAGGCAATGCTGTCGATCCATCTTCTCTTGTCGCTACGCGCACTGCGTCTTACTAATCTGTTGAGGCGGTTGTGTTCTGCTTGCCATGCGGCTTTGCTGCTACGAGTTCTTGCTGAGTTTTGCTCTGCTTTAGCTTTTTTTCTTTCCGAAATCATATCCCAAGTGTTTTCCTTTCGCTGGGTTTGGGTAGTACCAAGGTGGTCTGCGGCAGCTTGTAAAAAGATGGATTTTATGTCCTTCCAGGTGGCCCGGGAGTTTGCAGGAATGTTAGTGGTGACTGTGCGTAAAGCATTTACATAACTTGCAGCAGCATTTGGTGATCGGAGTCGGTTTAAGTTAAACCTTCTTGATGTTCATTGCTCTGTGCTTATAACGGGTGATTTTTTTGAGGTTAGGATTTTCATGCATTAGTATTTGACAGATCACGTGGGATTTCAGACATGGTGTCAAAGAGAAAGATGCTCAGTATGCTTTGACATTTCATCATGAATAGACTTACTAACGAGCAACGCTTGCAAATCATTGAATTTTATTACCAAAATCAGTGTTCGGTTCGAAATGTGTTTCGCGCTTTACGTCCGATTTATGGTCTACATAATCGACCAAGTGAGCAAACAATTAATGCGATTGTGACCAAGTTTCGCACTCAGTTTACTTTATTGGACATTAAACCAACCACACGAATGCGTACAGTGCGTACAGAAGAGAATATTGCGTCTGTTTCTGAGAGTGTTACTGAAGACCGTGAAATGTCGATTCGTCGCCGTTCGCAGCAATTGGGTTTGTGTTATTCGACCACATGGAAGATTTTACGCAAAGATCTTGGTGTAAAACCGTATAAAATACAGCTCGTGCAAGAACTGAAGCCGAACGATCTGCCACAACGTCTAATTTTCAGTGAATGGGCCCTAGAAAAGTTGGCAGAAAATCCGCTTTTTTATCGACAAATTTTGTTCAGCGATGAGGCTCATTTCTGGTTGAATGGCTTCGTAAATAAGCAAAATTGCCGTATTTGGAGTGAAGAGCAACCAGAAGCCGTTCAAGAACTGCCCATGCATCCCGAAAAATGCACTGTTTGGTGTGGTTTGTACGCTGGTGGAATCATTGGACCGTATTTTTTCAAAGATGCTGTTGGACGCAACGTTACGGTGAATGGCGATCGCTATCGTTCGATGCTAACAAACTTTTTGTTGCCAAAAATGGAAGAACTGAACTTGGTTGACATGTGGTTTCAACAAGATGGCGCTACATGCCACACAGCTCGCGATTCTATGGCCATTTTGAGGGAAAACTTCGGAGAACAATTCATCTCAAGAAATGGACCGGTAAGTTGGCCACCAAGATCATGCGATTTGACGCCTTTAGACTATTTTTTGTGGGGCTACGTCAAGTCTAAAGTCTACAGAAATAAGCCAGCAACTATTCCAGCTTTGGAAGACAACATTTCCGAAGAAATTCGGGCTATTCCGGCCGAAATGCTCGAAAAAGTTGCCCAAAATTGGACTTTCCGAATGGACCACCTAAGACGCAGCCGCGGTCAACATTTAAATGAAATTATCTTCAAAAAGTAAATGTCATGGACCAATCTAACGTTTCAAATAAAGAACCGATGAGATTTTGCAAATTTTATGCGTTTTTTTTTAAAAAAAAGTTATCAAGCTCTTAAAAAATCACCCGTTAGCAGCGACTTTGAAGCGCAACGATCCTACTAGTAAGTGGTGATCACTTGCGAATCCGCACTTCGCTTACTCCTTACATCTAGGAGAGAGCCACGCCACTTTCTGCTGATCATGATATGGTCAATGTGGTTTTCTGTACGTGAATCTGGGGACCTCCATGTTGCCTTATGGATTTGCTTGTGTGGGAACACCGTGCCACCAATTACTAAATTGTTCGCCACGCAGGTATCAATCAGTGATGAACCGTTTTCTGTCCTTCTTCCGATATCGTGGGTCATTACATTTTCTACAGATCTGTTGCAGGAACCTACTTGCGCATTAAAGTCTCCTAGGACGACTACAATGTCTCCTTTAGGTATGTTGGCTAACACAGCGTTTAGGGCGTTGTAAAAATCTTCTTTGACGGAGAGATCGGCTACCTCGGTAGGCGCGTGACATTGAATACAAGTAAGATTTCTGGCTTTGGTGCGAAATCTTTCTTCGATTATTCGTTCGGAGTGCGGCTTCTAGTCTAAAAGGGCATTCTTTGCAAGCTTTGATAGCAGAAAGCCAACACCGTGGCTTCTTGGTTGCCCACTCGGTTTGCCGGAGAATACAAAGGTGTATCTATCTGATGTAGTAAACTCACCAAAGTCTGGCCACCTTGTTTCAGACAGCCCTAAGATGTGGATATTATATTGTTTGCACTCTTTACATACTTGAGCCAGCCGAGATTGTTCCAGTAGTGTTCTAATATTCAATGTTCCTATGCGTGTCCGTGATTTCATGCCAAAGGTCTTCATCAGGTTGTCGGGTTGATTTCTTCTTCTATTTGTTGTGGTTTCAGTAATCAGAGATAAATTTAAGGCGAGTAGCTGATTGGGCTACCGCACTCGAGTCTAGTGTTGGGGCTGCCAACTGTAGACTCCAGACAGGCATATGTGGGACAGTGGCTCTTTTGAAGAGCCTGAGCGCCGCCGTTGACTTTCTATAAAGTTCTTCCGCCGCCATCTCTAATGCGCACTCCTGCCCAAGCACGCAACTCCGCTCGCAACCTGGTTCCACAAGTATACTGTGGTCAGCTCGTAAACGGGGGTTTTTTAGGTAGTTTTCCATCTTCCGACTGTTTGGTCCGCGGGAGGTATTTCATTTCCCTCCTACCACCCATATCTGGGAGGCGTTCGCTATCCACCACCTGCGACGCGTCCTCTAGGGGTTACAGCCTCCCTCGAGGACCCCTATGTAATCGACTTAAATTGCCATAAAATTCAAATTATCATATAGATCTCGGATAAGTTGGATTAGTGTGTGCTTATTACATCCTTTGTCATAGCCCCCATATAAAGCTGCTTCCCGATTTTCAATTGAGTCTATCAAAAAACAAAGATATTGCACAGTTTTTTCTCAAATTTCGTTTGTATATATTTTTTAAAAATATAAGTGACTTTACCAAATATGGTCAGCATCGCTCTTTTTTCGACCTAGTCCTTATATAAATTTAGCGTCCGATATGAACTTTTTCATATCTGCAGCGAAAAAAATTAATAACAATGCCACTCAAATTTGGTTTATGCTTATTTTCTATATCCACTTACATAGTTGGACCGAAGAGAAAGGGTCTCTATGCTATGGTATACGGTATCGTATACCCTATGTGGTTTGCGTATAATGACTTTGTGCTGTTGTTTGTAACTACCAAAAATATTTGACCTAGACCCATCTTTTATTATACCGATCGAATCAGAATCACTATCTGATTTAACGATGTCCGTCCGTCCGTCTGTGTGTCCATGTAAAGCTTGTAATCAAACTACAGGTCGCAAATATGAATATATTTTGATGAAATTTGGTATATAAGCTTTTATCGGCCATGGGATGAACGCTATTGAAATTGGTGAGAATCGGTCCATGTTCAGACCTAGCCCCCATACAAATGACCCCTATGAAATCGACATAAATTGCCATAAGATCCAAATTATCATATAAATCTTAGTCAAATTGGGTTTGTATGTGTTTATTATATCCATTAATGAGTAGTCCAAAAATGATCCCTATGGGACAACTCTTAGTCATAGGCACCATATAGAGCTGCTTCCCGATCTTCACTTAAATCTATCAAAAAACAAAAATGTTGCACTGATTCTTCTCAAATTTTGTTTGTATATATTTTTGCAAAATACAAGAGACTTTACCAAACATGGCCAGGATCGGTCCATTATTGGGCCTAGTCCCCATATAGATATAGCAGCCGAAATGAACGTTTTCATATCTGCAGCCAAAAAAATTAATAAAAATCCCACTCAAATTTCATTTATGCTTATTTTCTATGTCCAGTTAGTTGCGTCTAAGAGATAAGGTCTCTAAACGCATGGCATAGGGTATCGTATAGTCGGTCTAGACCGACTATAATTTTCTTACTTGTTTTTATTGTAAAATAGTTTCACTTAATTATAAAAATTCAAAATTACAATATCCTGGAAAATTTTTATACTTTTTGAAAAGTCGAATTTTTAGTGTTTTTTAAATACATGCTCGTTCTTTTTTGGCACCCTATGCTCCCCAGTGCTGTATAACTCTCCATGATGCTTTAAGTATTTGAAAAAATGTTTTTCATACCTTCCACACCACTGTGCATAATCTATATATAAGTTTTTATAAGTCATTCCGTTAGTAACGCATCAAAATAAGTTCCTGATACCCAAAAACCAAATATTTTCTTGATCCTTATAACAAGGGAAGTTGATTTACCAATGATCATCTATCCGTCTGTCTGAGGAAAACCCGATGATGCCGTGATTTAAACAAAATCGTTTATTAACATCCCAGAGGAGTTTCTGTTTAAAATCATCAGAATCGCCCTAAAGGGTCACGAAATATGAATGCAAATCTGAGAAAACTCTAAAAAAAAATAGGAATGTTCTGTTTGTTTGTTGTTTTTGTTAAGCTATGTATATCCTGTAATTCTTCTTATTGTCAAGAATTGCCACATATTTTTTTATCCTTATCACGATACAATAGATTTTTTTAAAAGTGCCTTTTTTTAAAAGAACCGTTTTTAATAAAGGGTTATTCTTAAAAATTAACTATTAAAAAAAAAAATACGTTCTATAAAGTATCTTCTTTTTTAAAGTATCTTTTTTTTTAAAGTACCAGTTTTTTAAAACGTAAATTTTTTTAGATTATCTATTTTTTTAAAATCAATAATTTTTTTTAGGTATTTTTTTAAACAGTGTTTTTAAGAAAAAGTACCCTTATTTGTGTACATTACAGCTTCTACAAAAAGTACAGCTTTTTTTAAAAGTGTGTTTTTTTTTTAAGTATCCTGTTTTTTGAAAAAATCAGCCGTTATTTTAAAAGCACCTTTTTAAGTAAAAAGTAAAATGTTTTTTAAGTAACTTTTTTTTAATATGTACCCTTATTTATAAAGTACCCTTTTTTTGAAAAATTGCTCCTCTGTTAAAAATGAACCTTTTCTTTTAAATAATAGTTTTTTTAAAGAAACTGTATTTTGAAAGTACAGTTTTTTTCAAATAAGGGCCCCATTTTGAAAATGTTTCCTTGTTAAAAAAAGTAAAATATTTTAAAGCATTTTTTTTTTAAAAAAGTATAATTTTTTTTAAAAGGTAGAAAGGTATTTTTTTTTTTAAATACTAAATATATATATAAAAAGATCCGTTTTTTAAATTAAATTTTTTTTAAAAATGTGTTCTTTTTTTGAAAGTACCCTTCTTATGTAAAAAGGCGCTAAATACTTAGGCTCCAATGAACAAATGCCCAAAAAAAAAATTAACAATTGCCCCAAAAAATTTGTATGGGATTGAGGCATTTGTTCCTGATGAACAACTGTCCCAATTTTTATGGTTTTTGGGACACAGGTTCGTTTGTTATTCTAATTTGAAATATTTTGGGACTTTTGTTCATTTTGAATTTATAGTTTTGGGGCCTAAATTAATTTTTTTTTTCAAAACTGATGAACAAATATACTCCAAAAGTAAACTACGAAACCGGTTTATGTTATTGTTTTGTTTATAGTTTATTGTCGTTAACTAAAAAAAATTATAATTTTTTAAAAAGGTAAAAAAGTAATTTTTTTAAAAATATTATATTTTAAAAATACCATGTTTAAAAAAATCCGTTTTTTAAATTTCAATTTTTTTTAAATGTGTTCTTTTTTGAAAGTACCCTTCTTATGTAAAAAGGCGCTAAATACTTAGGCTCCAATGAACAAATGCCCAAAAAAAAATTAACAATTGCCCCAAAAAATTTGTATGGGATTGAGGCATTTGTTCCTGATGAACAACTGTCCCAATTTTTATGGTTTTTGGGGCACAAGTTCATTTGTTATTCCAACTTGAAATATTTTGGGGCATTGTTCATTTTTAATTTGTAAGCTTGGGTCCTAAATTAATTTTTTTTTTCAAAACTGATGAGCAAATATAATCCAAAAATAAACTACGAACCGGCTTATGTTATTATGTTGTTTGTAGTTTATTTTCGTAAACTGAAAAATATCGGGAATCGTTTGTAAATTGAACTAACCAGTAAATAAAATTTATCGTAACTGAGTTCCGCGAGGACGTCGCGCCCGCGTCGAAACCGGTTTATGTTATTGTTTTGTTTTAGTTTATTGTCGTTAACTAAAAAAAATTATAATTTTTTAAAAAGGTAAAAAAGTAATTTTTTTAAAAATATTATATTTTAAAAATACCATGTTTAAAAAAATCCGTTTTTTAAATTTCAATTTTTTTTGAATGTGTTCTTTTTTGAAAGTACCCTTCATATGTAAAAGGGCGCTGAGTACTTAGGCCCCAATGAACAAATGCCCCCAAAAAAAATGAACAAATACCCCAAAAAATTTGTATGGGATTGCGGCATTTGTTCCTGATGAACAAATGACCCATTTTTATGGTTTTTTGGGCCACAAGTTCATTTGTTATTCCTACTTGAAATATTTGGGCGCATTTTCTCATTTTTAATTTGTAAGCTTGGGGCCTAAATTAATTTTTTTTTTTTCAAAACTGATGAGCAAATATAATCCAAAAATAAACTACGAACCGGCTTATGTTATTATGTTGTTTGTAGTTTATTTTCGTAAACTGAAAAATATCGGGAATCGTTTGTAAATTGAACTAACCAGTAAATAAAAGTTATCGTAACTGAGTTCCGCGAGGACGTCGCGCCTGCGTCCGCGCGCCGCTTCCGCACGGGTTTGGCAGCCACACCAGCACCGCACTGTGGTCAATATTTTGAGATAGCGGCCAAAACTCCTTTTGGTTTTTGTTCTCCGATTTTAAAGCTATTAGACTCATATGAAAGTAGGCAGCAGTAGACCGAGGGAGCCAAAAAATTAGAACTCTATTTCAACTATTTCACTGAGAACAGGGTTGTCCAAAATGGGCTTTTTCAGAATTTAGTAAATTTATGATATTTTTAGTTAATTTTTAAAGTTTAAATGATTAACTTATTTCCTATTACTGATTACTTAACTTATTTCCTATTACTGATAAAAAAAATTGAAGCTCTACTGTTTTCAGAACAATTTAAATTTTTTTTTTAAAAAAGGTCAAATTTCTCGGAAATTTCCTACTTCATAGAGCACAACTCCTGTGAGTCAAGCTGAGTCAAAACACAAATTTACTATTTTGTAGTCCTAACTCTCCCCGACATTCCTATATATACATGTCCATCCATCGGGACTGCACTTTTTGAGCTACAGCAATTTTTCTGACCCAAGGTAAGATATTCGGTACAAATGCACGTCATATTTTTTGAGAAGTTATTTGTATGTGAAAGTGGCTATTATGCATATATTTTGATGAAATTTTGTACAAGAGTTCTTATTGACCCAAAAAATAATTCTGTTGAAATTAGGAGAAGTTGGCCGATATTTGGACCTAGTCCACATAGAAGGGTGTATCAAAATTTTGACAAAAATCACAATAGAACTCTCAAATTAATTCAATTCATTCGGAAAAGATAAAAAAGATTTTATTGCCATCTAATATTACAATACTTAAATACGTGAAAATTGCAAATAAATTTAAAACCAATGGAAATAACTGGTAAAACCAACTACCTTTTATATTATTGCCGGTACCTGTTAACTCTCAAATTATGTGATATCTAGCAATTCATTTGGAAAAAGTAAAAAAGATTTTATTGCCATCTAATATTACACAACTTAAATACGTGAAAATTGCAAATAAATTTAAAACCAATGGAAATAACTGGTAAAACCAACTACCTGTTATATTATGTTTCAAAGAGGTAAAAAAGATCATGTTGAAACTTCGAGCAATAGTATATTAATCCATGCATTCATTTTTTTTCTTCATTATTGTTTAAACAATGGCTAAATTCAGTTATAGTGTTCTATCTGATATATATTTTGAACGGAAAGATGAAAACGACATTATTTTACATATAATGAATAATCCATTCTTCAAAATATGCGACAAACAAGAAATTAAAATTCATAACTTAAAAATAAAAAACTTTTTAAATACTTTAAGAAAACGGTACAATCAATGTTCCAGAAACAAGAAATTGTTTTACTCACGCAACCAAGAATGGCTAAGAAATAAACTTATTTTTAAAAAGGTGGTCGACCAGCAAAGCCAATTGATAATTGTAGTGAAAGATCACGAAGACGCTAGCTTAAACATATCAATGAAGAAGTTTCTTGTAGCATCATAAAGGATTCATTTCTGCATCAAATTCAACCATCGAAAACTAAAAAGGGTAAAATTGCTATCATTGAAAAAATAGTGGAAGCAAGTCCCAGACGCACAAAAAGGATTTTAGAAAGTATGCCGACACCAACTGAAGAAAATAAATTTACTCCAGAAGAAGCATTTGCACTATATTTGGATTTGAAAATGACTAAAAACCAATATACAGAATTGCGGAAGCGAACCAATGAAAAAAATTGTGGAATTTTTCCATCATATCGAGATATAGTTTCTGCCAAAAAAGATTGCTTACCTTCACCAACTGCTATTAGTGTAACTTCAAGTTCAGCAGAAATAAAATTGCAGGATCTTCTTGAACACACTGCAGAACGATTATTAAAGACATTTGATGCTGACTATTTAAAGAAGTTTAAAAATTGCAGCATGACTTTAATTTCTAAATGGGGATGTGATGGGTCCTCTGGCCAGAAACAATACAAACAATGTAATGCGGAAAATTCATCAGATGCCAATTTATTCATGATTTCTTTCGTTCCATTACGTTTAACAAAAACTTATATTGGTTCAGAGCCGTCAACTAGTAGAACTGCAGAGATGGATGTATGGAAGAATGAAATTCCCTCGTCAACAAAATTTTGTAGACCAATAAAGTTTGCTTACAAAAAGGAGACTCAAGATGTCATAGATGAAGAAGTTCGAAAAATAAATGATCAAATTAAAGAACTTCAACCAGTAACATTTAAATTTGATGACCAAGACATTGAAGTAAATTTTAAAATGTGTCTCACAATGATTGATGGAAAAGTTGCACAAGCTTTAACCAAAACAAAGTCATCGTCAAGCTGCACCATATGCCAAAAAACATCAAGTCAATTGAGCCAACCACCAACACAAGACGATAGTTTTAATGAAGCATATGAATTTGGAATGTCACCTCTTCATGCTAGAATTCGTTTTATGCAGCATATTCTTAAATTGGGATACGATTTGGAATTTGGCCCGTTAGGCGAAACAGTGAGAAACAACAAAGAAAATTTGGAAAAAAGAAAAAAGATATTCAAGAAAAATACCGTGAGATAGGCCTTATAATTGACCAGCCAAAGCAAGGAGAAGGAAATTCTAATGATGGAAACACAGCAAGGAGATTTTTTTCCGATCCAGAAACTGCAGCTTCTATAACTGGAGTAGATTATGATTTAATACGACGATTCCAAATCATATTACAAGTTATAGCATGTAGCAAAAAGATAGATGGTCAGTATGCTAATGAGACAGCAACCCTTTATAACCAAAAATATTCTTGGAGACATATGCCAACCACAGTTTACAAAATTTTGTTCCATGGGGAACAAATAATTCAGCACAATATGCTTCCAATTGGAGATCTCTCAGAAGAAGCCCAAGAAAAAAGGAACAAAGACTACAGATTCTTTCGCGAGCACAATACAAGAAAAATTTCCAGATATTGTACTAATGAAGATCTTATTAATATTTTGTTGTGCACATCAGACCCATATATGTCCAGTATTCGACAAAAATGGAAATCAACCTCATTAGAGTTAGATGAAGAAGCTAAACAACTACTGCAAAATGAAAATCAAAGCTATTTGGAAGAAATGTTTACTAATATTGTTTAATTAATACTAGTTTAAAGATTATAATTTGTTTCTAATTTTAGTATAAATTTTTATTAATACATTTAAATAAAATATATGTGCACTTTAAATCAATAGTAAAAGTTTACTTAAAATTTTATCGATGTTGTGTTCTGTATATAATATATCCAAATGGTATTGATATTGTTGGGAATTTCAGTGTTATTTTTCAGTTTAATACTCACAAGAATTAGCTTTCTTCCAAAAAAACCAACCTTTGGCCCCTGTGAATATTGAGACTAAATAAATGTCAAGGGCCAAAATTAAGTTTAGGAATAATAAATAAGTATTGGTTGTAAAATACGATTGAAGAAAATAAGAAATTATAAAAAAAATACCTATTTAAAATGTCAAAATATTCAACTTTTACATGGAAACTCAACAAAAAATTAAAATTCATTTTTAACTCCAAATTACTTACGTTCCTATCAGTCGATTTTTACGTTTGAACACGCAAATTGAAGCTTAAAGCCCCTCCTATTGAACAAAACAAATTGCGTAAAAAAATACCAATCCGGTCAAAAGTTATAGAGTTTTGACCGCTATCTCGCGAAATTGACCACTGTACGCCGCTCAGTTGTCGTTAAGTTATTTGTAATCGCCGCAAAACATATTTTTTTAATTTTACATTTTGATGGATAAAAGAAGACGCAAAAATGCTGTGAACGTTCTGCAAGATATGCTAGGGAAATGTAGAGAGCAGTATGCAAATTTTCATTTGAATAGATATTTGGCGAAAAGGAAACCATTAAATAAAAATATGTGAAAAATTTTACGGAATGTTTTTTGGGGCGCAAGTTCACTTTTTTTTTAGTTTTTTGAAAAATTGGGGCAATTGTTAATTTTTTTTGGGCTTTCGTTTTAAACGTTTTGGGGCTTTTGTTCATCGTGAACTTACGCCCCAAATTTTGGTGCATTTTTTCATTTTTGTTTGGGCCATTTGTTTTTTGGTGCCTAAGTACTCAGCGCCATGCAAAAAGCATCCTTTTTAAAGTATAATTTTTCAAAAAATACCTTTTCTAAATACCCTTTTTTAAAAGTGCCTAAATGTCACCTTTTTAAAGAATTTCCCTTTTTCTAAAAAACTTCTTTTTTAAAAAAAGTACCCTTTCTTGGAAATATTCATGTTCTTAAACTATTGCCTTTCTTAAAAAGGTAACTTTTTTAAAAAAGTAGCTTAAATAAAAGGAGATTAATGTTGAGAGGTAAGGAAAAGTTTTCTCAAATTCTTTGTGTTTTCTTTGTCAGATCGGATTTTTGTAGGACTGCCCTCGTATCTCCAAAAAAACTAATTTGTTTCATAGATTTTTCTTAAATTTGTATTGGTTCTCTTCTTCGGAAAAATATATGACTCCAAATATTATCATCATTGGATCCTAGTACCAGCATATAAATAACACACGATATGAACTTTTTCATATCCAAGGCCCACAAATTATATTTGGTTTATGTATATTTTTTGCATCCAATTATGTTCTCACAAAAGTCGGACCAAAGATCCATTCTTTAAACTCCTGTATAGCTTATATTATTGTTGGTCTAAGTAGTCCATTCTTCCTTATTTTTTTTTTGCTCTTCTCAACTATGGTATTTTAGAATATAAGCTCTTGATATAAATATATATTATTTTAACAAAATTTGATTGCTATATTTCATGCCTTTTAGTGTGTCTCTGGTGAAATTAGTTGACCTCGAATTTATTTAAGATGTGGTGGCGTCTTATAATGTTAATTTATACTTTTGGGTATTTCGAGTTCCAGAGTCCTGTTGTGCTGTAGACGGTGCGGGAGGCCAAAAATTTTACGCTTTAACTGATTAACGTTTAAACTCATTAAGATAACGTGATTTCCGTTTTTTGTTAAGTTGTTAGTATTAGTGTTGTTGTTGCGGCTGCTGTGAGTTTTGTTTTTGTTGCTCCTTATGCCAGTTCATGACTTTGTGGTGCTTTTGTGGTTAAAATTATTTTGTTACTAAAAAAATATCATCTTGTACAGTACAAGTGTATACAATAATTTGTTTTCCAAAGTTTTTATCTGGTTTAAAAGTTGTTGTGTGTCTGTTTGTCTGTGTGCATGTGTGTGTGTATATACCAAAAAACAGGTCAGGAACTTTTAATTCTTATAAAACAAGACTTAAATGTTAAAAAAAAGCAACAATAGCAAATTACGACCATCATCCAAAGATTACTAAGAAAGAGCGAAAGAAAAAACTACAAAATTTAATTGTGGTTTACCAAACAACAATTGTCTTTTTATTTGTTGTCGTTGCCATTCCCACAAGTTGCTTTTTTAATTGTCATTCGAGACTTTTTCAGTTGTTTGCAGTTGCTGCTTCTAGCCGCTGTTGTTGTTACAGTTGAAGACATTTGTTTATATTTTGCTATTCATATACAATTTTCTTAAATAATTTTTTAAATCCTTTTAATTGTTTATCGTTGTTGTTGTGGTTGTTGGTTATTCTTCTAACACCAATTAACAATTATTTTTAATGTTGTGTCATTTATTATTTTACCAAACACAATGCGGTTGGTATGTAAAAGTATGGTAGCATAAGTTTGACATGAAGTTGGTAACATTGTAGAAATGCCATAGAATACGGTTTACTGTGCGTATGGGTAATATTTATATAAATTCAATGTGTTACACATACGGCAATTACCATTCGAACGATTTTTATTCAAAAGTGCAAATTTTCCAACATTATTTCTTTTATATATGCTAGGATTTTGAGAAATTAAAAAAATCCGCTAATCTCATTTTTTACTGGCTGACTAATCGATATTGATCATTTCTTAAAAGGCTACCAGTGGGAATGACTGATTTACCATTGATCAGTTGGTTTTAAAGGTGGATTTTTCGCCACTTTATTTTTGCAACACTGTTTTTGGCAGCTCAGCTGTCTTCATGTAACATATTGCTATCAAGCATGTTCATCTTGGTCTATAGTTATACCATGAGTCGACTTAAAAATGAACAACGCTCGCAGATTATTGAATTTTATTATCAAAATTCATGCTCGGCTAAGACAGTGTATAGTGTACACGACCTACCACAACGGCTAACTTTTGGTGAGTGGGCGTTGGTAAAATGGATTCTCGGAAAATTGTGTTCAGCAACTAAGCTCACTTCTATTTGAACGGATACGCCAATAATCAAAATTGCCGTATTTGGTGTGAAGAGCAGCCATAAGCATGGCAAGAACTGCCGAAAAATTTTCTGTTTTGTGTGCACTAAGGGCCAGTGGCATCATTAGACCGTACTTTTTCAAGGACAACGAAGGCAGGAACGTTACTTTGAATGGCGTTATTTTAAGTGATATTTTTTGATAAACTTAATACAGAAAGCGAATTCAAAATATTTCTATAAAAATCCTTTCAGAATCTAAAAATTTATTTCACATTTTTAATAATTCGTAGATGCCAGTTAAACAACCCATTAGAAAATATGTTAACATTTTTAAAACAAGTTAAAAATTAAACTTGAAATAAGTTGCAAATTAAAAATAAGCCACTAATGATTGGCTGAGGCTCGTATAACGTATTTCACAATATTGTGAAAATGGCCTAAACTTGTAATTAGCTTATGCCAGTTAAACAATCCATTAGTAAGAATAGTGAATATTTAAATATAGTTATGTAAAGTGGGGTCATTCCCACTGTTCTAAGTTGTCATCTAGTCAGCAGTAAAGAGAGCCGTAGCTTCCAGGTAAAGTTGTCCTTTCCAGTTGCCAGTTGAAGTTGTTATTTCTAGTTGGCAGTTACAGAACTCATATTCAGTCAGTCGTTGGTTGAAGTCGATAAGTTGAAGTTGAAATGTCGGAAAACCTAGACAGCTGGCATCGTGCTATTATTTAATTTTGAATATTGTCTTTTTTTTTTAATAATATCGTTTAAATTTATATTTTGCTTTTACAAATTTCTTTGTGTTATTGAATTTAATATTAAATAAAACGTGAATTTTACAGTATATAAAAAAAAATACATCTAGATTAATTTTTTCCCATGTGGTAAAAATTAAATGAAAAACTTATTAAACTCTTAATTATATAAACGTTTGAAATCTATAAATTTATAATTTACATTTTAGTTTTAACAACGAAGTTTTTGTTGACTTAAATGAATTTATTGGCTTTTTTATTTTAGATCAATATATATCTGTGCGTTCAAAATACGTCGTCAGTTAAGAAAAATCTTTTTGTAATCTGGGTTTTTTTTCAAAAGAAAGGCTTTTTAAAGTCTATGGGTTTTTATGAATCCGAACTTTTCATATGCTAATAACTTCTCCAAATCGGAGACATTTTATTTATTTACTTTTTATTTATTTACTTATTACTTTATTTATTTATTTATTTATGTAATTAATTATTTAATTATATCTTAATATATATTTATTTATTTACTAATTAATTAAATAGTAAATAAATATATTAATATAATTTTTTTATTTATATATGAATACTAGCAGATTCCAGCACTCGAAATTCGAGTGCAAATTATACACTACAGGTATGCTTCACAATTCAACTCATTTTAAATGAAGAAAACTAACTCAACACATTTACACAAACACATTAACACATTTAATAAACACACAAAAAAATATTCCAGATGATGAAAATCTGTAAATCTGGGTAACATCCAAAAAAATTTCCTTTGAAATGATTAATTTTTTCTCAAAATCTGGGTAAAACTGTGAAACTTACATCGATAACAAACCCCATTCCCCCTTATCCAATTAATCTGAAACTTGACCCATAGTCTTGTTGTGACTACAGATCACGCAGATTCACGCATAGTCTTGCTGTGAAAAAATATTAACTCTGACTTACTCACGCACAGTCACGCATGGTCACGCATAGTCACGGAGAGATTAAAACATCAATTCCCCTCATCCGATCGATCTAAAACTTTGTCCATAGTTGTTGTTGTGGCCAAAGATTAATTTTAAGATAGTCAGACACAGTCACGCACTGTCACGGAGCTATTCAAAACTCATATGCATAAGGAAGGAAGGAGGTTTAATAGAAACTTTGTTTTTATAGGTTAAAATATTTTATTATCTAATTTTGTATTTTTTATTCATGTATTTATTTATTTATTAATTTAGTGATTTATTAATCGTTTTTCCATTTTTTATTTATTAGCCTATTTGCTGAGATATTTATTATATAATTAACTAAATAATTAACTAAGTAGTTTAGCTATTTCTGTATTTCTATTTATATATATTTATTTATTTATTACTTAATTGATTAATTTATTTTTTATTCCCTTCTTTCTTTACATACTCATTAATTAATTTGTAAATAAATAAATAAATTAATTTGTTTATTTGTTTATCTATTTTACTTATATATTGATTAATAATGTATCTGCCTATTTAATTGTTTTAGTTTTTATTATAATTTAGTTTTTAGTTTTTATTATTATTTTTTATTTTATTTTTATACATATCTTTTTTTCTTAGTTTATTTATTTTATTCATTAATTTTTCGATTTAGTTATTTATTTATTTATTAATAGTGATGCTTTTGTATTTATTTATTAATTTATTTAATATTCTTTTATTAATATATGTGTTTGTTTATTTTGTTTTATTTTTTAATTATATTTTTATTTATTTGTTTAATTTAAAAAACCTCGGTGTACAACAATGAAGTAAATAATCTTTTATTTCTATAAGTACTTGACCTTGAAAGCCTGATTTAGAGAACTGTAAAGATACAAATTAAAATATGAAATGAAAAATGGTCAATAAATATACAACGAAATCAAATAAATAACTAGTCAATTATCCAATTTATTTATATAACTATTTGTTAAAATATTTTATTATTTATTTTTTATTTATATACTTATTTTTTTATTTTATTAATTGAAAAATTTTTCTTTTTTTATAATTGTTTATGAATTATTTAACTAATTTATTTGTTGATTAGTTACATACTTTTTTAATTACGTGTTTATTTATTCATTTATTATTTATTTAGATAATTATTTTATTTATTTATTTATTTATTTGCTTGCTTACTTATTTATATAATTATGTATTTATTTTTTATTTATACTTTATTGATGATTCTTTTTATTTGTTTATTTATCTTCTTATTTACTAAATATTTATATATTTAGGTTTTTATTACATAATTTTTTTATATATATATACATATATTTATTTATTCATTTATATATTCTCTTAAATATGTATTTGTTTATTTATTTACTGCTTTATTTATATAGTTATTTATATATTTATTTACTAATTGATTAAATAATTAATTTACTTATTTATTTATTTCATAATTTATCTATATATCTGTTTATTTTTTTTTGTTTAATTATTTATATAATTGTATTTTTTTTTTTTTTTTCTATTCAATTCTTTATTTACATAATATTTAAATGTAGTTTTGTTTAACAATTTTTCACAAAGAGTTTAGGATTTTTTCTTTTTCTACTTAAATATTAATTTCAATCTTTTATATTATATTAAAGTTTTAAATAATATCGGATAAGTCGGAGACAAAAATTTTCAAACAACCTTTGTGTTAATTTTAAGTTAAGATAAAATAAAAGTTAAGGGTAAAATTATGCTGAGCCGAGCTCATTAATATAATATAATTATTTAAGTATTGATATAATTATGTATCAATTTATCTACTTATGTAATAATTTAGATAATTTTTTCATTATATATATATTTCCTTACTTCTTTATTTATTTATTTATCAGCTATTTATTTATTTATTTATTTATTAACTTATTTAAAATTTTATTAGGTTGCTTAAATGTTTTTTCATTTGTTTATATATTTATTTATTTATCTATTTTTTTTTTTTATAAATTTAATAATCTGGTTAGCTATATCTTCATTTGTTTATTTATTTATTAGTTTGTCTATTCTTATATCTATTTATTTGTTTTGTTTATTTATTTATTTAAGTATCTACTTATTTACTTATTTATTATTATTTATTTACTAATAAAATAATTATATATTTGTGTAAGTTTTCATTTATTTATTTATTCCTTAATAATTTAATCATGTATTAATGTATTTATATCCCTATGTATTTATGTATTTATGTATTTATGTATTTATGTATTTATGTATTTATGTATTTATGTATTTATGTTTTTATATATTTATGTATTTCTGTATTTATGTATTTATGTATTTATGTATTTATGTATTTATGTATTTATGTATTTATGTATTTATGTATTTATGTATTTATGTATTTATGTATTTATGTATTTATGTATTTATGTATTTATGTATTTATGTATTTATGTATTTATGTATTTATGTATTTATGTATTTATGTATTTATGTATTTATGTATTTATGTATTTATGTATTTATGTTTTTATATATTTATGTATTTCTGTATTTATGTATTTATGTATTTATGTATTTATGTATTTATGTATTTATGTATTTATGTATTTATGTATTTATGTATTTATGTATTTATGTATTTATGTATTTATGTATTTATGTATTTATGTATTTATGTATTTATGTATTTATGTATTTATGTATTTATGTATTTATGTATTTATGTATTTATGTATTTATGTATTTATGTATTTATGTATTTATGTATTTATGTATTTATGTATTTATGTATTTATGTATTTATGTATTTATGTATTTATGTATTTATGTATTTATGTATTTATGTATTTATGTATTTATGTATTTATGTATTTATGTATTTATGTATTTATGTATTTATGTATTTATGTATTTATGTATTTATGTATTTATGTATTTATGTATTTATGTATTTATGTATTTATGTATTTATGTATTTATGTATTTATGTATTTATGTATTTATGTATTTATGTATTTATGTATTTATGTATTTATGTATTGATGTAATTATGTCTTTATGTATTTATGTATTTATGTATTTATGTATTTATGTATTTATGTATTTATGTATTTATGTATTTATGTATTTATGTATTTATGTATTTATGTATTTATGTATTTATGTATTTATGTATTTATGTATTTATGTATTTATGTATTTATGTATTTATGTATTTATGTATTTATGTATTTATGTATTTATGTATTTATGTATTTATGTATTTATGTATTTATGTATTTATGTATTTATGTATTTATGTTTTTATATATTTATGTATTTCTGTATTTATGTATTTATGTATTTATGTATTTATGTATTTATGTATTTATGTATTTATGTATTTATGTATTTATGTATTTATGTATTTATGTATTTATGTATTTATGTATTTATGTATTTATGTATTTATGTATTTATGTATTTATGTATTTATGTATTTATGTATTTATGTATTTATGTATTTATGTATTTATGTATTTATGTATTTATGTATTTATGTATTTATGTATTTATGTATTTATGTATTTATGTATTTATGTATTTATGTATTTATGTATTTATGTATTTATGTATTTATGTATTGATGTAATTATGTATTTATGTATTTATGTATTTATGTATTTATGTATTTATGTATTTATGTATTTATGTATTTATGTATTTATGTATTTATGTATTTATGTATTTATGTATTTATGTATTTATGTATTTATGTATTTATGTATTTATGGTATTTATGTATTTATGATTTATGTATTTATGTATTTATGTATTTATGTATTTATGTATTTATGTATTTATGTATTTATGTATTTATGTATTTATGTATTTATGTATTTATGTATTTATGTATTTATGTATTTATGTATTTATGTATTTATGTATTTATGTATTTATGTATTTATGTATTTATGTATTTATGTATTTATGTATTTATGTATTTATGTATTTATGTATTTATGTATTTATGTATTTATGTATTTATGTATTTATGTATTTATGTATTTATGTATTTATGTATTTATGTATTTATGTATTTATGTATTTATGTATTTATGTATTTATGTATTTATGTATTTATGTATTTATGTATTTATGTATTTATGTATTTATGTATTTATGTATTATGTATTTATGTATTTATGTATTTATGTATTTATGTATTTATGTATTATGTATTTATGTATTTATGTATTTATGTATTTATGTATTTATGTATTTATGTATTTATGTATTTATGTATTTATGTATTTATGTATTTATGTATTTATGTATTTATGTATTATGTATTTATGTATTTATGTATTTATGTATTTATGTATTTATGTATTTATGTATTTATGTATTTATGTATTTATGTATTTATGTATTTATGTATTTATGTATTTATGTATTTATGTATTTATGTATTTATGTATTTATGTATTTATGTATTTATTTATGTATTTATGTATTTATGTATTTATGTATTTATGTATTTATGTATTTATGTATTTATGTATTTATGTATTTATGTATTTATGTATTTATGTATTTATGTATTTATGTATTTATGTATTTATGTATTATGTATTTATGTATTTATGTATTTATGTATTTATGTATTTATGTATTTATGTATTTATGTATTTATGTATTTATGTATTTATGTATTTATGTATTTATGTATTTATGTATTTATGTATTTATGTATTTATGTATTTATGTATTTATGTATTTATGTATTTATGTATTTATGTATTTATGTATTTATGTATTTATGTATTTATGTATTTATGTATTTATGTATTTATGTATTTATGTATTTATGTATTTATGTATTTACGTATTTATGTATTTATGTATTTATGTATTTATGTATTTATGTATTTATGTATTTATGTATTTATGTATTTATGTATTATGTATTTATGTATTTATGTATTTATGTATTTATGTATTTATGTATTTCTGTATTTATTTGTTTACTTATATTGTAATATTTATAAAAGGCCAATAAAACAATATTCTAAATATAGAACTAAGTTGAAAAAATACTTAAATATGTTTACTCATATTAAATAATTAACTTCTATGGATGATCCATACTGATCCTCTAGCCGCAATGAAAATGTTTTTAATAAAAACTGCAACAAATTAGTAAAATAAAGTTATGTACAACACAACTCACAAACAGGCATATTATATAGAAGTATATGTAATAACTTCAGCTAATATGACAACAGAATAACTGTTAATTGCATCTGGCAACATATTCCACATATCTATATATAAATAAAATTCATTTTCTGTTTGTTTGGTTGTTTGTTTGTTTATTTGTTTGTTTATTTGTTTGTTTGTTTGTTTGACCGCTATACAAATTTTTATTTTTCAACCGATTTCCCTAAAATTTTGTACACACGATCTCTATACCCCAGGAAAGGTCGCCATATACTTTTAACCGGCCACGCCTACTTTTACGCCCACTTTTTATGTAAAATTCATTTTCTGTTTTATTTATATTTGTTCACTATACAAATTTTTATTTGTTAACAGATTTCTCTGAAATTCGGTACACACTATCCCTGTACCCCACCTAAGGTCACCATATACTCTTTATCGACTACGCCTACTTTTACGCCCACTTTTTATATACAATTAATTTTCTGCTTTTTGGTATATTTGTTCGGTATAAAAATTATTATTTTTCAACGGATTTCTCTCAATTTTGGTACACACGATCTTTGTATCCCAGGCCAGGTCACCGGGTGATTCCTTCGGCCACACCTACTTTTACGCCCACTTTTTGTATACAATTCGTTTTCTGTTTTTTTGGTATATTTGTTTGCTATACAAATTTTTATTTTTCAACGGAATTCTCTGAAATTTGGTACACACGATCTCTGTACTCCAGAAAAGGTCGCCATATGCTTCGCACCGGCCACGCCTACTTTAGCGCCCACTCTTTGTATACAATTCATTTCGTTTTTTGGTATATTTGTTCCCTATACAAATTTTTATTTTTCAACCGATTTCTCTGAAATTTGGTACACACGATCTCTCTGCTCCAGGGAAGGTCGACATATTCTTCGTACCGGTCACGCCTACTGTTACGCCCACTTTTTGTATACAATTCACATTCTGTTTTTTTGTACATTTGTTCGCTACACAATTTTTTTTAAACGGATTTCTCTGAAATTTGCTACGCACGATCTCTGTACTCCAGAGAGGTCGCCATATAATTCTTGCCGACCACGCCTACTTCTAGGCCCAAATTAAAATTAATTTTCTGTTTTTTGGTATATTTGTGCACTATAGAAATTTTTATTTTTCTAGGGATGTCTAAAATTTGGTCACACGATCTCTATACTACAGGGAAGGTCACCATACGCTTCTTACAGGCCACGCCTACTTTGCGCCAACTTCAATGTATATAAAACTTATTTTTTTCCTTTTATTTGTTTCTTTATTTGATTGCTATACAAACTTTTATTTTTCAATGGCTTTCTCCGAAATTTAGTACATATTCCAGGGAAGGTCGCCATATGATTTTTACCGACCACGCCTACTTTTACGCCCAATTTTCATATAAAATTCACATTTTGATGTGTGGTATATTTCTTCCCTATACAAATTTGTACTTTTCAACGGATTTCTCTGATATTTGGTTTACACGGAAATAACTACACGGTGAACAAATTCCCCAAACTTAAAAAATGGTACCCAGAAATGAACAAATTCCCCATTTTTTTTTTAAATCGAAATAAAAAATGAACTTACTCCCCAAATTCATTCTTAAATTTTTACATATTTTTATTTAATGAATTTTGTTAAATATTTATTTTAGTAAACATACTGCTCTCAATATATGTCCTACAATAAATGCATTTTCAATAGCATCATTTCGTTTCGCGGAAGTTACGCGCACGGGGAATACAGCTTAGCTAGAATATCGGAATGATCTGAAAAATATATTTTGACAATTAAAATAAGTTGGAAACAGCTGCGCGGCAGCACTGGTGTGGTTGCCAAATGCGCGGAAGCGGCGCGCGACGGCGGACTCGGACGCGACGAATGCGGACGCGACGCGCTCTCGGAACACAGCTCAGATAAAATATCGCAATGCTCTAAAAAATATGTTTTAGGAATTAAAATAAGTTAACGAGAACTAAGCGGCAGAACGGGTAGTAGCTGCGAGGAAACGGCGCGAGGAGCGCGGACGCGGACGCGACGGATGCGGACGCGACACGCTCGCGGAACACAGCTCAGCAAAAAATATCGCAATGATCTGAAAAATATATTTTGGCGATTAAAATAATTTGACAACAACTGCACGGCAGCATGGGTCTGGCTGCTATACGCGCGGAATCGTGCGCGACTCGCTCGCGCAACACAGCTTAGTGAAATGTCGTATGATAAATGTTATCTACGTATGTGAAATAATTACCTGTTGATCAAAATAGGCCACACATATACCATTAGCAGTTGCTTAAAGAAACCTTGCGACACAATATTAAACGTCGCATTAGTCTTTCATTTCTGAAACTTGAATTTGACGTCTCTGCTCAATGGTGATCACTTATTGAATGAAGTTATTCAATTTTTAATAGTTGTGATTCCTTTAATTTGCGAACCATTCCGTTATATTTGATGTTTATAAATAAACTGAAAAAAAAAACTTAAAGCGGTTTCGCAACTTATTTTTGAAGCATTTTTGCTGCAGCATCTTAAAAAACTTCTAAATTAAAAAATCAAAAAATTTTTAATTGAAATAAAAAATGAATTTACTGTCCATACAAATTTTTGGGGAAAAAGTTCATTTTATTGGGGAATTTTTTAATTGGGGACTAAGTACTCAGCACCTGGTAAGCATAGTGAACCATTTTTCAAGTCAAAGGCATTTGTATACCGGGCAAGACCGGGTAAAAACAGCTAGTTAAAAAATAATCTTTTAAAAATTCATTCACGTAACTTCACAAAAATTATCTAAAAGTTTCAAACGATAAATGTTTTTGGGATTTCAGTAACGGGCCACCCTCGCAAGATATTATCGCTCAAGTAGTGGGAATAAAAATCTAAAGATTTCTACTTGAGTGAATAAAAGTAAGTGTGCAAACACAATGGAGCGGAAACACTAGACTTCAGGAGTTTATAAAACAAAAGGAACTGAAGGAACATCCCATATTACCAATAACATATTTTCTAAAATATGACCACTTGTATGAACGTTATAAGCAACAGCTTATCAAACCGGGTTAGCTTTTTAAAGTTAACAGAACTTAGCCCAGAAAAAATTTTAAGGTCAGATAATAACTCGGACATCAAAAGGGTGGAAATACGGAAAAATTCAAATCAAGCTATGATCCAATGATAATGTTATTTACTTTTTATATCATATACCACTATGTGATCAATATTTGATCAATATTTGAACCAGACCCATATTTTGTTGACCTAGTCCTCATAAAAATGTCCCCTGTGAGATCGACTTAAATCACCATAAGATTCCAAATATCATATAGATTTCTATTAAAATTAGTTTGTGTATCTTTTTTACATCCATTAATCAGTTGTCCAAATAGAAACTCTGTAATAGAATTCTTAGTCATAGCCCACATATAAAGCTGCTTCCAGATTTTGATTTAAACATCTCAAAAACAAAAATATTGTACACATCATTCTAATATTTCTAAAATAGTGAAAATTGTTTATACGTAACACAACATGTGCACATAGATATCTATCACCGATGCATACACATTTTGGTTTGCTTTAAATTTTGTTTTTTTCTTTTGTACATGTCAGCGAAGAGCAAGCAGAATGTGTATGCATTGCTAATAAACAAATAAACTAAAATGTAATTGTCGTGTTAATATTTATGCGCTAATTGCATTTAATAATTGCTTTCAATTAAAAAGCACTATCATATAAATTTTGAACATCATTGAAAAATATCTAGCATTTACAATTTCTTGGTTATAATGTTGTGCTTAAAAGCCTGTTTGATGATATCTGGCACAGTCGAATTTAATACTCTTATTTGTTTTTGTTTTGTTTCGTTTTTTTTTTTTACAATTGATGGAATAAAATGTAAATGTATGTATTTAGATTTATGCCCATTGCATTAAGTAATTGATTTTTATTAAAAAAGAGATATGAAAATAGCATTTTTTTTTTTAATTATCTTAGTAATTTTAAATATCATTGTAAAAATCTAGCCATTGTAACGTGAAATCTAGCGATTTTGTATCTTAGTGTCGATAGCCGTATTTATTCGGCTTAAGCGAACTTAACACTCTTACTTGTTTATTTATTTTATTTATTTATTAATTTGTTTGTATTTGATGTTTCATACACAAGACTTATGTTTCATATTACAGTATGAAACTTGTTTATCTTAAAATTGAAGAAAAAAAAAATTTTTTTTTGTCAAAGAAAATAAATTTTTTTCTCATAAAAATTTTTGGATGAAATAACTATGATGGATCAAAAAATTATTGTATTGAATACTAATATAATTTTAACTTATAAATTTTTAATTACTGCCACTATTTTTCTTAACTAGATACTAAACACTCTATAGCAACTTATAAAACCGTAGTTTGCCCATTAGAAATTGTAATTTCACTTCTCTTCCTTTCCTTTTAGTTTTCAGTTTATTGTAATTACACATTTTATTAAAATGCTTACCGGGAGTTTTTCAATTGTTAAACACTTTTGTGTTATTAAGGGATAACAATTATTTGCATTGGTTATTATATTTTTTTTGTAGCGTTCATAAAATTATTATTAAAATGGTGTTTAATGTTATAAAGTGCTTTTGTTTAAGTGTAAGTAGTTAGAATTTAAAGGCAATTGTTTAAAGTTTAGTTTTTTTATTCAATAAGTTATTTTCAAAACAATATTATAAAGTTTATGATAATCTCGTAGTTTATAAATTGTGTGGAATATTTTATAAGGTATATGAATTAATTTATGACAATTTTTTTTTTTTTTTTGGAAAATGTTACTGATAAGTGTTTTCTCTATAAAAACTGATGAATAAAAAGTATGAAAAGGATTTTTTGGATAACTTTTCTAATTGAATTAATTACACTAGCCAACAAGGATTTGGACTGGAGTAACCAAATATCTTTTCTAAGGTAATTTGGAGGGCTGAATTCGAATCTGTAATTGGTTTTTCTGCATCACATCAGGTTTTTGAGATATCAAAAAAAATGTTTTTATTCGTTTTTTACATAAAAAATCATTAGTTTAATTAAAAATCAATGAATTTTCAAACGTGAATGGCGTTATTTGAACGTCGCTTACTTCAATTTGCTGCCCATCTAACTGTAATTGTAATGGCTGTAGTGTTGCTATTTGGGCCTTGATATCACTAACTTCTTTGTTAATGGCATCATGACTTTCTTTTTTGAATTCAAATTTGATTGGCCTGCAGTATTTCGTAGAAGATGGTGTCTCATTTTTCCAAATATCCATTGTTTGCGTTGTACTACTCGAAGGCTCCGAATCTTCCAAAATCTTTTTCAATCGCAATGGTACAAATGATACCATGAACATATCTGAGTCCGAAATATTTTCACATACAACTTGTTTGTATTGTTTTTGTCCCGAAGAACCATCACATCCCCATTTACAAAATAGAATTAACTTTGTGTTTCCATATTTCTTTAACTCAGTTCCTGTTATTGATTGTAGCAAGCGTTTGGCTGTGTGATCAAGTAAAGATTGTAGTTGTACTTCTGCCGAAATTGGTGTGATTGTAATAGTGTCCTTTGATGGCAAACAGTCTATTTTAGCAGCTGTTATGTGATGATATGCTGGATACATATTTGAGCCTTTTTCAATCGCACGCAATCTGAGCTGAATATATTGGTGTTTTGTTAATTTCAAATCCAGAAATAATGCTAATGCCTCCTCATTTGTGAACTGTTTTGCATCGCTCGGAGTTGGTATACTTTTAAGAATTCGCTTTGTTCTCACTGGACTAGCATTACAAGTTTTTTCAATGATATCCACTTTTGTTAATTGGTTTTGTGCTCGTAATTGATGTAGAAAAGATTCTTTTATATTTGTAGAACCAATTTCCTCGTTAAAATTTTTAAGTTTCCGCCTCTTAGATCTATCGCTGCAGTTGTCCAATGATTTGCGTGGTCTTCCAGCCTTATCTAGCTTTGCTGTTTCTCCACCAACATTAAGTTGGCCTTCTAACCAGTTTGCACTTTTATTATAAAACTTTTGTTTACAGTAGTTAACTTCTTTCAATCGTTTTTTTAGTACTTTGACGAAATTAGATAATTGCTCTTGTATTTCGGTACTAGACGAATTTAAGTTTAATTTTATTTTAACGTAACTAAGAACATCTTCCTGGTTTTTGTTTCGAAAATACTCTTCGGCCAGTTCTTTATAACTAAAGTTCTCCATATTTTTCTCAATATTTTTATTTGCGTCTGTTATCACTTTTTTATCACTTTTTATCACTTGCGAATATACGTCCGTACACTTGAAGTATTAACTTATTATTGAGTAATCCCTTATAGAATCCGTCATTTTATACATTTTTAGGTACATGTTATTCACACATTGATCTTTAATTTCATAGCAGGTAGTACTTAAATTGAACAAAACTGCACTTGTTATCCAGACTTCAATATCACGTAAAACTAATTAGTTTCTCGCCAATATGGGGTGGTTTTTTATCTTTAGTGGTTTAGTGCCGCGATTATTGACAAACTTATAAAATTGTTTATGACTTTGGTTGATCCTTAAATTTGACAACAGGTAAATTAAGAAAGAGATCATTTGTTTACTGTAGAACCTATTGTGATCATTTTATGACTTATTTTTTTGCTGATCAAAACAAAGCCAATAAACCCTTTCGCAGGTATTTTATTTAATTATTTTACTTTTACGTAGTCTAAAGTAAAAAAACAAAATTTTTTTTAGAGTAATTTTTTTAGAGTAATTTCATTAAAATGAAAAAAGTGTTCTACCGGGGGCTCGTGGGGGGTGCAAAAGTATATATAGGGTTAAACAGGATACATTCGCCTTTCTCCGGGTGGTATACGTTTCTTGTTCCCTTACTTCCTTTAGAAGTTCTATTCCACTAAAGTTTAAATTTGAGAAAAATATAGTGGTTTCATAAATATTTCATAACGCCCCTAATATCAAACGTTAGAACTGTGACTACTTACAAAAACTAAAGACTATAATCCTACTAACATTATAAAAAAGACCGCAGGCCAATATCGATGATAGCTTGCGAGTAGTAACCATTTATTTTTGATAAAAAACAAAAAAAAAACACCTTTTGCTGAATTAAAAAGAACAGTTGAGTTTGACAGCATGCCACGCCCACAATTATCAATAGTTTAACCTAATTTTTTGGCTACCTTAATCTGGATATATAAGCTACAAAAAGGAGTAAAAATTTTAAAAATCGATGACAAAAAAAAATTTGACTTTTGGCCAATGAAATCAAAATTTGAGCCACAGTGCGTCGCACAGTGGACCATTTGACGAGAAGGCGGTCAAAAATATATAACTGTTGATTCGATCGGAATTTTGATATGCGGTTTATTTTTTTTTTGTAGGTGAGACTTTAGCCTTTAAGTTCTGCTATAAAACGTAATTCTCGACCGAAAATCAAAAAAGTTACGGAGGGTTTAAAATACATTTTCATTTGTAGTTGAATTTTAGTACAAAAGTGAAGTGTTAAAAGGTAAAAAAAGGTTTTTTTTTTTAATATAATGTCTTTTTTATTAAGTTAATTTTACAACTAATACTTTTTAACAATTTTTTAAGTTAATTTTTTCAGAAAATGCCAAACTTTGGCCCCCGTAAACTTTTTAGTCCTAATGTGCACAAGGGCCAAAGGTTGTTTTTTTTTAAAGATCCCGAGTTAAAATATGATTTATTAAGCAGCGAACGTAAAAGTTACCTTATATTGGTTCAAGATAGAGAAGTTTCAATGAAAAACTCGTATGTTTTTGCTTTAGTTAAATTTTTTTTTTATTGTCTTTTTAAATATTTCTATATCAATTTTTATGGTAAATTTATGAAATATAACAATTTTTATTGTAAATTTACAAAATATATAAATTTTTAAATCAAGAAAGTTTTTTAACTATATAAAAAAAAAGTGTAACTTATTGTTAGTGTAATGAAAAAGTACTTTAAATCAACCAATTTTAGTAAAAATTTCTTCTAAATAGCCTTGATTTTCATCTTCTAGAAGTTATTTAGCTTCTTTGTCTAATTCAATAGAGGCAGTTTTCCATTTTTGACGAATGTTGGACATATATGGATCTGAAGTGCACAACAAAATAGTGATAAGGTCTTCATTAGTACAACATCTGTACATTTTCCTTGTGTTGTGCTCGCGAAAGAATCTGTAGTCTTTGTTCCTTTTTTCTTGCGCTTCTTCAGATAGATATCCTATTGGTAGCATAGTGTTTTGAATTATTTGTTCCCCATGTACAAAATTTTATGAACTGTGGATTGCATATATCTCCAAGAGTATTTTTCATTATAAAGTATAGCTGTTTTATTGGCGTACTCTCCAAATTTTTTTGCATTTATCTTTCTGCTGCATGCTTGAACTTGTAATATGATTTTTGAATCGTCTTATTAATTCATGATCTACACCTGTGATAGATGCTGCAGTTTCTAGCATGAAGAACGTATTCTAGCATGAAGAGGGGACATTCCAAATTCGTAGGCTTCTTAAAACTATCGTCTTCTGGTGGGAGTTGGCTTAATTGACTTAATGTCTTTTGGCATATAATACAGCTTGACGTTGACTTTGTTCCAGTTAAAGCTTGTGCAACTTTTCCATCAATCGTTGTGAGACACATTTTAAAATGTACTTCAATGTCTTGGTCATCAAATTTATATATTACTGGTTAAATTTCCTTAATTTGATCTTTTATTTTTTGAACTTCTTCAGTTATGACATCTATGGTGTCCTTTTTGAATGCAAATTTTGTTGGTCTGCAATACTTTGTTGAAGAAGGAATTTCAGTTTTCCATATATCAATTTCTGTTGCTCTAAATTAGCATCTGATGAATTTTCGGCATTAAATTGCTTGTATTGTTTCTGACCAGAGGATCCATCACATCCTCATTTAGAAATTAAAGTAATGCTGCCATTACCAATTTTTTTTAAATGCTCAGTATCAAGCGTATTTATCAATCGTTCTGCAGTATGTTCAAGGAGAGTTTGAATTTTATTTCTGCTGATGTAGAAGTGACGCTAATAGCAGATTGTGAAGGTAAGCATTCTTTTTTGGCAGAAACTAAATTTCGATACTGTGGAAAAATCCCACAATTCTTTTCATTGGTTCGCTTCCGCAATTCCTTTTATTGATTTTTGGTCAATTTCAAATCCAAAAATAGGGCGAACGCTTCTTCCGGCGTAAATTTCTTATCTTCAATTGGTGTAGTAATGCTTTTAAAAATCCTCTTTGTGCGCCTTGGGCTCGCTTCTACTATTTTTTCAATTATTTCAATTTTATTTTTTTTATTTTGGGTTGGTTGAGTTTGGTGCAAAAATGAATCTTTAATAATTCTTTGAGAAATTTCTTCATTGACATTCTCCAGCTTGCGCTACATCACTACACTACACTACATCCGTCAATTGGTTTTGCTGGTCGACCCTTTTTCCACTTTCGTTGGCAGTTGTAGATGCACTCTCAAAAATAAGTTCCTTTATTAACCAGTCTTGGTAACGTTTGTACATCTTTGCCTTGCTATGAGAGCATTCAATGTACCGTCTTTTCAAATTCGATGCAAAATTAGTAATTTTTCCTTTGTGCATTTCAATGTCTTCTAGGTTACAATTCTTAAAGAAGTCGTTGATCGCTATGTGCAAAATTACATCGTCTACATCAATTCGGTGAAAATATGTATCTGCCAGATCTCTGTAACAGTACTTAGCCATTGCACAAATTGTAATGAATAATAATTGTGGAAACATTATTATAAATACTCTTTCTTGCAATTATGTAAAATAAAAATATTTATCTTTTATTACCACTTTTAGAAGCATAAAAACCCACACCCTAACCCCTTTTAAAAGGTGAAGCATACCTGCTCATATCTTAAAGACCTATGTCGCAATAGTTTTTTGTTACCATTTACCTGTTATTTAAATTGTTTCCCATTTTGTCAGGTATTTAAACTATATAACTCTAATTCAGACTATTAGTTTTGTTCCTCATATTACAATTACGGTAGACAAAACCAGAGGAGTATTTGGTTTTAAAAAAACGTTGCTCTAAGGAGTTCAATGATCCGTATGTAACAAAAACACCAAAACGTCACTTGTTTTTTTTTTTTCTTAATAAACCAACACTCAGGGGAAGATGCCCCTACAAATGCCGTACATTGTGTTGATTTCAGGAAAATTGCTTAAGGTAGGAGGAGAGAGGGAGTAGTGTTTGTGGATATTTGACATAAATTTTATTAGATTATAACTGTCAGGAAAGACCTCTGTGGGGAAATTATTCCACATACGGCTAGTTCGACTGATAAACAAATTCTCTCTGTAACGCGTTGTGCGGCTAACTGGACAATAGACTACAAACGGGATGTGATCTACTAGAGAAGCGGATAGAACGAACCGAAACTCGGGCACTTGGAATAAGTTCGCTAATCTCAGAAGAACACTTCCCATGGTAATATCTATAGAACAGTGCTACACAACCCACACTCCGATGATGTTCCAATGGGTCAATAGAGTTGGATACTCTATTGTCATTGATGAATCCCACGCCCTCCTTTGCACACGGGAGTTGTAGTCCATTTTTCGGTCGGATGTAAGTGGATCTATACCACTTTTTTTAGGAGATCAGAAGAAGTGAAGTAATTTTTACACCGTTTTAGAAAACCAAGACACTTGAATGTTTTTTCGACACTTGAAAAACATGCTCGTTCCCAACTAATATCACATTGAATTCTCATGCCTAAAACATCAAGAGTATCCGATTCCTCAATACCTATACCACCCATATATACAGATGACATTGTTGATTCCATGGCCCTATGGGTCAACATACAGCATTGAGTCTTCAGCGCAATAAAATCATCCCTATTCGCTTTACCCTTTAACAGGTCTTGATTGAGTGTGTCATTCTTTGTCTGCCTTTTGCCCCCAATCTCCAAGAGGCTCGGCCCACAGTTAAAGGAAAATGCATGACAAATGCTGCTGTCATCTACGAAAGAGTTTATAGAATTAAAAGCTTGACCAAGAAGGTCGTTCAGAAAGATAAGGAAAAGAGAAGGAGAAAGAACGGAACGGAACTTTGTGAGACCGATTTTGTAAAATGCCTCTAATATATGTGACCCTGTCTATCAAACTCATATTGATAGCATGTAATCGGGGCAAAAACCTATTCCTACTATTCTGTCTTCGCAGCTTAAATTTAAACCAATTAAATCTTCCGTCGTATAACAGAAGACTCACCCTTGTTAAGCTGCCAACCTTAAAAAGCTATGCTAAACGTTTAGATTCGTTTGAACATTATTATTATCTCCTGATCAACAATATGTCATTTAACATCCCCCAGCGGCCAACACGTTTCTTTTCATCTTTATCTGTCCAGATTTATAGATAAAATTATGCGAACGGTGATCCACTTAGAAGAATGTGTATTGATTTTAATAAGCTTTATAGATTTATTGATTTTTTTTTTCAAATGCAAATGTCATAAAAAGTAAAACAATAATTTATATGAACACATTAAATTAAATTTTTTAATTTTTCATTCTTTGTTAAATGTTTTGTAAATAATCTGTAAGGATTAATTCCATAAATAAATAAATAACTAAATAAAAAAAAAAAAAATTAAATAAACCTCCTTGCATACCAGTCAATAAACCAATGACCGGAAATAGATTAATTTACAGTTATTTACGATAGTCTATACTATATACATTCCGCTTCACATGAATAGCACACTTGGCAAGGTGCATTTAATTTCATGATAGCTTTTAAACAAATGAAAGTGAAGAATATTTCTTGGCTTGAATTTATAGTTAAAGTATTTAGTTTGTATTAGCAACAAATAAAACCAAAATTTATTGAGTATTTTCCAAGTTACAGGGCTTAAAAATTAAATAACCTAAAAATAGCGCATACATTTGTTTCATTTGAATAGCACACTTTGTTTTAAACTGTATTAAATATTATATAATTTATTTTAAACAATTTGTTTTGAGTTAATTATATAAATTATTAATTTATAAACCCAAATTAATAATGGGTAGAACCTCTGTAATATATTTATAAGTCACTGGTGCAATCCGGTTCGAAGGACCAAATGTTTATTAATAGAGAGACAACTCGGTTGGTTGATACATAATAACAAATATTCTTAGTAATATCAAATTGTGTGAAACGCAGGCTAAATTATATAAACTATGTTCATATTTGAACAACCTCCTTTTTTTGAATAATTTCATAAATCCCATTTGGTAAGGAATCATATAACTTGTTCATATAGTCAAGAGAAATTGAAGCCCATGCTTCCCGAATAGTCTGAATTAGCTCAGATTTGATAGAAAATTGCCTCCGTGACTCACAAATTTTTCTGGCTAACCAACCCCATACATTTTCGATAGTGTTAAGGTCCGGCGAGTATGGAGGCCAGTCTATGAGATTGGTATTTTTTGACTCGATCCATGATTTAACAACGCGGGCTGTGTGAATTGGGGCATTGTCCTGTTGGAAAGTCCATGGCAAAATCCCAAAAAGGCTGTCTAGTGGGGGAAAGGCCTTTTCCAAAACTCCTTTGTACGATTGCGCGTTCATCTTGGGAGTCAAAAATTGAAGCTCGCATGTACCAAAATAGGATATGGCTCCCCAGACCATAATTCCGCCAACTCTGCTGTGTAGACGCTCCAATTGATGGGTCACATTTCCTTAATCATGGAACTAATAGTTATACCTGCCAGGGTGCTCGAAATTTAATTTTTTCTCATCAGAGAATACAATGCGCTGCCGAGAGTGGCAGTGACATGTAGTTTCTACAGAAACTAAGCTGAGCTTCTTTACGTAGAGAGGTAGATGGTGGTTTTTTCTTTAATTTAAGATGCTTCGGATGTTTAGGTTTAGAAATCCCCGTCACACAGTAGTTTTAGGCGCTAACTCTAGTTTTTGCTCTTATTTGGTCAACAGAGTCTGCGAATTGGAAGTCTCGCGCAGCATAGATGGCTTATCTGCATTGGAAAGTACACTATAATTTGAGCTGTTCTGAATAAAATTGCATACAACTTTTCAACTTCTTAAATTTTTTAAATTAATTTGTTCCTCGTTCGTTAGGGCTGTACCACGACCCCATTATTATCTTATATATAAAAAAAATTTATGAAAATTAAAGTTAGTCCGTCTAGCCGTTCTATCCGGCCGATTTCCTTCATTTTTTTTAATAAAAGGTATTTAGACACAGATATGTCATCAATCATTGAAATTTACTCAACTCCCACCTTACTCAAGGTATACTCAAACGCGATCCTTCCCTATACATTTCTTATCGGATACATTCACTCAAGCAATTCGAATTCTCACAGCTCCTCTTCTAGTGAATGGATCTTGATCGTTTCAGTCTCAGAACACTCAGTGGATCAACCTCTTTCTTTTGAGCTTAAACTGGCTGAGTTCGAGGAAAGTTATGCATGCACAATCAACTTTACATTATGCAACACGAAAGTTAACGCACAGATTGAGGAAAGTTATGCGTGCACAATCAACTTTACATTAGCGTTTCATATTACCATCACGACAATAAAGAGTGTTGAATTTTGAATTGGCTAAACTTGATTAGCATACCCTTAGGGTTTTATAAAATAATTTATTAAATGAAAAAACAATTTGCACTCGAATTTCGAAGGCTGGGATCTTCTAGTTGAATATAATTAAAATATATTTTAAATATTCAAAATAATGGTTTACTTTATCTTACCGATGATCAGCACGACGTAAATCAAACTTAAATGCAAATGTGCTATTCAAGTGAAACAGAAAATACGTTAGAATTTGAAGCAAACGAAAATGAAATGTACAGAATAATGTAACGGTAAATTCTCAGAGCTTCACTTTTTTCGCAGAGAATGTGGATAGGAAGACGAACAAAATATTACAACAACAAGTACAGTTCAGTCAATGAATATTAGTATATAATCAAATAGAAACAAAAAATTGAAACCGAATGTATATAAAGAAATTTAAATCACATACCCTAAGGTCACTACAGATCTTCCATTTATGATCGTTGTATTTGAGTAATGTCAAAATTTCAATCCTTGATTAGTAATTTATTTCTTTTGTATTAATGGCATGAGCAATTGGTATGGATAGTTTTTCATTCCCATTATGCAAAACAAAAGCCTTTAAACTGTACTTAGAGCAATCAATAAATAATCTCCATTCAGTTTTGTCATACGGCTGGTTCATTTTTTGAAATAAACCATCAACATCAGTACAGTAAAGAATAGAATGTTTCTTTTCAAAATGTGCAGCCATTTCCAAGCTTCTATCTCTATATTGTTACATTTGTCTCAACTGCAAGACGTTTCCACTGCTGCATGCGTGAAACTAGTAATTCTGCGTCTTACTTCGTTATACATAAATCGCGAATTATATCATTCAGCTGAGCCTCATAGAAACTACCACTGCTGGTGAAATATTTTTCGGCCTCACGGCTCGTAGTAGTGCGAATGACTGGTAATGCATCATTTGTTTCGGAAACCGATGGGACATTCGCGTAAGTAATATTTTTGCGATTTTTCATATTGAATCCAGCAACTTTTGTTAAACAGAAATAACAATCGGTTTGGTGGTTACTTGACTCTCTCCAAAGTAATAGGATTGAAAAATCGAAATAGATCTTCTTGCCATTTGACTAATTGTATAAAACAGTTCTGCAACTATTGCAAAACATTGTTGGTGTCCACGTTATGTCCAAGTTTCTGACAGCCAAACCAAAATAATGTAAATATGCATATTTTAATGATTCTGATATTGGATATCCTTTTTCCAACCACACCACACGTAAAGGAAAAAGTACCTTGAATCAGTAACACACGATCTCCCTGACATGTTTAAACGCTACTATTATGAAGATTTAGAATGAATGTGGGCTTCTGTCAAATTAATAATTGTGAAATTGTAGTGTTAGTATTGACTGTTTTACAGTATTGCCTGCATGCGATAAAAAATGAACAAGACGTTTATGCCAGAATCGAATTCAGCACACCCAGATTAGTTAAAAAACATGCTTCGTTTCTGCAGTCAATTTTTTTTTTAATTTGTAGACCAGTGTTATCAGTAATAAAATGAAATATTTTGCTTCTGTTTTTATACCCTCCACTCCAGTGTGCAGAGGGTATATATAAGTTTGTCATTCCGTTTGTAATAATTAGAAAAAAAATTTTGGACCCCATAAAATATATGTGTTTGTGATCCTTATAACAACCGGAGTTGATATAGCAATGTCCGTCTGTCCATCTGTACGTCTGTCCGTCTGTGGAAATCACGATGACGGCATCAATCGGGCAGCTAGTGTGCTCGCTGATATAAAAAATGATTCACTAACATCCTGAAAAGTTTGTTATTTAAAATCGTCCAAGTCGGTCGATTAGGGCCCGAGTTTGAATGAAGAACTAAAAAAAGTCTTGAAAAAATATAATTTTCTATGTTGTTCTTGTCACGATTACGCCCTCAATAGGACAGCTAGGGTGATCATTTTTAGTGAGAATGATTCACCAAATTCGTAAGCAGATTCGTGTTTCAAATATCATTAAAATCGGTGGAACAGGTCCAGGGAAATCTCTGAAAAATTAAAAAAAAAAATTAAAAACATGATGTCTCTATATTGCTCTTGTTGTTATTCTAAATGTTGCATTGTTGTCATAGCTGGACTTGTTGTTTCTATGGTCGTTGCGGTAATAATATAATAAAAACAAACCCTTTGCACATTTTTTTGTTAACTCTGGTAGAAAAATTTAAAAGTTTCCATTGTTTTGGCATCACTAAAAAAATTTGCTAAATCATTTCTGTCATTGCCACGAGCCTGCCTGCAAAATTTCAGATCGATTGGATCACGGGAAAGTGGTTAAAATCGATCCAAAATTTGTTCGACAAGCAGACACTACGAGTTAATATAAAGGGAGTAAAAATTCACCAACATCTAAAGCAAATAAAGCTAAAATACCCAGTTGTTAATAAAAAAAAACAATGTAAATTTAGCAAAAAAAAATTGATGTATAAATTTATTTAAAGAGAAAAACACAAAAATAACGTTTGATATTGTATTTTTTGTGTGTAATATTTACATATCCATACATACACATATTAAATAATACAAATAATATACATATATTATATATATATGTATGTATGTATATACATAGTAACTGCATGTTAGAAATAAATCGGTATATTATTTTATTTACATAAAATTCTGCAATATTTTGTTGTGGGAAAAATACATTTCTTTTGCATTAACAGAGTGTCACTTCATTTTGCTCAGCGTGACTATGCCGCAGTAGATGGCGCCACATTTTTTGTTCTAATTAACTTTGCAATAGTTATTTCTATTTTAACATGAATGTCAATATTTTCAACTAGATATCATACAGAACAACAAGAGTATACACGGGCTGGTCTTTTATTTAATACGTTTTTTCATTATTCTTCTACAAATATGAACATAAGTTTGGCATGTTAACTTTGTGTTGTCTTTATAAAATAGAGTTACCGAGTTCATCGATGAGTTTTTTGCTTTCAAAATAGTTCTACATCATTATATATATATATCTGATTGCGATTACATCTAATTTTTATAACCTATACCACTATGTGGTTTGGGTATAATGACTTTGTGCTGCTGTTTGTAACAACCAAAAATATTTGACCTACACCCATCTTTCATTATACTGATCGAATCAGAATCACTATCTGATTCGATTTAACGATGTCCGTCCCTCCGTCCGTCCGTCTGTGTGTCCATGTAAAATTTGTAATCAAACTGCAGGTCGCAAATATGAATATATTTTGACGAAATTTGGTATTTGATCTTTTATCAGCCATGGGATGAACCCTATTGAAATCGGTCAGAATCGGTCCATGTTCAGACCTAGCCCCCATACAAATGACCCCTATGAAATCAACATATATTGCCATAAGATCCAAGTTATCATACAAATCTTAGTCAAATTGGGTTTGTATGTATATATTACATCCATTAATCAGTAGTCCAAAAATGATCCCTATTGGACAACTCTTAGTCATAGGCCCCATATAGAGCTGCTTCCCGATCTTCACTTAAATGTATCAAAAATCAAAAATATTGCTGATTGATTCTTCTCAAATTTTGTTTGTATTTTTTTTTGCAAAATACAAGAGACTTTACCAAACATAGTCAGGATCGGTCCATTTTTGGGCCTAGTCCCCATATAGATATTGCATCCGATATGAACTTTTTCATATCTGCAGCCAAAAAAATAATAAAAATCCCACTCAACTTTATTTTATGCTTATTTTCTATATCCAGTTAGTTGGGCCTGAGAGATAGGGTCTCTAAACGCATGGTATAGTGTATCGTATAGTCGGTCTAGACCGACTATAATTTTCTTACTTGTTTAAAATTGATTATAATTACTAAAGCATTATTATTCACATACATATATACAAAATTGCACTTTTTAAATTTTTCATTCAAATTTAAGGAAATATCAATTCTAAAACTGGAATTAAAATTTCCAATTATAAATTAGAAACTATTAATTGAATTTCAGAAAATCATATCAAAACGTCGGAAATAATATTTTTAAATTTAGAAGACATCAATTGCATCTTTAATATATAAATTTTATCGTTAAACACAAATTGAAATTCCAAAAAAAACACCAAATATGTTTACATTTGAAAAATGTTTACATTAAAAAAAAAAAAAATATTGCCATTCAGGAGAAATTAATAACTTTTCAGTACCGCGATTAAGTAACTTCTTTTAACGATAGTCGAATCGTTAAAAAAAGAAAATTGCAAAATTATCAGTACAATTTTTAAACGATATTCGCTATTGTTAAAGTCAGCTGTTGTTATTATCTAAACGACAACCATTTTTGTGTTGTTTATTAAATCGATAAAAACTTAAATTTTTAGGTTGAAATGTCGTCTTACATAAATAAAAATCATAAAATAGTGAAAATATTTTGCTTTTTTTAAAAAACTTTTTTATATAAATAAAAAAATTAAATAGCATATTCAATTCATTATTTAATTTTCAAATAAATAAACAGAAATATTAGTAAACAAAATAAAGATATTAAACATAAACATAAAATCGTCCTGTCAAACACGAAGTAATTTGTTTTTTTTCTATTCTTCTTTGTGTTTTTCGATTATTTTAACAGAGATGCCACTCGTTTACAATTTAAATAAATATAAAAATAGATTGGTCGACTGTCGTTAAGATGTATGTACTAAGTGAATCAATCTTTAGTGCAAACAACAATAGCTGTCGATATATTTTGCGATTGTCGGATCGTTGAAATTTTCAGAATCGCACTACAGAAAACATTAATGTAAATTCAATGAATTTTAGAAAACTTCAAATGATATTTAATAATTGCTAACATAAAAATTGTTACATAAATATACGCAATTGGATGAAAATTTTAAGTTTTTCAGAAAATAAAGAGAACAAATTATTTTATTTAAAATGTTTGGGACTTTTGGTTTTTGGCGTTTGGCATCCCTAATTTGATTATTTATTATTATAAATTTATTCTCTATGTTTTCAAAATATGGCAATATTTTAATAAAAAAGTTGAGAGAGCTTTTTTTTGGTTATTATTTTGTTACTCGATCCGACCTATATAGCCACAATGAAGAAATATTTGGCCAGTTAAAAGAAACTATACAGACATCTCTAATTAGCACGATTTAATGCATATAGCCACCCTACACAACCATTACCTTTGCAATGGAGGTTAGGGCGAGCTATTTAATTAGCAAAAACTAAATTAAACGAGAAGTTATGTCGTATAACCGGAAACGCATGCATATAGGTATATAACCTAAATGCATGCCGATCAGCAACCACAATGACCAAAAGCAAACACCGAAATAAATCCGAAATAATAGAAAAGACGAAAACCAACCCAAAGAATTTGCTGAAATAATTTGGTATTAAGTTTAACAAATTGTTTACTTTTTCCAATATTTTGTTTACATTTATTATCAATACTCAAACCGAGGTGGAGGGTATCAAAGATTCGGCACAGCCGAATTTAACACTCTTACTTGTTTTTTTTTTTTCATTTACATAATTTTTCACATATATTTACATATATTTATTAAAATTTTTCGAGTATAATTTTATTTTAGTATTGCATACAAATGATGCTTAATAAATGCAGACAAATTATTACAATTTTACAAATGCACTTTAGTTGCTTTCAAAGTATACTGTTGTTTCCTGAGTTACTGCGGTATTCTTGAAATTAACATAACATTTTAGCAATATAAGAAAAAAGAAAATATGCGCTATGTACATTAATATTAAAGCAGCTCATGATTTTGTTTATTGTGTTTTGTCACAATGCAATGAGGCAAAAAGTCATAACAACTATAAGATAGTCAATGCTATACATTATACCACTATTGGATGTTTGTAATTTCCAAAAATATTTGACTAGAGCCATATTTTATTACATCGATCGACTCGGAATTAATTTTTGACTCGATTTTGGGATGTCCGACTATCCGTCCGTCCATCCATCCATCTATCTGTCTGTCCGTCTGTCCGTTCATCTGTGTTCCCATATGAACTTTGCAATCAAACCACATCTGTCCGTCTGTCCGTTCATCTGTGTTCCCATATGAACTTTGCAATCAAACCACATTTCGCAAATATGAATATATGGAATATATGAATATATGGTATATGGTCCTGTGGGACCATTTTTGGTCAAAGTTCCCATTTAAAGCTGCTGCCCGATATGCACTTAAATCTTAAAATAAAATAAAAATATTGCATACATATAAATCTTGCTGAAATTGGGTTAGTGAAGGCTCTTGATTAAAATTAGTGATTTTGCTAAATATGGTAATGAGCGGTCCATTTCTTGACCTGGTCCCCTGGTCTGCCTGCCACTAAACTTGCTTTATTCCTATTTCCCATATCCAATTATGACTTCAGTAACGTTGGATATAAAACAGTTTCTCGAAACTCATGGTATAGGATGCCATATAGTCGGACTAAACTGACTATGTGTTGCTTGCTATGAAAGATTGTACCTGATATTCATATTTAAAACTTGCAACACCGAGTTCAATTACAGTTTGCGTTTGCTATTCCATAGTCAAATTTTTATAATATTAATTTTAACCTACACCACTCCATAATCCGCTTATTTTGAGGTTGCTACCTATCATATCCCTCTTTGATCGATTTCGTCCAACTGTTATCATGCTTGGCGTGTCACAATATAAATGTTCTTAGATATTTAACGGATTTTAAAAGGTATTGTTTTTGATCTTGGATATCAGGCAATATTTAAAGGGATTTTTTCCTTTGTTTATTTTCTATACAAAAGCAGCTTATATTAAATTTTATTTGAAATCACGAAAAGTTAAGAATTATTTTCAAACAACATATAATTTGTAATGAATATATTGTAATTTCTATAAAAGGAAAATTGAATATTTTAAATACTATGAGAAAATGCTATCCAAAATAATTTAATAGAATAATTATAAAATTGGTGTGATTTAATGAATATTAGCGTAAGTAAATATTAAATCCTGTACCTAATTAATTTCAAAAATTCTGAAATATTTCAAATAGTTCAAAACGCATTAGTTGTTGTTTAATTTATTATTTATTTAGTCTACTGAGTTACATCTTAGAGACTAAAGAATATAATAATAATGTTTGTGCAATAATTAATATTTTTAGTTTTAAAACTTATACTATGAATTAATTGAAAACCTTAAATAAGTTCAATTTAAAAACATTATACCCTATACCACTATGTGGTTTGTGTATAATGATTTTGTGCTGCTCTTTGTAACTACCAAAAATATTTGACCTAGATCCGTCTCTTATTATATCAATCGAATCAGAATCACTTTCTGGGTCGAGTTAGCGATGTCCGTCTGTATGATACCTATTGATAGGATGAACGCTATTGAAATTGGTGAAATTTGGTCCATGTTCAGACCTAGTCCCCAAAAAAATGACCCCTATGAAATTAACATAAATTGCCATGAAATCCAAATTATCATATAGATCTCAGTCAAATTTGGTTTGTATGTGCTTATTATATATAATATTATTAGGCTAGGCGATTTCTTGTAACGATGTTTTGTACTACCGTTTTATCCCGATTTTCACAAAGCGTATATTATTTGAAAGGTATTTATTTTTAGCCATTTTGCAGATTTACAGATTTTTAAATTTTTTCCTTTATTTTGAGTAAATTTCATTTAAAGTTGCTATAAAATTATACATATGCTATGTGTGTTTTATTAAAGTTTTTAATATGTTTGCTTATGAGTTTGTTGTCTTCATTCGCAATAACAATAAACCATAAACGTGTTGGTTTGTGAATTGGCTAAGTTGAAAAATAAAGCTGCTTAGAAATTGCACTCGAATTTCGAGCGCTAGAATCTGCTAATATCCATTAATCGTTAGTACAAAAATAATACCTGTAGGACATTTCTAAGTCATAGGCCCTATATAGAGCTGGTTCCCGATCTTCACTTAAATTTATCAAAAAACAAAAATATTGCACAATTTTTTCATAAATTTGGTTTGAATATATTTGTTCAAAATACAAGTGACTTTACCAAATATGGTCAGGATCGGTACATTTGTCGACCTAGTTCCCAAATAAATATAGCACCCGATATTAAGTTTTTCATATCTGCAGCCAAAAAAGTTTATAACAATACCACTCAAATTTGGTTTATGCTTATTTTCTATATCCAATTAGTTGGACCGAAAAGATAGAGTCTCTAAACCATGGAATAGAGTATCGTATAGTCGGTCTAGATGGACTAATATTTTCGCACTTGTTTTTATCTAAATTTAAATTTAAAAGGATTGAAAAACTATTTCAAAGCTTTCAGTGTCTTGTAATTGGTAATTAACCCCATAATTCGTACCATGAAAATCTTCATAAAATAAACGCTTGTGATGTAAATCACGAAAATTAATTTAATTTTCAATTTTTAATTTTTAATTTAAATTTTAATTTTAATTTTTAATTTTAATTTTAATTTTAATTTTAATTTTAATTTTAATTTTAATTTTAATTTTAATTTTAATTTTAATTTTAATTTTAATTTTAATTTTAATTTTAATTTTAATTTTAATTTTAATTTTAATTTTAATTTTAATTTTAATTTTAATTTTAATTTTAATTTTAATTTTAATTTTAATTTTAATTTTAATTTTAATTTTAATTTTAATTTTAATTTTAATTTTAATTTTAATTTTAATTTTAATTTTAATTTTAATTTTAATTTTAATTTTAATTTTAATTTTAATTTTAATTTTAATTTTAATTTTAATTTTAATTTTAATTTTAATTTTAATTTTAATTTTAATTTTAATTTTAATTTTAATTTTAATTTTAATTTTAATTTTAATTTTAATTTTAATTTTAATTTTAATTTTAATTTTAATTTTAATTTTAATTTTAATTTTAATTTTAATTTTAATTTTAATTTTAATTTTATTTTAATTTTAATTTTAATTTTAATTTTAATTTTAATTTTAATTTTAATTTTAATTTTAATTTTAATTTTAATTTTAATTTTAATTTTAATTTTAATTTTAATTTTAATTTTAATTTTAATTTCAATTTTTAATTTTTAATTTTTTTTTACTTTAAATTTTTATTGTTTTTTTTATTTTTCATTTCTTATTTTTCATCTTTAGTTATTTATTTTTCGTCTTTTATTTTTCATTCTTTCATTTTCCATTTACAATTTTTTTCTTCCTTTTTAATTTTTTATTTTTTATTTTATATTTTTCATTATTAATTTTTTATTTTGAAATTTTTTAATTTTTTAATTTTTCGTTTTTTATTTTTCATATTTCAAATTTCTTTTTTTATTTTTCATGTTTTATTTTTCATTTTTATACCCAAACCACTATGTGGTTTGGGTATAATGACTTTGTGCTGCTGTTTGTAACAACCAAAAATATTTGACCTAGACCCATCTTTAATTATACCGATCGAATCAGAATCACTTTTTGAGTTGATTTAACAATGTCCGTCCGTCCGTCTGTGTGTCCACGTAAACCTTGTAATCAAACTGCAGGTCGCAAATATGAATATATTTTGATGAAATTTGTTATATCGGCCTTTATCGGCCATGGAATGAACGCTGTTGAAATTGGTGAGAATCGGTCCATGTTCAGACCTAGCCCCATACAAATTACCCCTATGAAATCGACATAATTTGCCATAAGATCCAAATTGTCATATAGATCTTACTCAAAATGGGTTTATATGCATTCATTATATATGTTATTGAGTAGTCCAAAAATGATACCTTTGGCCCCATATAGAACTGCTTCCCGATCTTCACTTAAATCTATTAAAAACCAAAAATATTGTACTTATTCTTCTCAAATTTTGTTTGTATATATTTTTGCAAAATACAAGAGACTTTACCAAACATGATCAGGATCGGTCCATTTTTGGACCTAGTTCCCATATAGATATAGCATCCGATATGAACTTTTTCATATCTGCAGCCGAAAAATTAATAAAAATCCCACTCAAATTTGGTTTTTGGTTATTTTCTATGTCCTGTTAGTTGGGCCTAAGAGATAGGGTTTCTAAACGCATGGTATAGGGTATCGTATAGTCGGTCTAGACCGACTATAATTTTATTACTTGTTTATTTTTAATTTTTTGATTATTCATTTTACATTTCTTATTCTTCATTTTTTATTTATATTTTTTTGATTTTTTATTTTTCATTTTTCATTTTCCTTTTTTTATATTTCATTTTTCGTTCTTCGTTTTTCGTTTTTCATTTTATATTTTTCATTTTTTTATTTTTATTTTTATTTTTTATTTTTCATTTTTAATTTTTTTTTTCACTTTTAGTTTTTTATTTTTAATATTTCTTTTTTATTTTTAATTTTTCAAATTTAATTTTTTATTTTTCATTTTTTATTTATCATTTTTTATTTTACATTTTTTATTTTTAACTTTTCGTTTTTTATTTTTCATTTTTCAAACTTTTTTTTTTATTTTTAGTTTTTTGATTTTTCATTTCGCATTTTTTATTTTTCATTTTTAATTTTTTATTTTTTTTGATTTTTTATTTTTTATTTTTCATTATTTTTTTGTTTTTAATTTTTCATTTTTTATTTTTCATTTTTCATTTTTCAATTTTTATTTTTCATATTATAACATATCACAATTCAGGTTATTACATATAACAATTTTCTCACCAATACAATCATAAGTCACATCGATTTTGTCTTACGCGTTACATGTTATGCTGTATTTGTGATTGTATTGTGAAATTGAAATTTACCCCCTTGCGCGTATAGCTGTTTACACATAAAAAAATTACTTTTGACATTATTCCTCTATGATAACTATATTATGTTGTTGTTGTATCTTCTTTTCAATCTAACTTAACTTAGCAAGGAATACTTATAATTAGATTATTTATTTTGTGTAGCTTTATTTTTAACATGAGGCATATTTTTATAAATTCATTACAATCGAATCTTAAATTTAAACTTTTTATAAATTATTATTACAAAAGATGACTACGTATAGCTTACTGAAATATATTTTTCTTTTACTGTTTACAGGTAAGGCCCATTTTTATAGTCTTGAACATTTAGATACATCCAAAAAGACTAAAATCATGCTAATTCAGTTTTAATAATTGAGGTAAGATCATATAAAGCAAAAAATTTCCAAATTACAAAAAATAAAATACTTCTATTTACATTCTGACAATAAGAATTATTACAGCAATGTGCTATAAATTTAGATTATTTTATTATTCAAATTTATTTTATTGTTGCCTTCACTAAGGCTAATCTTTATTATAAACATCTTCTTAAATAACAAAACGTGGCATATTTTCCCTTATCAATTGTTGCTTTAACACTTTATTAACAACTGAAATCCTCTTGAATTTACATACAAATCACTTTTGGTGAATTAAGTAAAATGTGTCCCTAATATCAACCATAATGCCACCTTAATATAATCTACCTATTTTGTCATTATTAAATAGCAGTTAAAGTCATAAAATATCACAACACAAAAAGAATTTATGGCTGTCTGACTAATACACATAATGCTGGCATTCTACATACATACGTACGTACACATATTATATAGACAACATATGGAGAAAGTCTTTACATTGTTATTCATACCCGCTAACTTTTTAGAAAAGAAAGAACGAAAAGGCAACATAAGGAACCTTTTAACTAACAATTTACATACAAATCAAGTTAATTTGTTTCCAACATCTCTCTTTCTCCTTTTGTGTTTTTCTATTGTTATTAAAAACCGGCACGACGGAATCAGGGAAATATGACAACGAACGGATAATAAAGGTCATTTTTAGTGGTGTCATCATAATCAAAACAGATTTATTTTGATTGTTTAATAAATATGGAGAAAAAAAGGTCGGTAGGAAAAAGAAAACTAATGGAAGTTTGTTTAACTGTAAAAGAATACAAAAAATTCCATCAAAAAAATATTCATATAACAAAAATTGAAAAGTTACTGGGCTAAAATTCAATTCTGGAATTGAAAAAAATCAATCGAATTGTTTTTTGTTAAAAAAAATTTTAATAAAAAAAATCTTAATTTTTTTTTACAGCAGGGACCGAACATAACTGTTATTGATCAAGTTTCAGTTAAAAACACATTGCAAAGGCAACGTGTTAGAACTTTTTTTCGAGCACCAAAAAAAAAAAAAAAAAAATTTATAATTTCAATCAGCTTTTCCGTTTTATGAAAAATGATACCGAAACTATTTTTTTTTTGAGTTTTATTAAATCGTTTCGAAATAAAAGTTATTTTGTATTTTTTTCTATCTGTCCGAAAATAAAAATTATTTATCTATACCACCTTTGGGCCAGGGTATAATAAATTTGAGCTGCTGTTTGTAACTACCAAAAATATTTGAATTATAATCCATCTATCATTATTTCGATTGACTCTGAATCACCTTCTGGGTCGACTTAGCGATGGCCGACATACGTGCGTTCTTTTCTGCATCTAGCCATCTGTCCCTGTGCCCCCTGGAACCATTTAATCACTCAGGCCGAAAATATGAATATTAAGTTTTTAGACCGATAGAACTTGAAATTGTAAAAAATAACACAAAAAATTAAATTTTAATCAAAAAATTTTTTAACTCCAAGAAACATTAATATATAAAAATGATTTCGAGCATTAGGCCAACTCAGCCATTCTTGACGAAGCGCATTCTGGCCATCAAATTTTGGGTCCGTTTTCCTAGCAATACTGGCCGTATGTCACGAAAGAAAACGAACCATTTTGGTGGTTTATTAGGATAAACCAGTGGCTTCACGTAGCTCCACAGGAAATAATAGAGAGTTGTCAAATTGCACGACCTTGGAGGCCAATTGACAGGTCCATTTTTTAAAATCAACTTATCGATAAATTTTGATTTTATTTTAAAACAACGATCTCCACTGACCGTAACGCGAGCTCCGGCTTCATGTTTGAATAAATACAGTCCGAGGATGCCACCAGCAAGGACCATATAATACATATAAATATTATACTATATTATACTGTCCTTGACAAAAGTAACAATCTATAGAGATAGAAGCTTGGAACTGGCTGCATATTTTGAAAAGAAAAAAAAAAAGAACCAGCCGTATGAGAAAACTGAATGTAGATTATTTATTGATGGCTCTAAGTACACTTTAAAGGCTTTTCTTTTCCATAATGGGAATGAAAAACCATCCATACCAATTGCTCATGCCATTAGTACAAAGGAAATTGACGAATCAATGACTGAAATTTTGACATTACTAAAATACAACGATCATAAATGGAAGATCTGTGGTGACCTTAAGGTGTGTGATTTAAATTTCTTTGTTTCAGGTCATTGGTTTATTGACTGGTATGCAAGGAGGTTTCACAAAATATTGTTGTTTCCTTTATCTATGGGATAGTCGCGCTACATGTCATCACTACATCATATGCTAAAATCAAAGAAGGCTTATTTGTTGGCCCTGATGACAATTTTTCACAATGTTTATTGGAGAAAGAATATGCAGCCTGGAAATCTTTCAATAACATCGTGGACAGTTTTCTTGGAAACAGTAAGAGTGAAAACTACAGACTCATTGTTGCTGAATTAATGAAAACTTATTACGAATTAGGTGCAAGAATGTCTCTCAAAATGCATGTTCTTCATTCGCATTTAGATTTTTTTCCCACAAAACCTAGGTGCGCACTGTGGTCAATATTTTGAGATAGCGGCCAAAATTCCTTTTGGTTTTTGTTCTCCGATTTTAAAGTTAGTAGACTCATATGAAAGTAGACAGTAGTATACCTGGGGAGCCAAAAAATTAGAACTCTATTTCAACTATTTCACTGAGAACAGGATGGTCCAAAATGGGCTTTTTCAGAATTTAGTAAATTTATGATATTTTTAGTTAATTTGTAAAGTTTAATTGATCATAACTTTTTTGTTTTTCAAGATTTTTGGACGAAATAAATTTTGTGTTGTAACCTAACATATTTCCTATTACTGGTAAATAAAATTGAAGCACTACTGTTTTCAGAACAATTTAATTTTTTTTTTTAAAAAAGGTAAAATTTCTCAGAAATTTCCTACTTCATAGAGCACAACTCCTGTGAGTCAAGCTGAGTCAAAACACAAATTTGCTATTTTGTAGTCCTAACCCTCCCCTACATTCCTGTATATACATGTCCATGCATCGGGACTGCACTTTTTGAGCTACAGCAATTTTTCTGACCCAAGGTAAGATATTCGGTACAAATGCACGTCATATTTTTTGAGAAGTTATTTGTATGTGAAAGTGGCTATTATGCATATATTTTGATGAAATTTTGTACAAGAGTTCTTATTGACCCAAAAAATAATTCTGTTGAAATTAGGAGAAGTTGGCCCATATTTGGACCTAGTCCACATAGAAGGGTGTATCAAAATTTTGACAAAAATGACAATAGAACTCTCAAATTATGTGGTATCTGGCAATTCATTTGGAAAAGGTAAAAAAGATTTTATTGCCATCTAATATTACACAACTTAAATACGTGAAAATTGCAAATAAATTTAAAACCAATGGAAATAACTGGTAAAACCAACTACCTGTTATATTATGTTTCAAAGAGGTAAAAAAGATCATGTTGAAACTTCGAGCAATAGTATATTAATCCATGCATTCATTTTTTTTTTTTTTTTCATTATTGTGTAAGCAATGGCTAAATTCAGTTATAGTGTTCTATCTGATATATATTTTGAACGGAAAGATGAAAATGACATTATTTTACATATAATGAATTATCCATTCTTTAAAATATGCGACAAACAAGAAATTAAAATTCATAACTTAAAAATAAAAAACTTTTTAAATACTTTAAGAAAACGGTACAATCAATGTTCCAGAAACAAGAAATTGTTTTACTCACGCAACCAAGAATGGCTAAGAAATTAACTTATTTTTAAAAAGCCATCAGTAACTACCACGGAAACTGGAAAAGGTGGTCGACCAGCAAAGCCAATTGATAATTGTAGTGAAAGATCACGAAGACGCAAGCTTAAACATATCAATGAAGAAGTTTCTTGTAGCATCATAAAGGATTCATTTCTGCATCAAATTCAACCATCGAAAACTAAAAAGGGTAAAATTGCTATCATTGAAAAAATAGTGGAAGCAAGCCCCAGACGCACAAAAAGGATTTTAGAAAGTATGCCGACACCAACTGAAGAAAATAAATTTACTCCAGAAGAAGCATTTGCACTATTTTTGGATTTGAAAATGACTAGAAACCAATATACAGAATTGCGGAAGCGAACCAATGAAAAAAATTGTGGAATTTTTCCATCATATCGAGATATAGTTTCTGCCAAAAAAGATTGATTACCTTCACCAACTGCTATTAGTGTAACTTCAAGTTCAGCAGAAATAAAATTGCAGGATCTTCTTGAACACACTGCAGAACGATTATTAAAGACATTTGATGCTGACTATTTAAAGAAGTTTAAAAATTGCAGCATGACTTTCATTTCTAAATGGGGATGTGATGGGTCCTCTGGCCAGAAAGAATACAAACAATGTAATGCGGAAAATTCATCGGATGCCAATTTATTCATGATTTCTTTCGTTCCATTACGTTTAACAAAAACTTATATTGGTTCAGAGCCGTCAAATAGTAGAGCTGCAGAGATAGATGTATGGAAGAATGAAATTCCCTCGTCAACAAAATTTTGTAGACCAATAAAGTTTGCTTACAAAAAGGAGACTCAAGATGTCATAGATGAAGAAGTTCGAAAAATAAATGATCAAATTAAAGAACTTCAACCAGTAACATTTAAATTTGATGACCAAGACATTGAAGTAAATTTTAAAATGTGTCTCACAATGATTGATGGAAAAGTTGCACAAGCTTTAACCAAAACAAAGTCATCGTCAAGCTGCACCATATGCCAAAAAACATCAAGTCAATTGAGCCAACCACCAACACAAGACGATAGTTTTAATGAAGCATATGAATTTGGAATGTCACCTCTTCATGCTAGAATTCGTTTTATGGAGCATATTCTTAAATTGGGATACGATTTGGAATTTGGCCCGTTAGGCGAAACAGTGAGAAACAACAAAGAAAATTTGGAAAAAAGAAAGCAAAAAAAAAGATATTCAAGAAAAATACCGTGAGATAGGCCTTATAATTGACCAGCCAAAGCAAGGAGAAGGAAATTCTAATGATGGAAACACAGCAAGGAGATTTTTTTCCGATCCAGAAACTGCAGCTTCTATAACTGGAGTAGATTATGATTTAATACGACGATTCCAAATCATATTACAAGTTATAGCATGTAGCAAAAAGATAGATGCAAAAAAATTTGATCAGTATGCTAATGAGACAGCAACCCTTTATAACCAAAAATATTCTTGGAGACATATGCCAACCACAGTTCACAAAATTTTGTTCCATGGGGAACAAATAATTCAGCACAATATGCTTCCAATTGGAGATCTCTCAGAAGAAGCCCAAGAAAAAAGGAACAAAGACAACAGATTCTTTCGCAAGCACAATACAAGAATAATTTCCAGATATTGTACTAATGAAGATCTTATTAATATTTTGTTGCGCACATCAGACCCATATATGTCCAGTATTCGACAAAAATGGAAATCAACCTCATTAGAGTTAGATGAAGAAGCTAAACAACTACTGCAAAATGAAAATCAAAGCTATTTGGAAGAAATTTTTACTAATATTGTTTAATTAGTACTAGTTTAAAGATTATAATTTGTTTCTAATTTTAGTATAAATTTTTATTAATACATTTAAATAAAATATATGTGCACTTTAAATCAATAGTAAAAGTTTACTTAAAATTTTATCGATGTTGTGTTCTGTATATAATATTTCCAAATGGTATTGATATTGTTGGGAATTTCAGTGTTATTTTTCAGTTTAATCCTCACAAGAATTAGCTTTCTTCCAAAAAAAACCAACCTTTGGCCCCTGTGAATATTGAGACTAAATAAATGTCAGGGGCCAAATGTTGGCATTTTCTGACCAAAATTAAGTTTAGGAATAATAAATAAGTATTGGTTGTAAAATACGATTGAAGAAAATAAGAAATTATAAAAAAAATACCTATTTAAAATGTCAAAATATTCAACTTTTACATGGAAACTCAACAAAAAGTAAAAATGCATTTTTAACTCCAAATTACTTACGTTCCTATCAGTCGATTTTTACGGTTGAACACGCAAATTGAAGCTTAGAGTCCCTCCTATTGAACAAAACAAATTGCGTAAAAAAATACCAATCCGGTCAAAAGTTATAGAGTTTTGACCGCTATCTCGCGAAATTGACCACTGTGGTGCGGTGAGCGATGAACCAAGGGAGCGTTCTCAAAAAGATTTAATGAAAATTGAAAGAAATTATCAAGAATTTTCTTTAACTCGCGAAGAACAAGCAGGCTTCCGACAACATAAAGCATGCGTAGACCATGTCAATAGCTTGCGCGTAATAGTGGAGCAAAGTGTGGAATACCAATCCCCTTTGTACTTAATATTCATTGACTTCGTAAAAGCATTCGATAAACTACGCCATGACGCGATCTGCTCTTCGATGCAAAGGCTTCCCCGAAAAAATTATTGATTTAATAAAAAGACTATACCGCGAAGTGAGTTGTCGTATTATGCATGAAGGTGAGCTAAGCGACAGTATAAATGTTTAAATAGGAGTGCGGCAGGGCTGCATCCTCTCCCCAACGCTCTTTAATATCGTTCTTGATTTCGTTATGAATCATGCTCTCGAAAATCAATGAGGCATAACTTGGGGGCTGCAGGGGTTTTTACATGACTTCGACTATGTGGACGATATCTGCCTGCTTGCGCATAATTGCGAGGATATGGCCCTAAATCTTAATTCGGTTGCTACGGTCGCGGCTAGAGCAGGGCTCTGCATAAACTGTGACAAAACACAAATAACAACCGTCCGTTTCAACTAGCTGGCACTCCTCTGGAAGATGTACAAGCCTTCCCTTTCTTAGGCTGCATAATCTCAAGTACCGGTGGAAGCGCAGAAGATATCGAAAACCGAATCAAAAAAGCACAGCAAGCTTTAGGCCAACTTAAGTCCAACGTCACCTCATTACTACTGAATGGTCGTGAAACATGGAACTAGGCCCCGAAACTCCTTCAACGTGTACAAACCCTCATCAAGCGCTGCCTTAGACGCTTGCTAAGGATATACTGGCCAAACACAATCTCGAATGCAAGTTCATGGTCACTGACAAACCAAACACCAATCCACTTAAACATTATGGAACGCAAGTGGAACTGGATAGGCCATGCCTTGAGGAAACACTCAAACGACATCACTAGCCAAGCCATTGAGTGGAATCTGCAGGGCAGCCGTATCGTACGGTGCACACTTGGAGAAAACAGCTCTAAAAGGACATTGAGAAAATTGGAAAGAGCTGGAACAAAATTAAAGGTTTATCATCAAACAGAACACGATTCAGATATTTTGCTGTGGCCCTATGCTCCTCATAGGAGTAAAAGGAATATATATCAAGGATTTTGGGATAAAAGCAGGCTGGGCGACTATTGTTGGACTCTAATACGTGAAAACAAAACAACAAAATACAAACGACGTTCAACTGACGCCATTCACTTTTGAAAATTCATTGATTTTTAAATAAACTAAGGATTTTTTATGTAAAAAACGAATAAAAACATTTTTTATGTCTCGAAAACCTGACGTGGTAGAGAGAAACCAATTACAGATTCCAATTCAGCCCACCAAATTACCCTGGGAAAGATATTTGGTTGCTCCAGTCCAAAACCTTGTTAGCTATTGTAATTTTTGGAAAAAATTCATATTGTTTTCGACAAATTTTGCACTACAAGAATTAACAGGGTTTCCGCTACATTTGTGCTACCAACCAAGCACCAGGCTTTCTTAGATTTAAAGGATTGTTGCAGAGAGGATTTTAAAGAATTCAAAAATTATAATTTGTATAAGAAAAATGAGTAATGTCTAAGAAATCTTAACCACTTTAAAACAAGTAAGAAAATTATAGTCGGTCTAGACCGACTATACGATACCCTATACCATGCGTTTAGAAACCCTATCTCTTAGGCCCAACTAACTGGACATAGAAAATAAGCAAAAACCAAATTTGAGTGGGATTTTTATTAATTTTTTTGGCTGCAGATATGAAAAAGTTCATAAAATGCACCGATCCTGATCATGTTTGGTAAAGTCTCTTGTATTTTGCAAAAATATATACAAACAAAATTTGAGAAGAATCAGTGCAATATTTTTGTTTTTTAATAGATTTAAGTGAAGATCAGGAAGCAGCTCTATATGGGGTCAAAGGGATCATTTTTGGACTACTCATTAATGGATGTAATGAACGCATACAAACCCAATTTGAGTAAGATCTATATGACAATTTTGATCTTATGGCAATTTATGTCGATTTCATACGGGTAATTTGTATGGGGGCTAGGTCTGAACATGGACCGATTCTCACCAATTTCAATGGCGTTCATCCCATGGCCGATAAAAGCTTATGTACCAAATTTCATCAAAATACATTCATATTTGCGACCTGCAGTTTGATTACAAGCTTTACATGGACACACAGACGGACGGACGGACGGACGGACATTATTAAATCAACTCAGAAAGTGATTCTGATTCGATCGGTATAATTATAATGGGTCTAGGTCAAATATTTTTGGTTGTTACAAACAGCAGCACAAAGTCATTATACCCAAACCACATAGTGGTATAGGGTATAAATATTAGAAACTGATCGTTATTTGGTGTTTAGAATTCAGCTTTTCAACAATATATTCAAATTTTAAGCAACGTAACTTCGTAGTTTAATATAAAACAAAAAAGTTTTGAGTTTAATACAATAGGTATCAGAGATTCTGCCCAGCCGAATTGAACATTTTTACTTGTTTTATTAAAAATGTTTGATGTTTGAAATTCAGTTGTGGAGAGTTGTTATTATAATTTTTGTTAATTTATAGTATCAGTTCTCCAATTCTAAATTATTCTAACCATTCTTATGTATAGATTTAAATACAGCTGAAATATCTACTGATTTTTTGATTTTTTCAAAAGCAATAGAAAAACAATCCCCATCGAATCTTTAAGTTTTCTGATTAGGGTATAATTGCTTTTTGCTGATATTTGTAACTACCAAAATTATTTGGCCTTGACCGATCTTTTATTATACCGACGACTGAGAATCACTTTCTGAGTCAATTTAGCGATGTCCGTCCGTCCATCTGTATTCAAACTACAGGTCGCAAATATGAAGATATTTCAATGAAATTTGGTATATGAACTTCTATCGGCCATAGGACGAACGCTATTTAAACTGGTGAAGATGCGTGTTCAGATGTAGGCCTCATTCAACTGACCTCTATGAGATGGACTTAAATTGCCATAAGATCCAAATTATCACATAGATATCGCTCAAATCGGATTTGCGTGTGTGTTAATTACATCCATTAATCAGTAGTCCAAAAATAAACTCCCATACATATGAGTCGTTTCTTTTGAAAGTGGTTTAAGTCCATTTTTTTAAAAAAAAGTAGTTAATGATAACAATAATCACAATCCCATATAATCTTTTTTTTATAAGCAATTTAAGTCTAGTATCATTAAAATCGCTGTGATTGTGGGCACTTGAAAATTAGACAGCTAACGAAATCCAAAAAAAATTATTTTGAAACTGGTTTAAGTCCACTGAAATAAATAATTTAGATATGGCATCTTTTATGTTACAAAACTCTGAAAAAATGCATCACAGCATTGATAACGGGAAAAAATTATAAGTTGGCGTTTCTTCTAATTATAAATTTTAATATGTCTGACGAAGATTACACTAGAATTACCTCAGATAGTGACACAGGTAACAAAAAAGAATTTACTTATATGTTTATAATTGAAATAACTTGTGTAATTATCGGTTATTATTTTCAATAGAAATCTACCCTGTGCAAAGTAATAAAAATTCAAGAATTTTGGAGTCAGAAAGTGAAGATGATTTAGAAAACAATAATTCTAATAGTACTATATAGAGAAGAAGAATCATAGAAAATTATTTGTCATCAGATGATCGTGATGGAGTGCCATATGATTTCAGCACAAATTCTCTAAAAGAGAACGAAATACCAGAATTGGTGATAAATACGCCCAAAAATTAAGAAAATCTTACAGGAATACAGGAAAGAAATATTACACTGCAGCTGGAAAAATTATCCGGGAAAAAATATTCCAACACAAAGACTACCATTGTTCAAAGAATTGCATAAATTATTATTAATGTAGAAGAAAGGAAAAATATTTTTGATAACTTTTGGAATTTGGGGAATTTAGATAAACAAAATGTATATTTACATGGAGCTACAGAGCAGCTTATTGTGCAACGTAAACGCTTGAAAAACGGCAAAGGTTCGCCAAGAAATTACACTTACAAATATTACTTAAAAACTATTCACGGAAATGTTTCAGTATGTAAAAAATTCTTTTTGAGTCCTTTTAATATATCAGCAGGCCGATTACAACGTATTTTACAATGTAAAAATATTGAAAATGATTTGCGTGGATGTATGCCAGGCTCTTCTAGGAAAATTCATGAAGAGGATAGAGAAGCCGTAACAAATCATATTAAATCTTTTCCTCAATATGAATCTCATTACACAAGTTCTCATAATCCAAGAAGAAGGTACTTACACCCTGAATTAAATGTTACCAAAATGTTTAATCTATACCTGGAAGAGTGTAAACCAAAAAATTTAAGCAATGTTAATGAGTGGACATATAGAAAGAATTTTAAAAACGAATTTAATTTGCATTTTCATCAGCCACAAAAAGATAATTGCCAAAAATGTGATCAATTTAATATTAAAATTAAAGCATCATGTAATACGGATGAAAAGGAGAACCTGACGGAAGAGCATAATATTCATTTAAGATGTGCTGAATTGGCCAGAAAATCATTAAAAGAAGATAAAGATTTGGCACGAAATAATCCAAATGTATATTTCGCTATATCATTCGACTTAGAAAAGGCGTTACCATTTCCAAAATTGTCTGTTTCCATCGCCTGTTACAAACGTAATATGTTCAGCTACAACGTAGGTTGTCATAATTTTCACGATACTGAAGTTGGGACTTTCTGCAGAGGTGCACGTAGTGCGGAAAGTTTCTGACCGTCATTCACTTGGGAGTGACCAGAAATGATTCCTCTGTTGACTGTCCAAGCAGCTCACTACTTCCGGTCCTAGACCAAGTATTTCCCGGGCAATGGCTTACCAGCATCCGCTATAAGCTAGCTAGAGTGAGAAGGCGACCAGTCATGTAGCCTGAATGGTCATGGTAGATCATGACGTCTCAGGCCAGTAGGTAAATAAAATTTTGCTGAAGCATGACTGCAACGTGGGATTGGACGCGAAGATAGCAGTCCTATCACCAATCTAAGAAAGGAGGGCTAGCAACCCACTTTTCCGAAAACTTCATTGCTAACGAATCGCCAAACAAACAGCCTCTAAATGATAAACCGAAACCTTTGATGACGACCTTTGCATATCGAACAAGGACTATGATTGGATACTGGAACGTAAGAACCCTAAGGGACAGCGATAACATCAGCGCTAATATGAACTCCAAATACCTGCAGGTGGAACGTGAAATGAGTAGGTATGGTCTTGCTATTTTAGGATTGATTGAAGTGCGATGGACAGGCTCAGGAGAATTTTCGTCCCCTACTTCCCAAACAACCATGTTATATTCGGGAAAAGAGGTTGGTTGCAACCATGAATCTGGTGTTGGATTGATGGTTACAAAAAATGCTCTAAAAAGTCTAATTAGCTGGAAGCCTGTGTCTGACCGAATACTGCTAGCTCGCTTTGCATCTAAGATCAGAAATATTACTATTATTCAGTGCTATGCCCCAACTGAAACTGCCAAAGATGACGTAAAAAATTCCTTTTATGGACAGTTAAATGCAACTTACGATACTGTTCCACGGGGTGATATTATTATTGTAATGGGTGATATGAATGCTAAAGTGGGAAATAATAATGAATCTTTAGAACATATTATGGGTAAGCATGGCCTTGGCACTCGAAACGATAACGGTGAACGTTTTATTGATTTTTGCAATGCCAGAAAACTAGTCATTGGTGGCACACTATTTGAACATAAAACTTGTCATAAACTAACCTGGCTGTCTCCTGATAGACATAACACTGTAAATCAAATTGATCACTGCGCTATAAGCCACCGTTATAGAAAATGTCTCCTAGATGTACGCAACAAAAGAGGTGCAGACATAGGCCAATCCCGAGATCACTATTTGGTGGTTGCAAAAATTCGCCTCTGTACAGCAGCAATTCAAAAAACGTCGAACAACATACGGCCTAAAAAATATGATATTGAACGCCTTAATAACAATAATGTCAAAATAGACTTTACAACACAGCTTCGTGAAGCATTAAATAGACCCGAAGTCGAATCACTTACTACAGTTACTTCAAAATGGGACCACATTAAAACCAAAATAAAATCCTGCGCAGACCGTGCAATCGGGCCAGCACCCAAGGGGAAACAAGAATGGATGGCCGACGAAACGTGGAATATAATTACAGATCAACGAAAACTTAAAGAAGAAGTAGCCTCAGCGGATGACCACGAAGTAAAGACCAACCTGGAAATGAATTACCGTAACCTGCATAAAACAGTTCAACGAGTGGTACGAAGAGATAAACGGAACCATATTGACCGCATGGCTGAAGAAGCCGAAAATGCAGCACAAGCTGGTGACACGCGAACAGTGTTGCAAGGGAACCTGCTCAACACCGACCAAGAACAACTCCAGCGATGGAAGGAGCATTTTTCCACTGTGTTAAACTGTGTTATAGATGAAACCCTTGAGCCACCTATTTTAGTTAATCCACAACCAGTCACAAATTCGGGAATAAGAATAACACCCCCTAGTATAGCAAAAACTATTGCTGCTATAAAACAACTCCCAAATGGAAAAGCAGCTGGAACTGATGGTATTCCAGCAGAAATCTATAAATGTGATCCCGAACTCTCAGCACAACTTTTACACCCTCTGATCACCGAAACCTGGGAAACCGAATCCTTTCCGGAGGAATGGAAAGATGGCATCATTGTCAAAATCGCAAAAAAAGGAGACCTCAAAAATTGCACAAACTGGCGGGGTATTTGTGTCTTGCCAACTGTAGCCAAAATAGTTGCAAAAATAATTATAAATCGGATCAAAGAGCATTTGGAGCAAACCATCAGCTCATGCCAAGCCGGATGTCGCAGCGGTTCCTCGTGCGCAGACCATGTTAACTCTCTACGCATTATTATAGAACAAAGCGTTGAGTTCAATTCCAAATTACATCTTCTATTTATAGATTTTGAAAAAGCGTTCGATTCAATTAATCGAGAATGTATTTGGTCCGCCCTGCGAAAGAGAAATATACCTCAAAAAATAATAGCTCTTATTAAGGAAAGCTATAACAGTGCAAAATGCTTTGTTCTCCATAAGGGAAAACTTTCTGAGCCGTTCATGGTAGAAAGTGGAGTTCGTCAGGGCTGCATATTATCACCTCTTTTGTTTCTTGTTGTTATGGAAGATGTCCTCAGTAGTATTGAGAATAAAAGGCAAGGAATACAATGGAAAATCAATAACCAATATCTAAATTACCTGGCCTATGCTGACGATATCTGTTTACTTTCGCATAATCTTAATGACCTTAGACACACAACTAAAGAACTGCAGGAAAAACTACAATACACAGGACTCAAAATCAACGCTGGCAAAACAAAAACACTAAGTGTTGGTACAACAACAGTTCCAATGACCATCAACAGCCAAACTTATGATGCATGTGAACAATTTTGTTATCTTGGATGTGAAATCTCACCTAATGGAGGAACCGAACTTGATGTTGATGCTAGAATTAACAAGGCAAGAGCGTCTTTTGACATACTAGCTCCAGTATGGCAAAGTAATAAAATTTCTCAAACCACTAAACTTAGAATTTTTGAGGCAAATGTCAAGTCTGTCCTATTATATGGGTGTACAACCTGGATAGTCACCAACAGGATCACAAAACGATTGCAAACATTTGTCAACCGCTGCCTAAGAAGGATATAACGTATCTTTTGGCCTCAAACAATATCGAATGCCGAGTTGTTACTAAAAGCAAAGCAAATGGAAGTAGCAACTGAGATACGTAAACGGAAATGGCAGTGGATTGGACACACTCTCCGTCAAAATGATGATAATGTATCCAAGCAAGCTCTTAGATGGAACCCATTTCATCAAGATGGCAGAGAAAGTGGTAGGCCACGTATAACATGGAGACGTTCAACAGAATCCGAAATGAATCAACTGGGTGTATCTTGGAACGAATTAAGGTCTATTTCTCAAAACCGAGTCAGATGGAGATCTGCAGTTATTGGCGCCCTATGCTCCAGTGGGAGTTAGAGGAACATATATATCAGGACATTCATTTTTGCCAAATGACAGTGATTTTGGAGTGATAGAAATGGCTTTGAGGAAGAATAATTTAATGTATGTCCCCCAGAATTACTATGAAATCATAAAAAAATGTCGAAAGAGTAACAAATTTATATTAACTGAAATGAAACGTGAAGATTTTTTTTCTACAAAACCTCTGGAAGAAGCAATTCATAAAAGATTAAAAAACACTAGTGGCGAACCTGTAAATTGGCTAAGGATATGTTGGATGCGATTTATAAAAAGTTAACCCTATAAAATGTTTTATAAAGTATCTATGGAAGTGGATAAAGAGTTCAAAATACTTGATTTATTACCTTGTCGGGGAAGACCAAGGAACTTCAACAAAATAAAATTAACACCATTATACAAAAATGTACGTGCCATTTCAACTCCTAAGTATAAGGATATGATGGAGTTACTAAGGTATATACCACCTATATACCATGAATATTTTAACAACCTCACACATAATCTAAATGAGGAGAAATAATATGACAATATCTTTAATATTATCCTTAATAAATGAATGTAAATTTAATTTTTTAATAAATGAATTAATATTTATTTTTAAAAACATTTTTTTAATTACATAAATAAAAAAATCTGTATCTCAATTGAAAGCTTTATTATTTATTTTAAAGCTATTACATCCATCTACATCAAACATAAAATATTTACAATTTCTATTATTTAATTTCTTTAAAATAAGTGGACTTATTCCTTTTCACAAACAAAAAAAGTCATTTTGTTAATTTTGAAAGTGGTTTAAGTCCATTTTAGATTCTGAAACACAGCTTATTTTTCTAGTAAAGTTTACAAAACGTATTACGTTAATCTATTCTAACATGTTTAAGGTCACAAAGCCATAAAAAAAATTAATACCACTTAACAATATTTTTGAAACAAATCAAACACAAATCCTTAAATATCTCAATATAAGAAAAAATAGACTTAAACCACTTTCAAAATAAACGACTCGTATAAATCTGCTTCCCAATCTTCATTTAAACCTCTAAAAAGGAAAAATATTGTACAGATGTTTTTAAAATTTTGTTTGTATATGTTTTTGGAAAAAATAAGTGACTTTGTTAAATATGCTTACGATCGGTCCATTTTTCGACTTTGTCCCCATATGTATATAGCATCTGATATTCATTTTTTCATGTTCAAAAGCAACAAAATTAAGAACAATGTCCTCAAGTTTAGTTTATGCTTATTTTCTATATCAAATTAATTGGCCGTAAGATCAATTCTCAAACATATGATATAAGATATCGCATAGCGGATCCGGACCGACTATAAATTTCTTACTTGTTTATTACAACATTTTCATAAAAAGAGTCTTATTAAAGGACGCAAAGGACTTTTGCCGGCATATTTCATATAAAATTTGATTCACTGTAACTTCTTTAAAACAGTAACACTTTTTTACTTCCGATTATCACACTATTGTTCAAGTATTTTATTTAAGACTATCCAAAATTAATTGAAGATTTTCTTCTTTAGTTTTTAACTTTTTTACATAGTAAGATTTTTAATTGTTTCGTAATAAAACTATATAATTTTGTAATAGAAAAAATGTTTGAATTTCAAATCAGTTTTTGTTTAATTTCTGAAAAAAAAAAAAACATATTAAAATATTTATGGGTTAATTCTATATTTCCGTTGGATGATTTCATGATCAATAGCCTGTCCCGTCTTTGAATGAGAAAAATGTTTTTTCGAGCTAAAAGAGGTATCAAAATTTTTGTAATTTTACGCAGATTACGGTAAAACTAATAAAAATCGAATTACGTGCCATCTTGAGGGCTCAACTTTTGAAAACGTTTTTACAAACCTACAAAATACAAATAGAAATTTATTTTATGAATATATTTTATACTTGCAATTAATTTACAAGAAAATAAAACGTATAACAAATGACTAAAACTTAAAATTTAAACATATTTTTGTAACCAAAATTTGGCATTTCTCTTCGTGATTTCAACCTGGTTCTAATAAGGTCATCTCTAGAAGCAGTGTTAGTTACACTTTGAGGGGCCTCTGTCACCAGTTTAGCACATCTTTCCACATCTTGTGTGTGACAAGGAAAGTCAACAATTTCTAAGCTGCTATCTTTTGCCATAATTTGAGGGTCCTCATTAGAATTATGCCGCAGAACCGGCAGTACCGTAACCCTACACTCGTGCCATATAATAATTTCGGTGTAATCTCCAGCAGAGAAGTTAATTTTTGGTGGTTTATATATTCTGTGTTTAGTGGTACTTTCAGCTTCTCTAGCTTTGATTATTCTTTGCAAAGCCAGCTCCAGAATGGGGTCTCTATCATCAAACAGCATACTGACAAGTAGATTTTCCAGGTGAGCAAAAAAAGCATTTCTTTCGGTAACAGAATCCACAACTGATCTCATATTTTCGGGTAAAAACCGTGAGTACATAATCAGATCAAAAATATGTTTGGCTCCTTCTTTAAAAGACGTTTTTTGTTGGATTAGGAGCCAAATCGGGGCGTATATTTTAACAACGTAATTGACAAGTAGTTGCAATTTTTCTGATGGATTAAGGGTACTTACGTAAACTCTGAGTAGACGATTAGCAAAGGTAAGCCATCTCGAGTGCGCAATTTTTCCAGGTTTTCGGTTTGCCAGCTCAGGACTACAATAACCAGTTTGAACAGCTTTACATATCTCATAAAGATATTTTTGATCCGTACTTAGTTGATCGACCACATTTTTCGGCAAGTCAGGCAAATTACCAGCCACCGCACAAAAAGACACCGTTGTTTCATTTTCACAAGTAACTAATTGTTTTCCAATAAGTCCGGAATATTCTCTAGGTCCCGAAGTGCAACCATCTAAAGTCAAGAATAAATGACGAAGGGGTAACTCATTGGCATGGAGCATACAAACACACCATTGTAGCGGTCTCTTCAAATACTCCTCCAAATATTGAATAACGCCACCCTTCCAACCGGTATTAGTTGCAGTTCCGTCACATCCAATGCAAATCACGTCATCTAAATTCCAACCTTTATCTTCTAATAAAGTTCTGATCGAAGTTAGAATGCCCTTTGCAGTGCCACGACTTGGCGTTGTGTGACCCAAATAAATTGATCCAGGTTCTGCTAAAATTGAGATGTGTTCTTCTAAAATTTCTTTGCGATGGTAACGATCCCCTATTTTCTCACTTATCAGAGTCTTGTCTTTTCGTCCATCAAAGTAAATGCTTTTAATAACAATATTTCCAATGTCTTTTGAATTTTCTTTCCGGACTTTAGATACAGCTCTGTGTATTTTGTTTTTATCGATTACCAGAGTTAAATTTTCGGTAGAAATTAAGCCGAAGTCAGTCAAAACCGCAGAAGCAACAGCAGCAGCAGAGCGAGTAGATAAACCGTATCTATCACAGACCTTAGCAACTGTTGGCAACGGCAATGTATTCCGATTCGTCGTTGAAGTCGAAGGTGTATCTGGCGAAAGTATGTTAGTGGGAGATGCCTCCGTTATCGGATACGTTTCTAGGGAAGATTCACACAGTGAAACACAATTTTCTGGGATAGAATCGGTTTCTTGAGTAGAACGCTGCTTTTTTGCTGCCCTTATGGAATGTTCAGTTTGTCTCTGCTTTCGTTTTATTAATCGAGCTGTTTCTATTTTATCAACTCCACATATAACCATTTTTCTGTAATTTCTTTGATCCAACAAAAAACTTCTTTCATTGATTGGAACTTTCTTAGGTTTTAAATAAGAACAAAATTCAAATGAAGTGCATTTGCAAGCAGCAACGTCGAAAAGCTTCTCAGATGACTCCAAAAAACACTTTAGTTTGTTTTCGAAACCATTTTTTCGTTTGCTTTTGGGGTATCTTTTCAAATGGAGGTACTTTTCGAAATAGGATTTGAGTAACTGAATAACTCGTTCCTTTGTTACGATTGGAATCGAAGCTTTGGTCCAAATATTGTCAATCTCTTCAAAAACAATCGCATATATATCTGAATTTGATGGATCTTTTCCATTATACTTTAATTTCATGTTATACTTGATAAATAAAATATATTTAAGAACGTCTCTTATAGTTGGTAGCTGCCGATCATCAAGTTCCTTATATGGTCCCAATATAACACAAGTTGTCTCACTACGCCTCGAACTCATTTTTTTTAATCACAAACACCGCTCTTAATACTGTAACTCAACTGACTAATGTATTATAAATTAGTTTAGTTTTTTTAGTTTTCTTTTTTGGGGAAACCCCAATTTACGTATTTTGGTATTAATAAATATAACAAGTGATTTTGAAGTGTTGCCAGATTTTTTATTTTTTTCATGTTCAAGGGTTTCTATATTTTAGGGAGTAAGCTGTAACTATAAAAGGAACTTAAAAACTGGTTCGTAATAAACAAGAGTTCGCTATAACTGTAATAATTGGTATATAATTTGAAAGTGAATGTTTTGGGTCCGGAAAAAATTTTTTTCCCTGATTTTTTTTTTTTATAAAAAATTCTTTATAACCGGTGTACGTTATAAACGAACTCCACTGTGTCTAGCAAATTCGTAGTCGCCGTTAAAGTGTTGTTGTTATATATAGTCGTGGTATATTTAGTTTAGGTGTCGAAATTAAGGATAGGGAAATATAATCATGAAAATAACTACTTTTTAAAACTTTGAAGATCGGTAGAACCCTAAAGATATTGTTTCTTTTTATTTTTAAAATCATTTTGGGAATCTACGATCAATTACGCAAATTTTAAGAGGTCTTGCGTTAGGGAAATCCAAAAAAAAGAAATTCGGGACAACCTAGTGTACATTATAAACGAATTCCACTGTATCTAGCAAATTCGTAGACGCTGGTAAAGTGTTGTTGTTACATATATTTTGTATTTAAATTTAGTTTAGGTGTCGAAATATTTAGTTTTGGTATTCAAATTAAGGATAGCGAAATATAATCATGTAAATAACTACTTTTCAAAACTTTGAAGATCGGTAGAACCCTAAAAATATAGTTTAGTTTTATTTTTAAAATCATTTTGGTAATCTACGATCAATTACGCAAATTTTAGAAGGTCTTGCGTTAGGGAAATCTTAAAAAAAATTTTCGGGACAGCCTAACGATCTACTGCTTTTACTTTAATTTTAAAAATTAGCACATTTGCTTTACAAAATTGATATATATTCTGCAGGACTGGATATATATTAAATCGGCTTTGGAATGAGTTACCAACCTTGTAAGCAACAAAATGCAGTATTATTCACATATAAAATTTATATAACAACTATGACAGGAATTTTTTTTTTATTTATAATTTTCCAACCGGGTTTCAATTACACTTATATCATTATAAGTAGATGATTCCGCCTTTAAATACTTAGTCGTATATCATTATTAACCTGACATCGTTACAAATATATATAAACCATTCCATTCACATGTCTCATGTTCTTTTCATTACATACATATAATTTTTCTCTCTAAATGATCCCACTTATGCTTGACAACATGTGCTCGTTCATTGTTTCCTCTATAGACATATGTGTAATAATACAAAGATCCGAATATAAAAAAAATTACTGAAACACAAACTGTTTTAATAAGTACTTTTATGTACATTTATGAATTTGTTGACTATTAAGATACAATAAAAAGGAAAAGGAATGATATAAAAAAAAAAATAATCCGGAAAGAAATCATAAAACACAAAATGAATTCAAATGAAGCATAAAGTGGTAATCATAAAATATGTTAAATAGACAGAATAATAATGATGATTACCAATTATTTGCCCTTTCTCTTTTGAAGGTAAAATATTCATAGATTAAATATTTAATGATTTTAATTAGCAAATAATCCAAAAATAAACGCTCTCATAACAACTAAGTAAAATACGATAGTTGTAATGATAACCATGAGAATTATCCCACTAACAAAGAAGCGCTGATGGGCGGTACCAGTACGTTGCGATAAAACTAGGGATGCAAAAAAATTAGCTGCCAAATCTCCAAAGGGTAAAAAAGGTGTCAAAAATGGCCTGTTTTCGTTTCTGGCCGATTTTTCAGATTTAATCGAAAGAAACTATTTGCAAATTGGACAACATATGAAACGTGTCATTTTATTAAACCCTCCAAATCTCTCATTAAGTAAAGACTATAGTTAGATTTTTTCAATACATCGCACTGTGGACCATATTTTGAGAGGGCGGCCAAAAATCCTTCTTTTTATGGTTAAGATAGATATAAGATGTAAAAGTAGAAAATTGATAATTCAATTCAATTCTATTTTATTTATTTAAATAACATTTTGATTAGAATAAATTAACAATTTTCTTAAAGGTTAGCTTGTTCCTTTTCTACTTAAAAATTTAAATAACAATTTCCTTATAATGTACATAGTTTTTAACAAAATAATATTTACAAGTAAGGGGGAAATTTTCAAAAAAACCCTGTTACAATTTTTTTTTATTTATTTTTATATATTTTTTCTTTTTTATTTCTTATTATTATTATTATTAATTTTTTTTTTTTTTTTTGATTTTGATTTTATATAAAAACGTTCTTAACCCATTTTAGCCTACTGGGTATTTAAATACCCATGAAAACGTTGACACTTAAAAAATTCTAGCGTTAACCACATGAAAGATATCGCAATTTTTTTTTTTTGTAGGAAAGGGGAAAGATGGGCCTACGAAAAAAAAATACTACAGAAAATTATTGCTTGGTATAACTCAAGTTGCATACCGGTTAATATCGGGTTTTTTTTGTCTGAAAATTCTCGAAAAGAGTGCTGTAAATTATTGAGCAATCTAAAAAAAAGAAAGTGTTGAACCTTTTCAGATGGTTTAAGGTTTCCTTTGTGCAATAAAAAAAATCCTATAGTGATATGTCGAAACACGTTCCCGTCGCACCTGATTTTTTGAAAATGGGTATTTAAATACCCAACAGTCCATGGTGTATACTAAATATACAATTTCCTGATATATAAAACTATTTGTTTGAAAAGAAAAAATTACACATCTATACCGTAGTTTTATTGTTTTATTGAAATTTGACAATGCTTATAAAAAAATGAGATCATTGAGCCTTAGCAATCTTTTGTTTGTCTGGTTCAACATTGTTGTGGTAGTCTAGAAAACAAGTTCGCTTGGCACTTCAAGCAACCATATTCAGTTTTCCCCCCACATTGCCGACAACGATGACGATTGTCTAGTTTGCCAATAAAATGGTCAATACGATCTGAGCGCATAGCCAGTTGTCCTCCGGATGCCGATAGTCTACCCGGATGATAATAGTTACTTGACTTGACCATTAGAGTTTCGCAAACCTCAACGCGGAATTCGAATTGAGACATCATTCGTTTCTTTTCATACTTGCGGCAAAAGCAGTGTAATTTCCACGCATTTACCATAGCCTTATAGCTGCATCCAACGCGTTTGTTATTAACGGCCAATACCACTTCTTTCCTCGAATTCGGATACGATAATTATTCATCGCGTTATCAAAAATGTCCACACCTCCCATGCGTTGATTGTATTGGTTTACCAAATTGGGAGTTCAATTGTGACCATTTTTCGTTGCTTGCGGTCATAGCGCTTTGCGTTGGACATTGGTAAGTGGCTCATAAAATTTGAAAGTAAAGTTACGACCTGAAAACGAGGGAATAAATGAGAAACAAACGAATGAAATTACAAATTCTTAGTGTAACTTACTGCATTATCATTCCAACGCACTGCTATTACAGAATTGTTTTTGTCGAAGCAAAAGTCCGATGACCCGCGAGGTTTCTTTTTCATCTCTTTGATGTCTATCAGTGGGGCATGATTGGTGCGATTATCTCGTTTGATAAACGAGTCATTAGTTTATGACTCGTAAAAAAGTTGTCAAAAGTGACAGTGTGCTTGGCGCGGTCCTCCAAATGCGACATAAGCGAAAGAATAACTCTTTCTCCAAGTCCGAAACCTGGGCTTTCATGTACCGATGCACCAGCGTAGGGAATAAATTGATACAAGTAACCTTCTGATGATGACAAACACCAATACTTGTAGCCAAAGCGAATCGGTTTTCCCTTGATGAACATCTTGCAGGAATGCCGGCCGTATTAGGCAATCATTTGTTCGTCAATTGAAAGGTTGTGCGCAAATATGCCGAATTGAAGGAATTTTTTATTCAATAGATCATTCAATGGTGCAACCTTTGCAAATTTGTTTTGTGTGTCCAATGCAGTGTTGTCACACACGTGGAAAAATTGTTTGATTTTTTTGAATCTGTCTCGAGAAATACAGTCTTTTATTAGCGCACATCCTAGCGATTCTTTATTCGACCAATACGAATTTGTTTGCGGCAAATTGTGGTAACCAGTTATGTACAGCACCCCCAAAAAGATTTTCATTTCGCTCTTTGATGTAGAAAATGACGAACAATTATTGATCGTAGCGTATTCATTGGTGGATGTGACCAACAGTTCCAACACTTCGTCATCAATGAACATTTCCCAAAGTTGCATAGGATTCATGTCACCAATCTTATCATACAAGGCTTTGTATGAATTAGCTGTATCGTCGAATGGAGCTTTATCAAATTCATAATTTTGTTTTTTAGTCCATTTCGATTTTATTTCTTCATCAGTTCGAAGTCGCTTCTGGGTCTTCTTCGTTTTCGGCTGTGATTTACGACGGCAGCCATCAGAAATTGCGGCCATTACTACATCATCTCCCTCTTCTTCGTCGATTTCGGTTTCATTACCGTCTGATGGCATATTTTCGTTTCCATCATTGTAAGTACATTGTAATTCGAACTGCCCGACAATCTCACGAGGTAGTCCCGGTTCATCGTCTAACAACTGGACGTTGTCATCCAGTTCCTCAGTATCGCTTACAGAAACGACAACATCCGGTGGCGTTATAATAATATCAACGGAGTCTGCGTTTTGTCCAAAGTCATCTTCTCCATCAGACCAATTTTCGAGAATAGCTTCCAGCTCGTTAGCAGTCAGAACTTTTTGTCGACGAATCATTTTGCATACAAAATTTTACAAACAAAATCTTACCAATTTACGAATTGTTATAAATTGCTCAGGTTTCTGTTTATTCAATTTTTTTGGTTTATTTCACTTTTTGGTTCATGCAACGCTCTTATTTTACGTGTGCACTACGCGATGACCACCACTTATATGAACATTTTTCTCTTATTTCTGTACGTACACACTTTCTCGCTTATTTCGGGGAAAAACACTTTTCCTTGTTTTGCGAATAAAGCGGCACACACATGATTCGAACGAAATAGCATGCTTATTCACCACACACATGCTTATTCACCACACACACAGAATGAAAAAGAAATAGCGCGCGGTAGTTTCAAACAAATAAGTTCTAATGAAATTAGTTTACACTAAAGCCTGTCGGATATTTAAATACCCATGCTATATCTCGGGTGCTAGGGGAGATATCAACAAAATTCTTTTTTCTTTCAACTACTACGATCCCCCTGGCAAACATACTCAAATTTAAAAAAAATCGTACAAGCCAATCTAGGGTCAGTCGTTAATGGGTTAAAAATATTTATATTATGATGAGATTATCTCATTGATGTGAGGAATTTCCGAGTTAAGACATCTCGATTAGAAGTTTACTGTGAGTCTATTTATTTTGTTAGTTATGAGTTCAACGTTGGCTAATTTGTTTATAATATATGGCATATGATCTTTAAATTTAAATTTTGGATCTAATATCACTCCCAGATATTTGACCTTGTCTACCCAATGGATTTCGCTGTTATTGAAAGTAATGGACTGTTGAGGTAAGAAACAGTTTTTCCTTCTTTTAGAGAAATAAATGGCTTGTGTCTTTTGTGTGTTTATTAGTATTTTCCATTTCATAAAATATGAATGACGTACAGTCAGTGCAGTCTGTAAACTGGATAATACATCAATCGCCAATATTTTAGAGCTAGGAATAGTGGTATAATCAAAATCTGCAGTGAAAATATTATATAATATTGGGGAGAGACACGATCCCTGAGGACACCCGGCTGGTACTTCAATCTGAGATGAGTTTTCGGAGCCAATATATACCTTAAAAGAGCGTTCTGAAAGGAAAATTTGGATTATTTTGATTAATTCGATTGGGAAATTAAACCTTATCATCTTATAGGTCACGCCATCATACCAGACCGAATCAAATGCAGATTCGATGTCTAAGCGTATTATACCAGTTGATTTCCCACTGTTAAAATTTGAATTTACTAATTTACGTATTCTACTAAGTGGTAAGTAGTAAGTGTTCCTTGCGGAAACTAAATTGTTGTGATGGTAAAATATTTTCTGCGTCAATAAACTCAGTAAGCTTTTCCTTGATTACTTTTTCTAGAATTTTGCTTAAGGATGATAGAAGACTTATCGGTCTGTGAGAAAGGGGACAATTATCAGGTTTATTTGGTTTTTTTTATTGGTATGATTTTAAAACTTTTCCAGATTTTTGGGAAGTAAAGCAACCGCAAGCAACATTTTATGACTGCAGCGATGTATTTGACTTCTTTTGTCGGTAAAGCTTTTAAGCATTTTTTGTTTATTCCATCAGTACCAGAGGATTTTCTTAGCTTTAACCTTTTAATAATATCGGCTACTTTATCTGTTTAAATTGACAAGACATTATACGAGGTAGATATGCTGGTGCTAAGATTACTAACAGCATTATATACATCTACTTTAGTAGCTGTACACTAAGGTTAGCTGAAATCGAGTGATTTGATCCGAATACTTACGCTAGGTCTTCGCTTTTTATACCCTATACCACTATGTGGTTTGGGAGTAATGACTTTGTGCTGCTGTTTGTAACAACCAAAAATATTTGACCTACACCCATCTTTAATTATACCGATCGAATCAGTATCACTATCTGATTCGATTTAACGATGTCCGTCCGTCCGTCCGTCCGTCCGTCCGTCCGTCTGTGTGTTCATGTAATGCTTGTAATCAAAGTGCAGGTCGCAAATATGCATATATTTTGACGAAATTTGGTATTTGATCTTTTATTGGCCATGGGATGAACGCTGTTGAAATTGGTGAGAATCGGTCCATGTTCAGACCTAGCCCCAATACAAATGAACCCTATGAAATCAACATATATTGCCATAAGATCCAAATTATCATACACATCTTAGTCAAATTGGGTTTGTATGTATATATTACATCTATTAATCAGTAGTCCAAAAATGATCCCTATTGGACAACTCTTAGTCATAGGCCCCATATAGAGCTGCTTCCCTATCTTCACTTAAATCTATCGAAAAACAAAACATGTAAGAAAATTATAGTCGGTCTAAACCGACTATACGATGCCCTATACAAATCGTTTAGAGACCCTATCTCTCAGGCCCAACTAACTGGATATAGAAAATAAGAATAAACCAAATTTGAGTGGTATTTTTATTTGAAAGTTCATATCGGATGCTATATCTATATGACTAGGCCCAAAAATGGACCGATCCTGACCATGTTTGATAAAGTCTCTTGTATTTTGCAAAAATATATACAAACAAAATTTGAAGCAGGGAAGCAGCTCTATATGGGGCCTATGACTAACAGTTGTCCAATACAGACCCATCTTTAATTATACCGATCGAATCAGAATCACTTTTTGAGTTGATTTAACAATGTCCGTCCGTCCGTCCGTCCGTCCGTCTGTGTGTCCATGTAAAGCTTGTAATCAAAGTGCAGGTCGCAAATATGAATATATTTTGATGAAATTTGGTATATAAGCTTTTATCGGCCATGGCATGAACGCTATTGAAATTGGTGAAATTCGGTCCATGTTAAGACCTAGCTCCCATACAAATTAACCCTATGAAATCGACATAAATTGCCATAAGATTCAAATTGTCATATAGATCTTACTCAAATTGGGTTTGTATGCATTCATTACATCCACTAATGAGTAGTCCAAAAATGATCCCTTTGGCCCCATACAGAGCTGCTTCCCGATATTCACTTAAATCTATTAAAAAACAAAAATATTGCACTGATTCTTCTCAAATTTTGTTTGTATATGTTTTTGCAAAATACAAGAGACGTTACCAACCATGGTCAGGATCGGTCCATTTTTGGACCTAGTCCCCATATAGATATAGCATCCGATATGAACTTTTTCATATCTGCAGCCAAAAAAATTAATAAAAATCCCACTCAAATTTGGTTTTTGCTTATTTTCTATGTCCAGTTAGTTGGGCCTAAGAGATAGGGTTTCCAAACGCATGGTATAGGGTATCGTATAGTCGGTCTAGACCGACTATAATTTTCTTACTTGTTTTCTTTAATAAAATTGCTACACCTCCTCTATTGTGTTCCCGATCATTTCTGTAAATATAAAAGCTTGGGTGTTTGATTGAAATTGGGGTTTTAGCCATGTTTCCGAAATTAGACATATGTGGATATTATTACATAGCAGAAAATGACAAAGTTCCTATTTTTTATTACGAATACCTCTGGCATTTCATGATACTATACTAAGATCACTACTCATTAAAAATTTACAAGCAAGTGATGTTATAACCTAACCTCGAATTGGTCCGCTTTACATTTGCATCCCTTTAATTTAGTGATTAACTAAAAAGTAAGATTTTTAATTTCCTCATAAGAAAATAGATTGTTGGTATTATTATTAGTGTTTATGTTTTGTTCTTGTCTTTATTCACGATTTGGAGTAGTGGACCCTTGATGAAAATAATTAGGGAATTCTGTGTTATAATTTACATTGCTATTAAAACGGGAATTATTGTTAGGCTGCTGTTGTTTTGGCCTGTAGATTTTTAGCTGAGAACGTTGTCGTAAATGTTGACATTTCAAATTGCTTTCGCAAGCAGCAGAACGCGATTTATGAGCTTTATTACAGTTTGCACATCAAGTAACTTCGGAAGTGCATTGCCTGCATAATTTACACAGAATGTTTTAACCTTGCATCGGCTCTCACCATGGCCAAACATTTGACAGTTATGGCACTGAGTGATTTTGGAAGACCTATTTCTTTGGTATTCCTATTTGACTTTTATCTGGTCGATTACTGAGTAGTTTAGTCGTAGCTCTTTGATGTTAATTGACTTTCTTTCGAAGTAGATAATATAAATGGCCTGTTCATTGTGGGGACCATTTGATTTGATTACTAACTTCATATCTAAACATGATAGTTTTAAATCATTAAATTTTTTTTTATTATCAAGCCCGAGTAAAACGGCTTTATATGGCTTTTCGTTTTTAGAGCCGTATGTAAAATATTCAAATTGAGAATTTAATTTAAGGCATAATGTGGCAAAGTCTTCTTTAGAATCACAAAATATTTTGGGTCCGATTGAAATTTTTCGAATAGCAAAATTAGTTATTTCTAGTTTATTACAAAGATCATTTATTTATATAATTTTTCATTTCAATATAGTTATTGGTGGAATGTGTATTTTTTTGGTTTGGTAATAATTATTTCCGAATCATCATTATTATCATCATCAACTGTTTGAAGCGGTTGATAATAATTGCTGCTAACATCATCATCGCGGTTACGTTTAATATTGTTTTTGTTTAGTTGTTATTGTGATTAACTAATCCCTTTATGGATCACTAATCTGTTTGTTTTGAACAGAACAGATTTTAAGTTTTTGTTTTTTTTTTTTTTTATTTTATTGTTGTAAGAAGTTTACAGAAAAATTTGCACAACACATCTGTTTATGATCACGTTAATGAAGTCAAATTATAAAATCGTCATAATCATCGAATCATAAAAAGTGTATTTCAATATGCCAAAATTCATAGTTTGGCCTCTGCAAGGAATGGGTTAACGTTGTACGATTCATTCCAAATTTTTAGCATGGCAGCCCTGCTTCCATGGTTGTTATATTTTTAGCGTCACATCTGAAAGTTTAACAACACTTACACAATATTTGAATTTTTTTTATTAAATTGCCTTTATATAGTTTGGGATCATATGTGAACCAAAGTCCAAAAAGGATAATGGGATCATATTATTTTTTTTTAGAAAACCTAGGCTATTAAGATAATATAACATTTAAAAGTAGAAAACTGATAAATTTTTGATGCAAAGTATTTAGAAAGAGTACATTTACTGAATTTTTCACAAAAAACTAATTTTTCTCGAAATCCGCCCAAAAAAATTCTTTGTAAAAAAAATTCTGTCAGAGGATTTAAAAATTCACACAGTTAATCTCTAACACATATTTAACAAAACTTTAAAGTGCCAGATCCATTTTCTGAAATTTTGTTTAAGGAAATTTTTTAAAACTTAAAAAAGAGTTTTCAAAATTTTATCAAAAAAATTTTCCATCTTTGGTTTCGCAATAGGTTAACAACGTGGTAATAAAACAATACTCCATATATAGGTATATAGAGACAAAAAAAAAATATGGCTTTAATCGATTTTTTAAAGTTGAAAAAATGTTCATCACATTTCATGACCTAGAGTTTTTTGGCACCAAAGTGGTCTGGGGCATTTGTTGGCGAGTTTTTACTCGATTTTAAAGTTATATAGCTTTTTGAAAAGATAATTTAGTAGTGATATTGATTCATATAACAACTTGTTAAAAAAGTTAAACTATGGAACAGAATTTTCGTAAATTCTGAAAAAAGTCATATTTTCCCCATATAAACACATTTGGAATTTTCAGTCGCGTTGAGGCACCTCAAAATTTTTTTTTATTGACCTAAAACTTTGCATTTCTCAGTTTTTTCGCTATTCGTATATTTCTAGGGGGTGGGACCGAGAGGTTGAACACTTTTTTATTAAGGACCACCCTAATGTTTTTATATGAGGACTAGGTCGAAAAATGGACCGATCCTGACCGTATTTTTTACGAAAACATATAAAAACTAAATTTAAGAAAAATCTGACCAATATTTTTGTTTTTTCATAGGTTTAATTGAAAATCGGGAAGCAGCTTTATATAGGGGCAATGTCTAAGAATGGTCCTATAGGGTTTATATTTGGACTATAATGGATGTAATAAACACACGTAAACCCAATATGAGTGAGATGTGATAATACGGATCTTACGCAATAATCAGTCTATCTCATAGGGCTTATTTTTATGGGAACTAGGTCTGAACATACACAAATTTAACCAATTTCTAAAGCGTTCATCATACGGTCGATAGAAGCTTAGATAGCAAGTTTCATCAAAACATGTTCATATTAGCGACCTGTAGTTTGATTAAAAGATTTAGATGGACACATCTGAGTCGATCGGTATAATAAAATAAATATTTTTGGTAGTTACATATATCAGAACACAGTGGTATAGGGTACATAAAGGCCTCTATTTCCATTAAATACGATCCCATGTGAACTTTTAATATCTCCAGGCAACAAATGAATGCTACACAAACTCATAAAAATTATCTTTATGCCGATTAATAAGCACACCCAGTATAGTAGGGAAGTACCTCGTATTGGTCTTTCCCAAAACCCATTTCAGACTAGAGTAGCTATAACTTATTCACTTGTGTTAGTTAGTGAAAGTACAAAAAAAATTTACTGTCAGTAAGATAAAATCAAATTGTCTACTACAAGAAAAAAACCAATATTGCTTGCAATGAAGTCATCAATTTGACTATTATAATGATGATAAAATCAAATTGTTATGTATAGCTTAATTTTCCCTTTCAAATGCTTAATGTTCATTTCATGCACACTGCTGAGTTGTTCTATATTGTGGTAAATTTCCATTATACTATAATCATAATATTTAAATAAGGTGTAAATGAAACTCAATTTCTTTTTATTTTTCCCACTCTCCGCAAATTTCGTTTCATTTCATCACACGACTTTTTTTGTGTTGTAATTTTCTTTTTTCACTGTTTAAATTATGCCAATCACGATTTAATAATAATTCACTTTTAGAAGCATATTTCGTTTGCTATTATGACACCTATTTCGGGTTAAATAGTCTATCATGACAATCAAAGCAGGTCACGTGCACTGTAAAGATTCTTTCGTTACATCTTGGCCTGTTTTCCATTCATTTTCATTGGCTTTCATTTTTTCATTCTTTAAATATTAAACAACTTATAATGCTGGAAGTCTGGGTATTTTGCTGAAAATTGGAAAAGAAAAAAATGTTTTATTACTGTGTGAAATAAAAGATTATGTATGTTTGTATACAGGTAGATTGACTTTGAATATGAGTAATGGGTAATTTGTGATTTATTAGCGAAACGGTGTATCGGCTGCTGTAATAGGGCCTATAATGATTTATATTCTATGATATATTCTATGATATACTAACTAAGGAGTTTATATTTTAAATTAAGACAAATTGACACTATCATAATTTCGCCATTTTATGCTTCAGTTTTTATATTTTTATTTTATAAAATAATTTTATTTACTCATAAGACTAAATAAAATGTTTAACTCTAAGTGGGTTGGCAATCCTTAGCGTGATTAAACGTCAAAATTTTCTTCAGTACAAATTCGTATAAAAAAATATCTTTTTAAAATAGAAAAACAACATAATATATTAAAAAGCCTTATTTAATTGTAAATAGCATTGCGCTCTTTTATTACAATATAAAGTATGGTTGGTAAAACAAGAAAAAGCTTAAATAAGAACAAAATCATTTCTGTTCAATGTAAAACCCAAGCACTGGAAAGTGAGGATGCTTTACAATGCGATGTATGTGAGAAAACTCTCCACTCGTTGTGTAACAAATTAAACAAAAAGAATATGTCAAACTAGTAAAAAATCCCTCCCTGGAATACAAATGTTTTGTTTGCGATCCAATCAATAATGCTTCTGTAAGTGCAAGTGATCTAACAGAAATAAACACAAAGTTAAATTAGCTGGCTGAGATAAAGGAGACAATAAATTTCATGTCGTCACAATATGATGTTATTCTTAAAGGTGTAGCTAAGACTAATAAACAAATGCAACGTTTGAAAAAAGAGAACAACATTCTAAAAGAAAAGGTTAACAGTTTGAAGTCAAATGTCAAGTTTTTAAATAATCGCAGAGTTCGAAAAAATTGCGTTATTCATGGTATTAAAGCAAGTGAGGAATTGAATGCAATTGATGTTATGTTAGATATGGCCAAAAACAGGAGCTGAAATTTGTGATGATGAAGTCGAGGAAGCTTATTTTATAAAGCGGAAAAACCAAAATAAACAAGTAAGAAAATTATAGTCGGTCTAGACCGACTATACGATACCCTATACCATGCGTTTAGAGACCCTTTCGCTCAGGCCCAACTAACTGGATATAGAAAATAAGCATAAACCAAATTTGAGTGGGATTTTTATTAATTTTTTCGGCTGCAGAAATCAAAAAAGTTCATATCGGATGCTATATCTATATGGGGACTAGGCCCAAAAATGGACCGATCCTGACCATGTTTGGTAAAGTCTCCTGTATTTTGCAAAAATATATACAAACAAAATTTGAGAAGAATCAGTGCAATATTTATACCCTATACCACTATGTGGTTTGGGTATAATGACTTTGTGCTGCTGTTTGTAACAACCAAAAATATTTGACCTACACCCATCTTTAATTATACCGATCGAATCAGAATCACTATCTGATTCGATTTAACGATGTCCGTCCGTCCGTCCGTCCGTCTGTGTGTCCATGTAAAGCTTGTAATCAAACTGCAGGTCGCAAATATGAATATATTTTGACGAAATTTGTTATTTGATCTTTCACCGTCCATGGGATGAACGCTATTGAAATTGGTGAGAATCGGTCCATGTTCAGACCTAACCCCCATACAAATTACACCTATGAAATCAACTTATATTGCCATAAGATCCAAATTATCATACGAATCTTAGTCAAATTGGGTTTGTATGTATATATTACATCCATTAATCAGTAGTCCAAAAATGATCCCTATTGGACAACTCTTAGTCATAGGCCCCATATCTTCACTTAAATATATCAAAAAACAAAAATATTGCACTGATACTTCTCAAATTTTGTTTGTATATATTTTTGCAAAATACAAGAGACTTTACCAAACATGGTCAGGATCGGTCCATTTTTGGGCCTAGTCCCCATATAGATATAGTATCCGATATGAACTTTTTCATATCTGCAGCCGAAAAAATTAATAAAAATCCCACTAAAATTTGGTTTTTGCTTATTTTCTATATCCAGTTAGTTGGGCCTGAGAGATAGGGTCTATAAACGCATGGCATAGGGTATCGTGTAGTCGGTCTAGACCGACTATAATTTTCTTACTTGTTTTGTTTTTTGATAGATTTAAGTGAAGATCGGGAAGCAGCTGTATATGGGGCCTATGACTAAGAGTTGTCCAATAGGGATCATTTTTGGACTAATGATTAACGGATATAATATATACATACAAACCCAATTTGACTAAGATTTGTATGATAATTTGGATCTTATGGCAATATATGTTGATTTCATAGGGTTCATTTGTATGGGGGCTAGGTCTGAACATGGACCGATTCTCACCAGTTTCAATAGCGTTCATCCCATGGCCGATAAAAGATCAAATACCAAATTTCGTCAAAATATATTCATATTTGCGACCTGCAGTTTGATTAAAAGCTTTACATGGACACACAGACGGACGGACGGACGGACATCGTTAAATCGAATCAGATAGTGATACTGATTCGCTCAAATATTTTTGGTTGTTACAAACAGCAGCACAAAGTCATTATACCCAAACCACATAGTGGTATAGGGTACAAAAAGGATGAGAAAAAGTCTATTGTAGTTAAATTTACTAGTAAGAAGACTAAGCTGATGTTTATGCGTGAAAAGTCGAAGTTTAAAGAAATAAATGAACGGAAAAACTTTTATTTTACGATTTTCTCTGTAAAGAGACTGGAAATTTTGAGTTATGCTAAGTCGTTAAAAGAAGTTGGATTTAATTTTGTATATACTAAAGATGGAAACGTTTTTGAAAAAGAGATGCTAAATCCAAGCAGATATACCTCAAAACAATGGATAAAGTTGATATTTTGCTGTGTACATCAACTGTTGTTAAACCAAAAAGAAATCTGAAATTGATAGTTCTATTGATAAGGATGAAGATGATGAAGACACTCAATTTGAGTCCCCAAATTAAATTTAGTTTTGATTTTTACAAAAATATTTAAATTATTTTTTTCTTTTTAATATGAATTATAAATACTTTATAAATTTAAATTCCTTTAATACGTATAAAAATGAATCTAATTCAAATGATTTTAATAATATTTCTGTAAATGTAAGAAGTACTTCCTCAATTGATAAATTTAATAGCTTTAAATCAGAATTATGTCAATTGTCTGTGATGCCTGATATTATTGCGGTTAAAGAAACATGGTACAGTAAAAATTACATCAATTTGTACTCAATAGAAGGATATATGGCGGTGCATTGTTGTAGATATGATAGTTATTTCGGAACATCTATTTATATTAATCAAAATCTTGAATTCGGAATGTTTGCCAATCGAAGTGAAGTTTTTTTGGAGCTGATATCAATAATGTTGCCAGATATTAAGGTCAATAATGTGCTCTATAGGTCTCAAAAATGTTTGCTTTCATCTTTTTTAAATCAAATTGAAAATTTTTTATTGAATGTGCGGAATTCTCCAAGTGTTTTCGTGGGTGATTGTAACGTAGACTTAAGATGTGTGAACAATCTTAGTCAAACTCTGCTAAAAATGTTTATTGAATTTAATTTTATGTCTTGCGATGATCTTATAACAAGGCCAGTAAGCCAATCTTGTGTAGACGGTATATTCACCAACATTAGAAGATATTCTGCAATATACTCAATAGAGCATAGATTATCAAATCACAATATTATATATGGTGAATTTAAATTTAATGCCAGATATTGTGAAACTTTTTCAGAAGAGTATAATCGAATTGATTACAGGAAATTTCGATCTTTTCTGGATGATAATTTATTTGTCACAAATTTGGACAACTCTTCGGATTTATATTACATAACCTAATTAATACCCTTTCGACTGCGGCAATACAAAGCACTATTCTGGATAAAAAAAAAAACAGATATTCGACAGAAAATAAGTCCTTGGCTATCTAAAGAATAGTGCAGCTTATGGAATATAAGAATAAACTGGATGGAATATAAGAATAAATTGTTAAAAGCTAGAAAAAAGAACAAGCAAGACCAAACTTTAGCAGAGCGCCTTAAGAGACTTAGTAATGTTATAAAAATATCTAATAAAAATCTTATGAATAATTATTATAAGGATAACATACAAAGATGCAATGGTGATTCGAGAAAGACATGGGAGAGTTCTGTGGTTTTCTAGAATAACCGCGTATGTCATAAAATCAAAATGTTCATGGGAGCCAAAAAACGTTATATTTGAAATTATGGGCTCGATGTAAAGTTTTTAGGGCTTTTTATTTAACAGTCCTGTAGATAGGGGCAATAAATACTTTATATAAAATTTTGAGTCAAAAATCTTCAGAGGAATATATCCTAGAGAAGGACGAAAAAACAATATGTAAATAACACTTAAAGTGTGTGCAGATAAAACAACTTATGTCGACAAAACGTCGTTTCCTTTGAAAAAGAAAACTACCAATGCAAGCACCCATGTAGACATAAGTTGTTTTGCTTGAAAAATTGATTTTTTTGTTCGTCAACAAAAATTTAACTGGAGTTAGGATGAGAATATAACAACGTATCAAGAATAATAGTGACAAAAAATAACAGAAATAAGCACACAAGTTTTTATAACTGGTTATAAACTGAAAACTAATCCAAAATTATTTTGCATTTTTTTCATTAATAACAACGTATGTCGCTATGTGTCGTTCTCTGAGAAAATAATTTGTCAGCGATCAAACGTAGGTTAACATACGTCGATATTGCTGCAAATTAATTTAATAAACATTTAAGTCGTTATTTAAAGAAAACACTCAGAAATGGTCAATATTTAAAAAAAAAAATTGAACACATGTAAAGAGCGTTAAAAATTAATAATTAATTAATTCCAGAAAACCACAGATTTTAACAACACCATTATAAAATTATGGTTAACTTAAATATTAAATATTAACTAATGTATTTGTATGAGTACGTACTAATTTTTTGTTTTAAATTAAATCAAAAGAAAAGGTAAAAATTTTAAATTTTTTATGGAATTTCATATTGCTAAAACTTAAATCAAAACTGTGTTAACCATCGTCGAATATAACTTGATTGCCGAAAATCTTAATTAACCCTTTTAACAATTTTTTACACTACAGTGTAAAACAGCCATATTGTATCTGGGGATAGGATTTATTTTGGTGCGTAGAATCGAGTCAATCGCTGAAAGTGTCCTATAGCATCACATATTCTTACCAAATGGGGATGACATTTGCTAGTTTGGTTAACATATTCGGGTAACTGATTATATTCTTTATTGAAATGCATGTACAGGATTTCTGGTATGGTATTTACTACCTTTTATGTCAACAAATTTCATTAAATATGTTGTATCTGTTGTGTCGTCAATTACTGTACAATAGTGTAAAATCGTTTTTTTTTTATAACACCGATCTACAAATTAAAAAAAAATGGACCGCAGAAATTAAGCATGGTTTTTAACTAATCTGGGTGCGCTAATTTCGAATTTGGCAATACTGTTAAACAGTCAATATTGACACTACAATTTTACAACGATTAGAAGATCCCAGCCCTCGAAATTCGAGCGCAATTTTTTTTTTTTTATTTAATTAATTATTTTATTTGACCCTAAGGATATGCTAATCAAGTTTAGCCAATTCACATTCAACACTTTTTATTGTCGTGATGGTAATACAAAACGCTAATGTAAAGTTGATTGTGCACGCATAACTTTCCTCAAGCTCAACGAACTTAAATAGCTGAAAAGGAAGTACTTGATCCACTGAGTGTTCTTAGACTTAAGTCAACAGCCTACGTTAATTAGAATTCTAGTTAAAGAGGTTTGAGTGAAGGGAAATATTGAAAAAATCTTGAAAAAATTTAATGTGAAGTTGATTGTGCACGCATTACTTTACCCAAACTGAACGAATTTAAGCAGTTAATAGCTCAAAAGAAAGAGCTTGATCCACTGAGTGTTCTGAGAGTGAAAGATCAAGATCCATTCATTAGAAGAGGAGCTATGAGAATTCGAATTGCTTGAGTGAATGTGTCCCATAAGAAATGCACAGGGAAGAATCGCGTCTGAGTATAACTTGAGTAAGGTGGGAGTTGAGTAAATTTCAGTGATTGATGACATATCTGTGTCTAAATACCTTTCATTCAAAAGAAATGAAGAAAATTTGCCAGATAGAACGGCCAGACAGACTGACTTTAGTTTTCATAAATTTTTTTAATATATAAAATTAATTTGACAGAAGCTCACATTCATTCTAAATCTTCATAATAGTAGCGTTTAAGCATGTCAGGGAGATCGAGTGTTACTGATTCAAGGCTATTTTTGCTTTGTGTATGGTGAATATTTGGTTGAAAAAAAAGGATATGCAATATCCGAATCACTAAAATATGCATATTTACATTATTTTGGTTTTGCTGTCAGAAACTTGGAAAACCGTCGACACGGAAAATATTTTGCAATAGTTGCAGAATTGTATTATACAAGTGGTCAAATGGCAGGAATATCTATTTCAATTTTTCAATTCCAGTTCTTTGGAGAGAGTCAAGTAATCACCGAATGTCCCATCGGTTTCCAAACCAGCTCAACGTCGACCAAATGATTCATTACCAGTCATTCCCAGTACTACGAGCAGTGAGTCCGAAATGTCTTTCACCAGCAGTGGTAGTTTGTATGAGGCTCATGATAAACGCCATTTAGTGACTCAAGCTGAGCTGAATGTTCTAAATCGGAATTTACATTTAACAAAGCATGACGCAGAATTATTAGCTTCAGGCATGCAGCAGTGGAAACATCTTGCAGTGGGGACAAAAGTAACAATCTGTAGAGGTAGAGGCTTGGAATTGGCTGCATACTGTACTGCTGTTGATGGTTTATTTCAAAAAATGAACCAGCAATATGACAAAACTGAATGTAGATTATTTATTGATGGCTCTAAGTACACTTTAAAGGCTTTTCTTTTCCATAATGGAAATGAAAAACCATCCAGACCAATTGCTCATGCCATTAATACAAAGGAAAATTACGAATCAGTGACTGAAATTTTGACATTACTAAAATACAACGATCATAAATGGAAGATCTGTGGTGACCTTAAGGTGTGTGATTTAAATTTCTTTGTATATATAGTATAGACCGTCGTAAATAACTGTAAATTAATCTGTTTCAGGTCATTGGTTTGTTGACTGGTATGCAAGGAGGTTTCACAATATATTGTTGTTTCCTTTGTCTATGGGATATTCGCGCTACATGTCATCATTACGTCAGAACAGAATGGCCAAAAAGAACTGAGTCTTCACCAGGAAAACAAAATATTTCAAATAAACCATCATTTGATCCAAATGACGTCCTTTTTACGCTGCTGCACATAAAATTGGGCCTTTTTAAGAACTTTGTCAAGGCTCTGGACAAAGGCGGTGCAGCATTTAAATATTTGTTACTAGTTTTTCCTAAAATTTCGTATGCTATAATCAAAGACGGCATATGTGTTGGCCCTCAGATCAGGCAGCTATAGAATGATGACAATTTTTCACAATGTTTATTGGAGAAAGAATATGCAGCCTGGAAATCTTTCAAGAGCATCATGGACAGTTTTCGTGGAAACAATATGAGTGAAACCTACAGACAAATTGTTGCTGAATTATTGAAAAATTATCACGAATTAGGTGCACGAGTGTCACTCAAGATGCATTTTCTTCATTCGCATTTAGATTTTTTTCCACAAAACCTAGGTGCGATGAGCGACGAATAAGGGGATGATGCTCACCAAGATTTAATGTAAATTGTAAGAAATTATCAAGGATTTTAATACAAAATATGCTAGGAGACTACTGTTGGACTCTAATACGTAAAACCGAACCAACAAAATACAAACGACGTTCAAGTAACGACATTCACTTTTACAAATTCATCGATTTTTAAATAAACTAATGATTTTTTATATAAAAAACGAATAAACACATTTTTATTGTATCAACCAAATTACCCTAGGAAAAATATTTGATTGCTTCAGTCCAAGACTTTGTTGGCTATTGTAATTTTCACTTGAAAGTCTGATACAACTACACAACTTCATTTGCTATGTTTATTAAGTCTTGTATTGTGTATCGTAACATATCAGTCTCAAGTACCTTTTTTTTCAATGTACTTTTTTTTAAATAGAACACTTTCTTAAAAAAGTACCTGTTATTCAAAAAGTAAATTTCCTTAGGCTGTTCCTTATAAAACTACCTCGTCTTAAAAAAATTTTCTCTCAAAAAGAGCTTTCTTAAGAAATTAAATTTTCCTTAAAAGTAACTTTTCTTAAAAAAATAACCTTTATTATAAAAAGTACGTTGTCTAAAATGTGGCTTTTTCCCCAGAAGAGCCTTTTTTAAATTACCTTTTGTTAAAAACTACGTTTCTTAAAAAACTGTTTTTTTTTTAAAGTACCTTATCCCAAACTAACTTTTCTTAAAAATATCTTTTCTTAAAAAAGTATATTTTCTCATGCAGTACCGTTGCTCAAAAATGGAAAGTGCATTTAATTAAAAGTTTTTCAAAAAAATCATCTTTTCTTGAAAAAGTAAATATTCTTAAAAAAATACCTTTTCTTAAAAAAGTAAATATTTTTTAAAAAATACCTTTTCTTATAAAAGTACCTTTTCTTAAAAAGTACTTTTTCTTAAAAAAGTACCTTTTCTTAAAAAACTACCTTTTCTTAAAAAAGCAACTTTCCTTAAAAAAGAACATGTTTTTCAGAAAACAAATTTTCTTTCAAAGACCCTTTTTACAAAATTACAATTTCCTGAAAAGTAACTTTCTTAAAAAAGTTAGTTTTTTTAAAAAAGTAACTTATCGAAAATATTGCACTTTCTTCAAAAGACTCTTTTTTAAATTACGTTTTATTAAAAAGTATTTTCTTAAAGAACCTAATCTAACTTTTCTTAAAAATACCTTTTCTTAAAAAAGTACATTTTCTGATGTAGTACCGTTTCCCAAAAAGGACATTTTCCTAAAAAGTACATTTAAATATAAAATTAGAATAGTTGGAAGTTATAGTCAAAATTCTGATTTTTTTAATTTTTCAGTTAACTCAATAATTTTTTAGTATGTGTTCACCACATACATTACTGCAAAATGAAACGCATTTTTTGAATAAATTAGTCAGGTGGCCATTTTTCAAGAATGTTTTCAAATTCTTAAAAAAAAACTTTTATTAATAAAAAAAAAGTATATTTTCTTTAAAAAAAAAGTTAATTTATTAAAAAAAAAATTCTTAAATAAGCACCTATTCATAAAAAGATTCCCTTTTTTAAAAAAGTGAATTTTCTTAAAAAAGTACATTTTCTGAACAAGGTAAAAAATTAGCTTTTCTATTTTTATGCGATGTATGTTTTCGTAAAACAAGTACCATTTCCTAAAATATACCGTTTCTTAAAAAAAGTTTATTTTCTAAAAAGTACATTTTCTCAAAAAATAACTTTTGTTAAAAAGTACCTTTATTAAAAAAGTAAATATTCTTTAAAAAAGTTTACTTATTTAATAACGACCTTACAAATAGTACAGTTTCTTAGAAAACGCATTTTCTTCAAGAAAGTATGGTTTTTAAACCCTTTTTATACCTTCCACACGTCAGTGGCAGAGGGTATATATAGGTTTGTCATTCCCCAAAAATATATATTTTCTTGATCCTTATAACAAGGGAAGTTGATTTACCGATGGCCGTCTGTCCGTCTGTCCGTCTGTCTGTGGAAATCAAGATCACGCCGTCAATATCTAAGCTAGAACGCTCGTTTTTGTATAAAATCGTTTACTAACATCCCAAAGGAGTTGCTGTTTAAAATCGTCAAAATCGGTCAAAGGGTTCGCGAGCTATGAATGAAACTTTGAAAAAACTTCAAAAAAGAATATTTTTCGGTGTGTTTGTTGTTTTTCTTAATATATGTTGTATATGTTGTAATTCTTCGTATTGTTGAAGTCACTACAGTTGTGTGTATATTAATACTGCACGTGTCACATTCACCTAAGCAAGTTTTACCACATATTTTTTTATCAGTAAAATTAAATATTAAAAATTAAAAATTATAAAAATAAAAAATGGAAAATGGAAAATGAAACATCAACATTGAAAATTGAAAAATGAAAAATGAAAATTGAAAAATTAAAAATGAAATACGGAATATGAAAATGAAAAGTGGAAAATGGAATATGGAAAATAAAAAATGAAAAATAAAAAAAATGGAAAATTTAAATTGAAAAATGGAAAATGAAAAATGGAAAACGGAAAACGGAAAACGAAAAATTAAAAATGTAAAATGGAAAATTAAAAATGAAGAATGAAAATTGGAAAATGGAAAATGATAAATGGAAAATGAAAAATGGAAAATGAAAAATGAAAAATTAAAAATGAAATATGAAAAATTAAAAATGAAATATGAAAACTGGAAAGTGGAATATGGAAAATGGAAAATGGAACATGATAAATTAAAAATGAAAACTGAAAACTGAAAAATTAAAAATGAAAAATGATAATTGAAAAATGGAAAATGAAAAATGAAAAATGAAAAATGCAAAATGGAAAACGAAAAATGACAAATGGAAAATGAAAAATGAAAAAATGGAAAACGAAAAATGACAAATGGAAAATGAAAAATGAAAAAATGGAAAATGGAATATGGAAAATGAAAAATGAAAAATGGAAAATTAAAATTTAAAAATGGAAAATGAAAAATGGAAAACGGAAGACGAAAAGTTAAAAATGGAAAATGAAAAATGAAAAATCAAAATTGAAAATTGAAAAATGAAAAATGCAAATTGAAAAACTGAAAATGAAATATGGAAAATGGAAAATGAAAAATGGAAAATGAAAAATTGAAAATCGAAAATGGAAAAGGGAAATTGAAAAATGAGAAATGGAAAATGAAAAATGAAAATGGAAAATGAAAAGTGGAAAATGAAAAGTGGAAAATGGAAAATGAAAAATTAAAAATGGAAAATGATAAATGGAAAATGGAACATGAAAAATGAAAAATTAAAAATGATAAAAAAAATGAAAATTGAAAATGAAAAAGGTGGAGGGTATCATAGATTCGGCCCAGCCGAATTTAACACTCTTTCTTGTTTTAACTCATACTCTCTGTCTGTCTGTCGTGGGGCAACCCCATTCCCCTATCCAATTTATCTGAAACTTGGCTTAAAGCCTTGTTGTGACTACAGATAAATTTTGGGGTGGTCACGCATAGCCACGCACCGTCACGGAGTGATCTAACAGTCATTTTCCTTCATACGCTCGATCTGAAACTTAGTCCACACACTTCTTGTAACCAAAGATTAATTTTAAAATAGTCACGCACAGTCACGGAGAGATTCAAAACTCATATGCATAAGAAAAGAAAGAGTTTTAATAAAAATTTTGTTTTTATGGGTTAGATTATTTAAAGAAATATTTTTTCTTACAAAACTAACTTTTATAAGTAAAGCACCTTTTCTGAAAAAGTACACTCTCCTAAAAATCAAATTTTTCTAAAAAAAATAAATTTTGTTAAATAAGTTAAATAAGTTGTTAAGGAATACTTTTTGTTAAAAAAAGAGCATTTCGTTATAAAGTCACATATCCTAGAAAAAGGATAGGTTCTTAAAAAATTTTCTTTTATTAAACGCTGCATTTCCTTTTTAAAGTAAATAAAGAAAAAAAGTTTTCTTAAAATATTTTCTTTAAAATGGTATTGTCTTTAAACAAGCATCGTCTATTTAAAGAGTACTTTTTCTTAAAAGTATATATTCTTATATAAGTATATTTCGTAAAATATACATTTTCCTAAAGAAGTATATTTTCGTAGAAAAACTTTTTCGTAAAAATACATCGAAAAAATATCTTGGGTGAAAAAGTACCGGCTCTTCAAAGGTAATTTTAAAAAATACCTATTCGTAAAAAACCACCTTTTCTTAAAAAATTACATTTTCTTAACAAAGTGTCTTTTTGAGAATATCATACGAAATTCTTAATTTTTTTAAACAATCAGAGTAATCCATGTGGAATCCATATATCATTTTTAAAATATATGTTATAAAAGATCATATTAAGTAGTATAGTATAGTTAAGAGTTTAAAAATCCTATCAAAAACTACATTTTCTTTTCACTATTATGCTGTATGAAATCATCATCTTTACATATAGAATAGAAGGCAAGTATGTGAGTCATAGTCGACTATACGATACCCTGTGCCACGTGTTTAGAGATCCTATCTCTTAGGTCTAACTAATTAGATATAGAAATTAAATATAAACCAAATTGGGCATTGGCATTGGCAGAGTGCTATTGTTATAATTTTTTTTTTTTTGCCTTCGGATATGAAAAAGTTATATTTATTTATATTGGGACTAAGTCGAAAAATGGACTCATCCCAACCATAGTTGGTGGGGTCACTTATTTTTTGCAAAACCATATAAAAACCAAATTTGAGAAAAGCTGTGAAATATTTTAGTTTTTTGGTAGATTTAAGTGAATCAGCTTCATATGGGGGCGCTATGACTAAGAATTTTCCTATAGGGTTTATTTTTGGAATACTGACTAATAGATGTAATAAATATATACAAACCCAATTTGACCGAAATCTATATGATAATTTGGACACTGTGGCAATTTAAGTCGATCTCATAGGTGTAATCATAATGTTTTTAATATGTTTTTGAGATAATTTACATTTTAGCGGTTTTAATATTCGTTCTTGTAGTTGGTAATACTATTTTAAATATATTGCACAATTTAATGAAGCACATGTTAAAATACTAAACAAGTACAATATGTTGACAATAAAATGGACAACTTTCAGTAGTTATCCAGCGCAAAAAAAAAGATCTAAAAAGCATACCACCACTTACTTAAAAATATTATGTTTATGGAACTTACGAGTATATATTGTTTATTTTGAAACAGGGAAATCATTTGCTAAGTATGTGTATAAGAGGAGATGGCAAATGAGAAGTGACAGGAAAACACTATAAATTGTTCAACATTTTTTGTTGTTGTTTTTTTTTAATAAAGGATGATAAATGAGCTTGAAACTAATATATTTTAAAAGTACTTTTTGAGAATTTAACAACTGAAAAAGCTTATGAATTAGGCCAACAATACTTAACACACATAATATTAGTAAATGTTTAAAATACTAGGAAATGAGCTTTTTGTTATATAACCTATAGAAGGAATTTAGGGATAGAATATGGTTGTTTTTCATTTAAAACTCATACCCGATTCCTTTTTGGCTGATATAGCTTACAATTCTGATGTCTTAATAAGTAAATTTCTTATCATAATTAAAAAAGTATCATATATTAAAATTTTCTTGAACAAAATTGTTATTAATTATCTATTATTGCAAATTTGATATTATAAAGGGCATATGCATCTTCATCATTCTCAGGTTAAATGTTGTTAACGATGTCCTAACAAATTATAATTTTATATCCACATTTATGTGAACAACTAAAAATTAATGATATAAAAGAATTGAAATGAAAAAAGCTTGATATTTTTTAATTATTCCATTTTTATACCCTACTAGCTGACCCGGCAAACTTCGCTTTGTCCAAAAGAGGTTTTTTGATTGAAATAATTTCGAAATTTTTTTTTATCGAAAATTAGCGACCGTTAACAGATAACGCAATAATATAATTTGAATACAACACTTTTAGAATTCTGTTGAATTTAATATGCTATAACTATACGGATAGCTGACCCGACGGTCTTCGTCCCGTCCAACATTTGGCGAAAATAGTATAAAATCAAGTATTAATTTAAAAAGTAATAAAACAATAATTGTAATCAATTTAATGCTGCACGATATACAAAATTTTTTTTATTTTCTGCTCCGGAGCGAAAGTGAATAGTGAGGATGGTTTCCCAACTCGGGAGCACTCAACATATAGCTGGCCGTGTGAAAAGCATAACATTTTCCGACTTATGCCGTGCGCTTCCAGGGACTGTCCTTGTGACTTGTTTATTGTCATCGCACATGCAAGTTTCACTGGGAACTGAACTCCTTTGAACTGGAACGTCAAATTGGTTGAGGTCAAGGGAATTCGCGGAATTAAGCATCTCCCTTGAACCGCCCTTTCAAAATCCTTGCCACTATCACATTACTCGTTAATTTCGGCACAATCATTCGGGTTCCATTGCATAGTTTCGGGTCATAAGGATGACAGATCCAACTTTAATTCGAATTAGGAGATTCACCGTAAAGCAGCGTGCATAATGGCTCCGGTGGTGGAAGCAATTTGACAATTTCACCTTTCCGCACACGCAACACAATCCAGTTGGTTCTTTCTCAAATATAACTGCATTGCAATGCTCACAAACGACAGACATCTGGCCGAATGGAACTGATGTGTGCGAACTGTATTGAATGTTGGGCTCATATCGAAAGAGTGCATGCTCAATGTTCACCTGAATAATTTGTTGTAGCCTACGTTGTCGTTCAAAATTCGAATATTGTGATCTGGCTTCATCTCTTTGCCGAGCACGAACTTCTCTTCTTCTCAATCATTGTTGCTCATTGTGTGCTTAGTTGATCTCTTCTTACTGTCGTGCACGATTTCAAACCATTCTGGTCGAACTGATTCCCTTCCAGTAGCACGTTTCTCTTCCGTTCGACGTGTTGCGACATTTAGGTGCTGCGTTGCATTCTAAGAACGCCGCACAGTGCACCATTTGGATTGGATTGGAATTCTGATATGCGGTTTTTTTTGTTCGCTAGGTGAGACTTTAGCCTTTAAGTTTTCGTAATTCTCGACCGAAAATAAAAAAAGTTACGGAGGGTTTAAAACAAATTTTCATTTGTAGTTGAATTTTAGTACAAAAGTGAAGTGTTAAAAGGTAAAAAAAGTTTTTTTTAAATATAATGTCTTATTTTTTCAGTTAATTTTACAACTAATACTTTTTAACAATTTTTTAAGTTAATTTTTTCAGAAAATGCCAAACTTTGGCCCCCATAAACTTTTTAGTCCTAATGTTTACAAGGGCCAAAGGTTGTTTTTTTTTTTTAAAGATCCCGAGTTAAAATATAATTTATTAAGCAGCGAACGTAAAAGTTACCTTATATTGGTTCAAAATAGAGAAGTTTCAATGAAAAACTCGTATGTTTTTGCTTTAGTTAAATTTTTTTTATTGTCTTTTTAAATATTTCTATATCAATTTTTATGGTAAATTTATGAAATATAACAATTTTTATTGTAAATTTACAAAATATGTAAATTTTTAAATCAAGAAAATTTTTTAACTATATAAAAACAAGTGTAACTTATTGTTAGTGTAATGAAAAATTAAAAATTTCTTCTAAATAGCTTTGATTTTCATCTTCTAGAAGTTGTTTAGCTTCTTCGTCTAATTCAATAGAGGTAGTTTTACATTTTTGACGAATGTTGGACATATATGGATCTGAAGTGCACAACCAAATAGTGATAAGGTCTTCATTAGTACAACATCTGGACATTTTCCTTGTGTTGTGCTCGCGAAAGAATCTGTAGTCTTTGTTCCTTTTTTCTGGCGCTTCTTCAGATAGATCTTCTATTGGTAGCATATTGTTTTGAATTATTTGTTCCCCATGGTACAAAATTTTATGAACTGTGGATGGCATATATCCCCAAGAGTATTTTTCATTATAAAGTATAGCTGTGTTATTGGCGTACTCTCCAAATTTTTTTGCATTTATCTTTCTGCTGCATGCAAGAACTTGTAATATGATTTGGAATCGTCTTATTAATTCATGATCTACACCTGTGATAGATGCTGCAGTTTCCGGATCGGAAAAAAATCTCCTTGCAGTATTTCCATCATATGTGTTTCCTTCCCCTTGTTTTGGTTGGTAGATTACGAGGCCTAGCTGTAGATATTTTTGTCGAATTTGTTTTTTTTTTGCTTTCTTTTTCTTCTTTTTCTTCATTTTCTTTGTTTTTTCTCACTGTTTCGCCTAACGGACCAAAATCCAAATCATAACCCAATTTAAGAATATGCTCCATGAAACGTATTCTAACATGAAGAGGGGACATTCCAAATTCGTAGGCTTCCTTAAAACTATCGTCTTCTGATGGAGGTTGGTTAAAGCTTGTGCAACTTTTCCATCAATCATTGTGAGACACATTTTAAAATGTACTTCAATGTCTTTGCCATCAAATTTAAATATTACTGGTTGAAGTTCCTTAACTTGATCTTTTATTTTTTGAACTTCTTCAGTTATGACATCTTTGGTTTCCTTTTCAATGCAAATTTTATTGGTCTGCAATACTTTGTTGAAGAAGGAATTTCATTTTTCCATATATCAATTTTTGTTGCTCTACTAGTTGAAGGCTCTAAGACGCTATACCTTTTTTGTTAAGCGCAATGGAACGAAAGATACCATAAATAAATTATGATGAATTTTCGGCATTAAATTGCTTGTATTGTTTCTGACCAGAGGATCCATCACATCCCCATTTAGAAATTAAAGTAATGCTGCCATTACCAATTTTTTTTAAATGATCAGTATCAAGCGTATTTAGCAATCGTTCTGCAGTATGTTCAAGGACATCTTGCAATTTTATTTCTGCTTATGTTGAAGTGACACTAATAGCAGATTGTGAAGGTAAGCATTCTTTTTTGGCAGAAACTAAATCTCGATACTCTGGAAAAATCCCACAATTCTTTTCATTGGTTCGCTTCCGCAATTCCTTATATTGATTTTTGGTCAATTTCAATTCCAAAAATAGGGCGAACGGTTCTTCTGGAGTAAATTTCTTATCTTCAATTGGTGTAGGAATGCTTTTCAAAATCCTCTTTGTGCGCCTTGGGCTCACTTCTACTATTTTTTCAATTATTTCAATTTTATTTTTTTTATTTTGGGTTGGTTGAATTTGGTGCAAAAATGAATCCTTTGAGAAATTTCTTCATTGATATTCTCCAGCTTGCGCCTTCGAGATCTTTCACTACATCCGTCAATTGGTTTTGCTGGTCGACCCTTTTTTCCACTTTCGTTGGCAGTTGTAGATGCACTCTCAAAAATAAGTTCCTTTATTAACCAGTCTTGGTAACGTTTGTACATCTTTGCCTTGCTATGAGAGCATTCAATGTACCGTCTTTACAAATTCGATGCAAAATTAGGTTACAATCTTAAAGAAGTCGTTGCTCACTATGTGAAAAATTACATCGTCTACATCATTTCGTTGAAAATAAATATCTGCCAGATCTCTGTAATAGTACTTGGTCATTGCACAAATTGTGGAAACAGTATTATAAATACTCTTTCTTGCAATTATGTAAAATAAAAATTTTTATCTTTTATTACCACTTTTAGAAGCATAAAAAACCCACACCCTAACCTTTTTTAAAAGGTGAAGCATACCTGCTCATATCTTAAAGACCTATGTCGCAATAGTTTTTTTTACCATTTACCTGTTATTTAAATTGTTTCCCATTTTGTCAGGTATTTAAACTATATAACTCTAATTCAGACTATTAATGTTTTTGAAAGATACCTATGTAAATTTACCTGTAACAAGCGCATTATATCTCAACCCTTTTTTATAAGTATATAACAACTCCTGACAGCTCTACCGACACGCAAAAAAATACACCGCGGTGCACCGGTACGACCAACTTTTGTGTTCATAACACTCAGACGGATGGACGGACATCATTTAATCGACTCAGAAAGTGTTTTTGATGGATAAAGGTCCAATGTTTTTGGCAGTTACAAACATCACCTCAAACTTAATATATCCTAACCACATAGTGGACAACTTTTGTATTCATAAATTTTGCAGAAAATATCTAACCTTGGGTCAGAAAAATTGTTCTGGTGCACACGGGCGGAAACTGGCGGGTGTATAATGGGGTATAGGAGTATAGGGGAGGGTTCGGACTATAAAAGAGTCAATAATTACTTTTATGGAAGTAACCCCACCCATTTATCCGATTCCGCCCATTTTCACACTCACACTAATAAGTCACACTAATAACCTATGAGCTCACATAAATTATCTTCAATTAACCTTTTATATTATTTAAGATACTTTTATTATTGTGAAAATTAATTTTATACGGTAGGTGATACGCCCACTTGTCCAATCCCGCCCATTTTCGCCAGGGCTTATCACAGAAATAATATATGAACTAACACAAGCTTGCAAAGTTCTCCCTATTATTATACTCGATATATGTACATAATATTTAATTAGTACTTTGTAGGGGATGTACTCCGCCCACTTATCCGATCTAGCCTATTTTCGGCAGGTGTACTTTCACTAATAACAAATGACGTCACATAAAGTATCAAAGCTCTCCCTATCATCATATTGAGTCTGATATTGAGTGATTCTTTTTTTTTTGTAGGTGCCATGCCCACTGTTTCGATAACGCTTATTTTTACAACGGCTACACACAGCAACTCACAGCAATAATAGATGACCTCATACAAAGTTGCAAAGCTTTCCCTAAAACAGTACTCAAGATATATGATGTTAAAGTTTTATCTTGTATGGGAGGTACCACGCCCACTTATCCCATACCGACCTTTTTCGGTATGACTATCCAAATTAAAAATAGATGGCCTCACACAAATTTACAAAGCTCTCTCTCTCATAGTACTCAACATATATCAAGTTAAAATGGAATAACCACGTACAGCGCCATCTGTTGAGACTTTTTGTACCTTTCTTTTTTCCCACACCTTCGCGGGGTAGTTACAAACAAAGTCGCAGAAGAAAGTATCCCTTTTGGTCCTGTAGTTTTCAAGTTTTAAGCCGACGAACAAACCACGATTCATTTCTATATACTTATATAGATACCACTATGTGGCTTGGGTATAATGACTTTGTGCTGCTGTTTGTAACTACCAAAAATATTTGACCTAGACCCAACTTTTATTATACCGATCGAATGAGAATCACTATCTGATTCGATTTAACGATGTCCGTAAGTCCATCCGTCCGTCCGTCCGTCTGTGTGTCCATGTAAAGCTTGTAATCAAACTGCAGGTCGCAAATATGAATATATTTTGATGAAAGTTAGTATATAATCTTTTATCGGCCGTGGGATGAACGCTGTTGAAATTGGTGAGAATCGGTCCATGTTCAGACCTAGCCCCTATACAAATGACCCCTTTGAAATCAACATATATTGCCATAAGATCCAAATTATCATACAAATCTTAGTCAATTTGGGTTTGTACGTATATATCACATCCATTGATCAGTAGTCCAAAAATTACCCCTTTTGGACAACTCTTAGGTATAGGCACCATATAGAGCTGCTTCCCGGTCTTCACTTAAATCTATCAAAAAACAAGTAAGAAAATTATAGTCGGTCTAGCCCGACTATACGATACCCTATACCATGGTTTTGAGACCCTATCTCTTCGGTCCAATTAATTGGATATAGCAAATAAGCATAAACCAAATTTGAGTGGCATTTTTATTAATTTTTTTGGCTGCAGATATGAAAAAGTTCATATCGGATGATATTTCTATATGGGGACTAGGTCCAAAAAGGGACCGATCCTGACCATATTTGGTAAAGTCACTTACACTTTGAAAAAATATATACAAACCAAATTTGAGAAAAATCTGTGCAATATTTTTGTTTTTTGATAGATTTAAGTGAAGATCTTGAAGCAGCTCTATATGGGGCCTATGACTAAGAGTTGTCCAATAGGAATCATTTTTGGACTACTGATTAATGGATGTAATATATACATATAAACCTAATTTGACTAAGATTTGTGTGATAATTTGGATCTTATGGCAATATATGTTGATTTCATAGGGGTCATTTGTATGGGGGCTAGGTCTGAACATGGACCGATTCTCACCAATTTCAACAGCGTTCATCCCATGGGCGATAAAAGCTTAAATACCAAACTTCATCAAAATATATTCATATTTGCGACCTGCAGTTTGATTAAAAGCTTTACATGGACACACAGACGGACGGACGGACGGACATCGTTAAATCGAATCAGATAGTGATTCTGATTCGATCGCTATAATTAATGATGGGTGTAGGTCAAATATTTTTGGTTGTTACAAACAGCAGCACAAAGTCATTATACCCAAACCACATAGTGGTATAGGGTATAACAAAAATATTGCACTGATTCTTCTCAAATTTTGTTTGTATATATTTTTGCAAAATACAAGAGACCTCACCAAACATGGTCAGGATCGGTCCATTTTTGGGCCTAGTCCCCATATAGATAAAACATCCGATATGAACTTTTTCGTATCTGCAGCCAAAAAATTTATAGAAATCCCACTCAAATTTGGTTTATGCTTATTTTTCATATCCAGTTAGTTGGGCATGTTATAGGGTATCGTATAGTCGGTCTAGACCTACTATAAATTTCTGACTTGTTATATTATTCTATTGTTGAGGGTATCCTAATGATAAGTACAAGTTGGCTTTAGTCTTATGTATATGCAATATTTTCACATGTATTGGCACAGATCTCGCCTGGAGCTGATTATAAATTCGAACATTTAAATTGATAGATCCCACTCGCATCCCACTAAGCCACCAAAAAGCTCTTAAAGGAAAAACCTAAGCTTTATTTTGAGCAAAAAGGGCCTTTTTAAAAAAAAAGTCACAAAAAAATTTTTTTTGAAACATTTTTTTCGAAAGATTGAAGAAATAGCTTTCTAAACTATCTGGGTCAAATTTTGCTAAGAACAACATGGATGAGGAAAAACACCTGTTTGGAGAGTTCTTGACCAATTTTGTTGAAAAATTGTGTCTTAACTTTTATCCAATAGGACTAGCCTTGGTACAAATCCCGATGGGAAGACATCGGTTTCAAAAGTTGGCTCACTTGACACGAAACCCCCATTTATGAAAATGTTATATGAATGAGTAGGTGCTTAGAGGCGTCATTATTTTTGTAGTTATTCTAGTTAAGGCAAAGTTATTTTTTTTCATTTCAGTTAGAGCGGTTGTTCCATTTCTAATTTACTTTTTGTATTGCGCAGTATTTATTATCTTTTTGCACAATATTTAGTTGCAGTGGTGTGTTTGTGTGCGTATATACATATGTATGTGTGTAAGTTGTTTGACTCATGTGTGCACATAATTAATTACAAGCATTTAATTTAATGCTTTTGCAATTTGTAAACCATTTGTTAAAAGTATAAAGTTTTGTATCACAATTAAAATTTACTAGTTGTATAAAATAGTTAGTCTGATGGGTATGCCTCTATGGTTTGCGGTATACTGTATATAGTTGTTGTTGCATATATTTATTATACAATAAAAAATATTTTATTGAATATGAAGAAAATGGATTTATAGTCTTGAATCAGCAGAGTTTAATTGGAAAGCTCATAATTTGCGTATTGTTAATTGAATGCAACTCATAAGTATAGAGTGGTTTAGAATAGTGAAAAATAAATAAAATAAATGGACCTGTTGAATTTTAGTTTTTCTAATTTTTGAAATATATTATCAAGGTTCTTCATACAAACTGGAGATATAAATGTATTTAATATAACAAAAACCTTAACTACTAAATACAATAATATTCTTACCAAACTAGAATAGATACTCGCTTACTTGTATTACTTTGGCAAACAAAGAACATTTTCTAAGGGGGTCTGGGGTCGGGTCATTGTCTGGGGAGTAAGCAGTTCCAAGTTAGGGTAAAAGTGCAGGGCCAGTATATTAAAAATTTACAAAGATTTGGCGTTCTCAGGCCAATCTCTTTTTATTGGTGTTTGTTTACATAGTTTTTCAGCTATAACTTAAATGCCATTAATTTTTTAGTAAAATTGTAGCAAAGCATATTGGATTCAAGTGGTCACAAAGTGGCGATTAATTGAAATTTAGAAATCAAATTTTTGCAATTAAATATGGTATCGAGTAAAGTCATTCAACTATGTTGTTTGCTTTTCTTTGCAGTGAGCTGTCAAAGTTAGCAAATTATTGCTGTTTTTGCAAAAAATGGAAAATTTTAAATTCTTTACGATTGAAATGCCCATTTTTTTCATTAAATCTTTCAAAAGTAAAACTTTTATGAGGGAACTTTCAACTACAGGTATTTTGCCATATAGTAAAAACTTTTTTGTTTATGAATATTTCGGTGACATAGTAATTTTAGCAGACGATGTTGAATATTGCAAAAAATTATAAATAAATTAGAGCAGCACTGTGAAATCTTGAATCTGCAAGTGAATTTGTGTAAATCTGAAATTATGATATTTCGAAAAGGGGCAAAAATAGCTAAAAGTAAAAAGTGGACATTTCAAGGTGAGGCCATATGGATCACAAATGATTATACATGGCTGAAAGTAGCACTATTCCCTAAAATGGCATTTGAGAAACATGTGGAACAAAGAAATTTATCTGCAAAAAGTTGCATAAATGCAACGTGGAAAAATTTTTCGGTAAAAAACAAATAAATATGGAAGCAAAATGGAATATATTTAGATCACTATGCCGTGCAATTCAGTCCTATGTTTCCAAATATGGGGATTTTCTATGTTTGATGAGTAGATAAATATCAACCTTTTTTTTAAATTCTGAAATTACCACCTTTTACATCTACATATGCCCTAATGTTGGAGACTGGGGCTGAAAGTAACTGTATATACTAGCAGATTCCAGCCCTCGAAATTCGAGCGCAAATTCTAGGAAATTTTATTTTTTCATTAAATAAAGACCCTAAAAGTATGCTAATCAATTAAAGCCAATTCACAAATCAACACAAAAACAAACTCATTTTTATTACAAACACATTAACAAATTTAATAAACACACATATAACATTGTATAATTTTGTGTGTGCGTTAGTAGCAACATTGAATGCAATTTACTCAAAATAGAGGAAAAAATTGAAAAATCTGTAAATCTGCAAATCGGCTAAAAATAAATACCTTTCAAATAATATACGTTTGGTCAAAATCGGGTTAAAACGGTAGAACAAAACATCAGTCACAAGAAATCGCCTATCCTCTTAATATTACAGATATATAAGAGTGGCCCTTCATTATATGGAGGGGAAAAAAGTGTTCGAATTTATAGTCCCACCCCGTAGAAATATGCGAATAACAATAAAACTGAGAAACCATTTTAGCCAAGTAATTTCTTGGCTCAACTAGAAATATGCGAATAACAAGAAAGCTGAGAAATACAAAGTTTTGCCAGATCCATTTTTTGAAATTTTCTTTAAGAAAATTTTTTAAAACTTAAAAAATGAATTTTCAAAATTTTATCAAAAAAAATTTTTCCATCTTCGGTCTCTTTTCGCAATAGGTTGACAACGTGGTAATAAAACAATATTTCACATCTTAGTACCTATAGGTATAGAGATAAAAAAAAATTATGGCTTTAATCAATTTATTAATGTTGAAAAAACGTTCATCACATAACATGACCTAGAGTTTTTCTTTGGCATAAAAGTGGTCTGGGGCATTTGTTATTTCTTGGCGAGTTTTTATTCGATTTTGAAGTTATATAGATTTTTGAAAAGGTAATTTAGACCAGATATCGATTCATATAACAGCTTTTCGAAAAAATTAAACTGTAGAACGAAATTTTCGTAAGATCTGAAAAAAGTCATATTTTCCCCATATTAACACATTTGAAATATTCAGTCGCGTTGAGGCACCTGTTTTTTTTTTTTTTTTTTTTTTTTGATTGACCCAAAACTTTGTATATTTTATTTTCTTTGCTACTCGCATATTTCTAGGTGGTTAGACCGAGAGTTTTAACACTTTTTTTATTAAGGGCCACCCTAATATACATTGGATTTACATATGCGGTGTATTAAGAAAACATTATATGAATGCTCTAATAATAGATTACGAAATCAGTTTACAAAAATCATTATTGAAAAAAATTGTATGGACATGTGCATATTGACTCCTTAGCAGGAGATTTAAATACTATAAATTTAACACAATGCACAACAAGAGAAATAACTGGGCTAAAAAACAAGGAAATAGAGTTGTACCTACAGAAAGCTGCTTTTTCCAGTTGATTTTATTCTTAACTTAATTTTAGTGAGCCCCAATCTTATTTTCAATACACTAACAAAAGCTAGGCTATCATTTTCATCTTTAAGGAAAGATGTGACCTAACTGAACAAGGTTTCATCAACAAAGATCTCGGTTATGTTCATTATGCAATCTACAAGATATTGAGAATATCCAACATTTTTTAGCCATATGTCCTATACTACGTCCCATAAGATATAAGGCTAAAGATACTTTTAAGGAAATATCTAGATATCTAGATATTTGATATAATCGACGAATTTAATTATTAATATTTTTTGTAACACAAAACACATTTCGAAAATTTTTTAAAAGTAAAAATCTTTTTCCGACTTACGACATTAAGTCAAAGTCATATGTTCAATAGATATTTATTGAAGGGTCCGCCATCTAACGTTTTTTTTTCAACTAGTGCTTATTTCGTGAATGGTAACACTTAGCTCATGTCTGATTTGACAGGTAATTAGTTTAATCCTTCCGCTGAACGAATATGGTTGTGTATACGCTTGAACAACGCTGGGAAATATTGCGACATTACTTTGAAAATCATGGTAATGTTGCAGAATGTGTGCGAAAATTGCGTACGGATTTTGGAAGAAGAGAAGCACCGTCAGCTCCGTATTTTCGTTATCTTGTGAAAAAAAAGTTAAAGAAACTGGCATCCTCATCGATAAACCAAAGCGTGAAAAGCCAAAAACAGTGCGTACACCTGAGAATATTGCTGCTGTGGCAGAAAGTGTGCGTGAAGCGCCATCAACATCAATTCACCGTCTTTCTCAAGAATTGAATATTTCGGAGGCATCATTGAGACGAATTTTGCATAAAGACCTTGGTATTACGCCACACAAATTCCAATTGGTTCAGGAGTTGAAGCCAACTGACCATCCAATGCGTTTTCGCTTCGCTAAGTGGGCCTGCGATCGACTTACAGAAGATGCCGATTTTGCCAAAAAAAATCATCTTTTCAGATGAGCTCATTTCGATCTTGGCGGGTATGTAAACAAACAAAATTGTCGCATTTGGGGCACAGAACACCCGCACGCATACATTGAAAAGCCGATACACCCAAAACGAGTCACTCTTTGGTGCGGATTTTGGTCCAGAGGCATAATTGGGCCATTTTTCTTCGAAAATGAGAAAGGAGTGGCCATTACAGTCAATGGCGATCGTTATCGGGCCATGTTGAACGAATTTTTGTTCACAAAAATTGAAGACGAGGATATTCGCAACATTTGGTTTCAACAGGACGGCGCTACGTGCCACACTGCCGAAGCTACACTCGATGTTTTGCGCCCTGTTTTTGAAGATCGCATTATCTGCCGCAGAGCTGATGTCGTTTAGCCACCTTGGAGCTGTGAGTTAACACCGTTGGACTATTATTTGTGGGGTGCCCTCAAAGATAAGTGTTACGCCAACAAGCCAGAGACAATTGACGTTTTAAAGGACAATATTCGTGAAGCCATTGGTGAAATACAGCTGCACACAATCGAGAATGTGCTTAAAAATTGGACCGATCGTGTTGGCACTGCATGGGCAGCCGAGGCAGCCATCTGAATGAAATTATTTTCCATTATTAACCGGAAGGATTATACTTTTAAATAAAAAAAGAAATTTGAGATAATATTCAGTAGTTTTTTTCATAGCATTTTCAAAAAGAAAAAGTTATTTGGCGGACCCTTTATAAAGCATGTATAGCAAAGAAATGAATTAAATAAGGAACAAGTAATTAACTAGTCACTTTTTGCTATTTAATATGATCTTCTATAATAGGTAGTTTCCGAATGATCTACGAATTTCATTTAGAGCAGTGCTGTTCAAAAATAAATATGTAGTTGTGTTGGTGAGAGCATGAGAATTGCACTGTAAAATATGTTCAATATTCGTATTTATTGAAAATACGAAATTGTTAATGTGTGTGTAAAACTGTTTTAAAGAAATAAAAATTAAACAAAAATTAAATTTTTGAAAGGAAAAAAATAATACATATATATATATATATATATATATTAGGCTGGCTTTTATTATGCTATAAAAAACAAAAAGTTGTAGACTTTTTCAATCTGCCGAAACAAATTAATTATAACATTTATTATTAATTTATAACATTTATTATTTTTTGTAATATTAGCTTAAGAAAAATCGCTAAAACTTGAAAAATACATATCCATAATATTAATAGGGTAGGCGATTTCTTGTGACTGATGTTTTGTTCTACCGTTTTATCCCGATTTTGACCAAACGTATATTATTTGAAAGGTATTTCTTTTTAGCCGATTTGCAGATTTACAGATTTTAAAATGTTTTCCTTTATTTTGAGTATTGCATTTCAAGTTGCTACTAACCCATATATAAAATTACACAATGCTATGTGTGTGTTTATTACATTTGTTAATGTGTTTGTAATAAAAATGAGTTTGTTTTTTGTGTTGATTTGTGAATTAGTTATAATTGATTAGCATACTTTTAGGGTCTTTATTTAATGAAAAAATAAAATTTCCTAGAATTTGCGCTCGAATGTCGAGGGCTGGAATCTGCTAATATTTACATTATTAATTGCCAACATTTAAATTTAGTAATCGCGTAAATGTAATTTCGAAAATATATTCAGCGGTTTCAATTTTATTAAAAAACGAAGTTAATTAAAACGAAGTATAATAAAATTGAGCCGTAAATTTGCAACTCACAATCATATACAACCTAAAATTGAATTTGTTTAATAAAAAATCCTTTGCACCAAAAAAAAACCATTAACTTCTTTTTAAAAAAAAGGGTACGATTCCCACAAAGGTGAGCATCCCAACTCTCACATTTAAATTTACATAAAGAAATCTAACTTTTCTTTTTCTTTATGTCCCATAACCCCAATTATAATTGCTTCAACTCGGAGAATTATAATTAAATCTCTTTATAGAATGGCCCCTTTTCAAGTGCGACATTTCCCCTCCAACCAAAAGAGATATTAATATTATTCACTCAAAATAATACACAATCAATATTAATGATTTCATTGTATTTACATATTAAAAAAATATCTTTAATAAGTTGAATTTATTATGTTATTTAAAAAAAAACATTCGATCGGAAAAAATGAATGAATGAACATTCAGACTCAAATTTTTAAAATCATTTCTACTTTTATAATAAACTAGCTGTTTTTACCCGGTCTTGCGCGGGATAAAAAGGCCTTTGACTTGAAAAATGGTTCACTATGCTTACCAGGCGCTGAGTACTTAGTCCCCAATTAACATATTCCCCAATAAAATGAACTTTCTCCCCAAAAATTTGTATTGGCAGTAAATTCATTTTTTATTTCAAGCAAAAATGCTTCAAAAATAATGCGAAACCGCTTTAAGTTTTTTTTTTTTTCAGTTTATTTATAAACATCAAATATAACGGAATGGTTCGCAAATTAAAGGAATCAGAACTTTTAAAAATTTAATTACTTCATTCAATAAGTGATCTTCATTGAGCAGAGACGCCAAATTCAAGTTTCAGCAATAAAATACTAATGCGACGTTTAATATTGTGTCGCAAGGTTTCTTTAAGCAACTGCTTATAGTATATGTGTGGCCTATTTTGATCAACAGGTAATTATTTCACATACGTAGATAAAATTTATCATACGACATTTCACTAAGCTGTATTCCGCGAGTGAGTAGCATCCGCTTCCGCGCGTTTGGCAGCCACACCCGTGCTGCCGCGCAGTTGTTGTCAACTTATTTTAATCGTCGCTTCCTCGCAGCTACTACCCGTGCTGCCGCTTAGTTCTCGTTAACTTATTTTAATTCCTAAAACATATTTTTTAGAGCATTGCGATATTTTAGCTGAGTTGTGTTCCGAGAGCGGATCGCGTCCGCATGCATTGCGTCCGCGTTCGCGCACCGCGCGCCGCCACACCTCTGCTGCCGCGCATCTGTTGCCAACTTATTTTAATCGCCAAAATATATTTTTCAGATCATGCGATATTTCAGCTGAGCTGTGATCCGCGAGCGCGTCGCGTCCGCATCCGTCGTGTTCGCGTCCGCGCTCCGCGCGCCTCGCGATGCTTCCTCGCAGCTACTACCCGTGCTGCCGCTTAGTTCTCGTTAACTTATTTTAATTCCTAAAACATATAATTAGTTATTTATAGTTCGGATCGAGATCATGTATACATTTTCTAATACTAGAAAAGATAATACTTTATGCAATGTAAGAGAAATTTGGAAAAAATTGAAGACAGCGCTAGATGGAGTAGCTACTTTCGAACAAAGCGACTTGTTCATCGTCAGCATCCTTCTGCCTATTACTTCAACTCATGCTTAATCAACTATTTAACTCAACATTTGAAAGAAAAGAACATGAGAAATGTTTTTCTTTTTATATACGAGAGTTTGTATGAACAAGCTGAGCTTTTTCCAATTTATAGCTTTCTCTACATTAACATCGCTTTGATCAATTACAAATCTCGTAATGTGAAAAAAGCTCTTTTTGTTTTGCCAAACGTCCCATAGATGGGAACTGTAATGACATGTGAAATCTTAACAGATTTATCACAATTGCATTGGACCGTATGTTTTGTATGTTAGTTTTTTTTTTTTTTTTTTTTTATGTATTGTCGATCTTGTGTTGTAATAATAATTAGTTATTTATAGTTCGGTTCGAGATCATGTATACATTTTCTAATACTAGAAAAGATAATACTTTATGCAATGTAAGAGAAATTTGGAAAAAATTGAAGACAGCGCTAGATGGAGTAGCTACTTTCGAACAAAGCGACTTGTTCATCGTCAGCATCCTTCTGCCTATTACTTCAACTCATGCTTAATCAACTATTTAACTCAACATTTGAAAGAAAAGAACATGAGAAATGTTTTTCTTTTTATATACGAGAGTTTGTATGAACAAGCTGAGCTTTTTCCAATTTATAGCTTTCTCTACATTAACATCGCTTTGATCAATTACAAATCTCGTAATGTGAAAAAAGCTCTTTTTGTTTTGCCAAACGTCCCATAGATGGGAACTGTAATGACATGTGAAATCTTAACAGATTTATCACAATTGCATTGGACCGTATGTTTTGTATGTTAGTTTTTTTTTTTTATGTATTGTCGATCTTGTGTTGTAATAATAATTAGTTATTTATAGTTCGGTTCGAGATCATGTATACATTTTCTAATACTAGAAAAGATAATACTTTATGCAATGTAAGAGAAATTTGGAAAAAATTGAAGACAGCGCTAGATGGAGTAGCTACTTTCGAACAAAGCGACTTGTTCATCGTCAGCATCCTTCTGCCTATTACTTCAACTCATGCTTAATCAACTATTTAACTCAACATTTGAAAGAAAAGAACATGAGAAATGTTTTTCTTTTTATATACGAGAGTTTGTATGAACAAGCTGAGCTTTTTCCAATTTATAGCTTTCTCTACATTAACATCGCTTTGATCAATTACAAATCTCGTAATGTCAAAATTGGAAAAAGCTCAGCTTGTTCATACAAACTCTCGTATATAAAAAGAAAAACATTTCTCATGTTCTTTTCTTTCAAATGTTGAGTTAAATAGTTGATTAAGCATGAGTTGAAGTAATAGGCAGAAGGATGCTGACGATGAACAAGTCGCTTTGTTCGAAAGTAGCTACTCCATCTAGCGCTGTCTTCAATTTTTTCCAAATTTCTCTTACATTGCATAAAGTATTATCTTTTCTAGTATTAGAAAATGTATACATGATCTCGAGCCGAACTATAAATAACTAATTATTATTACAACACAAGATCGACAATACATAAAAAAAAAAAAAACTAACCTAAAACATATTTTTTAGAGCATTGCGATATTTTAGCTGAGCTGTGTTCCGAGAGTGCGTCGCGTCCGAGTCCGCGGTCGCGCACTGCGCGTCGCTTCCGCGCGTTTGGCAGCCACACCCGTGCTGCCGCGCAGTTGTTGTCAACTTATTTTAATCGCCAAAATATATTTTTCAGATCAGTGCGATATTTTTTCAGATCATTCCGATATTCTAGCTAAGCTGTATTCCCCGTGCGCGTAGCTTCCTTGCAACGAAATGATGCTATTGAAAAGAATGCTCATTTTAAATGCATTTATTGTAGGACATATATTGAGAGCAGTATGCAAATGTTTACTAAAATAAATATTTAACAAAATTCATTAAATAAAAATTTGTAAAAATTTAAGAATGAATTTGGGGAGTAAGTTCATTTTTTATTTCGATTAAAAAAAATGGGGAATTTGTTCATTTCTTTTGGGTACCTTTTTTTAAGTTTGGGGAATTTGTTCACCTTATAGTTATTTCCGTGTAAACCAAATATCAGAGATATCCGTTGAAAAGTACAAATTTGTATAGTGAAGAAATATACCACACAACAAAATATGAATTTTATATGAAAATTGGGCGTAAAAGTAGGCGTGGTCGGTAAAAATCATATGGGGACCTTCCCTGGAATATGTACTAAATTTCGGAGAAAGCCATTGAAAAATAAAAGTTTGTATAGCAATCAAATAAAGAAACAAATAAAAGGAAAAAAATAAGTTGTATATGCATAGAAGTTGGCGCAAAGTAGGCGTGGCCTGTAAGAAGCATATGGTGACCTGCCCTGCAGTATAGAGATCGTGTGACCAACTATACTAAAATATACCAAAAAACAGAAAATTAATTTTGTATAAAAAGTGGGCGTAGAAGTAGTCGTGGTCCGCAAGAATCATATGGCGACCTCTCTGGAGTACAGAGATCGTGTGTAGCAAATTTCAGAGACATCCGTTTAAAACAAAATTGTGTAGCGAACAAATGTACCAAAAAACAGAATATGAATTGTATACAAAAAGTGGGCGTAAGAGTAGGCGTGACCGGTACGAAGAATATGGTGACCTTCGCTGGAGCTGAGAGATCGTGTGTACCCAATCTCAAAGAAATCCGTTAACAAACAAAAATTTGTATAGCGAACAAATGTACCAAAAAACAGAATATGAATTGTATACAAAAAGTGGGCGTAAGAGTAGGCGTGACCGGTACGAAGAATACGGTGACCTTCCCTGGAGCTGAGAGATCGTGTGTACCGAATCTCAAAGAAATCCGTTAACAAATAAAAATTTGTATAGCGAACAAATATACCAAAAAGCAGAAAATGAATTGTATGTAAAAAGTGGGCGTAAGAGTAGGCGTGGCCGGTAAGAAGTATATGGTGACCTTAGCTGGAGTACAGGGATCCTCTGTACCAAATGTCAGTGAAATCCGTAAACAAATAAAAATTTGTATAGCGAACAAATATACCAAAAAGCAGAAAATGAATTGTATATAAAAAGTGGGCGTAAAAGTAGGCGTGGCCAATAGTACGTATATGGTGACCTTAGCTGGAGTACAGGGATCGTGTGTACCGATTTTCAGAGAAAGCCGTTAACATATAAAAATTTGTATAGTGAACAAATATGAATAAAACATAAAAGGAATTTTACATAAAAAGTGGGCGTAAAAGTTGGCGTGGCTGGTAAAAAGTATATGGCGACCGTTCCTGGGGTATAGAGATCGCGTGTGCAAAATTTCGGGGAAATCCGTTGAAAAATAAAAATTTTTATAGCGGTCAACCAAACAAACAAACAAACAAATAAACAAACAAACAAACAAACAAACAAACAAACAGAAAATGAATTTTATATATATAGAGAAATTCGTTTTGTTAATAATTCTATTAACGACTTTTGTAGATCTTGTATTATAAGTTTTTCAGTATTTGTTATTTCGCGACAATTGAGTGTTAGTAAAACATGTTTTAAATTTACGTAACTTAATGCATTACGTTGCACAGTGGCGCCCGTAGAGCAAACGAGGTTGCAAAAATCAAAATTTTCATGTGCGCCGACGAAGTTTTGAATAAACCCATGTTATAGGAAACTTTTCAGCGATTTCAAATATGCTACTCTTAATAATATCACATTTTTAGTTTAGAAGATATAACCGTTCAAAGTTGACCGACTTTCGGTTTTCAAAAAAACACACAATTTTTAGTCAATTTGTTGCGATTTCAGGTGTAATATCACGAAAAATAAGTAACGATTCGCCTTATTTTTTGTTTGTATTGAATGATGTATTTATTAAATGTATAATGATAAAAAAAAAGATTAACTGTTTGCTTTGTGTTTCTCCTGGTAAATCACTATTTAAAAACTATCCGTTTTTTCACTATTTTTCAACTTTGACGGAAAATAAAAAAAATCCATATTTTTCTATATTTGCCATATTTGCATAATTCAAAAGGTTTTATCTGCCCGTACGTGCCCTTTTGGCTTCTAGATGTAAAAAAGTTTAAAAAGACATGGTTGCAGAAATTGTATGGCGTGCATCCCTTTCATGTTTTGACTGACAGTAGTTTGATCTAATAGTTTGAAAATTGCATTTTAAGTCGGTTGTCTACCTGTGAGCCTCTGCTAAAGTCTACTCCCAATATTCTGTTACAGACACAGGATGCACAAAAAACTACTCATTGAAATTCGCAGGTACGCACCTCACTTAAAAATTACTTTGGAGTACAAATGGTCAAGAACAATATTGACTTATGGTCCCTACAAGTAGGCACAAATCTTATCTAGACACTAGCATAATATCATAATTGTATAATTCAGCCTAAATCCATATGTATGCAGGGAACAGGTAAATTTTTAGGCATGGTAGCATAAGCCCATATATTGCAAAATAAGCAATCTGCAGGATCTCATGGGCCATACAGCAAAACGGTTGTTGGAGAGTCTTCCTGAAAATGAGGTGAAAATTCTTCCTGAGAAACTGACATTGATCAGCAAATGGGGCTGCGATGGATCATCCGGACAAAGCGTTTATAAGCAAAGGATATCTTCCGATGACGCTACAATATCGGACGGAAATATGTTTATGGCATCTGTAGTTCCTTTGCGGCTAAAATCTGATGTTTCCCTACACTGGAAAAATCCACGTCCGTCATCAGTGCATTATTGCCGACCAATAATGTTTCAGTTTGCAAGGGAATCGGCAGAACTCATAAGGACCACGGTGAAGGACATTGAAGAACAAATAAGCAAGATTAAGCCTACAAAGCTGCAAATTGGAGAAGGAAAATATATTGAGTGCAATTACGAGTTCCACCTGACCATGGTTGACGGAAAAGTCGTAAACGAACTGACAGGAACAACCTCAACATTGTCATGCCCGATTTGCAAAAAGAGTCAGAAGAACTTTGGTAATTTAAACAATTCTACAAACGAGGAGAATTACGAATATGGAATGTCACCATTGCACGCAAGGATAAGGTGTATGGAGTTCTTGCTAAAACTGGCGTATACCCTACCACAAGAGGAGGAAAACTTCGATGAAAATACATCAATAAAGGATAAGGAAAAGATCAGAAAGAAGAAAATACAGGATGCTTTTTTTAAACAAGTTGGACTAAGAGTAGACTGTCCCAAGCACGGATACGGTAACTCAAACGATGGAAACACTTCTAGGAGACTTTTTGAAAATGATGAGGCAGTAACTAGAATCACTGGAATTGACAATCAAATCGTGAAAAGATTGGAAACGATCTTGAATATTTTAAACTGCAAAGAAAATGTCAATTCTACAAAACATGGAGAATATGCATCGAAAACTGCATCTCTTGTAGCAGAAATGTATCCACAGAAGAAGTTGACCCCGACCGTCCATAAAATATTGGCGCATGGCAAAGATATAATTGAGTACCAGTCTTTGCCAATTGGAGAGCTTTCCGAAGAAGCACAGGAGTCTCTTAACAAATTTTATAAAAAATATAGATTGCAGAACACATTCAAAGCATCAAGGGTAAGGCAAAATGAGGATCTCTTCAACATGTTGTCAGCATCTTCCGATCCACTTATTTCTTCTCTGCGGCATGTGAAGTCACGCATAGAGTTAGAAAATAGTTATAGTTTAGAAATGATTAGAGTTTTAGATATACCTTCTCTTACGAATTGTGATGAATATTTTACAGAAAATTTAAAAAATAAATTTAAAAAAGAAGTAATTTTTTTTTAATTTGTTGGGTAATAATTTAAAACATAAAACCCTAAAGAAAAAAAATAAAAACAATCTAAAAATGTAAAAATAATTTTTTTTAGGTACCATAAAATAGATTTTTCTACAAATTTTAACTTTGATAACCCATAAGTAGGCCCCTGCAAAGCGTAGCACCCAAACGCTCCTTTCATAGGCTGAACAGTTATCTATCATATGCTGTTTAAACTGTTCAATTATGTTATTCGGTTCAAACGATATGATTTTTGCAACGAAAAAACTCAAATGGCGCCACTGTGCGTTGCTTAGAACAAATATATTTTAAATCTAAAAAAAGGCTCACAATTTTTATATGTCGATCTTGGTTTCCAATTTGATCAACGATTTTTTAATTTTTCAACGAAAAATTGTTTTCTAATTTCAGACAGCTTTTCTTCTTTATTCAAATTGTTTCCCTTAAATGTTTTGTAACATGTTACCAAATACATTAATACTCATAAAATATTTTTCGTATATCACTATTAATTTTTTCAGTGCATTAAAAAAAAATCAGCATACATCCGCTACACGTCTTCATTCGTCGCTGTTCCAGTGACGACCAAATGCAAGAGCGTAAGAATACATGTGAGTTAAGCAGGGACAATTGTCCTAAGAAATGAACAGCACTGATTTAGAGTACCCTGATTCTTAAAAAAAATCATGTGAGTCCGATCACAAGGGAGATGTGTAAACATCTAATAATTAAAGAAAACATCAACACCATATTTTCCAGTGCATAAGAAATAAGTCAATTATGCTGTTTTCTGAAATTCAATTGATGTTTTCTGAAATGCAATTGATGTTTTCTGAAATTCAATTGATGTTTTCTGAAACTCGAATGATGTTTTCTGAAATTATATTGATGTTTTCTGAAATTCTATTTATGTTTTCTGAAATTCAAATGATGTTTTCTGAAACTCGAATGATGTTTTTTGAAATTATATTGATGTTTTCTGAAATTCTATTGATGTTTTCTGAAATTCAATTGATGTTTTCTGAAACTCGAATGATGTTTTCTGAAATTAATTGATGTTTTCTGAAATTCAAATGATGTTTTCTGAAGCTCGAATGATGTTTTCTGAAATTCTATTTATGTTTTTTAAAATTCAAATGATGTTTTCTGAAATTATATTGATGGTTTATGAAATACAGTTGATGTTTTCTGAAATTCTATTGATGTTTTCTGAAATAATATTGATGGTTTCTGAAATACAATTGATGTTTTCTGAAATTCAAATGATGTTTTCTTAAATACAATTGATGTTTTCTAAAATACAATTTATGTTTTCTGAAATTATATTGATGTTTTCTGAAATTCAATTGATGTTTTCTGAAATTTTATTGATGTTTTCTGAAATACAGTTTATGTTTTCTGAAATTCTATTGATGTTTTCTGAAATACAGTTGATGTTTTCTGAAATTATATTGATGGTTTCTGAAATACAATTGATGTTTTCTGAAATTATATTGATGTTTTCTGAAATTCTATTTATGTTTTCTGAAATCAAATGATGTTTTCTGAAATTATATTGATGTTTTCTGAAATTATATTGACGTTTTCTGAAATTCTATTTATGTTTTTTGAAATTCAAATGATGTTTTCTGAAATTATATTGATGGTTTCTGAAATACAATTGATGTTTTCTGAAATTCTATTGATGTTTTCTGAAATTCAATTGATGTTTTCTGAAACGCGAATGATTTTTTCTGGAATTATATTGATGTTTTCTGAAATTCTATTGATGGTTTCTGAAATACAATTGATGTTTTCTGAAATTATATTGATGTTTTCTGAAATTCTATTTATGTATTCAAATGATGTTTTCTGAAATTATATTGATGGTTTCTGAAATACTATTGATGTTTTCTGAAATTCCATTGATGCTTTCTGAAATTCAATTGATGTTTTCTGAAACTCGAATGATGTTTTCTGAAATTATATTGATGTTTTCTGAAATTCTATTTACGTTTTCTGAAATTCAAATGATGTTTTCTGAAATTATATTGATGGTTTCTGAAATACAATTGATGTTTTCTGAAATTATATTGATGTTTTCTGAAATTATATTGATGGTTTCTGAAATACAATTGATGTTTTCTGAAATTCTATTGATACTTTCTGAAATTCAATTGATGTTTTCTGAAACTCGAATGATGTTTTCTGAAATTATATTGATGTTTTCTGAAATTCTATTTATGTTTTTTGAAATTCAAATGATGTTTTCTGAAATTATATTGATGGTTTCTGAAATACAATTGATGTTTTCTGAAATTCTATTGATGTTTTCTGAAATTCAATTGATGTTTTCTGAAACTCGAATGATGTTTTCTGAAATTATATTGATGATTTCTGAAATACAATTGATGTTTTCTGAAATACAATTGATGTTTTTTGAAAGACAATTGGAAAATGTTTAGAAAAGAACATATCATAATTTTTTCACAAATACAATCAGATAAAGTCACACCGATTTACACTTCAGCTCTCACCGATGTGTTACTCTGTTTTTGCGATTGTATTGTGAAATAGAAATTTACCCCCCTGCGCGTATAGATGTTTACGCATCAAAAATCAGTAATTTTTACCTTTAGGCTGTTTTTTGTAACCAAGAACTTTTTTTTCTTATAAATTAATCAATGCTTTTAATTTAGTTCATTTGTCCTTTGTCAAAATATCGGTTAAGTTTTGTGAACTTTCCTAAAAAAATTAAAGTTTTACAGTTCGCGTAAATTAAGCTACACATAAAACCTTGAATACTAACACGTATTTATTCTAAAACTATTACAAACATTTAAAACATCTATGAAAAATTTTCGAAAACATAAAACTAAAACCTTCTATTATTTTGCACAAAAATGCAACTTATATGTCAGAATGTTTAAAAGAAAAAACCTGCGAAAATTCCCACACTTAAAAAATATACTGACATAACTATGAACTTAAGTTCAGCTACACGAATAATAAAAAAAAAAAAAAATGCAGCAAAGAGAGAGAGAAGAATTGGAAACTGTAAATGGTGACGTTGATACTCGATACAATTTCCTTTACTTGGAGTTTGGTTTTTTCTTTCTAGTTGTTTCTGACATTTAAGAAAAGAGGAAAACTTTAACTTATTAAGCTGAAATCGGATACAGCCAGCCTTAGATTTATGTTTTCTAAAAACAAAACAAAAAAAAAAACAAAAAAATAAATAATTTTGATAAGACACTTCTTTCTGTATACACCTTTAACATAAAACCATTTTAGCCAAGTAATTTCTTGGCTTAAAATCATTGTACAAATACTATTAAAAAAATATATACACCAGATTTTCTTTTTCCATGAAATTATATTATATGTAGGTATTTTGTTTACAACTTCATTATAAATATGAGATATAAATTTCCCTAGTCCATTTTGAGATGGTCGGGCAATCGAAGAAGCCTAATTTCTTTATTTTATTTTAAATAAATTATTTACATTAGTTTACTTCATACAAATGTCTTCGATTCTGTTTTTCTTTACATCTATATTTCATCTCATACCATGATGTAGTGTAGGGTATTCATAAGATTTTAAAAAAGAATCTTAGTTTCCAAAAAGGAAAACTCGTTTTCATTTCATTGCACTTGACAATTGACGTAAAATTTGACTTACCTTTTTAACACATAAATGCAGCCACACATATCTACGTACACATACGCAACTGTATAATAATGGCGACAGTGTGTGCGGTTATACGTGTATACATTAGTAAGAGAGTGTGATGAAGTGCAAGTACTTATGTTTATGCTTCAATTGTGTGCAGCAGCTTTGTTGGTTTGATATTGGCGGTTTTTGTTAGTTTACTACTCACACAACACTCAAACACTTTGGTGTAATAGGATTTTTACAGCTTCCGAACAATTTGATTTGATACCATCGTCATCAACATCATAACTGACGTAATTCAAATATGAGTAGTAGTGAGAAGAAACCAACTTAACTTCAGTCGATTTTTATTTCACAACGTTATGTTGTGTACAGTCAGAAAAATTTTATTGGTCAGAATAAAAAAATTACTTATTAATAGTGTACGATTAATGAACATTGCTAAGTTTGAAATTTTCAATAAATATCTTCAGTTCACTGCAAAATAATAACAATCAATTTGAATAAAATAAAAGCTTTTTTCATAATCGGGGTATTGTGAAGGATGGATTATCATCATATGGACTCTGTGTTAGCTTAGTGATACTTCTTGCGTATGCCGTGAAGTAAATTTTATCTAGTGCTGCAGATATATCACTTCTTCTATATATATTTTTTAATAAAATTTTTATTAAGGATTCCTCAGTTTGTCAAGACCATACCGGACAAAAACCATATACTCGACAGCCGGTTTGTCTGTGGAAATCGCTATCAATCAAAAACTAAGCTAGGCTCTTCGTTATATAATCGTTTATTAACATCCCAAAGAAAACGATATTTAAAATCATCAAAATCGGTCCAATGGGTCACGAGATATGAATGCAAATGTGAAAAAACCTTTAGTAGACCGTTTCTATTTATATTTTTTTTCGGAATTTTTGTTTTAACCAACTTTTTTTTAATCTACAAAGAAAAACCAAGAATTTTGGTATATAACACTTAATTATTCACAAAGGCTTTCTATCCACTCAAATCGGTTTTAGTTTTTTTTAGGAAAAATTGTTACTTTAAAATGTTTAAAATTCCTGTTTCGCTTTCTGACCTATAACTCAGAGAGCTGTAACTTGTTTTTGACAAAGTTACATTTATTGGAAAAACAATAAAATCTTCTTTATTTCTGCAGAAAAAGCATTACTATATTATCCAAAAGTTTTTTTTCTATAGAACGATGAAGTTAATATTTTGATTCTTACCCTCCAAAAATTATTGGTTTTATGTTCTTATTTTTTCGTCCTTAACAAAGTTGATGCATTATATTTAAGTTCTATGAATGCAGGATGATAGAGAATTTAAAACGAAGATTTTGATATATATATCCAATTCATTTAATAAGAGATCATGCTGTATTAACCTATAGAACAATAATCATTTTTTAGTTTATGTTTTTTTTTTTGTTGTTTTTTATTTCATATATACAAGGATCAAGAAAATAATTAACATTCAGTTCCAAGAAAACAAAAGCGTCGTTAATGTTTTTAGCTGCTGTTTTGTTGTTGGAGGTTGTTTAGGATTGTGCTTCTTCTGGTGTTAGGATGTGATTTGTTATAATGCTCAATCACTTGCACGAGGTTATTTTGTTGGGTTGCATCCATAGTCAGAGTATTACTGACAGTTTTTAAAAAGCCAATTTCACGTTCCGCTGGATCAATGATGACGATTAAGTTTTTAGCTATTTCCTTCAAAATTAAATTTTTCTAAAAAACAATCCTTTTTTAAATGTAAATTTTGTTAACGAAGTAATCTTTTTTTAAGTACCCTTTTCTTTAAAGAGCCCTCCTTTTTGAAAAAGAACCCACTTTTTAAAGAAGCACTATGATATTAAAAGGATACCTACCCTTTTTTTAAATAATTACCCTTTTTGTAAGTATAGTTCTTTTTAAAGGTAACCTTTTGTGAAAAATATTTTTTTAAAAGCATTCTTTTAAAAAAAAAACTTTTTTTAACTACACTCCTTTTAACAAAGTACCCTTTTTTAAATATATATATTCATCTTGGCTTGTTAGGAAGAAAATAAAATAATTCTTCTATATAAGCATATAAAAGTGGTGGGTGACAATGTGATGTCCGATTTTTGATTATATATAAATATAAAAAGCGATAGACCGATTTTAGTGAAATTCAGAATAGCCTGGCGGGTGACACTGTGCATTAAAATTTAGATACAATATGAAAACCAGATGTTTTCTTAAGGCCAGCAACGCGGACCGGGCCCAGTTAGTTTAATATGTTTGTGTCGATGTTTTTAACTATTAATAACACCTAATACTGCCATACCTCTTATACTAAATCGACTATAAATCGCTTGTTGTTCGATTTAATGACGTTCGCGCGACCGTCTGTCAGTACACGTAAACCTAGTACTCAAACAAGAGGTCGCAATTATACATATATATTTAGTTGAAATTTGGGATATAAGCTTTTACCGGGAATATTGAGAACTTTCACGACCTTAGCCTCAGTTAAAACGGAGATACGTGAAAGGAACTTTTTGATGTGTAAACATCTAATCGCGCAGGAGGGAGAGGGTAAATTTCTATTTCACATTACAATCACAAAAACAGCGTCAAATGTGAGACGTCATATTAAATCGGTGTGAGTTATGATCGTATTGGTGAACAAATTATATGTAACCTTTTTGTCGTTGTTAAAAAATAAAAAATAAAAAATGAAAAACTAAAAATGAAAAATAAAAACTGAAAAATAAAAAATAAAAAATTAAAAAATAAAAATTAAAAACTGAAAAATAAAAAATAAATGAAAAAAATTAAAAATAAAAAATTAAAAATAAAAAATGAATAATAAAAACGAAAAATAAAAAATTCAAAATAAAAATTTAAAAATAAAAATTTAAAAATAAAAAAATTAAAAATAAAAATGAAAAATAAAATATAAAAAATTAAAAATGAAAAAAAAAATAATTAAAAATAAAATTTGAAAATAAAAAGTTAAAAATTAAAAATGAAAAACGAAAAATTAAAAATGAAAAACGAAAAATAAAAAATGTAAAATTAAAAATAAAAATGAAAAATAAAAAATGAAAAATTAAAAATAAAAAATTCAAAATGAAAAATAAAAAATGAAAAATAACAATTGAAAAAAAAAAAAACGAAAAATGAAAATTAAAAATAAAAAATTAAAAATTAAAAATGAAAAATTAAAAACAAAAAATTAAAAATAAATGAAAAATAAAAAATTAAAAAATTAAATAAAAAATGAAAAATTAAAAATTAAAAAAATAATAAAAAAATAAAAAAATATGAAAAATGAAAACTAAAAACTGAAAAATAAAAATGAAACATGAAAATTTAAAAATGAATAAAAAAGCGAAAAAAATGAAAAATGAAAAATAAAAAATCAAAAATTCAAAAAAAAAAAAAAAAAAAAATGAAAAATAAAAAATTAAAAACGAAAAAAAAAATAAAATATAAAAAATGAATAATAAAAAATATAAAATAAGAAATTAAAAAAGAAAAAAAGAAAAAATTAAAAATAAGATATGAAAAAAAAGATAAAAATTAAAAATGAAAATTTAAAAATAAAAAATGTAAAATTAAAAATGAAAAGCGAAAAATGAAAAATAAAAATGAAAAATAAAAAATGAAAAATTAAAAATAAATAATTAAAAATGAAAAATAAGAAATGAAAAAAAAAAAACGAAAAATGAAAAATTTAAAATAAAAAATGAAAAATTAAAAATGATAAATTAGAAATTAAAAACAAAAAATTAAAAATAAATGAAAAATAAAAAATAAAAACAAAAAATTAAAAATTAAAAAAAAAAATAAAAAATTAAAAATAAAATATGAAAAATGAAAAATAACAAATGAAAAATTAAAAATGAAAAATAAAAAATGAAACTTGAAAAATTAAAAATTAATAAAAAAGCGAAAAAAAACATAAAAAATGAAAAATAAAAATTTAAAAATAAAAAATTAAAAAAGAAAACTAAAAAATAAAAAAAATAAATAAAAAATAAATAATAAAAAATAAAAAATAAGAAATGAAAAATAAAAAATAAAAACTGAAAAATAAAAAATTAAAATGAATATAAAAAATGAAAAATAAAAAATGAAAATTAAAAATTAAAAATTAATAATAAAAAAACAAAAAATAAAAAATGGAAAATGGAAAATAAAAAATTAAAAATAAAAATTAAAAATAAAAAATTAAAAATAAAAAATTAAAAATAAAAAATTAAAAATAAAAAATGAAAAATAAAGCATGAAAAAAAAAATAAAAAATTAAATATATAAAATAAAAAATGAAAAAATTAAAAATGAAAAATGAAAAATAAAAAACGAAAAACGAAAAATAAAAAATAAAAAATAAATGAAAAATAAAAAAATGAAAAATGAAAAACACAAAATTAAAAATTAAAAATTAATCTTTCATATATAAAGGGTCCGCCAAATAACCTTTTTTTTTTTTGAAAATGCTACAAAAAAAAAAAAAAAAACTACAGAGTATTATCTCAAATTTCTTTTTTTATTTGAAAGCACAATCCTTCCGGTTAATAATGGAAAATAATTTCATTCAAATGGCTGCCTCGGCTGGCCATGCAGCAGCGTACATGATCGGTCCAATTTTTAAGCACATTATCGATTGTGTGCAGCTGTATTTCACCAATGGCTTCACGAATATTGTCCTTTAAAACGTCAATTGTCTCTGGCTTGTTGGCGTAACACTTATCTTTGAGGGCACCCCACAAATAATAGTCCAACGATGTCAAATCGCAGCTCCGAGGTGGCCAAACGACATCAGCTCTGCGGCTGATAATGCGATCTTCAAAAACAGGGCGCAAAACATCGAGTGTAGCTTCGGCTGTGTGGCACGTAGCGCCGTCCTGTTGAAACCAAATGTTGCCAATATCCTCTTCAATTTTTGTGAACAAAAATTCATTCAACGTGGCCCGATAGCGATCGCCATTGACTGTAACGGCCACACCTTGCTCATTTTCAAAGAAAAATGGCCCAATTATGCCTCTGGACCAAAATCCGCACCAAACAGTGACTCGTTTTGGGTGTATCGACTTTTCAATGTATGCGTGCGGGTTTTCTGTGCCCCAACTCCGACAATTTTGCTTGCTTACATACCCGCCAAGATCAAAATGAGCTTCATCTGAAAAGATGATTTTTTTTTTTGGCAAAATCGGCATCTTCTGTAAGTCGATCGCAGGCCAACTTAGCGAAGCGAAAACGCATTGGATGGTCAGTTGGCTTCAACTCCTGAACCAATTGGACTTTGTATGGCGTCATACCAAGGTCTTTATGCAAAATTCGTCTCAATGATGCCTCCGAAATGTTCGATTCTTGAGAACGACGGTGAATTGATGTTGATGGCGCTTCACGCACACTTTCTGCCACAGCAGCAACATTCTCGGGTGTACGCACTGTTTTTGGCTTTTCACGCTTTGGTTTATCGATGAGGATGCCAGTTTCTTTCACTTTTTTCACAAGATAACGAACATACGGAGCTGACAGTGCTTCTCTTCTTCCAAAATCCGTACACAATTTTCGCACACATTCTGCAATATTACCATGAGTTTCAAAGTAATGTCGCAATATTTCCCAGCGTTGTTCAAGCGTATACACAACCATATTCGTTTAGCGGAAGGATAAAACTAATTATCTACCTGTTAAATCAGACATGGGCTGAGTGTTACCATTCACGAAATAAGCACTAGTTGAAAAAAAAAAACGTTAAATGGCGGACCCTTTATTAAAACATTTCATACATATGTGGTAAGAAAACCTTTTAAAAATAAAAACGGTTATAAATATTTATAGTATTTGTAACAATGAGAGGTTCCCTTTGTTATAATTTTTTTTACTAATAACTATTATATTTTTCGTAATTAAGTAACTTAACGGGTGATTTTTTTGAGGTTAGGGTTTTCATGCATTAGTATTTGACAGATCACGTGGGATTTGAGACATGGTGTCAAAGAGAAAGATGCTCAGTATGCTTTGACATTTCATCATGAATAGACTTACTAACGAGCAACGCTTGCAAATCATTGAATTTTATTACCAAAATCAGTGTTCGGTTCGAAATGTGTTTCGCGCTTTACGTCCGATTTATGGTCTACATAATCGACCAAGTGAGCAAACAATTAATGCGATTGTGACCAAGTTTCGCACTCAGTTTACTTTTTTGGACATTAAACCAACCACACGAATGCGTACAGTGCGTACAGAAGACAATATTGCGTCTGTTTCTGAGAGTGTTACTGAAGACCGTGAAATGTCGATTCGTCGCCGTTCGCAGCAATTGGGTTTGTGTTATTCGACCACATGGAAGATTTTACGCAAAGATCTTGGTGTAAAACCGTATAAAATACAGCTCGTGCAAGAACTGAAGCCGAACGATCTGCCACAACGTCTAATTTTCAGTGAATGGGTCCTAGAAAAGTTGGCAGAAAATCCGCTTTTTTATCGACAAATTTTGTTCAGCGATGAGGCTCATTTCTGGTTGAATGGCTTCGTAAATAAGCAAAATTGCCGTATTTGGAGTGAAGAGCAACCAGAAGCCGTTCAAGAACTGCCCATGCATCCCGAAAAATGCACTGTTTGGTGTGGTTTGTACGCTGGTGGAATCATTGGACCGTATTTTTTCAAAGATGCTGTTGGACGCAACGTTACGGTGAATGGCGATCGCTATCGTTCGATGCTAACAAACTTTTTGTTGCCAAAAATGGAAGAACTGAACTTGGTTGACATGTGGTTTCAACAAGATGGCGCTACATGCCACACAGCTCGCGATTCTATGGCCATTTTGAGGGAAAACTTCGGAGAACAATTCATCTCAAGAAATGGACCGGTAAGTTGGCCACCAAGATCATGCGATTTGACTCCTTTAGACTATTTTTTGTGGGGCTACGTCAAGTCTAAAGTCTACAGAAATAAGCCAGCAACTATTCCAGCTTTGGAAGACAACATTTCCGAAGAAATTCGGGCTATTCCGGCCGAAATGCTCGAAAAAGTTGCCCAAAATTGGACTTTCCGAATGGACCACCTAAGACGCAGCCGCGGTCAACATTTAAATGAAATTATCTTCAAAAAGTAAATGTCATGGACCAATCTAACGTTTCAAATAAAGAACCGATGAGATTTTGCAAATTTTATGCGTTTTTTTTTTTTTTAAAGTTATCAAGCTCTTAAAAAATCACCCGTTATAAACTTATAATTATAATGAATAATTCATGTGATTCAAATATTGATTGCAAATATTCCATATTTTGTTCTGTGTCATTTCTGTTCCTTAGTAGTTTTTTGATTTCTTCATCTAATTCCCGATGTTCCACTTTCCATTGATTTCGAATACTGGTGATGAACGGATCTGACGTTGCCAATAATATATTAAATAGATCTTCATTTGTGGAATTTCGTGAAATTTTTCTAGTATTATGCTCTCTATAAAATCTATAATCCTAATTTCCTAAGCCTCCTCTAATAGATCTCCAAGTGGAACCAAATGATGTTTAATAACATCTTCTGCATGATAAAGGATTTTGTGAACTGTTGCAGACATATTTCTCCATGCGTACTTGGGTGTACATATTTTTGCAGTTTCCTTAGTATAATCTCCAAATTTTCTAGAGTCAATTTCTTCATTGCACGCAAGTACTTCTAGGATTATATCAAATATGAAAATAAGGTTTAAATCCACTCCTGTTATTTCTATCGCTGCAGTTGTCCAATGATTTGCGTAATCTTCCAGCCTTATCTTGCTTTGCTGTTTCTGCAGCGACAGTAAGTTGGCCTTCTAACCAGTTTGCACTTTTTATATAAAAATTTTGTTTACTGTAGCTAACTTCTTTGTAGCGTTTTTTTTTTAGTACTTTGACAAAATTTGATGATTGTTGTTGTATTTCGGTGCTACACGAATTTAAGTTTAATTTTATTTTAACGTAACTAAGAATATCTTAATGGATTTTGTTTCTATAATTTAGTTGTATATAACTGAAGCTCTCCATATTTTTCTGGATATTTTTATTTGCAACTGTTATTGCTGCATTATATTTTAACAATTGACTTTGTATTCAAAAGCCACCTTCTTACAAGCCCTCTCATAAGCCATCATACAATGTTTCTAGGTAAAATAAATAGGTAAGAAAATGTCATTAGTGCATTACTACTTAAAATAATATATAAAAAACCCTCTACAAATGAATAACTTGTGTGTGTTTTCTTAACTACTTGCATTAGTGCATTTTATATATCATTACTGGTAATAGAACAAATAGTGATTATTATAAGCTATAAAATACACAAATTTAACACACGATTGTATACTCGTATTTATAGGGCTGTTTAGATTACCGAAATTTGAAAATTTTTTGAGTAATTTCATTAAAATTAAAAAAAAGTGTTTTACCGGCGGGTCGTGGCGGATGCAAAAGTATATATATGGTTAGAGAGCACACTTCCACCTTTCTCTGGGTTGTATACTTTTCTTGTTTCCTTTTGTTGCCTAGAAGTTCTATTCCACTAAAGTTGAAATTTTACAAAAATATAGTAGTTTAATAAATATTTCATAACGCGCCTAATATTAAACGGTAGCGCGGTGACTACTTACAGCGACTATAGACTATAATCCTACCAACCTTGTAAAAGGTATCGCAGGTCATTATCGATGATAACTTGCTAGTAGTAACCATTTATTTTTGATACAAAAAAAAGACACATTTTTCTGAGATTAAAAATTCAGCTGAGTTTGGAACATTGCCACGCCCACAATTAACAATAGTGTAAACTAATTTTTAGGCTACCTTACTCTGGATATATTGACTACAAAATGGCGTTAACGTTTTAAAAATTGGCGACAAAAAAAAATTCAACTTTTGGCCAATGAAATCAAAATTTCAGCCACACTTATTTACAAAGTTCGTAGGTTTTTTCTGTTGACTTCGGAAATGAGCGGCTATCTGCGTGCTACTTGACCGTGGTAGTAACATTTTTTTTTTAATATTTGGCGAATGGTATTTTCTTGGATGTTTTTGCCAGTTATACTGGAATTCAGTTTTGCTGACGCAAAAATTGTTCGCTTTTCTCGCTAAGTTAGTTTGGAGGGCCGACCAGAACGAATTTTTGCCAAAATTGAATAGGTGGGTTCGTAGTTTTGAATGACGTATGTATGAGTAGCTGTAATACACCTGTTCCTACTTTGAATACTCATTTTCGATTCTCAATTAAAAAGAGGATACAGAGTTTGGCCAAGGCGAACTGCACTCAAATAAACATTTTCCAAATATTCCTTGTTAGTCAAACTATATGTGAAGTGTTATGCCAAGATATTTGATTGACTTTGATAAGGCAAATTCCAGTCGCTGTAGAAACAATTTAAGGGAGGAATTATTTTTCCACTTGGTGAAGTATTTGGATGCGGAAATAAGAACCTTTTGCCCCTGGCAAGTTAGAAAAAATTAAATATTTTTGATAAAGGAACATCCGCACTTTTCGTTTTCAAAAGGTGATTATATCTACACTGCTTATCAAAAATGATGAAAACTGGGTACGGCTCTCACAATACAACTGAAAATACAACTCTCATATATTTCAGGTTTGCGATAAATATTCGATGCTGAATAAATATGGGCCACAACCAAATATATTGTTAACAAAAGTTTATTGATTTATTATAAGTGTTTTCGTAATTTGTTTTACTAGCAGATTCCAGCACTCGAGATTCGAGTGCAAATTCTAGGAAATATTATTTTTTCATTTAATAAAGACCCTAAAGGTATGCTTCACAATTCAACTCATTTAGAATGGAGAAAACAGACACAGCACATTAACACAAACACGTTAACAAATTTGATAAACATACACATAGCATTGTATAATTTTATGTATTTGTTAGTAGCAACTTTAATCGATTATAACTCCAAAAAAAATATTTCAGACGATGAAAATCTGTAAATCTGGGTAACAGTTAAAAAGAAATACATTTCCAATGATAAATTTTTTGTCGAAATCGGGATAAAACTGTGAAACTTACGTCGGTCACAAGAAATCGCCTTACCTATTAATATTATAGATGTTACAAATTGAATATGAATGTATTTATTTATTTATTTATTTATTTATTAGTCTATAGAAATTTTTCCTTACAGACTATAAAAGTAACATGCATAACATTTGTAAACATACATATATAAATTCGATCAAACATGTTTAAAAACAATTTAAAAAAATGCAAGCTTAATATTTATTATATATTATTTAGATAAAGTATTTTATTATATTATGTTTAAACACAATTTAGAATTGAAAATAGCAAGCTAAATATTTATCTCACATTATTAAGATAAAGTATTATATCCCTTTTAATCAAATCTAAACTTTTCTGAAAATCAATAATGTTATACATTTGATAAAATTCTATACACAGCCGTCGATAAGGATCAGAGTTGGCATAATTTGTACGATAATACTTTACAATTAGGAACTAAAAATACCGTGAACAGCGCTGTGAGGTATTATTATTGATTCTGCTAAGGAATCGGAATTCGGAATCTATATTTCCATTTATCAAGTTGAACAAAAAAGTTATATTTAGCATACTTCTTCGGCTTTTAAGCGTAGGAAGCTTAATAAGAGCGAGACGGCTTCTATAGGAAGGTAATTGTATATTTGAATCCCATCCAAGTCCACGAAGGCAAAATATTAGAAATTGTTTTTGAACAGACTCAATTGAATTTGAATGAACGGTGTAAAAAGGATGCCAAACTACAGAACCATATTCCAAGATTGGTCTTACTAGTGTAGTAAAAAGTTGATTTGTTGTGTAAGGATCAGAAAACTCTTTCGTCCAACGCTTGATAAAACCAAGCACACCAAATGCCTTGTTAATTGTGAGTGATATATGTCCAATATATGTCCAGGCGCTTGTCCAATAAAACCCCAAGATCATGAAATGTTTCCATCATTTTCAATCGATCGTTGTTCATCAGAGACTGGCCATTAATGGGAAAAGATCTTGAAAACACCATATATTTACATTTTTTTTACATTAAGGTCCATTAAGTTTATATTACACCATGCTGTGAAATTATTAATATCCAGCTGCAAACGTGATTATTTCTCATTATTGTTGGATGAATAAAGTATTTTAACGTCATCTGCATACATCAGGCGTTTATAGAACTTAATAGCTGAAGGAGGATCATTAATAAATAGTGTAAATAAGAGTGGACCCAAATGACTTCCTTGAGGCACACCAGATAAAACATCGATTTTGACTGAAGATTACAAAATTTTATACACTGTTTTCGGCCAGTTAAATAGGAATATATACATTTCAATAGCGAATTACTAAAACCCATACGATCAAGCTTAAACAATAGAAGATCGTGGTTAACCCTATCAAATGCTTTACTAAAATCCGTATAAATAGCATAAGTTTGCATTTTGTTTAAAAAAGCTTCATTAACAATCGTTGTAAGTTCAAGAAGATTGGTAACAGTTGAGCGGGATTTACGGAAACCATGTTGATCAGAAGCTAGAATTGTAGATACTTGGTGAGAGAAAGCATCAGTTATGAGTTTTTCAAATAGTTTTGGAATAGAGCTTAATTTTGCAATCCCTTTGTAATTTGAAATCACGGATTTACTACCAGCTTTAAATAATGGAATTATAAAGGATTTTTTCCAATAATTTGGGAAATATGCCAATTTAAGTAATTTTTTATAAAGAAACGTTAGGGGAATATACAGCAGGTTAGCACATCATTTCAAAACACAATCTGGAACACCATCAGGACCAGGAGCATATGAAAAATTTAGTTTCAGCAAATTATTTAAAACAGCTTCTTCTTGAATAAATGGAATATTTATAAAAGATGCATCGGAAATCAAGTATGGATACTCAGAAGTATTGTCAAAAACTGTTGTGGAGTATGTTGAAGCAAAAAATTCAGCAAACATGTGGCATACTGAAATATCGTCAGAGGTTTCTATATTATTTAATTTCATTTTTGTTGGAAAATCAGGTGATCTCTTTTTAGAGTTTACAAATTTAAAAAATAATTTAGGATCGTTTTTTAAATTGTTTTTAATTTTAATCACATAATTATTGTAAGCAGAACGATTTGCCAAATTGTATTCCGATCTAGCAATAGAATAGTTCATGTAATTTACAGATGATCCACGTTCTTTATATCTCTTGAATATTTTGTTTTTCCTGTTTTTAAGACCTGAGAGAAATTTCATACTCCACGGAGGTCCAGTAGATTTCGGTGGATACAATTTAGGTATTGATTTTAAAAAACACTCTTCTAGCAACTGATAAAGCAGAGGAAATAACATCATAATTTGTTCTTGAAAAAATAAATATTTTATCATGAATGCGACTTTTACTGAAGGCTGTATTCGGAATGTCAAAATTAATTTATAGAGTTGGATGATAACGATCTTCTGGTTTTGAGATAGGAAATGTTTGTGATATACAATAGTCGGTCGGTTCGTTCACAAAAACTAAATCCAATGACTTACCAAAAGCATTAACGACGTTATTTATTTGAAAAAGGCAATTTGAAGATAGTCCATTTATAAAATCGACATTTGATTCAGCTGATACTGGCACTAAGTGCTTAAAATCGGGTTCAGACTGCCAAGATATTGATGGAATATTGAAGTCACCAATTAACATGACCGAATCGGTTGGTTTTAATTTTTTTAAAATTAAGTATATAGATTTTTTATGTTCATCATAGATTTCGATGGAAGACTTTGGAGGAATATAAGAACAAATGATATACAACATTTTATTATTATGTAATTTTAACAACACACAGATAATTTCAATGTTAGGAAGATCATTTTGAGAATATTTCTTCAACTGAAAAAGTGTTCATCACGGCAATTAAAACTCCACCACCTTTACGATTTCCATCACTTCTGTCACGTCTAAAAAGCTGATACTAAGGACATAAAATTTCTGAATTGTGGATACCATTATGGAGCCAGGTTTCAGTCAGAATAATTATATGATTACCGAAACCTAAACTGTCATCAAAAATGGTAGCTTAGTGTTAGGCCTCTAACATTTTGATAAATAGAAGTGATAGTATCGACAGCAGAATTAATTAGTTTTTTGGAACAGGCGCACTTGATTTGGGTAAATAGGCAATATCATTTTTCGGCTTATCCTTGTATATATACTCACGAGTAATAACATTTGGTGGCCAAAAGTGTGGATCAACAACGGTATCAAATAATTCATAACGAACTATAACTTTACAAGATATATGATATATTTTATTAGAGTGACGTTATGACGAACTGACTAGTTGACGATGACAACAAACTCAATAATTGCATACACAGCATAATTGCATATACTTAATATTGATTAAATGAAGATAGAATGGAAAATATTATTTATTTTTATATTTTTATCTATATATTTATTTATTTTTATATTTATATTTATTTTCAATTGTCTTAAAAAGTAGAAATCTTATGGTGTTATAATGTAAATTAACAAGTAAACTAACAATTGCATACAAAATAAAGTGTTTAACTCTTTTGCGAAAAACATAATATAGTTAACAATTTATAAACAAATAATCTATTATAATAAAATATATTCTATTGAAAATAACGAGTTACCTATGAACAAAATTCAAATAATTTTTTTTTAATTTTAACGCGTTGCTGGTTTCTTTAATTGTTGGAGGAATAATATTCCAAAGACGTATTGCAGATATAAACAAGTAAGAAAATTATAGTCGGTCTAGACCGACTATAGGATACCCTATACCATGCGTTTAGAGACCCTACCCCATAGGCCCAACTAACTGGACATAGAAAATAAGCATAAATCAAATTTGAGATGGGATTTTTATTAATTTTTCGGCTGCAGATATGAAAAAGTTCATATCGGATGCTATATCTATATGGGGACTAGGCCCAAAAATGGACCGATCCTGACCATGTTTGGTAAAGTCTCTTGTATTTTGCAAAGATATATACAAACAAAATTTGAGAAGAATCAGTGCAATATTTTTGTTTTTTGATAGATTTAAGTGAAGATCGGTAAGCAGCTCTATGACTAAGAGTTATCCCATAGGGATAATTTTTGGACTACTGATTAATGGATGTAATATATACATACAAACCCAATTTGACTAAGATTTGTATGATAATTTTGATCTTATGGCAATATGTGTTGATTTCATAGGGGTCATTTGTATGGGGGCTAGGTCTGAACATGGGCCGATTCTTACCTATTTCAATAGCATTCATTCCATGGCCGATGAAAGATCAAATACCAAATTTCATCAAAATATATTTATATTTTCGACCTGCAGTTTGATTACAAGCTTTACATGGACACACAGACGGACGGACGGACGGACGGACATCGTTAAACCGAATCAGATAGTGATTCTGATTCGATCGGTATAATTAAAGATGGGTGTAGGTCAAATATTTTTGGTTGTTACAAATAGCAGCACAAAGTCATTATATCCAAACCACATGGTGGTATAGGATATAAAAATAAAAACTAAATTTACTAAAAGTTACGAAACGTCGGGGAAATATGTGATAAAACTGAGTTTTATTTTACATTTACGAAGTTAGGCCCAATTAGCTTAAAATAATAAATTACTAAATGAACTGAGTTGACTAAATCTCAAACGATTAAAAAGATGACATGGCTCGCGGGTTATTATATTCTCTTAGAGTAAGGAGTTATATTGAGGTAATCTCCTTTAGTGCTATAATTACTGAAAGAATAAACGTATCTTGCCATGTTGTTATAAGTAACGTTTAATATTGATTTGCTAGTGCAATCACAGCTCACATTCGTAGGTAAGAGTAGGTATCAGATACGTTTTAGCAAGCAGTAACCTTATTTTTATTGGTGTGTAATATTGTGTAGGCTATAGTGTTCTGAGCACCCTGTAAGTTTTGCCACGCACAGGCAGCTATTACGTGATCTGACCAGGTGAGAGTGTTATGAAATATGAGACCAAGATTTTTTGCTTTATCAACCATTTCAATTTGTTGGTTGTTAATACAAACACTGGGACTTTCAATAATTTTCTTTGTCCTTCTATGTATAACGATATATTTGGATTTTTTAGAATTTAAACTTAAACCATTCAAATCGGCCACGCTGCACAGTGGCGCCCGTAGAGCAAACGAAGTTGCAAAAATCAAAATTTTCATGTGCGCCGACGAAGTTTTGAATAAACCCATGTTGTAGGAAACTTTTCAACGATTTCAAATATGCTACTCTTAATAATATCACATTTTTAGTTTAGAAGATATAACCGTTCAAATTTGACCGACTTTCGGTTTTCAAAAAAACACACAATTTTTAGTCAATTTGTTGCGATTTCAGGTGTAATATCACGAAAAATAAGTAACGAATCGCCTTATTTTTTGTGTGTATTGATTGATGTATTTATTAAATGTATAATGATAAAAAAAAATTAACTGTTTGCTTTGTGTTTCTCCTGGTAAATCACTATTTAAAAACTATCCGTTTTTTCACTATTTCTCAAATTTGAGGAAAATAAAAAAAAATCCATATTTTTCTATATTTGCCATATTTGCAAAACATGTTCTTTGATTATTTCTTTACATAATTCAAATGGTTTTATCTGCCCGTACGTGCCCGTTTGGCTTCTAGAGGTAAAAAAGTTTAAAAAGACATTGTTGCAGAAATTGTATGGCGTGCATCCCTTACATGTTTTGACTGACAGTAGTTTGATCTAATAGTTTGAAAATTGCATTTTAAGTCGGTTGTCTACCTGTGAGCCTCTGCCAAAGTCTACTCCAAATATTCTGTTACAGAGACAGGATGCACAAAAAACTACTCATTGAAATTCGCAGGTACGCACCTCACTTAAAAATTACTTTGGAGTACAAATGGTCAAGAACAATATTGACTTATGGTCCCTCCAGGTAGGCACAAATCTTATTTAGACACGAGCATAATATCAAAATTGCATAATTCAGCCTAAATCCATATGTATGCAGGGAACAGGTAAATTTTTAGGCATGGTAGCATAAGCCTATGTATTGCAAAATAAGCATAATGCATGGATTAGTCTACGACTGAAAGTTGGCGCAACAAGTACTGAAACCATGGCGTTAAACAATTTAAGTACTGAAAACATGGCGTTGAACAATTTAAAATTATTTGAACTGTTTAGAAGGTCAACCACACCAAAGTTTTTCACGGAAGCTGCTTTAGAAGAACTTGATAGCTTATACGGAAATATTGAGAGAAGCGAAATTATAAAAAATAATTTTTATCTGATATATGAAAATATTAAGGCAAAATGGGTGAAATCTAATCGAACCATTCAGAACTTCAACTCCAAATACGAGGACTGGCTTAATGAAGACACCATCCTGGATATATTGGCAGTAGATAAACCCACCACATCAACCAGAGGAGCAAAAGGAAGGCCAAAAAAAGTATTGAGGGGTGTTCAATTTTCACAAGAAAGAGGAAACTTGCCGATGCCACCAATGACTTGACCACGAACCATTTATCGGACGCGCTGTCTATTAAATATACAAAGGATAGTGAAAGAGTTAGGTCGCATATTACAAAATCTGTTGTTGATGCAAGCCCACAGCGACTAAAAAGGATTAAGGAAAGCATTCCCACGCCCACAAACGCACACATTAAAAAGTATGGTTCCGAAGAAGCCTTGGCCTTGTTTATGGACAACTTTCCAAAGAAAAATATGAGATACTACGGGCATCCTTGATGCGACACGGGGCTGACGTTTTCCCAGGATACAAGCACATTACGCAAGCCAAAATAAATTCACGACCACTGCATACGGAGTTTACGGAAGTCTCTGTGAAAACCAATCTGCAGGATCTCATGGGCCATACAGCAAAACGGTTGTTGGAGAGTCTTCCTGAAAATGAGGTGAAAATTCTTCCTGAGAAAGTGGCATTGATCAGCAAATGCGGATCATCTGGACAAAGCGTTTATAAGCAAAGGATATCTTCCGATGACGCTACAATATCGAACGGAAATATGTTTATTGCATCTGTTGTTCCTTTGCGGCTAAAATCTGATGTTTCCCTACACTGGAAAAATCCACGTCCGTCATCAGTGCATTATTGCCGACCAATAATGTTTCAGTTTGCAAGGGAATCGGCAGAACTCATAAGGACCACGGTGAAGGACATTGAAGAACAAATAAGCAAGATTAAGCTGCAAATTGGAGAAGGAAAATATATTGAATGCAATTACGAGTTCCACCTGACCATGGTTGACGGAAAAGTCGTAAACGAACTGACAGGAACAACCTCAACATTGTCATGCCCGATTTGTAAAAAGAGTCAGAAGAACTTTGGTAATTTAAACGATTCTACAAACGAGGAGAATTACGAATATGGAATGTCACCATTGCACGCAAGGATAAGGTGTATGGAGTTCTTGCTAAAACTGGCGTATACCCTACCACAAGAGGAGGAAAACTTCGATGAAAATACATCAATAAAGGATAAGGAAAAGATCAGAAAGAAGCAAATACAGGATGCTTTTTTTAAACAAGTTGGACTAAAAGTAGACTGTCCCAAGCACGGATACGGTAACTCAAACGATGGAAACACTTCTAGGAGATTTTTTGAAAATGATGAGGCAGTAACTAGAATCACTGGAATTGACAATCAAATCGTGAAAAGATTGGGAACGATCTTGAATGTTTTAAACTGCAAAGAAAATGTCAATTTTACAAAATATGGAGAATATGCATCGAAAACTGCATCTCATTTAGCAGAAATGTATCCACAGAAGAAGTTGACCCCGACCGTCCATAAAATATTGGCGCATGGCAAAGATATAATTGAGTACCAGTCTTTGCCAATTGGAGAGCTTTCTGAAGAAGCACAGGAGTCTCTTAACAAATTTTATAAAAAATATAGATTGCAGAACACATTCAAAGCATCAAGGGTAAGGCAAAATGAGGATCTCTTCAACATGTTGGCAGCATCTTCCGATCCACTTAATTCTTCCCTGCGGCATGTGAAGTCGCGAATAGAGTTAGAAAATAATTATAGTTTAGAAATGATTAGTCTTTTAGATATACCTTCTCTTACGAATTGTGATGAATATTTTACAGAAAATTGAAAAAATAAATTTAAAAAAGAAGTAATTTTTTTTTTAGTTTGTTGGGTAATAATTTAAAACATAAAACCCTAAAGAAAAAAAATAAAAGCAATCTAAAAATGTAAAAATAATTTTTTTTAGTTACCATATTGATTTTTCTACAAATTTTAACTTTGATAACCCATAAGTAGGCCCCTACAAAGCGTAGCACCCCTTCCTCATTTCATAGGCTGAACAGTTATCTATCATATGCTGTTTAAACTGTTCAATTATGTTATTCGGTTCAAAAGATATGATTTTTGCAACGAAAAAACTCAAATGGCGCCACTGTGCGCTGTAGGCCATCATTTAATTTTGCAGTACATTCTTTAATGTTTCCTTGTTTATTGCTTATGTAAAATTGGACATCATCAGCATACATTCTTATGTTGCAGTGGAGCAACTGTTCAGGAAGATAATTTACATAGATTGAAAAGAGGAGAGGACCGGGAATGGAGTCCTATAGAACACCCCTGATAACGGGAAGAAAGGTTGAGGTTGTTAATGGTTTCATTTCAACACACTGCACTCGATCCTTTAGATATGACTCAATTAATTTGGTAGTTGTTGCGGAAAAATTCATGGTTTTTTCTAATTTTTGAATCAATATGGTGTGGTCAACGGTATCAAAAGCTTTTGAGTGATCCAACAACACCAACATTGCAACAAAGCCATCGTCAACTTCCTTTCTGAGATCTTCGGCTACATCAGCAAGAGTATTAATGCAACTGTGTTTGGCTCGAAATCCAGATTGTTTTGTCGGTAAACAAATTAAGATGATTAATGTGATTAGTTATCTGTAAATGTGGAATTTTTTCAAAAGCTTTTGACAGATATGGCAATATGGCTATGGACCGATAGTCAGTGGGTAACTTTGGTATTTGAAGAATTTGAGCCTGCTTCCATCTTAGTGCATAAGTGCTTGTCATAATTATTTTATTGAAAATATTTGTAATTATTGGTAGTAGTGACGGGAGAACAAATTTTATAAAAGCGGGCCGGATACCATCAATGCCTGTAGCGTTTGATTTTATCTATAGACAGCTTTTTAGTACATCTATATATCTGGATCTGATATGATATTAACATGATTATTTTACTATTAACTATTCCAATTTCTTTAATGTTTTTCCATTTATTTTTTATAGAAATTGAATTTGAAAATTTGTTGGCTTAGCATTTACGTTTCTTATAATTCTGATTACAAATTTTCTTGCGTTGCGATAAGTATTATATAGATCATCAGTTTTAAAGAGCTTCCAGCGAGAGTAGGAAAGGTCACGATCTGCTATGAGGCTTTATTACAGCTGTGAACCAAGGGTTCTGGTGGTAACTTACTTCTTCCGTTTGCAATGGCACTATTGTATTAAATAAAGTTGTTATGTTTTGTTCCAAAAAAGCCAAGTGATCATTAACCGATATCATATGATAAATGCAATCCTAATCGATTTTTACAAACTCTTCTTCAAGAGTGAGGTAGTTAATACGTTTCAAGTTACGAAATTGGATTTTGTCAATAGAAGTTTCAGGTGGAATGTCCAAAATTAAGAATATCATATTCGAGCCTAGAAAAGCACAATGCGAACAACTGGTCATATAATACGATTTTTTCTTCATTGTAGACAAAAAAATAGGTCGAGCAAAGTATTATTGGATGATATAAAATGTGTTGGCCTTAGAAAATTTAGAGAAACAAAATTAAATGATTTCATATTGATGGTTAAACATGATTCTGTTACCTAGCTATTGAAATGTCACTATATAATGATGAGATATCCCCCAAAATTGTATAAAAATATGTGAAAACAATATTATATTGAAATAAAGTCTGTTTGGACAGTTCGTTTGTATAAATTTAAATTCTGCAATTTTTATTCAATGGGACTCTAAACTTCTACATCCTGGAGAATGAGCTTTGCTACCAAACTTGCTACCCATAAGGATATAATCTTTTATAACATCCTTCAGATCCATATCCATTTTAAAAGTTGATGATCCTGCCATTAACTTCATCAATTTGTTCTTTAAATAACTTTTTATTTAAATTTGTGCCCAACTCTCTTCGAAGTTTTACTTGCTCTTCTAATATCGATATTTTGCGTTTAGCATTATTTTTTCAACCTTTTTTTTTACATTTTGATAAGTAAATGGTTGCTCTATTTCACCAGTAATGACTACAGTTGGCTTGCGTTCAAGAGAAATATTCTTAGCTTTTTTAAGTCCAAATGGCTGAGCTGGATTTATAATAGACGATATTTGCAGCAGATTGACTGCTGCTTCTTCAATTGCTAACAAAACAAACTGCTTAATTGTACCTCCAACTGTGCCCCAGTTTCTTTTTAAATTTGCGTTTTTAAATCCACCCAAACATTAATCCAGCCTTCACCAGTACGAGAAGGAGCGCCAATGCTATTGATGTTCTCAGCAATTTTGTTCCAATCTTCTTTTATGTTTATTTTCTGAACACTCTTGTGGAAGTCTTTTACCAAATCTGAAAATTTTCTTTTGAGTGTAAACACCATAATATAAACCTCAACCCTCATTGGTGCGAGGAATATTTTTTTATTTAATATTATTTTTTTTAAGAGCCTAATAGCGGAAACAAGATGTCGCTAATAGTAGGTTTTTATAACTTTTAGTTGGCAAAGAAAAGCATTCCTTTTTTATAACAAACACTTTTTTTTGGCAAAAAAATTCTTTTGAGTACAAGGATTTTGTTGCAAGTTACGTGAGTCGTTTAAGTCATTTACTTTATTGCATGCGATAATGTTAAAATATATCAGCTATTTTTTAAGTGCATATTGATGTAAGTAATGATAATAGTTTTGATTATAAAATATGTTACAGAAAGGCAACGCATTTAACAAAGCTTTAATGTCGCAAATCGGTATGGGTTTTGCGCTTGGTTAGTAGGGGATTTCAAATCATTATGATATTTTACACTTTGGTAAAGATTGTAATGACATTGTTTCACATTATAAAAGATAATTAGAATTTTATGTACTTTAGTCATGTCAATTAAATGTTGGCTGATGCTATTAAACTTATAGCTTGTAGTAAAGAATGATTGCCAATTAAGTTTAATATATAAATATTAATATATATTGATGATTATAATTGTTTTCATATTTTTCCATGCAACGTCCTGCGCTATGTAAAAGATGACCGATTTGGCTTAAACTTTCTTTTGAGTTTTAGAGCCAGTGTCACAATAATCCGACCCACATACTTCAAAATTCGACCAAAATTTCTTTTCATAGAAACCGCTGTCACCGTTAACCGTACGATTCATAACCAGCAAAACTCCTTTAATTTCATAACCAAGGTACCCGGGTACCCGAAGTAGGTTGTTTTGCGTTTATTGAAATAAAATAATATTTTCCTGTAAATATTTTTGTTGTTGATTATATTTTGCGTTCTCAACTGTACAAATTTGATATTTGGAAAAAAAACTGGTTTCTGTTCGTATATAAGTACCTAAAGCGACACAAGTAGGCAGAATGATTTTGATGGCTGGCACAAATCATTCTAATGACGAAAACGCAAGAGATTTGTGGACGTCACAGGCTCACCCAATATTCCGCGCCACCATGGGAATAAACAGGTTTTTCGATTTGCTGCGTTTTATGCGGTTTGACGACCCCAGAACACGGGTAGAGCGGCAGCGGCGCCAATTCGCGATATTTGGATAATGCTATGCAAATCTTGCCAGATATTATGTGCCATCAGAATATTTGACCATTGATGAACAATTATATCCATACCGTGGTAGAACCAAATTCACCCAATATATACCCTCGAAGCCAGCAAAATATGGCATAAAAGTATGGTGGATTTGCGATGCCAAAAACTCATATCCACTTCATGGCCAAATATATACTGGCAAACAAGAAACTGGTCGTGAAGTTGGTGTTGGCGAAAGAGTGGTGAGAGATTTAGTTGGGCCATACTACAGTAGCGGACGAAATATAACAATGGATAATTTTTTTACGACGCTGCCGTTGGCTAGGCAACTAAAAGTAGAAAAGCTCAGCATTGTGGGTACACTCCGCCACAACAAAGCTTACATCCCTGCGGAGATGAAAGAAGACAAAAAAAAAGACGTTGGTTCAAGTTTATTTGGCTTCTACGACAACGTAACACTGCTCTCATATAAGCAGCGGAAGTCCAACTCGGTCATCCTTCTTTCTAGTATGCATGATGATGCACAAATTGACGAGAATGGGAAACCAGAAATTATAAATTTTTATAACCAAACAAAAGGTGGGGTGGACGTAATGGACCAAACGCTCCAAGAATACATGACCCAGCGACAAACAAGAAGATGGCCGATGGCATTTTTCTATAACATCATTGATGTGAGCGCATTTGCATCACACATCATATATTATGGAAATAATCCAACTGCACGATACACCACGACGCGCAGGAAGAATTTCCTGCGTCAACTGGCAGAAAACCTGTGCATTCCTGTTATAGAAAATAGAATTTCAAATGTGCAAAGCGTGCGCCAATTTTCAACAAAAAATGCAATTGAAAGCATCATCGGAAGGCCGTTGGAGAGTGTGCTTTGTGCTGCAGGTCCGTCAACATCTCCGTCAGCACGACAAAGGGGCAGAAAAGTACATACGGGCATGTGCTACATGTGCAACCTTCTTCCAAATAAGCGCAGAAGAAAAACTAGAAAATATTGCAGCATATGTAGCACGCCGATATGCGATGAGCACGCCATAACAATTACTAAATGCTAAAATTGCCACAATAACAACGATAGGGATTCGGATGAATTATAATATAATATATATAAAATATGATAAAATAAATAAAAAAGACATTTATTTCCAATAAAAACAACACAAAAAAAGTTTTTTTCATTTACATGTCAGGCATTTACATAGGAATTGCATTAGGGTACCCGGGGACCCCGGTTGTGTGTTTATGGGGGTAAAACATTTAAAATCATTTTTTAAAGAAAATATTGAAAATATTTTGAATTTTTTCGTATTTAAATCTTAGCTTAGCCAAAATCTCTCATGATTCGGAGTTTTATGTCCATATCTCAAAAATTATAGGCACAGCAGCACTTTAAAGTCAAAAAAGGTACACGGGTACCCGGTTATGAATCGTAGGGTTAAGTATATGGTACATTTATTTTCGCAATACTTTAAGTTATACTCGTGTACGTGTATAAATGTACACTAGGCGGGGTCCAGTCTGTTACCTTTCAATATAAGACTTATAAATGTGAAGTTTAGGGACAATCGTATAAAGAAATGTCGCGCCGGAAATCGATTGAAAATTTTAAGTGTGTTTACATGAAAAAATATGATGGGAAAATATGATTTTTTTTTTGAGATTTTACAATATTTCATTCTATAGTTCAATTTTTCCGACAAGTTGTTATAAGAATCGGGATCATTATCAAATTATCTTTTCAAAAAGCTATATAGATTCAAAATCGAATAAAAATTCGCCAAGAAATAGCAAATGCCCCCGACCACTTTTGTGCCAAGAAAAACTGGGTCATGAAATCTGATAGCATTTTTTTTTAACTTTCAGAAATTGATTAAAGTCATAATTTTTTTTGTATTTATACTTATAGGTAATCAGATATAAATTATTGTTTCATTACCACATTGTTAACCTATTGCGCTTTGAGACCGAAAATGGACCTGGCGCTTCAAGGTTTTATTAAATACATATCAGAGATTAACTGTGTGAATTTTTGGGTAAATCCCCATGCCAGAATTTTTTTGACAAGGATTTAATTTTTGCGGATTGCGAGAAAAATGGGATTTTTATGAAATATTCTGTATATGTTATCTTTCTAAATTCTTCATATCAAAAATTAATCAGTTCTCAAATTTTAAATGCTATATTTTATCTTAATAACCTATATTTCAGCACATTCCATCAGGAACATAGGCTGTGTACATAGAATCTCCATCTCTGTCTGTCGGCTGCGATGTGTCTTAGTTCGCTAAAAGATTTACGTGTTTGTTAAAAATTGTTCGTCTCCATGTTAACTTTGGTCGTCCTCGGTTTCTCGAGCCCTGCGGGTTCCATTCTAGTGTCTCATGGCATATTTCGTTATATGGTTTTCGTAGTGTATGTCCAAGCCAGTTATATTTTCTCTTCTTTATTTGGGTGTTGATTTTGTCCTGGTTCGCGATTTGAAGAAGTTGTTCGTTAGAAACCACTCTGGGCCACCAAATTTTTAGAATATATCGTAAGCATCTATTGGTAAATGTTTGGATTTTGTGTTTAATGACTTCGCTTACCAACCAGGTTTCGGATCCGTAGAGGAGAATGGATTTTATGCAGGCGTTAAAAATATGTAATTTAGTTTTAGGCGAAAGAGCATTGGATTTCCAGATATTTCTTAGGCTATAGTATGCTGTTTTGGCTTTTTGTATTCTGGAGTTTACATTACCTATAGCACGTCCGTCCGGCGTAATGTTGCTTCCTAGGTAGCAGAAGTTGTTGACGTTTTGGATTGGCACGTTGTTCAGCACAAATGTTGGCGTTTGGTGGGGTTTAACAGCAATACATTTTGTTTTGTTTGCGTTGATTCGCAGACCGTATTTCAATGCCGTTGAAGCTAAGTCATCTATCTTCTTTTGCATATCATGTTTGTTTGATGCTAAAAGGACTAAATCGCCCGCGTCATCTAGATCTGCAAGTTGCTCGTTAAGCCTCCATTGTATACCTCTACTTCCGCCAGATGTTGTCGATAATATTTCGTCTAGTGCTGTAATGAATAAAATAGGGGACAGGAGATACTCTTGCTTAACGCCGCTTAATGTTTCAAAAGGTTGGCTAATTTTTCCGCAGTGTCACACCCGCATTTCGGAGTTGTCATATTGTGCTTTTATGAGGCGGATAATCTTAATAGGTATACCCTTATTGGCAAGAGCATGCCATATCTTGTTCCGGTCGATGGCATCGAATGCTTTCTCAAAGTCTACAAAGTTAAGATACATTGTGGTGTTGAATTCATTGCACTGTTCAATTATCAAGCGGAGGCTATTGATTTGGTCAACACACGATCGGTTAGGACGAAAACCTAAGGATTGGAGGATACGGTTAAGAATTATCTTATTAAAAATTTTGCACAAAGTGGAGTTAGGGCTATACCCCGCCAATTATCTTTCCATGCATCTGGAATTGTTTCTGTTTCCCAAATTCGCCTGAATATTGGTTGTAAAACATTTGCGGTTGTTTGGGAAGCTGATTTAATAGTTCGGCTGGAAGGTTGTCAATACCAGGGGCTTTGTTGTTTTTGAGTTTATTAATAGCGGCTGTAATTTTATCTATACTAGGCGGGTCGATGTTTACCAAAATTTCACTGCGTGAGTTTGTATTTGTGTAAGGCTGGGTTGTATCAGAGTTGTTGTTATGGTTTAAAACCTCTTGAAAATGTTCTCTCCATCTGCTGAGCTGATCTTCTACGGACGTAAGGATGGTTCCATATTTATCCTTGATTGGTGTGTTCGAGTAAGATTTCTTGCCAGAGAGTTTCCTGATAATATCAAAAACGGTCTTCAAGTTCCCCGTGTTAGCGGCGGCCTCGGCTTCGGATGCTAGGTTGTTAATGTGATTTCGCTTGTCATTTCTAGCTTGCCTTTTCATCTTCTTAACAAGGGTTGTGTGTTTTACGCGTAACTCGCTTTTTCGAACAAGATTAGTTTCATTTAGAAGGAGTTGTTGTGTTTCTCGTCTTTCCTCTACCAGGTTCCAAAAAACGTCCGAGATCCACTTTTTTTTTCTCTTTCAGCATAACCAACTATTTCTTTAGCTGCGTCGCCGAAAATAGTGTCTAGTTTTCTCCATTCTTTGTTTACATCTATGGGCTGAGGTGACGGAATAAGTCGTTGGTAATTGTTGCTGACTTTTGTATCGTATCTAGTTTTAACTACATCGGATTTCAGTTTCGATATGTTAAATTATCGTCGCTGGATTTTCTGCATATTTGGTTGGATACTGTGCCTTTTGAGCGTTAGTTTGAGTTCAGTTATAACTAGATAGTGGTCGGAAGCTATATCTGCACTTCTTAATACTCTGACGTCTTGAAGAGTTTTGAACCATCTCTTGGATATGCATTTATGATCGATTTGACTGAGTATGACCGGACGCGTGTCTCTAGATTTCCACGTGTACTTATGTTGTGATTTGTGGGGAAAGTACGATCCGCCAATGGCAACGTCGAAGTCGGCGCATGTCTCCAGAAAAAGTTCTCCATTTTCGTTTTTGTTGCCGGGACTATGTTCACCCATGATTTGCTTGAACCCATTGTTACAGCTTCCAACTCTTGCATTTATGTCGCCCATTAGCACTAAGATGTCATTTCGGTCGATGTTGTTAAGGACTCAATGTAGTTCGTCTCGTAAAAATTCTCTTTATTAATGTATTCGGAAACCTCGGTGGATGCGTAGCATTGTACAATTGATATTTTGCAGATGCTAGAATTAAGACGGTCTGTGATAATGCGTTTTGAAATAGCAGACCAACTTATGAGGGTATTTCGTATTTTTCTGCTCAGGAAAATACCCACGCCATGCGTATGTGGATCGTCTAGGTTTTCGTGGCCCGAGTAAAGAATTCGATCTCCCTGTGAGTTTGTAAAGTCGCCACTTCCATTCCATTTCATTTCGCTGATGCCTAAAACTGCTATTTTAAGTCTGTTGCACTCTGCCGTTAGCTGTGCAAGTTTACCGGTTTGATAAAGTGTATTAACGTTCCATGTAGCAAATCGTATCCGTGGGGATGCGGGTGTCGTCACCAGTATGTTCATTTGTTTGTTTATTTTCCTTGTGTTGATTGTAGTAATCGCGGTTGTTTTCAGTACCAGTAGGGAATTGGCCTAGTGTTACCTAGTTTGGTGACAGGGCTGCTATCTTCATATAGATTCATTAACAAGAAGGCCTCCAAACCTGCCTCTCGTTGCTATTTGTTCTGATCATTTACTTCAGAACATGTTGTTGTATTGGAAGGTTATACCGCCTTTTGTTCGGATGCCAGAGCCTCATCTGTGAAAACAGGGTCCGCCGCTGGAAGCCTGAGGTTGACAGTTGCTCTAGAGAGGCTATATGTGACGCATCTAGAACCATGGGACCCCAAATAATAATAATAACCTACGTTTTCGAAAAAAAAAATCTGACCCCATTTTTGGAATTGGGGTCACATAAGACCCCAATTTATTCAAAAAATTCAACTATTTTGCAAATACTGATGAATTTTTAAAAGCGTTACTTAAAATATTGTAACCAAATATGTATATCTTCCGTTCCTAAAATTTGGATAAATTCAAGAATGTTAACCCAGTATTTGCCAAGGCCAGCTTTTGTTTTTAAGATATTTCTAAATAAAGAATACCGAAAAGGAATGTAAGAAATATAATTCGGTTAATTTTTCTTTGTTTAACCCTTCAGTGCTCCTGGATTCATAATTGTCTATTGTGATATACACTTGTGCTCACATAATTAAGTCACTAGTATGCTACCCGACATTAGTGTCAAAAATACGTAAACCCTTTTTTTTTAATTCTAATATAATTTTTTTTTATTATTCTTATACGTTAGCAATCAATTTACAGTGAAATTAAAAATTACAAAATTTTGGTTCTTTTCAAAAAAATTAAAAACTTGGAAATTAGCCAAAAAGAGCTACTCACATTATTAAGTCATCTGAAAAAAAATGGTTGAAATTGTAGAAATAAGTAATAAATTTTGTCGAGAGTCCCATTTTTTCATTAGCTTACCTCAATATTTAGAAGGATAACCCTTTTGCTTCAATACTGTGGACCATCGCTTTGGCATGCTGGCTACAAGAGAAGCGCACTGGCGTGGAGTGATGTTGTGCCACTCCTCTTGGATAACTTTCCATAACATATCCTTATTTGCCGGTTTTAGTGCTGCAATGGCTCGTTTTATTATGCCACACAAGTTCTCGATAGGGTTTAAGTCCGGACTCTGCGGCGGCCATTCCAGAAGCTTGATGGACTGTGTTGCCAACCACGACTTAACCAGTTTCGAACAATGCTTCGGGTCATTGTCGTGTTGGAAAATCCACGCAAGCGGAAAATTGTCAGCCTATTCGGTGGCCAAATTTTCCTTTAGTATATTCTTATACATTTCCCCATTAATTATACCGTCAATCTTGACTATAGGACCCACACCGAATGCGGTAAAGCAACCCCACACCATGACTGATGAGCCACCGTGTTTCACAGCTTTTTTGATGTATTTTGGATCCAATTCCTTAAGTGGAGGACGTCGCACATATGGTCTACCATCATTTCCAAAAACATTAAACTTGGATTCGTCGCTCCAAACAATTAAATTCCAAAAACGTAGGCCTTTAGCAAGATCGTCAGTCGCAAATCGGAGCCGCTTCGTAGTGTTCTTCAAGGAAACCAACGGTTTTTTCCTGGCCATTCGTCCATGCGAATTGTTTTCTTGCAAACGTCATCTTATGGTTTGCGACGAAACATTTACGCCATAATCCGTTTCCATTTTAGCTCTGATTTGCGACGAAGTTAAAAAAGGATCAGTTTTACTCAGGTTTGCAATGCGTCTGTCATCATTTAAAGTCGTTTTTCTCGGTTTTTGGCGCGGAATATTTTCAAAAGTTTATATTTTTTGTAATGCGTAATGGCATTTGTAATTTTACCACGAGGAAAGTTCAAAATATCCACTACTTTTGCAATATTTTTTGTATCTTTGGAAACAATCCCATAATATTTTCCGTTCAGCCGAATTCGAACTTTTTTGTTTACCCATAGCGTTTCAGCTGATGTTATTTGTTTTTAATTTATTTGTTTTTAATTTATTTATTATTTAAACCGAAAAACAAATCTTCAACACACTAATTTGCTCACGATACTCGTGGTGACTTAATTATGTGATCACAGCGCATATGACCTTTTTGGCGTTTTCCACATTTTTCGGGGAATACCCAAATTTTTAATTTTGCTTCAATCAATGTAAACAGCTGCTAGCATAGCAGGGTTCAAAAAAAGCGTCAGGTTAGAATCGGAAGAAATAAGTTTAAGAGAAAAACTACAAAAACATTTCATTGCATACCCATGACTTAATTATGTGAGCACAAGTGTATCTCTGGTGCAATTGTCTGCTTATTGCTCGTGAATATAAATTTAAACAACTTTTAACCAATTTTATTATAAAAGTATATTATTTTTAAAAACCATATACATATATGTTTCGAAATAAAATAAGAACATTTTTGAGCTATAAATCAACATTGTTAAATTAAATTTGACTTTGTACAGGAAGGGTGTTGCTTTTTGTATGATTCTTCTAACTGGGGTAAAAACTGTACGATTTTTGAAGAACATGTAATATTTACGAAATTTGTGATGCCAACTTTTGGAAGGAGAAAAAAAATAGTGGCGTAGTAATTTAAAATTATATGATGTTATTTTTTTTTTTTTCAAATATGTGGGATATTCCATATATTAATCTTATAAATGCTAGAAATAACAAAATTTATCAATTAAATTTATAAAAAAATTATAAATAAATTTTGCGTATAGCTTATGTAATTTTTGATTTGGAAAATAATCTAGCATCCATCGGATTTCAGCAATATATATATCATTATAAATTTTGAGTTGAGTCACTTTTGAACTAGGTGTGCGAAATGAATTTATTTTTTCCTTTAAAAAATTTAATTTTTGTTTAATTTTTATTTCTTTTAAAACAGTTTTACGCACAACATTAACAGTTTCGTATTTTCAATAAAAAATAAATTCATACAGATACTAACACCGCTATAAACCCATTGAACATATTTTATAGTGCAATTCTTATTTTTGAATATCTCTGTTTTATAATGATCTTTATGATACAATGATTGAGTTAGAAATTAATCAAGATCAAATGTTTCTACTTTAAATAAAAAAAGAAAAAAAAAATTATCACATTGTTCCAAAAATGTATCTATACGCTGCCTGACAGGCAGTGGCATAGCTACCTAGGGGCTACGCGGGGCAGTGCCCCGGTGCCCTCAAGCTCAGGGGGCCCTCGAATCCTTACCAGAAATCTCGATCGAACTGAATTTTTGGAAATTTTTCCCCTTTTCAAAATAAATATGACAGGTTGCAACCCCACTTTAATCACGACAACTCAGTTGAGAGAATTTGTTTTGTGAAAGGCAATTAATTCCTATGCAAAAAATCTGGGGAATATATATTAATACATGAAGCACATTTACAGTTCGATCGGCAAAAAAAAAAAAAAAAATAATGATGTGGAAATTGAGGAAATGAATGACTTTTTGGGTTCCATTACACTTATGAGTATTATGAGAATTATAAGTCTCTGCATTGATCTGTGCTTTATGATTTTTCATGATTTGAAATATTAAATCTTACAGCATTCTGCAAGTTTTTCATAATGTTAAGAGTAAATATTTCTAATGTTTTTTTATATTTTATATCAACATTTTAGTGTTTAATATAGGTACCTTTAGTTATAGTAAAATACAATATATTTTTATTTTTATCATTAAATATCAGTTATTTTAATTAAATATTTTGTTATAATTGAAATAATGATATCTTTTATCACATATTTAAAAATGGTTTCATTTCTACGTAAAGTTCATATTTTATCCATTATTTTGTAATGCATACTTACCGAAATTGCGTATTAGGCTTGGTGGGAGAAAATGCCTCGGCCCTGAGGAGCACTTTCTTTCGCGGGCTGCCGTCCCGAAAGGGTTAAATGAAATGTGGTAACACTAACAATGATAATTTTTTTCCGGGGATTCCCCAACGACACTTGTAGCGTATCAGTGTGTTTCTCTTTCCTTTTATTTTACTTTTAACGTCTTCAGTGAAGAGTGAGTACCTACCTACTCGAGCGCAATCTAATATTGTATTGTTTAAATAAATTAGAAAACTAAAATTATGGATAAAAAGAAGAAATCCAGTGGTGCATTTAAACGCAAACAACGCCAAGAAAGAGAAGATATAAAACAAATATTGCCCAAAATTGACAAGTTTTTTAGTCAGCCTTCTGCAAGTACATCTGGCCAAAATATTTCTATTGATAGTGACTCAAATAATGTGGTAACTGCAGTGTTGATTGAGAAGCCTACTGAAGAAGATTCGACAATTATTGCAGTTGGAGATACATCTGCCGCCGATCATGTGAACGTGGATGATGTTTGCATGACACACATAAGAGCGGAGGGTTTTATGTTTTTAGGATCTACAAGATATCTGAGTGCAACAATTCAAAATGAAATGATTGAGAGCTTGGGGACCAAACTCGAAACCCATCTGCTAGAACAAATTAGAGAGTCACCGTTTTTTGCCATCATAATGGATACGACAAAGGACATATCGAAGGTAGATCAGCTAAGCATTGTTGTGAGGTATGCAGTAATAACCAGAAGTGTTTCTAGGCTTTTATGCAGCCATCAAACATGGCGCAGAGGATTTAGTCAACCAAGTGACAACATTATTTATCGACAAAAAAATTGATTTAAAAAAATGTGTGGGCAAGGCTATGATGGAGCCAGTGTGATGAGTGGTGTGTATAATGGTGTACAAAAACATATTAAGGATATCCAGCCTAACGCAGAGTACGTACATTGTGTCACTTATAATTTAAATTTGGTAATAAATGATACCGTTAGCAGTTGTGTGGAAATACAGATTTTTTTCGCAACATCGCAAGATTTGTATAACTTTTTCGGAAACAACATCAAACGTTGGGATCTACTGTTAAAATTCACTGGCGAATCGGACACCACTCTAAAAAAACAAAATCCAACAAGATGGTCCAGTAGGGTCAATACGATATCTGCAATAAAATTTCGTTATTTTGATATTATCAAAGCATTATCAGAAATAGTTCTAAAGAGTCCTAATAAAGATGAGCATAGTGAAGCAGAGAGTATTAAAACAAAAATGCTAAATTTCAAGTTTGTGTTGCTTTGCGAATTCATGCACAGTGTATTGAACGACATCAATTATGCATCCAAAACTTTACAAAAATGCGACATCAATTTGGGCGAGGTGAGTAAAGTTTTAGCAGAGACCAAAGCAAAGTTGCAAATTTATAGAAATGATTTCGAATTATTCAAGTGCAAAGCCAGTGAAACTGCAAAAAAATATGGTATTGATACCCATTTACAAGAAAAAAGGCAAAGAAAAGTTAAAAAACATTTTGATGAATTAGCTGCTGATCACCGATTTGCAAACCGAGAAAAAATATTTACAATAGAGATTTTCAATAATGTACTAGACACAGTAATATCTCAGTTAGATACACGTTTTATTGGTATGAGTGCAGTCTGTCATATATTCGATTTTCTAACACCAACATTTTTATTACATGTTGATGAAGCAAATTTATTAAAAATGTGACGAATTCCAAAGAAAATATTCAGGTATAATGGGCCCTAGTTTTTCACTTCAATTTCAACTAACTCAAGCATGGACTGTTCACCAATTATGTAAGGAAATAATGAGCAAATATGGAGTGCTAGAATGCGACCTAACGGAAGTATTTACAGCAATGTTATTATTCTTTGAAAGCTCATTTAGCAAATTAAAAATAATAAAAAATTATTTAAGAAATAATATGGGCCAAACTCGACTCCCACATTTATCGCTAATAGCAATTGAAAACAAAACCGCATCAAGCCTGGATTTAAGCGAAGTCATTGATACTTTTGCGGAAACTAAAGCTAGGAAAAAATTGTAAATATAATTGTTATTTAGTCAGTTGGTAGCCCAGACCTTTATATGATAAACCCTTGAATCTTCTCTATTTCGTTTTATTAGCCAAACCTACACCAAGTATTAATTGTAATTTATGTTGTTACTGTTTAATATTTTTATAACCTGCCCTGCAGTGCACAAAAAAGAGCTTAAGTAGCTTAGCATTTTTAAGTATTTGTATATTTCATATTTTTATTTGATAAAACGTAATCAGTTTACATAGCAGTGGGGCCCCATTTTTTAATTTGCCCCAGGGCCCTTGATTACCTGGCTACGCCACTGCGGACAGGATGTATAGCTGTGTCGGGTCGAGTCACAAACACTCATCAGTAACCAGAAGCAGTAGATAGTTTGTTTGAAACCAACCTAATGAGATAATTGAAATAAATAAAACAGAATTGGAGGATGATAAGAGAGAAAGAAATAAGCAGCAGCAATTTTATAGTTCGAAAGTTACAGTTGTTGTTAAATACTTCTAATTAAAAAGTTTTTTGCAAAAAACGTCAGGCTCTTATGTAAAAATTCATTCCCTGCATGCACCATTTCTTCTGTGTACTTATTCAAATTTTTATCCAGAATCTAGGGTGTACGGTTGGGATTTATCATTTGTAGACCTAGTTTCCATGGTATATTCTTGTTTTCTATATTCATTAATGACCTCATGGTGTGGTCGTGTTTCAGATGGATTTTAAAATATAATTTCCCCATGTTTATGGAAACTAGGAATTTACTGTATGCCAGTATACTTTGAGATAGATCAAAAATAGGTGGGCGATCGACAGCTGAAATGCCATCGACCCTGGTCTAAAATATATTATTGTTGAACTAGATTGACTATAATATTGTATACCAAACAATTCGAACCTGTCAAAGTTACTTAATATCACTAAATTTCCCTCGAGCATAAATTTATTTAATATCATTATATTACAGCTTAAAGACAAAGAAAAATTTTCCTATTAGTTATAAAAGTTTTCTTTCTAATCTATTCGTTATTTATTATATTTAATAGAAATTATTTTATTGTAAAAACCTAAAGAAAAGATTATCTGACACAACAGCAACAATAGCAATTAACAAGTTTTCTTTTTGCTATTTTTATTATCTGCTTGTTTATTGCTTTAACTTTAATTACTCATGACAATAATCTCAAATAGACAAAAAGCTGTATTGCAAAGTTTTATCTAGCTCATCCTGTTTATACATATAAATTTCGAATACTGTATCCAAATAGTAAGTAACTGTATATATATGAGTGTGTGTGTGTGTGTATGTTTCTGTATATTTGTATGCAAAAATAGGAATGTTTAACAGAAACATATCAAAAATCTTGTAACCAGAGATAACCCATTTTTGATTTGCATAAATTTTACTAGAAACATGTTATTTTATTTTAGTTTGTTTAGTTTTTGGAATAACAAAAATAACATGTAGCCAATTGAAAACTACTTTTGGAAAATCTTTGCATAAACTAAACAGAACTAAAAAAAAATCTCTTGTTAACTGAAAATAAAAATAATACTGTAGTCATTTGATATTTTGCTGTTATTTAGTTGTTATTGATGTTACTACTACTGTGTGTTTTTTGGGGTTTTGTCACACAGTTTACAATTGTTTTTTTTTTGTTTTTCTAAATAAAAAAAAAAAAAAACAATAAAAACCTAAACGAAATCCTCTGCAAAAGGAAACCAAGCAAGAAAAGAGTTAATCATTTAGCTGATTTGTAAATTTTAAAATTTTTACTGATACAAAAATACGTAAATCTTTGGTAAATATTTTACCATGTATTCTGAAATATTAATATCTCTGGCCTGCATTTGGAAATCATTATACTCTCCATACGACTCTGATATTCTGTCTGTAATAATTGGGAAAAAAAAAATTGGACTCCATAAAATGTATACAGGATAGTCACTCATTAATGTCAGCTGTGTTTTGTAAAGAAGTTATGCGGTTTTCGAAATAAGTCGACCTACACTTGGAAAACGTTGGCAAATAATAAAAACTTATTTTCAAAATGGTGAATCTTCTACAAAAAGTGCAATAAAATTCGGTGAAAAATGAAGCAGCTTCCAGGCAATATGTGACCACTTTTGTCAAATGTGTGCATGCAACTGGTTCGTTGTTGGATAAAACATTGAGCTCTCGTGCACGTACAGTGCGTAGAAATGAAAACATTGCTGCCGCTGCCCAGAGTGTGTAAGAATAACATCAACACTTTATCGTTCTCAGGAACTAAACATTTAACGATGTCAATTTTGCATAAAGATTTCGGTATCATGCCATACGAAGTTCAATTAGTGCACGAGCTGATGCCGAACGGCTATCCGCAACGTATTATATACTCTAATTGGTCTAAGAAACGCTTGGAAGAAGATGAGCATTTTTACCGAAAAATCTTCTTCTCTGACGAAACTCATTTTCTTCTGGATGGTTATAAAAATCCACATATGACTGCTGAAAAGCCAACGAACCCTGAACGATGCACTGTTTGGTTTATTTTTTGGGCCGGCAATATCGTTGGATCATTTTCCTTCGAAGATGCAGAAGACAAATCCATTACAGTGAACGTTGAGCGCTACCACGCCATGACAACTGATTATTTGTGGCCCATTCTCGAAGATATGGATCTGGACAAAATTTGATTGCCACAGGATACGCGCCTCATAGTTGTTGAAAACTGTTTTCCATTGGCCAAAATTCTGTAACTTTTGAACTGATCAAAGTGTTTTAGTAATTCTTTTTCTGGTGAGTAGAAATTTAGTTAAGCTTGAGCCTGTTTTAATTTCATTAAAATTGATTAAGTACGTTTTAAGAAATTCTTGGTCAAAATTGAACTCTTAATTTTTTTTTTAACTTTTAGCGTGAAATATGGTTTTTTTATTTATATCTTTTTATTTATTAAAAAAATGTCATAATTGGAATTTAATAATAATTACAAATATTTTTTGTAACAGTGGAATTTTTATTTAATGTTTATACTCAAAAAAATTTTTACGCTCAAAAAAAAAAAGTAAAATCAGCTGGAAATTTTGCAATTACTACTGAAAAATTATAAATTTTTTGCTATCAAATTTGCAAATTTGTTTACACTCAAAGAATATTTCCACTTAAAAAAACGTTAGCAATATTATCGAATAGTCTTGTTATTACTACAGAAAAATTTATAATTTTTTGCTGTCAAATTTGTTTAATTTTTGCAAAATATATCTGCTGAATATTAGCGCAACATTAGTCGGTCTAGACCCTATACCATGCGTTTGGAGACCCCAGGTCCAAATAATTGGATATAGAAAATAAGCATAAACCAAATTTGAGTGACATTTTTATAATTTTTTTTGGCTGCAGATATGAAAATTTCATATCGGATGCTATATTTATATGGGGACTGGGTCGAAAAATGGACCGATCCTGACCATATTTGGTAAAGTCACTTATATTTTCAGAAAATATACGGTGTATTTCATAATTATAACGTCACTATTTTTTTGATTATAACTCTTTCAATATAATATGATTCCCTTAGGTCTCTTCGGATGAATTACTCTTCTTTGAATATGCACTTGGTTGATAATTGCTTTATTGTTGTAGTTGCATTTGTTGTAATTTGTTTTTGCAATTTACCGCATGTTAGTGTTTCATAATTATAACGTCATTAAGAATTTCTCTTAAATAAAATGCAATTGTAATAAAATTAATAAGGAATTCTTCCACCTTTATTTTGTATTAAAGTAAAAATTCTATTCTTCATACTTTCAACTAAATTATTTATTTGAGTTTCGCTCATTCTCTTCCATTCTTCCAATATGGCGGTTTTCAGTGAGGCGACATCTGCGTATTGGCGATTTTCGGAGTAAACCCTGTTAGATAAAATACCCCATACGTTTTCCATTGGGTTCAGATCAGGGGAACACGCAGGCCATTCCAAAACATTAATATTTTTGGAAGAAAACCAATTTTTAGTCGCAGCACTGTTATGGATAGCTGCGTTATCCTGTTGAAAAATGAAGCTTTTGTTTGCATTTTGTTCCAAAAATGAAACCAAACTCATTTCTAACGTTCTTATATAGTCAGCACTATTCATCCTACATGAAACAAATTGGATTTCCAACGTACCATCGGCACAAAAACCTCCCCATACCATCAATGATGCTCCTCCAACATTTCTCTTTGTGAAAGTTAGGGGTTCCTTTCTTACGTCTCTCCAGTAACCTCGGTTGCCGTCCGGGCCATCTAAGTTCCATTTTTTTTCGTCGGAGAATATGACCTAGAGTGAAATGTTTAATGTTTTTAACCATTTTAAGTTTTATTTCAATTCTTATTTTTTTTTATCATTATTCGACTTACCTGTTTCCAATCCGTACCCATGTTGTCATGTGCAAACTTCATTCTAGCAGCTATGTGACGAGGAAGAAGTCTCTGTACTATGGCCATTTTACAACGTACTATGTTTTCTTCTCCATTTAATGCCCTCCAAACAGTTGTTTTTGATGCAACTACTCCAGATTGGGCTCGAATTTTCGCAATACTAGCTTACGAGTTGCTTGCCAGTCGGGCAATATGAGCAATGTCGCGCTGCGATAGAATTTTTTTTCGCCCTAAACATTTTATTTTTCCATAATTTGTAGGACTCTTTAAAAAATTTTGAACCACCCTTAGACTTCGATACAATCTTCGAGCAATTTCTCGTAAACTTACGTTTTCGGCTTTGAAAGCCAAAATTTGACCTTTTTCAAGGTCGGTCAGAATTTTTCCGCGAGGCATCCGATGACAGATAAGGAAATATATTTTAAAAGATCAAATTTCATCAAAGTCTAATCACTTACTGATCTTTTTTTCCTATTTTTTGCAAAACGACGTTATAATTATGAAACACTAACATGCGGTAAATTGCAAAAGCAAATTACAACAAATGCAACTACAAAAATAAAACAATTATCAACCAAGAGCATATTCAAAGAAGAGTAATTCATCCGAAGAGACCTAAGGGAATCATATTATATTGAAAGAGTTATAATCAAAAAAAGAGTGACGTTATAATTATGAAATACATTTTATATAAACCAAATTTGAGAAAAATCTGTTCAATATTTTTTGTTTTTTGATAGATTTAAATGAAGAACGAGAAGCAACTCTATATGGGGTCTATGACTAAGAATTGTCCTATATGTATTATTTTTGGACTACTGATTAACGGATATAATAAATACATACAAACCCAATTTGACTGAGATCTATAGGATAATTTGGAGCTTATGGCAATTTATGTCGGATTCATAGGGGTCATTTGGTCTCACCAATTTCAATAGCGTTCATCCTATGGCGACCTATAGTTTCATTACAAGGTTTACATGGATACACAGAAGGACGGACGGACATTGCTAAATCGATTCAAAAAGTGAGTCAGAGTCGATCGGTATACTTGTATTGTATTCTTATAGGGCTGTTTAAATTACCGTAATTTGAAATTTTTTTGAGTAATTTCATTGAAAGGAAAAAAGTGTTCTACCCGCGGATCGTCACGGGTGCAAAAGTATACGTAAGGTTAAAGAGGACACTTTCACCTTTCTCTGGGTGGTATACGTTTCTTGTTCCCTTTTGTTCCCTAGAAATTCTATTACACTAAAGTTGAAATCTGGCCCCTTACAATTACTAAAGACTGTGATCCTACCGACCTTGTAAAGAAGACCGCACGTCATTATCGACGATAACTTGCGAATATTAACCATTTATTTTTGATAAAAAAACAAAAAGAAATCACCTTTTTCTGAAATGAAAAAAACCGTTGAGTTTGAGAGCATGCCACGCCCACAATTAGCAATAGTTTAGCCAATTTTTTGGCTACATTAATTTGGATATATTAGCTAAATTTCAGCCCCAGTGCGCCGTACCACAAAAGCCACTAAACAATCGATCTTTTACGTGGAATGCTTGAAAATCACGTTATTAACAAATCATGTTTTGGCAAAGTGCATTGTGAGGAGCTGTTAAGGATGAGCACTGAAAATAAAAATTAATGCAGTCATCGGTAAAATGAATGAATGAAGTAGATTTTCATAATTTACTGCAAGAATTGTAATTTCGAATAAAATAGCAGGAACAAAAAAACAATGGGTTTTTATTTATTACAAAATCAAAATACAAAGCTTATATGGTCCACCCTTTATATTGGTGATACTTATAACAAAGGGAATTCATGTAGCGATGCCCGTCTGTTGGGTTACTTATATTTAGGGCAAATGATTTTCTGACATTTTGAGAAGGTTTATGTTAAGAAACATCAAAATCATTTCAATAGGTCCAGGAATATCATTTAGACTGTAAACAACCTTGAAAAAATATGTCTTATAACGTGACGTCTAGACTCGATTTGGAAGGCAGATGCAACAAACTAACTTTAGGTTGGATTCCGGAATACGAGGGATACGAGGGCAACGAAATGGCTGATTATCTAGCCAATCGAGGGTCCGTTCGTCATTTTACCAGCCCGGAAACATTCTATGGCGGCTTACATCAAAGGGAAACTAAAGGACAAAAGTCTCTGTCAACTGCAAACTTAGAGATTTATAAATCCAGCCTGTGTTTAATCGGGATGATTACATTCCCTTGGTAAGAAGGACTCAATGACCTTGACGGAATTCTTTACTGGACACTGCAGTCTTAGATATCATCTACGAATATAAGGTCTGTCTGTTACAGAAATGTGTAGCACAATTTCTTTGTGAATGTCCAAGAATAGGTGGCAAAATAACCTCTGCTCTTGGAGGATATAAGTAGGGTAATTGGCTTTTTAAGGAGCCTCAAACTTCAGGACAACTATGTGCTGCACATAAGATCAAACTGGTCTAATCTATGACTTGAAATTTCTCAACCTCCAAAAACGGACATTGCACAGTGTTGTTTGAAGGAAAACTCAGATCTTATTAATTGATTGTTGTTTTTATACCCTATACCACTATGTGGTTTGGGTATAATGACTTTGTGCTGCTGTTTGTAACTACCAAAAATATTTGACCTAGACCCATCTTTTATTATACCGATCGAATCAGAATCACTTTCTGATTCGATTTAACGATGTCCGTTCGTCCGTCTGTGTGTCCATGTAAAGCTTGTAATTAAACTGCAGGTCGCAAATATGAATATATTTTGATGAAATTTGATATATAAGCTTTTATCGGCCACGGGATGAACGCTGTTGAAATTGGTGAGAATCGGTTCATGTTCAGACCTAGCCCCCATACAAATGACCCATATGAAATCAACATAAATTGCCATTAGATCCAAATTGTCATATAAATCTTATTCAAATTGGGTTTGTATGTGTTCATTACATCCATTAATGAGTAGTCCAAAAAGGATCCCTATGGGACAACTCTTAGTCATAGGCCCCATATAGAGCTGCTTCCCGATCTTCACTTAAATCTATCAAAAAATAAAAATGTTGCGCGGATTCTTTTCAAATTTTGTTTGTATATATTTTTGCAAAATACAAGAGACTTTACCAAACATGGTCAGGATCGGTCCATTTTTAGGCCTAGTCCCCATATAGATATAGCATCCGATATGAACTTTTTCATATCTGGAGCAAAAAAATTAATAAAAATCCCACTCAAATTTGGTTTAAGCTTATTTTCTATATCCAGTTAGTTGGGCCTATGAGATAGGGTCTCTAAACGCATGGTAAAGGGTATCGTATAGTCGGTCTAGACCGACTATAATTTTCTTACTTGTTTATTGTGGGAAATGGTTTCAAACATAATGTAAATTTTCACAAAGAGATACACAAGGTTTTTATAAAATTTGATTATGAAAATAATCTCGCTCTCGGTTTATTTCAATTTTAGATGCATCACTATTTCCATATAATTGTTTTGATATTTATTTCTGCTACAAATTTGCTGTTATTTAAACTCTTTCTTTTAACTCATACTCTCTGTCTGTCTGTCTATCTGTCTGTCGTGGGGCAACCCCATTCCCCCTTATCCAACTGATCTGAAACTTGGCCTATAGACTTGTTGTGACTATAGATTAATTTTGGGGAAGTCACGCACAGTCACGCCTAGTCACGCACAGTCACGGAGTGATTTAAACGCCATTTCCTCTCATCGAATAAATCTGAAACTTTGTCCATAGACTTGCTGTGATCAAAATAGTCACGCAAAGTCATGCACATTCAAGGAGAGATTCGAAACTCAGCTGCATAAGGAAAGAAAATTTTTTAGTGAAAACTTTGTTTTTATGACTTCGATTATTTTTTGTAAAATATTTGATAAAATATTTAATTTTGTAAGTAATTGATCACTCGGTTTGTTTCGACATTGTGTACATTTCTATTTTCTATTAGTTGTTTTGATATTTATTTTAGATACAAATTTGTAGAATAGCTACGAAAAGTTCGAAATGTTTATATAAATGGTTTAGGTAGCCGCAAATATATACACTCAAACCTCATTTTATGCGATTAATTCGTTCCGCGATAATCCGCATGAATCGAATTTGCATAAAATGATACACTAGTTCCATACAAAAACGAATGATTCGTTCGTGAATTTTAAAAAATCGCATAAATTCAAATCAAAACTTTAAGATTCAAACAAAAAACAAAGTCAACAAAAAAAATTATTTCATTTATTTTTGCCTATTTTATTACCTGGAAAAGCAAATATTATTAGCACAATAACTTTTAAATGGTGAATATTCTATTCATATGTACTTTGTTCACTTTTACGATAAAAAAAACTAAATGCACTTTCAAATATTATATGTATGTATATATATATATATATATTTCACTACGACGTAGAAACTAGCAATTACATGTGTAAACAATCTGAGAATTGTTTTTTTCCTACCAAGACGTGCATCAGTGTTGCCAACTGCTTTAAATTAAAATGTGTAATAATGATGCAAAAAAAATAATAAAATTTAAAAATAGCATAAATTCGAATTCGCATAAAAAATTCGCATAACGTGTAAAGACGAACTTCTATTAACTGCAAAATTTTTTTTATTTTTCAAAGCTATTTATTTAGCGTATACTTTTGAGTTCGCTAAGACCCACTTAAACTTAATACATGTATTTATTGTATTTTTTGTATTAAGTCTATGTTTTTATATTGAAGTTAACATATTACATTGGATTAAAGGTCAATATCTGAACACTTTCAGATTTAAGAAATTTTTAATGTCAAAGCGCTTGATTGACGGCTAACTGTTTATAAAATAACGAATAACAGCACTAAAACCTCTTCATCATTACAGATATTAATTTTAAACAGCTAGCTTTTCGAAATCTGAAATTAGAGCTAACCGATTCGGCAGCTGAGGCATCCAGAGAGGTGAAAGAATTTTAGTCAATATCAATATGAAACCTTTTTTGTTCTCCAAACATTTTGAATAGTTTTTCTCCCTAAATAATGTAAATTTACTCAATTACTAGAAGTTAATTCTTTCTATAAAAAACCCATCATTGATTTATAAAAACAAAAAAAAAGCAACAAATAAGAAATTATAATATATACAGGTCAAAAAATAAAAACAATAAACTTTTTCACAGCCCAATTTAACATTTAATTATTTTTCTTTCAAAAATAATTTTCTATATTAAGTCATAAAATGTGATCTCTTAATTAATTTTTTTGCTGGGTTCATATACTATTCTCGTTATTACAAAAGTTTTGTATCTATTTTTGTGTATGCAAACAAACGCTGCATGCAACATTAAATGTGTCAATGTGCAAACATTTACAAGACTTCGAACAATGACAAAAAACACGTACTACTTACTTACATATTTATTTGTTGGCAACTTGCTAAACTTTAAAATCCATGCTGTTAACAACACATAACAAAACAAAGCAAAAATGAAAAAAAAATTCGAAATTTTATGGTCAACTTAAACTGGTAGTTCGGATTTATGTAATGTCTATGTTGGCTTATATTTCTGTCGTCTTATTTAGGTTTCTGATGCAAACTTATCATGCGAGTGTTGTGTGTTTTAGACTTTTTGTAAACTCACTAATAGGAGAAAAGGTTGTAAAATTTTTTGAATCATAAGTTGTTTAACATTTGGCTAAAATTGTGGAACTACTTATGAGCAAACAAATATGAGCAAATTTAAAACTACCTTTTTTTGTTTTTTTAATTTTAAAGTCTAACAATTTTCGAACCGACTTTGAGACTTTTTTTAAGGGCCATAAATAACAGTTATAAAGAAAATTTAAGGTCAAAAACTCTATGTTAGACTCGACGGAGACCTATACAGTCATATACCAATAGATTGGTGCTCTTTCAGAATTTATGATCTCTACTCCACAGTTAAAAGTTATTTATCAACGAAAATAACACATTTTATTTTGCCGTCATAAAATAAAACTCTTTTGAGGAGTTTTATTTTTAAAACTCTTTTGAGGAGGTTTACTTTTACCGATTAAAATAGACAACTCTTACGAAAACTGAGAATAGTGGAAATTAGAAGTATAAATGCAAAAAATATTCAAAATTCAAAAATAACGATTGTTTGTTTGGACAGAGTTGTATCTTCTGAAATTAATACAAAGTAAAGCTGTATGGTACGAAAACTGAATCTAACCACACTGCTCATAGGCCTGACTTTAGGTGAGTGTGTTAAAGCGCTGACCAAAAAGTGCAAGTACGAGTGTATGTGAAGGTTCATGGTTCAAAACCTCACGGCCGCCCTAAGTAGAAAAAATTTTCATATAGAAACAATCTTTTCAATTAAAACATAACAATTATCACAATGTTCAATAAATCGCTGATGAAGGCTGAAATGCCAGAAACCGGTCCGATTAAGAATACAGTGCAGTTATGAATTTTTGAAATATATGCTTTCTTCTTCTTTACCACGCACCATTTAAACAAAATTAAAAATTGCATATTAATTAGAGTAGTAATTGCAATATGTCTGAAAAATGACGATAAGTCTAACAAACAAAATAGAATTCATTTTGTTTATTTTCTTCTTTTTTATAGTCTATTTTTTATTGAGAAAGCTGATAAGAGAGTGTAGAGAGTCGGCCTAATGATAGCTTTAAAACTAAAATCACCAAATTGAAAATGATATGTATGTAATGCATTGTCACTCTAGATAATGCAATTGTATACATATATATTTTCTAAATTATATTTGAATAACTTTGCTTTGTTATATAAAGGTTTTCCTATTTTTCCTTTGAAAATGTTAGAAAAAAAAAAAATTACTCAATATCTGTGATTAAAAATATTATTCGCTGTAATATCTATAGATAAAATCTCGTAAAATGTAAATATGTAAATAACAAATAATTTAATAAAGACGAATTAAAAAAAAAAAAAAAAAAAAAAAAAAATTTATTGAGAAAAAGATAAAATAAAATTCTTTTGTGGAGTTTTATTTTATATAAAATTTTATTTGCTTATTTTAACGAACATAACTTTTTTAAATTTTCTGCGGAAAGATTTGACCGCAGTTCGATCACGGAATGCGCTTTCCACTCATACCTGGATTGTAGGAACACACTGTACAGTTTTAACCAATTTATATAAATACGGATATTGTATGTTTTGCCTCACAGAACTCAAAAAAGGTTTATCAATCGATAAGGGCAGTGGAGAAAAATTATCGATTTCATAGAAGCTTTCTTGTTCCCCATCTATATTTAGGGCGTTCAAATACTTCCCTCAAAGCGATGTATGAGATTGAGATATATTGCAAACATCCGGCGAAGATGGCAAAACATCCACTGAAGATTGTAAAGCTTCCCTGCTTACCGGCGGTTGATCAATTATTATTTTTTAGACTAAGAAGACTCAAACAATTTAATAATACGAATCATTAATGAATTTAATGAATTTTAATGAATTTCTGTGATATAAAATTTTCTATATTTTTCTTCATTTAAATAAATAATTTTTCATTTATTTTTTTAGTCAAAAATTTACTCTTTTCAATATTTGTTATAATTGAATTTTAAAACAATTTTCCCCAAATATAGAATGATTGCGAAAAAGACGACATGACGATGCTTGTTTTGTTTTTATAACAATCTAGCCCACAACAGCAAAGTTTTTATTAAAACACTTTCTTTCCTTATGCATATGAGTTTTGAATCTCTCCGTGAATTTGCTTGATTATTTTAAAATTAATCTTTGGTTACAACATGTCTATGGACAAAGTATCTGATCGATCGGATGAGGGAAATAGGGTTTATATCAGGCCTCACCATTACTCGAGCTTCGAGCTATTCGAGCTACTCGAGCTGTTCGAGTAGTTGATGAGTAGTAAAAATTAGCATTTTTCATGTTTGAAAGCATGTAAAAATTTAAATGTAGGTATCTAGTATAATAAATGTATACGTTTTTGAATCGTATAGATACCAGGAATATCATCGTTAAATATCACTTGAATCGGAGTGTCCCACTGGCGTGGGCAAACTACTACTCGAAAAAGCTCGACGACTTTCCATACAAATGTATGATAATATTAACTTCATAAATGTTTGACGTCATTTGAGAAAAAATTTCCAAAAAGACATGGTAAGATTTTACGTATTTTGAAGTGTGTTATATTGGTAGATTAGTCTCCTGAAATATTGAAGCACTTTGATAAAAACTATGGAGTGGGCTAAGTACTACTCGAAAAAGATCATCCACGTTCCACCCAAATGTATGGAAATAATTTCTTCGTATATGTTTGATGCATATTTACAAAAATTTTTTCAAGAACAGTTGGAAAAAACTTTCAGTATTTTAATCTGAATATATGTAGAGGATATGTTTTCAAAATTTCAAAGCATTTGGACAAAAATGATGGCGTGTGGGAACAACTACTCGCAAAAGATCGGAAATTTTGCAAAAAGGGTAACAAAATAAAAAAAAATTTTTTTTAATTTTTCCAATGTCTGTAATTGACTATATTCTTAAAAAATTTTAAGCCATTCCGACCAAAATTGTTGCGTCGGTATAACACTACTCGACTGATATTGGCCACTTTCTATACAAATGTGTGAAAATATGCTCTTATTTGATGTTTGATGATATTTTCCAGATAATTTTGCACAACGACGTAATAAAAAAAATTATATTCGTTAGAGCTGTATATACAAAGAGAACACTTCCTTCAATTTTCAAAGCATTCCGCCAAATTTGAAGCTTGGAGGAACTACTACTTGACGAAAAACAAAAAATAAAAAATAAATTTTTCCAAAAAAACAAAAAAATTTTTTTCTTTTTACTGCCCGTAATTGACCTTATTCACAGATGACTTATTTAAAAAATTAAGTCATTCCGATTAAAATTGAGCTCTGGGCGCACAATTACTCGAAAAAGATCAACCACTTTCTATACAAATGTGTGCAAATTTGCTCTTATTTCAAGTTTGATGTAACTTTAAAAAAAATTTCCGTCACGACTTGCTAAAATTCTTTACTGTTTGTAGTTGCAAATATATCAAGATAATCTTCTTAAAATTTCAAAGTATTCCGACAATAATTGTGCTGTTGGCGAACTACTACTCGAAAAAGCTCGACCACTTTCCATATGCATCAAACATATACGAAGAACATTATTTCCATACATTTGGGTGGAACGTAGAATTACATTTTACTAGGTGATTTTAATGCAAGACATTCTGCATGGCATTGCATCACTAACAATACTGCAGGCAACGTATTGTTTCAACTTGAACAGTCAAATAACTTTTTTATAAACTACCCCAACAGTCCAACTTTTTATCCGTCACAAAGAAATATAAATGCTTCAATTATCGACTTAGTTTTAAGCAATAGCTCATTAAATATTAATATGGATGTATTCGAATATGAAATTCCATATGATCACAGACCCATTAGTTACAAAATTGAAAATTCAACTGTTAGTGAAATAGATATGAGGCACTATGACTACAAACTTACAAACTGGTTGGCGTTTAGAAATATAATTAACAACAAAATCATCATTAACACAACCTCATATAACTCTAAAAATTTAATTGATTCAGAGATAAGCAAATTTGTTAATATTGTACTTGAAGCTCGAAACGACTGCGCTCCATTATTACAGCCTTGTGGCAAGTCAGTCTTGCCAGTAAATATTGTAAATTTAATAAAAACTAGAAAAACGTTTAAAAGAAGAAGTCAACGGGCATTGAACCCATTGGATGCAAACTGGTATGATCATTGCGTTAAACTGCTGACTAAAACTATCAACAAAGATATAGATACTCATCGTAACGAAAAATGGAAAAAGTTGCTATCAAAATTGAAGCCTGGAGATAAATCGTTTTGGAAAATTAGCCGATGTTTAAGAGGTAAACAAAAGAGTAAAATTCCACATCTCACAACGGGAAATATAAAAATTAACACTGGTAAAGAAAAGGCAGAACTATTAGCCAACACTTTTTATGCATATAAACTATCGGTAAAACCGTTAACTCTGAGGTAAATACATTCAAATCCATAGATGCCTATTCTGAAAATATAACATTGATATCACATAATGAGTTAAATTGCTCAATTTCTACTCTCAAAACTTCGAAATCTCTTGGGCTGGATGATGTTTCCAACATTTTAATAAAAAAATTACCTCCTAAGGTAGTAAAATTATTATTAATCATTTTTAACAGCTGTTTAAAAATCAATTACTTTCCAAAACATTTTAAAGAGGCGAAAATCATTGCTCTTTCGAAACCAAGTAAGCCTAAGCACAGTCCACATTGTTATAGGACAATAAGCTTATTAAGTAACCTTGGCAAACTATTTGAGAAATGTATTCAAAATCGAATTTACAGTACTATTGAAAATACATCAATATTGGCAAATGAACAATTTGGATTTAAAAAACAACATAGCGCAATACACCAAATAAACCGTATCACAAATATAATAAAGCACAACAAACGAATTAAAAAATCTACAGGCTTAATAGTTCTGGACGTAGAAAAGGCATTTGATACTGTTTGGCACAACGGTCTTATATATAAATTGCTCCAAGCCAATATACCAAAATATTTGTGCAGGCTTATTGCGGATTTTCTCACTGATAGAACGTTCGTAGTAGCTATTAACGAAACATTTTCGTCTCCGAAACAAATTACTGCTGGCCTACCACAAGGTTCAATACTATCACCATTATTGTATTCAATTTAGACATCGGATTTCTCTCCCCCCTCGTACATGAAAGTTGCTTACTATGCTGATGATACGTCTCTCATAACGTCTAGTAAACTCACTAAAGCATTGATGAAGAAAATGGAAAAAGGATTTTCTGCATGTAGCAAATAATTTTATAAATGGAAAATAAAAATAAACCCTATTAAAACTCAGGCTTTTATATTCCCTTACAACAACTCTCCCAAACGATTACCAAGTCGCCAGTTAAGTTTCCAAAATGAGAACCTGACAATTAAAAACGACGTCAAATATCTTGGTGTTTGCCTCGATAAGAAACTTAACTTTGCAAAACACATCAGTCAAATCTGTATGAAATCCATGAAAACTATCAGAGCCTTGTGGCCAATCCTTAGTAAACGTTCAACCCTTAACCTTAAGAACAAAAACTTAATATTCAAAAGTGTGATTCGACCAACTTTGACTTATGCTAGTCCCATCTGGTACAATGCAGCAAAAACACATTTGAAAAAACTACAAATCATTCAAAATAAATGTCTCAAAATCATAAACAACAAAAATTGGAGATATTCAACTCAACTTTTGCACAACGAAACTGGATATGAACTAATTTTCAACTTCATAAAAAAACTTAACAATAAATACCATGAATCCATCCAAAATTCTCCTTATCAACTAATAAGAGAATGCATACCATTGGCTTAATAGCAGCTTCGAAATACAAATTAGTAAATTGAAAATGATGTGTATACTGGTATCATCGTTAGATAATTTCATTGTATACTCGTATATTCTCTTATATATTTAAACTTATTTTTCCTTCAATATAAAGGTTTTTCCTATTTTCCTTTGAATAATATTATAATTAAACAATTAATATCAAGATCTTTTGTTATTAGAATTATTCGTTGTAGTATCTATAGATAAAATCTCGAAAATGGTAAATTTATATGCTAAGTATAACATAAAGATGAATTTATAAATCAAAATCAAATCAAAAAATGATGAAATTTGGTAACATTGTTTGCTTTGGTAACCTAAAATAAAAATAAAAAAAAAAAAAATTTGAAAAATCACAAGATGGCGGAAAAATCCAGTTCGGAAAATGGAGGAGGAATTTTTTTAAACGGCTGTATCTTTTGAACGGTTTGTTCGATTCTGGTAATTTTAACAGTTTTGAGTAAGAAAAAGATTATGTTTAGTACAAAAATTATTTTAAAAAATATTTATATTATATTATTAAAAAAATTTCAGGAAAGTTTTAGAAAATGTGCTTTTTCAAAAAATCTTTGTGTCCAAAGTTTTTGAAATTTTTTTCAGAGATAGCCTAAAATATGTTCTATTAATGATATAAATTATACGATCCACACTTTTTGGGTTTTTGAAATGTTTGGATTTTAGCAAGGATATATTGAAGATATTAAATAAAAACAATTTAGGATATTTACAAAAAAATCGGATTTGTAAGTCATCAATGGAAGATTATTTTTCTCGTATATAAAAATCGTAATAGGCGTTTTAATACACATTCTCTTTATATTATCTGTCAATTTTAACAATTTCTCATTTCTCGGTCATTGTGCAAAATTATCAGAAGTTGTTATTCTGCCTTTGAATTAAATCATTTATTTGATGTTTTTTAACTTTAATTACAAATTCTGGGTAAAATAGTAGAATATATGTGTTGTCGACCATTATCGAAAAAAGGAAAATGTAGCAAACCATATTCTTTTAAAAGTGACGATTTTATTAAGATCAAAAACATTAAAGATTCAATTTTACCCATTGCGAAAATTTGTTATAGTTGCTTGTTGAATATTCGTCGAAAAATTATCAATAATTCCATCGAATTGCCAAATGTCCCAGCTATTGATATCAACGAAGCTCAGGAATTGGAAAATGATGCTTCATGCGCCCAAGATTTTGAAATCAAAGAAATTTTAGAAGAGGAGAATGATGCTTTGGACGCTCGTTATTTGCCAAATAATAGAAATATTATAATCGAGCTTAACAAACTCTTAAATTTCATTGGAGCTAAACAGTGCAGTGTAGACGTGTGTAGAATCCCAGTTGGAAATCGAAAAGGGGAAGCAAAACGTGTTTGCGGAAAAATTTTTAATATTGATACATTATCAAGTCTTGAAGATGAGTTTCAAGTTGAAAGCAATAATTATCAAGAAATAATGGGGCAACTTAAAGATAAATATACTTCCGAGCATACGATACAAAACGAAAAAACCATATTTTAACAATATTGCCAAAGTTATGGATCCCAGCTCAAATTGTGCAAAAATTTGGCACCACTCATCATATGGCTAGTAAGGCCAAAGCATTGCAATAAAGTTCTGGTCCACTTGTCATTGAACCTCCTCAAAAACGATCTACGAATGAAAATTTGGTTCAAAAAGTTACAAACTTTTATTTGAGCGATTCAATTAGTCGTCAAATGCCCGGAATAAAGGACTATACGATCGTAAAACAAAACGGAGTTAAGGAAAAATCTCATGCTATCAACAGTGAATGAGGCGTTTTTCCGGTTTCAATCAGATTTTCCAGAAGAAATATATCAATTTCGAAATTTTATACTCTTCGACCCAAAAATTGTGTTTTGCCGAATTCGAAGGGTGTACACAAAGTATGTTTGTGCGCTACTCAAATGCTTCTTCGAGCAATAAAAATTCCATCGGATCTTGGATTTTTAAGTGAAGTTGATTGTGTGGCAAAAATTACATGTTCAAATGGGTCCGTTAAATGTTTTTTGAGAATCTGTTCGGATTGTGAAAATATGTCTGCTTTTAAAGAAGAAGTTGAAGCATTGTTGGTGCAAACTGAGAATGAGTATATCGCAATCAAACGATGGACAACAACAGATCGTTGCAACTTGAAAATAATCCTGAAACCGGTTAACCAATTATGCGAACACTTTTTTGATCAGCTTGCAAAATTTTCATATCATCATTATATCGCAAAATCTCAAAATCTCATCACATTCCGTTACTGTACTTGTCCAGCACAATAAACAAGACACACACTTTACAACAACAACAACAAACACACGATGTTTATTCAATATGAATGGAATCAAAAAAATCTTTGTATAATGAGTGAAGACAACAATAAATCCGTTAGTTTTCTGCGAATTTGGTACATTTGGGGTTTTATCATGAACTCTATTGTATCTGAAAGAGGTTGCATAGCGTTTATTACAAAATAATTTTCCTATAAAAAATGCTAGGAAAACGAGTTTGCCAAAATATTATTCAATTGGGATATTTAAATCAGAGGTCAGAAAAAAAAACACTGAATAAAAAACTCGTACATATATGTAAACAAACATAGCTCAGTCCAACAAACACATATTTTTATTTTCATATCACTTATGTGTATTTCTAAATTCTATACAATGCCCAACACAGTCATGAGTGTGTTTCGTTTTAGTATTACGTTATCTACACGAACATTTTTCTATCACGTATTTTTTGTTTCGAACACACATAAACCATAAGATTCGAGAGTAGCCTTATTTTAAATTCGTGCTCTTGCACATGTACTGCTAAAAAAACAGAACATGTTCTTCATCGCGTACATCAAAAAATTAAAACGTTATCCACTTGCGATCGGAAAAATCTGAAACACCGACAACAATTGTTTCAACCAAATTTATTAAAAAAATCTAAAATAATTCATTAGCAGTTATAAAAAAATAAAATTAAAAAGATAATAAAAAAAAAATTAAAATAATAAGAAGGTAGTAATAAAATAAAAAACAGTGAAATTTTATATGTTGTGTTTGACTTAATTTGGTTTTTTTCCGATTCCGAGTGGGTAGTTTTTTAATTTTTAGATGTACGCGTTCTGGAACATGTTCTGTCTTTTTAGCAGTACACGTGCAAGAAGACGAACTTAAAATAAAGCTACTCTTGAATCTGTGTGGTTTATGTGTGTTCGACACAAAATTTATGTGATAGAAAAATTTTCGTTTAGATAACCAAATATGAGAACGAAACACGGTGATGAATTGTTTGGGTACCGTACTAAATTTAGAAACACATAAAATTGATATGAAAAAAAAAAAATAAAAGTATGTGTTGGCTGCTTTAGAACAGAACATTGTGTGTTTCATGAGTGTATTTTCTGAACGGGACTAAGGGAAGCGCTTGGTAAAAGTGGGAAAATGCATGCTAAATTTTGGGAAAATGCCTGTTAAGTCTATAGGAAATGCATGCCAAATGGTAAAAATGCATGTCAAAAATGGCAAAATGTTTGCTGAATTTAGGCAAATTTATGGGAAAATGCATGCTAAAGTTGGCAATATTTCTGTTAAAAATGAGAAAAAGTTGCACGCTTGGTGTAGGGAAATTGTGTGCTAAATGTAAGAGAATTTTATGCTGAATTAATAAAAATGGATTTTCAAAGCTGCAGATAAAAAAAATCTTTCTAAAAAACAAAAACATGCACATGACATGCATTTTTACCATTTAGCATGCATTTCCTATAGACTGAACAGGCATTTTCCCATAATTTAGCATGCATTTTCCCATTTCTGTATAGCAAAACCAATTCTCTCTTTTCTGAACATTGATTTAAATTATTATAAAGCCAAATCAGCCAGGGACATCGGTATTATTAGAGTGTGTACCACATCACATTCCGTGCTGAAAAAGAAGGAAAACTCGAATTAAACGGGTCACTAGGCAGACCTAGAATTAGTGAATTGGCATGTTGAAAGCAAAACATTTAAAACTAATTACGATAAGCCACAATACAGCACAAGATGATTCGCGCTTCAAATGAATACTGATTACGGGCCGAGTGTTTCACATGAAACCATCCGAAATCTATTATAAAAAAAATCAAATACTGCTCACGAGTGGCCAGGATTAATTCATGCTCTAAGTGAAAAATATTGAAAAACAACATATTTCACTTTCTCTGGAATACTGTTCTGACATTATTTTCTGTGGTGAAACGAAAGTGATGCTGTACTATCATGATGGACCCCAAAAAGTTTGGTGAAAACCTCTAACAGCATTCGAAAATAAAAATTTAATTCTTATAGTAAAGTTTGGACAACTGCCAATTATGGTATGTGGTTGTACGTCATACAAGAGAGTTGGTAAAATTTGGATTTTAAATGAAATAATGAACAAAGAATTTTATCTTGATATATTAAAAAATTAATTGACGGCTAGTGTTCAATAATTCGGGTTTGCTCATACTCAAATTTTATCAAGATAATGATTCGAAAAATAATTCTTCTTGGTGTAGGTGCTGTTTATTATAAAACTGTACCAAAGTTATTGAAACCCTTGCCCAGGGTCCTGGTATGAATCATATCAAAAATTTCGGTAAAATGTCGCCAACAAATAAATATGAGTGGGAAAAACTGCCTGCAAAATATAATATTTCAAAGCATATTCATTCAATGAACAGACAGCTAGGATGAAAAGACGATGGTTATTTGAATTAGAAATAAATGTTTCTTTTGAAGTTTGTAATTTTTTCGTTCGATCGTTCGTCGCAATAGAAAAACATGCTGTGCTTTATTGACCAGTTTTCAATATAAAATGGTCATAAATAATCATTACGGTTTTGTATTCTGTGGGTAAATAAAAGACCTTATGTGTTATGTTTACCCAGCCAAGAAGTTATTTTGTATTACAAAACGATAACTTTTTATCGATAATATTCAGTCATAAATTACCAATCAATCTATTGTTATTTTAAGCCAACGTTTAGCTCTAATCCGAGTGCTCTTGAGGTGTTATCGCATTGGTCAATTCAAGTGAACAGACTTGTGTTCTAAACCTCAATGTATAGCACCAAATGAAAGTCAATGAAAGTTGTAAAATACAAATATTAACAAATAAATATAACATCATCAGAAGACCCAATATTGAAACGGTCACCTCTGCTATCATCTTAAAAAAATACACCAACAGTACCCTCATTACTTGTCTAGTTTCGCCTTAAGTCTCGTTTAAATAAAGCTAATTTAGTTTTAGACACAGTAAATTAAAGAAATCTCTAACAACAAAAAGTACCACGAAACAAATCTCTGAAAAACAATTATTTCAGCAGAATTGACTTTAATTACAAAAAAAAGAAAAAAAAAAACAAAAAAACATAACAACAACAACACGCACAAAAAACTTTTTAGTAATAGACGAAAAATAGACGATGATAATGATGATGAAGACAAGTTTTAAGCAAACAATAACTTTCGAAGGAAAATTCTTTAGTCGAAAACCTAAAACAAACACACGCACACTCATTCACATGTAAATAGACAAATTAGAAAAGCAGCTGCTGTAAGCAACACATCTACATGCTTACTTACAACAACACAATTACATGTACGTATTTAGTTTAGTACTTAGTTTACTCAACAGCGGTCATAAAGCCATCCATCAGTTTAAGGAAGCGGAAACAAGTCATTTAGCGGCATAACATAGCAACCCTGCTCAACCTTAGGAAACCAAATGCTGGTTTGTTCTGTGTGGATTCCTGTTACTGTGTATGTGTATGCGTTTTTGTGTGATGAACTAAAAATTCGAACAAAACACATGTGTTTGTACGAAGCACTATGGCTGAAATTTTGATTTCATTGGCCAAAAGTCAATTTTTGTTTGTAGCCGATTTTAACGCCATTTTGCAGCTAAGATACCCAGATTATGGTAGCCAAAAAATTAGAATGAACTATTGCTAATTGTGGGTGTGGCATGCTGTCGAACTGAACTATTTTTTTAATATTAGAAAAAGGTGTTTTTTTTTTGTTTTTTTTTTTATCAAAAATAAATGGTTACTACTCACAACTTATCATCGATAATGACCTGCGGTCCTTTTGACAAGGTTTGTGGCATCGTGTCTTTAGTTTCTATAAGTGGTCACAGCCCTACCGTTTAATATTAGTGGCGTTACTTACTAAATACTTATTAAACTACTATATTTCTGTCAAATTTCAAATTAAGTGGAATAGAACTTCTATGGAACAAAAGGGTACAAGAAACCACCGGCAAAAAGGTGAAGGCATCCTCGTTAACTCTATGTATATTTTTGCATCCAAGACCCGCCGATAGAACACTTTTTTCCGACCCCATAAAGTATATATATTCATGATCCTTATCACAGCTCGAATCGATATAGCGATGTCCGTCTGTCTGTTAAAATCACGCTCATTCACAACAACATCCATCTAACTGGATAAAGTTAAAAAAATATCATTTGCCATAATTCCCAGCAGGTTGTTATTGAAAATGGGCTACATCGCGCGTCACTCTGATTATATACGAACAAAAATATGTAGATATCTCTAAAAAAAACATAAAACCCAGTGTGTTTGTTGTAACAGTTTAGTGGTTGAACATAATAATTGTACAACAACATAAAAAAATGCCACAAAAATAAAATGCATATACATATATTAGCAATACCAAAAACACAATAACATAGCTCATCTTAGTAGTATTGCCACATATTTTTTTTATCGTTATCAAGTTATAATAAAAAAAATCGCCAATATGAAAGAAAAAACAAGTAAGAAAATTATAGTCGGTCTAGACTGACTATACGATACCCTGTACCATGCGCTTAGAGACCCTATCTCTCAGGCCCAACTTACTGGATATAGAAAATAAGCATAAACCAAATTTGAGTGGGATTTTTATTAATTTTTTTTGGCTGCAGATATGAAAAAGTTCATATCGGATGCTATATCTATATGGGGACTAGGCCCAAAAATGGACCGACCCTGACCATGTTTGGTAAAGTCTCTTGTATTTTGCAAATATATAAACAAACAAAATTTGAGAAGAATCAGTGCAATATTATTGTTTTTTTGTTAGATTTAGGTGAAGATCGGGAAGCAGCTCTATATGGGGCCTATGACTAAGAGTTGTCCAATAGGGATCATTTTTGGACTATGGATTAATGGATGTAATATATACATACAAACCCAATTTGACTAAGATTTGTATGATAATTTGGATCTTATGGCAATATATGTTGATTTCATAGGGGTCATTTATATGGGGGCTGGGTCTGACCAATGGACCAATTCTCACCAATTACAATAGCGTTCATCCCATGGCTGATAAAAGCTTACATACCAAATTTCATCAAAATATATTCATATTTGCGACCTGCAGTTTGATTAAAAGCTTTACATGGACACACAGACGGACGGACGGACGGACGGACGGACATCGTTAAATCGAATCAGATAGTGATTCTGATAGTGATTCGATCGGTATAATTAAAGATGGGTGTAGGTCAAATATTTTTGGTTGTTACAAACAGCAGCACAAAGTCATGATACCCAAACCACATAGTGGTATAGAAAAATGGAAATTTTCCAATGGGAAATGAAAATGGAAAATGGATAATGAAAAATAAAAATGAAAAATGAAAAATGAAAAACGGAAAATGGAAAATGTAATATAGAAAATGAAAAATAGAGAATAGAAAATGGAAAATGAAAAATGGAAAATGAAAAAAGAAAATTGAAAAATGGAAAATGAAAAATGGAGAATGGAAAATGCAAAATGAAAAACGGAAAATGGTAAATGAAAAATGTAAAATAGAAAATGAAAAATGGAGAATGGAAAATGGAAAATGAAAAATGGAAAATGAAAAAGAAAATTGAAAAATGGAAAATGCAAGATGAAAAATGAAATTGAAAAATGGAAAATGAAAATTGAAAAATGAAAAATGGAAAATGAAAATTAAAAAATGGAAAATAAAAATTGAAAAATTAAAAATGGAAAACGAAAACTGAAATATGAAATATGGAAAATGGAAAATGAAAATTGAAAAAGGGAAAATGGAAATGGAAAATGAAAAATGGAAAATGAAAATTGAAAAATGGAAAATGAAAATTGAAGAACGAAAAATGACTATTGGAAAATGGAAATTGAAAAATTAAAAATTAAAAATGGAAAATGCAAATAGAAAATGGAAATGGAAAAATAAAAAATGGAAAATGAAAATTGAAAAATGGAAAATAAAAATTGAAAAATTAAAAATGGAAAACGAAAACTGAAATATGAAATATGGAAAATGGAAAATGAAAATTGAAAATGGGAAAATGGAAATGGAAAATGAAAAATGGAAAATGAAAATTGAAAAATGGAAAATGAAAATTGAAGAACGAAAAATGACTATTGGAATATGGAAATTGAAAAATTAAAAATGGAAAATGCAAATAGAAAATGGAAATGGAAAAATAAAAAATGGAAAATGAAAATTGAAAAATGGAAAATGAAAAATGGAAAATGAAAATTGAAAAATTAAAAATGGAAAATGGAAAATGAAAAATGGAAATTGAAAAATGGAATATGCAAAATGGAAAATGAAAATTGAAAAATGGAGAATGAAAAATGAAAACTGAAAAATTAGAAATGTAATATGGAAAATGAAAAATTAAAAATGGAAAATGGAAAATGAAAAATGGAAAATGAAAAAGAAAATTGAAAAATGGAAAATGCAAAATGAAAAATTGAAAATGAAATTGAAAAATGGAAAATGAAAATTGAAAAATGAAAAATGGAAAATGAAAATTGAAAAGTGGAAAATAAAAATTGAAAAATGAAAAATGGAAAACGAAAACTGAAATACGAAATATGGAAAATGGAAAATGAAAATTGTAAAAAGGGAAAATGGAAATGGAAAATGGAAAATGAAAAATGGAAAATGAAAATTGAAAAATGGAAAATGAAAATTGAAGAACGAAAAATGTCTATTGGAAAATGGAAATTGAAAAATTAAAAATGAAAAATGGAAAATGCAAATAGAAAATGGAAATGGAAAAATAAAAAATGGAAAATGAAAATTGAAAAATGGAAAATGAAAAATGGAAAATGAAAATTGAAAAATTAAAAATGGAAAATGGAAAATGAAAAATGGAAATTGAAAAATGGAATATGCAAAATGGAAAATGAAAATTGAAAAATGGAGAATGAAAAATGAAAATGGAAAAATTAGAAATGTAATATGGAAAATGAAAAATTAAAAATGGAAAATGGAAAATGAAAAATGAAAAATGAAAAATGGAAAATGAAAAAGAAAATTGAAAAATGGAAAATGCAAAATGAAAAATGGAAAATGAAATTGAAAAATGGAAAATGAAAATTGAAAAATGAAAAATGGAAAATGAAAACTGAAAAATGGAAAATGGAAATTGAAAATTGAAAAATGAAAAATGGAAAACGTAAACTGAAATATGAAATATGCAAAATGAAAAATGGAAAATGGAAAATGAAAATTGAAATAGGGAAAATGGAAATGGAAATGGAAAATGAAGAATGGAAAATGAAAATTGAAAAATGAAAAATGGAAAATGAAAATTGAAGAATGAAAAATGACTACTGGAAAATGGAAGTTGAAAATTGAAAAATTAAAAATGAAAAATGGAAAATGGAAAATGGAAAATGAAAATGGAAAATGAAAATTAAAAAATGAAAAATGGAAAATGAAAAACGCAAAATGGAAAATGGAAATGGAAAAATGGGAAATGAAAATTGAAAAATGGAAAATGAAAAATGGAAAATGAAAAATGGATATTGAAAAATAGAATATGCAAAATGGAAAATGAAATTTGAAAAATGGAGAATGAAAAATGAAAATTGAAAAATTAAAAATGTAAAATGGAAAATGAAAAATTAAAAATGGTAAATAGAAATTGAAAAATGAAAAATTGAAAAAGGAAAATGAAAATTGAAATATGAAAAATGTTAAATGGAAAATGAAAATTGAAAGTTGTAGCCGTGCTCGACATTGGGTGAATATACAGTTTAAGACTCGAGTGGAGGGTATCAAAAAATTCGGTACAGCCGAATTTAACACTCTTACTTGTTCAATTTCAAACCTTCTTTTATACGTATAACAGAATATAACAACTCTGATTTTATTCTGTCCAAAGTTTGATTTAAACTAAAGCCATTAAACTAAACAAACGTTCAACTTCGGCTTTTGAGAAAGACAAAACTAATAAAGACAATACAAATATTGATAACTCCTTAAATGGATTTTCGCCAACAAAATTTTTGTTAGCTCCAATCCATAAAGAGGTGTTATTCAGTGTTGTATCCCAATATTGTTCTGTGATATAACTCCATTGGATTTGAATATTTTCTGTTTCAGATGGTCTAAATTTAAACTTTTCTAATATAATGGTTATCGGTTCTTTTACCCGGTTTTCTTCTATTTCAAAATGTTTTGTTATATTTGTTGAAAGAAACGAGCAGAGTGGTAAAAAGAGTAGTACACAAAATTCTCGTATTACACTTTGAGAAATTAAAACAATACCATTAAAATTAAAATTCGGTATTTAAAAATAATGAAGAAAATCAAAAAAAGAGGCTAAAAGCAAGTTTTTCTTAATAAAAGATGCTAAGTTAGCATCTACCATCTTTTCATAAATTTTGGATGCTAAACGACAAAAAAAAGTTGCAAGATCTAGCAACTAAAATGCTAAAATGGCAAATGATGGCTTATGAAAAGTCTTATAAGAAAGTGACATTTGAATACAAGCTTAAGTGCCCTAATATATTTCAGCAATAACAGTAGGAAATAAAAATATTCAGAACACCATCAAAATCACACCAATTTTAGCAGAGGTACAACTACAATCTCTACTTTATCACACAGCCAAACGCTTGCTGTAATCAGTAAAAGGAAATGAGTTAAAGAAATATGGAAACACAAATTTAATTCTTGTTTGTATATGGGGATGTGATGATTCTTCGGGACAAGAACAATTCAAACAAGTAGTATGTGAAAGTATTTCGGACTCAGATATGTTCATGGTATTATTTGTACCATTGCGAGATTTCGAAGATTCAGAGCCTGCCTCTATTTGGAAAAATAAGACTCGACTTTCTACGAAACACTGCAGGCCAATCAAATTTGAATTCAAACAAGTAAGAAAATTATAGTCGGTCTTGACCGACTATACGATACCCTATACCATGCGTCTAAAGACCCTACCTCTCAGCCCCAACTAATTGGATATAGAAAATAAGCATAAACCAAATTTGAGTTGGATGTTTATTAATTTTTTTTGGCTGCAGATATGAAAAAGTTCATATCGGGTGCTATATCTATATGGGGACTAGGCTCCAAAATGGAGCGATCCTGACCATGTTTGGTAAAGTCTCTTGTATTTAGCAAAAATATATACAAACAAAATTTGAGAAGAATCAGTGCAATATTTTTGTTTTTTTAATAGATTTAAGTGAAGATCGGGAAGCAGCTCTATATGGGGCCTATGACTAAAAGTTGTTCAATAGGGATCTTTTTGGGACTACTGATTAATGAATGTAATAAATACATACAAACCCAATTTGTCTAAGATTTATATGATAATTTGGATCTTATGGCAATTAATGTTGATTTCATAGGGGTCATTTGTATGCGGGCTAGGACCTATTCTCACCAATTTCAATAGCGGTCATCCTGTGGGCGATAAAAGCTTATATACTAAATTTCATCGTAATATATTCATATCTGCGACCTGCAGTTTGATTACAAGCTTTACATGGACACACAGACGGACGGACGGACATCGTTAAATCGAATCAGATAGTGATTCTGATTCGATCGGTATAATAAAAGATGGGTCTAGGTCAAATATTTTTGGTAGTTACAAACAGCAGCACAAAGTCATTATACCCAAACCACATAGTGGTATAGGGTATAAAAATTTGGAGAGTATGCCCATAAAACAGCTATACTTTATAACGAAAAATAATCTTGGAGATATATGCCATTCACAGTTCATATACTTGTGTACCACGGGGAACAAATTAGATTCTTTCGCGAGCACAACACAAGCAAAATGTGCAGATATTGCACTAATGAAGACCTTGTCACTATTTGGTTGTGCACTTCAGATTTATGTACGTCCAACATTCGACAAAAATGGAAAATTACCTCTATTGAATTAGACGAATAAGCTAAACACCTTCTAGAAGATGAAAATCAAGGTTAGTTAGAAGAAATATTTACTAAAATTCTTTGATTTAAAATAGTTTTTCAGTACACTAACAATAAGTTATAATCTTTTTTTAAATTTTAATTGTTAACAGTTTTTCTTAATTTAAAAATTGATGTATTATATTAATTTACAATAAAAATTGATATACAAATATTTATATAGGCAGTAAATAATTTTTAACTAAAGTAAAAACTTACGAATTTTTCATTGAAAGTTCTCTATCATGAACCAATATCAGGTAACTTTTAACAGGTAACTTTTACGGTGCTTAATAAATTGTATTTTAACTCGGGCTCTTTTAAAAAAAAAATCCCACCTTTGGCCCTTGTGAACATTAGGACTAAAAAGTTTACGGTGGCCAAAGTTTGGCATTTTCCGACAAAATATAACTTACAAAATTTTTTAGTTATTTGTTGTAAAATTATCAGAAAAAATAAGACATTATAACGGGTGATTTTTTTGAGGTTAGGATTTTCATGCATTAGTATTTGACAGATCACGTGGGATTTCAGACATGGTGTCAAAGAGAAAGATGCTCAGTATGCTTTGACATTTCATCATGAATAGACTTACTAACGAGCAACGCTTGCAAATCATTGAATTTTATTACCAAAATCAGTGTTCGGTTCGAAATGTGTTTCGCGCTTTACGTCCGATTTATGGTCTACATAATCGACCAAGTGAGCAAACAATTAATGCGATTGTGACCAAGTTTCGCACTCAGTTTACTTTATTGGACATTAAACCAACCACACGAATGCGTACAGTGCGTACAGAAGAGAATATTGCGTCTGTTTCTGAGAGTGTTACTGAAGACCGTGAAATGTCGATTCGTCGCCGTTCGCAGCAATTGGGTTTGTGTTATTCGACCACATGGAAGATTTTACGCAAAGATCTTGGTGTAAAACCGTATAAAATACAGCTCGTGCAAGAACTGAAGCCGAACGATCTGCCACAACGTCTAATTTTCAGTGAATGGGCCCTAGAAAAGTTGGCAGAAAATCCGCTTTTTTATCGACAAATTTTGTTCAGCGATGAGGCTCATTTCTGGTTGAATGGCTTCATAAATAAGCAAAATTGCCGTATTTGGAGTGAAGAGCAACCAGAAGCCGTTCAAGAACTGCCCATGCATCCCGAAAAATGCACTGTTTGGTGTGGTTTGTACGCTGGTGGAATCATTGGACCGTATTTTTTCAAAGATGCTGTTGGACGCAACGTTACGGTGAATGGCGATCGCTATCGTTCGATGCTAACAAACTTTTTGTTGCCAAAAATGGAAGAACTGAACTTGGTTGACATGTGGTTTCAACAAGATGGCGCTACATGCCACACAGCTCGCGATTCTATGGCCATTTTGAGGGAAAACTTCGGAGAACAATTCATCTCAAGAAATGGACCGGTAAGTTGGCCACCAAGATCATGCGATTTGACGCCTTTAGACTATTTTTTGTGGGGCTACGTCAAGTCTAAAGTCTACAGAAATAAGCCAGCAACTATTCCAGCTTTGGAAGACAACATTTCCGAAGAAATTCGGGCTATTCCGGCCGAAATGCTCGAAAAAGTTGCCCAAAATTGGACTTTCCGAATGGACCACCTAAGACGCAGCCGCGGTCAACATTTAAATGAAATTATCTTCAAAAAGTAAATGTCATGGACCAATCTAACGTTTCAAATAAAGAACCGATGAGATTTTGCAAATTTTATGCGTTTTTTTTTAAAAAAAAGTTATCAAGCTCTTAAAAAATCACCCGTTATAAAAAAAAACTTTTTTAGCCTTTTAACACTTCATTTTGCACTAAATTTCAATTAAAAATGAAAATGTATTTTAATCCCTCCATAACTTTTTTTTTATTATCTGTCGATATTTACGTTATATATAGATAAAATTAAAGGCTAAAGTTCTAACTATCAAACTATCATATCCAAATTCCAATCCAATCAAACGTTATGGATTTTTGACCGCCTTCTCGTGAAATGGTCTACTGTGCGATTGAAGAAAATAAGAAATTATAAAAAAAATACCTATTTAAATTGTCAAAATATTCAACTTTTGAATATTTTGACAATTTAAATAGGTATTTTTTTTATAATTTCTTATTTTCTTCAATCGTATTTTACAACCAATACTTATTTATTATTCCTAAACTTAATTTTGGTCAGAAAATGCCAACATTTGGCCCTTGACATTTATTTAGTCTCAATATTCACAGGAGCCAAAGGTTGGTTTTTTTTGGAAGAAAGCTAATTCTTGTGAGGATTAAACTGAAAAATAACACTTGTAGTGTTGTTATTGTTTTTATTTTTTTTTAAATTGTTTATTAAATGAAATTTCCTCTCCTCTTTCAATTTCTTAAATTATTTTCTTTAATAAAGTTTTAAAATTACAAAACAACCTATGAACACAGAATGAATTATATAACGCTCATATGATTGTGTGAACGCAAGAATGAATACAAAGAAGAAGCGTCCACCAACGTGTACAACAACTCTTTGCATTCTATCAACTCAGTATAGCAACAAACAAGCAACGACAGCTAACGCGTCACGAAGCTTGTATGTTAGCTATACTAGCCGACCATCCGCTCACTACAACCTATGAACACAGAATGAATCTTTCTCGCCAGTTGTTCTGCTTTTATACTCTCCTGCGGAGAGCTTTTATAAAATGATCAAAAGCTTTACGACTTAACGAAAAAGTTCATACAGTGTATAGTTGTATCATCTGTCACATTCGCTAGTGAAGATTTAATTAACAATTAACGATTACTCAAATGCATATTAATAAGAATAATAATTATAATAAAGGTAATGACAATAATAATAATAAAATACATGACCGCTACAGACTCCCCCTTTGACGTACAGGATCTCGACCCGAGCTGTGCGTCAACATCATGGCCTATTCATCAGTATTCTTCTTTGGTCTGCCACGTTTCTTCATGGGATGTACTGGAACTGGAATCTTCCCAGCATTAGTACCCTTATATAGCGTAAGAGCTGAGGAATGATAAGTCCCCAGTGGAATATTCAAATTATCTGGCGATGAAACTTCATAAGTGGATGACCCAATTTTCCTGGTTATTACATATGGACCATCTCGTTTGGGAACAAATTTGGATGTTATGCCTTTAGCCGTATTACTCAAAACATGTGTCGATACAAATACCTCTGTACCGGTACCAAAATCAGGTTGAGGACGTCTACGTTGGTCAACATATAATTTGTTTTTGTCCTGCATTTTCATCTCGGTTTCTTTGACATCTTTTAGAGTATTTACCATGGTGCGAAGATACGACGATATTTCAGGAATAAAGTTTTCAGATTCGACAATAGATCGAACATCATGCTGTACATCGTCTAAGGTGCGTAATTCTCTGCCAAATGTCAGAAAGGCAGCGCTGTAACCAGTACTTTGGCATTTTGCCGTGTTCATAGCAAAACGTATTGCAGCAATATTCTGGTGCCAATTATTATGTTGATTCTGTACTATGATGGCCAATTGACTTTTCAAGTCCCTATTTTTGCGTTCTACAGGATTCGCTTCGGGATGATAGACAGGTGTAAATTGCTGTTGTATACCCAGGCAGTATGTTACCTTTTGCATAATGGCCGATACGAACTGAACTCCATTATCGGATTTAACACGTCTTGGTAAACCGTAGCGCAGAAATACTTCGTCGATGAGAATTTTAGCGCAGGCCTCTGCTGTTGCATCTTTTAGTCTGAATATTTCGGTCCAGCGGCTGGCTACATCCTCCACTATCAAAATCCATCTATATCCTCCCTCGGTTTGTGGCAAAGGACCAAACAAATCTACTGCTAATACTTCAAATCTTTGCTTACTGCTCGTTGTTTGCAATAGTCCGGCAGGTTTCATATTATTCGCCTTATAACGTTGACATTCGAGGCAACTTCTGACATATTTCGAAATTTCACTTCGCATTCCAGGCCAAAAATATCTACTTGCTATTCGTGCAATTGTTCTTTCTGAACCATAATGACCTGCGACTGTTTCATCGTGATAAATCCTCAATATTTCAGGACGTTCATGTTTCGGAATGACTAGCTGTGCATCTTCGGAATCATCGTTGCCGTAACAATATAAAATACCATCATTCATGAGATAGTTGCGATTGATCCAGCGTAATGAATTTTCATCCAGTTTTTCAAGGGAATTTATCACATCCTTTAGGTATTCGTCCTTCATCTGCTCCTCTCTGATTTCTCCTGCACTTTTAGAAGGTATATCCGCATAAAATGCGCAGATACTATTACCCAGGTTGAAATGTTCATCATCTGTACCTGGTGGTCTTGAAAGCATATCGGCCATAGCATTTGATTTTCCAGGAAGATGGTCAATGGTGAAATTATATTGTTGAATCTGCAATCCCCATCGTGCAAGTCTTCCGGTTGGTGATTTAACCGTCAGTAGCCATTTTAATGGTTTATGGTCCGTTAAAAGTTTTATTTCTTCACCTTCTATGTAGCCGCGGAATTTACTACATGCCCAGACAATGGCTAAGGCTTCACGTTCCGTTGTTGAGTAATTGCGTTCCGCACTGCTTAATAGACGGCTGGCGTATTCAATTGGGTGCTCTTCTTTTCCCTCCCCCTGGAGTAAAACTGCACCGAGAGCATAAGCACTTGCATCAGTTTTAATAGAATATGGCATATTATCGACCGCCTGTCTTAATATTGGCGAAGTAGTCAAACATTTTTTCAAGCGATTAAATGCATCCATTTCAGCCTTTCCCCATTTCCATATAGCTGCTTTCTTCGTAAGGTTGGTTAAGGGTCTTGCAATTTCAGCATACTGTTCAATAAATCGCCTATACCAAGAACATGTTTGGATAAATGAAATTAGCTCCTTCAGATTTCTAGGCTCTCTACGATCAACTATTGCCTGAATTTTCCCCGGATCTACCGCTATACCTTCAGGTGTAAGAATGTGTCCAAGAAATTTCACACGTGAGCAACAAAAATTACATTTCTGATTATTCAAACGTAGCTGGAACAGCGATAGTCTTTCCATAACGGTATTAAGATCCTCAAGGTGTTGTTGGAACGTTTCCGAGCACAAAATCAAATCATCCAAGTATGCTAAAATGCATATTTCAGGTATACCAGTTTTAAATCTGTTGATGAGCCTTTGAAAAGTTGCGGGTGCATTTCGCAACCCAAACGGCATTCTTTTAAAACGGAAAGTGCCAAATGGAGTAATGAGACACGTTTTATCACGATCTTCCAGGGCAACTTCAACTTGGTAATAACCACTTTGTAAATCTAGCGTGGTCATAAATTTTGTACTCTTGGCAGCATGTAATAAATCATCCATACGTGGTAATGGATACCTATCCGGGATGGTTATGGCGTTTAATTTTCTGTAATCAACGCATACGCGGATGGAACCATCTTTTTTCGGAACCATAACTACCGGCGATGACCATGCTGACTCACATTCCTCAATAATGTCATTCTCAAGCATATTTTCAATTTCACGTTTTAATTCACGAGCCTTAGCAAACGAAAGACGATAAGGGGGTGACGCAATCGGCTCATTTTCACCAGTATCAATTTTGTGGACTGCAAATGGAGTGGGTTCATTAAAACCACTGAACACAACATTATTTTTCGCCAATACTCCATCCAATCGCACTTTTTCATCATTTTTCAAATTAGCCGCATCTGTTGGTTTCAATATTTTACAATCAAAAGAATACAATGGCGTAAAAATCGGGTCACTGTCATCCATTCTAGCCTCTATGACACCACTAAATAAGCCAGAATCTGTACCTTTTTCCGGCGTTCCCATTTCAGTAGGAATAGCATCTTTAAAAATTGATTGTATGGACCGGGGGGAATAGTCATTTTCCTTGTTATATTCAGGACCATATGACTCAAAATCAGAAACATGTGTCCTACAAAATCTTTTGGGCGTTATTTCTTTAGGTTCGACCCGTTTTGCGGGAGCTACCATACGGGCAGGATTCGTATTTGCCACTTTAACACTCTCCACCAAATTTAAATTCAAAGGCCAGGTTTCACTAAAATCAAACACTTGTGTTGGGGTGCTCTCGTAAAACCAAAATCTTTGTCCCATATTTAACACTATGCCAGCTTCCTCCATGAAATCTGTGCCAATTAATGTGCGATTACTCTTATCGTCAGGAAAAATGAGGAATTTTATATTAAGACATCTGCCACCAATGACGATTTTGCACAAAGTTGTCAAACATTTTCTCTGGCCAGTAGTGCCATCTGCAAGCGAAATCTTACAATCGATGGTTTCGTACTTACAGCCCTTAAAATCCATTATACGCTTCAAATTCGAACTAGCCACACTAGTACTAGCACCAGAGTCGAAATAAGCCTGTCCAGGAACACCAAAAAGCTGCACATTTACCACTGGAATATTTCGACCCACACACAGTCCGAGTGAGTTGAAATTAACAGCCATGGGTGAATTACTAATAACTTTTCTGCTGCAATTTGGACAGTTCGCCCTCACAAAGCCTGGGGCATTACATCCATAACACGCAAATTTAGGTTTGTCCACTTTAGGCACAGGTACCTGCTTTGCAATAATATCCTGCTTCTTAAAACAGGTTTCCACAGTGTGACCCTTTTTACGGCAAAAGGAGCAACGTTTTGAACCACCTGCAGGACCGCTGGAAATATTATCAACATCAACGTTCACTGTACTTCGTTCACCTAATACATGTTCTGCTTCACGAGCGTCGGCCAATAATTCGTCGAATGTATTCAATTTATGACGGAAAAGTCTTTCACGGATCTGTGGATGTAGCATACCAAACAGCATATCAATTTGATCGGCTTCCGATGGACATTTGGACATTTGCGAAAATAGAGCTCTTTTCTTACGAATGAACGAGTCTGTTGGTTCGTTTTTCTGCTGCTTTACTTCGTTTATTTCGGCATAAATTCTCCATGCTGGTTTTGGAGGGGAAAATGATTCTCGCAACATGCGAATTACGTCATCAAAGCAATCAACATTACCCTTAACACCACGCCACCATTCTGCAGCATCTCCTTCCAAAAGCATCGGCATACCATTAACAGCACTGGTGTCACTTATCCTTTCCACCAATTGAAAAGTAGAAATGGCAGAAATAAATTCCTCCACCTTCGATGGATTTCGCTCACCATTGTAGCGAGCAGAACAATTAGTGAACGAACCACATTTCTCGCTTGGCTGATTTACGGCACTTAAAAGACGCTCGAATTGTTCTGTTGATAATGTAACCATTTTGGAATTTTTAGCCAAACGTTCACTTTTTCTTATTTCCGAATTTGTCGCCACGGTATATATTTTATGACACGATCGAACGATTTTAAACAAAATTACTCTGCTTTTATTACGGGCGTTTATCACGGCCTCTAAGTTGGGCGCCAATTTTGTAGTGTTGTTATTGTTTTTATTTTTTTTTAAATTGTTTATTAAATGAAATTTCCTCTCCTCTTTCAATTTCTTAAATTATTTTCTTTAATAAAGTTTTAAAATTACAAAACAACCTATGAACACAGAATGAATTATATAACGCTCATATGATTGTGTGAACGCAAGAATGAATACAAAGAAGAAGCGTCCACCAACGTGTACAACAACTCTTTGCATTCTATCAACTCAGTATAGCAACAAACAAGCAACGACAGCTAACGCGTCACGAAGCTTGTATGTTAGCTATACTAGCCGACCATCCGCTCACTACAACCTATGAACACAGAATGAATCTTTCTCGCCAGTTGTTCTGCTTTTATACTCTCCTGCGGAGAGCTTTTATAAAATGATCAAAAGCTTTACGACTTAACGAAAAAGTTCATACAGTGTATAGTTGTATCATCTGTCACATTCGCTAGTGAAGATTTAATTAACAATTAACGATTACTCAAATGCATATTAATAAGAATAATAATTATAATAAAGGTAATGACAATAATAATAATAAAATACATGACCGCTACACACTGAAATTCCCAACAATATCAATACCATTTGGATATATTATATACAGAACACAACATCGATAAAATTTTAAGTAAACTTTTACTATTGATTTAAAGTGCACATATATTTTATTTAAATGTATTAATAAAAATTTATACTAAAATTAGAAACAAATTATAATCTTTAAACTAGTACTAATTAAACAATATTAGTAAAAATTTCTTCCAAATAGCTTTGATTTTTATTTTGCAGTAGTTGTTTGGCTTCTTCATCTAACTCTAATGAGGTTGATTTCCATTTTTGTCGAATACTGGACATATATGGGTCTGATGTGCACAACAAAATATTAATAAGATCTTCATTAGTACAATATCTGGAAATTTTTCTTGTATTGTGCTCGCGAAAGAATCTGTAGTCTTTGTTCCTTTTTTCTTGGGCTTCTTCTGAGAGATCTCCAATTGGAAGCATATTTTGCTGAATTATTTGTTCCCCATGGAACAAAATTTTGTAAACTGTGGTTGGCATATGTCTCCAAGAATATTTTTGGTTATAAAGGGTTGCTGTCTCATTAGCATACTTACCAAATTTTTTTGCATCTATCTTTTTGCTACATGCTATAACTTGTAATATAATTTGGAATCGTCGTATTAAATCATAATCTACTCCAGTTATAGAAGCTGCAGTTTCTGGATCGGAAAAAAATCTCCTTGCTGTGTTTCCATCATTAGAATTTCCTTCTCCTTGCTTTGGCTGGTCAATTATAAGGCCTATCTCACGGTATTTTTCTTGAATATCTTTTTTTTTGCTTTCTTTTTTCCAAATTTTCTTTGTTGTTTCTCACTGTTTCGCCTAACGCGCCAAATTCCAAATCGTATCCCAATTTAAGAATATGCTCCATAAAACGAATTCTAGCATGACGAGGTGACTTTCCAAATTCATATGCTTCATTAAAACTATCGTCTTGTGTTGGTGGTTGGCTCAATTGACTTGATGTTTTTTGGCATATGGTGCAGCTTGACGATGACTTTGTTTTGGTTAAAGCTTGTGCAACTTTTCCATCAATCATTGTGAGACACATTTTAAAATTTACTTCAATGTCTTGGTCATCAAATTTAAATGTTACTGGTTGAAGTTCTTTAATTTGATCATTTATTTTTCGAACTTCTTCATCTATGGCATCTTGAGTCTCCTTTTTGTAAGCAAACTTTATTGGTCTACAAAATTTTGTTGACGAGGGAATTTCATTCTTCCATACATCTATCTCTGCAGCTCTACTAGTTGACGGCTCTGAACCAATATAAGTTTTTGTTAAACGTAATGGAACGAAAGAAATCATGAATAAATTGGCATCTGATGAATTTTCCGCATTACATTGTTTGTATTGTTTCTGGCCAGAGGACCCATCACATCCCCATTTAGAAATTAAGAAGTCATGCTGCAATTTTTAAACTTCTTTAAATAGTCAGCATCAAATGTCTTTAATAATCGTTCTGCAGTGTGTTTAAGAAGATCCTGCAATTTTATTTCTGCTGAACTTGAAGTTACACTAATAGCAGTTGGTGAAGGTAAGCAATCTTTTTTGGCAGAAACTATATCTCGATATGATGGAAAAATTCCACAATTTTTTTCATTGGTTCGCTTCCGCAATTCTGTATATTGGTTTTTAGTCATTTTCAAATCCAAAAATAGTGCAAATGCTTCTTCTGGAGTAAATTTATTTTCTTCAGTTGGTGTCGGCATACTTTCTAAAATCCTTTTTGTGCGTCTGGAGCTTGCTTCCACTATTTTTTCAATGATAGCAATTTTACCCTTTTTAGTTTTCGATGGTTGAATTTGATGCAGAAATGAATCCTTTATGATGCTACAAGAAACTTCTTCATTGATATGTTTAAGCTTGCGTCTTCGTGATCTTTCACTACAATTATCAATTGGCTTTGCTGGTCGACCACCTTTTCCAGTTTCCGTGGTAGTTACTGATGGCTTTTTAAAAATAAGTTTATTTCTTAGCCATTCTTGGTTGCGTGAGTAAAACAATTTCTTGTTTCTGGAACATTGATTGTACCGTTTTCTTAAAGTATTTAAAAAGTTTTTTATTTTTAAGTTATGAATTTTAATTTCTTGTTTGTCGCATATTTTGAAGAATGGATTATTCATTATATGTAAAATAATGTCGTTTTCATCTTTCCGTTCAAAACATATATCAGATAGAACACTATAACTGAATTTAGCCATTGTTTAAACAATAATGAAGAAAAAAAATGAATGCATGGATTAATATACTATTGCTCGAAGTTTCAACATGATCTTTTTTACCTCTTTGAAACATAATATAACAGGTAGTTGGTTTTACCAGTTATTTCCATTGGTTTTAAATTTATTTGCAATTTTCACGTATTTAAGTTGTGTAATATTATATGGCAATAAAATCTTTTTTACCTTTTCCAAATGAATTGCCAGATACCACATAATTTGAGAGTTCTATTGTCATTTTTGTCAAAATTTTGATACACCCTTCTATGTGGACTAGGTCCAAATATGGGCCAACTTCTCCTAATTTCAACAGAATTATTTTTTGGGTCAATAAGAACTCTTGTACAAAATTTCATCAAAATATATGCATAATAGCCACTTTCACATACAAATAACTTCTCACAAAATATGACGTCATTTGTACCGAATATCTTACCTTGGGTCAGAAAAATTGCTGTAGCTCAAAAAGTGCAGTCCCGATGCATGGACATGTATATATAGGAATGTCGGGGAGAGTTAGGACTACAAAATAGTAAATTTGTGTTTTGACTCAGCTTGAGTCACAGGAGTTGTGCTCTATGAAGTAGGAAATTTCCGAGAAATTTGACCTTTATTAAAAAAAATTTTAAATTGTTCTTAAAACAGTACAGCTTCAATTTTTTTACCAGGAAATTTTTTTAATAGGAAATAAGTTAAGTTACAACACAAAATGTATTTCGTCCAAAAATCTTGAAAAACAAAAAAGTTATGATCATTTAAACTTTAAAAATTAACTAAAAATATCATAAATTTACTAAATTCTGAAAAAGCCCATTTTGGACCACCCTGTTCTCAGTGAAATAGTTGAAATAGAGTTCTAATTTTTTGGCTCCCGAGTTTTATACTGTCTACTTTCATATGAGTCTAATAACTTTAAAATCGGAGAACAAAAACCAAAAGGAGTTTTGGCCGCTATCTCAAAATATTGACCACAGTGCGATGGCCGATTGTTCTTGTTACACTAAAAGTCATACTTCCATACGTATTTTTATTTTGAATTCCTGCACTATTTTTTTTTTTGGCTTTGTTAACTAAATCCATCCTTTTAATTTGTTTCTATACCAAAGTTTAGTCTTTGTCTTTTATTTAAGGATAATTCATTCTATTGTTAAGTTAATTAAAATATGTTTAATATTTATTACTGAGGTTATAGTTTGAGTACAACAAAGAATTTACATTTTTTTTTTGGCCTTTTGTCCTATACTATTTTATCTTTATATCGTGCTTAATTTTTCACTTGAACGCTGGCATTTTATGAAAGTTAAATTCTATTATTATAATTTTTCATTATTTGCTAGTTTTCTAAAGAGGATTGTAGTGTTAATTTAAATTAAGTAGATGTTTACTTTTGCTTTTTTTTTTTTTTTTTTTTGAAATAAGTAAACCATTAATATAGATTAATAAAAATGTTCTAAACCAATGAAAATAGATATTGTTTTTTGAATTAGATTTTTTTTAGTAATATTAATATAAATTAAGCCATCAACCTTCTATTAAATTGGCAATTGGAACTTTTGAGGGTCACGTTTATATATTTATCTAATGTTAGATTTATTTGTAAGAAATTGTGTTATGCAGAAAATAGAATTATTGGATTTTTAGTTTCGAATGATATTTTGCACTAAGCAGGTGTTTCTGCCTATAATCCGAGCTGTTTAATGAAAAGAATAACCTTCATTGCTAGGCTTTAGTATTCTTTGATATTGGGACTCATCCCCAAAGAAATGTAATTAACTTAGATCAACTTTATAGAAACAAGTATTTGTCTTCTTGTAAAATAATTTATGGGATTCTCCAAATTGTAAATGTATCTTTTGGGGCAAATAGTTTCCATACTGCGTTTTAAGTAAGTAAGTAAGATTTCCAATGCACAATGGTAAAAAGTTCGTAATTTAAAATATTTTATTAAAACTCAAATTAGTATTTGAAATTTTCGTATTTCAAATTTTTGTCTTCCTTTTGTTACTGGCTTTTGCATTCAGTGATTCATAATGTGTTTGCAATTCGCAATTATAAGGCAAAACAAGAGCAAACCCAAGAAAAATTTCGTAATAGCAGCTCATTGATTTTTGCATTACCAATAATGACCTACCATTGCCCACTGCATACTTCTAAAGTGAAAATATGGCGTTACTAATAATGTGTTATACAGCTACTTATATTTCATGCCAGCGCCTTGCATACTGCATTACTTCCAAAGTGAAAATAATTTCCAAGGCAACTAGCTACCTCCAATGACATCCCCGTGTTAAAATAATGAGCTTATCAGGCAAACTTCAACCAGTTACATCTCATTCTAAAACCCATTATTTGGTAATGTTTGTTTTTCCTGGGAAGTATTTATTAATGAAATTTTTATCACTATTAAATACAATTGAAAACAATCTTTTCATTACAAGAAATCATTTTTAATTGTTTGTCAGCAAAATTTTCCACACTCGTTTTAAACCACTTTGAATTATTTTAAATAGTTGAGATTTTAAAGGAATTGGTTTGCTATGGTACCCATATTTGAAGGAAATTTATTACAGATTATGAACACATAAAGAGATTTGCTTTTAATTTCGTCCTACATTTAATTAAAACGTATCTAGAAACGAAACGCTTTGGAGCCGACGCACTGTGGTCAATATTTTGAGATAGCGGCCAAAACTCCTTTTGTTTTTTGTTCTCCGATTTTAAAGTTATTAGACTCATATGAAAGTAGACAGTAGTAAACCTCGGGAGCCAAAAAATTAGAACTCTATTTCAACTATTTCACTGAGAACACGGTGGTCCAAAATGGGCTTTTTCAGAATTTTGTAAATTTATGATATTTTTAGTTAATTTTTAAAGTTTAAATGATCATAACTTTTTCGATTTTCAAGATTTTTGGACGAAATAAATTTTGTGTTGTAACTTAACTTATTTCCTATTACTGGTATAAAAATTGAAGCTCTACTGTTTTCAGAACAATTTAAATTTTTTTTCTAAAAAAGGTAAAATTTCTCGGAAATTTCCTACTTCATAGAGCACAACTCCTGTGAGTCAAGCTGAGTCAAAACACAAATTTACTATTTTGTAGTCCTAACTCCACCCTACATTCTTATGTATACATGTCCATGCATCGGGACTGCACTTTTTGAGCTACAGGAATTTTTCTGACCCAAGGTAAGATATTCGGTACAAATGCACGTCATATTTTTTGAGAAGTTATTTGTATGTGAAAGTGGCTATTATGCATATATTTTGATGAAATTTTGTACAAGAGTTCTTATTGACCCAAAAAATAATTCTGTTGAAATTAGGAGAAGTTGGCCATTATTTGGACCTAGTCCACATAGAAGGGTGTATCAAAATTTTGACAAAAATGACAATAGAACTCTCAAATTATGTGGTATCTGGCAATTCATTTGGAAAAGGTAAAAAAGATTTTATTGCCATCTAATATTACACAACTTAAATACGTGAAAATTGCAAATAAATTTAAAACCAATGGAAATAACTGGTAAAACCAACTACCTGTTATATTATGTTTCAAAGAGGTAAAAAAGATCATGTTGAAACTTAGAGCAATAGTATATTAATCCATGCATTCATTTTTTTTCTTCATTATTGTTTAAACAATGGCTAAATTCAGTTATAGTGTTCTATCTGATATATATTTTGAACGGAAAGATGAAAACGACATTATTTTACATATAATGAATAATCCATTCTTCAAAATATGCGACAAACAAGAAATTAAAATTCATAACTTAAAAATAAAAAAACTTTTTAAATACTTTAAGAAAATGGTACAATCAATGTTCCAGAAACAAGAAATTGTTTTACTCACGCAACCAAGAATGGCTAAGAAATAAACTTATTTTTAAAAAGCCATCAGTAACTATCACGGAAACTGGAAAAGGTGGTCGACCAGCAAAGCCAATTGATAATTGTAGTGAAAGATCACGAAGACGCAAGCTTAAACATATCAATGAAGAAGTTTCTTGTAGCATCATAAAGGATTCATTTCTGCATCAAATTCAACCATCGAAAATTAAAAAGGGTAAAATTGCTATCATTGAAAAAATGTGGAAGCAAGCCCCAGACGCACAAAAAGGATTTTAGAAAGTATGCCGACACCAACTGAAGAAAATAAATTTACTCCAGAAGAAGCATTTGCACTATTTTTGGATTTGAAAATGACTAAAAACCAATATACAGAATTGCGGAAGCGAACCAATGAAAAAATTGTGGAATTTTTCCATCATATCGAGATATAGTTTCTGCCAAAAGAGATTGCTTACCTTCACCAACTGCTGTTAGTGTAACTTCAAGTTCAGCAGAAATAAAATTGCAGGATCTTCTTGAACACACTGCAGAACGATTACTAAAGACATTTGATGCTGGCTATTTATAGAAGTTTAAAAATTGCAGCATGACTTTAATTTCTAAATGGGGATGTGATGGGTCCTCCGGCCAGAAACAATACAAACAATGTAATGCGGAAAATTCATCAGATGCCAATTTATTCATGATTTATTTCGTTCCATTACGTTTAACAAAAACTTATATTGGTTCAGAGCCGTCAACTAGTAGCGCTGCAGAGATAGATGTATGGAAGAATGAAATTCCCTCGTCAACAAAATTTTGTAGACCAATAAAGTTTGCTTACAAAAAGGAGACTCAAGATGTCATAGATGAAGAAGTTCGAAAAATAAATGATCAAATTAAAGAACTTCAACCAGTAACATTTAAATTTGATGACCAAGACATTGAAGTAAATTTTAAAATGTGTATCACCATGATTGATGGAAAAGTTGCACAGGCTTTAACCAAAACAAAGTCATCGTCAAGCTGCACCATATGCCAAAAAACATCAAGTCAATTGAGCCAACCACCAACACAAGGCGATAGTTTTAATGAAGCATATGAATTTGGAATGTCACCTCTTCATGCTAGAATTCGTTTTATGGAGCATATTCTTAAATTGGGATACGATTTGGAATTTGGCCCGTTAGGCGAAACAGTGAGAAACAACAAAGAAAATTTGGAAAAAAGAAAGCAAAAAAAAAAAGATATTCAAGAAAAATACCGTGAGATAGGCCTTATAATTGACCAGCCAAAGCAAGGAGAAGGAAATTCTAATGATGGAAACACAGCAAGCAGATTTTTTTCCGATCCAGAAACTGCAGCTTCTATAACTGGAGTAGATTATGATTTAATACGACGATTCCAAATCATATTACAAGTTATAGCATGTAGCAAAAAGATAGATGCAAAAAAATTTGGTCAGTATGCTAATGAGACAGCAACCCTTTATAACCAAAAATATTCTTGGAGACATATGCCAACCACAGTTCACAAAATTTTGTTCCATGGGGAACAAATAATTCAGCACAATATGCTTCCAATTGGAGATCTCTCAGAAGAAGCCCAAGAAAAAAGGAACAAAGACTACAGATTCTTTCGCGAGCACAATACAAGAAAAATTTCCAGATATTGTACTAATGAAGATCTTATTAATATTTTGTTGCGCACATCAGACCCATATATGTCCAGTATTCGACAAAAATGGAAATCAACCTCATTAGAGTTAGATGAAGAAGCTAAACAACTACTGCAAAATGAAAATCAAAGCTATTTGGAAGAAATTTTTACTAATATTGTTTAATTAGTACTAGTTTAAAGATTATAATTTGTTTCTAATTTTAGTGTAAATTTTTATTAATACATTTAAATAAAATATATGTGCACTTTAAATCAATAGTAAAAGTTTACTTAAAATTTTATCGATGTTGTGTTCTGTATATAATATATCCAAATGGTATTGATATTGTTGGGAATTTCGGTGTTATTTGTCAGTTTAATCCTCACAAGAATTAGCTTTCTTCCAAAAAAACCAACCTTTGGCCCCTGTGAATATTGAGACAAAATATATGTCAGGGGCCAAATGTTGGCATTTTCTGACCAAAATTAAGTTTAGGAATAATAAATAAGTATTGGTTGTAAAATACGATTGAAGAAAATAAGAAATTATAAAAAAATTGAAGCTTAAAGTCCCTCCTATTGAACAAAACAAATTGCGTAAAAAATACCAATCCGGTCAAAAGTTATAGAGTTTTGACCGCTATCTCGCGAAATTGACCACTGTGCGACGCACAGGGGGTTGAATGATAATTAAAATGATGATTACTTCGGGAAGCCGTATTAAAAAAAAATATTTTTGGTTACAAGTTATTATCAATACTTTAAAAACTACCATTTGGGGGGGAAACATTTTTTTTTAATTTTTTTGAACCTGTTAAGCGCCTTTTTTTACCTTGGTTCACAATTTTTGATAATAAGATAATAAATATGTTTTTATATTATTATAAATTTTATGTCAAGAATTTAAAATTTTTTGTTATTAATTATGCTCCATTTCAACAAAATCATCATTCACAAGCTGAAATCCCATAGTTATTTACTATGGAAACAGTTTTATCCAGTGGTGGCTCTACCATATAGGCAAACTAGGCAGTCGCCTAGGGCGCTAAACTGTTGAGGACGCCAAAATCCGGAAGAAAATAGAAATTTCTAGAGAAAAATGAAAGCTACTTTTTTTAAGTTATACATGATAACAAATATCCAAATTTGGTATTTATACCCTATACCACTATGTGGTTTGGGTATAATGACTTTGTGCTGCTGTTTGTAACTACCAAAAATATTTGACCTAGACCCATCTTTAATTATACCGATCGAATCAGAATCACTATCTGATTCGATTTAACGATGTCCGTCCGTCCGTCCGTCCGTCTGTGTGTCCATGTAAATCTTGTAATCAAACTGCAGGTCGCAAATATGAATATATTTTGATGGAATTTGGTATATAAGCTTTTATCGGCCATATGATGAACGCTATTGAAATTGGTGAGAATCGGTCCATGTTCAGACCTAGCCCCCATACAAATGACCCCTATGAAATCGACTTAAATTGCCATAAGATCCAAATTATCATATGAATCTTAGTCAAATTGGGGATGTATGTGTTTATTACATCCACTAATCAGTAGTCCAAAAATGATCCCTATGGGACAAGTCTTAGTCATAGGCCCCATATAGAGCTGCTTCCCGATCTTCACTTAAATCTATCAAAAAACAAAAATATTGCACTGATTCTTCTCAAATTTTGTTTGTATATATTTTTGCAAAATACAAGAGACCTTACCAAACATTGTCAGGATCGGTCCATTTTTGGGCCTAGTCCCCATATAGATATAGCGTCCGATATGAACTTTTTCATATCTGCAGACAAAAAAATTTATAAAAATCCCACTCAAATTTGGTTTATTCTTATTTTTTATGTCCAGTTTGTTGGGCCTATAGGGTAGGGTCTCTACACGCATGGTATAGGGTATCCTATAGTCGGTCTAGACCGACTATAATTTTCTTACTTGTTTTGAATTGAAATTGAGTGAGTATTTCTTAGGCGGCCATGACTGAAAGAAAAAACTATCAGCTTATGAAAATCGAAAAAGAAAAGTTGAGAAGGAAAGAGAAAATGTGATACAAAGTGGTTCCCTTTTAATATATATTTAAAAAAATAAGGAAGGCGATGCTAATTCCTCCAACTGCAGTTTGACCGCAAGCAGCACAACTATTGTCCACTCTGATGAAAATGTTTGTATATTAGAGAATCAGGAATCTATTATGGAAGTAGATGCAATAGATTTCGAACTTGTGAATCAAAATGAAGTATGTGAAGAAAATTTAGGATTAGAGTACGACTACAGGAATCCTGGTACATGTCCTATTAAGTGCACCAATAAAGTTCGTGATATTTAGTTCAAATTGGGTCACACAACGTATATGACATTTCATAACCAACTAAATCTAATAATCGAAAATTTTCAAACTATCATTACAAATGAAGACTTATTAACGGTGAAGTAATTATAGGAATTGATTACAATATTCACTTCTTAAGGATCAAATGTGTTGTTTTTGCTGTAATCTGTGCGCAAATGAAAATAAATAATCTGCGCCCATTACTGAATATGGTAGTAAGAACTGGAAAAATAAATCTGCGATACTTTTATTACATGAGAAAAATCAAGAATATTTATAATGTTTTCAGGTATGGACAGAACTGGAGTTGCGGCTAAAAAGAGGCACAACTATTGACGATGATAATTTGCGACTTATTAAACAACAAGAAAATTATTGGCGAAGCATAAGTACGTTTGATCTCTTTAGTTCGGGTTCTGATACTGCTCATCTTGCAAAATATTTTTCGTTCATTTTAGATTGTAGTCCAGATGTGAGTCATATCGAGCAATTGACGATAATTATTCGGTTTGTAGATATAAGAAAATTATTAGATAACGTACAAAGTTGAAGTCAGCATTAGGGAACATTTTTTGGGTTTCATACCGTTAAAAACCACGACAGGTTTAATGATATGTCTTTGGATATTCAGTAGCTAAGTGGACAAGGTTATGATAACGGAAGTAACATGAAAGGAAAGGAGAATGGAGTACAATTATAGAGCTTTTTTGTACCTTGCAATGTGCATTCATTAAATTTGGTTGTTAATGATGCTGCTTAGTGTTGCATACAAGTAGTACATTTTTTGATGTCGTACAATGTGTATATAACTTTTTCTCAGGATCGGCATGCAGATGGGATGTGTTGGTGGGTTATGTAAAGTCGCTTGCCTTAAAATCATTAAGTACCACTAGATGGGAACTAGGAAATATATATAATGTCCTTATAGATATTTCTGATGATAAAAGTTTTGTTGGCACTGCAGCTCGTTCAGCACGCGAAGATTATCAGTTAGAATTTCGAAATTTGCGTTTGTTGTTCAACTTATAATATGTTAAAGATGTTGTTTGAAATTAATATAACTAGCAAAATGCTTCAAGAAAAAAGCTTAAATATTAATTCTGCTATAAAAGAATTACAGAATTCGAAATTCGTTTTAGAGAATTTAAGGAGTGATATCGGATTTGGCTATCTTTTAGTAGATGCTTCTGAACTTGCTAAAGAAATTGACTTTCTAAGGGATTTTGATGCAGCACCAGTTCGTATTCGATTAAAAAAGAAACAATTTTCATATGAAGGGCAAGATAATTTCATCCAGAACCCTCAATGATTTAAAGTGAATTGTTACTTTGCAGTCCTCGATACTGCTATCAACTTCGTCAGTGATAGATTGGGCAAATGCAAAATCTTGAGTTAGTTTTTGGATTCATTTTTGACATTTACAGGCTACAAAACATAACAACACAAGACCATCATGCATCATGTGTTGAGTTTGAATTTGCATTAAGTCATGATGGCTCTAAATATATCGAAGCAGTGGATTTTTATAATGAGCATCAATCTTTTTCTACACGCATTAAACAGAGTTCGTCGCCAAAAGATGTCCTATATTTTAATTGTGAACAACAAGTTGTCCGGTATTTATTACCTTAACACGTTCCATACTCACCAATTTTTCGCGCTTTCAATAAAAACTCACCAACAAAAAAATGTGTAACATATATGTGACACCATTTTTCTAAACAATTTTATTAAGAGAAACTACGTGTCACGTATATGTGATATACATAAAAGTCACATATAAGTGACATGAGTTTTGTGAAGACTTGGTGTCACATATGTGAGTCACAAAATGGTTTGATTTATATCAATTAAACATAAATTTACAAAATTTTATTATTATATATTCAAAAATTCTATTATTTATTACATATGTATACATTTTATTATTTGTGCTAATTTTTGAAACATGTATATGGGCATAATCCGATTACATCACCCCCTTTGTATCTACAGGCTCCACATATATACTCGGTTGCGGTCCTCTTTTTATTTTTAGTGCACCCACGTCATCATTTTCTTGAAGTCATACATCTGGAAAACGACCACTAGTAGATGTACTGGCTGTTACTTTCTGGGATGATCTTTGTGTTGGAGTCTCGGCCAAATATGCTTTTATAATCGTTTCTCCAAATGGCAGTAGTGTTATGGGATTATCAGCATTTATTTTGTTATAAATCCTGCAGGCATTCCAAAGTGATATGTCTATCAGGTGCAAAAACACCTTCATATACCAGCGAATTGATCGCCTGGGGCAGGCATAATATGACACGATTTGATCAGATAATAGTCAACAACCATTTTCGGTTTGAGTGTACTTACTCCTCTCTTTGATGTTGTGTTAACCATGTCAGAATTATGTTTTGTAGAAATCATAAGTACGTCCCGTTTGTCTGTCCATTTTAAAACAATAAAGCCTTTTGCGTTACGCCTCCACGCTGTTGTTCCTCTGGTGAGCTTACTTTTTATAACATAAGTGGGATTACGTTTTCTATTTGCTCTTAAGGTTCCAGATTTACGCTATTGTAATAGTTGTCAATATAAAGTCTATGTCCCTTTTCAGCATTAATTAATTAATTCAGCATTAATTTAGCTACAACTCCAAATGAATGTCCTTTTTCATTGTAAACGGTAGCTTTTCCAGTGTAAACAGCCATATTAATTAACAAGTAAGAAAATTATAGTTGGTTTAGCCCGACTATACGATACCCTATACCAGGGTTAAGATACCCTATCTCTTCGGTCCAACTAATTGGATATAGTAAATAAGCATAAATCAAATTTGAGTGGCATTTTTATTAATATTTTTCGCTGCAGATATGAAAAAGTTCATATCGGATACTATATTTATATGGGGACTAGGTCAAAAAATGGACCGATGGAAATGGACCATGTTTGGTAAAGGCACTTATACTTTGAAAAAATATATACAAACCAAATTTGAGAAAAATCTGTGCAATATTTTTGTTTTTTAATAGATTTAAATGAAGATCGGGAAGCAGCTCTGTATGGGGCCTATGACTAAGAATTTTCCTATAGGGAGTATTTTTGAACTACTGATTAATAGATGTAATAAACACATACAAACCCAATTTGACTGAGATCTATATGATAATTTGGAAATTATGGCAATTTATGTCGATTTCATAGGGGTCATTTGTATGGGGGCTAGGTCTGAACATGGACCGCTTCTCACCAATTTCAATAGCGTTCATCTAATGGCCGATGGAAGCTTATATACCAAATTCCATCAAAATATATTGATATTTGCGACCTGTAGTTTGATTACAAACTTTACATGGACACACAGAGGACGGACGGACGGACGGACATTGCTATTTCGATTCAAAAAGTGATTCTGAGTCGCTCGGTATAATTAAAGATGGGTCTAGGACGAATATTTTTGGTTGTTACAAACAGCAGCACAAAGTCATTATACCCAAACCACATAGTGGTATAGGGTATAAAAATCCATCTGGATTACATAGTTCGTAAAACTTATATCCGTTTTTATGTCTCTTGTTCGGAATAAACTGCCGCATAAAAGTCCGAAATAAAAGTCCTCTCCACAAAAGAAGAACTTCATCCAAAGACTAGTTTTGCGGGGGACTGTAGATTTTGTTTATATTTTGAAGAATATGTTTTACGACATTTTTAATTTTGTGTAGATGGTCAGATTTATCACATTATTCAGGGAAATAGAAACCCATACAACGAAGTATATTCAAACTTTATGCGACTCATAGTTTTACCAAAAATACTTTGAAAATTAAGCGGATCTTTACTCCAAAACAGTATCATTTCCGGCTTTTTATTAAGGGACATTGTAATACGCAAGCAATTACCTTTTTTATTTCCATAACTTTCAATCTTTTCATCTAAGAAGGTTAGACTTTGCGCTTAGTTTCTGATTTTTCGACATATAATTAGCGCGTGCATTTGTTCACAAAACAATTTCCTTCACTAACTCGTCAATAAAAATCTGCATAAAATAATCTATTGGTTTTGCATCTGGAGCAAAGCTGCTTCCGGAGTCTTCAAAATCCATATAACTTTCACAGGAATTCAGAATAGTCTCAAGAATTTCCTCTTCAGAAACAAGTTTTTTCTAGGATACTTTTACAAAATAGTATCTTCTTCTATTGCAATTGTGACACGAATGAACTATTAAAAGCGCATTTAAAGTTAGTTTTCATATAAATTAGCATATAACAAAATTTTGGGGAATATTCGAAAAAACGAAATTTTAATATAACTGCTTAGCGTATCCACAAACCGCAGCACCCATATACATCTGACACCTTGCCAGAGACCAAACCATACAAGAAAAATGCTTCCTACAAACTTTCGTGAAATAAAAGCTTAATACAATGTTATAATTATGCGACACATATATGTGACATGAGTTTTTATGAATCTTCCCACGTCACATATATGTGACACTGAGTGGCAAACGTGTTAAGAATCTTTTTAGTGTTATCTGTTATCGAAACAAGTAATAAAAGAAGTTTTTCGAAACTAAAGTTAACTAAAACATATCTTCGTTCAAAAAATGGCTAAAGAACGGCTTGCAGACTTGGAAAAACTATCAATTGCAGATGAGATTCTGTGGTTTTCTGGAATAACCGCGTATGTCCATTTTTGTCAGTTTTGAGTTAACGATTTTTTATAAAAAAATGTTGACCATTTCTGAGGTTTTTCTTCAAATAACGACGTAACTTAAATGTTTATCAAATTAATTTGCAGCACTATCAACGAATGTCAACCTACGTTTGAGCGCTGACAAATTATTTTCTCAGAAAACGACACATAGCGACATACGTTGTTATTAATGAAAAAAATGCAAAATAACTTTGGATTATTTTTCAGTTTACTTTAACTTTTTGCTAACTTTTTGTTGACGAAAAAAAAAATCAATTTTTCAAGCAACTACTTATGTCTACATGGGGGGTTGCATTGGTAGTTTTCTTTTTCAAAGAAAACGACGTTTGTCTACATAAGTTGTTTTATCTGCACACACTTTAAGTGTAATTTACATATTGTTTTTTTCGTCATTCTCCAGGATCTGTTCTTCTGAAGATTTTTGACTCAAAATTTTATATAAAGTATTGATTGCCGCCCATATCTACAGGACTGTTAAATAAAAAGCTCTAAAAACTTTTTATCGAGCCCATAATTTCAAATATAACTTTTTTTTGGCTCCCCTGAAAATTTTGATTCTATGACATATAGAAAACCACAGATATAGACATAGACATTGATGAGTTTCTTACAAATGTAAGTTCTGTGGTTTTCTGGAATAACCGCGTATGTCCATTTTTGTCAGTTTTGAGTTAACGATGCCAAATATATTAATTTTTGTGTTAATTTTTATTTTTTTTAATATTGACCATTTCTGAGATTTTTCTTTAAATAACGACGTAACTTAAATGTTTATTGAATTAATTTGCAGCACTATCAACGTGTGTCAAACCTACGTTTGATCGCTGACAAATTATTTTCTCAGAAAACGACACATAGCGACATACGTTGTTATTAATGAAAAAAAAATGCAAAAAATTTTGAATTATTTTTCAGTTTATAACCACTTATAAAAACTTGCGTGTTTATTTCTGTTATTTTTGTCACTATTATACTTGATACGTTGCTATATTCTCAACCTAAGTCCCGTTAACTTTTTGTTGACGAACAAAAAAACTCAATTTTTCAAGCAACAACAACTTATGTCTACATGGGTGGTTGCATTGGTAGTTTTCTTTTTCAAAGAAAACGACGTTTGTCGACATAAGTTGTTTTATCTGCACACAATTTAAGTGTAATTTACATATTGTTTTTTTCGTCATTCTCTATGATCTATTCCTCTGAAGATTTTTGGCTCAAACTTTTTTATAAAGTATTGATTGCCGCCCATATCTACAGGACTGTTAAATAAAAAGCTCTGAAAACTTTTTATCGAGCCCATAATTTCAAATATAACTTTTTTTTGGCTCCCCTGAACATTTTGATTTTATGACATACGCGGTTATTCTAGAAAAGCACAGAGTTACGGTATGCTAAGTCTTCTAATACATTATTTATTATACAAATGAATATTAATTATTGTTATTATTTACATATGTAGATAAAAATAACAAGGACAATAGGTAGACAATAAAATAAAAATAAAAAAAAATTAAATTCAAAAATACTTTTTTTAAAGAATTTTATAAAAAATTTTTCTTATATCATTTTACTTTTTTAATAATAAATAAATATATGTATTAATATTATTTTTCAACTGTAATTTTTTTACCCTAAAATCGCTATAAAAACAAAATTAATTTCATTACATACCTGTTTTCATTGATAAAGAGGGCGCCGCAAAAAAGATTGCCTAGGGCGCGAGATAAAACAAATATTTTTGAGCAACCACTGGTTTTATCATCGATAACACTTTGAAGCTCAGTATTAATTTCAAAAATGTACAAATATTTCTACATTTTTCTAAAAAAAAAAATTATAAACAAGAAGTTGAAGCTTCCATTTAAAAGAGTTTTGAGTTAAGAATAAATAACCAAAAAATGTACTTGAAATAAGTAGTTTTTTACGTTTTACCACTTTGCACTTAATTATCGAAAATTATTGAACCGTCACACGGTGGCGCCATTTGAGTTTTTTCGTTGCAAAAATCATATCTTTTGAACCGAATAACATAATTGAACAGTTTAAACAGCATATGATAGATATCTGTTCAGCATATGAAATGAGCGTTTGAAAACGCTTTGTAGGGGCCTACTTATGGGTCATCAAGTTGGAAACGCTTTTTAGGGGCCTACTTACGGGTTATCAAAGTTAAAAAGTTTTTATTTTTTTCTTTAGGGTTTTATGTTTTAAATTATTACCCAACAAATTAAAAAAAATTACTTCTTTTTTAAATTTATTTTTTCAATTTTCTGTAAAATATTCATCACAATTCGTAAGAGAAGGTATATCTAAAAGACTAATCATTTCTAAACTATAATTATTTTCTAACTCTATTCGTGACTTCACATGCCGCAGGGAAGAAAGATGCTGCCAACATGCAGAAGAGGTCCTCAATTTGCCTTACCCTTGATGCTTTGAATGTGTTCTACAATCTATATTTTTTATAAAATTTGTTAAGAGACTCCTGTGCTTCTTCAGAAAGCTCTCCAATTGGCAAAGACTGGTACTCAATTATATCTTTGCCATGCGCCAATATTTTACGGACAGTCGGGGTCAACTTCTTCTGTGGATACATTTCTGCTAAAAGAGATGCAGTTTTCGATGCATATTCTCCATATTTTGTGGATATCGTACCGTCATCGGAAGATATCCTTTGCTTATAAACGCTTTGTCCGGATGATCCATCGCAGCCCCATTTGCTGATCAATGTCAGTTTCTCAGGAAAAATTTTCACCTCATTTTCAGGAAGACTCTCCAACAACCGTTTTGCTGTATGCCCCATGAGAGCCTGCAGATTGGCTTTCACAGAGACTTCCGTAAACTCCGTATGCAGTGATCGTGAATTTATTTTGGCTTGCGTAATATGCTTGTATCCTGGTAAAACGTCAGCCCCGTGTCACATCAAGGATGCCCGTAGTATATTTTTCTTTGGAAAGTTGTAAGTCCATAAACAAGGCCAAGGCTTCTTCGGAACCATACTTTTTAATGTGTGCGTTTGTGGGCGTGGGAATGCATTCCTTAATCCTTTTTAGTCGCAGTGGGCTTGCATCAGCAACAGATTTTGTAATCTGCGACCTAACTCTTTCACTATCCTTTGTATATTTAATAGACAGCGCGTCCGATAAATGTTTCGTGGTCAAGTCATTGGTGGCATCGGCAAGTTTCCTCTTTCTTGTGAAAATTGAAGACTCCTCAATACTTTTTTTTTTGCCTTCCTTTTGCTCCTCTGGCTGATGTGGTGGGTTTATCTACTGCCAATATATCCAGGATGGTGTCCTCATTAAGCCAGTCCTCGTATTTGGAGTTGAAGTTTTGAATTGTTCGATTAGATTTTACACATTTTGCCTTAATATTTGCATATATCAGATAAAAATTATTTTTTATAATTTCGCTTCTCTCAATATTTCCGTATAAGCTATCAAGTTCTTCTAAAGCAGCTTCCGTGAAAAACTTTGGTGTGGTTGACCTTCTAAACAGTTCAAATAATTTTAAATTGTTTAACGCCATGTTTTCAGTACTTGTTGCGCCAACTTTCAGTCGTAGACTAATACAGGCATTATGCTTATTTTGCAATATATAGGCTTATGCTATCATGCCAAAAAATTTACCTGTTCCCTGCATACATATGGATTTGGGCTGAATTATGCAATTTTGATATTATGCTCGTGTCTAAATAAGATTTGTGCCTACCTGTAGGGACCATAAGTCAATATTGTTCTTGACCATTTGTACTCCAAAGTAAATTTTAAGTGAGGTGCGTACCTGCGAATTTCAATGAGTAGTTTTTTGTGCATCCTGTGTCTGTAATAGAATATTGGGAGTAGACTTTGGCAGAGGCTCACAGGTAGACAACCGACTTAAAATGCAATTTCCAAACTATTAGATCAAATTACTGTCAGTCAAAACATGTAAGGGATGTACGCCATACAATTTCTGCAACCATGTCTTTTTAAACTTTTTTACCTCTAGAAGCCAAAAGGGCACGTACGGGCAGATAAAGCCTTTTGAGTTATGTAAAGAAATAATCAAAAAACATGTTTTGCAAATATGGCAAATATAGAAAAATATAGATTTTTTTTATTTTCCGTCAAAGTTGAAAAATAGTGAAAAAACGGATAGTTTTTAAATAGTGATTTACCAGGAAAAAACATAAAGCAAACAGTTAATTTTTTTTATCATTATATATTTAGTAGATACATCAATCAATACAAACAAAAAATAAGGAGATTCATTACCCATTTTTCGTAATATTACACCTGAAATCGCAACAAATTGACTAAAAATTGTGTGTTTTTTTGTAAACTGAAAGTCGGTCAAATTTGAACGGTTATATGTTCTAAACTAAAAATGAGATATTATTAAGAGTAGCATATTTGAAATCGTTGAAATATGGGTTTATTCAAAACTTCGTCGGCGCACATGAAAATTTTGATTTTTGCAACCTCGTTTGCGCTACGGGCGCCACTGTGCGTCAGAGAGTACAACAAAAAAAGTAAACAACGTGGTGAATTTTATCTACTTTAGCCCGGTAGCAAAACTTATTACAATATGTTAGCTTGAACTTTTGAATTATTCCTCACTTTTGACAAATTTCAACCCAATGTGCAACATTTGTCGATAATACAGGAATGAAAATTATTATGGATTATAAAAGGTCCGCCAAATAACTTTTTTTTTTGCAAATGCTATAAAAAAAAACTACTGAAAATTATCTCAAATTTCTTATGTTATTTGAAAGTACAATCCTTCCGGTTAATAATGGAAAATAATTTCATTCAAATGGCTGCCTCGGCTGGCCATGCAGTAACCTACACGATCGGTCCAATTTTTAAGCACATTATCGATTGTGTGCAGCTGTATTTCACCAATGGCTTCACGAATATTGTCCTTTAAAGCGTCAATTGTCTCTGGCTTGTTGGCGTAACAATTATCTTTGAGGGCATCCCACAAATAATAGTCCAACGGTGTCAAATCGCAGCTCCGAGGTGGCCAAACGACATCAGCTCTGCGGCTGATAATGCGATCTTCAAAAACAGGGCGCAAAACATCGCGTGTAGCTTCGGCTGTGTGGCACGTAGCGCCATCCTGTTGAAACCAAATGTTGCCAATATCCTCCTCTTCAATTTTTGTGAAAAAAAATTCGTTCAACATGGCCTGTTAACGATCGCCATTGACTGTAATGGCATAATTATGCCTCTGGACCAAAATCCGCACCAAGCAGTGACTCGTTTTGGGTGTATCGGCTTTTCAATGTATGCGTGCGGGTTTTATGTGCCCCAACTGCGACAATTTTGCTTGTTTACATACCCGCCAAGATCAGTATGAGCTTCATCTGAAAAGGTGATTTTTTTTGGCAAAATCGGCATCTTCTGTAAGTCGATCGCAGGCCAACTTAGCGAAGCGAAGATGCATTGGATGGTCAGTTGGCTTCAACTCCTGAACCAATTGGACTTTGTATGGTGTCATACCAAGGTCTTTGTGCAAAATTCGTCTCAATGATGCCTCCGAAATGTTCAATTCTTGAGAACGACGGTGAATTGATGTTGCTGGCGCTTCACGCACACTTTCTGCCACAGCAGCAATATTCTCGGGTGTACGCACTGTTTTTGGCTTTTCACGCTTTGGTTTTATCGATGAGGATGCCAGTTTCTTTCACTTTTTTCACAAGATAACGAACATACGGAGCTGACGGTGCTTCTCTTCTTCCAAAATCCGTACGCAATTTTCGCACACATTCTGCAACATTACCATGATTTTCAAAGTAATGTCGCAATATTTCCCAGCATTGTTCTAGCGTTCACGAAATAAGCACTAGTTGAAAAAAAACGTTAGATGGCTGACCCTTTATATTGATTTTTTTTATATATAGTTTGTAACAAATTTTACATTAAACAAATAAATAAATACAGTGGCTCACAGCTTATTTTACTCTCATATTTAAAATTTAATATGAGTATATCTTTTAAACCAAAAGGGATTTCAACAAATTACAAATGCAGAATGGTTCATTGAAATATTAACTTAAGCAAAATGTTTTCATTTATTTAATTTTAAAAACAGTTTCATAATTTATTAAACAAAAATCAGAAATATTTAATATTTCAATGTCAGAGCTTACTTGATCTACTGTGTCAAATGTTGTCTGTCTTCTTCTTTTTTTTTTAATGCTAACAAGTTGATTGTAGATATATTTTGATGGTGTTTTTGTGGCTTTTGAATATTCTTCCCAACTTACTTTACGATTTTTCGCTACGACATAGGGTTTCAGTTTTAAATTGTTCCACTAATTTAGCTCTTGTGTAAATGATATAGGAATATACAGCTGTTTTAAGTATCATGAAAAACAAATTAAAATTATTCGATATTATAAAACCTACGTAAATCTATTTTCCTATAAAAAATCAAAAAATAAATATATCTATATATATAAAATTCATTTTCTGTTTGTTTGTTTGTTTGTTTGTTTGTTTGTTTGACCGCTATACAAATTTTTATTTTTTAACGGATTTTCCTGAAATTTTGTACACACGATCTCTATACCCCAGGAAAGGTCGCCATATACTTTTTACCGGCCACGCCTACTTTTACGCCCACTTTTTATGTAAAATTCATTTTCTGCTGTATTCATATTTGTTCACTATACAAATTTTTATTTGTTAACAGATTTCTCTGAAATTCGGTACACACGATCCCTGTACTCCAGCTAAGGTCGCCATATACTTTTTATCGACCACGCCTACTTTAACGCCCACTTTTTCTATACAATTCATTTTCTGTATTTTGGTATATTTGTTCGGTATACAAATTTTTATTTTTCAACGGAACTCTCTGAAATTTGGTACACACGACCTCTGTACTCCACCTAAGGTCGCCAAATGCTTCGTACCGGCCACGCCTCCTTTAACGCCCACTTTTTGTATACAATTCCTTTTCTGTTTTTTGGTATATTTGTTAATACAAATTTTTGTTTTTCAACGGAAATTTGGTACGCACGACCTCCGTACTCCACCTAAGGTCGCCATATGCTTCGTACCGGCCACGCCTACTTTAACGCCCACTTTTTGTATACAATTCATTTTGTTTTTTGGTATATTTGTTCGCTATACAAATTTTTATTTTTCAATCGATTTCCTGAAATTTGGTACACACGATCTCTCTCCTCCAGGGAAAGTCGACAATTTTCATATAAAATTCATATTTCGTTGTGTGGTATATTTCTTCCCTATACAAATTTGTACTTTTCAATGGATTTCTCTGAAATTTGGGTTACACGGAAATAACTACACGGTGAACAAATTCCCCAAACTTAAAAAAAGGTACCCAAAAGAAATGAACAAATTCCACATTTATTTTTAATCGAAATAAAAAATGAACTTACTCCCCAAATTCATTCTTAAATTTTTACATATTTGTATTTAATGAATTTTGTTAAATATTTATTTTAGTAAACATTTGCATACTGCTCTCAATATATGTCCAACAATAAATGCATTTAAAATGAGTATTCTTTTTCAAAATAAGTTGATAACAGCTGCGCGGCAGCACAGGTTTGGTTGCCAAACGCGCGGAAGCGGCGCGCGGCGTGCGACCGCGGACTCGGACGCGACGGGTGCGGACGCGACGCGCTCTCGGAACACAGCTCTGCTAAAATATCGCAATGCTCTACAAAATATGTTTTAGGAATTAAAATAAGTTAACGAGAACTAAGCGGAGGCACGGGTAGTAGCTGCGAGGAAGCGGCGCGAGGCGCGCTCGCGGAACACAGCTCAGCTAAAATATCGCAATGATCTGAAAAATATATTTTGGCGATTAAAATAAGTTGACAGCAACTGCGCGGTAGCATGGGTGTGGCTGCCAAACGCGCGGCGTGCGACCGCTGACTCGGACGCGACGGATGCGCACGCGACGCGCTCTCGGAACACAGCTCAGCTAAAATATCGCAATGCTCTAAAAAATATGTTTTAGGAATTAAAATAAGTTAACGAGAACTAAGCGGCAGCACGGGTAGTAGCTGCGAGGAAGCGGCGCGAGGCGCGCGAACGCGGACGCGACGGATGCGGACGCGACGCGCTCGCGGAACACAGCTTACCAAAAATATCGCAATGATCTGAAAAATATATTTTGACGATTAAAATAAGTTGACAGCAACTGCGCGGCAGCACGGGTGTGGCTGCCAAACGCGCGGCGTGCGACCGCTGACTCGGACGCGACGGATGCGCACGCGACGCGCTCTCGGAACACAGCTCAGCTAAAATATCGCAATGCTCTAAAAAATATGTTTTAGGAATTAAAATAAGTTAACGAGAACTAAGCGGCAGCACGGGTAGTAGCTGCGAGGAAGCGGCGCGAGGCGCGCGAACGCGGACGCGACGGATGCGGACGCGACGCGCTCGCGGAACACAGCTTACCAAAAATATCGCAATGATCTGAAAAATATATTTTGGCGATTAAAATAAGTTGACAACAACTGCGCGGCAGCACGGTTCTGGCTGCCAAACGCGCGGAAGCGGACGCGACTCGCTCGCGGAACACAGCTTAGTGAAATGTCGTATGATAAATTTTATCAACGTATGTGAAATAATTACCTGTTGGTCAAAATAGGCCACACATATACTATAAGCAGTAGCTTAAAGAAACCTTGCGACACAATATTAAACGTCACATTAGTCTTTCATTTCTGAAACTTGAATTTGACATCTCTGCTCAATGATGATCACTTATTGAATGAATTAATTCAGTTTTTAAATGTTTTGATTCCTTTCATTTGCGGCCCATTCCGTTATATTTGATGTTTATAAATAAACTGAAAAAAAAAAACTTAAAGCGATTTCGCACCTTATTTTTGAAGCATTTTTGCTGCAGCGTCTTATAAAAAACTTCTAAATTAAAAAACCAAAAACTTTTTAATTGAAATAAAAAATGAATTTACTGCCCATACTAATTTTTGGGGAGAAAGTTCAATTTATTGGGGAATTTGTTTATTGGGGACTGAGTACTCAGCGCCTGGTAAGCATAGTGAACCATTTTTCAAGTCAAAGGCCTTTTCATCCCGGGCAAGACCGGGTAAAAACAGCTAGTATATAATAATAATGGTAACTGTTCAAAATCTGCGCCCTTCAAAACTTTCTGTAATAGACGACAATTTCATTAATTATTTTTGCTCTTTCCATTTTTTTCATCGTATGTATGCACTCTTATTTGGCACAGTTAAAGAACATCTTATTTCTAACAAATCGTTGTTGTAGCAACATTTAAACATGACAGATTGTTAAATATTTAATAAGAAATTTATCACACCGTAAGTGCATAACTCAAGGTTGAATGTAACACTTTCTGATTTCTAAATCTAAACAACTTGACAGGTTTATGATGAATTAAAACTACTTTCGCTGGATGGAAGATTTGTATGTACTGCACATATTTTAAACTGGAGGTACAAGGTTTTACAAAATCATTTTATGACTTTCAGAAACACTGCGGATATAATAATATAAAATGAGATAACATTTTACTTTCATTAAATAAAATAAAAAAGGCAATAAAGAATTTACCAATGATCTGTTTATTTTTTTTTTAAAGAAAATTGCATTCGTGTTTCAAGTTCTAAATTTTAATCAAAAGACAGAAATTACTTTAAGTTTACTACAACCATAAGACATTAAATTAAAATGAAAAAAAAAATTATAAAATAATAATATGAAAATTTACTTAAATTACAATTCATATTTGTGAAGCTTACATACACGTACATTAGGGTGGGCCGATTTGTAAGGACAAAACTTTGTCGTTGTTGATGTACGTAATGTCTTTGTAGCTCCTTAAGTGCTGAAGATATTAAGGGGTAAAATTGGAAGGAAAGGTAGATCTGACAGTTGTTCTTAAAAAAACCTATGGAAAGTCCAACAAAGCCATCAAAAATCAGAAAATTGTGTAACCAAAATCTCGAAACATCAACTGCGCTCTCTGAAGAGGAGGCGTTAGCATTTATTCTTGCAAACAATTTTTCTCGACACCAATATTCGTCTTGAACCAGGCAAAGGCATACAGATATATTTCCATCTTACATGAAAATCATTGCTGTAAAAAGTATGTGCAGGCCGGATGGTATAACAGTAAGCGAAACAATTGCACAAAATCCTTTTACGAAATCTTTTAACTCACATAGCAAAAAGAATAGTTGAAATGCAAAAGGAAGTTATTCTAACCGTAAGGAATTCAGATAATAGCAACTATATGTTAACAGAATTTATTTTAAGCTATGGATTTGACAGTAGCACTGGCCAAGCTCAATTTAAACAATACTTTCTTCAGCCATATACATCCCGTTATGCTGATTCGTCTCTTTTAGCAACGACAGTAATACCATTGAGACTATTGGAATCCTCAGGAAATGCTCTTTGGAACAACCATACTCCTCAATCGAAAAGGTTTTGTCGTCCATTAAAATTGGAGTTTACAAAAGAAACAAATGAAGTTATTTTAAGAAAAGAATCTGAGTTGGTTAAACGTATTAAATGTTTATAACACTGTCCAACAAATTAAGACTTTTTGAATGGAACAGAATAGCGACCCCAAAATTCTGAAAGGGTATGTTGAGTAGATCATTTTTGTAGAACAAACTTATGGTCCAGCACGTCTGAGTATTTTTTTTACAGTGGGTCAAAGTTTTCATTTTTTGGTCGAAGGGAGCATTATACTTTATGAAAAAAATGCTGTAAGTTAATGTCTGAGAGAATTCTTATGGTCAGAGTTGTATTGTGGAATTGTATGGGGATTATTTTTGTGGAAGATCTTAACCCTCAAACTGGTCTCTTTATGGGTCAATTTGACCCTTTTTTTTTCGAGAAAATCAAAAAATATCCTTTAAAAAAGGACATTTAAAGATTAAAATATTCTACGAAAATGTTTGCCGAAAAATATCAGTGGGGGCCACCAAAGACACCATAAGAATTCTCTCAGACATTAACTTACAGCATTTTTTTCATAAAGTATAATGCTCCCTTCGACCAAAAAATTAAAATTTTGACCCACTGTAAAAAAATACTCTGACGTGCTGGACCATAAGTTTGTGCTACAAAAATGATCTACTCAACATACCCTTTCAGAATTATAGGGTCGCTATTCTGTTCCAAAAATGCTGTTGGACAGTGTAATTAATAAAATGTATATAAAGTAAATAATTTAATTAAATAAAAAAAAATGAGCATTAAAGGGTTAGCACGTTCACCACTCACCAATTTTTGGCACATTCAATAAAAACTCACGAATAAAAAAAAAAAATGAGTCACACATATGTGACACGAATTTTCTAAAGAACTTTCTTAAGAGAAACTGCGTGTCACGAATATGTGACATACATAAAAGTCACATATAAGTGACATGAATTTTGTGGAGACTTGGTGTCACATTTGTGAGTCACTAAATGGTTTGATTTATGTAAATAAAACAAAAATTTAAAAAATTGTATTCAAAAATTTTATTATTTATTACATATGTATACTCTTTATTGGTTGTGCCAAATTTTGAAACATGGATATGGGCATAAACTAATTACATCACCCTCTTTGTCTCTGCAGACTCCACATATATACTTGGTCGCGGTCCTCTTTTTATTTTTAGTGCACTGAAGGCATCGTTTTCTTGAAGTGCTTGCATCTGGAAAATGACTAGCAGTAGATGTAGTGGCTGTTACTTAATGGGATGATCTTTGTGTTGGAGTCTCAGTTAAATATGATTTAATAGTCCTTTCTCTAAATGACAATACTGTTATGGAATTATCAACATTTATTTTGTTATAAATTCAGCAGGCATTCCAAAGTGATATGTCCATCAGATGCTAAAATACCTGCATATACCAGCGAATTGATCGCCTGGGGCAGGCATAATACGACACCATTTGATCAGATCGATCGATACGTGACATGTTTAAGTGTACTTACTCCTCTCTTTGATGTTGTGTTAACCATGCCGGAATTGTTCTTTGCAGAAATTATAAGAACTTCCCGTTTGTCTTTCCATTTGAAAACATTAACGCCTTTTACGTTACGTCTCCATGCTGTTGTTCCTCTGGTGATTTTACTTTTTATAACATAATTGGGATTACGTTTTCTATATGCTGTTAAGTTTCTACACATTACTGTTTCGTTACAATATACATATTCTGCCAGATCTACGCTATTGTAATAGTGGTCCATATAAAGTCTGTGTCCCTTTTGCAAATAATTCTGCATAAATTTATCAACAACTCCAAATGAATGTGCTTTTTCTTTGCAAGCGATAGCTTTTCCAGTTTAAATAAGCATATTTATTAAAAATCCAAAAGGATTACATAGTTCTTAAAACTTTATTCTGTATTTATGTCTCTTGTTCTGAACATACTCCCGAAATAAAAGTCTTCCTCTCCACAAAAGATGAGCTTCATCCAAATACAAGTTTTGCAGATTTTGTTTACATTTTGAAGAATATGATTTACGACAGTTTTAATTTTGTGTAGACGGACAGATTTGTCGCATTGTTCAGGGAAATAGAAATCCGTACAATGAAGTATATCTTTAAGCTTTATAAGACTCACAGTTGCACCGAAAATACTTTGGAAATAAAACGGATTTTTGCTCCAAAACAGTCTCATTTCCAGCTTTTTATTAAGGGGCCTTATAATACACAAAGCAATTACCTTTTTTATTTCCCCAACGGTCAAATCTTTCCATCTAAGAAGATTAGATTTTGAGCTTAGTTTCTATTTTTTAAGCCTATAATTAGCGCATGCATTTGGGCACAAAATTTTCTTAACTAACTCGTCATCAAAAATCTACATAAAATAATTTGCATTAAATGGTAAATCAATCGATATTTTCTCTTCACCAGTAAATTTAATATGTTGCGTTTTGGGCTCCACATCAATCTAATCATTTTCATTTGTAAAAATTCCAACATGATCGCCTTCTAAAATATTATCATCTTCTGAGCAACTATCCACCCCAGACTCTTCACACACACTATCTGGGGCAAAGCTGCTTCCAGAATCTTCAAAATCCATATTCTCTTCAGAAACTAGTTTTTTTCTAGGACCCTACATTCTAAACAATCAATGAAAAATATACATACATACATAAATGTTTTCTGTATAAGTATCTATAATATTAATAGGCTAGGTAATTTCTTATTACCTATGTTTGGTTCTACCGTTTTATCCCGATTTGGACCAAACGTATATTATTTGAAAGGTATCTCTTTTTAGCTGTTCACCAGATTTACAGATTTTTCAATCTTTTCCTTTATTTTAAGTAAATTGCATACGAAATTTCTACTAATACATACATAAAACAAGTAAGAAAAATATAGTCGGTCTAGACCGACTATACGATACCCTATACCATGCGTTTGGAAACCATATCTCTTAGGCCCAACTAACTGGACATAAAAAATAAGCAAAAACCAAATTTGAGTGGGATTTTTATTAATTTTTTTGGCTGCAGATATGAAAAAGTTCATATCGGATGCTATATCTATATCAGGACTAGGTCCAAAAATGGACCGATCCTGACCATGGTTGGTAACGTGTCTTGTATTTTGCAAAAACATAGACAAACAAAATTTGAGAAGAATCAGTGCAATATTTTTGTTTCTTAATAGATTTAAGTGAATATCGGGAAGCAGCTCTGTATGGGGCCAAAGGGATCATTTTTGGACTACTCATTAATGGATGTAATGAACGCATACAAACCCATTTTGAGGAAGATCTATATGACAATTTCGATCTTATGGCAATTTATGTCGATTTCATAGGGGTAATTTGTATGGGGGCTAGATCTGAACATGGACCGAATTTCACCAATTTCAACAGCGTTCATCCCATGGCCGATAAAAGCTTATATACCAAATTGCATCAAAATATTTTCATATTTGCGACCTGCAGTTTGATTACAAGGTTTACATGGACACACAGACGGACGGACGGACGGACGGACATTGTTAAATCAACTCAAAAAGTGATTCGGATTCGATCGGTATAATTAAAGATGGGTCTGGGTCAAATATTTTTGGTTGTTACAAACAGCAGCACAAAGTCATTATACCCAAACCACATAGTGGTATAGGGTATAATTATACGTATGCTATGTGTTTGTTTATTAAATTTGTTAATGTGTTTTTAATGTGTTTGTTAATAAGTTTGTTTTCTTCATTCACAATAATAATAAACCAAAAAGTGTTGGTTTGTGAATTGGTCAAGTTGAGAAATAAAATTGCCTAGAAATTGCACTCGAATTTCGAACGCAGGAATCTGCTAGTATACATATTTAGATAGTTAAAACATTCCAAAATTATAAAAAACTTACCTTAAAATTCTTGATATAAATAACAATATTTACACTTTTACAAAATAGTACCTTTTTCTATTGATATGAACTATTAAAAGCGCATTTACAGTTAGTTTTCATATAAATTAGCACATCACAGCATTTTGGGGAATACCAGAAAAAAAAAAAGAAATTTTAAAATAACTGCTTAGCATATCCACAAACACCGCACAGTGGCGCCCGTAGAGCAAACGAGGTTGAAAAAATCAAAATTTTCGTGTGCGCCGACGAAGTTTTGAATAAACCCATAGGAAACTTTTCAACGATTTCAAATATGCTACTCTTAATAATACCACATTTATAGTTTAGAGGATATAACCGTTCAAAGTTGACCGACTTTCGGTTTTCAAAAAAACACACAATTTTTAGTCAATTTGTTGCGATTTCAGATGTAATATCAGGAAAAATAGGTAACGAATCGCCTTATTTTTTGTTTGTATTGATTGATGTATTTATTAAATGTATAATGATAAAAAAAAAATTAACTGTTTGCTTTGTGTTTCTCCTGGTAAATCACTATTTAAAAACTATCCGTTTTTTCACTATTTTTCAAATTTGACGGAAAATAAAAAAAATCTATATTTTTCTATCTTTGCCATATTTGCAAGACATGTTCTTTGATTATTTCTTTACATAATTCAAAAGGTTTTATCTGCCCGTACGTGCCCGTTTGGCTTCAAGAGGTAAAAAAGGTTAGAAAGACATGGTTGCAGAAATTGTATGGCGTGCATCCCTTACATGTTTTGACTGACAGTAGTTTGATCTAATAGTTTGAAAATTGCATTTTAAGTCGGTTGTCTACCTGTGAGCCTCTGCCAATGTCTACTCCCAATATTCTGTTACAGACACAGGATGCATAAAAACTACTCATTGAAATTCGCAGGTACGCACCTCACTTAAAAATTACTTTGGAGTACAAATGGTCAAAAACAATATTGACTTATGGTCTCTCCAGGTAGGCACAAATCTTATTTAGACACGAGCATAATATCAAAATTGCATAATTCAGCCTAAATCCATATGTATGCAGGGAACAGGTAAATTTTTAGGCATGGTAGCATAAGCCTATATATTGCAAAATAAGCATAATGCCTGGATCAGTCTACGACTGAAAGTTGGCGCAACAAGTACTGAAACCATGGCGTTAAACAATTTAAGTACTGAAAACATGGCGTTCAACAATTTAAAATTATTTGAACTGTTTAGAAGGTCAACCACACCAAAGTTTTTCACGGAAGCTGCTTTAGAAGAACTTGATATCTTATACGGAAATATTGAGAGAAGCGAAATTATAAAAAATAATTTTTATCTGATATATGCAAATATTAAGGCAAAATGGGTGAAATCTAATCGAACCATTCAGAACTTCAACTCCAAATACGAGGACTGGCTTAATGAAGACACCATCCTGGATATATTGGCAGTAGATAAACCCACCATATCAACCAGAGGAGCAAAAGGAAGGCCAAAAAAAAGTATTGAGGAGTGTTCAATTTTCACAAGAAAGAGGAAACTTGCCGATGCCACCAATGACTTGACCACGAAGCATTTATCGGACGCGCTGTCTATTAAATATACAAAGGATAGTGAAAGAGTTAGGTCGCAGATTACAAAATCTGTGGCTGATGCAAGCCCAGTGCGACTAAAAAGGATTAAGGAAAGCATTCCCACGCCCACAAATGCACACATTAAAAAGTATGGTTCCGAAGAAACCTTGGCCTTGTTTATGGACTTACAACTTTCCAAAGAAAAATATGAGATACTACGGGCATCCTTGATGCGACACGGGGCTGACGTCTTAACAGGATACAAGCATATTACGCAAGCCAAAATAGATTCACGACCACTGCATACGGAGTTTACGGAAGTCTCTGTGAAAGCCAATCTGCAGGATCTCATGGGCCATACAGCAAAACGGTTGTTGGAGACTCTTCCTGAAAATGAGGTGAAAATTCTTCCTGAGAAACTGACATTGATCCGCAAATGGTGCTGCGATGGATCATCCGGACAAAACGTTTATAAACAAAGGATATCTTCAGATGACGCTACAATATCGGACGAAAATATGTTTATGGCATCTGTTGTTCCTTTGCGGCTAAAATCTGATGTTTCCCTACACTGGAAAAATCCACGTCCGTCATCGGTACATTATTGCCGACCAATAATTGCCTACAAAGCTGCAAATTGGAGAAGGAAAATATATTGAATGCAATTACGAGTTCCACCTAATCATGGTTGACGGAAAAGTCGTAAACGAACTTTCAGGAACAACCTCAACATTGTCATGCCCGAATTGCAAAAAGAGTCAGAAGAACTTCGGTAATTTAAACGATTCTACAAACGAGGAGAATTGCGAATATGGAATGTCACCATTGCACGCAAGGATAAGGTGTATGGAGTTCTTGCTAAAACTGATGTATACCCTACCACAAGAGGAGGAAAACTTCGATGAAAATACATTAATAAAGGATAATGAAAAGATCAGAAAGAAGCAAATACAGGATGCTTTTTTTAAACAAGTTGGACTAAAAGTGGACTGTCCGAAGCACGGATACGGTAACTCAAACGATGGAAACACTTCTAGGAGATTTTTTGAAAATGATGAAGCAGTAACTAGAATCACTGGAATTGACAATCAAATCGTGAAAAGATTGGGAACGATCTTGAATGTTTTAAACTGCAAAGAAAATGTCAATTCTACAAAATATGGAGAATATGCATCGAAAACAGCATCTCTTTTAGCAGAAATGTATCCACAGAAGAAGTTGACCGTCCATAAAATATTGGCGCATGGCAAAGATATAATTGAGTACCAGTCTTTGCCAATTGGAGAGCTTTCTGAAGAAGCACAGGAGTCTCTTAACGAATTTTATAAAAAATATAAATTGCAGAACACATTCAAAGCATCAAGGGTAAGGCAAAATGAGGACCTCTTCAACATGTTGGCAGCATCTTCTGATCCACTTATTTCTTCCCTGCGGCATGTGAAGTCACAAATAGAGTTAGAAAATAATTATAGTTTAGAAATGATTAGTCTTTTAGATATATACGAATTGTGATGAATATTTGACAGAAAATTGAAAAAATAAATTTAAAAAAGAAGTAATTTTTTTTTAATTTGTTGGGTAATAATTTAAAACATAAAACCCTAAAGAAAAAAAATAAAAACAATCTAAAAATGTAAAAATAATTTTTTTTAGTTACCATAAAATTGATTTTTCTACAAATTTTAACTTCGATAACCCATAAGTAGGCCCCTACAAAGCACCCTTTCCAAACGCTCATTTCATAGGCTGAACAGTTATCTATCATATGCTGTTTAAACTGTTCAATTATGTTATTCGGTTCAAAAGATATGATTTTTGCAACGAAAAAACTCAAATAGCGCCACTGTGCGACGTAACTTAAATGTTTATTAAATTAATTTGTAGCACTAACGACGTATGTCAACCTACGTTTGGTCGCTGACAAATGATTTTCTCAGAAAACGACACATAGCGACATACGTTGTTATTAATGAAAAAAATTCAAAATAATTTTGGATTAGTTTTCAGTTTATAACCACTTATAACAACTTGTGTGTTTGTTTCTGTTATTTCTTGTCACTATTATTCTTGATACGTTGTTATATTCTCATCCCAACTCCCGTTAACTTTTTGTTGACGAACAAAAAAATCTATTTTTGAAGCAACAACAACTTATGTCTACATGGGTGGTTGCATTGGTAGTTTTCTTTTTCAAAGACATAAGTTGTTTTATCTGCACACACTTTAAATGTAATTTACATATTGTTTTTCGTCCTTCTCTAGAATCTATTCCTCTGAAGATTTTTGACTCAAAATTTTATATAAAGTATTTATTGCCCATGTCTAAATAAAAAGCTCTAAATTCTTTATATGGGGCCCATAATTTCAAATATAACGTTTTTTTGGGTCCCCTGAACATTTTGATTTTATGACATACGCGGTTATTCTAGAAAACCACATATTATGTGACGCTGAGTGGCGAACATGTTAATGTTTTCGGCCATTTGATTGATGTTAAGTCCACAAAGTACTTCAAATAAACTAAATCAAACATATAGAAATCGGTTGTTTTTTAAGTTATTCACAATTCACATACCGACATAAGAGATGGTAACCCATGTATATTGAAGTAAAAACTTATACCAGCATCTAAGGTTTTATCACATTTTGTGGACAAGTATTCTCAGTGCTTTTGGAAAAGTACAATTTTTATGCTTTAAGCGCTGAATTGAAGGTAATTATATTAAAATTTTAGTATTAACTTCAACAGATATCTAAGGTCCTACCCTGATAGATCTTTTTAAAATTAAATAGGAATCCTTGGGTTTGAATGTGGTCAATTTCATTCAACCCGCTTTTAATAAAAATTTTATGAGGTTGTTGGAAATCACGTCTTTACAAACAGAAAATATGTTTTAAATCTTTAAACCTGACCAGAGCAGTGCGAAATTTTGAATGAAAATTGAAAACTGATATATAAATGCGGAGCTACTTGTTTTCAGTGAAAATTTAGATGATATTATCTGCTTGTGAGGGCGTGAACTTTTTATAGCAGTGCGGTGCTGCTTTGCGAAATTTTATAAGATTCATTTTAATTTGTTGGCGTAAGAATTAGAATATCATTATTTAAAAAATCTCAAACCCAAATTTATTTATTTATTTATTTTCCACTTCTTGTACAACAAGATCTTGTACAACAAGATCTTATATCTAAAGTATAGGAATCAATATCCAAAAATTACATTAAGGCAAACATATAGTAGAACAATTATTCAAAAAAAAAAAAAAAAAAAAATGCCCATATAGTAAATTACATTTAAGCTTGTTCAAAAAATTTAAACAAAAACTGCTTAAAACTATTTGCGTTGCTATTAAGTTGTTGGATATGTGGAAGAATATTCCAAAGACATGAAACATACAAGTAAAACTGCCATTCAGATGCAAGACAACGGTGAAATGGAATAATTATGTTTTTTCCTCTTAGCGATCTTGCAAACCGAATTTTTTTATACCCTATACACTATGTGGTTTGGGTATAATGACTTTGAGCTGCTGTTTGTAACAACCAAAAATATTTGACCTACACCCATCTTTAATTATACCGATCGAATCAGAATCGATTTAACGATGTCCGTCCGTCCGTCTGTGTGTCCATGTAAAGCTTGTAATCAAACTGCAGGTCGCAAATATGAATATATTTTGATGAAATTTGGTAATTGATCTTTTATCGGCCACGGGATGAACGCTATTGAAATTGGTGGGAATTGGTCCATGTTCAGACCTAGCCCCCATACAAATGACCCCTATGAAATCAACATATATTGCCATAAGATACAAATTATCATACAAATCTTAGTCAAATTGGGTTTGTATGTGTTTATTACATCCATTCATCAGTAGTCCAAAAATGATCGCTATGGGACAATACTTAGTCATAGGCCCCATATAGAGCTGCTTCCCGATCTTCACTTAAATCTATCAAAAAACAAAAATATTGCACTGATTCCTCTCAAATTTTGTTTGTATATATTTGTGCAATATAGAAGAGACTTTACCAAACATGGTCAGGATCGGTCCATTTTTGGGCCTAGTCCCCATATAGATATAGCATCCGATATGAACTTTTTCATATCTGCAGCCAAAAAAATTAATAAGAATCCCACTCCAATTTGGTTTATGCTTACTTTCTATATCCAATTAGTTGGGGCTGAGAGGTAGGGTCTTTAGACGCATGGTATAGGGTATCGTGTAGTCGGTCTAGACCGACTATAATTTTATCACTTGTTCGAAAATGTATAGTGGGGTTTATGTATAGATAATTTTGTGTAGATAACGAAGTACACGGATCTGAAGAAAGCTATCGAACGAGACGCCATAAAGATTTGTTGAAATGTGGGAGATTTGAGAATGCTTTCGTAATCCATACACATATCTAATAACATTGTTGAAGATAACGTTAAGTCTTCTTTTGCTGCTAGAATCGCAGCTTGCAAAAAGCTCACATCCATAAATTAAACTTAGAATTAGATATGTGTTAGCGAGAAGAATTCTTATTCGTAAGGGGGTGAAATATTGTGATGACCAAAGTGTCCTTAACTTATTGTAAGTTTGTCCGACTAGTACGTTTACATGATTTGTCCATGTTTAAAATAATTGTTCCTGAATACCTATTTGAACAAATCGTAGATGCCAGTTTTTGGCCTAAAAACGCATTAATACGTGAATTTATATATAGAGAAGAAGATAATGCTCGGCTTCCCAAATCCGCTGATAAAAATCCAAAAAACTAATATCTTGTATTAAAACGTTAGAGGTATGAATTCAAAACTTTCATCAATTTATTGTAATAGCTTTGGCTTCAATAATCATATTATTATATTTACGGAGACCTGGCTCAGTAAAAAAGTTAATAACTTTGAGATTTTTTGCCCTAAATATCAAATTCTCAGAAAAGATAGAGAAAGTCGTGAAATAATTGAATCTGATAAAAATAATAATCAGTATAATAATGTAATAAAAAAGTCTGGTGGCGGCGTATTGGTTGCTATACTAAACGAATTTTCGTCTGAAGAAATTATCTTAAACGATTTTTTACATATTGAGATTATTTGTGTTTTAGCTAAAATTAATAATAGGTCCATATACATTATTTGCTCTTACATTCCGCCTAACTCTCCGCTTTCTGTTTATGAGGATCACCTGAAACCTGTTGATTTAATCCAAAATTATATAAAACCATCTGATTTATTAATATTAATTGGAGATTTTAACATGCCGTCTACATCCTGAAAAGCTGATCCTGATACCAATTATTTAGTTCCATCTCATTATTCCGATTCTTCAGCTGCATTTATTCATGGTTTATTGGAAAATTGTCTTTTCCAAGTCAACTCCGTCACAAATGCATTTATTTTCGTTAATGAACCTAATGACTTTTCAATATTGCGGCATAGCCCTATTTCTAATCCGGAAGATATATACCATCCAACACTTGAGATATCTTGCTTTTGTTCCTATCCTCTTCATAAAATAAAGTTAACTCACAGCGATAAAATCTTTTGCTTTAATATAACTAATTACCAAGATTTACAACTCCATCTATTCCAAAATGACTGGATAAATGTGTTATCTCGTTGCAATGATAACTTGGACTTGTGTTTGCATACATTTTATCATCACCCCTTTGAATGTTTCTCGGCATCTGTACCTAAAATGTTACCTCCTAAATCGAATGGTCCTCCTTGGAATACAAAACATCTATCTCAACTTAGAAATAAGAAAAACAAAATGTACAAAAATAATAGAAGATATGGAACATTGATAGATTATATGAAATACTCGTTATCAAGATCGGAATTTATTATTGCTAATCAATTGGCCTATAATAACTATTTAATTAAAGTAAGGAATAATCTAAAAAGTAATCCAAAATCATTTTATAAATTTATTAATTCTAAAAGACGTACTGCGGACTTTCCTTCGGTTATGAAGTACGGTGATTTAGAATCTTCAGATGATAACTCCATAAGTAATATGTTTGCAGACTTTTTTGCATCAACTGTCGAAGAATAACAGTATTTAATAATCTGTATCCATACATAATATCGGAATCTTCAATTATTAATATACCGTCCATCAATCAACATACAGTACTGAATGCCCTGACAAAATTAAAATTGTCGTATGCTGCTGGTCCTGACGGTGTTCCTGGTTGCATTTTAAAGCGCTGCGCACATTTGTTGGTATATTCCTTTGACTTATATGTTTAACATATCCCTTAAATTGGTTTACTTTCCTCCCATTTGGAAAGAATCATTTATTATTCTCTTCTCTAAGTCTGTATTTCGAATTATAGAGGTATTACTTAACTAAGTGCTACTCCAAAACTATTTGAAAAACTTATATATCACACGCTGTCACATCATGTGTCCTCTATCGTATCTCCAACGCAACATGGATTCTGCAAGTCACGCTCTACAATAACAAATCTTTTGGAGCTTACAACTTTGGTAAATGATGGTTTTATTAATACGAAACAAACAGATGTTATTTATAATGATTTTAGCAAGGCATTCGATAAAGTAAATCATGATCTATTGTTGTTTAAGCTTGACTGTATGGGCTTTGGTATATTGCTGATAAAATGGATTGGATCATATTTAAAAGACAGAACACAATGTATTAAGTTTCGTAACTCGTATTCCAACAACATAAAAGTTTTATCTGGTATACCTCAAGGTAGTCACTTGGGACCTCTTTTATTTACGCTATTTATTAAATGATCTTCCTTCTGTAATTAAACGCTCAACTACATTAGTGTATGCCGACGATGTAAAGTTAATTTTTACCCTCAACAATCTTGAACAACAATCACTTTTACAGAATGATATTGATCGTTTAACTACTTGGTGTAATATGAATGTAATGGACCTAAATGTCAAAAAATGCAAATATATGATTTTTACAAGATCAATTCCAATTAATGGTCGGTATATCATGAATAATGCTGTGCTTGATTTAGTGGATTCATTCAACGACCTTGGCGTACTTGTGGATAAAAAAATAGACTTTAGAAGTCATATTTCGCTAACAATAAATAAAGCTACTGGTGTACTTGGATTCATTAAACGGTGGGCTAAAGAGTTTTCGGATCCGTATACGACAAAACAATTGTTTACTACCTTGGTAAGACCAATACTCGAATATGGGTCTGTAGTCTGGGATCCGCAATATCATATACATTCGAATAAAATTGAATCAGTTCAAAAACAATTTTTGTTATTTTGTCTTCGTGGTTTGGGTTATGATCCTAATATGAGGTTGCCATCTTATGAAAATTGTGTGGCTCTAATTAAGCTTCCTACATTGAAAAGTCGCAGACATATGCTAAATGTTACTTTCCTGTTAAAACTGTTAAATGGTGGTCTTAAATCTGAATTTCTTATCAACAAAATAAATATAAATATTCCTTTTCGATCATCAATTTTAATTTGTGATGAGTTTAATATGCTGTATCAGTTTATTGATTTTAATAAAAGTTTGGATATTGTGAGAAGAGATATTATATTACACTTAAATGCATTAAATCAACTGAATTAAATAAATGTTATATATCAATTTTGTTAAATGTTTAATTATATATATATATATATATATTTATATATAAATTATAATATAAATGTACATATACTTTAAGTAGTCTGTAAGGATGATTCCATAGACTGAATAAATAAATAAATAAAAATAAATAAATAAAAATGTTAAATTGCCATTAAAAATCAACCCAAGGTTCTTTGCAGAATTTACAATTGCTATTTTTTCTCCATTTATTAAAACATCATCACTTATGGCAGGATCAGTTGTTCTTTTATGAATTATCAAGCACTTTAACTTAGTTGGATTAAGACAAAGTCCATTTGCTGTTGTCCAGAGAAAAATCTCTTGTAAATCATCGTTTAGCCTAGCTATATTTGCGGCAACAGATTGCATTGGACTACTTAGATATAATTGAACATAATCTGCATACATTTGAATTTTACAATGTGAAATCTGTTTTGGTAGATCATTTGCATAAATTGAAAAAAGTAAGGTTCCAAGTATTGACCGTTGAGGCACTCCTCTGATGAGTCTTAAAGGAATAGACCATGTGTTATTCACGTTAACGGATTGCCATCGATTTGTTAGGTAAGAAGAAGGAAGCCTCGTTGAAGCATCAGAAAACTTAAAAAGTGCATGCGTTTCATACAAAGTGTGCTATGGTCAACCGTATCAAAGGCCTTCGAATGGTCAAGAAGCACCAAAAAATTTAAATTACCATTATCTAGTTCACTCCGTATGTTTTCGGAGACATCCAACAAAGCAGATACGCAACTATGATGTGGACGAAATCCTGACTGTGCAAATCCTTATCTTTAATAAACAAGCTCATTTGCTGGTGCAAAAGTTTTTCTAGTACTTTTGATAGATAACATAAAATAGCTATGAGCCTGAACTCCATATTTGTTTTCGGTAATGGAACTATTCTTGCATGTTTCCATTTAGATGGAAAAGTACTGGACATAATGATTGTGTTAAATAAGTACGTCACATAAGGTAAGACTAATGGCAGCAATATTTTTATAAACTTTGGATGCATATTATCACAACCCACTGCGTTAGATTTCATAGACGAAAAACTTGAAAAGACATCAGATTGGCTAACGCAAGAAAATTCAAAATTATTAACATTGTTTGAGGCAACTTTGCGCATCCGATAATAATTATTAATTTTTAATTGGGTTGTTAATTAGTTATGTACTTGTTATACAACTCCTTAATTATTTTTCTAACTGTTTTCAGTATAAGTGCAATTGAAATTTGTGTACGTGTAGAAATATGTATGATACAAACAACAAAAATTTACATATTTTCTACTCCCACAGTTGTATATAAATGTATGAATAATATTTGAATCTGAGCATGAATACTTATGATGTGGTTGTCGGGTTTACCTTTAATAATATTTTTGATACATTTTTCAACCCATATACGAGAGTGATGATAAAGGGTGTTCTAGCAAATCATATCGGTGTGCGAGTAAGAATATGTTTGTGGTAATTTTTTTTATACATATATATATTTTTTTTTTTTTTTAGTTTTGTACTCTAAGGCATCGCACTACAAAATGTTAATTTAAATGAGGGTTTGAATTCCATTTTCATTTTATTATTTTTTCTTGCATTTATTACTCTACTGACTTGCAGGCAAACACACTCACTCCCCACACACTTTATTTTTTTTTCTCTGCTTTAAACCTTTCAAATTATTGTATACTATTTTTACACTTTAACACATTCATGTGTTTGGATAAAATGGTCTCAATGTGTATACACAATGCGAAGATGTACAAATTAATGGGAGTTGAGGCAAATAGGTATACTACATTTGCTCGTAAAAGAAAAAAAATATCATGTGATGTTTGTTTTTAAGTATATCTAAACACCAATGACTCAAGGTGCGAAATACCAGCTATTCGCATGCTTTCGCTTGTATTTCTTTGACATTATTGCAGCAATTAAGGTCACGTTTTATTTAAATTGGAACCGTAAGGTGGCTTTGAAGTGAAACATATTTTTATACCCTATACCACTATGTGGTTTGGGTATAATGACTTTGTGCTGCTGTTTGTAACAACCAAAAATATTTGATCTAGACCCATCTTTAATTATACCGATCGAATCAGAATCACTTTCTGAGTTGATTTAACAAGGTCCGTCCGTCCGTCCGTCTGTGTGTCCATGTAAAGCTTGTAATCAAACTGCAGGTCGCAAATATGAATATATTTTGACGAAATTTGGAATATAGGCTTTTATCGGCCATGGGATGAACGCTATTGAAATTGGTGAGAATCGGTCCATGTTCAGACCTAGCCCCCATACAAATTACCCCTATGAAATCGACATAAATTGCCATAAGATCCAAATTGTCATATAGATCTTACTCAAATTGGGTTTTGTATGCGTTCATTACGTCCATTAATGAGTATTCCAAAAATTGTCCCTTTGGCCCCATATAGAGCTGCTTCCCGATCTTCACTTAAATCTATTAAAAAACAAAAATATTGCATTGATTCTTCTCAAATTTTGTTTGTATATATTTTTGCAAAATACAAGAGACTTTACCAAACTAGATCAGGATCGGTCCATTTTCGGACCTAGTCCCCATATAGATATAGCATCCGATATGAATTTTTTCATATCTGCAGCCAAAAAAATTAATAAAAATCAGACTCAAATTTGGTTTTTGCTTATTTTCTATGTCCAGTTAGTTGGGCCTAAGAGATAGGACATGGTATAGGGTATCGTATAGTCGGGCTAGACCGACTATAATTTTCTTACTTGTTAAGTTTGAGATTTTTAAATGGAATCAGGTGTTTTTTTCTTTTTAATTTATAATTTAAACCATTCATATTATATATGAGTATGTAAATTAAAAAGGATATAAGGAGAAAATGCATTTGTTTTCATCTAAGGATTACGGTATACTTGAAAATATTTACAAATCAATATTTATAAAGAAATATACACTGGTCGGCATAATTATTTTGACATACGCAACTGTAATGTTTTCTTGTCCAGTTCGTTTGATTGCATGAAGCAACGGTACACGGGTTATGTTCAAAATATATTTATATATATATATATATTCTCGTTTACGGTTTGAATTCTCTTTCTGCTGATAAAGCAAGTAGAAAACGACTTTTTTTTGTGGCATAAGTATTTTGACAAAGGCCCTTATTATGAGTTGCATTACATCTTCGATCTTCGCTGGCTATCGAACATCGACTATCGAATGTCAAATTCGTATTATGAGCTGGTAGCATGGGCGAAAATTTCGTTGTACAACGAATATTCAATCGAACACAATTTTGCTTTCGATACTCGATGGCAGTTTATAAAACTTATTCAAAATATAAGTTGTAAATTATTTTAATTTCATGAGATTGATCAGCCTTGTGTGCACTACAGCAGCAATTCATCTGTCTCTGACAGCAATTCCATAAACGTTCCTTGCAGTCGAAAATTTGGTATAAATCTGCAAACAAATGGTACCCTTGCTAAAACCTCGCATATCTACGTAGTGGAATCCATTTCCAAAATGTTGGAAGCATCTCTCATGACGAAGCATATATCATGACGAAGCATTCTTCTTCATCATACGATCATAGAACCATAATTCCATGTTAATAAATAATTAATTATTTTTTTCTTTAATAAAATTTAAACAATGTTTATTCATAGTGTCAGCTGATATATATGTACTATTGTGAATAATCCAATTGAGTGAAATTCACAATAGCGCTATTTTATCGAATGTACGACCGCAATCGAAAATCGAAAGTGGCTCATAATAGGCACCAAAATCTTTGTGGCAGTGTTTTCCCATGGTTTAGCAAATAACTTTGGTATTTAAATTTTATTGACATTTTTTTATAATATTTAAATAAAATACTGAATAAAAGTTAGAGGAGACTATGGGAAACGGCTGAGTTAAGCTGTGTTGCTAGAGCTTCAATAGTGGCAATTATAATTCTAGCGTCGCACAGTGGCGCCATTTGAGTTTTTTCGTTGCAAAAATTATATCTTTTGAACCGAATAACACAATTGAACAGTTTAAACAGCATATGATAGATAACTGTTCAGCCTATGAAATGAGCGTTTGGAAAGGGTGCTACGCTTTGTAGGGGCCTACTTATGGGTTATCAAAGTTAAAATTTTTAGAAAATCAATTTTATGGTAAATAAAAAAAATTATTTTTACATTTTTAGATTGCTTTTATTTTTTTTCTTTAGGGTTTTATGTTTTTAATTATTACCCAACAAATAAAAAAAAAAATTACTTTTTTTTAAATTTATTTTTTCAATTTTCTGTAAAATATTCATCACAATTCCTAAGAGAAGGTATATCTAAAAGACTAATCATTTCAAAACTATAATTATTTTTTAACTCTATTCGTGACTTCACATGTCGCAGGGAAGAAATAAGTGGATCGGAAGATGCTGCCAACGTGTTGAAGAGGTCCTCATTTTGCCTTACCCTTGATGGTTTGAATGGGTTCTGCAATCTATATTTTTTATAAAATTTGTTAAGAGACTCCTGTGCTAATTTTCCTCGTTTGTAGAATCGTTTAAATTACCAAAGTTCTTCTGACTCTTTTTGCAAATCGGGCATGACAATGTTGAGGTTGTTCCTGTCAGTTCGTTTACGACTTTTCCGTCAACCACGGTCAGGTGGAACACGTAATTGCATTCAATATGTTTTCCATCTCCAATTTGCAACTTTGTAGGCCTAATCTTGCTTATTTGTTCTTCAATGTCCTTCACCGTGGTCCTTATGAGTTCTGCCGATTCCCTTGGAAACTGAAACATTATTGGTCGGCAATAATGCACTGATGACGGACGTGGATTTTTCCAGTGTAGGGAAACATCAGATTTTAGCCGCAAAGGAACAACAGATGCCATAAACATATTTCCGTTCGATAATGTAGCGTCATCGGAAGATATCCTTTGCTTATAAACGCTTTGTCCGGATGATCCATCGCAGCCTCATTTGCTGATCAATGTCAGTTTCACAGGAAGAATTTTCACCTCATTTTCAGGAAGACTTTCCAACAACCGTTTTGCTGTATGGCCCATGAGATCCTGCAGATTGGCTTTCACAGAGACTTCCGTTAACTCCGTATGCAGTGGTCGTGAATTTATTTTGGCTTGCGTAATATGCTTGTTTCCTGGTAAAACGTCAGCCCCGTTTCGCATCAAGGATGCCCGTAGTATCTCATATTTTTCATTGGAAAGTTGTAAGTCCATAAACAAGGCCAAGGCTTCTTCGGAACCATACTTTTTAATGTGTGCGTTTGTGGGCGTGGGAATGTTTTCCTTAATCTTTTTAGTCGCAAAAGGGCTTGCATCGGCAACAGATTTTGTAATCTGCGACCTAACTCTTTCACTATCCTTTCTATATTTAATAGACAGCGCATCCGATAAATGCTTCGTGGTCAAGTCATTGGTGGCATCGGCAAGTTTCCTCTTTCTTGTGAAAATTGAACACTCCTCAATACTTTTTTTGGCCTTCCTTTTGCTCTTCTGGTTGATGTGGTGGGTTTATCTACTGCCAATATATCCAGGATGGTGTCTTCATTAAGCCAGTCCTCGTATTTGGAGTTGAAGTTCTGAATGGTTCGATTAGATTTCACCCATTTTGCCTTAATATTTGCATATATCAGATAAAAATTATTTTTTATAATTTCGCTTCTCTCAATATTTCCGTATAAGCTATCAAGTTCTTCTAAAGCAGCTTCCGTGAAAAACTTTGGTGTGGTTGACCTTCCTAACAGTTCAAATAATTTTAAATTGTTTAACGCCATGGTTTCAGTACTTGTTGCGCCAACTTTCAGTCGTAGACTAATCCAGGCATTATGCTTATTTTGCAATATATAGGCTTATGCTACCATACCAAAAAATTTACCTGTTCCCTGCATACATATGGATTTAGGCTGAATTATGCAATTTTGATATTATGCTCGTGGCTAAATAAGATTTGTGCCTACCTGGTGAGACCATAAGTCAATATTGTTTTTGACCATTTGTACTCCAAAGTAATTTTTAAGTGAGGTGCGTACCTGCGAATTTCAATGAGTAGTTTTTTGTGCATCCTGTGTCTGTAACAGAATATTGGGAGTAGACTTTGGCAGCGGCTCACAGGCAGACAACCGACTTAAAATGCAATTTTCAAACTATTAGAGCAAACTACTGTCAGTCAAAACATATAAGGGATGCACGCCATACAATTTCTGCAACCATGTCTTTTTAATCTTTTTTACCTCTAGAAGCCAAACGGGCACGTAGGGGCGGATAAAACCTTTTGAATTAAGTAAAGACATAATCAAGGAACATGTTTTGCAAATATGGCAAATATAGAAAAATATAGATTTTTTTTATTTTCCGTCAAAGTTGAAAAATAGTGAAAAAACGGATAGTTTTTAAATAGTGATTTACCAAGAGAAACACAAAGCAAACAGTTAATTTTTTTTTTATCATTATACAGTTAATAAACACATCAATCAATACAAACAGAAAATAAGGCGTGCACTATCAAATTAACAAATTAAGAAACATAATGACATCAGAAACTTACCTAGATCAGGTGCTAAACGCAAAACAACGCTAATTGAAGACATAATCCTTCTGCGGGAATTTCACAAAAATATTTAACTAAAGCCTCAATCTGCTGCAAATCAATGGAATCAGTCGGCCAAGAATCAGAGAGCATAGTGACCGGCGACGTTTAAAAGACGGAGATTTTAAAACATACAAACCAAGAACATACCTCAATATCAGATGTGAACAAGCTGAGAAGATTGGCCCACCCAAAGGAGTGTCTTCAGAAGCCAAAAGAGTTTTGGAGAAACGTTCTATGGACAGATCAAAGCTCCTTTGAGTTCAACTCATCAAAACAAAAGATTTTTTTTAAGGCTGCCGCAGGTACGAACGCCAAAAAGTGAGCCATGTTGGAGGCTCTGTCATGATCTGGGGGTACATTGCGAACAATGGGTTGGGTGACTTGGTTCCCATCGCCGCACAGTGGACCATTTGGCGAGAAGGCGGTCAAAAATCTATAACTTTTGATTGTATTGCAATTTTGATATGCGTTTTTTTTTTTTTTTTTTTGTTTGGTAGGGAGACTTTAGCCTTTAAGTTTTGCTATAAAAAGTAATTCTCGACCGAAAATAAAAAAAGTTACGGAGGGTTTAAAATACATTTTCATTTGTAGTTGAATTTAAGTACAAAAGTGAAGTGTTAAAAGGTAAAAAAAAGGTTTTTTTTTTAATAATTTTTTAAGTTAATTTTTTCAGAAAATGCCAAACTTTGGCTCCGGTAAACTTTTTAGTCCTAATGTGCACAAGGGCCAAAGGTTGTTTTTTTTTTTAAATATCACGAGTTAAAATATAATGTATTAAGCAGCGAACGTAAAAGTTACCTTATATTGGTTCAAGATAGAGAAGTTTCAATGAAAAACTCGTATGTTTTTGCTTTAGTTAATTTTTTTTTTATTGTCTTTCAGAGTTCAGAAAAAAACACACACTGTATAAAAAACTCGTACATATATGTGAACAAACATAACTTAGACCAACACACACATATTTTTATTTTCATACCAATTATGTTTGTTTTTAAATTTTCTTCGGTGCCCAACACAACCATGACTGTGTTCGTTTTAATATTTCGTTATTTACACGAACATTTTTGTATCACATACTTTTTGTTTCAATCACACATGAAGCACACATTTTTGAGTGTTGCTTTATTTGAAGTTCATGTTCTGGTACGTGTAGTGAAAAAAAACACAGAACATGTACAATAAACAGGTTCGAGTTCAGTTATATTTTAAGTCGTGTTGTGGCTCGTGTAGTAAGAAAAAACAGAACATGTACAATAAACAGGTTCGAGTTCAGTTATATTTTAAACACGACACAACACGACTTAAAATATAACTGAACTCGAACCTGTTTATTGTACATGTTCTGTGTTTTTTTTCACTACACGTACCAGAACATGAACTTCAAATAAAGCAACACTCAAAAATGTGTGCTTTATGTGTGATTGAAACAAAAAGTATGTGATACAAAAATGTTCGTGTAAATAACGAAATATTAAAACGAACACAGTCATGGTTGTGTTGGGCACCGTAGAAAGTTTAGAAACGCACATAATTGATATGAAAATAAAGATATGTGTTGGCTGCTTTTGAACAGAACATTGTGTGTTTCATGTGTGTATTTTCTGAACCTTGTTGTCTTTTTAAATATTCTGTATCAATTTTTATGAAATATAACAATTTTTATTGTAAATTTACAAAAAATATAAATTTTTAAATCAAGAAAATTTTTTTAACTATATAAAAAAAGTGTAACTTATTGTTAGTGTAATGAAAAAATACTTTAAATCAACCAATTTTAGTAAAAATTTCTTCTAAATAGCCTTGATTTTCATCTTCTAGAAGTTGTTTAGCTTCTTCGGCTAATTCAATAGAGGTAGTTTTCCATTTTTGACGAATGTTGGACATATATGGATCTGAAGTGCACGACAAAATAGTGATAAGGTCTTCATTAGTACAACATCTGGACATTTACCTTGTGTTGTGCTCGTGAAAGAATCTGTAGTCTTTGTTCCTTTTTTCTTGCGCTTCTTCAGATAGATCTTCTATTGGTAGCATATTGTTTTGAATTATTTGTTCCACATGGTACAAAATTTTATGAACTGGGAAGGCATATATCTCCAAGAGTATTTTTCATTATAAAGTATAGCTGTTTTATTGGCGTACTCTCCAAATTTTTTTGCATTTATCTTTTTGCTGCATGCTAGAACTTGTAATATGAATTTGAATCGTCTTACTAATTCATGATCTACACCTGTGATAGATGCTGCAGTTTCCGGATCGGAAAAAAATCTCCTTGCAGTATTTCCATCATTTGTGTTTCCTTCTGCTTGTTTTGGTTGGTCGATTATGAGGCCTAGCTGTAGATATTTTCTTTCTTTTTTCTTCATTTTCTTCGTTTTTTCTCACTGTTTCGCCTAACGGACCAAATTCCAAATCATAACCCAATTTAAGAATATGCTCCATGAAACGTATTCTAGCATGAAGAGGGGACATTCCAAATTCGTAGACTTCCATAAAACTATCGTCTTCTGGTGGGTGTTGGCTTAATTGACTTGATGTCTTTTGGCATAAAATGCAGCTTGACGTTGAATTTGTTCCAGTTAAAGCTTGTGCAACTTTTCCATCAATCATTGTGGGACACATTTTAAAATGTACTTCAATGTCTTGGTCATAAAATTTAAATATTACTGGTTGAAGTTTCTTTATTTTATCTTTTATTTTTTGAACCTCTTCAGTTATGACATCTTTCCTTTTTGAATGCAAATTTTATTGGTCTGCAATACTTTGTTGAAGAAGAATTTCATTTTTCCATATATCAATTTCTGTTGCTCTACTAGTTGACGGCTCTAAGACGCTATACCATTTTGTTAAGCGCAATGGAACGAAAGATACCATAAATAAATTAGCATCTGATGAATTTTCGGCATTAAATTGCTTGTATTGTTTCTGAGCAGAGGATCCATCACATCCTTTTTTATAAGTATATAACAACTCCTGACAACAAAAATACACCGCGGTGCACCGGTACGACCAACTTTTGTATTCATAACACTCAGACGGACGGACGGACATCGTTTAATCGACTCAGAAAGTGTTTTTGAGTCGATACGTATAATAAAAGATGGATAGAGGTCCAATATTTTTGGCAGTTACAAACATCGCCTCAAACTAAATATATCCTAATCACATAGTGGACAACTTTTGTATTCATAAATTTTGCAGAAAATATCTAACCTTAGGTCAGAAAAATTGTTCTGGTGCACACGGGCGGAAACTGGCGGGTGTATAATGGGGTATAGGAGTACTGGGGAGGGTTCGGACTATAGAAGAGTGCAAGATTTTTTCTGACTGCTTTTGACTGGCAGGAGTTATGCTCTATTAAGTAGGAGATTTTCGGAAAATTTGGACCTTTTTTTTTTAATTTCGGAATGACTCAGTGATTTTACATTTTTAACATTAATAGTATGGAAGCCGCAAAATTATACCAAATTTATTTCACTTCAAAATCTTTTATATCAAAAAAGTTACAGTCATTCAAAAATAAAAATTTACAAAGAAATTTTTAATTTTAGCAAAATACTGAGAAAGCCCATTTTCGAAGACCCTGCTCGCTGTGATATAGTTGAGGTAGTGTCGCAATTTTTTGGCTCCCAAGTTTTACTAGTATTTACCTTCAAATGAATAACATAACTTTAAAATCGGTAACAAAAAAAAAAAAAAATGATTTTTGGCCGCCTTCTCAAAATATGGTCCACTGTGCGCCGGCTCGATGAACCAAGGCAAATATTTGAGCACCATAAATGATAACGCTTACCCTTCTGGTGACAGGTTTATCCGAGAATCATTTATCCTGCAACAGGACAACGCCCCATCCGCAAATTCAGGATGATATCCAAATATTTGAAGGATGTTGATGCTACTACTCTGGACTGGCCACCACAAAGTTCAGACTTGAATACCATTGAAAACGTGTGGTTTCTTATCAAACGTAAACGAATTGGTTCCGAGGTCACTTCCCTTTGAATGAGATATTCTCAGGGGTCCTACAAAATTTACTGGACTCGGCTCCAACACGCCTTCAAAAATTTATTGACGCCAAAGGGGCCTATACATTTTATTAACTCATAACAAAATTTCTATACATTTGTTAAATATTAAGCTTCATTTTTTAATAATAATAACTTGTCAAAATACTTACGCCAAAACCGCAAAATTACTTTCATTCATATATTTTTAATTTTTTATGAAATAAACTCTGTTGAGTTATTTTTTAGTTAATATTAGCAATATCAAAGCAAAACAAACTAAATAATTATATTCCACAAAGACAACTAAAAATTGAATACAAAAATGCATCATTTTGTTTTTGTGAAAATAATTATGCCGACTAGTGTACAGTGCACGCTCGGTATTCGCGGCACTCCAGTTATTGCGACAGTTTAATATTTAATGACGACAATTGAAAAATACATGAGTCTCTTGGTAGACGGAAATTTCTTCGAATAACAATTCCTCGAAAACAATTCTTCTCCGCTATAGTTGAAAACCTCTATGGTTATTCCCCGCTATAGTTGAAAACCTCTGATTATTTCCCGCTATAGTTGAAAACCTATATGGTCTTTGTTATTCAAAGTATTGTTGTTCGAAGAACTGCTACTCGAAGAATTGTTTTTTCGAAAAATTGTTTTCGATGAATTGTTTTCGAAGAATTGTCTCCGAAGAATTCTCCGCAAATCGAGTCTCTTTGCAGATTATTGGTGTTTCACTGTATCTGTATATTTTTGCCTGTTGCGGTGTTTACAGTAGGGGAAGTGGTCGTTTTCAGACACTGGTTGGTTGTCGGCACCCCGCTTAAGCTTTTCGCAGAAGGATCATATGGTCATTCTAAAGTCACTTGCTTTGATTTTACAATTAAAATATTTTTTAACGAGCGAAATTCAACTTTGAAGTATTATATTGGTGATTTGCTAAGTGTTGTAAAGTGAAGTAAATCGATCGAACTTTTTAAGAACTTCTGGCTCACACATAAACTTGATTTAAATTGAAAAGAAGGTTTTTTAGTAAATATCCTCAAAAAGGGTGACCTAACAAACTATAAGAACTGGTGAGGCATTACCATACTTAGTTCAGTGATTAAGATCATAACGCAAATCATTAATCGAAAATATCCGACACCGTACTAAAGGATCTAAGGCCCGAACAAGCTGGCTTCCGACCCGAAAAATCCTGTTAAGACCGCATCAATAGTCTGCGAATAATCGCAGAGCAATATACAGAACTTCACTCTCCGCTTTACCTGTTGTTTATCGACTTTGAAAAAGCATTTGATGCTTTGAATCAAAACGCAATATGGAGCGCTCTTGCTTGTAAAGGGGTCCCACCCAAAATCATAAGCCTTACTCAAATTCTTTACCGTGATGTTAAATGTCGCGTAGTCCACAATAACACTCGATGTTGTAACTGGTGTTTGCAAGGGCTGCGTGCTGTCTCTCTTGCTCTTTAATATTGTCATAAATGTTATAGTTCGTAATGCTACTCAAGCAATATCAACTGGGGTCTTAATCAACAACTCCAGAGCCTCGAGTATGCAGATGATATCTGAATTCTTTCTCACAACTATAAAGTATGACATCTAAACTTAAATGCATCGAAACAGAGGTCTAAAAACAAACGTAAATAAGAGTATGGTAGTGTACTGCAATACAGTAAACATCAATAAGTTTCGCATGGAAAACATTGAACTAGAAGTCGCGTCATTTTGCTACCTATGCAGCATCCTAACAAACACAGGTGGCTCCAGCAAAGATGTAGCGTATCGAATTTCAAAGGCCAACCCAGCGTTCGGTCAGTATGGAAATCTTCTGTCATATCCAGAACACTAAGATCACTATCTTTAACTTTTGTGACAAGTCTGTGCTACATAAAATCTCCAACTTTTTTGAATACAGTCAGTCAATAAAGTTTGTATGCAACCTGTAAATCAAAATTCAATTCAAAATATTTCGCACACCCTGTATTACCTTGCCGTGTTTATTTTTATGTTTTGTTGTTTATTATGTTAGCTTCCAGCAGCTAGTTAGAATAACCAGTTTTTAAGGAAACATTAGATTTGCAAGCAATTGTTTTTCTGACTGATGTAAAAATATAGTCAATAAAGTTTGTAAAACGTAAAGTTTGTCATCCAAAAAAAACTATAGAAAGGTACAGAAGGCAAGGAAAAATAATAACAAGACTAGATCTGGGCGGCCAACCACATTCACACCCAGTGGAAACGAATTATCGTGCGGAATATGCAAAAAATTCCAAATTTCTGCTCCAAAATTACAGACGGAAATTGAAAATGGGGTGGGAAAAGTTTGTATTACATAACCGTCAAATTTGCAAAAAGCCGTTTGTAAGCCCAATAAACCGAAAAAGAGACTCTTATTCGCAAAACAATATGATATTTTGAATATACAATGTCCCTTAATCAGGCTCTCGAGTATTATTAATATAATAAAAATTTAGGTTTTACAATTAATATAATTTTCTTTATTTTAAATGAAAAAATAGATAATTGATAATTGATAATTGATTTTTGCAATGAAAGATTTTTTAAAAAACATTGCTTTTATAACAGAGGAAATAGTCAAGGGTTAAAATAAAAAAAAAGCAGGGGATATGTTGAATTATGTAGGTAGCCATCAAAATGTCTTGGTATTTAATTTTTTTATAAATTTTAAATCTTTATTTGATATGCTGGTATCATATTTTATATTTATATATTCTGTATTGCAATTCACTGCTTTTATATTGGCTCTTCTATGATTGTGGTAGAAGATTGGGATTCCATTTTTATTTTGAATAATTTGTTTGTTGTCGAGGTAAATAAATGCCTCAGGTGGTACAAACCCCGTTTTAAGGGAATCAATTATGTATCTTTCATTTATGTAGCACGGTGCCATAATAAGATTATTTTCCGTACATTGAGTACATTTTAAAATATTATTTCTAATTAATTTTATTATAAAATTGTCTATTCTAATAATATTTGCACTGTTGTATAATATCTTATTAGAAATGTACTTAATATAATTACTTTCTGAAGATCTATATAATGACGTACATGCTCTCAAACATTTCCTTTCAAAAACTCTGATCTTTTCCATGTATGATGGCGAAATGTTGAACCATATTGGGCAACCGTAGGTTATGATAGGTCTGACCAGTGACTGATACATTATTATCTTTATTCTAGTTTTAATATATTTGGAATGAAACAATGGCCTATATAGGAAATATGCATTTTTTGCTTTTGTAATTATTTCTTTAACATGATGGTTAAAGTATAAAAATTTATCTAAATAGATTCCTAAGTATTTCACAACATTCTTGTTTTGAATATTACAATTTGATAAATTTGATTTTATTCCAAACTGTTTCCAGTATTTTCTTATATTGTAATTGCATTTGTTAACTGGGGGTCTGACGAGGATAGATTCACACTTTCGTGCATTTATTTTCATATTCCAGTCAATTGTATATTGTTCTACTATATTGAAAGTATTTTGAAGATTTTGGTTAATAAGCTCGATTTTGCTTTCAGCATGATAAATGACAATATCGTCGGCAAATGCTATAATGTTGTCGACTTGCTTTAGCAGTTCTAACATATACAAATTAAAAAGAATAGGCGAATTTACAGTTCCTTGTTGTAATCCGTTGACTATCTTAAACATTTTACTACTTTTTAAGTCTTGATGATAAATTATAAAGTTTTTTTGGCATATCATATTATATATCAAAATAATCTTATGTAATGGGAATTGATATTGACATAGTTTAATTATAAGACCAGGAATCCATATACTATCGAACGCTTTCTCCATATCAATAAGGCAAGCTCCTGTACATATTTTTTTTATTCCAGTTCCAATTGATGTTTGTTGTTAGCAAATGTATAGCGTTAGTTGTTGAATGTTTATATTTGAAACCAAACTGTTTTTCACTTATTAAATTTTTATCTATACAAAATTTGTTTATGATATTGTTGATACATATTTCAAATATTTTGCTTATATTGGGTAATAAGCATATGGGGCGCATGTTTTTTATATTACTAGTATCATTGTTTTTTTTTGGTAACATTACCACTTTTGCTGTTTTCCATTTATTTGGGAAATAAGAATTATTAAGCATATTATTAAATAGCTTACAGTAGTCGAGAATCATAGACTGGCGAATATTCTTTAAAACTATATTTGGGACATTATCAATCCCAGAAGATACTTTATTTCTCAAATTCGAGAATATGTATAAAATATTTGACTTTGTTATAAAGAAGTTATTGGATTGAGATTCATCTATGTTGTCAGACAACAAGTTACTGCTAAATTTAGTTACGGTGGTTCGATTACCTTCGAATAAACTTTTTGTTTCAATAAACATATTGAAGGATTCAATTACTTTAGTATGTATAATGTTTTCCTGAATAATTTTTTGTGAGAATGAATTGATTGTAAATAGCTACCTATGGTATCTAAAATCTGTTCCTGTTCTTGTACAATAAAGTTATTTAGATTATCTTTTTCCAAGTTTTGTGTATCAATTCCAGAATTAATCAACAAATATTCAGAATCTTTGGGGATTGTAATATGTTGAAGATTCAATGGTTTAAATTTTTTAAAATTCTTTTTTATTTGTCCACACATATTTATTGAATCTTTTGGATCCATATTTGTTAATTTTTCTTGCATACGTCTATTAATTAATGTTATTATTACTAGTTGTTTATTATAGTATAATTATAATTATTGTAAATAAATAAACTTGAAAAAAAAAAAAAAAAAAACAATATGATACAGCCGCCCAAAGCTTTTGGAACACCATTAGTTTTTTTGACAAAAGCAAATTCAGATCAAATGAACGAGCCAAGGTATGGTGAATACCCAATTCTGAGCTTGAGCCACATAACATGATGGGCACAGTCAAACACGGTGGTGGATCAGTACTCTTTTTTTTTATAGATGGTATAATGGATCGGCTTGTCTATTTAAATATTTTAAAAAATAACTTGCATATACAGTCGCTCACAGTTTATTTGATGCAGATAAATTTTATATGTTTGAAAATATATATTTAAAAATTTTGTTCTGAAAATACAAAAACGACATATGTGGTTTACTTAATAATTATGCGTTATTTATATTTACAAAAAAAAAAAAAAAAAAAAAAATGAAAATATCTGCTTTAAGTTCTCAAGAAACTCAAAATACAAAATAAGGTACAAAATTCAGGTCACAGCTTAAATGATACAATTTTAAAAAACAGTAAATAAAAAAGGATTTACTGTAATTTTAAAATTTTTTTCAATTGCTTGGTATTTAGTAGGATATCCTTTATTGTCTATAACCGCTTGAAGCCTTTTCGGCATAGAGTCCACTAGCTTTTTTTTATAATCTGGATCTACTTTATCCCACTCTTTTTGCAACACCTTTTTTTAAGTTAGATTTGTTATGGATATCGTATTTTCGAATATATGTCTTCAGTATTGACCACAAATTTTCAATCACATTTAAGTCAAGTAATTGTGCTGGAGTTTGAACTATATGCGGGCATTTCCATATCTACCAAGTATGTCTAATGGTGATTTGTGCTTAGCGTCATTGTCTTGGTAGAAGCGAAAGGCATCTTCAATTTGCAATTTCGTCGCTCTTTGAATGAGATTTTCTTGGAGAAGTTTCAAATACATGTTTTAATCCATATTCCCTATGATAAAGACCAAGTTACCTACTCCATTTGAAGACATGCATCCCCAAACCATAGCGTTTCCACCACCGTGTTTCATAGTGACACGTAAATTGTAAGGATTCAGCTCAGTATTAACTTTGCGCCAATGTTTCACTTCATCAACAAAAAAAAGTAAGAAAATAATAGTCGGTCTAGACCGACTATACGATAACCTATACCATGCGTTTAGAGACCCTATCTCTCAGACCCAACTAACTGGCTATAGAAAATAAGCATAAACCCAATTTGAGTGGGATTTTTCTTAATTTTTTTGGCTGCAGATATGAAAAATTTCATATCGGATGCTATATCTTTATGGGGACTAGGCCCAAAAATGGACCGATCCTGATCATGTTTGGTAAAGTCTCTTGTATTTTGCAAAAATATATAAAAACTAAATTTGAGAAGAATCAGTGCAATATTTTTATTTTTTGATAGATTTAAGTGAAGATCGGAACGCAGCTCTATATGGGGCCTATGACTAAGAGTTGTCCCATAGAGATCATTTTTGGACTACTGATTAATGGATGTAATAAACACATACAAACCCAATTTGAATTAGATTTAAATGATAATTTGTATCTTATGGCAATTTAAGTCGATTTCATAGGGGTCATTTGTATGGGGGCTAGGTCTGAACATGGACCGATTCCCACCAATTTCCATTGCGTGTTCAATGATCGATAAAAGCTTATATACCAAATTTCGTCAAAATATATTCATATTTGCGACCCGCAGTTTGATTACAAGCTTTACATGGACACACAGATGGACGGACGGACGGGCATAGTTAAATCGAATCAGATAGTGATTCTGATTCGATCGGTATGATAAAAAATGGGTCTAGGTCAAATATTTTTGGTAGTTACAAACAGCAGCACAAAGTCATTATACCCAAGCCACATAATGGTATAGGGTATAATTACAGTTCTCCAAAATGCTGGACTCTTATTAAAATGATCATGTGCAAAGTGCAGCCATTTTACTCTATTGTTTTCATTTATAAATGGTTTGTTTCGAGGAATTCGGTCATTAAAATCAGCGTCCCTCAATATTCTTTGAATTGTTTCAGGATGACATGTCTTTCCCAAATATTTTTAGGCCATAAGTCAGCTTCGGAGCGCTTGGTGTTGGATTTTTACGAATTTTTGCACTAACCACTTAGAATCACTTTCCGTAAAAAATTTTATTTGGAGCTTGTTTACCCTTGTTTTCAACACGATTCTCACCTATGTAAATAGCATTTTATATGCTGAACTGTTGAAGAGCTTAAATCAACCATTTCAGCAATTTTCCGTGGAGTTTGCCCATTCTTATAGTGCTTTAATACTAACTCACGCATTTCAATAGATGGTGCCATGGTTGAAAAAATGCATTAATTTTTATTTTTTTAATGCGTGTCAATCAAAAACACAATCAGGAATGATTGCAGATAATAATTTTAAAATTTAGAGTAAAGACAACAACAAGGATAACGGTAAAATTAACTGCATCATTTAAGTTGTTACATGAGTTTTATACCTTATGTTGCATTTTTAGGTTCCTTGAGAGCACAAAGCACATTTTTGTTTTTGTTTTTTTGTTAAATAAAATTACAACACTATAATATACTAAACCACATTCTTTGTTTTTGTATTTTTAGAACCACTGTAAGTGGTGCTAAACTTGGGATAGCCGAGTCACTTGTGTTCCAGCAAGACAACGATCCAAGCACACCTCGCTTATTGTCAAAGAGTCGTTCCTCTATAAAGTGAAAAATAACTTAAAACCCACCCCAGTCGCCCGATATTAATCCCATTGAGCATTTGTGGGTCCACCTGGAGCGCCAAATCACAAAACACGACATTTGAGGCCAAGAAGACTTGAAAAAAGGCCCTTTTAGAAGAGTGGGAGAAATTAAAAAATCTAAAAGCAGTCATAACAAATAAAGGCTTTCCAACTAAGCATTGACCATTGGACAATTAACTGTTTATCCTATGAAAAAATTAATTACCTATTCTTGACTTATATTTGCACACATACTTTTTTGACATATTTTTGAGGATATTTTTGCTTAAGTTGTTGATATTTGAAGACGTGAAGTTTCTCTTTGTTTTCTTTTGTTTCGAAATAAAATTTTCCATATTTTCTTTTAAAAAAATAGATTTCCTTTCATCGTTGTACAGTGAGTATAGATTTTTTGATGTTATAAGGATAAGCTACTCGCTTGCATACAAACTTAATTGACTGACTGTATATATATAATGTATATTTTTTCACAAATATATGAATGAAAAGTTTTTTGTTGGTTAAAATTGCACACAATTTTTTCAATAAATTTTAGGTTTCGGTTATCGCGAAAACTCTCCGCGGCAGCTCTAGTTTTTAATTATTCACGAATACCGAGTGTACACTGTTTATGTATTTTTAATTTTTAAAGTGTGCAGCAATTATATTTACAACGACAAGGTAAATATGTTATATCTTAGTTCAAATTGTTTTGAATTTAATTTAGAAATCGCTAGGGAACTTCTTTATATAATCAACGAATGGGCCTTCCTCACCTTCTTTGAATACATTATAATTGATAGAAATGTTTTGTTTTATTCATGTTAGCAATATTTAACTATTCGTATCACTGCCTTGTAAATTTCCCATAAAATGGCAGCATTAAAAGTAAAATATATAAAAAAAATTTAAAAAAAGTTGCTGCTCAAAACTATTCGGATTATCTTTAAAATTTGTTTAATTACAAGTTCAGCTGTGGAGTCGTTTGGAAGGTATATGTCCTTAATAAGACAACTAACCTTATTCTTCTAACATATAAGTAGCTGAGATGCAAAATTCGTTCGTTACACATTACCAAATTTTGGGAAAAATAAAAAAAACTTGGTGGGGTAAATTAAATTAACCAAATTAGTTGTATGCTGTTAATTCTTCAATGTTATGCCATTATTGATTAAATCTCAACAAATGAAAAATCTAAACTGACTGAAATATAGAAAAATAATTTATTAAAATTTGCAACGAATGAGTTTTGGTATGAATTTTCGAAACAAACGCGTTTTGCCATATTCCACATATGATCGAGATAGTTTTGTAGCACACTATAGCCCACCAGTAAAATTATTCATTCAACTGCACTATATTTTAAAAATTATATTAATTTAATATTATTATGGAAACTGATAGAAAATGAATTAAAAGCTTATTTTTAAAAGGTCAAGGAACAAATATGAATTTTTAAACAGATAATGAAAAAACTTCATCTTCACTTCATCATCAACATCAACATTGGTATTGTCCAAGACCAAAACATAAAATTGCAAATCTTTATTATGTCTCCAATTTTTCCCAAGACGGTGCGATAACAGGGTTCCAACATCTTTTTTATTTTCAGATCTAATCGCCACATTGATAGCAAGTAGTTCTTGAACAATGTCATAAATTTTTTTTTTCTCGTTTAAAGAATGGTTCAGGGTTGCAAAACTTGGTTTTGTAATTAATCTCTCTTTGGAATATCATACTTCCTTTCACTATTTTTCTATAACGATTCGCTTTGAAGGTTTAAATTGGAAATGTAGTTAGTTGATCTGGTGCTTTCAACACAAGAGCTACAGCAGTTTTCCAAAACAGGATAAGTTTTTCTATATTCTTATTTCGGCCTGGGCAGCCATCACAGAACAGTTGTATCTCACAGAACAGTTGTATCCTTTAGATCTTTCGATTTCAGTCCATGAATATGCATTAGAGTGGTCCTTAAATATGAAAATACGATTCTTGGGGATAGGTGGGGTCCAGTTTGTTACCTTTCAATATAAGACTAATAAATGTGAAGTTTGGGGATAATCGGATAAAGAAAATTCGCGCCTGAAATCGATTGGGAAAAATATGACTTTTTTTTTTGAGATTTTACGAAAATTTCGTTCTATAGTTTAATTTTTCCAACAAGCTGTTATATAATTCGGGATCATTATTAAATTATCTCTTCAAAAAGTTATAAAAATTTAAAATCGAAGAAAAATTCGCCAAGTAATGGCAAATGCCCCAAACTAGGTCATGAAATTTGAAAAATTGATTAAAGCATTAATTTTTTTTTTCTCTATACTTATAAGTAATCAGATATGTATTATTGTTTTATTACCACGTTGCTAACCCATTGCACATTGTTTTAAAAAATTTTCTTGAACAATATTTAAAACATGGAGCTGGTACTTTAAGGTTTTGTTAAATGCATGTTGCAAATTAACTGTGTGAATTTTTAAGTAAATCCCTATGTCAGAATTTTTTTGACAAGGATTTCATCTTTGCGGATTTCGCGAAAAATGCTATTTTTGTAAAATATTCTGTAAATGTACTCTTTCTTACATCCTGAGAGGCTAGCTGTGAGCATTAATATCCTTTTTTTGAATGATTGCAAGTTGGCATTGATTAGAAACACTTTGGATTTATGCCTAAACACATAACAGGACCAAATTAAATATATGTTTAAATGTTAGTTTTTATGTATTGTCGATCTTGTGTTGTAATAATAATTAGTTATTTATAGTTCGGTTCGAGATCACATTACGAGATTTGTAATTGATCAAAGCGATGTTAATGTAGAGAAAGCTATAAATTGGAAAAAACTCTGCTTGTTCGTTTTAGCTCTCGTATGAAAAGAAAGAAAAAACATTTCTCATGTTCTTTTCTTTCTAATGTTGAGTTAAGTAGTTGATTAAGCATGAGTTGAAGCAATAGGCAGAAGGATGTTGAAGATGAACAAGTCGCTTTGTTCGAAAGTAGCTACTCCATCTAGCGCTGTCTTCAATTTTTTCCAAATTTCTCTTACATTGCATAAAGTATTATCTTTTCTAGTATTAGAAAATGTATACATGATCTCGAACCGAACTATAAATAACTAATTATATGTTTAAATGTTACAGTTTGCAAAACTATTATAAATTATGAATCTTACGTACCCATCTATTCTAGCAACTTCCATTTACAACTGTTTTATTAACTTTTCTTTGTTCTGCACCATGAGGCATTTAACTATTGTCATCCATTTCGGAACACAAAATGAAGAAAAATTATGTTTCTTAAACGTTTTAAATTTAAAGATCAAGTAGGTTTTTATTACAAAAATGTACGTAGGGTTTAATATAGCAAATCTATAATATTAATACGCTAGGCGATTTCTTGTGACCGATGTTTTGTTCTGCCGTTGTATCCCGATTTTGATCAAACGTATATTATTTGAAAGGTATTTCTTTTTAGCCGTTTTGCAGATTTAAAGATTTTTAAATTTTTTCCTTCATTTTAAGTAAATTCCATTTAAAGTTGCTACAAACACATACATAAAATTATACATATGCTATGTGTGTGTTTACTAAATTTATTAATGTGTTTGTTAATGAGTTTGTTATCTTCAATCACAATAATGATAAACCATAAAAGTTTTGGTTTGTGAATTGGCTAAGTTGAAAAATAAAGTTGCCTAGAAATTGCACTCGAATTTCGAGTGCTGGAATCTGCTAGTGTTATTTAAAAGTATAAATATTGAGTATTTAGGAATTGGCTAATGAAATATTGAAATTTGATTAAAATAATAATAATAAAGTAAAGTAACAATGAGTATAGTATGAGTATAGTATAAAACTAAAAAAATATTGTCTTGGAAACTCGCACTTCAAACAGTGAACCAGCGACCTTTGCTGCGAAACATGCAATGAGATTGTTTTGAAAATAACTGGTATATGGAACAAACCAAGTTTGCTATTAACTGCAATTTTTGGTCAGAAAAAACATGTAAAAGGACATGAATTGACACAATTAGTAAATTTCTTCTTATAAAGCGCTAAAAGAACTGTCAGAATCTAATATCATCTCGTTTTTTTAATTTTTGTAACGAACGAGTTTGGCATCTCAGCTACTCATATATTACAGATATTCGATTTCGTCATAGAGCATGACTATTTTGAAGAATTTAGATATAAGATATAATTTTTGGACGCTTTAATTTTGGGTAGTCTGTAGGAAAATAGCTGCAGTCACAATCGGTAAACGCCTAAGTCAACTTAAGAACGAGTTGAGTTATGTATGCTATCATATCCTACTAACAAAACTTTATATTTGCGTGAAATTCCCATTTCGCTAACAATGTTTTTTTTGAAAATATATTAAGAAAAAACCATGCTGACCTAAGCCCCATTACATTTATATAAAAAGTTAATGCTTGTGACCACAGATATAGTGGATCTAAAGTATTAGAGTGGAAGTGCAATTGTAATAAGGGGGAATGTTTAAGTTCAAGATATACGATATTTTTGTGTGTTCTTGTCTTACGTCTTTTGAGTTTCACAGTGTCCATTCTATTTAAGTTAGGATGAAAATAGTTTTTCTTGGCTTTATTGTCGCTATTAATATTATACATAAAACTTTTTCAAAAAGTGTTTGATTTTACATTTTGTTTTTCGAAACATCCTGTCGTCTCATATCATAAATAAGCTTGCATACTTTTAGGATCGCTCATTATCATCAACAACAACGCTATACAGTTACTTTCTACTCTCTTTTTCTATTTTTGTTTTTGTATAATTGAAAACACTTTTCAAGTTCAGTTTCTTTTTGTCAGTTCATGTGATAACAAGTTGTGAAATTCTTAGAAAGTGTTGTTTATAATTTTAATGTAAAAAAAAGGAAACAAAAAAATTCAAATAACTAGTTTTTAGGAAAAATGTTATTTAAGTGAAGTGTTATTTGAGTAAAGGTGAACAAGAAAAATTCCGTATAGAAAGGAATGAAACACATTTACGGGTAAGATAAAAACTAGACTCAACAATGAAGTCTCTCGCTAGGTAAAATTACCGATAAGTGGCATTAAACATGAACAAGATGACTGCAATTAGACATTGAAAAATGAGTAAAACTAAGTGTGCTTAAAGTTTTTCATTCCGTTTTATTGTGTCATTTTAAAGGGAATTAAAATATACTTATAAATACTTCTACTCGTTCGTAAATGCCACTTTCATTGTTTAAATGTAAGAGCAGATAGAATAGGGGAAATTTCGTGCACAAACAATCGCAAGTATGCAAAAAAATATGCATATGTAACGAAATATGCATTAAAAATGAACGTTATTGCAGTTAGCAGTTCGTGTTTTTATACCCTCCACATATGCAACTCATCGTAATAAATTCCTATATATATTCTTGATCCCTATAAAAGGAGAAGTCGATCGGGTGATGTCTGTCTGAGGATGTCCGTCTGTCTGTCTGTATTTCTGTTTGTCTGTCTGTCTATTAAAAACAAAATCCTGCCCGCAAAAGATCGAGTGGATCACTCTACTTGTACTTAAACTGTTCGTCGTTATCTGCAACGATTTGGTATTGAATTTGGGGCTGTCCGTCCGTCCGTCCGTCCGTCTGTGTGTCCATGTAAACATCGTAATCAAACTACAGGTCACAAATATGAATAAATTGTGTGTAGGATGAACCCTATTGAATTTGGTGAAAATCAGTTGATGTTTAGACCTATTCACCACACAAATGACCCCTATGAGATGGACTGAAATTGCCATAATATTCAAATTATCGTCTAGACGTCAGTAAAATTCGATTTGTGTATGTTTATTATATCTATTTATTACTAGTCCCAAAATAATCCCTATAGGACAATTCTTAGTCATAGCCCCCATATGAAGCTGATTGCCAATCTTTCAAAAAATAAAAATATTGCACAAGTTTTTCACAAATTTGGTTGATATATTTTTGTAAACAATAAGTGACCTTGCTGAATATAGTCAAAATCGGTCCATTTTTGGACCTAGTACCCATATAGATATAGCATCCGATATGAACCTATTCATATCAGATGGCAACAACATTAATAACAAAATTTGGTTTATGCTTATTTTCTGTATCAAATTAGTTGAGATAGGATCTCTAAACTCATGGTATAGGGTATCGTAAAATCGGTCTTGACCGACTATTAATTTTTTACTTAAAAAAAATTTTTTTTATCTACTGATTTTTTTCGAGTAGTAGTTCGCCCATCCCATACTTTTCATCCGGGTATTTCAATGCTTTTGGAAATAATCTGCTGCTATGGGGGACTACAATTTGAAATAATTTTTACCATATATTTTTTGGAAAATTTTCTTTTAAAATGATGTCAGACTTCCATGGAGTGAATGTTTTCGTACATTTGTATGTAAAGTGGTGGAGCTTTTTTTAGTAGTAGTTTTCCCATGTCAGTAGGATAGTTCTGTTATGTCATATATTCCTGGTACTTTTACAATTCCAAAAAGTATATATTTGTTACACTATGTAATTATATTTATCCATTCCGAAGCTTTCAAACATGAACAATATTAGTTTTTACTACTCGGTTCTAGTTATTCGAAACTCGATTAATAGCGAGCTCAGATTATATTACATCTGTATAATGAAATTCGGGCTGAAAAAATTGCTACCTTCTTAGTTGTTTTTGAAATAAATTATTCTTCAAAAGTACCGTGGTGAATCCATGACACACTTAGCTCAGGATTACGAATTACTCTTTTTATACCCTCCACACCACTGCTCAGATATAGTTTGTCATTCCGGTTGTATCGAATTGAAATCAATTCCTGAGACCCTGTGAATCTTATAACAGAGGTTGATTTAGCGACGTGGAAATATCGATCACACCCTCATTCTCTAAGTAGGCTCTTTTTTTTGGTATGACATCATTTATTAGTTCCTGGTTGAGTTACTGTTTAAAATCAGTCCAGAATCGGTCCAATGGGTTGTGAGATATGAATACAAATGTGAAAAATTTTTTGAAAAAAACTGCTTTTTTAGTTATATTTTTTACGCCATCTACAACCCTGTGCCGTTGGCATATATCAGTTCGTCATTCTGTTTGTAACGCGATGAAAAAATAATTTCTGGCCCCATAGCAGATCGGAAACGTTTACAAGTTATAAAGTTTCCGATTTTATTTTTTAATAATTTAATTAAATGATCACTCATTGGTGTCTTCTCTATCAAAGAGTTCTTGCTTTAGTGATAAGAAAACAACGGAAACTTCTTTTTACTTATGTATTTATATGCCAATGTTGAATAAACCATTGTAAAGGTGCTATTACATGATGTGTTTTTTACATATGTACTGTCACTTTTTTTATCCATATGAAATTCTGCATGTCTGTCAAAATTGTCTTTTACATACGATTCATAATTTTTGCTATCACACTTGCATATCTATTTTCGTATGACATAACCTCTAAATGTAAACACCATTAATTCTGCCTTAAATTGTTAAAATTATAAAGTTATAAAAAAGTGGAATGGATTTAACAACCGGTGGCGAAATAGTTGTAGTGTGCAGCATTATTACAATAATAGCTGCAATAAGAAACAAAAAAAAAAAAATGGAAGAAAGAAATAAATTAAAAAAGAATCGTTCTTTATGGAGTCATAAGTGGCTGCTTCGAAGGGATTCCGGGTTAGGCTTCGCATCATTGGCTATGGACGAGCTGCGTTTGGAGGACCCAAAGGCGTTTAAAAATTTTACGAGAATGTCATATAGAACCTTCTCCGAGTTGTTGGAAAAAGTGTCTCCCTTAATCTCGAAACAAAGGACTGTAATGCGTGAAGCTATTTCTGGTACTGCAAGGTAATGTTGTGTATAACCAAGTAATTGTAGACTTTACTGATCTTATTTAATAACTGTTTTTTAGATTGCTTTTGACCGTAAGGTTTTTAGCAACTGGAGAAAAATACACGCAATTAGCATACGGATTTCGCATTTCTCAAGCAGCTATTTCCATAATCATACCGGAAACAATTGATGCCATTTACTCGGTCTTAAAAGAAGATTTTTTGAAGGTATGTATAAATTTGAAATTTTAACTAAAAACTGTGTAACTTGCCAAACAAATAACTTTTCAAGGTTCCCCGCAATGCAAATGAATGGAAGGACATTGCCGATGATTTTGAGCGGAAATGGAATTTTCCCTTTTGTTTGGGTGCCATAGGTAATAATCTTATAAATGTGTAAAAATTTATATTTATATCATTTTAATAATTACATAATTTTTGTTCCCTTTTAAGATGGAAAACATATTGCGATCAAGAGCAAAATCGACTATGGATCACTCTATTACAATTATAAAGGATTCCATAGCGTAATACTAATGGCCGTTGTGGACGCAAACTACAACTTTATATACGTTAATGTTGGTTCCAATGGAAGAGCAAACGACGCAGCAGTGTTTAATGAGTCGTCACTGAATGAAGCCATAACTAAAAACCTTTTTGATTTTCCTTCGGATGAATATTTACCTGGGACAAACAAGAAAGTTCCCTTCATATTTGTTGCAGATGACGCTTTCCGGTTGACACCAAGAATGTTGAAACCTTATGGGGAGAGGTCAGCAAATGCAAATAAAATTTTCAACTACCGATTAAGCCGGGCACGCCGAATAGTCGAAAATGCGTTCGGAATTTTGGCAAATAAATTCCAAATATTTCAAAGGGAAATCGATTAGTCAATCGAAAAAGTTGAAAAAATAACATTGGCTTCATGCGCTTTGCACAATTTCATAAGAAAACGCGACGGGCTTGATGCAAGGTTGTTGGATTCAGAAATTACACTAACTGGTAACTTCCAAAAAGGATCCTGGCGAAATGAAGTCAGCATGACAGATCTTCAAAGGAGCCAAAGTAACCGGTCAGAAGATGAGGGCAGGAAAGTACGGGATATATTTTCCGAATACTTCAATTCGGTGGGCTCAGTTCCTTGGCAAAATGATGCTGTAAAAAAATTCAATTTTTAATTTTTAATTCACGTTTATTTTCATTTTTTTAAATTTCATTAAATTCATATTTTTTCTAATTTTAAAAATTCATTTTAATTGCTAATACTTATGTATGCTAATAACAATAAGGAATAACAATAAATAATAAAAATATAAAAACTGTTAATTATTTCCTAAATTCCTTTTTTTTTGCTTCCAAAAGAGCTAATGTTATTGCCTCCATTAGTTCATCCTTTATACATTCATTTTTCAAGTCATTTAGCTCCGCTTTGATGTAATTGGCGAATACTTCATGCTTTTCATTTACAATTTCCTTCACTTTGGTGTATTTTTGCAAAGCCTCCGTTGCTGCTGCAATTGCGCAGTTCTCTTGGTTACGGCTTGACAGTGGCGTATAGTTATTCACTCGAGCCCTTTTGCTGGGTTGAGCAGGAGAAATGTCAACATCTGTCAGCTGCGATGAGTCACAAGATTCGTCAACCTGTTCCCGTGGAGGAATTGGTTTGCAATATTTTTAATTAAATATTTTATGTTACTTTAATATCTACGAATACTTACTACTAAATTACAGCTCCCCTTTCTGTTTTTTATAAAAGCATCCAAAAACGATAATTCATCATACCAGTACGCAGATGAAACATATACATCTTCAGCGCCTGCTCCACTTCTCCTTTCTTTGATTTTGGACACTTATCGCGTGTATTGCCCACGCAAATACGTTAATTTATTCTGCAATTGCATATATAAAAATTTTACAAATTGCAGCCCGTATGTACAAAAACATTAATTAGAAATAAAATTTACCTTTACATCGCTCGGTTTTATTTCTGGATTAAAAAGCTTCAAATTGTTGGCTCTTTCATTTAACGCTTCGTATCGGGCATGTTTGTTGTGGTAAAATTTGTCTTTAGGGTTATACAAACACTCATATGTTTCCCACATACGTATCATTACCATGACGGCTTCTTTAGTCCAATCAAACTAAACCAATATAACGAAACATTAATTGTTTTATTAAAAACTGCAAAATACTTACTTTTCCTTGGTCTTTTTCCATGTCAATATGGTTTCAAATTATAAGCCCGAAAGAAACAAAAGGTGCAAAAAACTCTCAGGAAATATTTATATTAAACAACAATTAATATTAATATTAAACAATTTGGTTTTCTTTCAATATTAATCTTTTTAATTTACTCTTTGCCACAAGCAGTGTTGTATTTTCATAAGTTTGTCATATCAAAATAGAACCTGTTCTAATTGAAAAATGTACATGTGACTTTCTTCACGTATTGTACATAAACAATGTTTCATATGTATCACACGATGTGTACAACTTTTGTTGTGGGCAAATTTGACAGTACATATGTAAAAAACATATCATGTAATAGCACCTTAAATGGATGATGGTATGAAAGAAAATGCATAAATTGTTTTGTGAGAAAAATTCCATGAATAAATCCATAATTTCGAAAGTTATCAAGAAATATCGTGAATGACTGGTAAAAACGACTCAAAGACAGGATAATTTAATAACAAGAGAGTTTAGAAAATATCACCTGAAGAGGTCATTAACAATCCGAAGCATAAAATTATTGCTCGAAATCTTTTCTATTGAGGCTTATCTCATGAAAAATCGTGTGGTTCGCATATATTTTTCTAAAGACCACACGAACTTGTCAAGATGGAATCGGAATTCTGTCCTCTTTTGAGATGCTAATTTTAGAGGCCATGAGGGAAGAAGACCAAAGTGCGAACATATATAAGTATATAAAACTGGCTGGGTCAATACTGTGGTATAGGATTGCTTTTCGGGCCAAGGAATTGGTCCAATTCGTGTAGTCAAACGTACCTCTAATTGGAATCGGAAATGATGCAATGTATTCATACGCGGAGGAATATATGCCCCTGGTTTCGAAATTTCAACATGACAATGACCCAAAAACACCTTCAAAGTTGTAACTGAATGGCAACAATCTAATGCAGTTAGTTTTTGGAATGGTGTGTCCAATCACAAGACCTCAGTCCCATTGAAAATCTGTAGGAAATTGTGGATCGAAAAATACGAACACGAAATTACACAAACAAGACAGATCTCATAGAGGCAGTTAATTTAGAGTGGGAAAATTTTTCAATGGATATCACCAAGACAGATCTCATAGAAATTGTTGTGTTGTAAAGCAGTACTAAAAGTTAATAGATAGATTACATAGTAATGGTTTCCATTATAACGCATCGAAAAACTAATTTCCGACCCCTTAAAGTATATATATTATTGATCTTTATCGCAGCCCGAGTCGATATACCGATGTCCGTCTGTCCGTCTACCTGTCTGTCCTGCCGTTCGCCTGTCTGTTGAAATCACGCTCATCCACAAAAAAAAAAACATTTAACTGGGTTACGATACCGTAATTTGTCATTATTCCCGCCAGGTTGCTATTTAAAATGGGGTAAATCGGGCATCATTGTGATTAGATTCAAGCAAAAGTATGTAGACACCCCTAAAAAGAACATAAAACCCAGTGTGTTTCTAGTAATATTTTAGTGGTTGAACGTAATAGTTATACAACAACATTCACAGTTCAAAAAAGGCCACAAAAATGATGCAACCATACCAACAAACACAACTCTGTGGTTTTCTGGAATAACCGCGTATGTCCATTTTTGTCAGTTTTGAGTTAACGATGCCAAATATATTAATTTTTAACGCATTTTACATGTGTTAAATTTATTTTTTTTTTTAATATTGACCATTTCTGAGTTTTTTCTTTAAATAACGACGTAGCTTAAATGTTTATTAAATTAATTTGCAGCACTATCGACGTATGTCAACCTACGTTTGATCGCTGACAAATTATTTTCTCAGAAAATGACACATAGCGACATACGTTGTTATTAATGAAAAAAATTCAAAATAATTTTGGATTATTTTTCAGTTTATTTTTGGCACTATTATTCTTGATACGTTGTTATATTCTCATCCTAAGTCCCGTTAACTTTTTGTTGACGAACAAAAAAATCCATATTTCAAACCAATGGTTGCATTGGTAGTTTTCTTTTTCAAAGAAAACGACGTTTGCCGACATAAGTTGTTTTATCTGCACACATTTTCAGTGCTATTTACATATTGTTTTTTCGTCCTTCTCTAGCATATATTCCTCTGAAGATTTTTCACTCAAAATTTTATATAAAGTATTTATTGCCCATATCTACAGGACTGTGAAATAAAAAGCTCTAAAAGCTTTATATCGAGCCCATAATTTCAAATATTACGTTTTTTAGCTCCCCTTTCTGAGTCGATTTAGCACTGTCTGTCCATCCATCTGTACATCCGTCCGTCTGTGTATCCATGTAAACCTTATAATCAAACTACAGGTCGTAAATATCAATATATTTTGATTAAATTTGGTGTGTAAGCTTCTATTGGCCACAGAATGAACGCTATTGAAATTATTGAAAATCGGTTACTGTTCAGACCTAGCCATCAAATTATCATATAGATCTCGATCAAATTAGGTTTGTGTATGTTTATTACATCCATTTATCATTAGTCCAAAAATAAAGCCTATAGGACAATTCTTAGGCATACCCCCCATATAAAGCTTATTTCCAATCTTCACTTAAATTTGTCAAAAGTCACGAATATTGCATAGATATGTTTTTGCAAAAAATAAGTGCACTTCCCTAATATGGTCAGGATCGATCTGTTTTTCGACCTAATCCGATATAAATATAGCATCAGATGGCAAATAAACTAATAACGATGCCACTAATATTTGGATTATGATCAGTTTCTATATCTAATTAGTTGCACCTAAGAGATAGAGTCTCTAAGCCAATGGTTTCCAAATTCTGGTCCGCGGATCCCCATCCTGTTCTGACAAAATTAACTTTTAAAACGAAATATAAAAAAAAAAGAAATTAACAGCACTGTTGTTAAGGATATCCAACCCGTTATTATGATAAAAAAATGTTTTTGTAAAATTTAAATATTTGTTTTTTAAGCATATAAGTAATTTAAATAAAATATTACATCTCTTGCAATAAAAAAGGGCTTTTGATAATTGTGTAATAAAATTGATAAAGTACCTTTCGATCAACACTGATATCACATATACACTTGTGCTCACCTAATTAAGTCATGGGTATGCAATGAAATGATTTTGTAGTTTTTCTCTTAAACCTATTTCTTCCGATTCTAACCTTACTATTTTGTGGAACCCTGCTATGCTAGCAGTTGTTTACATTGATTGAAGCAAAATTAAAAATTTCGGTATTCCCCGAAAAATGTGGAAAACGTCAAAAAGGTCATATGCGCTGTGCTCACATAATTAAGTCACCACGAGTATCGTGAGCAAATTAGTGTTTTGAAGATTTTTTTTGCGGTTTAAATAATAAATAAATTAAAAACAAATAACATCAGCTGAAACGCTATGGGTAAACAAAAAAATTCGAATTCGGCTGAACGGAAAATAATATGGGTTTGTTTCCAAAGATACAAAAATATTGCAAAAGTAGTGGATATTTTGAACTCGTGGTGAAATTACAAATACCATTACGCATTACAAAAAATATGAAACTTTTTAAAATATTCCGCGCCAAAAACCGAGAAAAAACGACTTTAAATGATGTCAGATGCATTGCAAACCTGAGTAAAACTGATCCTTTTTTAACTTCGTCGCAAATCAGAGCTAAAGTGGAAACGGATTATGGCGTAAATGTTTCGTCGCAAACCATAAGACGACGTTTGCAAGAAAACAATTCGCATGGACGAATGGCCAGGAAGAAACCGTTGGTTTCCTTGAAGAACACTACGAAGCGGCTCCGACTTGCGACTGACCATCTTGCTAAAGGCTTACATTTTTAGAATTTAATTGTTTGGAGCGACGAATCCAAGTTTAATGTTTTTGGAAATGATGGTAGACCATATGTGCGATGTCGTCCACTTAAGGAATTGGATCCAAAATACATCAAAAAACTGTGAAACACAGTGGCACATCAGTCATGGTGTGGGGTTGCTTTACCGCGTTCGGTGTGGGTCCTATAGTCAAGATTGACGGTATAATGAATGGGGAAATGTATGAGAATATACTAAAGGAAAATTTGGCCACCGAATAGGCTGACAATTTGCCGTTTGCGTGGATTTTCCAACACTACAATGACCCGAAGCATTGTTCGAAACTGGTTAAGTCGTGGTTGGCAACACAGTCCATCAAAACAACCGTCAAGCGGTGCGGACGTGAAAAATTGAAAAGCGGAATGTACAATAAAAATTTTTATTTATAAAAACTATATTAAAAAAATAAAAAATTAAAGTTTTCATAAGCAAAGAAAAAAAAACGAAAAAATATATCCAATAAGTGTTGTTCTTTTATATATAATTTTAAAACAATTTTAAACAAATTTTAAAAACAATTTTATTAAAAACGAAAATTCAAGTAAAAGCGAAAACAATTCAAACACAATCTAAAGTTTCTACTAACAACAAACGTTAGAACACTCTTTTCTTATTTGACATCAAGAGCTAAAACCAAAAAACAAAACAAAACTTAACAAAACAAACACGGTGTCCAAAGTCCAATGCCTTTTTCTAATATGAAAAAATCATCAGTGAGAAGAAGCAAACGTAATAATAAAAACCACAACAATAACAATAAATCAACTTTAAACAAACTTAACAGCACACAAGAAATGAGTTCAACAGAAGCAATAAATGTAACACAGGAAGAAATATTTAATAACGAAGAGTTTAATGATCTTGAATTTAATCCTATACCGACTACAAGTATTTCAAATAATCCCACGCAAAAACGATTAAGAGATAAATTTCAAAACTCTTTCTTTGGTAATACAAGTAAGAGTCCGCGGTTAACGAACATAGATTCGCCTTTTAAATCTTTAAATATAATTGATAAACGCTTCGACAAATTAACTACAGAAATAGAGACAATGATAAACAATAAACTAACTGAGTGCAAAACAGAGCTCTTAAATATGTTTGATAAGAGTTTTAACATCATTAAAACTGAACTAAAAAATGTTACTGAAAGAGTGCAGCAATTAGAAATAGTCGCGGATAACATAAAAAGTATGCAAACTGAAATAAATAGCTTAAAAACAAAATTAAAGCTGCAAGAAAATAAAAACGTTGCCTGCGAATTACGTTTAAATGAAATTCCTTATAAAGAAAATGAAAATCTCTTTTTAATATTTGAAAAAATTTGCAATACAATAAATATAACTGTCCCTGCTGTCAAAACTATTTATCGGTTACAAAACGCAAATAACAAAAATAAAAACAACTGTAAAGATGCGGTTATAATTGTTAAGATGTGGTCTCCATATGACAAAAACTACTTTTTAAAATCATTTGCTAATTACCGTAAAATTAATAAAGGCTTTAATTTCTGTTTAAAACACCTTGGAGAATCTTCAAACAATAAATTTTTTGTCAATGAAAATCTTACTCAGTATAATTTTACCATTCTACGTGCGGCAATAAAACTAAAAAAGGAAAATCGTCTTCACAGTGCCTTTAGTATGCGTGGTCTAGTATATATTAAAAAGACTGCGGAAAGCAACATAATAAGAATTGATGATATAGAATATCTGGATGATTTATTTCGAGAAACAGAACCCGCACCTAATGCTAATGAACGTTTTCATACAACTTCTTATTAAAATCTTATTTTCTAACTATTTTGTTTTTTTTTTAACACTTTATACCATTTTAAATACATTATTATATACGTTTATACAAATTTTAAATTCTTTTCAAATTAATATTTCAACAAACAATGTTAACTATAAATTTTTTATCAAACTTATTACTTCGTGCGTTATTCGATCATTATTTTTAAAACTTAAAAATGAACAATACTTATAGAATAAATTCCAGGGATTATGTTGCGAATATGGTTAGAGTCCTTGCCAATCAGAGGAAAGGTATTAAAATATGTCATATCAATGCTCAAAGCTTAAGGAAAAAGATTGACGAATTTAGATTGATTTTTGAAAACTCAGGTGTTGATCTTATATGTGTTTCGGAAACATGGTTTGATTCCGAAATTACAGACTTTTCTGTTTCCTTAAATGGATATAATTTACGTAGAGTTGATAGAGAAGATGGATATGGCGGCGTTGCTATGTACATAAAAAAGGGGATATCTTTTAGCATCAAATGTACATCTAAGGAAAATTGTGATTTTGAGGACATAGATAATACAGATCCTCTAAATCTAATTGAGTATCTATTTATCGAGGTAAATAATGAAGGTAGGAAATTGCTTTTAGGTAGCGTTTACAGGCCTAATAAGAATCTTTGTACCAGGCAATTTTTTCGAACTTTGGAAACGCAAACAGCTTTGTACGATGATGTTATCATAGCAGGAGATTTTAATTCAAACCTTCTGGTAGATTGTAGTTTCTCTGATGAATGTGCCTCGATTGGTTTAATATCACCTAATATCTTACATCCTACACACTTCACTGCAACTATTAATACGCTTTTGGATTTGTTTCTTGTGAGTAATGAAATTAATATACTACTCTACGATCAACTGTCTGCATCATGTTTTTCCAAGCATGATCTTATTTTCATGACTTACAATTTCCAACTTGTTATACAAGTTGAGAGGATTACTTTTCGAGACTTTAAAAACATCAATTTTAGACTCCTTGAGGAAGAATTTTTTAATATTGATTGGAATGCTTTGTATTGTTTAAATTCTGTGGATGACCAACTCTCTTTTCTGGAGCAAAACATAAATTATCTGTTCGATCTAACTGTACCAATAAAATCGAAGATTAGTAGTAATAAACAAAAACCCTGGTTTTCTTCTGAAATTAAAGATTGTATCAATCAAAGAGATTTTGTCTATGCACGTTGGAAAAGATTTAAAACAACAACATTACATGATGATTATCTGACTGCTAAGAGAAACACAAATAAAATGATTAAAAAGGCCAAATCCAATTTTTATGCTGAAAAATTTTCTTCTGCCATTGGCTCCAAAAGAACATGGCAAACGATACGCGAAGTTGGTATCGGTAAATCTACGCATCGAGAACCATGTTCGGTTGATGCAGATACAATTAATACAAAGTTTTTAAGTGTTCCTATGGTTCAAGCAGATAAAGATTACTATATCAATAGTCACTCGAATAACGATGCTGAATCTTTTTTTTCTTTTGCTGCAGTAGACCAATGCGACGTTTTATCTAGTTTATTGTCTATAAAATCGAACTCTATAGGAGTGGACGGGATTAATCCTAAGTTTCTCAAGATTCTTTTACCTCAGCTACTTCCAATTATAACTTTTTTCTTTAACAAAATATTAACTACAAGCCACTTCCCATCGAATTGGAAAATAGCTAAAATCATTCCTATACCCAAAGCTGGTTCCGATTATAGACCAATAGCTATTCTTCCATTTCTCTCTAAAGTATTCGAGCGTATTATGCACAAACAAATGACTAGTTTCTTGAATGACAATAACTTGCTAACAGATCGTCAATCTGGGTTCAGGAGGAAACACAGCTGCCTAACAGCCTTAGTTGATGTTACAGAGGAGATTAGGGAGAAACTTGATGATGGCAAGACTACATTTTTAATACTTTTAGATCATTCAAAAGCGTTTGATACCGTGGATCATAATATTCTTTGTTACAAACTTAAAAACTTTTTTAATTTTTCTTCGACCGCTACTCAGTTATTGTCAACATACTTACGTGGCAGGTATCAGTATGTTGAAACTAGAATCTAAAATTCAATGACACTGCCTGTAGCAAGGGGCGTACCTCAGGGGTCCATTGTTGGGCCACTATTATTCTCATTGTACTCAAATGACCTCCCAGGCATTTTAACAAATTGTAATGTAAGAATGTATGCGGATGACGTTCAGCTTTATACCAGCTGTAGTAATGCCCTAATCGACCAGTGTATTATCTCTATTAATCAGCAACTCCATCGTATTTATACATGGGCAACGGCAAATGGATTAGAGATAAATCCGAAAAAATCAAAATGCATTGTAATTCAAAAACGACTTTCCAAACTAAATATTACACCTAATATAATTATAAATAATCAGAAAATTGAAATCGTTAAATCTGCTAAGAATCTAGGTATTTTTTTTAATGACACTCTTACGTGGTCGAACCATATTAACTATGCCTGTGGTCGTACTTTCTCTATGACTAGAACTCTGTGGCAAACCCAGCATTGTACACCTATGAAAATAAGAATCCTACTTGCCAAAACTTATCTGATGCCTGTTTTACTGTATGGTTGTGAGCTATTTGCGAAATGTGATACAATTAGTAAAAGGAAATTGAACGTTGCATTTAACAACATAATCAGATATGTGTATGGACTTAATAGACGTTCTAGTGTATCTTTGTTTTCATCGCAACTATATGGCGTTTCTTTAGATAATCTTTTAAATATAAGAGTTTTAGTTTTTTTACATAAAATAGTGTATACCCACAAACCGGAACATCTGTACGACAAACTTTATATTTCAGATATAAGCAGGGGAAAAAGAATTAGATCAATTAGATATAAAAGTTTAATATCGGAGTGGCATTTCTACATATTCGCAGTATCTCTCTGGAATTCTATACCCCATAGCTCTCAACTTTTAAGTAACGCACGAAAATTTAAAGAAAATATTTTTAAACTGTTTTCAGCATAACAATTTAAAACATTAAATATTATTTGATATTATAATACATTTGATTAAATTAAATTTCAAATATTTCAACTTTATTCTTTAATTTTAATCTTATTGTTCTTTGCATTTTATATAAAGAAAATTTGTAATTAGTTATAAATTTATTAACGATTTTATAATTTTAAATACAATCAGTTCCATACTGCAAAATAAGACTTTTAGTCTTGTGTATGGAGCAGTTCCAATAAATAAATAAATAAAAAAAAAAAAAAAAAGCTTCTGGAATGGCCGCCGCAGAGTCCGGACTTAAACCCTATCGAGAACTTATGGGGCATAATAAAACGAGCCATTGCAGCACGAAAAACGGCAAATAAGGATAGGTTATGGAAAGTTATCCAAGAGGAGTGGCACAAAATCACTTCAGGCCAGTGCGCTTCTCTTGTAGCCGGCATGCCAAAGCGATGCTCCACAGTATTGAAGCAAAAGGGTTATCCTACTAAACATTGAGGTAAGCTAATGAAAACATGGGACTCTCGACAAAATTGATTACTTATTTCTACAATTTCAACCATTTTTTTTTCAGATGACTTAATTATGTGAGCAGCTCTTTTTGGCTAACTTCCAAGTTTTTAATTTTTTTGAAAAGAACCAAAATTTTGTAATTTTTAATTTCACTGTAAATTGATTGCTAACATATAACAATAATAAAAAAAAAATTATATTAGAATTAAAAAAAAAGGGTTTACGTATTTTTGATAATAATGTCGAGTAGCATACTAGTGACTTAATTATGTGAGCACAAGTGTACCATGTTTACCATCACTAGATAAATCAGCTGATTTTGTTTTTATTTTCATTTCATATTTATTGTCGTTAGTCGTGTGTGTGTTTTTGAACTAGTAATAAAATCCAAAGTATGTCAAAAAAATAAAGTATGGCAAAAGATATATAAATTTCGGATTTACATTTGTAAAAAATGCCTCAGTGTGTAATTTTTTTTAAAACCCTTTCCAATGATGCTATGATACCAGCAAAATTAGAGGGGCATCTAATTACAAACCACCCACAATTTAAAGATAAAAATGCAGATCTCTTTGCTTCTAAAATCAGATCACTGAATAAAGTAAGATTGGATTCCACAGGTGATTTAAATGTTGAACAGGAAAGGGCTATGGAAGCTTCCTATAAAATAGCAATGTTAATTGCTAAAAATAAGAAGCCACACAAAATGTGAGAAGACTTGATTAAACCTTGTATTGCCGCAGTTGGTAACGTAATGCTTGATACAGCCAACAAAGATAAGCTGATGAAAGTAGCTCTTTAGAATAACACTGACAAAAGAAGAATTAATGATATGGCACAAAATATTAAGGAGTAGTTATTAGAAAAAAATTAACAATTCACCGTTCATTGCTCTTCAATGTGATGAAACCGTAGACGTTTCTTATTCAAGCCAAATTATATTTTATTGCAGAATTATTGCAGAAAATGAATTTTGTGAAGAGCTTTTATTTATTAAAGTGCTGCCTACAACATCAAAAGGAACTGATATTTTTCAAACCCCTTCTGATATTTTAGTGGAAGACAATATTCCCTGGAAAAAAGTAGTGGGAATATGCATTGATGGTGCACCGTCAATGATAAGTTCTCGATCTGGGTTTTTAAAATTAGCCAAAAATATGAATAAAGATATGATTGTGTCACTTGCTGCTAAAAACCTTCCAGATGAACTGAAAAGTGCTCTGCAGACTGCAATAGATTTAGTTAATTTTGTTAAGACCAGTGCATTGAGAACTAGAATTTTTGGAGTGCTATGTCAAGATCTCAATGCAAAGCAAACAAAAATTTTTTCCCACACAGAGGTGCGTTGGCTTTCAAAAGGAAATATGGTGAAAAGGTTGTTTGAATTAAGTACTGACGTTGAAATTTTTCTTTTGAAAGAAAGAAGTGGCAATCTTTATGAAAGATTTACGGATGCAACATTTATTTTTTAATTCGCCTACATTATTGATTTTTTTGAAGCATTAAACAACCTTAACTTAATATTACAAGGAAATCAAATGAATATATTAATAGCATTTGATTCAATTAATGCTTTTTTGTCTAAAATTTTACTGTAGAAAAGTCTTCTTCAAATAGCTACGCCGAAATATTCATCTTTTCCGCTTGTAATTGATATCATGGATGCTTGCGATATACAAAATATAAATTTAAAAAGTGTAATTACAAAACATTTAGATACGCTGCATGATGAATTCACCAGATATTTTTCAGAGTTCCAAACTGAATCTTGGCAAACTAATTTACTTCGCAATCCTTTTAATGTGACTATTGGTGACATACCCGATGCCATTCGAGGAGAATTAATAGAGCTTCAGTGCAACTCATGTGTAAAAAATGACTTTGGTTCTATGGAAATAGAGACATTCTGGCTAAAATATTACAAAGTGTATCCGCATGTTGGATCTGAATCATTGAAACTTTTATTTCAGTTTTCAACAACATAGTTATGTGATACCAGCTTTTCTGCCCTTTTATGCATTAAAAATTAGTACCGCTCACGTTTGGATGTTGAAAGCGATATTAGATGTGCGCTATCCAAAATATGTCCAAACATTACAGACCTTGTCAAGCAAAAGAATTATATCAGACTTTAAAAATATGAACCTTATTATATAGTATTTTAAATTATATTTTATTTTTAATATACTTTTATGCTTGTGTTAGTTAAAAATTTATTTTGTGTTTCAAAACAAATTTTGAAATGATAATTTATGTTACGTTTTTATGATTACAAATTGATCTCATGTATTTATTATTTTAAATAGTTATTTTTTCTGTGTCGACGGCTTAATATAAAAAAGCCCTAACTCTATTTTTTGTTACTTGACAGGAGAAGGAAAAAACTTAATAAAATCCGTAAAATTTTAGATACAAAAAAAAGTTTTAATGCAATTTTTAATAAAAAGAGGCAACACATTTTTGGAAATTGTATAAAACTTTTTTTGTATCAAAAATTTTACTGATTTTATTAAGTTTTTTTCTTCTCCTGTCAAGTAGCAAAAAATCGAGTTACGGCCTTTTTATATTAAGCCATCGATATATTTTAATTTTTATTAAGTATTCTTGAAATGGAATAAATCCATTTATTTTGAAATGTTTTGTTCCTCTTTGAATAAGTGCCTTTTTGTACTTTAAAAGTTTCTGGTATTTTTATTTATTTATGAATTACTAGATGTAACCCGGTGTGCTTTGCTACACCTCCCCCTGCCACCCCCCCCCCCCACGAATCGTTATGACAGGGCTCACGCAAGGTCCCAAGGTTCTCACTAATACAGTAATTCAGATATATCACATTTAATATTAAGTTTGTGTAGAGGTGCCACGCGCATTTGTCCAATCCCGCCCATTTTTTTGTCTGACTACTCACGTTAATAACAGATGCCCTGAGACAAATTTGATATCTAAAATTTCCTTTGTATGGGAGGTGCCACGCCCGTTAAAAACATTTAAATAGATTACAGCCTGTAGCACTAGCATATCCGCTGTAAGACCCTGTGAAAATTTCAGGAAGGTCAGACGAGCAGTTACGGAGATTACCTCCTACAAACAAACACATATGACCTCTTTATTATGTTACTATAGATTATTAGCATATATTTATTTATTCGAATACTTGCTGATATACAATGTTTTTTGGTTTTTTCATTCCGTACAAGAATTATCAGATTTTTCGGCGTTCCTACCCTGGAGCAAGGTACATGTAGCTGCCCATGAGAAGAAGATGGATTATCAAAATTAGATCTGGCAACACTTAACTATTGGCCTTGAACTTGGAATATCATTTGGCAATTTTTCTTTTTAGCAATTTTTCGTTTTGCCCATTTTTGATTTTGAAGATTTTTGGGCGATTTTTTTTTTCGCAATTTTCGGTTTTGGCGAATTTTTGATTTTGGCGATATATTTTCCATGACAAATCACATTGATATCTAATGTACTTGTCAAAAGACTGTTGTCAAAAGACTGTTGTACTTCATATTATTTATATAGGAGGTGCCATGCCCACTAATCCCATCCCGCCCTATTTTTATTGGACTACTCACATTAATATCTGATCAAATCGTGCAAAATGTCGAGTCTTTCCCTTTTATAGAACACCAGTTATATGATATTAGATATCTACTTTACATGGGCGGTGCTACGCCCACTGATACGGTGACGCCCACTTTTATTGGTCCGATACTGCCCATTTTTGTCCGACTACTCACATTAATAATAGGTGACACCAGACAAATTTGAAAAGCTTTCTCTATCACAGTACTCGAGATATATAATATTGAATTATTACTTGTATGGGAGGTACCACGCCCACATGTCCGATCCCGCCAATTTTGGGCATAGCTACTAATATTAACAATAGGTGATCTCACACAAATTTGCAAAGCTCTCCCTATCATAATACTCAATATATATATAAATGATATTAAAAATTTACTTTGTGTGGAACGTGCCACGCCCATTAAAAATATTTAAAAAAATTATAGCCTATAGCACTTCCCATATCCGCAGTAAGACTCTTTGAAAATTTCAGGAATATCAGATGGGTAGTTACGGAGATTACCTCCTACAAACAAACAAACAAACAAACAAACAAACAAACACACATTACCTCTTTATAATATTAGTAAAGATAAATGTTTTTTTATTTATTAATTTAAACCAATTTTTTTATTGTTTTTTTACAAAATATTTTTTTTAATTTTTTTTATTTAGTTTTTAACGTTTTTTTAATAATTTACATATTTTTTTTTTTCATTATATTCACATTTGTTTTATTATTTTTTTTAAATAAAAATATTTGGGGGTTCGCGAGCTTGTAAAAATGTCTTAAGGGGCAAATTAAGGTGGCTGCTCTAAGCCATGGCTTACTTGATTTGTTTCGGTGAAGACCGACTATGATTTTCTTACTTGTTTAGTTAAAGTTTTTCAAATTTATTTACTTTTGTTATACGAGTTTGTAGTGCAATAAGTCCAGATATTAATGTAAACGTAAAACCCAGGTGAGCTATTCCATATTTTTTATTTATTTATTTTTTTGAGATATTTAACTCAAATATGATTTACTCCATACAAATATCTGAAAATATCTCAGAATTAGTGCAAAATATCTACGATCTTAAATTTGTTTGAATTTTTTATACTAAAAATATATTTTATTTTATTTTTATACTACAAGTACGCAGGTGTTTACATAGTAATATTTTGCTATTAACAACAGATAATGATATAAATTTCACAGCAAATAAATGATAAATTTTTTGATTCAAAGTAGACACAATTACATGTACAAAAGAAACAAAAAAAAAGTTCCACTTATACGTGTTAAAATTGTATGCATAAACGAAATAAATGTGATTTTGCCAAAAACAATTTATTATTATGTCAAATATTTGATACTTGAAATAGGAATAGTGAATTTCATCACAAGCACCTGCTAAAGTATGAAAATAAGTAATGAGAGCAAACATAGAACTTTTACACGCCAATGCATGTATGCGTCTATTATGTGTGTATACGTGTGTGTGTATGTGTTACATTGAATCTTGGATGAGAAGCTACAAAAAATAAAAATAAAGGAAATAATAGCTAAACAAGATTTTCCAATTCATTGAATTTCAATTCTTATTTTTTTTTCCCAACATCTAACAATATAAAAAATGAGTATTCTTGTGTTAAGAAATGTATAAGGAAGTAGATTAGGAAGTTGTCATCAAATAATAGAATGTCTATTTGGCTGTGTGCACACTAAGAATGTCTTCAGGATTTCAAATTTATATATTTTTTTTGCTGTGCTTTTTTTTTTTTTTTTGCTTTTATCAAGGGTTTAAAATAATGATTGTAGTTGTTATTGTTGATATGAGATTTACAAATTCTATTATAATTTTTTATGTTTGTTTCCCTTTTCCACTTAACTTCTCACCGTTCATCATGACAGATCACACTACAACGTGATGTGTGTTGATAGTCAATGAGAATGTTTCTTCTTACCAGGTTGTCGCCGATTATTACACATTTCGACTACCGCTTCACTTGATTTGTATATTTTGTTATTTGATTTGTTTAAAAATCAAAACAAAATAACAGTGTGTTTGTCACATGTGTCAGTCAACAAATGTCAATAAATGATTTGTTAGAATGTGTATTTATTGTACTTGTTTTTGTTTATTTTTTGCTATAATTTTAAAATTTCGAAGCACCTGCATGTAATGTTAAAATAATAAATATATTCATTTTTTTATTTGGATATATATTAAATTACGGTGAATGATAAAACAATATTAACAGGCACAGTGGTTTGTATTTGTATTTTTATATATAGGGGGTTTCATGTCAACTTTTGAAACCGATGTCTTCCGATCGGGATGAAATTTGCACCAAGGTTAGTCCTATTGGATAGTAGTTTCGGCACAATTTTTCAACAGGATCGGTCCGGATCTCTCAGAGTTAGAGGGGATCAAAATTTGACATTTTGGCCAAACAGGTGTTTTTTCTCATCCATGTAACTTATTACCTATTGTTCCTAGAAAATTTTCTCCCAAAGAGTTTAGATAGCTATTTCTTCAATATTTTGGAAAAAAATACTTAAAAAAAAAAAAAAATTGTAGACTTTTTTTTGCTAAATTAAAGCATTTTTTGCATTTATTTTTTTTTTTTTTTCATAAGAAAGCTTAGGATTTTTCCTTTAAGCGCTTTTTGATCGCTTAGTGGGATGGGAGTGGGATATCTATCAAAATAAATGTTTTGTAACTCCAGACAACGGTTTTTTAATTTTTCACAAATGCACTATTTTGAATTTTTTCCGAGTTGTGTCTAAAACCTTACAAATAAAACTTATACTGAGAAACTAGACAAATTAACCTTTCCGAAGGTATGTAACATACCTTCAGAACATAACAGAGGAGAATGGTTATCTGTAACCTGAAAGAGTTGTTTGCAACATTTCAATCTGAACACGAGGATGTTAGAATTGGCTTCACGAAATTAACCCAAATGAGGCCAAAACATTGCGTTTTGGCAGAAAGCAGCAGAACTGACACAGTAAGCGTTTGCATTTACCATGAAAATGTTAAACTGATGTTGAAGGAAATCAACTTAAAGTATTTAACAGATGATTCGGTAGAAGATTTACACGATTACCGCGATTGCCTTAAATTGACTATGTGTCCTAATGCAACAACTTTTTGCCACTTAGGTGAATGTACCAATTGCCCGAAAACCACATATATCAAAGAAAATTTAATCAACTCTTTAGATCGAGAATATATAGAGGAGGTCAAATTTGATTCTTGGATTTAGACTGACAGATGCACATTGAAAACAATCATTTTAAATGTGGATGATTTTGTGGAAGAAATGTGTACAGGATTGTTAAACTTGAGAACACATGAATTTTTAGTCAAAGAGCAATGGTCATTCTTCAAGGATTTGAAGATACATTTGAAGTCTGGTGAATTCGTTATTGTTTAAGTTTTAAGACAACAAACAGAAATGCTTATTATTATTAATTATTGCAATGTAATGCTCAAACTCAAATTTTAATTTTTTTCTGAGCCAAAAAGATTTAAAAGTTAAGGCAAAAACAGTGCAATTAAAATTGGTGTGGAGCTGTCAAATGCTACCTGTCTCTTATTTTAACCTATGCCCAATCGTTTTGTGTTTTCAAATTGGTACATATTGGAAGATTAAGGCATTCTAGTATAAACTAGTTCAAATTTAATTTCTTTAAAAAACTCTAACAATATGAAAGATTTTATCTACGAAGATTTTAAAAATAGCTGATTTTAAAAATAGAATTTATTGAATTTATAGAACGTATTGAAAAAATTTTAATAAAACAGTTTTAAATATGTAATAACTCATTGGAATTATAGGACATATTTATGCATCATTTAAAAATATAAGCTTTTGTTATAAAAAAATGTTTCTTATAAAAGTACCTTTTATTAAAAGCAAGCAAGAGTGGTAAATTCGGCTGTGTCGAATCTTTGGTAACCTGCACATCAGTTTTACGTTTACATTACTATCTGGATTTATTGCAATACTTATAACAAATGTAAAAAAAAAATATATTTGACAATTTAGTAAACTTAGTACTAAATTATTACGACACCCACACTGAACTTCTAAATTATTTTAGAGGTCAATTGATTCCCGATCTACCACATTCTTAATAACAACCTGCTCGAAATAGTGGAAAATAATGTTATAATAATCTTACTTAGGTAAATGGTTCATCTTGTGAAAGAGAGTGATTTCAATACACAGATGGACATCGCTATATTGACTCGAGTTGTTATAAGGATCTAGAACGTATAAGTTGGAATATAGATACATTTGCGATACCATAGCAAATGACAATCCTATATATAAGCCCTCTGCGCAGTGGGGTGAATGGTTTAAAAATATATATATTGACTAAACTAGGTTAAAACAAGTAAGAAAATTATAGTCGGTCTAGACCGACTATACGTTACCCTATACCATGCGCTTATAGACCCTATCTCTCAGGCCCAACTAACTGGATATAGAAAATAAGCATAAACCAAATTTGAGTGGGATTTTTATTAATTTTTCGGCTGCAGATATGAAAAAGTTCATATCGGATGCTATATCTATATGGGGACTAGGCCCAAAAATAGACCGATCCTGACCATGTTTGGTAAAGTCTCTTGAATTTTGCAAAAATATATACAAACAAAATTTGAGAAGAATCAGTGCAATATTTTTGTTTTTTGATAGATTTAAGTGAAGATGGGGAAGCAGCTCTATATGGGGCCTATGACTAAAAGTGGTTCAATAGGGATCATTTTTGGACTACTGATTAATGGATGTAATGTATACATACAAACCCAATTTGACTAAGATTTATATGATAATTTGGATCTTACGGCACTTCATGTCGGTTTCATAGGGGTCATTTGTATGGGGGCTAGGTCTGAACATGGACCGATTCTCACCAATTTCAATAGCGTTCATCCCATGGCCGATAAAAGATTAAATACCAAAGTTGATCAAAATATAATCATATTTGCGACCTGCAGTTTGATTACAAACTTTACATGGACACACAGACGGACGGACGGACGGACGGATATCGTTAAATCGAATCAGATAGTGATTCTGATTCGATCGGTATAATTAAAGATGGGTGCAGGTCAAATATTGTTGGCTGCTACAAACAGCAGCACAAAGTCATTATACCCAAACCACATAGTGGTATAGGGTGTAAACACTACTTTACAGTCTAACAAAATAAAATAATTTTTTAAATATAACGTCCATACTTTTTTAAGAAAAGGAAGTTCTTTGAGAAATTGCAATGGAAGAGAACTTTTTTATACCCTCTACTCCAGTGTGCAGAGGGTATATATAAGTTTGTCATTCCGTTTGTAATAATTAGAAAAAAAATTTTGGACCCCACAATATATATATATTTGTGATCCTTATAACAACCGGAGTTGATCTAGCGATGTCCGTCTGTCCGTCTGTCCGTCTGCGGAAATCACGATGACGGCATCAATCGGGCAGCTAAGGTGCTCGTTGATATAAAAAATGATTGACTAACATCCTGAAAAGTTTGCTATTTAAAATCGTCCAAATCGGTCGATAAGGGCCCGAGATTTGAATGATGAACTAAAAAAATATAATTTTCTATGTTGTTCTTGTCACGATCACGCCCTGAATAGTGCAGCTACACTGATCACTTGAAGTGAGAATGATTCACCAAATTCATGGGAAGATTTCTATTTCAAAAATCATTAAAATCGGTGGAACAGGTCCAGGGAAATCTCTGAAAAAGTAAAAAAAAAATTAAAAATATGATGTTTCTGTAGTGTTCTTGTTGTTATTCTAAATGTTATATTGTTGTCATAGCTGGACTTGTTGTTTTTGTGGTCGTTGTGGTAATAATATAATAAAAACTAACCCTTTGTACATTTTTTTTATTAACTCTGGTAGAAAAATTTAAAACTTTCAATTGTTTTGGCATCACTCTAGAAATTTGTTAGATCATTTCTGTTATTACCACGAGCCTGCCTGCAAAATTGGTTAAAATCGATCCAAAATTTTTTCTACAAGCAGACACTACGAGTTAATATAAAGGGAATAAAAATTCACCAACATCTAAAGCAAATAATGCTAAAATACCTAGTTGTTAATAAAAAAAAAAAACCATGTAAATATAGCAAAAAAAAATTTTATGTATAAATTTATTTATAAATTTATATAAACATATTAAATAATACAAATAATATACATATATTATATATGTATATCCATAACAACTGCATGTTAGAAATAAATCGGTATATTATTTTATTTACATAAAATTCTGCAATATTTTGTTGTGGGGAAAATACACTTCTTTTGCATTAACAGAGTGTCACTTCATTTTGCTCAGCGTGACTATGCCACAGTAGATGGCGCCACAATTTTTGTTTGTTCTAATTAGCTTTGCAACAGTTATTTCTATTTTAGAAAATGTTAAGAGTGTACACGGGCTGGTCTTTTATTTCATACGTGTTTTCATTATTCTTTTACAAATATTAACATAAGTTTGGCATATTAACTTTTTGTTGTCTTTACAAAATAGAGTTACCGAGTTTATCAATGAGTTTTTTGCTTTCAAAACAGTTCTACATAGTTATAAAGAATTATTATTCTGCTTTACCTACAAAATATCTGATTGCGATTGCATCTAATTTTTAAAAATTGTTTATAATTACTAAAGCATTATTATTCACATAAATACAAAATTGCGCTGTTTAAATTTTCCATTCAAATTTTAGAAAATATCAATTCTAAAAACTGGAATTAAAATTTCCTGTTATAAAATATTAATTGAATTTCAGAAAATCATATCAAAACGTCGGAAATAATAATTTCAAATTTAAAAAAAAAACACCAAATTGTTTACATTTAAAAAATGTTTACATTAAAAAATATTGGCATTCAGGAGAAATTAATAGCTTTTCAGTAACTTCTTTAACGATAGTCGAATCATTAACAAATTTATTAAACACACACAGTGCATTGTATAATTTTATGTATGTGTTAGTAGCAACTTCAAACGATCATAACTCCAAAAAATGTTCCATATGATGAAAATCTGTAAATCTGGTTAACAGCTAAAAATAAATACCTTTCAGATGATAAGCTTTTTGTCAAAATCGGGTTAAAACTGTGAAACTTACATCGGTCACAAGAAATCGCCTTGCCTATTAATATTATACATACTTAGTATGCAGTTAAGAAAATAATTGGAGGGTTTCAGTGAAAACAGATCAATCCTTTCGCCAAATTGGTTGTTTGGATTTGTAAGCCGCTGAGTGTACCTGCGCCGCAGGAGAAAATTTTTAACAAAAAATCGCGCTATTATTTATTAAAACAGTTTGGCGAAAGGATTGAGCTCTTTTCACGGCCCACATTGTCATGCAGTTGTACAAGACACTCTTAAAGTATTTTTTTTTTCACTGTATACTAAGTATCTATAATATTAAGCAAGGCGATTTTTTGTGACCGATGTAACTTTGTCAATTTTAATCCTATTTTGACCAAACATCTCTCATTTAAAACGTATTTCTTTTTAGCTGTCCACCAGATTTACAGATTTGCACTGCTTGGAACATTGTTTTGGAGCAATTCTCATTTAAAGTTGCTACTACATACATAAAATTATACAATGCTCTGTATGTGTTTATTAAATTTGTTAATGTGTTGAAAAAAATTGTGGACGTAAACCAATAACGACAATAACGCCTTCGAATTTCATTATAGTAACTACATATCACACGCCCTGTTCTGAATTGTGAATTGTTTAAAATTAGCATATCTTTAGATGGCATACAAGGTGGTTCAAATTTCTTTAGTCTCTTGTGACTGTATGTTCAGCAAATATTTATAATGAAATAAATTTAATGAATTAAATAGATTTAAAGAACAATGAAAGAAATAAATTGAATGAAAATATAAAATTTCCAAGAATGTACTCGAATTTTAGATCTGGGCTCTGGTAGTTTGTGTGAATATATTAAATAAGCAAGACCAATTCACTATATAATTGTTTGGGCTATTTTTTATACCCTATACCACTATGTGGTTTGGGTATAATGACTTTGTGCTGCTGTTTGTAACAACCAAAAATATTTGACCAAGACCCATCTTTAATTATACCGATCGAATCAGAATCACTTTCTGAGTTGATTTAACAATGTCCGTCGGTCTAGACCGACTATAATTTTCTTACTTGTTCATAATAAACTTCTACATAAACAAATATTTAATTTTGCATAATTTTAATTGAGTTTTGAGTGAATTTTCATGTCGAAAATACTGATTAATTTTTGGGCGTTTTTTTATTTTTCATCTTATCTTTTGGACAAAATTTCATATATTTTGCGGAGCGATTTTTAACTTTTTCGGCTCACTTTTCATTGGGTAATTTTCTTTTCATTTTTTGCGGTTTTTGCAAATAAGGGAGAAAGCGTTTGTAGGCCTGATATTCTGTTAATCCGTGAAATTTCTCTTCCCGACTTCAATTTTTCACACTTAAGATTCGTATAAGATTTGTTGCGGTTATGCTCACAGTGTTAACTTCCCATGAAACGTTCCCCATAAAGTTGGTAACGTATTTAAGATAACCCTTTATTTGTTCTACTGTGGTTTCCTCTTTTGAATGGAATGTACAGTTCGCGTTGATGCACCACAAAATTTTCGACAGCCAGTCTTCAATTGCTTCAATAAGTAAATCGGAACGTTGTTAAGCTATTTCTGATGCCATATGTGTTCTCGTGGCTTATCGTTGTATTTTAAATCAATCTGGCGATTTAGGGATATAGCTCCTCTCAGGAGAATTTTGTCGTGTCTAGATTCCACTTTTGGTATTGATGCTACGTATAATTGTGATGTTTCATTCGAAAAATATATCTGGTTTCACATATTTTATAGCCTCGATCTCGTTGTCGCACAGTGCGTTGAAAAGCATGAAAAGTGAGGATTAATTCAGGGAAGACGTAATTTTAAAATATTGTTAATTTTTTTTAATGGATATTTATTAATGCATAAAAAACCACCATTTAAAAAAAAAAAGTTGAAAAAAAAGATTTGTTTTAACCCGTTAGGAGCTTTTTTGTGTTTTGGAAAAAATGATCTTTTCTTACAATTTTCGCTGTAACTTTGGAATAAAGAGCGATAAATTAGTAAATGAAATTGCAAGTTAGAACTTAGTTAATGCGCTTTTAGAAAAAATAAAATTTGTTTTAAAAATAAAAAAGGAATAAATATTTATTATGTATTTATATTATAAAAATTGAATTTTAAAATCCGATTTTATTTTCCAAATTCCACAATTCCACAAATTTAACTCAAAAAATTTACATTATAAAATAATATTATGTTTTTATTGATAAATAATTATAAGCACAAAACAAACAACCATTTCAGAAAAATTAAAAAAAAATTTAAAAAAAAATAATTCAATTAATATTGAATATATTGCTACATTTACAATTGAAAATTTTGTATGCATTTATTGTTATTGTTTATTTTTTATTTTATATTGTTCTTATTTAAGAGAAACTTAAATATATATATGTATATATACAATTAAAATAGAGGATCCTCCGTATTATCATCACCTTCATAAATATAATCAGCATCTTCATAATTATCATCATCAATATCTTCATTAATCTCTTCTTCATCAGAAATCTTGGGCAAAATTAATAAATCTAGTGCCATCTGTGGTATATTATATATTTTTTTGGGATAATTTTTGCTTTTAGTGGTAATTAAAGGATCCGAACTAAGAAGTAACCTATTGAATATATCTTCATTTTACTTCTCCCGACTGCATTTGCGAGAATAGTGTTCTCTGTAATTTTTAAAATCTTTATTTCTAGCTTCTTGAGCTTCCTCTGATAGTTGACCTATTGGCAACAAGGCGTATCTTACTATTTCTGGCCCGTGAATAAGGAATTTATGTAAAGTTGGAGGCATATAATACCACGGATACAGCTTAACAAAATGTCTGGCTGTATTCTGAGTATATTTTCTAAATTTTTCTACGTGAATCTCGTGCCCGCAAGAAACAGCAATAAGTATCACATGCATTCTTTCTATCAATTCTGCATCAACTTTTGTGATTTGAGCAGAAACATCTGCATTTTGAAAAAATCGTCTGGCTGTGTTGCCATCATTAGAGTTTCCAAAACCTCTCTTTGGTTGGTCCACGATCAGTCCAGTTTTCTCTCTAAAGTCTTTTTGAATCCGTAATTTTGTTACTGAAACCATTTTTTTTATCATCAGCAGACCTAGCCTGCCATTTCTTGATTGGAATTTTATATGATAAGTGAAGAAGACATTCAAAAAATCGTATCCATCCATGAAGTAGAGATAAACCAAACTGTAAAATTTCTGTATTTACTTCTTTACCAATCATTCTATCAACTGAATTAAAATCCTTGCTTGTTGAACCACAAATGTAGCACTTTTGTGTGGATGTTGTATCCGAAATAGCATTACAAACTTTTCCCACAATCAGCAGTAGTTGCTGTTTCCTTTATAAATTCTATTTTTAAAGGTCTACAGAATCTAGTGGAAGATGGACGAGGATTTTGACAAATTATTTTGTCATTGCAAACTTATCTCAGTGGTACAATAGATGTAATGAATACAGAAGAATCACTAGAATTTAAGCCATGAAATGCTTGTTTATAGGAACTATGTTCAGAGCCTCCATCAAATCCCCATTTAGAAAATAATGTTATTTTGGACAGTTGTTCATGGCTTAAAGAAATAATTTCGATTTGTTTTATCTCGACTAGACGCTCAATAGTATGATCTAAAAGATCTTGTAGACTTACTTGAGCTGAAGTTTCACAAATTTTCAAGTTATCACGTTTCGGGTAACATTTTTGTTAAGCTTGTTGATCTTTACTGTAGGAAGGAAATGCATCTGGAGCAGCTTTTCTAATAATATTGTATTGGCTTCGAGTTAATTTTGCTTCTACTAGAACAGTAAGAGCTTCTTCTGCACTCAACTGCTGCGATACATTACTGATGCTTTTTTTTTATATTTTTTCGCTTTTGTTGGAGATGATGTAATTTCTTTAAGTATTTGTTATGCATGGGTTTGACCAGAAGCTCTCAAACTCATTTGCACTGCATGTGTTAAAATAAGCAAAGGAACACTATCTCTAATTTCTTTACTTTTTTTGCTTTTGTGTTATCTTTAGACACTTCAAATGATAGGTCCTTACGACCTCGTTTTGATGAGGATTCCTTCATTGTAACAAACGATATTGAAGAATCCAACCAATTGGCATTATATTTGAAAAATAGAGCCTCTGTTCTTTTAACTTTTTCAAACCGAGACTTAAAGTCCGTGCAAAAGTAATTTAATCTTTTAAGAAAATCTTTCATATCCATTGGGTTGACACGTTTGATTAATTCCATTCGCAGATATTTGATTTTATCAATATGTTTATTAGAATCTACATTTTGCATAATATTGTAAAGTTCTCTGCGAGAAATAAAAATTGTGTTGGGACTTGTTCCTAAAATAGTAAAGTTATAACATTTTTAACAATTTAAAACAGTTATTAATTTTCCTAGCACCAACTACTTTATAATTGTTATTCACAACACTGCAAACAAAAGACATCACCAGTAAAACTGTCAATATAATTTTACGTTTTTTTATTTGGGTACATACATACATTAGAGTGGACTGAAAAACCATTTGGCCAAACTTTATATAGAATATATATAAACGTTGCCGTATTTTGCTCATTTTTTAAATGTTATGTATCAGAGTTTAGACAAGGACATCTTTTTAAATTGAAAACTTTATTTGCAATCTGTCTTAACACTTTTAGTTTCCTGCAATTTTTTTATATTGTTCTAAAACTTTTTACCCGTGAACATTTTGTAATTTCAGAGCTTCGATTTTTCGCTCCACTATAATGTGCATGATCATTAAAATTATTTATTGTAATACTAGGTTACACATTTACAACAGCAACAATAACAATCACAGCTACGAAAATAAACACAAAACAAAAACTAAAAAAAGATTTTTTCTGTTGTGTTTTCAAGCATTTTTTTTAATTTTATACTGGGGACTTTTAATAAAAACTTGAATATTACATTCGTTGGCAAGTATTGGCAAAATGTTTTTTTGGAATACACAAGTAGAAATCCCGTATTTTACTACAATGTAAATAATTTTACCCGATCTCATCCAGAATTACGTTGAAACTCAATCTCTTTTTAAAAAATACCCTCTTTTTAGGACAATTTTCAAAAAATTATTAAAATATTTCTAAAACATTTATCTTAAAATTTTTTTTAATAATACAGTCAAATATCTGAAGTTGATGCATCCATTCGAAAAAAGTTAGAATTAAAAAAAAAAAAAATGATAAAAAATTAAACTTGAAATATCTCGTTTTTCACTTTTTACCACTTCGAGCAAAATTAAAAAAAATTGTTGAACTTTGAGAGAGTATAGCCAGAAAAGTAAACAACTTAGAAAAATAATTTTGGCAGTTAGTGATGACCCATTTTATACTCTGTTACCCGGTATAAAAATTTATTACAAAATACTCATTTCAATTTTTGAATTAATCCTCACTTTTGACCCTTTTCAACACAATGTGTGTCGTAAGGGACGGATTCAACCACGGAAAAATCTAAATAATTACTTCCATGTTCAGTAAGTTACTATCGTTACTCTTTAGCAATTTAGCATCCGTCTGTCCGTCTTTCCGCCTGTGTGTCCATGTAATAAACCTTGTAATCAAACTGCAGGTTGCAAATATGAATATATTTTGATGAAATTTAGTATGTACGCTTCCATCGGCCACAAGGCGAACGCTATTGAGATTTGTGAAAATCGGTGCACGTTCTACCTAGTCCCCATACAAATGACCCCAATGAGATTGATTAAGTTGCCATATGATCCAAATTATCACGTAGATTTCGTTCAAATTGGGTTTATATGTGTTTATTACATCCGTTAATCAGTGGTCCAAAAATAAATCCTATAGGACTATTCTTAGTCAAAGCCCCCATATGAAACCGATTCTCGATCTTCACTTAAATCTATTAAAAAACAAAAATATGGCACAGATTTTTCTCAGATTTGGTTCGTAGATATTTTTGCAAAAAATAAGTGACCCTTCCAAATATGGTCGGGATCGGTCCATTTTTCGACCTAGTCCCCATATCCCATTGAAATTTTTTATATTCGAAGGCAAACATATTTATGAAAATACCACTCATATTTGGTTTATGCGTATTTCCTATATCTAATTAGTTGGACCTAGTTGCACATGGTATAGGGTATCGTATAATTTTGTTTTTAATACTTTTTCTAGTGTAATACAATTAATTGTGTCACTCAATCCATATTACAGATATAATAGATACATAATTTAATTATTCCATTATTTGTGTGGTATAGAGATTCAGACAAAAATAAACAATATGAAATTCTTAATTAAATTGTTGCGACAATTTAACACAATTTAATTTTTTCAGTTTTTCCGTTGCGAACGTATGAGTGATATTAAGTATTTCTCGAATACTCATACGTCCCAACAAATAAATCCACAACTATTATGCAAAAAAAAAAAAAAAAAACTTTTTTAAAAAATGTTAAAATATTTTTAAATGCAACCAGTTAGATTATTGCGATTGCTGGCAGAAATTAATATATTTATATTTAATTTTCTTCTCTTAAGTCGTGAGTGTATGGTTTATTTACTTTTCTTTATAAACCTTAACAAATAAAAAATAAATATATTATAAATAATGTACGTATGTATGTGTTGGCATAATAATGCTCTAAAGGAATAAAATAAAAATTAAGCTAAATTGATTTATCTGCATAAAAACATACAACAGAGGACGACTGAAAAGAAACACAAATACACATACATAATGACTGCAAACATATGTCAGACAGACAGGCAGACAGACAAATAAAAAGCAGAACTAGCTGGTTGTCAGTAAAGAAGAAGGTTGGACTACCCCAAAAAAAAAAGTGACAAAGAGAATGGCAATCATTGGGGACACATTAACTGGGAGGCACAAAAAAGTAAAAAAATACTAAATAAAATAAACAACCACATATGAATACAAATGTTTTAATATGTATTACTCGTACCATACACAATCTTCCTAACACATATGTATGCATATACATATACACAACAAATGTATGCAAATTTAAGTGAATGGATCTGAACGAATTTATGAAAAAGTAAAAATGAAAACCATGAAGTACAGTTTGAGTTTATGGTCATAAAAAAGCAATTTTAAATATTTTTTTTTTTTTTTCATATGGTTTTCACTTTTTATAGCTTTATTATATTAAAGTTATGTAAAAGTCAATTTTCTATTTGCGAATTCAAAAAAAAAAAAAAAAAAAAATAATAATAATACTAAAAACAAATAAATAAATGAATAATATGAATAAATTTTTGTGGTCGCCATATTTGTATTTTCTTCATTTTTCCTGTAATGGCCATACGAAACCAAAAAAAAAAAAAAATTACTTTAACATATCTCATATATTAAAAGAATTTATGAATAAACTTTGCATTCAAGATTTTTTACAATATTTTTCTTCTCTCAAACCTCTATAACTAGAGTTCTAATTAACGTAGACTGTTGACATAGGTCTAAGAACACTCAGTGGATCAAGCTCCTTCTTTTGAGCTATTAACTGCTTAACTCTTGGGTTAGAGGAAAGTTATGCGTGGAGAATCAACTTTACTTTTACAGTACGTTAACTTCTCTTGGCATATTTTGGCATTACTGTACGTTAACTTCTCTTGGCAAATTTTGGTATTATATTATAAAAATTAATATAATATAATATAATATAATGCTGCGGACCAGCAGGGGTCCTCTAGTATATTTATATAATATATGATGTTTTTTAAGTTTTAAGACAACAAGCAGAAATGCTTATTATTATTTATTATTGCAATGTAATGCTCAAACTCAAATTTTAATTTTATTCTGAACCAAAAAGATTTAAAAGTTAAGGTAAAAACGGTTTAATCAAAATTGGTGTGGAGCTGTCAAATGCTGTCTGTCTCTTATTTTCACCTATGCCCAATCGTTTTGTATTTTCTAATGGGTACATTTTGATAGATTAAGGCATTCCAGTATAAAATAATTCAAAATTAATTTCTTTTAAAAATTCTAACAATATGAAAGATTTTATATAAGAAGATTTTAAAAATAGCTGTTTTTAAAAATAGAATTTATTGAATTTATAGAACGTATTGAAAAAATTTTAATAAAAAAGTTTTAAATATGTAATAACTCAATTGAAATTTTAGGACATATTTGTACATCATTTAAAAATATAAGCTTTTGTTATAAAAAAATGTTTTCTTATAAAAGTACATTTTATTAAAAGCAAGCAAGAGTGGTAAATTCGGCTGTGTCGAATCTTTGGTAACCTGCACATCGATTTTACGTTTACATTACTATCTGGATTTATTGCAATACTTATAACAAATGTAAAAAAAAAATATATTAAAAAGGCAAAAATTTGACAATTTAGTAAACTTAGTACTGAATTATTACGACACCCACACTGAACTTTTAAATTATTTTAGAGGCCAATTGATTCCCGATCTACCAAATTCTCAATAACAACCTGCTCGAAATAGTGGAAAATAATGTTATAATAATCTTACTTAGGTAAATGGTTCATCTTGTGAAAGAGCGTGATTTCAATACACAGATGGACATCGCTATATTGACTCGAGTTGTTATAAGGATCTAGAACGTATAAGTTGGAATATAGATACATTTGCGATACCATAACAAATAAAAAACCTATATATAAGCCCTCTGCACAGTGGGGTGAATGGTTTAAAAATATATATATTGACTAAACTAGGTTAAAACAAGTAAGAAAATTATAGTCGGTCTAGACCGACTATACGATACCCTACACCATGCGCTTATAGACCCTATCTCTCAGGCCCAACTAACTGGATATTGAAAATAAGCATAAACCAAATTTGAGTGGGATTTTTATTAATTTTTCGGCTGCAGATATGAAAAAGTTCATATCGGATGCTATATCTATATGGGGACTAGGCCCAAAAATAGACCGATCCTGACCATGTTTGGTAAAGTCTCTTGTATTTTGCAAAAATATATACAAACAAAATTTGAGAAGAATCAGTGCAATATTTTTGTTTTTTGATAGATTTAAGTGAAGATGGGGAAGCAGCTCTATATGGGGCCTATGACTAAAAGTGGTCCAATAGGGATCATTTTTGGACTACTGATTAATGGATGTAATGTATACATACAAACCCAATTTGACTAAGATTTATATGATAATTTGAATCCTATGTCAATATATGTTTATTTCATAGGGGTCATTTGTATGGGGGCTAGGTCTGAACATGGACCGATTCTCACCAATTTCAATAGCGTTCATCCTATGGCAGGTGGAAGGTTTAGTACCAAATTTCATCAAATATGAAAAATTTCAGTCATTTAATATGTTTTATTTTTGGCCCTTTTAAATATGCATGCGTTGTTTTTTTAAAAAATCTTTTTTGTTTCTATGACAAATTGTTCAGGTAGTACAACTTATAGTTCCAAAGATGTTACTTCTGATATGGTTCGAGTACTTTGTAAGCAGAAAACTGGTTTAAATATTTGTCACATAAATGGGCAAAGTCTAAACAATAAGATGGACGAGTTTTCCTTTATATTTGAAAACTCAGGCGTTGATGTTGTATGTGTATCTGAGACGTGGTTTGACCTGCTTGTTCCTGATACTATTTTTGATTTGCATGACTATAAATTATATCGCTGTGATAGGGTAAATCATGCAGGTGGTGTTGCTATTTATATTAGAAATGGAATAACTAGTAAATTATATTGTAAATCCAAGCCAATGGAAAAGATTGAACATCTCTTTGTAGAAATTTCAGCACATGGAAACAAAATTCTTGTGGGTTGTGTATACAGACCTCATCACAATGTTGATATGCAAAATTTTTTCAAAACTTTGGAGAATGAAACAGTAAAATTTGAAGATATAGTTATATGTGGCGATTTCAACTCAAATCTTCTAGTGGAAAATTATTTAGTAAATAATATGGAAACAGTTGGACTTTATCCAACAAATACAACAGTTCCAACCCATTTTTCAGCTACAGCAAACACGCTATTGGATATAATATTTGTTGGCGATAAAGGAAAAGTCTTACTCTATGATCAGATTTCAGCGTCCTGTTTTTCAAAGCACGACTTAATTTTTCTTACCTTTGATTTCCAGATCCAACTTCGTATGAATGATGCCACATACTATGACTTTAAACATATGGATAATATTGTCATAGCTTTTGATTTAGCAAATATTGATTGGAATTCAATTTACTATATGCTATCTGCTGAAAGTCAGCTTAACTTCTTAGAAAACAAAATTGAACAAATTTTCAATAGGTCGGTTCCGTTGAAAGCTGTAAAAACTAGTTTTATATTAAAACCATGGTTTAATGGTAATATTAAATCTGCAATTGCTTACAGAGATAGGGCTTATAGTCGTTGGAAACGTTTCAAAGCTGATTCACTACATGAAGAATATTGTAACGCACGCAGAGAAGTAACCCGAGCTATTAAGAGTGCTAAATCAACATACTATTCATCTGTCTTCAACTCTGCAATTGGTTCCAAAAAAACATGGAAAAATATACGTGACATTGGTATTGGAAAACCAAGGATAATAGATATAACGGAAATAGATGTTGAATTACTTAATGAAACTTTCACACGACTGCCTACAGTATCTTTGAATAGTAATTTTTTTAATCAACCTATCACTGAGCAGAGTCAACTATTTAGTTTTAATTGTGTAACACAAGATGATGTATCAAGGAGTTGCCTAGCTGTTAAGTCAAATGCTGTAGGATTTGATAGTATTCACCCAAAGTTTTTAAAAGCTATTCTTCCTGTGTTGTTACCATATATCACATTCATATTCAACAATATCATAATTAAAAGTACTTTTCCTGCTAACTGGAAGTATGCTAAAATAATACCTACACCAAAATCCAGTAATGAGTACCGACCTATTTCTATATTACCATTTCTATCAAAAGTATTTGAGAAGCTACTACATAAGCAAATGTACGATTACATAAATAGAAATGGCTTACTTACAAGCAGACAGTCAGGTTTTCGGCCTAAGCATAGTTGCGTAACTGCGCTTATTGATGTCACGGAGGAAATACGGAGTAATATTGATGCTGGTTTCATGTCATTTGACATGGTTGATCATGGAATTCTTTGTATGAAACTGCAAACTTTGTTTAAATTTTCTTTGTCGTCCACTCGATTAATTGCGTCCTACTTATTGGATCGTAAACAGTCAGTCTTTGCTAATAAAAAAATATCACGACCACTGCCAATATCGAAAGGTGTTCCTCAAGGATCAATCCTTGGTCCTCTTCTCTTTACAATATACGTCAACGATTTACCAGAGCAACTAATGTACAGCAGCGTTCATATCTATGCTGATGATGTTCAATTATATATATGTAATAACAACAAAAATATTGATGATTGCTTAAGTAAACTAAATGAGGATTTACACCGTGTTTTTCTGTGGGCTTCATCCAATGGTCTTTGCTTGAATCCCAGCAAATCTAAGTGTCTGGTGATTAATCCAAAATCCAAGAAATCAACTTTTGAACCAGAAGTTATACTAAACAATCAAGCAATTGAGATTGTAAGAACTACAAATAATCTTGGTATAATTTTTAATAATAATCTAACATGGACTGATCACATAAACACAGCTGCTGGAAAAACATATATGCTATGCTACGAATTCTGTGGAAAACACAATACTTTACACCGGTTAAGATTCGGTTATTACTTGCAAAAACATATATAATGCCAACTTTGTTATACGGATGTGAAGTTTTTTCGAGCTGTGATTATACGAGTTACAATAAATTGGAGAAAGCTTATAACGCCATACTAAGGTATGTTTACGGCCTGAAGAAGTATGATCATAATACACCAGTTTCAAAAAAAATGTATGGAGTTAGTTTCAGTGATTTACTAAAAATACGTACCTTGACTTTATTACGTAAAATTGTATATACCCGTGAACTTTCTTATCTTTTTAATAGAATATCGTTCACTCGATCTCGCAGAACAAATGATTTAATACCAATTAGACATCGAACACAAACATCTGAATGGCAGTTTTTTATTAATTCAATTCGTCTTTGGAACTTGCTACCTTCAAACATTCAGTTCATAAGCAACGCAATTCAATTTAAAATGGCCCTCTTTAATTTCTATAATTAATTGGTTTTCTATTTTCAATCGCTTTTAAATAACTAATTTTTACATTAAACTTTTTTATAATTATTTTATTTTGTTATTATATTTTTTATTATTTTTAATTGTTATTATACACAATGTTAAATTTCCTTACTACTATGTACCTAGTACTAATCCTGTACTTTAATTATAAGATTTTATGTCTTGTTGTATGGGAATTCGAAATAAATAAATAATAATAATAATAATAAAATATATTCATATTTGCGACCTGCAGTTTGATTACAAGCTTTACATGGACACACAGACGGATGGACGGACGGACGGACATCGTTAAATCGAATCAGATAGTGATTCTGATTCGATCGGTATAATTAAAGATGGGTGCAGGTCAAATATTTTTGGTTGCTACAAACAGCAGCACAAAGTCATTATACCCAAACCACATAGTGGTATAGGGTGTAAACACTACTTTACAGTCTAACAAAATAAAATAATTTTTTAAATATAACGTCCATACTTTTTTAAGAAAAGGAAGTTCTTTAATAAATGGCAATTATTTATGAAAAGGAACTTTTTTTATACCCTCCACTCCAGTGTGCAGAGGGTATATATAAGTTTGTCATTCCGTTTGTAATAATTAGAAAAAAAATTTTGGACCCCATAAAATATATATATTTGTGATCCTTATAACAACCGGAGTTGATATAGCGATGTCCGTCTGTCCGTCTGTGAAAATCACGATGACGGCATCAATCGGGCAGCTAGGGTGCTGGCTGACATAGAAAATGATTCACTAACATACTGAAAAGTTTGCTATTTAAAATCGTCCAAATCGGTCGATTAGGGCCCGAGATTTGAATGAAGAACTAAAAAAAGTCTTGAAAAAATATAATTTTCTATGTTGTTCTTGTCACGATCACGCCCTCAATAGGATAGCTAAGGTGATCATTTTCGGTGGGAATGATTCTCCAAATTCATGGAAAGATTTCTATTTCAAAAATCATTAAAATCGGTGGAACAGGTCCAGGGAAATCTCTGAAAAAGTAAAAAAAAAAAATTAAAAATATGATGTTTCTATAGTGTTCTTGTTATTATTCTAAATGTTATATTGTTGTCATAGCTGGACTTGTTGTTTTTGTGGTCGTTGTGGTAACAATGTAATAAAAACTAACCCTTTGTACATTTTTTTTTATTAACTCTGGTAGAAAAATTTAAAAGTTTCTATTGTTGCAGACTTAATATAAAGGGAGTAAAAATTCACCAACATCTCTTGCAAATAATGCTAAAATACCTAGTTGTTAATACAAAAAAAAAACCATGTAAATATAGCAAAAAAAATTTTGTGTATAAATTTATTTATAAATTTATATAAACATATTAAATAATACCAATAATATACATATATTATATATATGTATATCCATAACAACTGCATGTTAGAAATAAATCGGTATATTATTTTATTTACATAAATTCTGCAATATTTTGTTGTGGGGAAAATACATTTCTTTTGCATTAACAGAGTGTCACTTCATTTTGCTCAGCGTGACTATGCCACAGTAGATGGCGCCACAATTTTTGTTTGTTCTAATTAGCTTTGCAATAGTTGTTTCTATTTTAACATGAATGTTAATATTTTCAACTGGATGTCATACAGAACAATGTTAAGAGTATACACGGGCTGGTCTTTTATTTCATACGTATTTTCATTATTCTTTTACAAATATGAACATAAGTTTGGCATATTAACTTTTTGTTGTCTTTACAAAGTAGAGTTACCGAGTTCATCAATGAGTTTTTTGCTTTCAAAACAGTTCTACATAGTTATAAAGAATTATTATTCTGCTTTACCTACAAAATATCTGATTGCGATTACATCTAATTTTTAAAAATTGTTTATAATTACTAAAGCATTATTATTCACATAAATACAAAATTGCACTTTTGAAATTTTCCATTCAAATTTAAGAAAATATCAATTCTAAAACTGGAATTAAAAATTTCCAACTATAAGTTACAATTAATTTAATTTCAGAAAATCATACCAAAACGTTGGAAATTATTATTTTAAATTTAGAAAACATCAATTGCATCTTTAATATATAAATTTTAATCGTTAAACACAAATTGAAATTCCAAAAAAAAAAAAAAAAACACCAAATACCAAATACCTATGTTTACATTTAAAAAATTTTTACATTTAAAAAAAATATTGACATTCAGGAGAAATTAATAGCTTTTCAGTACCGCGATTCAGTAACTTCTTTTAACGATAGTCGAATCGTTAAAAAAAGAAAATTGCAAAATTATCAGTAAAATTTTTAAACGATATTCGCTATTATTAAAGTCAGCTGTTGTTGTTATCTAAACGACAACCATTTTTGTGTTGTTTATTCAATATTTTGAAAATATTTTGCTTTTATTAAAAAACTTTTTTATATAAATAAAAAAATTAAATAGCATATTCAATTCATTATTTCATTTTTGAATAAATAAACAGAAATATTAGTAAAAAAATAAAGATATTAAACATAAACATAAAATCATCCTGTCAGACACGAAATAATTTGTTTTTTTCTATTCTTCTTTGTGTTTTTCGCTTATTTTAATGCCACTCGTTTACAATTTAAATAAATAGAAACATAGATTTGTCGACTGTCGTTAAGATGTGTGTTAGTGAATCACTTAATCCTCAGTGCAAACAACAATAGCTGTCGATATATTTTGCGATTGTCGGATCGTTGAAATTCTGTCGGATCGTTGAATTCGCACTACAGAAAACATTAATTTAAATTCAATGAATTTTAGAAAACGTCAAATGATATTTAAGAATTGCGAACATAAAAACTGTTACATAAATAAACGCAATTTGATAAGAATGTTATTTTTTATATATAAATTTTCACAATTTTTTTTGGATGAAAATTTGAAGTTTTTCAGAAAATAAAGAGAACAAATTATTTTATTTCAAATGTTTGGGACATTTGGTTTTTTGCGTTTGGCATCCCTAATTTGAATATTTATTATTATAAATTTATTCTCTATGTTTTCCAAATATGGCAATATTTTAATAAAAAAATTGAGAGAGTTTTTTTTTTGGTTATTATTTTGTTACTCCATCCGACCTATATGGCCGCAGTGAAGAAATATTTGGCCAGTTAAAAGAAACTATACAGCCATCTCCAATTAGCACGATTTAATGCATATAGCCACCCTAAACAACCATTACCTTTGCAGTGAAGGTTAGGGAGAGCTATTTAATTAACAAATACAAAATTAAACGAGAAGTTATGTCATATAACCGGAAACGTATGCATAAAGGTATATAACCTAAATGCATGCCGATCAGCAACCACGTTGACCAAAGCGCAAACACCGAAATAAATCCAAAATAATAGAAAAGACGAAAACCAATCCAAAGAATTTGCTGAAATAATTTGGTATTAAGCTTAACAAATTGTTTACTTTTTCGTTTACATCTATTATCAAGACGCAAACCGAGGTGGAGAGTATCAAAGATTCGGCACAGCCGAATTTAACACTCTTACTTGTTTTTGAGTAAAATTACTTTCTGAAGAAAAGGTTTTTTCTTTAAAGAAAATGTAGTTTGCTTACTTTTTAGGGAAAATTAATTTTTCAACAAGAGGTACCTTTTAAAGAAAAGGTACTTTTTTAAGCAAATGTACCTTTTTAAGCTTAAGTGGTTAATAAAAAAGGCACTGCTTAAGAAAAGATTCTTATATTTTTTAAAGTACCTTTTAAGAAATATACATTTTTAAGGATATATACATTTTAAAAAGAAATATCTTTTAAAAAAATTACCTTTTTATTTAAAAAAAAAATCCTTTTTAGCCAAAAACCACTTTTCTTACTTTTAAAGGAAAATTACTTTTTCAATAAAGGTATTTTTTTTAAGAGAATGTACTTTGTTGAGAATAACTACTTTTAAAGAATAAAAAAAAACTTTTTAATGAAAGGTACTTTTTTAGAAAAATTAACTTTTAAGGAAAGATATTTTTTAAGAGATAGTACTTTTTAGGAAAAAGTGTTTTTTAAGAAAATGTACTTTTTGAAGAAACTCTATTTACGTTTTAAAGAACGGTAGATTTAAGGAAAGGTACTTATTAAATTTTTTTGAGAAAAGGCACTTTTTTAAGAAGGAAATGTAAGGAAATGCATTGCTCTATAAAAGTATAATTTTTTAAGAAAAGGTAACTTTTTAATAAAGGCTCTTTTTTTAACAAATGGTTCATTTTAAAAAAAAAACTTACGTTTAAAAACAAACTACCTTTAAAAAAAGTTTTTTTTTTTAAGAAATTAAGTTTTTAGGATTTTGTACATTATTTACATAAATACTTTTTTCAGAAAGAGTGTATTTTAAGAAATAGTACTTTTTAGGAAAACTTAATTTTAACCAAATGATTTTTTATAGGTAGTTATTCAGAAAAGATACTACTCAAAGAGGAGGTAATTTTTAGAAGAGATACTTTTTTAAGGAAAGGGTATTGAATGAAACTTTTCTCTAAAAAAAAATCTTCAAACCGCGATTTCGTGAAAGTTCCGCCTAAGAGCCCCAAATGTCATATCACATAATTACATATTTACCAAGTACTTTCAATCGGTGATAGAGAGTTGCGTGCCCAAAGCAAAAGTGAAATAATTTTTTTTTTGAATTTCTCCTAAAAAAATGATCATTAATTTAAAAACCACCGTTTCTATTCTAAATTTTTTTTTTTTATTCCTTCAATAATTATATACCATGTACACTATATGTAATAAATAGGGCGGAAACAAAATCACGTTCGTCTGGATCTTATTCAGCATGAATAGATCTCATCCAAGTACTGTTGGGCCTTCCTGGCCGTCTTGTGCCTTGCGGCGTTTTATTTCAATCGGTATTAGTTCATTATTTGTCATTGTTAGTAGGCCCTCAATGGATATAGTATAGGACCAAAATATCCGGCATTTACGTCGCAGGCATTTATTGATAAATACCGGAAGTTTTCTGCATATAAGGTCCGTGACTTTAAACGTTTCAGAGCCGTATAAGAAGACAGATTTTACACTGGTGTTGAATATTCTCAGTTTTGTTCGCTGCGTTATATTATGAGTCGACCAAACTTTTTTTTTGGTTTATAGTATGCATGACGGGCTATGTTTATTCGTGACATGACACCATTATTCGCTCCACCAAATATCGATACTACACTGCCGAGGTAACAGAACTGTTGTACGTCTTCTATTATAGTTTGATTTTTGGTCTCAATTTTCTTCAATTCTTAACATTTGCACGTAATCCAACTTCACCAGCATCTTCAATGAACATTTCCAATTTGGTTCGCGTTCCATTTAGTGTTGAGATAAGAAACAGATGTCATCAGTATAATCCAAGTCGCTGAGTTTTTGGTGTGTCCGCCATTGTATGCCATCGGGGACTTCAGGATTGGTTTCAGTGAGGACGCTATCAAACACGACAATAAACAGTGGTGGGGACAGAACGCATCCCTGTATGACACCGCTTTGTATGGGAAATTTCTCACTATATTTTCCTTTGAACCGAACAGTGCATTCAACGTTAGCTTATAGTTTGGGGATTAAATCAATTATTTTCTTTGGTACACCGTTTTCGCGCAGCGCATGCCATATTTCGTCTCTTCTAATAGTATCGAATACATGCACAAAATTTACAAAACAGTAAATACAGAGGGGAGCTCCATTCTAGGGACTGCTCTATAGTTATACGTAGGGTGTTTATATGCTCCATACAAGAGCTATTTGTTCTGAATCCATTTTGTTTTTACCTTAAGCTTGCATTGAGGGTAGGTCTAGGTCAAGGGTTATAAATGCTAAAATCTTTACAGTCGCCCAAATCTCCTTTTTTTGGGATTGTTATTATTACGCCTTCCCTCCATTCAACCGGAAAAGTGTTGTCTGTCCAGATCTGAAGAAAAGCCGGTTGCGAAATGGGTGCAATAATGTCAAAGCCAATTTTGCCAATTCCGCCGCTTTGTTGTCCGATCAAGCACTTTTGTTATTCTTCAACCTCTGTATCACAGCCCGGATTTCCTCGATAGATGGGGGTTAGTTGAAATGGTTCTGCAAGGGTTTCGTCGCATTTCGCTGTTAGGGTTTTGTGCACTTGCTTCCATGGTTTCATTAGGGTCTTCAAAGAATTTTTTCCATTTTTTTATTTGTTCTTTTTCGGTTGATAGGATATTGCCATCCTGATCCTTTGTGTGGGTTATGTGAGGTTTAACATTCGCCAAGTTTTTGATTGCCTCTTACAGGCCATGCTGATTATTACGACATGTTGCTCTTTCTGCAGATAAAGCGATGTTTTTGTAATATTTTAACTTGTCATTTTTCGCCAATGTCTTTACCTCCATTTCTACATTGTTGTACGCATTTCTGATACTAACTTTATCGTTAATATTCTTGCAAGTCAGAAGTTTTGCTTTAAATTCTCTTCTTCTTTCTATGCATTGCCAGGTTGCGTTGCGTACCCATAATTTTCCTATTGTCGATTCCACGCTTTGCAAGCCGTGGAGATGTTTTCCCAGGTATAGGGCTCGCATAAAGCTTCTACTTTTCCAGCGAGTATTGTATTGTTATTACTCTAACTTCCGGAAGATGTAGTGTGTCCAGATATATTAAGCACTGGTTACGTAATACACGGTCATTCAAAGCAGGTGGACGTAAACGGAACTGTGTGACCGCTGTATATCTCAGCACTGCGTTGGGTACGTATATCTAATAGTGTGCTGTAAAATCTCCTATTCATTAATACATGGTCGATCTGGTTACGTGTGATGCCATCCGGAGACTTCCATGTGTACTTATGCATGTCTTTATGAGGGAACTTAGTGCCTCCTATAAATAAGGCATGAGTGCTACAGAAAACCATTAATCGTTCTACAGTATTATTTCTTATGTTGCCAAGAACATGGTGGCGCATAACTGAGCCAACATCTGCGTTGTTGTTGCTAACCTTGACATGAAAATGGCCAAATACAACAATTATGTCTACTCCGGTGTTATATTCCGAAAGTTTGTTTAGAATCTGGCTGCTATTGTTCGGTCGGATATAGGACGGAACTCTTTTAGATTTTTTTTTTTTTCATTTTGGTGATACTAAGATACCAACGTCTTTTGTGCGACCCTGGTTATTGTCACCGTACATGAAATAATGGCCTGTTTGCAGCCTTACATCTCGTTGACCCATCCACCTAGTTTCTGTCAGCCCTAATATATCGAGATTAAATCTATCCATTTGTTTTGTAACCTGAGCAAGATTTGTTGATTTTCATTTATTTTTTCTCGGTAAATTTGATTTTACGTCTGGGTTACCAACCCTCAGCAACCACAAAATACGTTTGTGGGACCGTACTGGAGGTGTGAGGCATCCGGTGCTGCCGTTGAAAGTACATTTATACAGCGAGCTGCTTATTGTGAGCATAGACACCTGATTTATGCTGCACCTCACATGGTGAACCGGCGCATAATCTTGTGGTTAGTTCTTCCGCCATTGTTGTTCAAGTTCTCCGCTGTTGTGTGGATTTTTCTTAGCTTCAGTGCTCACCTTTAACCTTACTGCGTTGAGAGGCCCTAATAGTCGCTACGTTACCGCCGGCATCGATCTCATGTTCCTAGCATTTACTGAGCGCCCTCACCGTGACAAATACACACTGTATTATTATTTTTGACGATATATGTTTTTGTTTTCTACTTTTTATTATTCTTATTTAAATACTAATATTTTTTATTTGCAGATATGCATACTCGTATGTGTTGTTGTTAAACTAACCTAAGGTAAGTTGGCACTTTGTTGAATCGTTAGTAAGAGATTTTTTTCAGAATTTTTATTATTATGTTTTTTGTGGAAATGAAGAAAAGATTTGCATAAATGCTTTTATCGAAGTATAAATGACTTGCCAGGCTCATAAATTTATTACGTTACAAACAAACGCTCACTTGTTAAAACATATTAAAGCGAAACATCGATAGGCCGACAATTTCGACTAGCAAATCTCTATATAAAAAAAAAAAAAAAAAATCACGAGAGTCCGATCACAGGGGAGATGTGTAAACATCTGGTAATAAATTAAATGCAGAAAACAGCGACAAAAAGGTTATTTCATAAAATAATTTTTTTTAGCAACAATCATAAGTCATACCGATTTGTTTTAATGGTCACAACTTACGGTAAGATATGACTCTCACATGTACGCTGTTTTTGTGGTTGTATTGTGAAATAGAAATTTACCCCCCTGCGCGTATAGATGTTTACACATCAAAATATCGAATAGCCTTAGTCTTGTCTGGCTTTATCTAAGTTATACTTAGAGACTAAACTATATTTTATGTCTTAACGGCCGAGGTTAGACTGTATGAGCTAAAATCATAAAACGATATAACTCTCAGAAGGCTAATAACGAAAGATATTTGGCATATATAAATTTGTGGATATACATATATATCCATAACACTAACACATATGAAGGAAAGTACGTAAAAACTTATGAATAAATTTATTATATTTTTTTAAAGGGATTTATTTGTTTTTTTATTTTTTATTTATATTCATAAAAAAAACAAATAAAATCCATTAAAATTCATAGTCCAAGTTACGTGTAACTTTAGTTAATCATCTTTAGTCTTTTCATTTTCTATCCTAATACTTTTCCACTTTGGCCATCCACCAGCCATTTCAGCCATTATAATGGAGCCACAATCATTTTCAACACTTCACATCATAAGTCACAACAATTGTTATAAATGACTGACAGTAGTCATCAGCTTCATCATTATTCTCTTCATTCCTTTTCGGTTTTTTTTTATACTTCTAAATCATTTGATACGTTATTTCTACCATTTGCAGCCTAAAAGCCCCAACATCATTTGCTATTTGTTTTTCTATTATTCTTATCCCCGTCCTTTATATTTACGGCTCAATGTCTTAGAGTTGTACAACAGAAATCTTTACGATAAATGCGCTGTTTTATATGGCAGGCAGAAAAGAAGAAGAATTCTATTGGTATGATTTCACCACAAATACTCTTCAATCCATTGTAATTCTCCTCTGGCGTTATGTATCCGTTCACAATACCAAATCTACTTTCCTTTGTCTACGAATTAAATGTACAGTATGCGGGGGGTGGGGAGGTGAACTTTTTAAATCGTTTGTGTAACATTTTAGCATCATTAGCTGTGATTTATGATTAAATTTATTTTTAATTTTTAAAACCCATAATTTTAGGGTTTTGTATGCTTAATAGGCAGAACATTTACAACAGATTGATTTAAGAATTTTTTTTCAAAAAAATTGTTTTTTTTTTTGTGGGTATTTTTTTTAAAGAGTGTAAAGTTTGAATTATATAATTTTATTCAACAAAAGTAGGCAGCTAATTAAAAAATATATGTTGTAAATTAATTCGTATGTCAATTTAAGGAGATATACATTATTTTTCTGATCTGATTTGTCTGAACCTAATAGGGAATTTACTTTGGTAGTCTCATTATTCAAGAATACTTTCTGTCATTTAGGGCAGTAAGAGCTTTTGGCCATTTGCTAAAAGAGCAAACATAATGCTAGTTTTGCTATGCCAACTCTTGGACTGACTGATCAAATCTATATAATTAATAAATTAATATAAAATTAAAGAAAAGCAATACTTATTGCAAGTCGTAAGTGATTACAGAAACCAATTTGAAACGCACACTAAATCATCCTTAAATACACCAAAATATATAGAGTTAATTTTATATTTCATATTCCTTTGAATAAATTATCTTTTATTAGCTTTGGGATATTTGTGGGTTTTCTTATTTTATTTAGAAAAATATAGACAATTTTTATGCATAAAATAATTTTATAACAAAATTGGTTAAAAGTTGTTTCAGTTTATATTCTCGAGCAATAAGCAGACAATTGCAACAAATATATATCACAATGGATTTATTGATCCCAGGAGCACTAAATGGTTAAAAAAATAAAAATTAACAGAATTATTTTTCTTAAGTTCTAAATAGTGGTTTCATCGAGTTTAACAGAAAAACTCGTTTTCGGGCATTTTTATTTAAAAATATCTTAAAATCCAAAGCTGGCCTTGGCAAATAATGGGTTAGCGTTCTCGAATTTATCCCAAATTTTACGAAAGGAAGTTCTACACATTTGGTTATTATATTTTAAGCATCGCATCCAAAAATTCGATAGCACTTACAAAATATTTGAATTTTTTGAATAAATTGTCTTTCATTAGCTTTGGGTCATATGTTACCCCAATTTCAAAAGGGTTAATGGGGTCATAATATTTTTTTCCGAAAGCCTAGGCTATTAAGATAAAGTATAACATTTAGAAGTAAAAAAGTGATGAATTTTTGATACATAGTATTTAGAAAGAACACATTTACAGAATATTTTACAAAAATTCCATTTTTCTCGAAATCCGCAAATATAAAATCTTTGTCAAAAAATTTCTGGCATAGGGATTTACCTAAAAATTCACACAGTTAATCTTTAACATGCACTTAACAAAACCTTAAAAGAGCCAGATCAATTTTTAAAATTTTGTTGAAGAAAATTTTTTAAAACTTGAAAAAGGAGTTTTCAAAATTTTATCAAAAAAATTTCCCATTTCCGGTCTCAATGCGCAATAGGTTAACAACGTGGTAATAAAACAATACTTCATATCTGGGTACTTGTAAGTATAGAGACCAAAAAAATTATGGCTTTAATCAATTTCTCAAAGTTGAAAAATATGCTATCAAATTTCATGACCTAGTTTTTTTTTTTTGGCACAAAAGAGGTCTGGGGCATTTGTTATTTCTCGTCGAATTTTTATTCGATTTTGAAATTTTATAGCTTTTTGAAAATATAATTTAATACTGATCCAGATTCATATAACAGTTTGTCGGAAAAATTAAACTATAGAACGAAATTTTCGTAAAATCTCAGAAAAGTCACATTTTCCCCATATAAATAAACACACTTGAAATTTTCAATCGATTTCCGGCGCGACTTTTCTTTATCCGATTGTCCCCAAACTTCACACTTATTAGCTTTATATTGAAACGTAACAAACTGGACCCCGCCTATCCCCAAAATCGCAATTTTAAAAATGTCCATGTAACGTAGGACCACTCTAATGTTGAGGTATTGAGGAATCGGACCCCTAGATATTTTGGGCATGAGAATTCACTGCGATGTCCGTTGGAACGATCATGTTTTTCGGGTGTCGAAAGAACCATTCTAAAATGGAACAACAATTACTCCACTCCCTCTGATCTCCCTAAAATCTATACTTACATCCGACCGAAAATATAATATAACTCCTATATCTGGGCAGGAGCTTCAAAGGCTATTTTGAAGTTACTGGACCTTATACAAAGGAGGACAATGATGCTCATTAATGACAGTAGAGTAACTAACTCTACTGACTCGTTAGAACGTCGCACAGTGGCGCTATTTGAGTTTTTTCGTTGCAAAAATCATATCTTTTGAACCGAATAACATAATTGAACAGTTTAAACAGCATATGATAGATGACTGTTCATCCTATGAAATGAGCATTTGGAAAGGGTGCTACGCTTTGTAGGGGCCTACTTATGGGTTATCAAAGTTAAAATTTGTAGAAAAATCAATTTTATGGTAACTAAAAAAAATTATTTTTACATTTTTAGATTGTTTTTATTTTTTTTTTCTTTAGGGTTTTATGTTTTAAATTATTACCCATTATTAAATTTATTTTTCCAATTTTCTGTAAAATATTCATCAAAATTCGTAAGAGAAAGTATATCTAAAAGATTAATCATTTCTAAACTATAAGTATTTTCTAACTCTATTCGTGACTTTACATGCCGCAGGGAAGAAATAAGTGGATCGGAAGATGCTGCCAACATGTTGAAGAGGTCCTCATTTTGCCTTACCCTTGATGCTTTGAATGTGTTCTGCAATCTATATTTTTTATAAAATTTGTTAAGAAACTCCTGTGCTTCTTCAGAAAGCTCTCCAATTGGCAAAGACTGGTACTCAAATATATCTTTGCCATGCGCCAATATTTTATGGACGGTCGGGGTCAACTTCTTCTGTGGATACATTTCTGGTAAAAGAGATGCAGTTTTTGATGCATATTCTCCATATTTTGTAGAATTGACATTTTCTTTGCAGTTTAAAACATTCAAGATCGTTCCCAATCTTTTCACGATTTGATTGTCAATTCCAGTGATTCTAGTTACTGCCTCATCATTTTCAAAAAATCTCCTAGAAGTGTTTCCATCGTTTGAGTTACCGTATCCGTGCTTGGGACAGTCTACTTTTAGTCCAACTTGTTTAAAAAAAGCATCCTGTATTTGCTTCTTTCTGATCTTTTCCTTATCCTTCATTGATGTATTTTCATCGAAGTTTTCCTCCTCTTGTGGTAGGGTATACGCCAGTTTTAGCAAGAACTCCATACACCTTATCCTTGCGTGCAATGGTGATATTCCATATTCGTAATTCTCTTCGTTTGTAGAATCGTTTAAATTACCAAGGTTCTTCTGACTCTTTTTGCAAATCGGGCATGACAATGTTGAGGTTGTTCCTGTCAGTTTGTTTACGACTTTTCCGTCAACCATGGTCAGGTGGAACTCGTAATTGCATTCAATATATTTTCCTTCTCAAATTTGCAGCTTTGTAGGCTTAATCTTGCTTATTTGTTCTTCAATGTCCTTCACCGTGGTCCTTATGTGTTCTGCCGATTCCCTTGCAAACTGAAACATTATTGGTCGGCAATAATGCACTGATGACGGACGTGGATTTTTCCAGTGTAGGGAAACATCAGATTTTAGCCGCAAAGGAACAACAGATGCCATAAACATATTTCCGTCCGATATTGTAGCGTCATCGGAAGATATCCTTTGCTTATAAACGCTTTGTCCGGATGATCCATCGCAGCCCCATTTGCTGATCAATGTCAGTTTCTCAGGAAGAATTTTCGCCTCATTTTCAGGAAGACTCTCCAACAACCGTTTTGCTGTATGGCCCATGAGATCCTGCAGATTGGCTTTCACAGAGACTTCCGTAAACTCCGTATGCAGTGGTCGTGAATTTATTTTGGCTTGCGTAATATGCTTGTTTCCTGGTAAAACGTCAGCCACGTGTCGTATCAAGGATGCCCGTAGTATCTCATATTTTTCTTTGGAAAGTTGTAAGTCCATAAACAAGGCCAAGGCTTCTTCGGAACCATACTTTTTAATGTGTGCATTTGTGGGCGTGGAAATGCTTTCCTTAATCCTTTTTTGTCGCAGTGGGCTTGCATCAGCAACAGATTTTGCGACCTAACTCTTTCACTATCCTTTGTATATTTATTAGATAGCGCGTCCGATAAATAATTCGTGGTCAAGTCATTGGTGGCATTGGCAAGTTTCCTCTTTCTTGTGAAAATTGAACACTCCTCAATAGTTTTTTTTTTGGCCTTCCTTTTGCTCCTCTGGTTGATGTGGTGGGTTTATCTACTGCCAATATATCCAGGATGGTGTCTTCATTAAGCCAGTCCTCGTATTTGGAGTTGAAGTTCTGAGTGGTTCGATTAGATTTCACCCATTTTGCCTTATTATTTGCATATATCAGATAAAAATTATTTTTTATAATTTCGCTTCTCTCAATATTTCCGTATAAGCTATCACGTTCTTCTAAAGCAGCTTCCGTGAAAAACTTTGATGTTGACCTTCTAAACAGTTCAAATAATTTTAAATTGTTTAACGCCATGTTTTAAGTACTTGTTGCGCCAACTTTCAGTCGTAGACTAATCCAGGCATTATGCTTATTTTGCAATATATTTTGCAATATATAGGCTTATGCTACCATACCTAAAAATTTACCTGTTCCCTGCATACATATGGATTTAGGCTGAATTATGCAATTTTGATATTATGCTCTAAATAAGATTTGTGCCTACCTGGAGGGACCATAAATCAATATTGTTCTTGACCATTTGTACTCCAAAGTAATTTTTAAGTGAGGTGCGTACCTGCGAATTTCAATGAGTAGTTTTTTGTGCATCCTGTGTCTGTAACAGAATATTGGGAGTAGACTTTGGCAGAGGGTCACAGGTAGACAACCGACTTAAAATGCAATTTTCAAACTATTAGATCAAACTACTGTCAGTCAAAACATGTGAGGGATGCACGCCATACAATTTCTGCAACCATGTCTTTTTAAACTTTTTTACCTCTAGAAGCCAAACGGGCGCGTACGGGCAGATAAAGCGTTTTGAGTTATGTAAAGAAATAATCAAAGAACATGTTTTGCAAATATGGCAAATATAGAAAAATATGGATTTTTTTATTTTCCGTCAAAGTTGAAAAATAGGGAAAAAAAACGGATAATTTTTAAATAGTGATTTACCAGGAGAAACACAAAGCAAGCAGTTAATTTTTTTTTATCATTATACATTTAATAAATACATCAATCAATACAAACAAAAAATAAGGCGATTCGTTACCTATTTTTCGTGATACTACACCTGAAATCGCAACAAATTGACTAAAAATTGTGTGTTTTTTTGAAAACCGAAAGTCGGTCAACTTTGAACGGTTAAATCTTCTAAACTAAAAATGTGATAGCAAAATGTGAATGAAAAATGTGTAGCATATTTGAAATCGTTGAAAAGTTTCCTATAACATGGGTTTATTCAAAACTACGTCGGCGCACATGAAAATTTTGATTTTTGCAACCTCGTTTGCTCTACGGGCGCCACTGTGCATCGTCAGAATTTGGTTTGTGTATCACTGTTCCATAAAACCTATCATGGGAAATGTTCTGCTGAGATTAGCGAACTCATTTAAAGTATTCGAGTTTCAGTTTAGACTACCCGCTTCTGTAGTAGATGATATCCATTTGTAGTCTATTGTCCAGTTGACCGCGCATAAAAAAGAAAATTCGTTTACCAGTCGAACTAGTCGAATGCGGATTTAACTTCCCACACAAATTACAATCTAACAAAATTTTAGTCCTCCTTTCCATTATTTATTTTCCAGAAACCAACAAAATGTACTGCGTTTGTAGGTTTTCGTTTATAATAAAAAACAAGTAAGAAAATTATAGTCGGTATAGACCGACCATATGATACCCTATACCATGGTTTAGAGACCCTATCTTTCGGTCCAACTACTTCGATATAGAAAATAAGCATAAACCAAATTTGAGTGCGATTTTTATTAATTTTTTTGGCTGCAGAAATGAAAAAGTTCATATCGGATGCTATATCTATAAAGGGACTATGTCCAAAAATGGACCGATCCTGATCATGTTTGGTAAAGTCTCTTGTATTTTGCAAAAATATATACAAACAAAATTTGAGAAGAATCAGTGCAATATTTTTGTTTTTTTAATAGATTTATGTGAAGATCGGGAAGCAGCTCTATATGGGGTCAAAGGGATCATTTTTGGACTACTCATTAGTGGATGTAATGAATACATACAAACCCAATTTGAGTAAGATCTATATGACAATTTGGATCTTATGGCAATTTATGTCGATTTCATATGGGTAATTTGTATGGGGGCTAGGTCTGAACATGGACCGATTCTCAGCAATTTCAATAGCGTTCATGCCATGGCCGATAAAAGCTTATATACCAAATTTCATTAAAATATATTCATATTTGCGACCTGCAGTTTGATTACAAGCTTTACATGGACACACAGACGGACGGACGGACGGACGGACGGACATTGTTAAATCAACTCAGAAAGTGATTCTGATTCGATCGGTATAATTAAAGATGGGTCTAGGTCAAATATTTTTGGTTGTTACAAACAGCAGCACAAAGTCATTATACCCAAACCACATAGTGGTATAGGGTATAAAAATTAACACGAACAAAGTTCCATAATTCCCGTTATGATGGTATTCTAGATATATAAGAGAAACCCGATAACCCTCTAATGGCTTCAAATAATCGTCAAACTTTGTTTAACCGATTATAGAAACACCGATACTTTCGCTATCACTTTGGTTATAGTTGGACATCAGATAGATAATATATAATACCTACTTCGTTTGGAAATTGACCTCCGACTGATTCCGCCCATTTTTGGTTAGACTACGCGCATTTATAGCTAATAATATCACACAAAGATTCATCATTACTTGTATGGGAAGTCTCTTGAAAGATAAAGAAACCAAGAAAGCTAAAACCGAGCCTATCGTGTAAACTTCATATGATAACGGAACTTTACCGTTATAAAAAAAATGAATAAACGCTTTTATATATAAGTTATAATAATCAAAATTCAATGTCTAAGCAAAATGCCCATTGTCCAGCAATCGACTACAAAAATTGTCACATTTCACATAATCACCCATTATATAACATGTCTTTTCTTTATTGATAAGGGTTTACACAAAGTAGGTATTTATATAAAAACGCAAATGTGCGGAAATTTTTAAAGATTTTATCATATTATATATACATACTAGCTGTTTTTACCCGGTCTTGCCCGGGATACAAAGGCCTTTGACTTGAAAAATGGTTCACTATGCTTACCAGGCGCTGAGTACTTAGTCCCCAATTAACAAATTCCTCAATAAAATGAACTTTCTCCCCAAAAATTTGTATGGGCAGTAAATTCATTTTTTATTTCAATTAAAAATTTTTAGATTTTTTAATTTAGAAGTTTTTTAAGATGCTGCAGCAAAAATGCTTCAAAAATAAGTTGCGAAACCGCTTAAGTTTTTTTTTTCAGTTTATTTATAAACATCAAATATAATGGAATGGTTCGCAAATTAAAGGAATCACAACTTCTAAAAATTGAAATACTTCATTCAATAAGTGATCATCATTGGGCTGAGACGTCAAATTCAAGTTTCAGAAATGAAAGACTAATGCGACGTTTAATATTGTGTCGCAAGGTTTCTTTAAGCAACTGCTTATAGTATATGTGTGGCCTATTTTGATCAACAGGTAATTATTTCACATACGTAGATAAAATTTATCATACGACATTTCACTAAACTGTGTTCCGCGAGCGAGTCGCGCACGATTCCGCGCGTTTGGCAGCCAGACCCATGCTGCCGTGCAGTTGTGTCAAATTATTTTAATCGCCAAAATATATTTTTCAGATCATTGCGATATTTTTGCTGAGCTGTCTTCCGCGAGCGCGTCGCGTCCGCGGTCGCGCACCGCGCGCCGCTTCCGCGCATTTGGCAGCCACATCCGTGCTGCCGCGCAGTTGTTGTCAACTTATTTTAATCGCCAAAATATATTTTTCAGATCATTGCGATATTTTAGCTGAGCTGTGTTCCGCGAGCGTGTCGCGTCCACATCCGTCGCGTCCGCGTCCGCGTCCGCGCGCCTCGCGCCGTTTCCTCGCAGCTACTACCCATTCTGGCGCTAAGTTCTCGTTAACTTATTTTAATTCCTAAAACATATTTTTTAGAGCATTGTGATATTTTAGCTGAGCTGTGTTCCGAGAGCGCGTCGCGTCCGCATCCGTCGCGACCGAGTCCGCGGTCGCGCGCCGCGCGCCGCTTCCGCGTATTTGGCAACCACACCAGTGCTGCCGCGCAGCTGTTTCCAACTTATTTTAATTGTCAAAATATATTTTTCAGATCATTCCGATATTCTAGCTAAGCTGTATTCCCCGTGCGCGTAGCTTCCGCGCAACGAAATGATGCTATTGAAAAGAATACTCATTTTAAATGCGTTTATTGTAGGACATATATCGAGAGCAGTATGCAAGTGTTTACTAAAATAAATATTTAACAAAATTCATTAAATAAAAATATGTAAAAATTTAAGAATTTGGGGATAAGTTAATTTTTTCTTTCGATTAAAAAAAAAAATGGGGAATTTGTTCATCTCTTTTGGGTGCCTTTTTTTTAAGTTTGGGAAATTTGTTCACCGTGTAGTTATTTCCGTGTAAACCAAATATCAGAGAAATCCGTTGAAAAGTACAAATTTGTATAGGGAAGAAATATACCACACAACAAAATGTGAATTTTATATGAAAATTGGGCGTAAAAGTAGGCGTGGTCGGTAAAAATTATATGGCGACCTTCCCTGGAACATGTAGTAAATTTCGGAGAAAGCCATTGAAAAATAAAAGTTTGTATAGCAATCAAATAAAGAAACAAATAAAAGGATAAAAATAAGTTTTATATACATAGAAGTTGGCGCAAAGTAGGCGTAGGCCTGTAAGAAGCATATGGTGACCTTCCCTGCAGTATAGAGATCGTGTGACCAAATTTTAGCCATCCCTTGAAAAATAAAAATTTCTATAGTGAACAAATATACTAAAAAACAGAAAATTAATTTTGAATAAAAAGTGGGCGTAGAAGTAAGCGTGGCCGGCAAGAATTATATGGCGACCTCTCTGGAGTACAGAGATCGTGTGTAGCAAATTTCAGAGAAATCGGTTGAAAAATAAAAATTTGTATAGCGAACAAATATACCAAAAAACAAAATGAATTGTGTACAAAAAGTGGGCGTTAAAGTAGGCGTGGCCGGTACAGAGCATATGGCGACCTTTCCTGGAGTACAGAGATCGTGTGTACCAAATTTCAGAGAATTCCGTTGAAAAATAAAAATTTGTGTAGCGAACAAATATACCAAAAAACAGAAAACGAATTGTATACAAAAAGTGGGCGCAGAAGTAGGCGTGGCCGGTAAGAATCATATGGCGACAATTCCTAGAGTATGGAGATCGTGTGTAGCAAAATTCAGAGAAATCCGTTAAAAAATAATAATTTGTATAGCGAACAAATATACCAAAAAGCAGAAAATGAATTGTAAATAAAAAGTGGGCGTAAAAGTAGGCGTGGTCGATAAAAAGTATATGGCGACCTTAGCTGGAGTACAGGGATCGTGTGTACCGAATTTCGGAGAAATCTGTTAACAAATAAAAATTTGTATAGTGAACAAATATGAATAAAACAGAAAATGAATTTTACATAAAAAGTGGGCGTAAAAGTAGGCGTGGCCGGTAAAAAGTATATGGCGACCTTTCCTGGGGTATAGAGATCGTGTGTACTAAATTTCAGAAAAATCCGTTGAAAAATAAAAATTTGTATAGCGGTCAAACAAACAAACAAACAAACAAACAAACAAACAGAAAATGAATTTTATATATATAGATAATATGCTTCCACATTTTCCATCCACATACCTCAAAAGCAACTGAATTAATCAAAATTTTTTAGATTTATAAAACGTGCTGCAGAAAAGCCTAACAACAGACAGAATATTCCACTTAAATGAAATGAAATCTTTAGAAGTTTAATTTATATATTTGGGAAAATTAAAATGAATTAAATGGTTTTTGTATTTCATGCAACATTTATTTCAATATAAATGAATATTAGAAAGGAATATAGGAATATAGACAATATTAAAAAAGCAATATTTCCATAAGGCTTAGACGAAATAAACATATATCATTTTGTCATTTTATTTTTCTACCCAGGACTACTTCCACGTACAATTTGATTTTTGTTTCCTCTTTTTAACGATTCATTTTTTATTTATCTTTTTTTTATACCTTAGTTGCCTAAATCCATTATATTTCTTTTTCTTGGTATTCCCCCACTTCTTTGAGTTGAGTTTAGTAGCAAAAAAAAAAAATTAGACCATTTTTTATTTGCTTTCTTTTTTGTTTATTATTTATTATCCGAGTTAAGGAAATTTTCATATCAACACCTCCTTCACATGGGGGAATTCTTAGATATTTTATTGAATAAAAACATACTTGCTGGAGATCATTATATACATCAGTGATTTCGAATATTTGCTAATATACTTACATATACGAGTCTGTACGTATTACAGTTACAAATAAAGTAAATTCATTTCTGGAAGAAAATGTTGTACGAAACAATGTTGGTAGTTTTAGCGCAGTCTTAATCTAATATTGCTAAAATATTATTTTTATACCAGAACTTATGTTAGTTAAATAAATTTGAATATCAATTTTAATTTAAGCGATGTAGACCGCTGTTCTGTTGAACTTAAGGCCAGTTTACACTATTACACTTTGTAATATGACCTGTCAAAAGGTCGAGTATTATGAAAAAGCCGTATCATGTAAAAAGCTTATGTTATGAAATTGACAGTCTGTAGGATTTTATTTGCGAAGTCCGATGTTTTTAGAAAAATATCTAAAAACTTGCCATTCTCATCTGACCAGAGTTGTTTTTTTTTTGGTAATATTAAAGAGAAAGGTAAACAAAAACAAAGAAAATGGAAATAAAATATAAATTTCAAAATAAATTTGCTTGTTGTTCTAAACAGCTGTTTTCATAAAACTTGAGTGTGATGGTGTAAATGGCCTAAGTATGCAGAAATAATGTCGGTACGACTTTATGGCAGTCCGATGAATTTCATGGGAGTTTTATTTCGAAAAATCATACGTCTGAGTGGTATCGTGTAAATGGGCCTTAAATAACATTCCAGTCACTTTTTGGATTTCTGAAGCTATTTTGTGTGCTTTTTGGGAATAAATTAAAAAAAAAAATATTCATTTTCCCGAACAAATTTAAAATGAAAAATTAATTATCGTATGACTTCTAGGGTCTCAAAACAGGCTTATAGGGATCAAACTTTGGGCATTATTATGATGCGTAAAATAAAGAATTTTATTGGCTTTCTATGAAGTAAAAAAAAAATAATGAATTAATTATTTTAAGCATCATTGTTTTTTATTTATAATAGAAATTGGACAACAAGAAAACCAATTAACTTTAAATTTAATTGGTATTCGGATTTAATGTTTCAGTATCGGGAACAGTTTCAAAGTGGTAGCCGTACCTAATATTGGGTGGAAGGTATCAGAAATATATCTAGAATAATAGGCAAGGCGATTTCTTGTTACCGATGCTACCTATTTTGACCACACATGCCTCATTCGAAAGGTATTTCTTTTTAGCTGTCCACCAGACTTGCATATTTTAAAAATTTAATTTTTTTTTTCTGGAGTAAGCTGCATTTAAAGTTGCTACTAGGTTAGGTTAGGTTAGGTTAGATTAGGTTGGAAGTGGCTGCTGATCCAAGGACCAGCACACTTAGACTCTGGGGTCCGTTGTGATACCACGGGACGAATGGGTGTTCCCCTCATTCCCTACCGAAGAACCAGTTCGAGCTTCTAATGAAGCCCCTAAGATGTGAAATTTCCACGTTTGAGAGGTCAGAGAGATCGTGAAGAAACGGCGATCCCAATGTCCGTAGTCTTGTTCTGGATAGCGCCTGGCAGTGGCAGAGGAAGTGTTCTACGCTCTCTACCTCCTCCACATCCAAGCAGCTATGACAGAAATCATTTGACGAGACCCTAAGGCGCTCAGCGTGTCTCCCTATAAGGCAGTGCCCAGTAACAACAGCAACTACCGTTGAGATCTCCCCACGGGGGAGTGATAATAGCGCATTTGTACGCTTTCGATTCAGAGCAGGCCAGATTTGTCTTGTGATCCTACACGTTAATCCATTAGCCCATCTGTTATTCGTTATGCCAGCGGTGCGATGCCAAAGTTCAAGCTTGCACGATTCCAGGGGTGTACCAACATTCCAAATCCGCTGGAACCTGTAAGGTAGTACCCTGTCTTGCCAGCTCATCTGCTTTGCAGTTTCCCGGTATGTTCCTGTGCCCTGCGACCCATATGAGCCTGATGTCGAACTGCTTGGCCATCTTGTTTAAGGACGTGCGGCAGCTAAGGGCGGTTCCCGTTTTCAGGAACAATGATCGTATGGATTTTACCGCGGCTTGACTATCAGAATAGATGTTGACTGCGGTCGTAGACAGAATATTCCGAACCAACCAGTCAGCAAGCACCTTTATTGCCATTACCTCTGCCTGATATACACTGCAGTGGTCTTGTAACCTTCGAGCCAGATTTAGTCCAAGCTTCCCTGAATGGACTCCAAAACCAAGCTGACCGCACAATTTCGATCCGTCAGTATAGAAATTTACGGAACGCCTACTGCCTTGTGTCCTCCCAGACCAAGATTCCCTGGTCGGTATTAGTGTACAGTAGTGACGTTCAAATACGCTCCTTGGAGTAGTGTAATCCACGTTCAATGGCAAGTTCCTGTCATTCAGGATCACCCCGCGGCCACAATTGTAGCCCCGCCATTGCAGTGTGCTTCTTAATCGAATGGCCGATGAGGCCGCCGACTGCTTCCCTAATATGTCCAGTTGTATTAGCTGTAATAGGATGTTCAAGGCATCTGAAGGTGTAGTACGAAGGGCTCCAGTGATGCACATGGAAGCCATTCTCTGTATCCTTGCGAGAAGGTTGTTATTGGTGGCCTTCTTCAAAGCCGGCCACCAGACGATGACTCCATACAGGAGTATTGGACGAACCACCGCTGTATAGATCCAGTGAGCAATTTTCGGACTAAGTCCCATCGCTTACCAATGGCCTTCTTACAGGAGTATAAAGCTATAGTCGCCTTCTTCACTCGCTCCTCCAAATTCCGTCTGAAGTTCAGCTGCCTGTCCATGAATACGCCAAGATACTTGGCTCCATCAGAGAAGACGATTTCATGCCGTTGAGAGAAATGGGATCGAAGGTAGGGATCTTATACTTCCTAGTGAAAAGAACAAGTTCCGCTTTGGTCGTATTAACCACAGACCGCAACCCCTTGCCCAGATAGATAGCTCTGTGAGAGCCCGTTGCAGGATATCTCTAATTGTAGATAGAAACTTCCCATTTACGGCCATGGCCACGTCGTCAGCATATGCGACTACGCTGCAGCCTTGCCCCTCCAACGATACTAGCACTGGATTTAGCGCCAAGTTCCAGAGAAGTGGTGATAGAACGCCACGTCGGGATATTTCCAACGTTCCCAGTTTAGACGTTATCCGCCTGTTGACAAGCAGAATTCACTCCTAGACTAGATAGTGCCGCTATTAGCGAGTCCGGTGTGATGTTGTTAAAAGCCCCTTCTATATCCAAAAAGGCTGTCATAGTGTATTCTCCTGCCGAGAGCGATTTCTCGATGGTACCTACAAGCTCATGTAGAGCTGTTTCAGTTGACCTTCCCTTGCTGTAGGCATGTTGCCTCGTTGATAGCAGTTTAGGGTCAGTAATTCTACGTAAGTAAGAGTCTATCATACGCTCCATTGTCTTCAATAGGAACGATGATAGGCTTATTGGTCTGAAATCCTTTGCGACAGTGTGTGAGCTCTTTCCAGCTTTTGGAATGAACACCACTCTTGTCTCCCTCCATTTCAAAGGAATATACGCCGTGTTTATGCAGCAAGTAAAAAGACTGCATAGCCAAGGGGAAATGTAGTCCGACACATGCTGCAATTCAGCTGGAATGATACCGTCAATCCCGGAGATTTGTAAGGTTTGAAGCTTTTAATCGCCCAGGTCAATGTTGGTACATTAACTATCTCCGAAGCAATGTCCGCCATGCTAGCGTCAGAGTATTCCAACGCCTGTAGTGTCGTATGAGAATTGCCCGGAAAATGGGTGTCCAGTAGCAAGCTAAGTGATTCTCCACTGGAGGTGGTCCACACCCCCACTGGATCCTTCAAATAGCCTAATGTGTGAGGGGTAGAAGCCAGAACCTTTCGCAGCCTGGATGCCTCGGAAACGTCCTCTATGTTATCACATAATTTTTTCCAAGAATCGCATTTTGCCGTTCTAATCTTCTTCTTATAGGTCCGAAGCTGCAGCTTGTACGCCGACCAATCCTCGTCCGCTCTTGAAGACTTTGCCTTGTTAAAGAGTTTTCTGCAGGAGTCTCTACCCTGCTGCAGCTCGCTAGACCACCATGGTGGTTTCTTCTTGCCCTTAGGCCTTGCCACTGGGCAAGAAGAATCTAAAGACTTGTTAAAAACCGTCGTAATATGATCTACAAGACAATCAATGTCCGCAGAATTGCGCGGTTCGGTTAAGGGTATTGTTTCCAATAACCCAGCAAAGGTTTTCCTATACTTAACCCAAAGTTGCTAGTAACACATACATAAATTTATACAATGCTATGTGTGTGTTTATTAAATTTGTTAATGTCTTTGTAATAAGAATGTGTTTAATTTTTTTGTGTTGATTTGTGAATTGGCTATAATTGATTAGCCTACCTTTAGGGACTTTATTTAATGAAAAAATAAAATTGCCTGGAATTTGCACTCTAACTTCGAGGGCTGGCATTTGCTAGTATATTTAAATAGTTCAAGCTTTTGTAATTTTTCTTCTTAATAATCGTAATTTACAAATTTATATACATATATACATATAATACTATTGGAGGCAACATTAAAAAAAAATAATTTGATATTTTTTTATTTTAATAAAAACCACTTAGAGATCTATTTGCAAGCTACATAAGCTGATGTCAATTCACTAATATAGAGGTGTGCAGAATAAGAGCATCTGGAATAAAAGTTTGTAGTCAATTTGTTTAACATAGAAACAAAAAGATCTCTATTCGAAATTGTGTGGAGACTTAGTGTTAAAAAAACCAGGAAGATTATATAAGTTTGAGTAATTATTTTTGTGCGATTTTAATATGACAGGCTGCACTTTTAGCCCACGTAGGAGCTACACAAAATATTACGGCATGAAAAATTAGACTGAATATTAATCTTTTGTTTTCTGTACTTACGGCAGAGTTTCGGGTTATAAAAGGATAAAGAACGGGGGTCAGAATATTCACTTTGTTCACTTTGTACTGAACATGCTCTTTAAATATAATTTTTGGATCAAAAATTATTCCTAAATATTTTAATTTTTGTTCCCATGCAACTTCTTTGTTTAAAAAATAATGTTTCTTTGCGGAATATAACAAGATTTTCTTTTCCTTGTAAGATATATAGCCTACGTTTTATCTGCATTGAGTGTTATTTTCCACTTATTGAAATAGTTTGTTAATTTTTTTAAATCCCTTTGAAGGATGAAAATAATGTTTTCAGAGAGTATATCGGGACATAATACTGCTGTAACATTTGTAAATGCGGACATGGTGCTACTTTCAAAATGGGGCAAATCTGAGATATACAAGTTATATAAAATAGGTGAAGACGCGAGCCCTGGGGACATCCTGCAGGTATTCTAAAAGTTTCATAACATAATGTACCAAGATATACTTTAAAGGAGCGACTAGACAGAAAACTTTCGATTATTTTAATTAAATAACTGGGGACGTTAAAACAAATCATTTTATAAAAAAGGCCATCATGCCACACAGAATCGAAGGCAGCCGTCTAGTAGTACCATACCCGTTGATTTTTGCAGGCAAAATTTTTGGTTACAAAATTTCTGATTCGTACTAAGGATTGAAGAGTGTTGTGCTCCTATCGGAGGCCAAATTGATGGTTAGGAAAAATTCCGTTAGATTCAATAAAGAACAACAGTTATTCATTTATAATTGTCTCAAAAATTTTACCTATAGACGACAACAGGCTAATTGGACGATATGAAGAGGTGCTATCTGCAGGGTTGTTTGGCTTTCGAATTGGTGTAATTTTGGCCAATTCGAGGAAGAGGGAGTAGTGTTTGTGGATATTTGACTTAAATTTTATTAGATTATAACTGTCAGGAAAGACCTGTGCGGGGAGTTTATTCCACACATGGCTAGTTCGACTGATATACGAATTCACTCTGTAAAACGTTGTGCGGTCAACTGGACAATAGACTACAAACGGATGTGACCTACTACAGAAGCAGGTAGAGCGAACCGAGCACTTGGAATAAGTTCGCTAATCAGTGCTACCAACCCACATTCCGACGGCGCACAGTGGCGCCCGTAGAGCAAACGAGGTTGCAAAAATCAAAATTTTCATTTGCGCCGACGAAGTTTTGAATAAACCCGTGTTTTAGGAAACTTTTCAGCGATTTCAAAAATGCTACTCTTAATAATATTACATTTTTAGTTTAGAAGATATAACCGTTCAAAGTTGACCGACTTTCGGTTTTCCAAAAAACACACAATTTTTAGTCAATTTGTTGCGATTTCAGGTGTAATATCACGAAAAATAAGTAACGAATCGCCTTATATTTTGTTTGTATTGATTGATGTATTTATTAAATGTATAATGATGAAAAAAAAATTAACTCTTTGCTTTGTGTTTCTCCTGGTAAATCACTATTTAAAAACTATCCGTTTTTTTTCACTATTTTTCAACTTTGACGGAAAATAAAAAAACATGTTCTTTGATTATTTCTTTACATAATTCAAAAGGTATTATCGGCCCGTACGTGCCCGTTTGGCTTCTAGAGGTAAAAAAGGTTAAAAAGACATGGTTGCAGAAATTGTATGGCGTGCATCCCTTACATGTTTTGACTGACAGTAGTTTGATTTAATAGTTTAAAAATTGCATTTTAAGTCGGTTGTCTACCTGTGAGCCTCTGCCAAAGTCTACTCCCAATATTCTGTTATAGACACAGGATACACAAAAAACTACTCATTGAATACGCACCTCACTTAAAAATTACAAATGGTCAAGAATAATATTGATTTATGATCCCTCCACGTAGGCACAAATCTTATTTAGAGCATAATATCAAAATTGCATAATTCAGCCTAAATCCATATGTATGCAGGGAACAGGTAAATTTTTAGGCATGGTAGCATAAGCCTATATATTGCAGAATAAGCATAATGCATGGATTAGTCTACGACTGAAAGTTGGCGCAACAAGTACTGAAACCATGGCGTTAAACAATTTAAGTACTGAAAACATGGCGTCGAACAATTTAAAATTATTTAAACTGTTTAGAAGGTCAACCACACCAAAGTTTTTCACGGAAGCTGCTTTAGAAGAACTTGATAGCTTATACGGAAATATTGAAAGAAGCGAAATTATAAAAAATAATTTTTATCTGATATATGCAAATATTAAGGCAAAATGGGTGAAATCTAATCGAACCATTCAGAACTTCAACTCCAAATACGAGGACTGGCTTAATGAAGACACCATCCTGGATATATTGGCAGTAGATAAACCCACCACATCAACCAGAGGAGCAAAAGGAAGGCCAAAAAAAAAGTATTGAGAAGTGTTCAATTTTCAGAAGAAAGAGGAAACTTCCCGATGCCACCAATGACTTGACCACGAAGCATTTATCGGACGCGCTATCTATTACATATACAAAGGATAGTGAAAGAGTTAGGTCGCAGAATACAAAATCTGTTGCTGATGCAAGCCCACTGCGACTAAAAAGGATTAAGTAAAGCATTCCCACGCCCACAAATGCACACATTAAAAAGTATGGTTCCGAAGAAGCCTTGGCCTTGTTTATGGACTTACAACTTTCCAAAGAAAAATATGAGATACTACGGGCATCCTTGATGCGACACGGGGCTGACGTTTTACCAGGATACAAGCATATTACGCAAGCCAAAATAAATTCACGACCACTGCATACGGAGTTTACGGAAGTCTCTGTGAAAGCCAATCTGCAGGATCTCATGGGCCATACAGCAAAACGGTTGTTGCAGAGTCTTCCTGAAAATGAGGTGAAAATTCTTCCTGAGAAACTGACATTGATCAGCAAATGAGGCTGCGATTGATCATCCGGACAAAGCGTTTATAAGCAAAGCATATCTTCCGATGACGCTACAATATCGGACGGAAATATGATTATAGCATCTGTTGTTCCTTTGCGGCTAAAATCTGATGTTTCCCTAAACTGGAAAAATCCACGTCCGTCATCAGTGCATTATTGCCGACCAATGTTTCAGTTTGCAAGGGAATCGGCAGAACTTATAAGGACCACGGTGAAGGACATTGAAGAACAAATAAGCAAGATTAAGCCTACAAAGCTGCATATTGGAGAAGGAAAATATATTGAATGCAATTACGAGTTCCACCTGACCATGGTTGACGGAAAAGTCGTAAACGAACTGACAGGAACAACCTCAACATTGTCATGCCCGATTTGCAATAAGAGTCAAAAGAACTTTGGTAATTTAAACGATTCTACAAACGAGGAGAATTACGAATATGGAATGTCGCCATTGCACGCAAGGATAAGGTGTATGGAGTTCTTGCTAAAACTGGCGTATACCCTACCACAAGAGGAGGAAAACTTCGATGAAAATACATCAATAAAGGATAAGGAAAAGATCAGAAAGAAGCAAATACAGGATGCTTTTTTTAAACAAGTTGGACTAAAAGTAGACTGTCCCAAGCACGGATACGGTAACTCAAATGATGGAAACACTTCTAGGAGATTTTCTGAAAATGATGAGGCAGTAACTAGAATCACTGGAATTGACAATCATATCGTGAAAAGATTGGGAATGATCTTGAATATTTTAAACTGCAAAGAAAATGTCAATTCTACAAAATATGGAGAATATGCATCGAAAACTGCATCTCTTTTAGCAGAAATGTATCCACAGAAGAAGTTGACCCCGACCGTCCATAAAATATTGGCGCATGGCAAAGATATAATTGAGTACCACTCTTTGCCAATTGGAGAGCTTTCTGAAGAAGCACAGGAGTCTCTTAACAAATTTTATAAAAAATATAGATTGCAGAACACATTCAAAGCATCAAGGGTAAGGCAAAATGAGGACCTCTTCAACATGTTGGCAGCACCTTCCGATCCACTTATTACTTCCCTGCGGCATGTGAAGTCACAAATAGAGTTAGAAAATAATTATAGTTTAGATATGATATACCTTCTCTTACGAATTGTGATGAATATTTTACAGAAAATTGAAAAAATAAATTTAAAAAAGAAGTAATTTTTTTTTAATTTGTTGGGTAATAATTTAAAACATAAAACCCTAAAGAAAAAAAATAAAAACAATCTAAAAATGTAAAAATAATTTTTTTTAGTTACCATAAAATTCATTTTTCTACAAATTTTAACTTTGATAACCCATAAGTAGGCCCCTACAAAGCGTAGCACCCTTTCCGAACGCTCGTTTCATAGGCTGAACAGTTGTCTATCATACGCTGTTTAAACTGTTCAATTATGTTATTCGGTTTTTACAACGAAAAAACTCAAATGGCGCCACTGTGCGGCATAACAACAGACGAGATGCAAAATACTGTAAATAGGATTATTTTGGGTTCAGGAGACTGCAAAAATTTTATTGTTGTAGATTATTTCAATGTCTTAAAAAATGTGAGCTCGATTTTCTTTATCAAGTGGTCTGCGGTGCATTTATTGCCTGGGGAACTTGATATAACTTGGCTGTTTTTCGACTTATAATAGATTTTGTTGTTTTACTGGAAAGATAATTAACTCTAGATTATGCTTTATGAATTAATTTAATTGAAATTAATTTGAATTTAATTTGTCTGAAAATGATTTTTTTTAACTTTGAACTAAATGCGCGTCCAGAAAGCTTTGTCCGATTTGGCTCAATTTTTGCGAACTAAAGTTTAAGATCCAGTTTCACGAGTTCAAAAAAAAAAAAACAAAGAAGAAATTACAGTCGGTCTAGACCGACTATACGATACCCTATATCATGGTTTAGAGATCCTCTCTATTCGGTCCAATTAATTCGATATAGAAAATAAGCATAAACTAAATTTGAGTGGCATTGTTATTAATTTTTTTGGCTGCAGATATGAAAAAGTTCATATCGGGTACTATTTTTATATGGGGACTGAGTCGAAAAATGGACTTATGTTTTGGAAAAATATATAGAAACCAAATTTGAGAAAAATCTGTTCAATATTTTTGTTTTTTGATAGATTTAAATGAAGATCGAGAAGCAGCTCTATATGGGGCCTATGACTAAGAATTATCCTATAGGAATTATATTTAGACTACTGATTAATGAATATAATAAACACATACAAACCCAATTTGACTGAGATCTACATGATAATTTTGATCTTATGGCAATTAATGTCTATTTCATAAGGGTCATTTGTACGGGGACTAGGTCTCAACATGCACCGAATTTCACCGATTTCGATAGCATTCATCCTATGGCCGATGAAAGCTTACATACCAAATTTCATCAAAATACATCGCTAAATCGATTCAGAAAGTGATTCTGAGTCGATCGGTGTAATTAAAGATGGGTGTAGGTCAAATATTTTTGGTAGTTACAAACAGCACCACAAAGTCATTATACCCAAACCACATAGCGGTATAGGCTATAAAAAATGGCTGTCACCCTAATATACGTACATACCTACAAACATCCATAAAACTAATGAAGTTATAAACGTTGTTATTCCTAAGAATACACGTAATATCGCTTTTAACTCAATTCCTTGAATATAGCCAAGAACTATGCTTGAAAAGAAAAAATATTTTTTTTTTCAGTTCTTTATCTACCTTATTATAATTTTTTTTCTTGAACTGCTTACATGTGCTGGTAGCGAATTATTATAAACTACAAAGTAAAAATTCTTAATATTTATATCAGCCTTTTATATTTGCCTGTATGGTGTGTTTACATGAATGAATGTCTTGTTTGGTTGTTATACCAGCACTTTTCAGTTGAGAAGCTGGAGTTTGCCATTTGTTCATATTCGTAAAAAATCTAAATAATCGCGAATATGGAAATGTGTTTATACTGGCATTTGTTCACCATTTTTCCAATACCTGGTTGACTGACTGTCTATTATACTGCTCTGGTTGTTATACTCCTTTATACGAGTAACGTTTTTTTTTTGTTGTTCTTGTTGTATAAAACACAATTGATTTCATTTACTATTTGTTAGGGTTGTTGCTTTTTTTTTTTGCTAGCTTTCACATTCTGCCTTCGGTTAAGGATTTCGCTGTTATACAAATAGAACCAGTGCACGCACTATGGACAAGATATTTAAATAAAATTTTTAAACTTTTTGGTTAATTTTAAAAATTGCTTATAATTACTTTTTGCGTGGTTATGTTTCTATTATGCTCAGTGTTGCCAGAATGGTTTTAACTCATGTCTCTATCTGAAATTTAAGATTCCCAAAATTGTTCCCAATTAGGTATAAAGCCATATTAACATCTACTCGTTTTAAACTAATTATAACAAATATAATCAATATGTAACAATTTGATAGGAGACCATATGGCCCATTGTGATACCCTTTAGATTGTGTCGGAAGTTAGATATAGGAACCAGATTCCCTCTGGAAGTCTGCAACGACGCCGTGTGGAACATCTACTATGCAGCCCAGGTTATCTAAGAATCTAAGGCACCTCTCCATCCGTCCTGGACATTCACACAGCAAATGTTGCACTGTCACGTCCTCGTTCACATCCATACAGCTCCTACAGAAGTCAGCTCTCGGGACACCATCCACAGGGTCCAGTGAGCACTCTTATAAGTAGGCTGATTTCCCCCTTACCAAAAGCAAGGAGTGCTTTCGTTCTCTTTGGATTAGGCAAGGGTCATAGGATCTGGGATATTCCGCAATAGATCAGTTGTGTTAACATTGTCCTTAATTCAAGAAACAAATTGATAAACTTAGCTCTAAATAGCTATAACTAACACATTGCATATTTAGGGTACAGTTGCATATATTAGCCTATGTCTATTCGAAAAATTTGCGAAAAAATTGAATGGGATTTTAATTTAATTATAAATTAAATATTATGTAGGTCGAAGTTTTGAGGCCTTTTCTAGAAAACTAGTTAATTGTACGGAACTTAATTCGCCCAAAGAAAAATGACTACAAATACTTTTCTAAGCAAATGTACTTTTTTAAAAAACTTCTTTTGTTAAAATCGATATAATTTTTTAAGAAAATATACTTTTTAAAAAACTACTTTTTTAAGAAAAAGTCCTTTTAAAAAAATTCACTTTTTAAAAGGATTGGACTTCTTTAAGAAAATGTAAGAAAATATTCTTTTTTCACAAAATTAAATTTTTTAAGAAAATATCCTTTTGCGAAAAGGTATTTTTAAGCAAAACCACTTATTTAGATGTGGTATTTTTGAAGAAAAATACTAAAGGGTCCGCCATCTAACGTTTTTTTTTTCAACTAGTGCTTATTTCGTGAATGGTAACACTTAGCTCATGTCTGATTTGACAGATAATTAGTTTTATCCTTCCGCTGAACGAATATGGTTGTGTATACGCTTGAACAACGCTGGGAAATATTGCGACATTACTTTGAAAATCATGGTAATGTTGCAGAATATGTGCGAAAATTGCGTACGGATTTTGGAAGAAGAGAAGCACCGTCAGCTCCGTATTTTCGTTATCTTGTGAAAAAAGTGAAAGAAACTGGCATCCTCATCGATAAAAATAAAGCGTGAAAAGCCAAAAACAGTGCGTACACCCGAGAATATTGCTGCTGTGGCAGAAAGTGTGCGTGAAGCGCCATCAACATCAATTCACCGTCATTCTCAAGAATTGAACATTTCGGAGGCAACATTGAGACGAATTTTGCATAAAGACCTTGGTATGATGCCATACAAAGTCCAATTGGTTCAGGAGTTGAAGCCAACTGACCATCCAATGCGTTTTCGCTTTGCTAAGTGGGCCTGCGATCGACTTTCAGAAAATGCCGATTTTTTCAAAAATAAATCATCTTTTCAAATGAAGCTCATTTTGATCTTGGCGGGTATGCAAACAAGCGAAATTGTCGCATTTGGGGCACAGAAAACCCGCACGCATACATTGAAAAGCCGATACATCCAAAACGAGTCACTGTTTGGAGCGGATTTTGGTCCAAAGGCATAATTGGGCCATTTTTCTTCGAAAATGATCAAGAAGTGGCCGTTGCAGTCAATGGCGATCGTTATCGGGCCATGTTGAACGAACTTTTGTTCAGAAAAATTGAAGAGGAGGATATTGGCAACATTTGGTTTCAACAGGACGGCGCTACGTGCCACACAGCCGAAGCTACACTCGATGTTTTGCGGCCTGTTTTTGAAGATCGCATTATCAGCCGCAGAGCTGATGTCATTTGGCCACCTCGGAGCTGCGATTTGACACCGTTGGACTATTATTTGTGGGGTGCCCTCAAAGATAAGTGTTACGCCAACAAGCCAGAGACAATTGACGCTTTAAAGGACAATATTCGTGAAGCTATTGGTGAAATACAACTGCACACAATCGATAATGTGCTTAAAAATTGGACCGATCGTGTAGGCTACTGCATGGCCAGCCGAGGCAGCCATTTGAATGAAAGAAATTATTTTCCATTATTAACCGGAAGGATTGTACTTTCAAATAAAAAAAGAAATTTGAGATAATATTCAGCAGTTTTTTTTATAGCATTTTCAAAAAAAAAAAAAAAAAGTTATTTGGCGGACCCTTTATTTAAAAAATTGTAGTTTTAAGAAAAGATACTTTAAAAGAATTTACTTTTTTAAGAAATGATATTTCTATGACGAAAAGGGATTTTCGAGAGGAGTTAATGTTTGATGAAACTGAACTTTTTTAAGAATAGATAATTTTTCAGATAAGGTATTTTTTAAGAAAACTAACACTATTTAAGAAAAGTATTTTTAAAAAAGTACTTCATTTTTAAAATTAACCAACACTGAGGGGATGCCCGTTACAAATGCAGTGCATTGTGTTGATTTCAGGAAAATAGGTTATGGGAAGGAGGAGAGAAGGAGTAGTGTTTGTGGATATTTGACTTAAATTTTATTAAATTATAACAGTCAGGAAAGACCTGTGCGGGGAATTTATTCCACTCACGTCTAGTTCGACTGACAAACGAATTATCTCTATAATGCGTTGTGTGATCAACGAAACTCGGGCACTTCGAATAAGTTCGCTAATCTCACAAGACCTATACCACCCATATATAGAGATGACATTGTTGAATACATGGCCCTACTCGGATATTTTTAACAGGTCTTGATTGAAATTGTCATTCATTGTCCGCCTTTTGCTCGCAACCTTCAAAAGGCTTGGCCTACAATTAAAGTAAAATGAATGACAAATGGTGTCATCTGCGAAAGAGTATATAGAATTCAAAGTTTGACCAAGAAGGTCGTTCAGAAAAATAAGGAAAAGAGAAGGTACCTTGGGGTACCCCTGAACTAAGCTGAAACTCATTAGATGTGACCCCATCAATAACAACATGCATTGTTCGGTCTCTGACAAAACTCGATATAAATCGATATGAATCATTACCGACCCCAAACGCAATAAGCTTTGATATTAATGCACCGTTGCACACACTATTGAATGCATTGGAAATATCTAGAGCAACCGCTTTGCTTTCGCCAAAATTGCGAATGGATCGACTCCGGCGCTCAGAAAGTAGAGCTAACAGGTCTCCCGTGTAGCGATTTCTATGGAAGCCATAGAAGTGAGTTGGCCTCTAGGTAGTTCACAAGATGGAAATTGATCATGCTCTCTATCACCTTTGAGAGCGCAGAGCAGATTGCAATTGGACGGTAATTTTCACGGTTATTAGCCGCACCCTTTTTAGGGATTGGCTGGACATTAGTAACCTTCCAGCAAGAGGGAAAGACTGCCGCACGGTGCGAAAGGCTGAAAAGGTTGGCCAATGGACTGGCTACCGTCGAGATCACTGTTTCAGCACCAGTGCTGGTATACCATCCGGTCCTGGAGACTTATTAATGTTGAAATCCGAAATAACCTTTTTAACTGCACGTGCAGTACAAGATACTCTTTCGAGTTGGGGCAGTGGTTGAGCGCTCTGCGGTAAAAATGAGTTTTTTTGTAAAAAGTTCAGCTAAAAGGTTAGTCATTCATTAAAAGAGTTGGAAGAGCAGAACTAGCATTATTCTTTACCGTTTTAACAAATGACCAAAAGCTCTAACTATCCCGAGAAGCAGAGAGAACTTTAGCACGAAGGCGCTGATCGTAAAGAAACTTTTGGCGCCTTAGTGTTTTGGCATATTCAGTTCCCGCCTCTTTGCGTTGCAGTTCAGTGACGGAATTTGTATTTCATCTTTTTTAGGAAGAGGTAAATTTTTAAGATAAGGTGCTTTTTTAAATATAAATATAAAAATAATTTTTTTAAGAAGAGGTACTTTTATAAGAAAAATTACTTATTTAAGAAAAGGTACTTTTTGATACAATTTACTTTTTAAAGAAAAGTTGCTTTATTTAGAAAAGAGAAGATAACATTTTGAAGAAAATGTACTCTTTTAAGAAAATTAACTCTCTCAGAAACTTTACTTTTTAGAAAATGTACTTTTTTTAAAAAAATTAAATTTTAATTAAAAATTAATTTTTTTTTACTTATTTAAGACAAAGTATTTATTTAAGAAAAGGTACTGGTTTTAGAAAAGGTACTTTTTAAGAAAAATTACTTTATTAGAAAATGTAATTTTTTAAAGAAAGGAATTTTTCTAGAAATATTACTTTTAAAAAAGGTGTTTTTAATAAGGGTAGTTTTTTAAGATAAGGTACATTTTTAAGAAAATGTCCGTTTTAAGAAAAGGTTCTGTTTTAAGACAAGAGGCTTTTTAGGACAAAGTGCTTTTCTAAGAATAAGAATTTTTTAAGAAAAGGTACTGGTTTAAGAAAAGATACTTTTTAGAAAAGTTCACTTTCTTAGAAAAATTACTTTTTAGGGAAAACGTACCTTTTAAAAAAAGTATTTTTTACAGGAAAGGTACTTTTTTAAGACAAAGTAGTTTTCTAAGGAAAGGTACTGGAATTTACTTATTAAAAACAGGAATTTTTTGAGAAAAACCACTTTCTAAGGAAAATGAACTCTTTTACAATTAGTTACTTTTATAAGTAAGGTCCTTTTTTAAGAAAATAAATTTTTTAAGAAAAGGTACTTCTTTAAGAGATTGTATTTTTTAAGAAAAGGTATTTTTTAGGACAAAGTACTTTTTAAGAAAAATAACTTTTTAAGGAAAATAACTTTTTTTAAGAAAAAGTAATTTTTAAGAAAAAGTACGAAAAGTACTTTTAAGAAAAGGTATTGGTTTGAAAAAATGCTTTTTTTATTAAGAGGCACTTGTTTTAGAAAGAGCACTGAATCACTGATGAGCGTTGGTCCATTTAATCAGTTAATGCGTGCTCTGCGTGGATCACTACCTTCCAACTGAGGTCACAGAACTTCATTATCATGTTCCTCTAATAAATGGCATTAATAGTCGTGCACCCTTATTGCGTCACCATTTTCAATACATAAATAAAATAAGAAATTTTCTTTTGTTTTTTAAAACCCCTTTTAAAATATATTTTTTTTAACCGAGAATTTGTTCTTAAAAACTAATATATTTTAACAAACAAATTACAAAACTCCCCATCTATCTAAATCTTGAATAAATCAACTGAACTTCTTTATATAAGTTTTTTTATATAGTTACAAATAAATAACATTAATTATTCAAATCTCATTTATTCGGTATAATTAAGAATTATATAAGTTAGGCTGTGAACTCGTAGAAGGCTCGGGGTTGTAATTGATATTCCAGAACCATTCTATATAAGTGGTCACCTTTAAAACGACAATACTTGTTTTCGGATTTTGGTGTATGTCATCATCTCCAGTTCACAGACTGTCATTTCAGAATTTTGACCTATTATGCGGCAGCTACGAGTATGTTTTTAATACTAAAAGAGCCTGTGTTGTAAATAGTTTGTATTGAAAATATAAGCAAAACTGGAGAATTACAAAAACATGTAAAAGTTGTGCCGCAGGCTGTATAGAATTTTATTCAATAATATTATATTTGTGTTCATATTCTCAAGTAAAGGCTCGATTTATTGAAATTTCAATGGATTTTCATATTGAATTTGTGCTCTTATTTATTTTATTAAATGAAAAAAAAAACACAAAATGACTATACATATTTACGTGTATTATTTGTATTATATGTATGAACTTATACTCAACATACAAATGATTAACTTTATACGAGAGTGCATGTGGACGAGTATTTTACCTGTATTTGTTTTTGTAAACATTTATGTATGTACTTGACTTTAGTTCATGTACTAAGAATGCTTAAAAGAACAGTAACGATGTACAAAACGTTTATATTTGTTTGGTACTCCCATTTGTATTTTATTCCTTTAGTAAATAAATACGCTTTCCTGTGATCTTTTTAAATTTATTTTTTATATACACTAATCTAGTTAAGTATAAAAAACATTTTAATTATTTGTTAATACATTTTTCCAATACGGTGTCGCTTTTCACAGATCCACTTTCCATATAAAACGATATTATGTATTTTGGCATTTCATTGTGTGATTGAGAATATGAGTCCGAGACTCTATATACTTCTAGTCCATATTGTAAGTATGCAAACATATTTAAATATAATTACAGTGTGTTCTTTATACTTTGCGTTTCTTTTCACAAGCTTGTTGTTTGGTTAGTTTTTAATTAATTTGTTTATCAATTGGTTCTCTTAATATTATCGGCTTATGGGGATAATGTGCTGAAAGGTGTTCAAAACCCCGAATGTAAAATTGTAAACGTTTGTATACGAATATGTGTTTTTTTTTAAGAGGAACAAACTCATTTAAAAATATTGCCCACGGGTATTGAACGCGATATTTTAGATATTATTTGGTATAAGTACATATGCATATTAGAGTGCCTGACTTTGTTTTCAATTAAACATACACATATTTGATGCTGCCCGTGAGCAAAATTATTTTGAAAAAGCCTCTATCATTCTTTTAAGGCCTCTTTAAAAACTAAATGTTTTTTTTGTTATTGCTCTATTAAAAGTAAAAATATCTGTTATTGAGCCTGATTAATTTCTGACTCAATGTTTTTTTTATTGTTTTATTAGAAAAAAAAATAGTTATATTTTGCCACTTTGAATGTATTTCGGTAGGTTACGTTAGGTTAGGTTAGGCTAGAAGTGGCTGCTAATCCAAAGGAAAAGCACACTTAGACTCTGGGGTCCGTTGTGATACCACGGCACGAATAGGTGTACCCCTCAGTCCCCACCGTAGGACCAGTTTAAGATCCTGATGAAGCTCCAGAGAGATCGTGAGGAAACGGCGATCTAAATGTTCGAAGTCTCGTTCTGGAGAACGCCGGGCAGTAGCAAAGGAAGTGTTCTATGCTCTCCACCTCCTTCGCATCCGTGCAGCTACGGCAGAAGTCATTCGACGAGACCCTGAGGCGTTCAGCGTGTCTCCCTATGAGGCAGTGCCCAGTGATAACAGCAACTACCGTTGAAATCTTCCCACGGGGGAATGATAGTAGCGCACTAGTGCGCTTATGATTCAGAGCCGGCTAGATTTGTCTCGTGATCCTGCACGTTGATCGATTAGCCCATCTGTTGTCCGTTATGCCAGCAGCATGAAACTTAAGTTCCAGCTTGCACGATTCCAAGGGTGTACCAACACATTCCAAGTCCGCTGGAACCCGTAAAGTAGTGCCCTGTCTTGCCAGCTCATCAGCTTTACAGTTTCGCGGTATATTCCTGTGCCCTGGGACCCATATGAGTCTGATATCGAACTGCTTGGGCATCTCATTTAAAGATGTGCGGCAGTTAAGGGTGGTTTTTGTTTTCAGGAAAATTGATTCCAAGGATTTTACCGCGGCCTGACTATCAGAGTAGATGTTGACTGCGGTTGTAGACAGAATATTCCGACCCAACCAGTAAGCAACTTCCTTTATTGCCAGTACCTCCGCCTGATATACGCCGCAGTGGCCTGGCAACCTGCGAGCCAGATTTAGTCCAAGCTCTTTTGAATAGACTCCGAAACCAACTTGACCACACAATTTCGATCCGTCAGTGTAGAATTTTATGGAACGCCTGCTACCTGAATCCTCCCTGACCAAGATTCTCTGGTCGTTATTAGAGTGTTGTAGTGCCGTTCGAATACACTCCTCGGAGTAGTGTAATCCACGTTCAATGGTAAGTTCCTGTCAGTCAGGATCAATCCATGGCCACAATTATGACCACTCCATCGCAGTGTGCCGAATGGCCGATGAGGCCGCCGACTGCTTTCCTAATATGTCCGATGGTATTAAAGGAATCCGTAGGTGATACACATGGAAGCCATTTTCTGTACCCTTGCAAGAACGTTGGTATTGGAGGCGTTCTTTAGACCACCAAACGATGACCTTGTACAGCAGTATTGTGCGACCCGCCGCTGGTTGAACCCAGTAGGCAATTTTCGGACTGAAGCCCCATCGCTTACCAATGGCCTTTTTGCAGGAGTATAAAGCTCTCGTCACCTTCTTCGCCCTTTCCTCCAAGTTCCGTCTGAAGTTCAGCTTCCTGTCCAGGAATACGCCTAGATACATGGCTGCATCAGAGAAGGCGATTTCATTATCGCCAAGAGAAATAGGGTCAAAGGTAGCTATCTTATACTTCCTTGTGAAAAAAACAAGTTCCTTTTTGGTCGGATTTACCACCAGAACGCAACGACTTGCCCAGCTAGATAGACTAGTGAGAGCCCTCTCTAGAATATCTCTAAGTGTGGATAGAAACTTCCCATTTACTGCTAAGGCCACCTCATCAGCATAGGCGAAAACGTTGCAGCCTTGTCTCTCCAACGAAACTAGCATTGAGTTCAGCGCTAAGTTCCATAGAAGTACTGACAGAAGGCCTCCTTGTGGCGTTCTCCTGTTCACAAATCGGGATATAAGTGTCGTTCCTAATTTAGAATTTATCCGCCTGTTGGCAAGCTGTTTTCCCATCAGTGATGTATTTCAGTAATTACACACAGAAAAAAAATCATGTGAGTCCGATCACAAGGGAGATGTGTAAACATCTAATAATTAAAGAAAACATCAAAATCATATTTTCCAGTGCATAAAAAATAAGTCGATTATGCTGTTTTCTGAAATTCAATTGAAGTTTTCTGAAATGCAATTGATGTTTTCTGAAATTCAATTGATGTTTTCTGAAATACAATTAATGTTCTCAGCAATTCAAATAATGCTTTTTGAAATTCAATTGATGTTTTCCGAAATTCTAATTATGTTTTCTGAAATTCAAATGATGTTTTCTGAAATACAATTGATGTTTTCTGAAATACAATTGATGTTTTCTGAAATTCTATTGATGTTTTCTGAAATTCAATTGATGTTTTCTGAAACTCGAATGATGTTTTCTGAAATTATATTGATGTTTTCTGAAATTCTATTTATGTTTTCTGAAATTCAATTGATGTTTTCTGAAACTCGAATGATGTTTTCTGAAATTATATTGATGTTTTCTGAAATTCTATTTATGTTTTCTGAAATTCAATTGATGTTTTCTGAAATACAATTGATGTTTTGTGAAATACAATTGATGTTTTCTGAAATTCTATTGATGTTTTCTGAAATTCTATTTATATTTTCTGAAATTCAAATGATGTTTTCTGAAATACAATTGATGTTTTCTGAAATTCAATTGATGTTTTCTGAAATACAATTGATGTTTTCTGAAACTCGAATGATATTTTCTGAAATTATATTGATGTTTTCTGAAATTCTATTTATGTTTTCTGAAATTCAAATGATGTTTTCTGAAATTATATTGATGGTTTCTGAAATACAATTGATGTTTTTTGAAAGACAATTGGAAAATGTTTAGAAAAGAACATATCATAATTTTTTCACCAACACAATCATAAGTCACACAGCGTTATCTGCTTCAGCTCACACCAATATGAGTTACGCTGTTTTTGTGATTGTATTGTGAAATAGAAATTTACCCCCCTGCGCGTATAGATGTTTACACATCAAAAAATGGATTGGTAGGAATTCTGTTAACATTAGCAAAATGTAATCAGGTAATAATCATTTTGATTGTAATATATTAACATTTTAAAATAACATACATTTTCTTCATTATCTACCATACTCTCAAAATATATATGAACCTTCAACAGAAAAGTAAGTTCCACTTACCAACTGAAAGTTTATATGCAAATTACACTAGCCAATAAGGTTTTGGACTGGAGCAACCAAATATCTTTCCTATGGTAATTTGGTGGGCTTAATTCGAATATGTAATTGGTTCTTCTCTATCACGTCAGGTTTTCGAGATACAAAAAAATTTTTTTATTAATTTTTTACATAAAAAATCGTTAGTTTATTTAAAAATCAATGAATTTTCAAAAGTGAATGGCGTTATTTGAATGTCGTTTGTATTTTGTTGGTTCGGTTTCACATATTAGAGTCCAGTGAAAGTCTCCCAACCTGCTTTTGTCCCAAAATCCTTGATAATTTCTTTCAATTTTCATTATATGTTTGATAAGAGTTTTAACATCATTAAAACTAAACTAAAAAATGTTACTGAAAGAGTGCAGCAATTACAAATAGTCGCGGATAACATAAAAAGTATGCAAACTGAAATAAATAGCTTAAAAACAAAATTAAAGCCGCAAGAAAATAAAAACGTTGCCTGCGAATTACGTTTAAATGAAATTCCTTATAAAGAAAATGAAAATCTCTTTTTAATATTTGAAAAGATTTGCAATACAACAAATATAACTGTCCCTGCTGTCAAAACTATTTATCGGTTACAAAACGCAAATAACAAGAATAAAAACAACTGTAAAGATGTGGTTATAATTGTTAAGATGTGGTCTCCATATGACAAATACTACATTTTAAAATCATTTGCTAATTACATTTTAAAATCATTTGCTAAAATTAATAAAGGCTTTAATTTCTGTTTAAAACACCTTGGAGAATCTTCAAACAATAAATTTTTTGTCAATGAAAATCTTATTCAGTATAATTTTACCACAAAACTAAAAAAGGAAAATCGTCTTCACAGTGCCTTTAGTATGCGTGGTCTAGTATATATTAAAAAGACTGCGGAAAGCAACATAATAAGAATTGATGATATAGAATATCTGGATGATTTATTTCGAGAACCAGAACCCGCACCTAATGCTAATGAACGTTTTCATACAACTTCTTATTAAAATCTTATTTTCTAACTATTTTGTTTTATTTTTAACACTTATACCATTTTAAATACATTAATATATACGTTTATACAAATTTTAATTTTTTTTCAAATCAATATTTCAACAAACAATGTTAACTATAACTTTTTTATCAAACTTATTACTTCGTGCGTTACTCGATCATTATTTTTAAAACTTAAAAATAAACAATATTTATAGAATAAATTCCAGGGATAATGTTGCGAATATGGTTAGAGTCCTTGCCTATCAGAGGAAAGGTATTAAAATATGTCATATCAATGCTCAAAGCTTAAGGAAAAAGATTGACGAATTTAGATTGATTTTCGAAAACTCAGGTGTTGATCTTATATGTGTTTCGGAAACATGGTTTGATTCCGAAATTACAGACTTTTCTGTTTCCTTAAATGGATATAATTTACGTAGGGTTGATAGAGAAGATGGATATGGCGGCGTTGCTATGTACATAAAAAAAGGGGATTTCTTTTAGCATCAAATGTACATCTAAGGAAAATTGTGATTTTGACGACATAGATAATACAGATCCTCTAAATCTAATTGAGTATCTATTTATCGAGGTAAATAATGAAGGTAGGAAATTGCTTTTAGGGAGTGTTTACAGGCCTAATAAGAATCTTTGTACCAGGCGATTTTTTCGAACTTTGGAAACGCAAACAGCTTTGTACGATGATGTTATTATCATAGCAGGAGATTTTTATTCGAACCTTCTGGTAGATTGTAGTTTCTCTGATGAATGTGCCTCGATTGGTTTAATATCACCTAATATCTTACATCCTACACACTTCACTGCAACTATTAATACGCTTTTGGATTTGTTACTTGTGAGTAATGAAATTAATATACTACTCTACGATCAACTGTCTGCATCATGTTTTTCCAAGCATGATCTTATTTTCATGTCTTGCAATTTCCAACTTGTTATACAATTTGAGAGGATTACTTTTCGAGACTTTAAAAACATTAATTTTAGACTCCTTGAGGAAGAATTTTTTAATATTGATTGGAATGCTTTGTATTTTTTAATTCTGTGGATAACCAACTCTCTTTTCTGGAGAAAAACATAAATTATCTGTTCGATCTAACTGTACCAATAAAATCGAAGATTAGTAGTAATAAACAAAACCCTGGTTTTCTTCTGAAATTAAAGATTGTATCAATCAAAGAGATTTTGTCTATGCACGTTGGAAAAGATTTAAAACAACAACATTACATGATGATTATCTGACTGCTAAGAGAAACACAAATAAAATGATAAAAAAGGCCAAATCCAATTTTTATGCTGAAAAATTTTCTTCTGCCATTGGCTCCAAAAGAACATGGCAAACGATACGCGAAGTTGGTATCGGTAAATCTACGCATCGAGAACCATGTTCGGTTGATGCAGATACAATTAATACAAAGTTTTTAAGTGTTCCTATGGTTCAAGCAGATAAAGATTACTATATCAATAGTCACTCGAATAACGATGCTGAATCTTTTTTTTTCTTTTGCTGCAGTAGACCAATGTGACGTTTTATCTAGTTTATTGTCTATAAAATCGAACTCTATAGGAGTGAACGGGATTAAACCTAAGTTTCTCAAGATTCTTTTACCTCAGCTACTTCCAATTATAACTTTTTTCTTTAACAAAATATTAACTTCAAGCCACTTCCCATCGAATTGGAAAATAGCTAAAATCATTCCAATATCCAAAGCTGGTTCCGATTACAGACCAATAGCTATTCTTCCATTTCTCTCTAAAGTATTCGAGCGTATTATGCACAGACAAATGACTAGTTTCTTGGATGACAATAACTTGCTAACAGATCGTCAATCTGGGTTCAGGAGGAAACACAGCTGCCTAACAGCCTTAGTTGATGTTACAGAGGAGATTAGGGAGAAACTTGATGATGTCAAGACTACATTTTTAATACTTTTAGATCATTCAAAAGCGTTTGATACCGTGGATCATAACATTCTTTGTTACAAACTTAAAAACTTTTTTAATTTTTCTTCGACCGCTACTCAGTTATTGTCAACATACTTACGTGGCAGGTATCAGTATGTTGAAACTAGAATCCAAAATTCAATGACACTGCCTGTAGCAAGGGGCGTACCTCAGGGGTCCATTCTCATTGTACTCAAATGACCTCCCAGGCATTTTAACAAATTGTAATGTAAGAATGTATGCGGATGACGTTCAGCTTTATACCAGCTGTAGTAATGCCCTAATAGACCAGTGTATTATCTCTATTAATCAGCAACTCCATCGTATTTATACATGGGCAACGGCAAATGGATTAGAGATAAATCCGAAAAATCAAAATGCATTGTAATTCAAAAGCGAGTTTCCAAACTAAATATTACACCTAATATTATTGTAAACAATCAGAAAATTGAAATCGTTAAATCTGCTAAGGATCTAGGTATTTTTTTTAATGACACTCTTACGTGGTCGAACCATATTAACTATGCCTGTGGTCGTACTTTCTCTATGACTAGAACTCTATGGCAAACCCAGCATTGTACACCTATGAAAATAAGAAACCTACTTGCCAAAACTTATCTGATGCCTGTTTTACTGTCTGGTTGTGAGCTATTTGCGAAATGTGATACAATTAGTAAAAGGAAATTGAACGTTGCATTCAACAACATAATCAGATAAGTGTATGGACTTAATAGACGTTCTAGTGTATCTTTGTTTTCATCGCAGCTATATGGCGTTTCTTTAGATAATCTTTTAAATATAAGAGTTTTAGTTTTTTTACATAGAATAGTGTAAACTCACAAACCGGATCATCTGCACGACAAACTTTATATTTCAGATATAAGCAGGGGAAAAAGAATTAGATCAATCTATACTAATAAATATAATAAAGAGGTAATGTGTGTTTGTTTGTTTGTTTGTTTGTTTGTAGGAGGTAATCTCCGTAACTACCCATCTGATCTTCCTGAAATTTTCAAAGAGTCTTACTGCGGATATGGGAAGTGCTATAGGCTATAATTTTTTAAATATTTTTGGTGGGCGTGGCACCTCCCACACAAAGAAAATTTTTAATATCATATACATATATTGAGTACTATGATAGAGAGAGCTTTGCAAATTTGTGTGAGGTCACCTATTGTTAATATTAGTAGCTACGCCGGAAATGGGCGGGATCGGTTTAGTGGGCGGGGTACCTCCCATACAAGTAATAGTTCAATATAATATATCTCGAGTACTGTGATAGATAGAGCTTTCCAAATTTGTCTGATGTCACCTATTATTAATGTAAGTAGTCGGACAAAAAATTGGCAGTATCGGACCAATAGGCGTGGCACCTGCCATACAAATTAAATATAAAATGCCATATATCTGGAGTACTGTAATAGTGAGAGTCTTGGGACTTTGTGTGAGCCCATAAATTATTCATTTGATTAGTTAGACAAAAAATGCACGTGATCGGAGCAGTGGGCGTGGCACCGCCCATACAAAGTAAATATATGATATCATATAACTGGTGTGCTAAAAAAGGAAGCTTTGACACTTTGAACGAGCCTATCAGATCTTAGTATGTGTAGTCGAACAAAAAATTGGCGGGTTCACAACAATGTGCGTGGCACTACCCATGCGATGTAACTATTTAATGTCATATATCTGGAGTACTGTAAAAGAGAGAGCTTTGTGGCTTTGCGTGAGCCCATAGGTTCTTTATCTGATTAGTCGAACAAAAAAATGGGCGTGATCCGAGCAGTGGGCGTAGCACCGCCCATGCAAAGTAGATATCTAATATCATATAACTGGTGTACTATAAAAGGGAAAGACTCGACATTTTGCATGACTCCATCAGATAATGATGTGAGTAGTCCAATAAAAATTGGGCGGGATGGGATTAGTGGGCGTTGCACCTCCTATGTAAAAAATATGAAGCACTATGAAAGCGACAGTCTTTTGACAAGTTCATTAGTTATCAATGTGATTTGTTGTGGAAGATATATCGCCAAAATCAAAAATTCGCCAAACCAAAAAAATCTTCAAAATCAAAAATGGCCAAAATCAAAAATCGCTAAAAAGAAAAAATGCCAAATGATATTCTAAGCTCAAGGCCAATAGCTAAGTGTTGCCAGATTTAATTTTGATAATCCATCTTCTTCTCATGGGCAGCTACATGTACCTTGCTCCTGGGTAGGAACGCCGAAAAATCTGATAATTGTTGTACCGAATGAAAAAACCAAAAAACATTGTACGAGTATATCAGCAAGTATTCAAATAAAAAAATTTATGCTAATAATCTATACTAACATAATAAAGATGTAATATGTATGTGTTTGTTTGTTTGTTTGTTTGTTTGTTTGTTTATAGGAGTTAATCTCCGTAACTACTCATCTGAACTTCCTTAGATTTTCACAGGGTCTTACTGGACGTGGCACCTCCCACACAAAGTAAATCTTAAATATCATGTTTATTAATATGAGAAAGCTTTGCAAATTCGTCTCAGGTCATCTATTATTAACGTGAGTAATCAGACAAAAAAATGGGCGGGATTGGACAAATGCGCGTGGCACCCCTACACAAACTTAACATTAAATGTGACATATCTGAAATACTGTAGTAGATAGAGCCTTGGGACTTTGCGTGAGCCCTCAAAACGATTCGTGGGGGGGGGGGGGGGAAGAGGGAAGGTGTAGCGAAGCACACCGGGTTACATCTAGTTAGATATAAAAGTCTAATATCGGAGTGGCATTTCTACATATACGCAGTATCTCTCTGGAATTCTATACCCCATAGCTCTCAAGTTTTAAGTAACGCACGAAAATTTAAAGAAAATATTTTTAAACTATTTTCGGCATAACAATTTAAAACATTAAATATTATTTGATATTATAATACATTTGATTAAATTAAATTTCAAATATTTCAACTTTATTCTTTAATTTTAATCTTATTGTTCTTTGCATTTTATATAAAGAAAATTTGTAATTAGTTATTAATTTATTAACGATTTTATAATTTTAAATACAATCAGTTCCATACTGCAAAATAAGACTCTTAGTCTTGTGTATGGAGCAGTTCCAATAAATAAATAAATAAAATAAAAATAAATAAATCTTGGTGAGAACGCTTCCCTAGGTATTGTGGAAAAAAATCTAAATGCAAATGCAGAAAATGCATTTTGAGTGACATTCGTACACCTAATTCGTGATAATTTTTCAATAACTCAGCAACAATTTGTCTGTAGTTTTCACTTTTATGCATGAAACACATAGACGGCACCAGTTACACGACTACAGCCTGTCAAAAATAAAATACGCAGGTTAATATGAAAACGATTATTTTGACACCAACACAGCTGCACGGCTACACGACTACTTTTGTCGGTGTAGTCAGCTTACGATAATTTCTATTTTTGTTGGCTACAAAACAAAAATAGTGTTGACAATATAACAAAATATATAAAAGAAATTAGTGCTATGAAATATTTTATTTTGTTAAAAAAAGAAGTCGCAAAATGAAATGCTATAATTCCATTAATAATCAAAAGCGGTTAAATAAATTTATTTATTTATTTTTACGTTATAATAATGCATTATAAATAAGTAATTGTATATTTAAATCAAGTTTATATAGAATCATAATTGGCACTACTGAAATGCATTTGTATAAAAACAGCTGTTTATATTATTGTTATATGTTGCTGTTGTTTAAAAAAAAAAAAAAACTAAGTAGCTGACTACACGACCACAGTTGCTGCCAGCAGCACTTGTAGTCGTGTTGTCTTGTAGCCGCAGTCGTCTATGTGTTTCATGCACTATTATTTCCAGGAAAACTGTCCAAGGTTATCTTGAAAGATTTCCAGGCTGCATATTTTTTCTCCAATAAACATTGTGAAAAATTGTAATGATTCAATAGCTTCCTGATCTGAAGACCAACAAATATGCCTTATTTAATTTTAGCATACGAAATTTGAGGAAAAGCCACTAACAAATATTTAAATGCTGCACCATCTTTGTCCAGAGCTTTGACAAAGTTCTTAAAAAGGCCCAATTTTATGTGCAGTGACGGAAGAAGAACATCATTTGTATGAATTAATGGTTTATTTGAAAAGTTTTGTTTTCGTGGTGAAGACTCAGTTCTTTTCTGACTGAATGGTGAAACAAGAATATTTAGTGAAACCTCCTGGCATACCAGTCAACAAACCAATGACCTGAAACAAAGAAATTTAAATCAAACACCTTAAGGTCAACACAGACCTTCCATTTATTATCGCTGTATTTGAGCAATGTCAAAATTTCAGTCATTGATTCGTAACTTTCCGTTGTATTATTGGCATGAGCAATTGGTATGGATGGCTTTTCATGCCCATTATGCAAAAAATAGCCAATAAACTGTACTTAGATCCATCAAGAAATACTCTCCATTCAGTTTTGTCATATGGCTGGTTCATTTTTTGAAATAATTCATCAACATCAGTACATTATAGAATAGAGTGTTACTAAGAGTGTTACAAAATATGCAGCCAATTCCAAGCTGCAATCTCTACAGATTGTTACTTGTGTCTCAACTGCAAGATCTTTCCGCTGCTGCATGCGTGAAACTAGTAATTCTGCGTCTTGCTTCATTAAATGTAAATCCCGAAATAGATCATTGAGCTCAGCTTGTCACTAAATGGCGTTCATCATCAGCCTCACACTGCTGGTGAAATATGTTTCAGACTCACTGCTCGTAGCACTGGGAATGACTGGTAATGGATCATTTGGTGGACGTTGAACTGCTTGGGAAACCGATGGGACAATCGCTTAAGTAATATTTTTTCGACTTTTCATACTGAATCCAGCAACTTTTGTTAAACAGAAATAATAATCGGTTTGGTGGTTACTTGACTCTTTCCAAAGTACTGGAATTGAAAAATCGAAATGGACCTTCTTGCCATTTGACCACTAATATAAAACAGTTCTGCAACTATTGCAAAACATTGTCGGTGTCCACGGTTTTTCCAAGTTTCTGACAGCAAAGCCAAATTGATGCTTATGTGCATATTTTAATGATTCTGATATTGCATATAATTTTTTTTTTTTTTCAACCAAATATTCACCACACACAAAGCAAAAATAGCTTGAATCAGTTACACACGATTCACTGACATGCTTAAACGCTACTATTATGAAGATTTAGAATGAATGTGGGCTTTTGTCAAATTAATAATTGTGAAATTGTAGTGTCAGTATTGAATGTTTTACAGTATTGCCAGCAAGCGATAAAAATTAACAACACGTGATAGCCCAATTGTTATGCCAGATTCGCACCCAGATTAGTTAAAAAACATGCTTCGTTTCTGCAGTAAATTTTTTTTTTTTTTTTAATTTGTAGACCAGTGTTATTAAGTAAAATTCTTAAATATTGGTCATTACAACATCGAATATATTAAAACAAAATATTTAAAACGAAAATGTAATTTCAGATACTCTTATTGGTTGGTTAATATCATGCAAACAAGCCAGTAATTAGAGTTGTAGAAATCGGTCATGATAAAAGAAAAACAAATTCTGTTGAAGATACCGAAATATATAATGAAAAATAAATATAAAAAAAAAAAAAAAATAATAAAAATAACATTTCAAAATATAATAGCTTAAAAAAATAACAATAACAAGAAGTATGAAAATTATAGTCGATATAGACCAACTATACAATGCCCTATAGCATGCGCTTAGAGACCCTGTCTCTTAGGTCCGACTAATTAGATATATAAAAGAAGCATAAACCAAATTTGAATGGAATTTATATTATTTTTTTGCCTTCGGATATGAAAAAGTTCTTATTCGATGCTATATCTATATGGGGACTAATTCAAAAATCGGTGCAATATTTTTTTTTTTGATGGATTTAAGTGAAGATCGGGAATCAACTTCATATGGGAGCTATGACTAAGAATTGCTTTATAGGGTTTATGTTTTGACTATCGATAAATTTATATAATAAGTATAGATAAACCCACTTTGACCGAGTTCTATATGATAATGTGGATATTGTATAATTGGATTAAGTCGATTAAGTTAAAAGAACAACTTTTAACAAATTTTAGTGGTGCTCATCGCATGGCCGATGGAAGCTTATATACTAAATTTCATCAATATTTATTCATATTTGTGACCTGTGGTTTGAATACAAGATTTACATGGACACACAGACAGACAGACGGACGGACGGACATCGCTCAATCGACTCAGAATCACATTCTGAGCCGATCGGTATTACAAAAGATCTTCCTGCTTTTTTGGCAATTATCCTTTTTCAATATATTTTTTTTTATTTTTAGTTAAAAAGTTTTTAAACTGGAATAAATTTGTATTGAAAAATAGAGTTTAATTACTCATAAAAATTATTCTAAAACAGATGTATTCAGAAGAAGTGATTTATAATATCCTCATAGGAACTAGTAAGACTGATTTTAATTAAACAGAAAACACTCTGGAGAGGTTATATATCAGTTTGTCATTCGGTTTGTAAGCCACCGAGAAATATATTTGCGACCCAATCTTTATAACAACTCGAATCTACATAGCGATCTCGGTATGTCTCTCTGGCGCTTGAAATTACGTTCATTCACAAAACACTACAATTAGCCTGTGCAAACTTAGGATGATCTTGTTTGTCGTTATTCCGATGAGGGTTTTATTTAAAATTGGTTAAATCGGGCATCATTGTGCCAAGCTTTGGTTCTAGGTCAAATATTTATGGTAGTTACAACCATCAGCACAAAGTCATTATACCCTGACCTCATAGTTGTATAGGGTATGATTATATTAACATCATTTTATGCCTATTCAAGAAACAAAAGCAGAAAATATAGAAATGTTAAAAAGTATTCTTCAATAATTCAATAAAACTCCAAATCTAATATGACGAACTTGCAATTTCAACAGTAGCAAAGGCACAGTGGCGCCATTTGAGTTTTTTCGTTGCAAAAATCATATCTTTTTAACCGAATAACATAATTGAACAGTTTAAACAGCATATGATTGATAACTGTCCAGCCTATGAAATGAGCGTTTGGAAAGGGTGCTACGCTTTGTAGGGGCCTACTTATGGGTTATCGAAGTTAAAATTTGTAGAAAATTCAATTTTATGGTAACTAAAAAAAAATTATTTTTACATTTTTAGATTGTTTTTTTTTTTTTTTTTTGGGTTTTATGTTTTAAATTATTACCCATTATTAAATTTATTTTTTCAATTTTCTGTAAAATATTCATCACAATTCGTAAGAGAAGGTATATCTAAAAGACTAATCATTTCTAAGCTATAATTATTTTCTAACTCTATTCGTGACTTTACATGCCACAGGGAAGTAATAAGTGGATCGGAATATGCTGCCAACATGTTGAAGAGGTCCTCATTTTGCCTTACCCTTGATGCTTTGAATGTGTTCTGCAATCTATATTTTTTTAAAAATTTGTTAAGAGACTCCTGTGCTTCTTCAGAAAGCTCTCCAAATGGCAAAGACTGGTACTCAATTATATCTTTGCCATGCGCAAATATTTTATGGACGGTCGGGGTCAACTTCTTCTGTGGATACATTTCTGCTAAAAGAGATGCAGTTTTCGATGCATATTCCCCATACTTTGTAGAATTGACATTTTCTTTGCAGTTTAAAACATTCAAGATCGTTCCCAATCTTTTCACAATTTGATTGTCAATTCCAGTGATTCTAGTTACTGCCTCATCATTTTCAAAAAATCTCCTAGAAGTGTCTCCATCGTTTGAGTTACCGCATCCGTGCTTGGGACAGTCTACTTTTAGTCCAACATGTTTAAAAAAAGCATCCTGTATTTGCTTCTTTCTAATCTTTTCCTTACCCTTTATTGATGTATTTTCATCGAAGTTTTCCTCCTCTTGTGGTAGGGTATACGCCAGTTTTAGCAAGAACTCCATACACCTTATCCTTGCGTGCAATGGTGACATTCCATATTCGTAATTCTCCTCGTTTGTAGAATCGTTTAAATTACCAAAGTTCTTCTGACTCTTTTTGCAAATCGGGCATGACAATGTTGAGGTTGTTCCTGTCAGTTCGTTTACGACTTTTCCGTCAACCATGGTCAGGTGGAACTCGTAATTGCATCCAATATATTTTCCTTCTCCAATTTGCAGCTTTGTAGGCTAAATCTTGCTTATTTGTTCTTCAATGTCCTTCACCGTGGTCCTTATGTGTTCTGCCGATTCCCTTGCAAACTGAAACATTATTGGTCGGCAATAATATGCTGATGACGGACGTGGATTTTTCCAGTGTAGGGAAACATCAGATTTTAGCCGCAAAGGAACAACAGATGCCATAAACATATTTCCGTCCGATATTGTAGCGTCATCGGAAGATATCCTTTGCTTATAAACGCTTTGTCCAGATGATCCATCGCAGCCCCATTTGCTGATCAATGTCAGTTTCTTAGGAAGAATTTTCACCTCATTTTCAGGAAGACTCTCCAACAACCGTTTTGCTGTATGGCCCATGAGATCCTGCAGATTGGCTTTCACATACACTTCCGGCATCAGGGATGCCCGTAGTATCTCATATTTTTCTTTGAAAAGTTGTAAGTCCATAAACAAGGCCAAGGCTTCTTCGGAACCATACTTTTTAATGTGTGCGTTTGTGGGCGTGGGAATGCTTTCCTTAATCCTTTTTAGTCGCAGTGGGCTTGCATCAGCAACAGATTTTGTAATCTGCGACCTAATTCTTTCACTATCCTTTGTATATTTAATAGACAGCGCGTCCGATAAGTGCTTCGTGGTCAAGTCATTGGTAACATCGGCAAGTTTCCTCTTTCTTGTAAAAATTGAACACTCCTCAATATTTTTTTTTTGGCCTTCCTTTTGCTCCTCTGGTTGATGTGGTGGGTTTATCTACTGCCAATATATCCAGGATGGTGTCTTCGTTAAGCCAGTCCTCGTATTTGGAGTTGAAGTTCTGAATGGTTCGATTAGATTTCACCCATTTTGCCTTAATATTTGCATATATCAGATAAAAATTATTTTTTATAATTTCGCTTCTCTCAATATTTCCGTATAAGCTATCAAGTTCTTCTAAAGCAGCTTCCGTGAAAAACTTTGGTATGGTTGACCTTCTAAACAGTTCAAATAATTTTAAATCGTTCAACGCCATGTTTTCAGTACTTAAATTGTTTAACGCCATGGTTTAAGTACTTGTTGAGCTAACTTTCAGTCGTAGACTAATCCAGGCATTATGGTTATTTTGCAATATATAGGCTTATGCTACCATGCCTAAAAATTTACCTGTTCCCTGCATACATATGGATTTAGGCTGAATTATGCAATTTTGATATTATGCTCGTGTCTAAATAAGATTTGTGCCTACCTGGAGGGACCATAAATCAATATTGTTCTTGACCATTTGTACTCCAAAGTAATTTTTAAGTGAGGTGCGTACCTGCGAATTTCAATGAGTAGTTTTTTGTGCATCCTGTGTCTGTAACAGAATATTGGGAGTAGACTTTGGCAGAGGCTCACAGGTACACAACCGACTTAAAAAGCAATTTTCAAACTATTAGATCAAACTACTGTCAGTCAAAACATGTAAGGGATGCACGCCATACAATTTCTGCAACCATGTCTTTTAACCTTTTTTACCTCTAGAAGCCAAACGGGCACGTACGGGCAGATAAAACCTTTTGAATTATGTACAGAAATAATCAAAGAACATGTTTTGCAAATATGGAAAATATAGACAAATACAGATTTTTTTTATTTTCCGTCAAAGTTGAAAAATTGTGAAAAAACGGATAGTTTTTAAATAGTGATTTACCAGGAGAAACAGTTAATTTTTTTTATCATTATACATTTAATAAATACATCAATCAACTCAAACAAAAAATAAGGCGATTCGTTACCTAGTTTTCGTGATATTACACCTGAAATCGCAACAAATTGACTAAAAATTGTGTGTTTTTTTGAAAACTTTGAACGGTCAACTTTGAACGGTTATATCTTCTAAACTAAAAATGTGGTATTATTAAGAGTAGCATATTTGAAATCGTTGGAAAGTTTCCTATAACATGGGTTTATTCAAAACTTCGTCGGCGCACATGAAAATTTTGATTTTTGCCACCTCGTTTGCTCTACGGGCGCCACTGTGCAACGCCACAACAGACGTAGTTTTATTAAAATCTAAATACATATGTACATCACTGAAACATGTCCAATAATTGGCTAAAGATCGTGAAATATCACGTCCATTTCCATGTTGCCGAAAATAACTTGGCTTTTTAGTTTTGGTTGCTACTACTTTAGTGCACAAAGGGTGGAAAATTAAAACCCTGTGGTAGTTTTGGGATACCCTTTATAAAAGAAAACGTCTGTCCTATCACAAGCTTATGTTTAATTCCATATTTATTACCCAAACTTTCACAACATCCAGATCCAAGAATGTTATCCTATTCTCTTCCTTGGATACTCTTAAAACAGTAAAGAAGAAAAAGAATTTTCGATTAAATATTTGATTATTTATATTCTACTAAATAAGATTATATTCACAAAAAAAAAAAAATGTCTGTCTGCGTGTCTCTATTTAAATATCGCAATCAAATTATATCTTTCGAAGAAATTTTGTGTACGAGCTTTTGTCAGCCGTAGGAAAAACCTTTTCGAAATTGGTGAAAATTGGTGCATATTCTTTGCCTATCCGCGTACAAATTAATAAATTTACCTAAGACCTAAAATATCTTATAGATCAAATTTGGTGTATGTGTGTTTATTTTACCCACTAATCACTACTGCAAAAATAAACTCTATAAAAGCATTTTTAGTCATAGTCTCCAGCTAAAACAGCCTCTCAATCTGCACTGAAATCCTTCAAAAACAAAAATATTGGTCAAGATCGGTCCTATTTTCGACCTCGTTAGCATATAAATATAGCATCGAATATGAATTATTTCATATCGGTACGCAACAAATTTATAAAATTGCCACTTAAATATGGTTTATGCTTATTTTCTATATTCTAGTGGGACCTAGGACCCTTTCTCTTAACTTATGGTATAGGGTATCGTAAAGTCGTATAGAGGTACTAAAATTTTCTTACTTGCATTCTTATAGTGTTCTAGTGGCACTCGAACCGTTGACCTTACATACGGTACCTTTTTCTGCTTTTAAATTATGGCTAACTTTTGAGTCGTGCAACTTGTACTTTTAGATTTTCAGAAAAAATGTTACACGGTGAAATATTTTGGGAATCATTTTCTGGGATGTGAGAAATTTCAAACCTTCATTATGACCTCTTAATTTTTGTATTTTAAAATCATCCAGATTATTCTGTCATAAATATAATAACTAGAAAAATTCCGTATACTTATACTGAGTTAATCACCAAATTCTTAAATGGAACCTACACATATTTTTAAGATATCATTAAATTTATTCATTCAAATATTATTTTCTTACAAAACAAAAACATCTTTCGACACCTAAATAAATTTTGTTTCCTTTTTATTCAAAGGATTTGTTAAGTTTGTTGTTCTCTTCCGATCATTTCTTGTTTTTTTTTTTTTTTTTTTTGAAATGCTCATTTAGTGCATTCTACAAATATTTATTGATGCCAAGAAATTTTATATTTGCATTCGTTTGTAACACGGTTCTTCCTAATTTTCACATGGTATGAATAAATGTATTCACTCTTCTTCATTTTTTTCTTTATATTTTCAACACAATTCTAATTTTCACATAAAAAGAACATTTTGAAATGCTTCGCGAGGAGAAAATAAAAACTAACAGCGTATAAAAGGAGTAAACACATGTATAAATATGGGTTGGTATTGTTGGTTGGTGGTGTCAAGCAATCAAATATATATATTTTTTTATACATTGCATTCAAATAGAAAATTGCATCATTCCTGTGTGTGTTAGCATTAACATTAAGGCAAAAAGGCATTTTTACAATCGTACATACAAACATCTACTATAAAGTCATTAGAGTTACATATTTTGATGCGGGGTCTTTTCGCATAATTTAGAAGAGTTTTCATCTGAAATATTTTTAAAAGTCAGAAACAGTGAGTTTTATAAAAATTGGGAAATTCTTCAAATATATTCTTAAATTGGATAATTTGATGCAACTGTTCAATTTAAAAAAAAAATAAGTGCCAATCTAAATTGGCTAGAAACCCTTGAACGGCGATGCCAACTTAGCGCTTTTATAATAAAATATGTAAGCTGTTTAACAAAAATTCCGATATGCTAAGAAAAATTTCGATGGTAGTGTGAGGACCCAATTTTGTGTAACAAAATTGGACACACAATGTACAAAAGTATCTATGGGTATTACGTGTGTGCCTGTCTTGTTGATTTAACCACACGATGTTTCGAGCACTGGGATAGATATTATGCGTCCGGCCTACGCCCCGCCATAAGACGGTTACAATCTGAAATACCCCTATAATAAAAATCTAAAATAATTTATTAGCAGTTATAAAAAAATAGAAATAAAAAGATAATCTTATATATTAAAAGAATATATGAATAAACTTTGCATTCAAGATTTTTTTCAATATTTTTCTTCTCTCAAACCTCTATAACTATAGCTCTAATTAACGTAGGCTGTTGTAGGTCTAAGAACACTCAGTGGATCCTTCTTTTGAGCTATTAACTGCTTAAATTCGTTGGGTTTGAGGAAAGTTATGCGTGGAGAATCAACTTTACTTTTACTGTACTTTAACTTCTCTTGGCATATTTTGGCATTACTGTACGTTAACTTCTCTTGGCAAACTTTGGTATTATATTATAAAAATTAATATAATATAATATAATGCTGCGGAGCAGCAGGGGTCCTCTAGTAATAATAAAAAAAATTAATAAAATTGAAAAACAGAAATTTTATATGTTGTTTATGATAATGTTTTAATTTTTAGATGTACGCGTTCAAGAACATGTTCTGTTTTTCTAGCAGAACACGTACAAGAAAACGAACTTGAAATAAAGCTACACTCGAATCTGTGTGGTTTATGTGTGTTCGAAATAAAAAATACGTGATAGAAAAATGTTCGTGTTGATAACGAAATATTAAAACGAAACAGAGTCATGATTGTGTTGGGCACCGTACAAAATTTCGAAACACACATAATTGATACGAAAACAAGTAAGAAAATTATAGTGGGTCTAGACCGACTATGCGATACCCTATACCATGGTTTAGAGACCCTATCTCTTCCGTCCAACTAATTGGATATAGAAAATAAGCATTAATCAAATTTGAGTGGCATTATTATTAATTTTTTTGGCGGCACGTATGAAAAAGTTCATATCGGGTGATATATTTATATGGGGACTAGGACGAAACATGGACCGATTGCGACCATATTTGGTAAAGTCACTTATATTTTGAAAAAATATATACAAACTAAATTTGAAAAAAATCTGTGCAAAATTTGTGTTTTTTGATAGATTTTAGTGAAGATCGGGAAGCAGCTCTATATCGAGCCTATGACTAGGAATTGTCCTATAGGTATTATTTTTGGATTAGTGATAAATGGATATAATAAACACATACAAACCCAATTTGACTGTGATCTATTTAACAATTTGGATTTTATGGCAATTTATGTCGATTTCTTATGGGTCGTTTGTATGGGGACTAGGTCTGAACAAGGTCCGAATTTCGCCAATTTCAACAGAGTTCATCCTGTGGTCGATAAGCCAAACTTCATCAAAATATATTCATATTTGCGACCTGTAATTTGATTACAAGGTTTACATGGACACACAGACGGACAGTCGGACGGACGGACATCGCTAAATCGACTCAGAAAGTGATTCTGTGTAGATTGGTATAATAAAAGACGGGTTTAGGTCTAATATTTTTGGTACTTACAAACAGCAGCACAAAGTCATTATACCCAAACCACAAAGTGGTAAAGGGTATAAATATGTGTTGGCTGCTTTAGAACAGAACATTCTGTGTTTCATGTGTGTATTTTCTGAACCTTGAAAAAAAAAACAATTAAAAAAAAAATTTTTTTCTTGTTTTTTAAAAATTTATTAAAAATAAAACTGCGACATAAATCACAGGCTTCGTCCAAAAGCACTTACCTAAACACATTTCGAGTGAAACGAGCTTTATTTCACTGTAATCGGTGCACAACTTTTGATTTTGTTCACAATTTAAATCTCAATTGATAAAAATCGCGGTTTCTATAAGACTATACGATTTTGTAAGATTTTCTTAAATTATAATTTAAGAGAAAAGAGTTTTTGTTGATTAAGAACTGAAATTTATTTTTATGGTTATTTGGGACGCTTAATCCAAATCTGCACTTGGTTTTTTTTTCTATCAGCTTGACTTTTCGCTATATATCGTTATGTCCAAACTTAAGGCACTTCCACTAAATAGATTGGAATAACTTGAAAACTGTAAAATATGTAAAATGTAAATATGTAATATATAAATTGTTTGAAAATTAATAATAACCCTAGCCAACAAGGTTTTGGACTCGAGCAACCAAATATCTTTCCCAGGGCAATTTGGTGGGCTGAATTCGAATCTGTAATTCATTTTTCTCTATCAGGTCAGGTTTTCAGGTTTTCGTTTTTTACATTAAAAATTATTAGCTTATTTAAAAATCAATGAATTTTCAAAAGTAAATGGCGTTATTTGAAAACCGTTTGAATTTTGATGATTCGGTTTCACGTATTACGGTTCAGCAATGCTTTTGGCTCAAAATCCTTGATAATTTATTTCCATTTTCATTAAATCTTGGTGAGCACGCTCCACTTGTTCGTCGCAAACCTCGCCTAGGTTTTGTGGAAAAAAATCTAAATGCGAATGAAGAAAATGAATTTTGAATGACATTCGTCCACCTAATTCGATAATTTTTCAATAATTCAGCAAAAATTTGTCTATAGCTTTCACTCTTATTGTTTCCAAGACGCTCTTGAAAGATTTTCAAGCTGCATATCCTTGCTTCAATAAACATTGGGAAAAATTGTCATCATTCAATAGCTTCCTGATCTGAAGGCCAACAAAAAAGCCTTCTTTGATTTTAGCATATGAAATTTAAAAAAAAACCGTTAACAAATATTTAAATGCTGTACCATCTTTGTCCGGAGCCTTGACGAAGTTATTACAAATGGCCAATTTTATGTGCAGCGGCGCACACTGAGGATTTTGTGGAAAAAAGTCAAATTGTCAATATACTCTTCATGCAATATGCAGTGATATTTTGAAATTTTAGACTAAATGATACAATCAAATCAAAAAGAATTACTCCGATCTGACTGCTAGTTTTTTTTATAGCATCTCAAACTCAGTACTTGAATGTTTTACCGAACCAACTTAATTTAAACCTAAGAATTTCAAAACGAATATTATTTTATTATGTGAGCTAACGTTTTTCTTTTTATTTTTTTATTTAAAGTAGGATATTTCAGTATACTAAAATTGAAAAAATAAACTCTGCAGAGACTTAAGTTTTTTTTGTTTAATTATTTTTATGAACATATAACAAAAATCCCTTTTTTCTCCAAACATTTGGACCTGCAATTTTAGCACTACTTTCCCCCAGTTGGAAATCACTACTTATACATTGTTTGACATCTGTTTTTACATTTTTAATCAATTTCAAGTGCCCCTAGTTGCCCCCATTCAATTTGTTGCATTACACAGGACAACATTTTTCATCTGATTGATTCGGGACTCAATTCTGATAAGGCTCTTTTCTTTAACATAACTCGGGAACCACTAGTCGGATTTTACTGAAACAAATTTAGAAAAATCAAGAATTACAATTACTTTCATCTGTTCATATAATATTTCGCTACATAAGCAACAGTTTCGCAGTTATAAATATATGTATGAAGAAAAAAAAATATTTTTTGCCTAAAAAATTGATTTTTTTTTTTTGTATTTCATAAAAAATCCAAAAGGATAAAAAAGTGCCAAGTCACTTTCTCGTAAAGTCGCATAACCTATGAACAAAATGAGACATAAATCATTTATAGCTGTTCATTGATCGATTTTTGTCATTCAACAAGTGCCGACGAACGAGAAAAGTCCATGCGATTTTTCTCATGTTTTTAATTATAACTGAAACTAAGGCCCAAGAGTTTTACGACAATGGAAAGTTTTTCTATTTCACATGGAGTTTTATGCTCGAAGTTCTGGAGTTTGACAAAGACAGAACAAAATAAAAACAGTTTTTGCAACAATCGCACGTTGGCTTAAACGAAACTAGAGCATGTGAAATTTTGGATAGAATATATAAAGCCTTTTACTCTAAGTCCAAACAAAGATGACAGGATTCTAATCGTACGAAGTCGCGATTTGGAAAAAATAATGCAAATTGGCTTGAAGGCACATTTACAATGAAGTTTACTGAGGCTGAATGTTCTACCAGTTCTGCACTTGGTCGGCCACGCAAATCGTTTGAGGAGTGCTGTGATCGCGCCAAACGATACAAAAGGGATGAAGGACGTGCTATGTTTCCTCAAGAAGTAATTGATTTTACTTCTAGTATTTCAAAAACCAACCACAAAATTTGTACATTAAAAACTTTGGGGATGTTTACAAAGCTTGAACTTACCAAAGAAAAATACGAGTATATTAGATACAAAATGAAGGGTAACAAATACTCGTACCATACAAAGAACTCACTCATTTAGCCAGAAAAAGCATAGTGTTATAAGCGACGAAGTTAAGGCTCTTTTAGAATAATAAATTACAAATAGATTTAAAATAAATAATAAATTTAAAATTAAAAAAATCATTTAAATTTTTTTGTTACATTGTAGATAACGATATACATTTCTCTAACTTTATTTATTTTGATTATTTTTGTGTATTACTATATAAATAAAACTAAATTTGTGCCAGCCCAGTAGCCCGATCCCACTTATTTTTGACAAGACTATTTAAATTCATACTCTGGCATCTAAAACAAAATTTCAGGGCCTTGGCTATCATAGAACTCCAGATATATGATGTTAAAAATTCGCTTTGTATGGGGGGTGCCCCTCCCAATAGCCCGATCCCGCCGAAATTTAACAGGATCAGTTCTTGGATAAAAACAACCCCACGCACAAAATTTCATCCATATTTACCGATCCTAGTGGAATTTAAGCGAATTTTTCTGAAAAATTTGTATGGGTGCTAGGTCCAAACATGGACCGATTTTCACCATTTTCAACAGGGTTCGTCCTTGGCCCAACATAAATGTATGTTCCAAATTTCATCCAGTTATCTCTTAAATTGCGACCTATATCGTTTTTTTCCTCACCTCCATACAAAAATTCCCAGTGTGCGGCGGAAGAAGAACGTCATTTGGATCAGTTAATAGTTTATTTGAAATATTTTGTTTTTCAGTTCTTTTTGGCCACTCTGTTCTGACGTAATGATGACATGTAGCGCGACTATTCCATACACAAAGGGAACAACAATATTTTGTGAAACCTCCTTGCATACCAGTCAACAAACCAATGACCTGAAACAGATTAATTTACATTTATATTTACGATGGTCTTATATTATATGTACAAAGAAAATTATATCACATACCTTAAGGTCACCACAGATCTTCCATTTATGATCGTTGTAATTGAGTAATGTCAAAATTTCATGCATTGACTCGTAATTTTCTTAGGTATTACGGCTGGTTCATTTTTTGAAATAGACCATCAACATCAGTACAATATAGAATAGAATGTTTCTTTTCAAAATATGCAGCCAATTCCAAGCTTCTATCTCTATAGGTTGTTATTTTTGTCTCAACTGCAAGATGTTTCCACTTCTGCATGCATGAAGCTAGTAATTCTGCGTCTTGCTTCGTTATATGTAAATCCCACATTAGATCATTCAGCTCAGCTTGAGTCTCTAAAAGATGTTTCGGACACACTGCTCGTAGCACTGGGAATGACTGGTAATGGATCAGTTATTGGACGTTGAACTGGTGTGGAAATCGATGGGAAATTCGCGTAAGTAATATTTTTTCGATTGATTCCAGCAACTTTTGTTAAACAGAAATAACAATCGGTTTGGTGGTTACTTGACTCTCTCCAAATTACTGGCCATTTCCTTGTATAAGATAGATCTGCAACTATAGCAAAACATTGCCGATGTCCACGGTTTGTCAAAGATTTAGAATGAATGTGGGCTTCTGTCAAATTAATAATTGTGAAATTGTAGTGTCGCTATTGACTGATTAACAGTATTGCCAGCATGTGATAAAAATAAACAAGACGTGATAGCCCAATTTTTATGTCTCTTTCGAAATCAGCTCACCCAGATTAGTTAAAAAACAAGCTTCGTTTCTGGAGTGAATTTTTTTTTTAGTGTAATCTAACCAACAAAAACAAAGTTTTTATTAAAACTCTTTCTTTCCTTATGTACATGAGTTCTGAATCTCTCCGCGACTGTGCGTAACTTTGCATGACTATTTTATAATGAATCTGTGGTCACAGCAAGTCTATCGACCAAGTTTCAGATTGATTGGCTTAGGGGAAATCCAGTTAAATCTCTCCGTGGCTACGCAAGAGTGTGCGTGATTAAGTCAAAGTTAATCTTTTCTTCACAGCAAATGTATGGACCATGTTTCAGATCGATCGGATAACGGGAAATGACATTTATATCACTCCGTGATTGTGTGTGACTACCCCAAAATTAATCTATAGCACAACAAGACTATAGGCCAACTTTCAGATCAATTGGATAAGGGGGAATGGAGTTGCCCCACGACGGACAGACAGAGATTATGAGTTAAAAGAAAGAGTCTAAAAATAACTTTAAATTTTTACAAACATATAACTTGTGCTTTTTATTGCTTTTAGTTTTATTCTAATTTAGCGCTTTTAAGCGCTTCTTGGATTACTATTTTGTGCTTTTCACTAAGAAAAAGTTGGCATCGCAGCACTTGAAAGTGAGAAATGAAGCTTCTCTGTTTATCTGCTGGGTTGATTGTATGATTCATCTTTTCTTCTGCAATTTCTTTAGTATGCATAAATATGTATGACAGCATGTTTGCATTTATCTACTATGTTTGTATGTACGAGTTTGTACAATGTACATATGTATGCATCAATGATGTCTATCTAAAACTATATTTTATTTGTTGAATTGTTTCTGCTCGCTTTAGTGCTAAAATCGATAATAAGTGTTCGTATTTGTTGAACGGAAGAGAGAAAAAAAACTATATTCATATTTGCATTTGCCAAAGCCATCTAAAGAAATGTTTTTACAAGGAATGCAATCAATTTTCAAATTTGTACCTACTACTATTTGTATTATTTTTATTCTTTTATTTTTTGCTTGCATTATATGCACATCCGTACATATATATATGTATTGTTTTCATTCGTTTATTTTAACATAAAGTAAAAGGAATGCAACATATCGAAAATTTATTTTATTATTTTCTATTTTTGCATCATTTGGTAGTCTATTTGGTATTGCAATTCCTTAAGGAAATGTTGAGTTATCTCTAGTCAATTCATGGATAATGTTAAACAAAGAAAAAAATTTTAAAAAAATGCATTACAAAATTTTAATTATAACAAACAAAATTGTTTCTTTTCCAAAGGAGAACTTACTTGAAAGTTTTTTTTTATTGGAAGTAAAATATTTTCGCTGCTGTAATTCCTCTTTGTAATTATTCTTGATTGTCAGCACGTTGAAGGGTTCGCTGCACCGTACCATTCAGCACACTTTTTTTATGTATGATTAGTATGGCCTGTCGTGCTTCGCTATGACTTAGCGTGCTTTTCGACATCTATGTTTTCATAATCAATTTTTCCTACGAACTTTATATTGTGCAGTTAAAACATTTTATTCTATTTATTCTATATTTCTTATATCAATGCCTGCTGATATTTGTTTTTTCATTCGGTGCAAAAGTTAGCAATTTTTTCATTTTGGAAAATTAAGTCCGACAACGATTGATATCATTTGACAATTTTTTATTTTAATGATTTGGAGTTTTGGCAACCCTATAGTGATAAACACGTATCTTTTGTATCGCTCTTTGTTATAATTAATTATTAAATAAAAGTATAACTTACAACGACTTGTTTTATTTACTTTTTATAATAATAAAGTAAGTCACTTTCCATTAAATATATTTATATTTATTGGAATTTTGGTTCGCAAACCACTCAATTGTTTGGAAAACCACAAAATATTATATATACCATTAAACATAAAAAGAATACCAGCTGTTTTTATATTCACCACACACGGTGCTGCCAGATTTTCGCATTTTGTTAATACCCAAACCGTGTTTTTAAAAGGCCCAGAATAATATTTTATCGACACGGTATTTAGTGACTAAATTGTTCTTATAATTTGGCATAAAATGAATCCCTGATTCCCAACTTATGCTATTAATGGAAGAACGTTTTTCCAGAATGTCAATTGACATATCCAATAATATTGCATTTAAAATAAAGGAGTCTGAGGAGCGTATATTAACTAAAATTGTCAACATTGAGGGAAAAATATATTCTGTTGCCGACAGGGTCAGCAAGCTAGAACAAATTATTCCGCAAATTGTTGACCTTAAAAATGAAACTGATTACCTTAAAGCGATCTTTGGACAAGCAAGAAAATACTAAAGTCGCTAATGAGATACGAATTCACGGCATTCCATACTATGAAAATGAAAACTTACAGACTACATCTATGAATATTTCTGAGACCATTAATGCAACTGTTCCAAATATAAGTGAAATAAACTCGTCTTCAAAATTCTCGAAACAATAGTAAAAATAATAACGTTATTGATCCTACTATTGCCAGAAAATTGTCATCAGCTCAGGAGAAAAATTATATTTTGAAGCAAGCTGCTGGTTTTGATTCTAATGAACCATTCAATATAAATGAAGCTCTAAGCAGATTTAACCACAATCTTCTTAAGGAAGCAATTAAGTTAAAACGGAAAAAACTACTCTCATCAGTTTACACTCGCCGTGGCCGTATTTATGCCAAACGCTCTAAGTCCGATAGCGCGTTTTGTGTGGAGAATGTGCATTTTCTGGAAAATATCGAAACATCGAAAAACACACGTGACAACTTTCCAGTTTCTGTAGTAGAAGGGTTTCGCCAGTAATATTTTAAAATTTAAAACTGTAGTAATTATTTCCATAACCTTTTTTTATTTTTGTATTTTTTTATATCTTTCCTTTTTATTATGCCTTTTTATTTTAAATTTTTTGAGTATTTCTTATTTTATGTTGATATTTGCTTAATACTTTATTAGACTTCTTCTAATATTCGGTCGAGTTTCAAATACAACACTCATTCTATGATTCGTATAATTGGTAAACAAAAGGAAGGTTTAAAAATTTGTCACTTAAATGCTCAAAGTCTTTTTTGTAAATTTGATGAATTTCGATACATTTTTTAAAACTCAGGAATTGATGTAATTTGTATATCTGAAACATGGTTCAATCCGAATAAGATAAAAAACTTTCAGGTCAAAATAGACGGCTATGATTTATTTCGAGCTAATAGGAATACTGGTAAACGTGCTGGAGGCGTTGCAATGTATGTCAAGAAACAATTACGTTCTCGATTTGTTTGCAAATCTATCGATGAAGAATATGATTTTGTATTTATTGAACTTCCTTGTGACGTCAGCAAATGTCTCATAGGTATTTTATATAGGCCTAATGATTCACTAGATATTTCTCCGGTTGTTAATATGTTAGATGAAAATTGTTTATCTTATAGTGATATTATTCTTTCTGGAGACCTAAATGGAAATTTGCGCATTGATTCTGATCTAATTTCACTTTTCCAACCGATTGGGCTTATAGCTGTAAACACTACTATCCCCACTCACTTCACTTCAATGAGTAGTACCCTTATTGACGTGTTCTTTGTCTCAGATATTAGAAAAGTTCTTTTGCAAGACCAGTTTTCTTCTCCTAATTTCTCAAAACATGACGTCATTTATATGACCTTTAACCTTCCTTATTTTAAACATGAAAAACCACAGCATATTACTTTCCGTGATTACAAGAATATTAACTATGATGCTCTTTTAAATGAAATGAATATAATTGAGAAGGTGATGCTTCACCTTAATACTACTATGTAGTCGACTCCAACTTTGTACAACTATGCACAGCTATCTATTCTAACAGTAGACCAGTTAGTGGGTATTTTATATATAACAATGGCATTACTCATCAGATTTCCATCTTATATACACTAATAAAGCAGTAATTATAAAGTAATAATAAACTAATGCTTATTATTTACAATAATCAATTGGACCAGTATCTACAATAATCCTGATTTAAACCAACAGATATCCTTTTTTATGAAGCTACCACATACCTATACGACAAATACGTACCGGTTAGAAAGAAAACTGTTAAATCTTCTACTAAGCCTTGGTTTAATCAAAATATTTGTAATATAATAGTTAAAAGAAATTCTGCTTATGATAAGTGGAAAAGATATAAAACTACACAGTCAAATGAAATTTTTAAATCACTACGTAGATCTGTTACTAGGGAAGTAAAGTTATCTAAGCAACGCTATTATAGTCGTGTATTTTCAGAGGCTATGGATACTAAAAATATGTGGAAAGAGATAAAGAAAATTGGTTATAAAGATGAAAGTGAATCGGTAAATCTTTCCACTTTTGAACTAAATGAATTGAATAGACAATTTACTTTAAATGACTCAACTCCTCTTCGTTCTGACTCTTATGCAAATCTACCTGATTGCAATCTGGATTCTTTATTTAGTTTTTCCTGCGTTAACCAGGAGGATGTTCTGGAAGCTTTTCTTTCCATAAAGTCAAAATCTATTGGTCTAGACGGTATGAATCCAATATTTATTAAAGCTATTTTACCACAGGTTTTACCCTATATCACTCATATTTTTAACACTATTTTTACAAAATCTATTTTCCCTGATTTGTGGAAATGGGCAAAAGTAACTCCCTTGCCGAAATCTAATAAAGAATACAGGCCAATTTCCGTACTTCCTTTTCTTTCGAAAGTTTTCGAAAAAATTATGAGCAGACAAATGAATGAACATATATCCAATAATAATCTTTTACCATCTAAGCAATTTGGTTTTCGCAGGAAAAGATTGATGTATCGGAAGATCTTCGTTATATCGTTGACAGTGGTACTATTGCTTTTTTGACTTTATTGCACCACTCTAAAGCTTTTGACTCAGTGGACCATGATATTCTTGTTAAAAAGCTTAAACATATTTTTGGTTATTCTGAAACCTCCTCTAAATTGATTAGCTCTTACCTTTGGAATAGAGAGCAAGTAGTTGTCTCTAAAGACAAGTCATCTACCTCTGCGTCTTTAAGTAGGGGTGTTCCGCAGGGGTCTATACTTGGCCCTCTTTTGTTTTCTATTTACATAAATGATCTACCACGCGTAATTAATTCATGCCAAATGCACATGTACGCTGACGACGTTCAGTTATACACATCATGTAACGTACAGAACCTGAATACTGAACTGAACCACGTATTTGAATGGGCTAGGTTGAATTGTCTTACCTTAAATCCGAAAACATCTCAGTGCCTTGTTATTTTTAAAAAGACATATGATACCACTTGTCTTCCGAAAGTTAGTATTAATGGAGTGGATATCGCCTACGTTGCGAATGCTAAAAACCTTGGAATGATTTTTAATAATACCCTAACATGGAATGATCAAATTAACAAAGCTTCTGGAAAAGTTTATACTATTCTCCGTAGTTTTTGGTCTTCTCAGTACTTCACACCGCAGAAAATTTAAATTTGTTCTTGCAAAATCGTTTATCTTACCTACGCTTTTATATGGTTGAGAATTGTTGTCAGGTTGTGATAGTGCAGACATGGGTAAACTTACACGCGTCTTTAAAAGTGTAGTTAGATATGTTTACGGTTTACGCAAATATGATAGTATCTCCGCTTTTCTAAATAAAATTTATGGCATTTCATTTGAAGACTATCTTAAATTTAGAACTTTACTTATGGTTCATAAAATTATTTTCACTAAAGAACCCGTTTACCTTTTCGAGCGATTACTATTTACAAGATCTAACCGTAATAACTGTCTTGTACCAATATTGTACAATAGACTAATATCCGAAAGACACTTTTTTGTAAATAGCATACGTCTTTGGAACTCGTTACATACTTTAAATAATCTACTTCACAAAATATCAAATACAACATCATTTAAGAAAGAACTTTTTAAACTTTTTCTCAATTGATTTTTAATACTTCATTTTAATTTCTTTAGTTAATTAAATTTTAATTTCTATATAATTTTTACCTGCTGTGCAGGATATTTTTACACTTTATTTTTACATTTTTATTTTATTTTTTATATCGAGGGCTTATATTCAAAAAGTGCTATCTACATTTGACAGCTATATTAATTTTTGATTTCAAACTGTTCTCTGATATAACTGTCAAATATAATATTAATTTTGATATCATACATGACTAGCACGACTATTTCTTAATAGATCTTGCAGCAAATCGATCGACAAATACTTTCAGATCTTATTAATAAATTAGTTTTAGCCGCTCTCTTTAACATAATTATTGATGCAGATAGCACTTTTTGAATATAAGCCCTCGATATATTATATTATATTTTATTTTATATTATTCTTCTAATTTTAATTATAAATTAAACTTACATATATTCTTCTTATTGAAAATTAATTTGTTATGACTAATGTTGTTTTATAAGATTTTAAATCTTGTTACATTAGGATTTTCATTAATAAAAATTAATAAAAAAATTAATAATGATTTCTGATTTTGGCATTTTTTCATTTTTGGCGATTTTTGATTTTGGCTAATTCTTAGTTTGGCGATCGTTTTCATGAAGACAAAAAATATATAATTATTATATATATTTACGCTCGACACTGACTCATCTTTCTTATTATTAGTTTATGCATTTGTCGAAAATTACTTTTTTTTTCCAAATAAATTTTGTTATTCCGTTTGTAATAATCTGTATATATAAAATTCATTTTCTGTTTGTTTGTTTGCTTGACCGCTATACAAATTTTTATTTTTCAACGGATTTCTCTGAAATTTGGTAAACACAATCTCTGTAGTTCAGGCAAGGTCACTCCTGCGGCCAAGCCTACTTCTACGCCCACTTTTTATACAAAATTCATCTTCTGTTTTTTGGTATATTTGTTTGCTATAAAATTTTTTATTTTAAATGGATTTCTTTAAAATTTGGTACGCACGATCTCTGTACTCCGGGAAAGGTCGCCACATGATTCTTACTAGCCACACCTACTTTTACGCCCACTTTTTATATACAATTCATTTTCTGTTTTTGGTATATTTGTTTGCTATACAAATTTCTATTTTTCAACGGATTTCTCTGAAATTTGGTACACACGATCTCTGTACCACAGGGTACGGCCACGCCTAATTTTGCGCCCACTTTTTAAATTTTTTACGCTCGAATTTACTGAAAATTATTCTCAAATTTCAGGCAGGGTCGTCATATACTTTTAGCGGCCACGCCCACTTTTTTTAATTTGCTATATACGCTTTTAGTGTTTGTTAAAATATTTTAATATTTCAATGGACTTCCCAAAAATTTTGTGAATTAATCTCTTTACTTAATACTCTTGAGTCTACAGCATTATGAAATGGATATTGTAATTCAACCTATTACAAATATTCGCGTCTTGCCTTTTTTACTATATGAGTTGCAACACCTCAAAATTAGTGCAGATTTATTTCATGGGTGAACATATACAGGTTGACTACCGCTGTAGGATTACTCCGATTATAAAAATTTGCATTTCGCTTTTTTAACTACAAGAGAAAACAAAATATTACATTTATTTCCATCTCGTCTTTTGGCTACATTGGAAAGCAACCTATTACAAATATTTCCATTTCATCATTTTCACTATATAAATGAGTTGTAAAGGTGGAAAAAGAACTACTTACATTGTGACTTGCACACGAAAGCATAGCATATAGGCAGTACTGCCTCAAATGCAAAAAGACTTAGACTAAGCAGAACTCTGGAGAACCCGATCACACCGAAATTCTTATCAAGTCTCAACATGTTAGACAATCTGAGTCGAGAAATGCTGAAACACCTGAGCAAACCCTATAACGTCTTGAAGCCCAAAGATCAAGACAAGCTTTGTAAGAGTAGCGGGAATGTGAAACTCCGGAAACGACTAAACAACGTCTTCAAGCCCAACGGGTAAGACAAGCTGACTCCAGGGAATGTGAACCTCCTCAAATAACTGTAATGGTACAAATAGGTGTTCCTAACATAACGTACATAAGAGGACAATCTGTTACGGTAGCAGTTATCAACTTAGGATCTCCCTGTTTTTCTCAAAGACAATTATATGTAGCCTGCTCCAAAGTTTGGAGCCATCACAAAATTTTCGTATATGCACCAGAAGGAAAAACCAGAATTTTTGTCTATCCCAAAGCTCTGGAATAACTAAAATTCGTAACTTTTAGACATCATACACTCAAAATAATCCATGCTTAGTTTTAATGGTAAGCAAGCACTGAGCACTTAATTCCCAATGAACAAATTCCCCAAAATAATGAAATTATACCCCTAAAAATTGGGAAATAACTTCAATTCCCCAAATTTTGAAAAGAAAAAAGGTCCCAAAAAGAACAAATTTTCCTATTGATCTCAACATATGCCCTGCAATAAACGTATTTAAAATATGTATTCTTTTCAATAGCATAATTTCGAAGCGCGGACGCGACGCGATGCGCTCGCGGAATTCAGCTGAGCTAAAATATCGGATGATCTCAAAATATAATTTTGCAATTAAAATAGGTTGACAATAACTGCGCGGCAGCACTGGTGTGGTTTCCAAACACGCGGAAGCGGCGCGCGGATGCGCGGATGCGACGCGCTCGCGAACACAGCTCAGCTAAATATAGGAATTTTCTGAAAAATATATTTTTTGATTAAAATAAGTTTACGAAAAATGCGCGGCAGCACGGGTATACCTTCCAAACGCGCGGACGCTGTCGCGACTCTCTCACGGAACCCAGCTCAGTGAAAAGTCTTATGATAAATTTTATTTACGTATGTGCAATAATTACTGTACATATACTATAAGCAATTGCTTAAAGCAACCTTGTGGCACAATTTTAAGCCTCGCATTTATTTTCCATTTTTCTTTGACGTCTCTGCTCAATGGTGATCTCTTTAATTTGCAAACGATTCCGTTATATTTAATGTTTACAAAATAAATAAAATTAAAAAAAAAAACAAGTAAGAGTGTTAAATTCGGCTGTGCCGAATCTTTGATACCCTCCACCACGGTTTGGGTCTCGATCATCGTGGTTGCTGATTGGCATGCATTTAGGTTATATACCTACATGCATGCGTTTCCGGTTATATGACTAACTTCTCGTTTAATTAAGTTTTTGCTAATTAAATAGCTCGCCCTAACCTCCATTGCACAGGTAATGGTTGTGTAGGGTGGCTATATGCATTAAATCGTGCTAATTGGAGATGGCTGTGTAGTTTCTTTTAACTGGCCAAATATTTCTTCATTGTGGCCATATACGTCGGATGGAGTAACAAAATAATAACCAAAAAAAAGCTCTCTCAACTTTTTTATTAAAATATTGCCATATTTGGAAAATATGGAGAGTAAATTTATAATAATAAATAATCAAATTAGGGATGCCAAAAAACCAAATGTCCCAAACATTTTAAATAAACTAATTTTTTCTCTTTATTTTCTGAAAAACTTCAAATTTTCATCCAAAAAAAATTGTGAAAATTTATATAAAAAAAATAACATTCTCATCAAATTGCGTTTATTTATGTAACACTTTTTATGTTTGCAATTCTTAAATATCATTTGACGTTTTCTAAAATTCATTGAATTTAAATTAATGTTTTCTGTAGTGCGATTCTGTAAATTCCAAAGATCCGACAATCGCAAAATATATCGACAGCTATTGTTGTTTGCATAAGGATTAAGTGATTCACTAAGTACATACATCTTAACGACAGTCGACCAATCTATTTTTATATTTATTTAAATTGTAAACGAGTGGCATCTCTGTCAAAATAAGCGAAAAACACAAAGAAGAATAGAAAAAAACAAATTACTTTTTGCTTGACAGGATGATGTTTAATATCTTTATTTTGTTTACTAATATTTCTGTTTATTTATTTGGAAATGAAATAATGAATTGAATATGCTATTTAATTTTTTTTATTTATATAAAAAAGTTTTTTAATAAAAGCAAAATATTTTCACTATTTTATGATTTTTATTTATGTATGACAAGTTTTTATCGATTGAATAAACAAGTTGTCGTTTAGATAACAACAACAGCTGAGTTTAACAATAGCGAATATCGTTTAAAAATTTTACTGATAATTTTGCTATTTTCTTTTTTTGTTAACGATTCGACTATCGTTAAAAGAAGTTACTGAATCGCGGTACTGAAAAGCTATTAATTTCTCCTGAATGCCATTATTTTTTTTAAATGTAAAAATTTTTTAAATGTAAACATTTTTTAAATGTAAATATATTTGGTGTTTTTTTTTTTGGAATTTCAATTTGTGTTTAACGAATAAAATTTATATATTAAAGATGCAATTGATGTCTTCTAAATTTAAAATTATAATTTCCGACGTTTTGATATGATTTTCTGAAATTCAATTAATTGTAATTTATAATAGGAAATTTTTAATTCAAGTTTTTATAATTGATATTTTCTTAAATTTGAATGGAAAATTTCAAAAGTGCAATTTTGTATTTATGTGAATAATAATGCTTTAGTAATTATGAACAATTTTTAAAAATTAGATGTAATCGCAATCAGATATTTTGTAGGTAAAGCAGAATAATAATTCTATATAACTATGTAGAACTGTTTTGAAAGCAAAAAACTCATTGATGAACTTGGTAACTCTATTTTGTGTATACTCTTAACATTGTCCTGTATGATATCTAGTTGAAAATACTAACATTCATGTTAAAATAGAAACAACTATTGCAAAGCTAATTAGAAAAAACAAAAATTGTGGCGCCAGCTACTGTGGCATAGTAACGCTGAGCAAAATTAAGTGACACACTGTTAATGCAAAACAAATGTATTTTCCCCACAACAAAATATTGCAGAAATTTATGTAAATAAAATAATATCCCGATTTATTTCTAACATGCAGTTATTATGGATATACATATGGGGGATTTCATGTCAAGTGCACCAACTTTTGAAACCGATGTCTTCCGGGATGAAATTTGCACCAAGGTTAGTCCTATTAGATAGTAGTTCAGACACAATTTTTCAACAAGATCGGTCCAGATCTCTCTGAGTTAGAGGGGATCAAAATTTGACATTTTGGCCAAACAGGTGTTTTTTCTCATCCATGTAACTTATTACCTATTGTTCTTAGAAAATTTTCTTCCAAATAGTTTAGATAGCTATTTCTTCAATATTTCGGAAAAAAATACTTAAAAAAAAAAAAAATTTAGACTATTTTTTTTTGCTAAATTAAAGCATTTTTTGCCTTTTTTTTCAAAAAGGGCATTTTTTTTTTCATAAGAAAGCTTAGGATTTTTCCTTTAAGAGCTTTTTGGTCGCTTAGTGGGATGGGAGTGGGATATCTATCAAAATAAATGTTTTGTAACTCCAGACAACGGTTTTTCAATTTTTCACAAATGCACTATTTTGAATTTTTTCCGAGTTGTGTCTAAAACCTTACAAATAAAACTTATACTGAGAAACTAGACAAATTAACCTTTCCGAACGTATGTAACATACCTTCAGAACATAACAGAGGAGAATGGTTATCTGTAACCTGAAAGAGTTGTTTGCAACATTTCAATCTGAACACGAGGATGTTAGAATTGGCTTCACGAAATTAACCCAAATGAGGCCAAAACATTGCGTTTTGGCAGAAAGCAGCAGAACTGACACAGTAAGCGTTTGCATTTACCATGAAAATGTTAAACTGATGTTGAAGGAAATCAACTTAAAGTATTTAACAGATGATTCGGCAGAAGATTTACACGATTATTGCGATTGCATTAAATTGACTATGTGTCCTAATGCAACAACTTCTTGCCACTTAGGTGAATGTACCAATTGCCCGAAAACCACATTCATCAAAGAAAATTTAAGCAACTGTTTAGATCGAGAATATATAGAGGATGTCAAATTTGATTCTTGGATTCAGACTGACAAATGCACATTGAAAACAATCATTTTAAATGTGGATGATTTTGTGGAAGAAATGTGTACAGGATTGCTACACTTGAGAAACCATGACTTTTTAGTCAAAGAGCAATGGTCATTCTTCAAGGATTTGAAGGTACATTTGAAGTCTAGTGAATTCGTTATTTCATATGATTTCGCAGAAAACTATAAATATGTTCTTCAGGATGCCATACAAGCAATCCACTTCAATAACGAACAAGCAACTATATTCACAGTAGTTATTTACTACATGAAAAATGAAAAACTGGAACACAAAAGTATGGCAATCATATCCGACGATTTAAAACATGATACCGTTGCAGTTTATGAGTACCAGAAGATAATACTAAAATATCTAAAATCTAAATTTACAGTAAAGAAGGTATACTACGTTTCGGACGGAGCTCGTCAACATTTTAAAAACAAAAGTAGCTTCGCAAATTTTATGGCTCATGAAAAAGATTTTGGAATCCCAGCTGAGTGGCATTTTCATCCTACTGCTCATGGTAAAGGAGCATGTGATGGTATTGGAGCAAACCTTAAAAGAAATGCAGCGAAGTATAGCCTCCAGTGCTCTTATCAAGATCGCATCTTAGATGCGACTGCTTTGTTCCATTGGGCAAAGATTTATTGTAAAGAAACTAAAATAGTTTTTAGTAGCAAAGAGGATCATCAGGAAACATTGAAAACACTGAAGAGCAGATTCGATGCTGCTGTAACAATCGATGGTACCGCTCAATACCATGCTTTTATACCGCTTGTCGATGGAAGACTCAAGTTGAAAAAGTTTTCTGCCTCTATTCAATGCGATTTCTTTCCAAAGACAACAAATAGACCAGCAGCAAAATCAACAGCTGAACCTGGTAACGCCAAGAAAGGATTGACAAAAAAAACGCAGTAAATAAAGGCGACGTAAAAGCTGGATGAAAGACTGGGTATTTAAAAATTTACAAGACTTAAATACTTCATCAGCTACAATAAATTAAGTATAAAAATAGTTATGATATAAATGGATCTAATGCAATTAAGATTAAATTTTAATAAATTATTTATCTTTTTATTTTTAATGTTATTATTATTATACATTAATTTAATTATTATTAAAAATAAATAAAATATAATAATTTTTCAACATTTCTAAAGAAAAAAAGCGATTTTTTTCCTGAGGGTAACATATTCTGGGTATTACAGTATAAAATTTAGTTAGGTATGTTATATACCTTCGGAAAGTTTAGTTTGTCTAGTTTCTCAGTATAAGTTTTATTTGTAAGGTTTTAGACACAAATAGGAAAATATCAAAATAGTGCATTTGTGAAAAATTGTAAAACCGTTGTCTTGAGTTACAAAACATTTATTTTGATAGATATCCCACTCCCATCCCACTAAGCGACCAAAAAGTTCTTAAAGGAAAAATCATAAGCTTTCGTATGAAAAAATAAAAAAATAAAAAAAATGCCCTTTTTGGAAAAAAATGCTTTAATTTAGCAAAAAAAAAAGTCTAAAATTTTTTTTTTTTTTTTAAGTATTTTTTTCCAAAATATTGAAGAAATAGCTATCTAAACTCTTTGGGAGAAAATTTTCTAGGAACAATAGGTAATAAGTTACATTGATGAGAAAAAACACCTGTTTGGCCAAAATGTCAAATTTCGATCCCCTCTAACTCAGAGAGACCTGGACCGATCTTCTTGAAAAATTGTGTCTAAACTACTATCCAATGGGACTAACCTTGGTGCAAATTTCATCCCGATCGGAAGACATCGGTTGCAAAAGTTCGTGGACTTGACATGAAATCCCCCATATATATAATATATGTATATTATTGGTATTATTTAATATGTGTATGTATGTATATGTAAATATTACACACAAAAAATACAACATCAAACGTTATTTTTGAGTTTTTCTCTTTAAATAAATTAATACATATTTTTTTTTTTTGCTAAATTTACATTGTTTTTTTTTATTAACAACTTAGCATTATTTGCTTTAGATGTTGGTGAATTTTTACTCCATTTATGTTAACTCGTAGTGTCTGCTTATCGAAAAAATTTTTGGATCGATTTTAACCCCTTTCCCGTGACCCGTTCGATCTGAAATTTTGCAGGCAGGCTCTTGGTAATGACGGAAATGTTCTAACAAATTTTTTTAGTGATGCCAAAACAATGGAAACTTTTAAATTTTTCTACCAGAGTTAATACAAAATTGTACAAAGGGTTAGTTTTTATTATATTATTACCACAACAACAAAAACAACAAGTCCAGCTATGACAACAACACAACATTTGGAATAAGAACAAGAACAATGTAGAAACATAATATTTTAAATTTTTTTTTACTTTTTCAGAGATTTCCCTGGACCTGTTCCACCGATTTTAACGATTTTTGAAATATTAATCCTCCTATGAATTTGGTGAATCATTCTCACTAAAAATAATCACTGTAGCTGCACTATTGAGGGCGTGAACGTGACAAGAACAACATAGAAAATTATATTTTTTCAAGACTTTTTGTAGTTCTTCATTCAAATCTCGGGCCCGAATCAACCGATTTGAAATATTTTAAACACCAAACTTCTCAAGATGTTAGTGAATCATTTTTGATGTCAACGAGCACCCTAGATGCCAGATTGATGCCGTCATCGTGATTTCCACAGACGGACAGACGGACATCGCTATATCAACTCCGGTTGTTATAAGGATCACAAATATATATATTTTATGGGGTCCAATTTTTTTTTTTCTAATTATTACAAACGGAATGACAAACTTATATATACCCTCTGCACACTGGAGTGGAGGGTATAAAAAAAAATTTAAGGCCGTTTCACAGCTTATTTTTGAAGCCTTTTTGCTGTAGCGTCTTATAAAAAAGCAAAATTTTAAATTTTAATAAAGAAGGAATTTATTCCCCCCCAAAAAACGTAAACATGAGGATTTTTTTCACCATGCACAAATTCCCCGATCCCATACAAATTTTTGGGGAGAAAGTTCATTTTTTGAGGAATGGTATATTGGGGACTAAGTACTCAGCGCCTGATAAGCATAGTGAACCATTTTTGAAGTCACAGGCCTTTGGATCCCAGGCCAGACCGGGTAAAAACAGCTAGTATTACATAAAAAAAAACCTTTTTTAACTTTTTAACACTTCACTTTTGTACTAAAATTCAACGAAAAATTAAAATGTATTTTAAAGCCTCCATAGCATTTTTTATTATCGGTCGATACATACATTTTATAGCAAAAGTTAAAGGCTGGAGTCCCACCTACCAAACCAAAAAAAAAAAACACATATAAAAATTCCAACCGAATCAAAAGTTATGGATTTTTGACCGCCTTCTCGAGTAGCCTAAAATTTCACATATTCTTTTCTTTTAGCTTATACTACAGATATCGCTTAGTCCAGTACGAGCAATAGCTATGTCTCTCCACCTTAATATATTTGTACAACCTAAAGCGTCAAAAAAAAATCATAAAAGTAATGGATAATACAAAGTTGTTACTTTTGAAAATTAAACGTTTAAAAACTTTAATTATCTAATATGTATAATGCAGGCTTAGTTATTGGAAATGGAATACGTGTACTCTACTATATGTTCGTTGTCTCTAGGGTCGTTCGACTAAATATTTATGAATATAGTTGTTGAACATATTTTTCTTAAAAGGAATTTATTTTTATTTTTTCTCTCAACATGTATGCATGCATATTTGCAATATATAACAAAACATCTTTCTAAGCAAGGTGTTGGTTCCGCTTGGTTGGTAAAAGCCATCAACCATTATCATTTTTCATAGCTCTTTGTTATCATCTTATTTTTTATTTTTTGGTAGTTTTTTGTAATAAAATCAAAATGAAAAAAAAAAAAAAACAAAACACTTCTGTTCGATAAAAGCATTTGTATGTTACAAAATTATATTTTCATGTCATTTGATTGAATTGAATACGTTGTCGTTACATATCTTGTTGTTTTTGGTACTGTTGCTGCTGTATTGTTTATGCGAAACAAATCACTTATAAACAACATGAAAAATAATAAAAACATATGAAATACACTCTACAAGGATCTTATCGAAAATAAAGAAAGCAGCAGCAGCACAAGCAAAAAACAAAACTCAGCTTTGGCTGTCACTCAATCATCTTTGCACATACACACATACTCGTGTATATGAATGTAGCATCACACTAACATGTGCTGTTACTACTACAAATTACTATTACATTTACTAGCTCATCCTTAGTTTTATTAAAAATTTACACAATGGATAAATTTTTGTTTTGTTTTTTGTTAGGCAAGCTGTTTGTTTGTTGTAAAACTATTTGGATTTTTCGCACAACTTGTAAAGGATAAAATTCAATTTTTTTTTTTTTGATATATCTGTCACTACATGAAAGAAGAAATACGATCCCTAACCACTACTAATTCGTACAGCAAGCATTTTTTTTTTTTTTGACAACACAACATTTTATACTACACATTTTACGAAGTAATATCGACCATACCACTATTGTTGTATTTTTCTGAAAGATGGTTTTATTATCTTAAAATTCTTCAAAATATTTGCACATATTATGAAAAAATGTTTTAAAAATTTTAATTTACCGATATTTAATTCTATTTTTTAAAAATAATTTGACCACTAATAATACCTATGTACATTGGAGAAGTTTCAAACTTCGGACTGTGTAACGCCACCTTTGCGTTTTACAATAATTTCTGATCGCTTTGGCATTGTATTTATCAATTTTGTACACTCGTTAGCGGTTATAGTCTCGCAAGTAGCTTAAATTTGGCTTTAAAACTGCTAAGAGTATGTTGTAGGTCATATCGCAACTTCCTTTTCATGAGAGTCCATAGGATTTCAGACTATATGAAGTCTGGGCTAGATGATAAATTATATTTCTTGGTGCCATTTTTTTTGTATTTACTGTATGGAAAAATGCACCATAACGGCTAGATTTGGTGCCGATGGCATACGATTTTCATTAATGAAGCTGACCAAATATCCTTTGCTTTAAGCAGTCTTTATTATATGACTCCATGCTTTTACGAATCCCCTTTTTCTGGCACCATCAAAGCATTCGTCGAACTTAGATCTTCGCTAAATATAATAGTGTTTGTGTACCCCTGAATGTCTTTCCTTTGATCATAACCATCGCTTTTTATTTTAACTGCATAAAGCATCAAAGAACCATCAATTTTTTGAGCCCGGTATTACCGTACTAGATTTTTTGAATGCCGGGTTATCAGTACTGGTACCGAGACTGCAGGAATATCTGAAACTGAAAAATATTAAAGGAAAAACAGATAAATTTATTAAAATCAAACAGAAACAGAATCAAGCAGAAAATTTAAATAAAATAAAAACAAATAAGAAATTTATAGGCGGTCTAGACCGACTATACGATAATCTATACCATGTGTTTAGAAACCCAATCTCTTCTGTCCATCTAAATAGATATAGAAAATAAGCATAAACCAAATTGTTATTAATTTTTTTTTCCTTCGGATATGAAAAAGTTCATATCGGAGCGATATTTATAGTATATGTACCGATCCTGACCATATTTGTTAAAGTCACTTATTTTTGCAAGAACAAATACAAATCGATTTGGAGAAAAATCTATGCAATTTTTTTTTTTTTTGTTTTTCTGATAGATTTAAGTAAAGATCGGGAATTTGCTTCTTATGGGGGCTATTACTAAGAATTGTCCTATTGAACTTATATTTGGGCTACTGATAATTGGATGTACCAAACATATACAAACCTAAATTTGACTGAGATATATATGATAATTTGGATATTATGGCATGGGGTTCATTTTTATGGGGATTAGGGCTGAACATGAACTGATTTTCAACAATTTAAATAGTGTTCGTCCCATGGCCGATAAAAGCTTACATACTAAATTTCATAAAAATATATCTATATTTGCGACCTGTAGTTTGATTACAAAGTTTACATGGACACACAGACGGACGGATGGACGGAAATATGATCGAACAAAGCACTTTGTATCTCAGCTTTGCAACTGTTGAACATCTGGAAAAAAATCGTTCCGATTCCTGGTATGTGGTACAGAATTCAAGTAATAAGTTTTTCGAGTATGGAGCCGCTACAACTTTTTTTTTTTCAATAATAATTCATTTAAATTAATATATAAAAATATTCATTACAGTAGTAGTGCCTCAGCGTCCATTGGACATTATTGAGGCCAATAATGCCTCGAAAACTGCCAGCTCTTATTTGACAATATTTAATATATCGTTTGCTGTTTTTATCGCGTCTGATATAAACTTGGAATTAATTTTTTGCCTAATTGCTCCGTTCAGTTTTCCTGATGAAGACACCAATGGTTCTTCATCTGCAGTTATTTCGATTTCGTTGTCTGATCCGTATATCTGCTGTTTTTCGTTAGCAAATGGTTTGGATATACGATTAACCAACCCAATAATTAACTCTCCCTCTAGCAACACTTCTGGTACCCTTAAACGCTTGACAAGGTCCTTAGGGACCTATTTTTGTTGATATGACATTTTCTATGAAAAAGACATTTTAAAATTTTTTTTTTGTTATTTTATTATTGTTTATTAATTAAAGTGTTGACAAATGAATTAAAATATTTTTTTTTTATACTAACATAATTAATTTTAATGAAATTTATTACGAAAATTTAGTTTTACAATGAATGAAACTTAAAAAAACTATTGTTGCGATGGTTGTTCCTCATTTTGAGTGTACGTTAAGCACCGATGCATTAATCTTGAATGCTCTGCACAAACTGCATTGTTGCAGGTACAGCAATAGGCCCTTGTTTTGCGTTGACGACCGTACTCTGAACGGCATAGTTGACATGATGGCCTGTTTGTCCTTAGCGCAAATGACGGTGCAGCTCCTTCTGTTGTTGGTCTTGGTACTATCTAAAATGGCTTCGACGGAATATACTTTGTGAAGTGGGTACGGCCTCTGTATGGGAATAACTGTTCATCAACTGTCAGTGAATCATGCGGAGTGTAAGCTGCTGCTAAATTAGACTGCAACATTAGCCAAATATTATCAATTGCCACAGTTTTGCTGTTAATTAGTCGCTGCTGTCGCGTATTACCATTGTCGAATCTAAGGCATTGTTTTATGGACATAAAGCGATTATACGACAATGCTGCTTTTTATATTGGACAACGCGTTGGGGCCCATAACTGTGCAGAAGGCTCATTATTTGATTTATTGAGGCCAGAGTGCAAGAGGATAGCCAAGAGGGCATCAAACTCCTTTAGTGTAATGGTTTTAAATTCCTTTTTGTTTTTTGGATTTGCCAAATTATATGCATCTGTTATTTCCCTACCTTTGCGATTAGATTCGCGTATTATGTACGCCATGTCTTCAGTGAAGAGCGACCGGAATATGGTAAAGAGATCATATGTGGTTCCTACTGGTCCTCGTTTCGTCCTTGTATAGTTGACCACGTTATGAGCACGAATACGGGAAGTTGGTTGTGAATTTTTACTCCATTGGGTGCTGTCTTTCGCAATAAAATAACTTTCGCTTGTTGGTGTTTCTTCTTCTTCATAATCGTCGTCATCGTCATCGTAAACTTCCTCATCGATTTCTATATCTACCTCACTTTCAGCATCGGAGTCAACAGCAGATAAATTTGGTAAAAAGGGCAAGTCGCCATCATCTTCTACAGCATCAAATGCCGGAATATCAAGTTCCTCGTCATGATCCTCTGCATTCATAAAATCAGCAAATTGATTATCTATGGCACGTCTTTCATTCTCAGACATTTGTTGGTAGCGTGTGCTACGACGCACCACCATTTCAGCAATTTCAATGTTTGATTCTGTAATATTATTTTATCGCTTTTAGTTTCCTTGGTGCAATCACTTTGAAATTTCAAATAAGATGTTCAGTCTTCAGTGTCTTAACTATGTATGATTTAGTTTACGAAACTAGAGCCGCTTTTATACCCTCTCCGTTGCCTACTTGTGTTCTAGCTTGAACATCCGCGTATATGTACAAATAGGGATTAGTATTAGCAGGTAATAAAACAAATGGTAAATACGAAGAACTCGTTTAAAATGTGTTCAAACAATAAAACAGCTTATAAGAAGCCAAAATAAAGTTTATGTCTAAATGATTTCTTGTAATTTCAGTACAAGGTCCCTACGGACCTTGTCATGCGTTCCCGTACTACTCACATTTAAACCTCAATAAAAACTAAACTATTGGGCGTATCAGGGAACTTTTGGGGTACCTTGTCCTGGCCGAAATAGGAGTAATTTCAGTTTGAAAATGATAAACGTCTCCAGGGACCTTCTCGCTAACCGAAGGGTTAAGTCAATAATCTGAATTTTTGTTAGACGTTCATAGTTTAAACTCAAGTCTACGTCAAAGTCATCGTAAACTTGATTTTCTTTGTGCAGATATTGTACAAAATTAGATAAGTTGGTTCGACACTCGTTTATTCGACGGATTATTGCTTCTTAGAGATGAAGCGCTAAATGATTGTTGCAGCCGCTGACAAAAGTGTTGAATCAGAATGGCAAAATGCTTCAACACTTAACTTAACTTGTTCTAATATTGACAGAAAATTCTAAATCAAGTTCATTTGTTAATCATCATTGAACGATGACCGGTGATTTGATTTTCATGACTTTAGTAGAGCATTTTTTTTCTAAAAAAAAAATCATGCTAGCTTAACAAACAAAACTGTTGTTATGTCAATTAACAACGATTTTCCTTTATTAAAGTCTGCTTTGATATATTTTTTGTAGATAATGGTTATTTTTAGTTGGCGAATGTCGGAACAATCGGACGATAATTCTTACTTTTATTATTAATAGTAATATCTCATCTAATAATTCTGCTTCCGTTGCTTCAAAAATTAATTAAAATAATCTATCGTGGTGGCCAAATTCTGACTTGAGGTCGCCATCATTGGCTTCCACTGAATTTGAAGCCTCTTTAAGTATTTTAAAAATATTTACAATCGAATTAAATATGTTACGCTCAGGGGTCTAATCATCGCATTCGTTATCGCAATTTTTTGATCCATATATTTTTAAATAAATTACTATGAATAATTGTACTCTGTCGCAGGTAACGATTTGCGGCTCCTGGTTAAGAGTAAAAGTAAAACAAGATCTGACGTTTCTTTTAATAATAATCCGAAATACTGAAATACGAATGATTTTACTCGATATAGAAGGCGGCGATTAGCCCCCAATTTTTAAATATTTTTTCAGTATTGAGTTTTAGGACTTTTTAGTTTATTTTAGAAATTCTCTTTAACTAGTTCAAATAAATATTTACTACTCCTACGATAATGAAATATTTGCAGAACCGACTTTTCAATTTTTTTATTGAATTCGGGAACTACTTAGTTTATTTTGCATATTTTTGTATAATTTGGCATACAAGTAGTTAGTATCGAAATTCAAATTTTCGAAGATTATTAAAACCGGGATTCTAGTTCCATAAGTAAGCCGGAGTAGGATGCTTAAGAAGTGCACTAAGGAAGGGCTTAACTTTACCTAGTTTTTTGCAACATAAACTTAATGTAAAAACTACTTTACAAAAACCATAACCTTTCTATTTTAATTGCTGACGCGTCCTTTCACGTTTTAGAAATTTTCGTAAGGTTTCAGACAGAGTTCAGAAAAAAACACACACTGAATAAAAAACTCGTACATATGTGTAAACAAATATAGCTCAGACCAATAAACACAAATTTTTTATTTTGATATCATTTAAGTGTGTTTTTCAATTTTGTACGTTGGCGAACACAATCATGACTGCGTTTCGTTTTAATATTTCGTTATATACACGAACATGCTTCTATCACGTATTTTTTGTTGCGAATACACATAGACCACACAGATTCGAGTGTAGCTTTATTTTAAGTTCGTTTTCTTGCACACGTACTGCTAAAAAAAAAACAGAACAAGCTCTTGAACGCGTACATCTAAAAATTAAAACATTATAACCATAACTATAGTTAAGCCAAATATTCATTGAAAAGAAACTCTTGTCTTGTATATGATGGAATCAGGTTGTATACATGACTACCATGGCTTACTTAAACCAAACGAAACCAATATCAGAACTGTCTACTTGATGATATTGAGACGAACATTCAAGGGCAAACCTGCCGAATACTACTTCAAATACGACAAAGTTATTCTGATACCCATTCACAGTTGCGGTGCGGATCAAAAACTTATTTAGAGAAATTGAATTGAGAAGTTCTAACCTATCCGTCATATTCACCAAACATTACTGCTTCTGGTTTCCATTTGTTTCGATAGATGGCTCATAGCCTGTCTGAGCAACACTTTACATCGATTAGTGGATACTCTCAAAAGGTGAAGCTTTCTTCTAAAGCGGTAGCCCTATACAGCCAGAATAATAGAAAAAGTTTTGGACAGATATGGGCACAATTTTTGATTAAACATAAGGTTCGATACAAAATTTTTATTACATAATCTAACTCATAGAGTGAGAAGGCGCATAGCTGGGTGACCTGATTGGCATGCTAACACTGACGCGTCTCAGGCAAATAGGTGACAGAAGGAACACACATAGTCACTGAAACTCACCAATCACCCGCTTATCTGAAATGTAAATGATTAACGAAACTAGTACAAGAGAAATAGAAAACATATCCCCTATATTGATGACAACATTTGGCACACGAAAACGGATACGAATTGGACAATGGAACTTTATAACGCTAAGCGAACCATCAAGACTCGCTCAACTGGAGGTTGAAATGTTGAAATTTAATGTTGCGATTCCGGGTATTAGCGAAATGCGGTGGTGTGTAAATGGGCAAATAGTATCTACAAATGGAAATATGGTATTGTATAGCGGAAAGGAGAACAGATGCGAAAGTGGAATTGCATTTATAATATTAAAAGATTTCAAATCTACCTTACATTCATGGGACCCTAAATCGGATCAAATTATAACAGCTCGTTTCTTTAGTAAGGTTGGAAAATATAACACCATTGTTCAATGCTACGCACCCACGGAAGATGCGGACGACTCAGTCAAGGACGAATTTTACAATCAACTAACCACTACGGTACACAATATTCCAAACCGCGACATACTTATCTTCACTGGAGATTTTAATGCAAATCCCATGGCATATCCCAAATCATGGGAACACATGGCATGAGAACTAGTAACACAAAAATGGTGAGCGGTTCATAGAATTCTGTCAGACCTCCCAATTAGTTATTGGTGGTTCAATCTTCCCACACAAAAACATACATAAATACACGTGGACATCCCCAAACGGTAATATTCAAAATCAAATAGACCACATTTGCATTCGCCGTAAATGGGGACGATCATTAATAGACGTGCGCACTAAAAGAGGTGCTGATATAGACAGTGACCACGAGCTAGTGGTGGCGACAATAAGAATTAAATTAAAAAAAATTTACAAAAGAGTCACACAAAAGATACATAAACGTTTGGATGTTGGAAAACTACGGGACGAGGATAGAAATAATGAAATTGGAGAAGTTCTAAGAGAATGCATACCAGCAATCAACACAACAAGGGAAGAAATATGCAACTCACTCAGAGCCATTGCAGAAGAGAAAATAGGTTACAAACAAGAAACAGAGAGAAAAAATGGCTGACAGACAACACCTGGAAATTAATTCAGGAAAGGAAAAACTTAAAACAATGGAAGATTGATAACCCAAATTTCAATCCACAATATACCACCGCTGCGAAAGCCGTAAAGAAATCAGCCCGAAACGATAAAAGAAAATATATTGAAACAATAGCCAATGAAGCAGAAGCAGCTGCAGGCGCGAACAATATGAGAGAGTTACACCAAATAATAGGTCGTCTCTCAAACCATAATATGAATAGAAATGATTCAGTAAAACAAGCAAATGGTCAACTGCTTACGAACGTAGAATAACAAACACAAAGATGGAGGCAGCATTTCGAAGAAATCAGCAACATTATCGATGATAACACATAAAGCTTCTCACATACTGATGCGTCTACAACAACCAACGACGCAATATCTACAGACCTCCCTAGCTTTGAGGAAATTGCATGCGCTGTACAAAAACTGAAAAGAAACAAAGCGCCATGTGAAGATGGTATACCCCCAGAGCTACTCCAAGCCAACCCAGCAATAGCCGCGGAAATCATCCATCCATATATATGTGATGCTTGGTTAAATGAACAGCTACCTAATACGTTGACAAAAGGGGAGAAAGTAAAGCTACCAAAGAAAAATTATCGGACTGAGTGTGATAATTGGAGAGGTATTACTCTGCTCAACACTTTATACAAGGTAATTGCTACCATAATAAATAACAGATTACGCAGGCTTCCGACCACACCGTAACTGTTTGGATTTAGCCAATACGCTCCGTGTAATAATAGAACAATCGGTCGAATGGCGTACACCGCTTTATTTAGTAGTTATAGACTTTAGAAAAGTATTCGACTCAATAAAACGAACTGCAATATGGGATGCATTAAAAGCAAAAGGTGTACCAACAAAATTGGTAAATTTGATTAAAGCTATGTATAACAACACCACACTCCAAGTTCGACATAATGGCATGATCAGCGAATCTTTCATGACAAATGCCGGAGTTAAACAAGGTTGCCCTCTATCTCCATTATTGTTCGCGGTTGTTTTCGACAAGCTTATGACACAAGTATGCAGTAAAGGAAGGGGTATTGTCTGGGATCTCCAAAACCATCTAGAAGATTTGGATTTTGCTGACGATATTTGTCTCATATCGCACAAGTTTAACGATATGCAGAGCAAAATAATCGAATTGGTTGTGTTGGCAAATAGAGTGGGACTGCAAGTAAATATTGCCAAAACACATGCAATGCGTATAAACAACACTACTGAACCACTTTGTAGTACAAGACCAATGCATAAAATATGTTAAATATTTCTGTTATCTAGGATGCATGATGTCGATAGATGGAGGAGTGGAAGAAGACGTATCACGCAGGTTAAATAAGGCAAGGTCCGCTTTTGGTCGGTTAAATAAAACGTGGAGATCCTCCCAAATCTGGAAAAATACGAAGATCCGTATTTTCAAAGCCTGTGTGAAATCCACACTACTGTATGGAAGTTTTCATAAACAAATGTTTGCGCATAATATGCCGCATCTTTTGGCCTAACGTCATCACCAACATTGAACTCTGGCGACTAACAAACGAAGAGCCTATAATTCGCCAAATAGCAAGACGAAAGTGGAAATGGATAGGTCACACTTTGCGAAGACCAATTGGCAGCATCACAAGGACTGCACTGGAATCCCCAAGGTAGCCGACGCCCAGGCCGCCCAAAGAACACCTGGCGTAGAACATTGAATCTCTCCGTGGCTGTGCGTGACTTTGCCTGCCTATTTTAAAATTAAACTGTAGTTACAACAAGACTATGGGCCAAGTTTCAGATCAATTGGATAAGGGAGAATGGGGTTGCCCCATTGCGACAGACAGACAGAGAGTATGAGTTAAAAGAAAAAGTTTAAAAAGTCTTAAATTTATTTGTACGATATTAAATAGAGGGTATCTATAGTTCGGTATAGCTGAATAAAACACCCCTGTTACATGTTTCAGTAGCTAGTATAATTTGATGGTCCTTAAACAATAATCTAAAATTCTTCGGTAACACTTAGCAAGACATTTCAAATTTCATGGTTTATTTGCTCGTTTGCTATTTTAACTGTAAAATAAAGATGACATATGTTCTGTGTATTAAAAACAAAAACAATCCCTTACATTTGTTTCAGTTTACTTATCTATTCGTTTTTGTTTTTTTTTTTTTCTTTGTACACTGGACAGTTGTTTGTGGCATTTCTTAGGATTTGTTGTTGTTGGTTGTTTGTTAACATGGAAATGGTCATCAATATTTGGGCATATTATTTGATATGTTACACTTGAACACTTCTTTTTAAGGACAATGGATCAACTCATTCATTGCTGTTGTTGTTATGTTTTTATTGCTTCAATGTGGGTGTCATTTCCAAGTATATGTCTATATTTTGTTATTTATTTGTTGTCTGGTGTCTTATGGATGCTAATATTTTATGGCTCAATGCTTATGTTTGTTGAATCGATGAATTATTTATAAGATCAAAAAAAAAAAAAAAAAAAACAAAAATATGTTCGATAAATTTTACAAGGACAGTAGAATGTTTCATGGAATTTAGATGGTTCATTATTATAATATGTACAAGGAAAGGACAAAACGAAAAATTACAAATTATAGAGGATGCTCCTTAATAAACACGCCCTGTGAAATTTTTAAACAACATTTTATTGAATTATATATCAGATTGGCTAACAAGATATTGTATTTTGAAAGTGTTTCAAGCTGGGTTTAGAAAAGACAATCCAACTGTTGTTTAATATGGTTAGATAATAAATATACTTAGAAATTATTTGATGAATTTGTTGACACAGAAACAGTTGATTTGACAGCTTATTACATTGAGCAACAAAAAAAAAAAAAAAATACCTGGAATGCGATACTTCTTTTCTGGTAGGTCTTGTCGAGTACAACAAGACTCTTTCCTTGAAATTTTTGAATTACCTCCAAAGTCTTGAGTTACGGGTAAAAACCGAGTTTTCGGCCCGTTTGCACAACTGAGTTTGAATTTCTCGGCGGATTTAGAAAGAAGAAACTCAGGCATTTATGGAGTACAATCAACGATTATGGAATAATATTTATTAATTTTTATTAATTTTGTCATTTTCTCTTCGACTACAGAATTTAACTACGTAATCAATTTATTTTGAATCCCTTTTTAATATTACGTACCACAATATCGTGTGAAGGAATGATTTAATTTTTTTTATATATGGATTCATTTGCGCCCCGAATATTAAAATAACTATTAAAATATGTGAAAAGTAAGTGGGCGTGGCACCTCCTATACAAAGTTAATTTTAAATATCATATATTGAGCAATACTTTGAGCTATTTGCTTCATAGAAATGGGCTTTGTCGGATCAGTAGGCGTGGAACATGACATACAAAGTGAATTCAATATCACATCTCTCGAGTACTAAAATTTGTGCAAAGTCATCTGTTACTACTATGAGTGGCCGTTCCAAAAATGGGCGGGATCAGATAAGTGGGCGTGTAACTTCCCATACAAAGTGAATTTTCAATATATTATATCATGAGAATAATGATATTTTGGGATTTCACAGGTTACAAGTATGAGTAGTCTTCCTGAAAATTGCATCAGTACAAAATAAGCATTCAATATCATATACTTAGAATCCTATAATAGGAAGAGATTTGCAAATTTGTGCGACGTTAGCTAATGATCATATTAGAAACCATGCTGTAACGTAATACCTTGTAATACCTCGAATACTATGTTAGGGAGAGCTTTACAAATTTGTGTGCCGTAATAGCTTAATATAGACGAAATTATGGAGTTAATTTCCGATTCGAAAGCTGGATCACCAACTTTATTTCTTCGAAACCTAAATGAACCAAACTTATATAAATGAACGCGGTTCGTTATCAAGAAAATATTGGGCAACATTATTGGCTTGACAAATATCAAGGCAAAATTCACAGAAGAGCATATTACATTGCCAAGAAATACGATGACTCCAACAAATTCTACAATTGCATTTAATTCATCTGGTATGTGCTATGTCAATCTACAAATCTCGATGCCAGCCAATGCAAGTCTGCGGCTTGGATTTGGAAAATTCATGATTTGGTCATGGTCAGTTATATGTAGCTGGCTATATAATTGTAAGCCAAACGATCTGTTTGCATACATCACAAATGCAGAAACACAAAACAGTGTCCACACGCTGGCTTTACAATAAATTACACTGGTCTACAAATTAAAAAAAAAATTTATTGCAGAAACAAAGCATGTTTTTTAACTAATCTGGGTGCGCTGAATTCGAAATTGGGTTATCACATCTTGTTCATGTTTTATCGCATGCTAGAAATACTGTAAAACAGTCAATACTGACATTACAATTTCACAGTTATTAATTTGGCAGAAACCCACATTTATTCTAAATCTTCATAATAGTAGCGTTTAAGCATGCCAGGGAGATCGTGTGTTACTGATTCATGCTATTTTTGCTTTGTGTGTGGTGAATATTGGGTTGGAAAAAACAGATGTGCAATATCAGAACCATTAAAATATGCATATTTACATCAATTTGGCTTTGCTGTCAGAAACCTGGAAAAACCGTGGACACCGACAATGTTTTGCAATAGTTACAGAACTGTTTTATACAAGTGGTCAAATGCCAAGAAGATCTATATCGATTTTTCAATTCCAGTACTTTGGAGAGAGTCAAGTAATCACCGAACCGCTTGTTATTTCTGTTGCTGGATTCAATATGAAAAATCAAAAATATTACTTATGCGAATGTTCCATCGGTTTAAAAACCAAATCATCTTCCACCAAATGATACATTACCAGTTATTCCCAGTGCTATGAGCAGTGAGTCCGAAACATCTTTCGCCAGCAGTGGTAGCTTGTATGAGCCTGATGATAAACACAGTCTAGAGAATCAACCTGAGCTGAATGACCTAATTCCGGATTTAAATTTAACGAGGCAAGGCTCAGAATTACTAGATTCACGGATGCAGCAGCAGAAACATCTTGCAGTTGAGCCAAAAGAAATAATCTTTAAAGATAGAAGCTTGGAATTGGCTGCATATTTTGAAACGTAACACTCTATTCTGGTCCAACAGTCTACCAAATGCATTTGTGACGGAGTTGACTTGGAAAACACAATTTTCCAATAAACCATGAATAAATGCACCAATAGGATTTTTCAATTCAAACTAATATTTTGATGATGTTCGTTTGATGATGTGATGTTCATTCATATTTCTATCTGTCCATGTCAATGAATTTTAAAGATATTTAACCAAAAGCTAACAACACCTAATTTAAAATGCAATGTAGCCAGTGAATTGGGAACGATTGTATAATGTTGGCAATTGTTTTCGTTTGACAACCGGATTTTTATACCCTCTACCACTATGTTGTAACAACCAAAAATATTTGACCTACACCCATCTTTAATTATACCGATCAAATCAGAATCACTATCTGATTCGATTTAACGATGTCCGTCCATCCGTCCGTCCATCTGTGTGTCCATGTAAAGCTTGTAATCAAACTGCAGGTCGCAAATATGAATATATTTTGACGAAATTTGATATTTGATCTTTTATCGGCCATGGGAAAAACGCTATAATATTTTTGTTTTTTGATAGATTTAAGTGAAGATCGGGAAGCAGCTCTATATGGGGCCTATGACTAAGAGTTGTCCAATAGGGATCATTTTTGGACTACTAATTAATGGATGTAATATATACATACAAACCCAATTTGACTAAGATTTGTATGATAATTTGGATCTTATGGCAATATATGTTGATTTCGTAGGGGTCATTTGTATGGGGGCTAGGTCTGAACATGGACCGATTCTCACCAATTTCAATAGCGTTCATCCTATGGCCGGTTAAAGCTTATATTTCAAATTTCATCAAAATATATTGATATTTGCGACCTGCAGTTTGATTGCAATCTTTACATGGACACACAGACGGACACACAGACGGACGGACGGACGGACGGACATCGTCAAATCGAATCAGTTAGTGATTCTGATTCGATCAGTATAACAATAGATGGGTCTGGGTCAAATATTTTTGGTAGTTACAAACAGCAGCACAAAGTCATTATACCCAAACCACATAGTGGTATAGGGTATAAAAGTGTTTTTTTTTTTCATACTTGAAAATTTATTTAAAAATGGGAAAAGATGAAATCGGTTTGTTCATACATATTTATAAATGACGAAAAGCAATAAAAGAAATTCATACTATTAATGTACAAAAGTTTTTCTGTGTAGGTAATATAAAAAACTTTATAAAAAGCTGTATAACTTTTTCTACAAAAGATTATTAGATCCAAACGTACTGTGTAAGATCCTTAATGGACACACTCCTACAAAAATAAGAATAAACAGAATTTTAGCGTAAATATTGTAAAGTTCATATTGTGAATGTGATTACTCTCAAACCTCATTTTATGCGATTAATTTGTTCCGCAAAAACCGCAGAAACTGAATTCGTATAAAATAATACACTAGTTCCATACAAAAAATATTGATTCCTTCCTGAATTAAAAAAAAAAAAACATAAATTCAAATCAAAACATTAAAAGTCAACCAAATCGCATAAAAAAGTCAACAAATAAATGTATTCCGTTTACTAAAACAAAACAAAAAAGTAAGAAATTATAGTCTGTCTAGACCGACTATACGATACCCTATATCATGGTTTAGAGACCCTATCTCTTCGGTTCAACTAATTCGATATAGAAAATAAGCATACACCAAATTTGTGTGACATTGTTAATAAATTTACACCAAATTTGATTGGCATTGTTATTAAATTTTTTGGCTGCAGATATGAAAAAGTTCATAACGGACGTAATTTTTATATGGGGACTAGGTCGAAATATGGACTGATCCTGACCATAATTGGCAAAGTCACTTATATTTTGAAAAAATAATTACGGACCAAATTTGAGAAAAATCTGTGCAATATTTTTGTTTTTTTGGTAGATTTAAGTGAAGATCGGGAAGCAGCTCTATATGGAGCCTATGACTAAGAATGTTACTATAGGTATTATTTTTGGACTACTTATTAATGGATATAATGAACACATACAAACGCAATTTGACTGAGATCTACATGATAATTTGGATCTTATAGCAATTTATGTCGATTTCATAGGGGTCATTTGTGTGGGGACTAGGTCTGAACATGGACCGAACTTCACCAATTGCAACAGCTTTCATCCTGTGGCCAATAAAACTTATATACCAAATTTTATCAAAATATCGAATACCGAAATTAAGTCCTTGTTTTAGAACAAAACCTTTCTATTACGCTATGCGCTCCATAATTTTATCCCCACACACTGTACCGTTGCTAAATACAACGTACATAACCATTATAATTTGAAAACACTAACACTAATAATACAAACACCGACTTTACCTATATCAACCATAGTACATTGAATACTATTACTATGAACAACTATTGATTCTCACTCAGCAAATTAAATGAGATAAGTACACAAGGATGGTATAGGTAAAGTCAGCCAAGTCGGGTTAATGACGAGACTCCAAGCTAAGTCGAGTTACTGACGAGGCTCCGTGTAAGGACAATTCACTACCAAGTAAAATAGATCCTGACGCATTAGTTTAAGGGCGATTGACCCGGTCATCCCCATTCTAGTTAGTTACACAGCGACTTCTGTTGACTGTTCGTATTTTACACAGCGGCCTCTGCTGACTGTTCGTATTTAGTTACACAGAGACTTCTGTTGACTGTTCGTATTTACGCAGCGGCCTCTGCTGACTGTTCGTATTTTACACAGCGGCCTATGCTGATAGTTCGTAGTTAGTTACACAGTGACTTCTGTTGACTGTTCGTGTTTACACAGCGGCCTCTGCGGACTGTTCGTATTTTACACAGCGGCCTATGCTGACTGTTCGTAGTTAGTTACACAGCGACTTCTGTTGACTGTTCGTATTATACACAGCGGCCTATGCTGACTGTTCGTAGTTAATTACACAGCGACTTCGGTTGACTGTTCTCCTTCGACCTTATCTTGCATATCACAGCCGACTGCCACCGATATAAGCAGCCGACCAACGATACAGCCGACTGCCATCGACACAAGCAGCCGAACACCGATACAGCCGACTGCCACCGATACTGATGTACTTATGTTGATGGTTTATTTAAAAAAATGTACCAGCCACATGACAAAACTGAATGGAGATGGTTTATTAATTATAATTTAAAGGCTCTTATTTTGCATAATGGGAATGGAAAGCAATCCATACCAATTGCTCATGCCATTAGTGCAAAGGAAAATTACGAATCAATGACTGAAATTTTGACATTACTCAAATACAACGATCATAAATGGAAGATCTGTGGTGACTTAAGGTGTGCGATTTAAATTTCTTTGTAAAGGGTCCGCCATCTAACGTTTTTTTTTTCAACTAGTGCTTATTTCGTGAATGGTAACACTTAGCTCATGTATGATTTGACAGATAATTAGTTTTATCCTTCCGCTGAATGAATATGGTTGTGTACACGCTTGAACAACGCTGGGAAATATTGCAACATTACTTTGAAAATCATGGTAATGTTGCAGAATGTGTGCGAAAATTGCGTACGGATTTTGGAAGAAGAGAAGCACCGTCAGCTCCCTATTTTCGTTATCTTGTGAAAAAAGGGAAAGAAACTGGCATCCTCATCGATAAAACCAAAGTGTGAAAAGCCAAAAACAGTGCGTACACCCGAGAATATTGCTGCTGTAACAGAAAGTGTGCGTGAAGCGCCATCAACATCAATTCACCGTCGTTCTCAAGAATTGAACATTTCGGAGGCATCATTGAGACGAATTTTGCATAAAGACCTTGTTATACCAGATATTATGCTTAACCGTCAAATTATTGAAATTACACAAAAAACCAAAAATCTTGGAATTATTTTCAATAAAACTCTCACCTGGTCTGATCATATAAATGTCGCTTCGGGAAAAACGTATTCAATGCTTCGATCATTGTGGAAAACTCAACATCTTACACCAGTCCATGTACGAGTTCTACTTGCAAAAACCTATCTAATTCCAACTTTGTTGTACGGATGTGAACTATTTGCTAGCTGTGATTCTATTAGCTCTAGGAAATTAACAACTACGTTTTATTCTATATTGAGATACGTCTACAATTTGAAAAGATCATCCCACATAACACCGTATGCACGAAAACTTTACGGTGTGAATTTTTGCGATCTCTTGAAGACACGATCATTGATACTGATGCATAAGATTATATTCACACGTGAGCCTACATATCTTTTTAATCGAATATACTTTTCTAATTCAAGAAGAAATAATTCTATAATTCAAATAAGACATAAAAGTTTGGTCTCTGAATGGCAGTTCTATATACACTGCATACGTCTTTGGAACTTGCTACCGCCAACATTACAATATTTAAGCAACGCAGGACATTTTAGGAAACAAGTTTTCCAATTTTTCAATACCATTTAAATATTGTTTAAACTTTGCTTTGTTTTGAATATATGTATATAAAATAATTTTTGTTATCTTATTTTATACAAATTATAAACTATGTTATATTTTCATTAAATACTGTATCACATTATACCGATCCTGTACTTTAATTATAAGACTCTTAGTCTTGTTGTGCAGGAAACCAAATAAATAAATAAATAAAGACCTTGGTATGACGCCATACAAAGTCCAATTGGTTCAGGAGTTGAAGCTAACTGACCATCCAATGCGTTTTCGCTTCGCTAAGTGGGCCTGTGATCGACTTACAGAAGATGCCGATTTTGCCAAAAAAATCATCTTTTTAGATGAAGCTCATTTCGATCTTGGCGGGTATGTAAACAAGCAAAATTGTCGCATTTGGGGCACAGAAAACCCGCACGCATAGACTGAAAAGCCGATACACCCAAAACGAGTCACTGTTTGGTGCGCATTTTGGTCCAGAGGCATAACTGGGCCATTTTTCTTCGAAAATGAGCAAGGAGTGGCCGTTACAGTCAATGGCGATCGTTATCGGGCCATGTTGAACGAATTTTTGTTCACAAAAATTGAAGAGGAGGATATTGGCAACATTTTATTTCAACAGGACGGCGCTACGTGCCACACAGCCGAAGTTACACTCGATGTTTTGCGCCCTGTTTTTGAAGATCGCATTATCAGCCGCAGAGCTGATGTCATTTGGCCACCTCGGAGCTGCGATTTTGCACCGTTCGACTATTATTTGTGGGGTACCTTCATAGAATATGTTACGCCAACAAGCCAGAGACAATTGACGCTTTAAAGGACAATATTCGTGAAGCCATTGGTGAAATACAGCTGCACACAATCGATAATGTGCTTAAAAATTGGACCGATCGTGTAGGCTACTGCATGGCCAGCCGAGGCAGCCATTTGAATGAAATTATTTTCCATTATTAACCGAAAGGATTGTACTTTCAAATAAAAAAAGAAATTTGAGATAATATTCAGCAGTTTTTTTTATAGCATTTTCAAAAAAAAAAAGTTATTTGGCGGACCCTTTATATATGGTATAGATCATCGTAAATAACTGTAAATTAATCTGTCTCAGGTCGTTGGTTTTTTGACTGGTATGCAAGGAGATTTCACAAAATATTGCTGTTTCCTTTGTCTGTGGGATAGTCGCGCTACATGTCATCATTAGGTCAGAACAGAGTGGCCAAAAAGAACTGAGTATTCATCAGGAAAACAAAACATTTTAAATAAACCATTAATTGATCTAAATGAAGTTCTTCTTCGGCAGCTTCACATAAAATAGGGCCTTTTTAAGAATTTTTTGTCAAGGCTCTGGACATTTAAATATTTTTTAGCGGTTTTTCCTAAAATTTCATATGCTAAAATCAAAGAAGGCTTATTTGTTGGCCCTCAGATCAGGGAGCTATTGAATGATGACAATTTCTCACAATGTTTATTGGAGAAAGAATATGCAGCCTAGAAATCTTTCAAGAGCATCTTGGACAGTTTTCTTGGAAACAATAACAGTGAAAGCTACAGACAAATTGTAGCTGAATTATTGAAAAATTATCAAGAATTATGTGCACGAATATCACTCAAAGTGCTCGCCAAGATTTAATGAAAATTTAAAGAAATTATCAGGGATTTTGGGACAAAAGCATGCTCGGAGACTATTGCTGGACTCTAATACGTGAAACCGTACCAACAAAATACAAATGACGTTCAAATAACGCCATTCACTTTTTAAAATTCATTGATTTTTAAATAAACTAATGATTTTTTATGTAAAAAATGAATACAAACATTTTTTTTTTTGTATCCTGAGAACATGACGTGATAGAGAAAAAACTAATTACAGATTCGAATTCAGCCCACCAAATTACCCTAGGAAAGATATTTGGTTGCTGCAGTCCAAAACATTGTTGGCTAGTGTTACACTGTGGAAGAAATTCAGGTTAGCAAAAGTTAGGTCGATTCTGAGAGTGAGGGGTGAAAATAGAGGCTAAATTAGAAGACCCGTATCGCGGCGTTTGTTTATGTTAGTTCGAATTTTTTTTTCAGCATATTGTTTATATGGCTTTTTGGCTATAACTCGTCGACTAATTGATATTTTTTCAATCTGTAAAAGCCTAATTATTGCTACAGACCTGTGCAACAATTGACATTTTGATTTAGAGAATTTTTTTGGTGCTTATGAAGCAAAATGTTGGAAAAATTATTTTTTTTTTCATGCTTTTTGAAAATATTTTCCACAAAACTAAGTCTTTTTTGCTTTCTGTTTGATCTATAATATGCTTCTCCGTTTCTTCAATAAATTTAATTTGAAAAGAAAACAATCATAATACAAAACTTGCGTTTTCCAGCTTAATATTAATTTACTTCTCATTTTTTATGTACCAATTTTGTTCAGTGTTGGTTTTGAAGAAACATTGAAAAAGAAATTACAAAAATATGTAAAAAAAATATATTTTTGAAATGTTTGTTATGAAAAGTTTTAAGTAAAAAAATTAAATAAATTAAATTAATGATTTGGGCAGTTGCCGTTTAGCAGGTGGCTGTGGATCAACATCACTGCTCTCTCTAATATCTTGGTCATCGTCATCATCATCAGAAAGGTCGATAATTTCGTCCAACAGATATTCTGGAATTCCATCTTTGTCTTCCCCCTTCTTCCTCTTTTTCCTCGTTTTCCTCTTCTTCAAAGGTGTTTTTATACCACCAACAAATTTCAGCGAGTATTGCATCTGGAGATTTCTTTCCTCTGTACCTGAAACGAAAATAATTTTCAATCGTTAACATGTTTAAATTGTGCACTCTGACAAAGATATTAGAAAAATCTAGGAATTCAAAATATGCACACTCCATAGTTACCTTATCTCAAATGGAAGCGCAGTTTGGTGATAACGTTCGTCTTGCTCATCAGATTCAGTTGGCAACTGTTGAGCGAGTTGGTCAAGATGCTGATGCAAGAGATGAATTTTGTACGACATATTAACCCCAATTTCATCGAAAGCTGCCAACACGTTTGCAATAGATTGCCTGTAGTTGTCTTTGCGTTCTTTACCCAAAAGTCCTTTAATGACTGCTTGCAATGCGAGCCATATATTTAATTCTCGGTCTGTCAAAATCTTGACGACTCATTAGTTTCCGTATGTCGGGACCATTAACAACCCCTTCCTGAATTTTGGCGTTACTTAGTCTTGGGAAAATGTCTTTTAAGCGGTTGAATACTGCTGGTCTTTTTGCGATACATTTCAAAAAATTTTTAGCAATGCCAAGTTTAATGTGGAGCAATGGCAACAAAATTTTCATTTCAGAAACAAGACTATTGTCTTTAGGCCATTTCCGTCCAATGTGACTATTCCAGTTATGCTTTTTGTACTGATTTCTTCCTTTAATACCTTCTCCGTATCGCGAATCCCAATCGCACAAAAACATGGATATTTTGGACGGCCGGATGCTGTTAAGCCTGTAATCAATGAAACTATTTTGAGGTCGCAGCAAATGCGCCACTGGTGTTCGTTATATTTGACTACTTCCAGAATGTGTTTCAAATTATCGAAATTTTCACTTGTGTCAGTGCTATATGCAATCGGAACAGAAGGCATTCTATTTGTCTTGTGCAAAATCACAACTTTTAAGCTGATTAGTGAACTATCGATGAATAACCGCCAATCATCTTTTTTATAGGTTAACTCTATCGTCTCCATTAACTTTTCAATATCGTTGCAATAAGCGAAATTTTTTGCATCATTCACATTGAAGAACTTTTCTAACTCTTTTTGGCGTTTTCGATATGCTGTTACTTTGGTACCTTTCGCCAGCAAATTTTTTCCTTTCAAAAATGAAGCCAGTAGTTCTGATTTTTTCTGAGTCAAACACAAATTTGTAACAATTCCATCCAATTGATTTTGTGTGACTAGGATTGGGTCCTTTGATGTTTCATAGGATGCACCTTCACCAGCGTCGTATTCTGAGAAGAAAACCATGGATGTAGCAGCGGCGGTTGAAGTACTGATATCTGTTTGAATATGAATACTTCGGTATGTTGGTACTGGAATGAATTCTGAGTGCGGTAATGGTAATTGGACACTTAGCACTGCTACATAAGTTTTATTCTTTGCTTTCCTTCTATTCAAAGTTTTATGGTAGTTGATATATCCATAGCAATTTTCTTCTTGATGCGGGCTGTTGTCTAACCACATCATTGATACACCAAAAGGCATAGCCTTCTTCTTTTCACTTTTCCATTGCATAAGAGTTGAACACCAATTAAAGCAAACTTTTTTAGGGGCATAGTTTACGTCAGTGATAAACTCAGGCGAGAAATATTTTTTTTAGGCTTCCAAAAAAAAAATCACTCGCATTGCCACATTTTTCATCGCTTGCTATGAAACGTCCACAAACATTACAAAAATGGTCCATTTTACATTTTGGTTCCGACATTTTTAATACAATATATATTATACAATGTTTTTTTTTTGTTATATTTATGAAACCAATGCACTTAACTTAAATCACTCACAAAATGAAATAAGTTCCAAAAAAATTAATAGCGAATATTATCACGACCGAGCGAAAATTAAAAGACATCAGCTTCGGCTGAGTTTCGAGTCCTAACTGTATCTTAATTTTTGAAATTAGTTTGCTTGTACGAAATAAAAAAAAATCGCTACCTTTGCAGTGGTTGAAAACAAAAATTTTTTTTTACTAATTCCTAATTCTTGGAACTTCCCTTTTAAATAACTTCTACCTAAATCGCTATTTAATTAATGGTTTTGGGATTTTTAACGCAAATTATCGACTAAGACCATTTTCTATACAAATGAAATTTATTGAAGAAACTGGGAAGCATATTATAGATCAAACAGAAAGCAAAAAAGACTAAGTTTTGTGGAAAATATTTTCAAAAAGCATGAAAAAAAAATCAATTTTTTAAAAAATTTTAATTGTTGCACAGGTCTCTAGCAATAATTTGGCTTTTACAGATTGAAAAAATATCAATTAGTCGACGTGTTATAGCCAAAAAAAACATATAAGCAATATGCTGAAAATCGGCATTTGACTGCAAAGTTCGAAAGTTGATTAAAAAAAAATTATAACTATCATAAACAAACGCCGCGATACGGGTCTTCTAATTTAGCCTATATTTTCACCCCTCACTCTCAGAATCGACCTAACTTTTGCTAACCTGAATTTGTTCCACAGCGTAACTCAACAAAATAATTACACATTACCAGAAAGTACTGTGTAATATATTAAACTAAGAAAGACTCTTCAAAAAGCATGAAAAAAAAATAATTTTTCTAACATTTTTGTTCATAAGCACCACAAACATTCTCTAAATCAATTTTTTATAAAACTTTAATTGTTGCACAGGTCTCTAGCAATAATTTGGCTTTTACGCGATACGTGTCTTCTAATTTAGCCTCTATTTTCACCCCACACTCTCAAAATCGACCTAACTTTTGCTAACCTGAACTTGTTCCACAGTGTTATTATTTATTAATAGAGAATAAGAGATGGATGCGTATGAGTGATATTTTAAATATTAACCCATTCAACAAAACGTCAATTTTGTGATGCTAGTTATACCCTCCACACCAGTGTGCAGAGGGTATATATAAGTTTGTCATTCCGTTTGTAATAATTAGAAAAAAAATCTGGACTCCATAAAATATATATATTTGTGATCCATATAACAAGCGGAGTTGATATAGCGATGTCCGTCTGTCCGTCTGTCCGTCTGTGGAAATCATGATGACGGCATCAATCGGGTAGATAGGATGCTCATTGGTATAACAAATGATTCAATAATATCCTAAGAAGTTTGCTATTTAAAATCGTTCAAATCGGTTAATCTGGTCCCGAGAATTGAGCGAAGAAGTAAAAAAAAGTCCTGAGAAAATATGATTTGAATATGTGTTCTTGTCACGATAACGCCCTCAATAGGAAAGCTACGGCGGTCGTTTTTAGTGGGAGTGATTCACTAATATCGTGAGAAGGTTTCTGTTTTTTAAATCATGACAATAGGTTTCATGGGTGTCGAGAAATCACTGAAAAGTTAAAAAAATATGACGTTTTCCCATATTGTTTTCCTAAATTTTGAATTTTGTCATAGCTGTGCATGTTGTTTTTGCGGTCGTTGTGTTAATAATATAAAAGTTCATCAATATCAATATTTTTTGGTGTAATATTTAAATTAATTAATTAATAAAAGAAACTATATAAAATCAATATCAATATTCTGCGATTTTTATAACATCACAAAATGTTACAAATTGATACATACTACTGTTGCCAATATCAAAATACTATAAATAATATTCATATATTCTGTATATGTATTATATCCATAATAAGCGCATATTAAAATAAATCGGTATTTTATTTTATTTATACAAAATTCTGAAATTTTTAGAGTTGCAAAAATAGTATGGTTTTAAGGGCTGTATTTTCAGTACATGTATAAACTCTGCATACTTGCATTCAAAAGTAGGTAGGTAAACCATAAAATATTTATCCTGTAAAAAAATTTATGATTAAAAAATACTATTTTTTGTCGTATGTTAAAAAAAGATGTTATTACAATAAATTTTTAAAATTTGTTATTTAATGTCGGGACGGAGGGAGACCGCGGAGCTCAGCTCAATCAATACGCAATGATCGAGCCTTGCCCTGGCGTTCACTAACGCCATTCCTAACTACCAAAAATTTTAGGCACGAGCTATTCACATTATGAATAGTCGCAGAGCTCAACTCAATCAAAGTGCAACGATCAAGGTTCGCCCTGGGAAACATATATTCATGCTTTTCTTAGCACAAACCGAACTTCTTATGTCACATTAAAAATTTGACTCCTCTGTGCTATTAAAACAGTCATAAATGCGCTCTTTTGCTGATCACAAAATATTCTTTTGTTGGGAGGAAATATTACCTTACCCCCGACTCATCTTGAGAACCTTTTTTATCCAATTTGCTGATTAATTTCGACTTATTTTTGAGTCATATTTAATTTCATTTTTCTATAAATCACTTTTTAAGCGTAAGCAAAAATCATTTCTTAGTCTTTTTCTAATACCGCATGTGATTAATCAGTTTTTAATCATCAAAAGTGCTCGAAGAAGACACAGTAAGATGATTTTTGTTAAAACAATCTTCGAAATGATTACTGGGATATCGTATATTTTTGTTTACACACACATATACATAATGGCACCAGTTAGCCGAACTCTCTCATGAAACACATAGACGACAGCGGCTACACGACTACAGCCTGTCAAAAATAAAATACACACGTTTACATGAAAACGATTATTTTGACACCAACACAGCTACACGACTACATGACCACTTTTGCTGCTGTAGTCAACTTAGGCTAATTTCTGTTTTTGTTGGCTACAAAATAAAAATAGTGTTGACAATATAACAAAATATGTAAAAGATATTAGTGCTATGAAATATTTTATTTTGTTGAAAAAATTAATCGCAAAATGAAATGCTATAATAATTCTATTAATAAGTAAATTTATTTATTTATTTTTACGTTATAATAATGCATTATAAATAAGTAATTTATTTAAGACAATTTTATATAGAATCATACATGTTTTTCTATTTTAATAAAGTTAAAAAAAATATATAATTGGCACTACTGAAATAAAAATGATTTTGTATAAAAACAGCTGTTTATATTGTTGTTATATGTTGCTGTCGTTTTCAAAAAAATTAAGTAGTTGACTACACGACTACAATTGTAGCCAGCAGCATTTGTATCCGTGTGTTTGTGTAGCCTCTGTCGTCTATGTGTTTCATGCATAAGTAACAATTTCATTTAGTCTTATGAAAGCTTTTGAACAAAGCAGATATACGTCGCATTGTTTTGTGAAATCTTACATTGTTTTTTAATAGGTAGCAGTGATGCCAGGAGATTTTTACAGAAATCTCTACGCTAATGAAAAAAAATCCCTTTTTTCCCTACACCCAATTTTTTTCTCTCTACATTTTTCCCTACACTACTTTTTTCAATTTTTCAAAAAAAAAAATTATTTTTAATTTGTTAATTTTCAATTTAAATAATGCAAAAATAACATAAAAACGAAAAAAAATAACATAAAAACAATATAAAAAATCAACAGATATTATAAAAAAATATTTTTACTATTCTGTATAATTCATCTTTTATATGGCTAGATGTGCATTTAAAATTTACACAATTAATTAATATGGCTTGCAAATGGGATCTTATAACGTAAACAGAATTTTGGTTGTTGGTTTTAAAAGATATTTTTTTAAGACATTGGTTATAAGCATGTATACTTAGATCTGATTTATCGCAATTTAATATTTTTTCACAAGCCTTGCATCTGTATTTAAAGTCGTCATCTTTGACCTGTTCTATCCCATTAGCTTCTCGTCTCTCAACTTACTTGAGTAAAACCTTTGTTTTCTGTATTTCTTTGATGTGTTTTCAGCATCATCGAAAAACGAATCGGACATTTTTCTAAAATCAATTATGTTTACATTTATAATATTTTAATATCCTTTTTATTTACAAACTTACTTAAGGTGCTATTACACGAAGTGTTTTTTCCATATGTACTGTCACTTTTTTTATCCATATGAAATTCCTCATGTCTGTCAAAATTGTCTTTTACATACGATTCATAATTTTTGCTCACACGTGCATATGTATTTCCGTATGACATAACCTCTAAGTGTAAACAACAGCTGATTTAATTTGTGAATTTACAAAAATTTATTGTTAAAAAAAAGGTTATATATTTTTTAATTATTAATACTAAACAATTTATTTTTCTTTCAATATTAATCTTTAAAATTTACTCTGTTTTTCTTTCGCCACAAGCAGTGTTGTATTTTCATGTTTGTCATGCAAAAATAGAACCTGTTCTGATTGAAAAATGTACATGTGACTTTCTTCATGTATTGTATATAAACAATGTTTCATATGTATCACACGATGTGTACAACTTTTGTTGTGGGAAAATTTGACAGTACATATGTAAAAAACACATCATGTAATAGCACTTTTAATATAATCGAAGAGATCTACAAAGATGGCGTACTTATGTATGTATTAAAAAAAATGCACAAAACAAGTAAACTGCACAAAAGTGTTTTATACTTGTCGTTGTTATTAAAGAAGCCTTCCTTCATATTATTGAGTTATTACCAGACTTAAAAAAGACTTCAAAGTTTAAAATTTAAAAAAATTATGCGATATTTAACAAATACATTCAAAATAGTTTTGACTGAAATTTTTGGCAGTTTTAGTTTTGCCTTGTATCAGTAAAATGTTCAGATATTAACTAAAAAACAATTTGTTAAATATTTTCATCTTAATTATCTTAATTAATTTAATCTTAATTATCTTAATTAATTTTAATACAATAAAAACAAGTAAGAGTTGAAAGTTGATCTATGCGGACTCACAAATGTGCCCTATACTAATAGTTCTGGAAAATTGAAAAGGATTGTAAAAAATAAAATGCACCTTTGTATTAAAAAATTTAAATTAAAAAAAAATTACAAAATAAACCATTTACCTGGTTAAACTTAATATTGTTTGTAATTATCTGGATCAGGTTAGTATTTAAAATGGGATAAATCGGGTGTCATTGTGCCAATTTATGACCTAAAATATGTAGACATCTCTATAAAATGCTGAAAATTCAGAGCATTTGTTGTAATAATTCAGTAATAGGTTTATCAAAGTGTTTACATATTCAAATATTTTATATACATTTGTTACAAATAGAAGTCCAGATATTAATGTAAACGTAAAACCCAGGTGGAGGGTATCAAAGATTCGGCATAGCCGAATTTAATACTCTTACTTGTTTTTTTTTAGATTTTTTTGTTATACATAATAGCCAAGAGTGTAGAGAATTAATATATGCAAATGGTAAACGAAAAAAAAAATATAACGGCAAATTTGTCAATAGTCATTTTCCTTTTGAATTTTATTTTTTACTTTTCGTTGCAATTTGCTTCCAATTAATATTAAATAAAAAGTGTTTTTGGCCAGCAAATGTATTTAAAGTTAGCTTAATGCTGCAACCTTTACATCTGTATTGTCTCATTGTACTCGTATGAATACGGACTATAAAAAGCTTTTTAAAAAATTATGATTATTTGAGTCCTACTAAGATGAATATTACAAACAGAAAAGCGATATTTTTGTCTTAAAGATGGTTGGGTTAAATCCATAATACAGTATTTTTTTTTCTTTTTTTATATGGATATATTAATATTTAGTTAACAGTTAGCCAGAATTTTTCTGAAAAATGAATGAAATGGCCTAGGACTTTCAACCTGACTAGGAGTTTTTCGATCCCCAAACAATTACCCCCCAAAATGCGGATAATCAGGATGTTTTGTAAAAGGCCGACTTAAGATCAAATAATCGAAAAAGTAAATGGAAACTAAAAACTTCTTTAATATAACATCATAAACCTACTAAAACTTATATTGTTTCAACTTAAATATTTTCATTAAAAAATTCCCATCGAAAATCATTCATTTTGTGTGAGACACAACTATTTGTTAATTAGTTCACATACCCTGCACGTGAAAATTAATTTATCCAAAACTATATAAGTTACAAAGAATTGTAGCATTAACTAATGCATAACAGTAAATTTCGCCGAATTTTGTATTTTATTCTAACTATATATCTGCTTCGCTTTATTTTATCAAAACTTTTGTTCTCTCATATTCCCTGCATTTGTTCGATACATGTTTTTAATTAATTTTGTTTTTGTGTTGGAAACAAATGCAATAGTAACAAAGTAGACTGGAATTAACAAGTAATACATGTTGTGTACCGTTACAAAAAAGATATGCAACAGAAACCATATTAAGTGCAATATCATTTCAATGTTCATATGTATGTAAGTATTTTTTTTTTCTTGTTAACCAACATTCAAGGGATGCCCCCTACAAATGCAGCGCATTGTGTTGATTTCTGGAAAATAGGTTATGGGAAGGAGGAGAGAGGGAGGAGTGTTTGTGGATATTTGACTGAAATTTTATTAAATTATAACTGTCAGGAAAGACCTGTGCGGGGAGCTTATTCCACATACGGCTAGTTCGACTGATAAACGAATTATCTCTAAAATGCGTTATGCGGTCAAGTGGACAGCAGACTATTGCAAGTTCCTCTATTGAATTAGACAAAGAAGCTAAACAACTTCTAGAAGGCTATTTAGAAGAAATATTTACTAAAATTGTTTGATTTAAAGTAGTTTTTTAGTACACTTACAATTATTTATACTCTTTTTTATATGGTTAACAATTTTTCTTGATTTAAAAATTTATGCATTTTATAAATTTGCAATAAAAATTGAGATAGAAATATTTAAAAAAGCATTAAAAAAATTTTTAACTAAAGTAAAAACATAAAATTTTTCAATGAAACTTCTCTATTTTGAATCAATATCAGATAGCTTTTAAGGTCGTGCTTAACAATCTATATTTTAGCTCGGCATCTTTAAAAAAAAGCCAACCTTTGGCCCTTGTGAACTCTAGGACTAAAAAGTTTACGGGGGCCAAAGTTTGGCATTTCCTGATAAAATTTAACTTACAAAATTTTGAAAAGGTATTAGTTGTAAAACTAACTCAAAAATAAGACATTATATAAAAAAACTCCTTTTTTAACTTTTTAACACTTCACTTTTGTACTAAAATTCAACTAAAACTGAAAATGTATTTTAAACCCTCCATAGCTTGTTTAATTACCTGTCGATATTTACGTTTTATAGCAAAAATTAAAGGCTAAATTTCCACCTACCAAACAACAAAACAGCATATCAAAATTCCAATCCAATCAAAAGCTATGGATTTTTGACCGCCTTATCGTGAAATGGTCCACTGTGCGAGGCTTCGGAGAGGACTGAGTACGAGAATTAAGATTATTTAAACTTTTAAATTCTGCGAAAGATTCCCATATGAAGCAATTTCATTTGAAAGAACAGCCAGTTTATTTTGTCATTATTAAACAAGCAAGAAAATTGTAGTTGGTCTAGACCGACTCTACGATACCCTATATATAGCATGGCTTAGAGACACTATCTTTTCGGTCCGACAAATTCGATATAGAAAATAAGCATAAACCTAATTTTAGTGGCATTGTTATTAATGTTTTTGGCTGCAAATATGAAAAAGTTCATATCGGGTGCTATATTTATATGGGGACTAGGTCGAAAAATGGACCGATCCTGACCATATGTGGTAAAGTCATTATATTTTGGAAAAATAAATACAAACTAAATTTGAGAAAAATCTGTGCAATATTTTTGTGTTTTGATAGATTTTAGTGAAGATGGGGAAGCACCTCTGTATGGGGCCTACAATTAAGAATTGTACTATAGGGATTATTTTTGGACTACTGATTAATGGATATAATCAATTTGACAGAGATTTATATGATAATTTGGATCTTATGGCAATTTATCTCGATTTCATAGGGGTCATTTGTATGGGGATTAGGTCTGAACATTGGCTGAATTTCACCAATTTCAATAGCGTTCATTATATGGCTGGCAAAAGCTTATATACCAAATTTCATCAATATATATTTATATTTGCGACCTGTAGTTTGATTAAAAGATTTACATGGACACACAGACGGAGGGATAGACAGACGGACAGACGGACAGACGGACAGACGGCCGGCCATCGCTAAATCGACTCGACAACATAGTGGTGTAGGGTATAAAAATTAGAGAAAAAAATTGTTTTTCTTTCATCTGTTTGAAACGATATGGGACACATATTCAAAATCATCTACGTTAGCATGTTCGTTGCGGAGGCTCTCTATTAAATACATCTAATTTTCTTTTCTCTTTATAAGAAAAATATCCAATCCTAATTAAATTAAATATTTAGTCGGAGACTCCATTTTACAAGGCACTATTAGAAATTAACAAAAATTTAACAAAAATAATTACTTTCATGTCATAACTGTATGTTGCATTTTAATCAGACATTGTTTCTATATATATAAATACTTGTATAGTCCAACATTCGAAACTCGAGTGGAAATTCTAGCAAATATTATTGTTTCATTCAATTTATTTCTTTTTATGTTTTTTTAATCATATATAAAATTGTGAATATTTAAATGAGCCGAAAGGTATGCTAATCAATTTTAACTATTCGCAATACAATACAGGGCATGTGATATACACCTTAAACCATTCGCATTAACAAGGTATAACGAATAATATATTTAAAACATGTTATACGTATATTTTATCATTCTCCACTTCTCCTTTATATGAACTGTAACTATGCCAAATTTCACACTCTTCCGTGACCGCATTTTGCTTAAAAAGGGACTAAAAAATATTCCTTCACGTATTAATATATTCATAAATATTATTGACTGTGGCGCTATCATCACACTAATTCAATACTTCAAGTACAAATAAATTCATTGACATCGAAATTTTTATAAAGCGTTTTTGAATTATTAAAAATACTAGGTGTAACCCGGTGTGCTTCGCTACCCCCTTCTCTCCGAATCGTAATGAAAGGGCTCAAACAAAGTCCCAAGGCTCTCACTATTACAGTAATTCAGATATATCACATTTAATATTAAGTTTGTATGGGAGTTCCACGCGCATTTGTCCAATCCTGCCCATTTTTTGTCTGACTACTCTCGTTAATAATAGATGATCTGAGACAAATTTGCAAAGCTCTCTCTATCATAGTACTTTATATATATGATATTAAAATTCTACTTTGTATGGGAGGTGTCACGCCCACTTAAAATATTAAAAAAAAAATACAGCCTGTAGCAGTTCCCATATCCGCGGTAAGACTCTGTGCAAATTTCATGAAGATCAGATCAGTAGTTACGAATATTACCTGCTACAAACAAACAAACACACATTACCTCTTTATTATGCTAGTATAGATTAGATTAGTATAGATAGATTTTTTATTTCGATACTTGCTGATATACAATGTTTTTTGTTACACACATTAATATCTGATGGACTCGTGCAAAATGTCGAGTCTTTCCCTTTTATAGTACACCAGTTATATGATATTAGATATCTACTTTGCATGGGCGGTGCTACACCCACTGCTTCAATCGCGCCCATTTTTTGTTCGATTAATCATATAAAGAACCTATGGGGTCACGCAAAGCCATAAAGCTATCTCTTTTACAGTACTCCAGATATATGGCATTAAATAGTTACTTTGCATGGGAGTGCCACGCCCATTGGTGTGAACCCACCAATTTTTTGTCCGACTACCCATACTAAGATCTGATGGGGTCGTGCAAAGTGTCAAAGCTTCCGTTTTTAGTACACCAGTTATATCATACTTTGTACGGGGTGCCACGCCCACTGCTCCGATCACATGAATAACTTATGGGCTCACACAAAGTCCCAAGACTCTTACTATTATAGTACTTCAGATATATGGCATTTTATATTTACTTTTGTATGGCAGGTGCCACGCCTATTGATCCGATACTGCTCATTTTTTGTCCGACTACTCACATTAATAATAGGTGACATCAGATAAATTTGAAAAGCTCTCTATATCACAGTACTCGAGATATATAATATTGAATTATTACTTGAATTGGAGGTACTACGCCTACTTATCCGATCCAGCCCATTTCCGGTGTAGCTAGTAACATTAACAATAGGTGACCTCACACAAATTTGCAAAGCTCTCCCGATCATAGTACTCAATATAAATATATGATATTAAAAATGTACTTTGTGTGGGAGGTGCCACGCCCACTAAAAATATTTAAAAAATTATAGCCTATAGCACTCCCCATATCCGCAGTAAGACTCTGTGTAAATTTCAGGAAGATTATATGAGTAGTTACAGAGATTACCTCCTACAAACAAACAAACAAACACACATTACCTTTTTACCTCGAAAAAAATGCTTGAAATGAAATTTTCAGTTTTTGCTGATCAGTTCCAGTTCTTCCACAAAATTCAAATTATTATTTCCGAAAAATTATACATGTTCGTCGTATTTTACTTAATAAATGAAAGATTTTAACAGCTACTGTTTTGACCAATTCAACTCGTCTGTGGTATCTAGGATTTCCCACTATGTTCCCTTATTAGCAAACAATTTGGATTATTCTTATGATTTAGCCAATTTAAGAAGTCAATTATAAAAAATCTAAATATCTTAAATATTACTGCAGTACACCACTCGCAATACAGATAAAAAAAATAAATAAATATTGCGTACAAAATACAGGGCATATTCTCCAAATATTAAGTAATATAAACAACAAAGAAAATATAACAATTCGGTTGCACAAAAACAAACTTTCAGAAAGACTACAAAGTAAATCGTTTACATTGACAACAAAAGCCATTGACAAGTGGTTTACAACAATATTGTTCGAGTTTTGTATTCTTTAGTGTTCAATACATGGCCAACAAAAAAAAAAAAAAAAAGAAATAAAAAAAATAACAGACCAGCACTCCTCAGCTTACACTTGCTGCTATAAAAACATACCATTTGCACTTGAAAGGCACACAAAAACAGTCTCCATAGAAATACATATACAGACACCCAAACAGCAGCTAGCCTATTTGGCTTGTCGACAAAATATTTTGTTAGTAAATTAGTTAAAAAATAAAAAAAAAAATAAATAAAAGAGAACACAAGCCTGCCAGCATGTCAAAAAGAAAGAAAAAGACAATCTCAAAATATATAGTCTCAGATACAAAAGAAGGAAATCATTGGTCCGACCTTCTTTGGACATGCAAAAACAAATTTGAAATAGAATTGAGCTAAACTTTAAATTTGTTCACTAATTGAAGCTACCCAGTCAGCATTTGAAATATTGTTTTTACAAAAATCACCTTACAAAAATCTTTTTTGAGCACTTTTGATGATTAAAAGCTTATTAATCTCAGCTTCTTTTGTCAACAATCATCTAACTTCTTCGAGTACGTTTGCTGACTCAAATAACAAAGTGAACAGTAATTGCAAATATGTGAAATGTGTTAAACACTTCTTTTTGATGTGTAAACAAACATCTATACGCGCAGTGGGAGTAAATTTTTATTTCACAATACAAGCACAAAAACAGCGTAACATGTGAGCCGTAAGACAAAATCGGTATGACCTATGATTGTATTGGAGAAAAATTATGATACATATGTAAAACCTGTTCGAAAATGAGAAATAAAAAATTGAAAATGAAATACAAAAATGAAGAATGAAAGCTGAAAAATTAAAAATGAAAAATAAAAAATAAAAAATGAAAAATTAAAACCTAAAAAGGAACAAGTTAGAGTGTGCTGTGCCGAATCTTTGATACCCTCCACCTCGGTTCGAGTCTCGATAATAAATGTAAATGAAAAAGTAAACAATTTGTTAAATTTAATCCCAAATTATTTCAGCAAATTCTTTGGGTTGGTTTTCGTCTTTTCTATTATTTCGGATTTATTTCGGTGTTTGCTTTTTAGTCATCGTGGTTGCTGATCGGCATGCATTTCGGTTATATACCTATATGCATGCGTTTCCGGTTATACCAAGGATGATCTAATAATGATCTTATTAGATCATCCTTGATTATTACCACAAAGATCACAAAAACAACAAGTCCAGCTATGTCAACAATGCAGCATTTGGAATAACAACAAGAACAATATAGAGACATCATGTTTTTCATTTTTTTTTTTATTTTTCAAAGATTTCCCTGGACCTGTTCCACCGACTTAATTGATTTTTGAAAAAGAAATTTTCCCATGAATTTGGTGAATCATTCTCACTAAAAATGATCGTCTTAGCTGTCCTATTGAGGGCGTGATCGTGACAAGAACAACATAGAAAATTATATTTTTTCAAGACTTTTTTTAGTTCTACATTCAAGTCTCGGGCCCTAATTGAGCGATTTGGACGATTTTAAACAGCAAACTATTCAGGACGCTAGCGAATCATTTTTTATATCAGCGAGCACCCTGGCTGCCCGATTGATGCCGTCATCGTGATTTCCACAGACGGACAGACGGACATCGCTATATCAACTCCGGTTGTTATAAGGATCACAAATATATATATTTTATGGGGTCCAAATTTTTTTCTTTAATTATTACAAACGGAATGACAAACTTATATATACCCTCTGCACACTGGAGTGGAGGGTATAAAAATGAAAAACGAAAAACTAAAAATTTAAAATGAAAAATGAAAACGAAAAACTAAAAATTAGAAATTAAAAATAAAAAATGAAAAATGAAAAATGAAAAATGAAAAATGAATACGAAAAACTAAAAATTAGAAATTAAAAATAAAAAATGAAAAATGTAAAACGAAAAACTAAAAATTAGAAATTAAAAATATAAAATGAAAAATAAAAAACGAAAAATGAAAAACTAAAACCGAAAAATGAAAAATGAAAAATATAAAATCAAAAATGAAAAATAAAAAATTAAAAATGAAAAACTAAAACCGAAAAATGAGAAATGGGAAATAAACAAGTAAGAGTGTTAAATTCGGCTGTGCCGAATCTTTGATACCCTCCACCTCGGTTTGAGTATTGATAATAAATGTAAACAAAATATTGGAAAAAGTAAACAATTTGTTAAACTTAATACCAAATTATTTCAGAAAATTCTTTGGGATGGTTTTCGTCTTTTCTATTATTTCGGATTTATTTCGGTGTTTGCTTTTTGTTCATCGTAGTTGCTGATCGGCATGCATTTAGGTTATATACCTATATGCATGCGTTTCCGGTTATATGACATAACTTCTCGTTTAATTTAGTTTTTGCTAATTAAATAGCTCGCCTTAACCTCCATTGCAAAGGTAATGGTTGTGTAGAGTGGCTGTATGCATTAAATCGTGCTAATTGGAGATGTCTGTATAGCTTCTTTTAACTGGCCAAATATTTCTTCATTGTGGCCATATAGGTCGGACGGAGTAACAAAATAATAACCAAAAAAAAAAGCTCTCTCAACTTTTTTTAAAATATTGCCATATTTTGAAAACATAGAGAATAAATTTATAATAATAAATAATCAAATTAGGGATGAAAAACGCAAAAAACGAAAAGTCCCAAACATTTTAAATAAAATAATTTAATGTTATCTTTATTTTCTGAAAAACTTAAAATTTTCATCCAAAAAAAATTGTGAAAATTTATATATAAAAAATAACATTCTCATAAAATTACGTTTATTTATGTAACAATTTTTATGTTAGCAATTCTTAAATATCATTTGAGGTTTTCTTAAATTCATTGAATTTAAATTAATATCGACAAATCTGTTTTTCTATTTATTTAAATTGTAAAGAAGTGGCATCTCTGTCAAAATAAGCGAAAAACGCAAAGAATAGAAAAAAACAAATTACTTCGTGTTTGACAGGATAATTTTATGTTTATGTTTAATATCTTTATTTTTTTTTACTAATATTTCTGTTTATTTATTTGAAAATGAAATAATGAATTTAATTTTTTTATTTATATAAAAAAGTTTTTTAATGAAAGCAAAATATTTTCACTATTTCATGATTTTTATTTATGTATGACAACATTTCAACCTAAAAATTTAAGTTTTTATCGATTGAATAAACAACACAAAAATGGTTCTCTTTGATAACAACAACAGCTGACTTTAACAATAGCGAATATCGTTTAAAAATTTTACTGATAATTTTGCAATTTTCTTTTTTTTTTACGATTCGACTATCGTTAAAAGAAGTTACTGAATCGCGGTACTGAAAAGTTATTAATATCTCCTGAATGGCAATATTTTTTTTAAATGTAAACATTTTTAAATGTAAACATATTTTTAAATTTAAAATTATTATTTCCGACGTTTTGATATGATTTTCTGAAATTCAATTAATATTTTGTAATTTATAATTGGAAATTTTATTTTCAGTTTTTATTATAATTGATATTTTCTTAAATTTGAATGGAAAATATAAAAAGTGAAATTTTGTATTTATGTGAATAATAATGCTTTATTAATTATAAACAATTTTTAAAAATTAGATGTAATCGCAATCAGATATTTTATAGGTAAAGAGAATAATAATTCTATATAACTATGTAGAACTGTTTTGTAAGCAAAAAACTCATTGACGAACTCGGTAACTCTATTTTGTAAAGACAACAAAAAGTTAATATGCCAAACTTATGTTCATATTTGTAAAAGAATAATGAAAAAACGTATGAAATAAAAGACCAGCCCGTGTATACTCTTAACATTGTTCTGTATGATATCTAGTTGAAAATATTAACATTCATGTTAAAATAGAAATAACTATTGCAAAGCTAATTAGAACAAACAAAAATTATGGCGCCATCCACTGTGGCATAGTCACGCTGAGCAAAATGACGTGACACTCTGTTAATGCAAAAGAAATGTATTTTCCCCACAACAAAATACTGCAGAATTTTATGTAAATAAAATAACCGATGTATTTCTAACATGCAGTTACTATGAATATACATACATACATACATATATATAATATATGTATATTTTTTGTATTATTTAATATGTGTATGTATGTATATTTAAATATTACACACACAAAATACAACATCAAACGTTATTTTTGTGTTTTTCTCTTTAAATAAATTAATACATAAATTTTTTTGCTAAATTTACATTTGGGCAATTCACAACAGGTGTTGTATATTGTATGTTGTATTGAAATACACAATACAATCATTTGTTGTGAACACTCAGTTGGATTTTCATATTGTAAAACGGTTTCTTTAGTAATTTTCGATCCAACGAGGAAAGATCGCTTCGTCGCTTCTGCTATTTTGTATAAGAGAAAACACTTGTCAGTGTTTGCTTTTTGGTCGTGAGATATCCCCTGGAGTTTTAGTTACGTACCTCTTGCATTTTAATTTATAATGAAAAAAAAAATGTTAAATGTTTTGGTTGGTACTGAAAGAGAAAATACATACTAAAAAAATATAAACATTAATTTTTATATAAATAAACTTATCGATGTATTTGCGTTATTTGCATTATTTGCCATATTTTATTTTATAATTATTTATGCTGATAAAATTCTATGAATTTGTTTTTTCTTTTTCATAAAAACTGGCATTCACTTGGAACTGATATGTTATGATACAATATACAACATTTACTAAACATAGCAAATGAAGTTGGATCGTGTATCAGATTTTTCAGTGAAAATTACCAACAACAATTTTACACTATTGTAAAGTGATACACGATACAACAGATACAACGATACATTACCCATTGTGAATTGCCCAATTGTTTTTTTTATTAACAACTAGGTATTTTAGCATTATTTGCTTTAGATGTTGGTGAATTTTTACTCCGTTTATATTAACTCGTGTCTGCTTGTCGAAAAAATTTTGGATCGATTTTAACCACTTTCCCGTGACCCAATAGATCTGAAATTTTGCAGGCAGGCTCGTGGCAATGACGGAAATGATCTAACATATTTTTTTAGTGATGCCAAAACAATGGAAACTTTTAAATTGTTCTACCAGAGTTGATAAAAAAAATGTACAAAGGGTTTGTTTTTGTTATATTATTACCATAATGACCACAAAAACAACAAGTCCAGCTATGAAAACAATGCAACATTTAGAATAACAACGAGAACAATATAGAAATATCATGTTTTTTATTTTTTTTTTACTTTTTCAGAGATTTCCCTGGACCTGTTCCACCGATTTTAATGATTTTTGAAGTAGAAATCTTCCCATGAACTTGGTGAATCATTCCCACTAAAAATGATCACTGTAGCTGCACTATTGAGGGCGTGATCGTGACAAGAACAACATAGAAAATTATTTTTTTTCAAGACTTTTTTTAGTTCTTCATTCAAATCTCGGGCCCTAATCGACCGATTTGGACGATTTTAAATAGCAGACTTTGCAGGATGTTAGTGAATCATTTTTTATGCCAACGAGTACCCTAGCTGCCCGATTGATGCCGTTATCGTGATTTCCACAGACGGACAGACGGACAGACGGACATCGCTATATCAACTCCGGTTGTTATAAGGATCACAAATATATAAATTTTATGGGGTCCAACATTTTTTTTCTAATTATTACAAACGGAATGACAAACTTATATATACCCTCTGCACACTGGAGTGGAGGGTATAAAAAATGAGAAATGAAAAACAAAAAATTAAATATGAAAAATAAAAAAATTAAAACTAAGAAATAAATAATCAAAAATCAAAAATGAAAAACGAAAAACGAAAAATGAAAAATTAAAAATAAAAAACGAAAAATTAAAAATTAACTAGTTGAAGGAACTAATAATAATAAATATTTTTATATTAGTAAAGCCCTTGCAGTTGTTTGCTATAAGTGATAATAGATGACGTATTTTAATTGATTTTAAAAAATTGCCATAAAAAATCTTCAATTTCTCCCCTGTGATCGGAATCAAATAATTTTTTTTAATAATATTTTGCACAGCTTCTTGTTATGCTGTTGTTTTACCCTATACATACCACTATGTGGTTTGGTTATAATGACTTTGTGCTGCTGTTTGTAACAACCAAAAATATTTAAAAAAGACTTACGTTTGTGGAAAATATTTTCAAAAAGCATGAAAAAAAATAATTTTTCCAACATTTTGCTTTATAAGCACCACAAAAATTTTCCAAATTAATTTTTTTTAAAAATTTTAATTGTTGCACAGGGAAAACATTCGGATGGTGTAATCTTTATTCTATCATTCTCACCAAAAAGGGACCTAGAATCAGTCTTTGTTTCTGTGGAAAAAATTATTTTGAATCATTCCAATGAATCAAAACCAATCTTGTCACAAAAGAAATTCACAAGTACATAAGTTTATAATCCCTAAAGGTGAGGCTACTATTTATACTCTTCAACGCTTTTAGACTACTGTCAAAGAAGTTGAAGAAGTGTAGTATTAGTAGTATATCATAGAGTGAGGTACACAAAACAGTCCGATAAAAGTTCACCAACTTTCAAATCCTTTAAAGCGTTGCTGTTAAAAGGAAAATCTATTCATACTTCTGTGTGCAGTGGCGTCTCTTGAAATAGCACTTTGAATTAATTCTCAAATAGTTTTTTCTATTCAGAATTTGCAATGTATTTAAGTACCTTCCTGGCACACTTGGGTTAATATAGCAATGTATTTTTTTTTTATAAATTTTGTAATTAAGGTACGTTTGAGAAAAGTCATCATATAATAACCATTACCGTACTTAAATACATTGCTATATTAACCCAAGTGTGTAGTTAATAATTTGTATGGTTACAGCAAGGTTTTCTTATTTGAGATTGAAACAATAACGTTTATTGTTTTTACTTTTACCTTTTCTAAAGCTTCTTGTCTTACCTAACACAAATGCACTGTACATTTTTTTGTGTTTTACTGTGAATAGAGTCTTTTCTTTAAATACCTTTCATACCACTTAAAATCGCTCCTTTGGAGGACTGTTCTTCACTTCCACTTAATTAGGTAATAAATGATTGAAGAAATTATGTCTAGACGTGACAGAAATTTTCAACATGTTTTTTGCCTTTCAATTTTCATTATTCATACTCTTAAAAGAACATTGAATCTGTTTTTATATTTTTATTTGGTTAGGATTTCATTTTCAAAAACATTTTATTGTGTATTGTTTGGATTGTTTTTATTTTATTCAGTTAGTTGGCTGTCTTGAAATCCATTTGTATTTTTTTTTTTTATGTGAAACGTGTCTTGAATTATTTGTATGCTTAATATTTATTGTTCCATTGAAAAGTTAAACAAATTATTTGTAGAACATACAAATATATTTAAGAATATATGGAGTGTATGAGAATTTACATATGTTTAAAACATATTTAACCATCATAAGTACAAACAATGAATAAAGTCAATGATTTTATTTTTTCTTAAAATTATTTTTTGCACACAGGTGCCAACCGAATTGGGATGAAGTAAATAACCGCATTTTGAGTTAAAATTCTTTTGTTTAAAAGTAAATATTTTATAATAAAAGAAAATGATTAGTTAATATAAAATTTCTATTTTTAAACTCTTTCTTTTAACTCCATATCTCTGTCTGTCTGTCGTGGGGCAACCCCATTAGCCCTTATCCAATTGATTTAAAACTTGGCCCATAGTCTTTTTGTAACTACAGATTAATTTTGGGGTAGTCACGCATAGTCACGGAGTGATCTAAATGTTATTTGCCCTCATCCGATCGATCTGAAGCTTCGTCCATATACTTGCTGTGAAAAAAAGATTAACTTTGACTTAGTCACGGAGAGATTAAAACCCCACTTCTCCTCATCCAATGGTTATGAAATTTTGTCCACAGACTTGTTGTGGCCAAAGATTAATTTTAAGATAGCCACACATAGTCACGCACAGTCACGGAGATATTCAAAACTCATATAAGAAAAGAAAGACATTTAATAAATACTTTGTTTTTATGGGTTAGGTTATTTTAATTTATAATTAATATAAACATAAAAACAACAACAAGCAATGAATTTTTATTATTATTTTTCTATTTATACCCTCCACTCCAGTGTGCAGATGGTATATATAAGTTTGCCATTCCGTTTGTAATAATTAGAAAAAAAAATTTTGGACCCCACAAAATATATATATTTGTGATCCTTATAACAACCGGAGTTGATATAGCGATGTCCGTCTGTCCATCTGTCCGTCTGTCCGTCTGTGGAAATCACGATGACGGCATCAATCGGGTAGCTAGGGTACTCGTTGACATAAAAAATGATTCACTGACATCCTGAGAAGTTTGCTGTTTAACATCGTCCAAAACGGTCGATTAGGGCCCGAGATTTGAATGAGGAACTAAAAAAAGTTTTGAAAAAATATAATATTCTATGTTCTTGTCACGATCACGACCTCAATAGGATAGATAAGGTGATCATTTTAGCGAGAATGAATCACCAAATTCATTGGAAGATTCCTGTTTCAAAAATTGTTAAAACCGGTGGAACAGCTCCAGGGAAATCTCTGAAAAATTAAAAAAAAAAATGAAAAACATGATGTTTCTATATTGTTCTTGTTGTTATTCTAAATGTTGCATTGTTGTCATAGCTGGACTTGTTGTTTTTGTGGTCATTGTGGAAATAATATTATAAAAACAAACCCTTTCTACATTTCTTTATCAACTCTGGTAGAAAAATTTAAAAGTTTCCATTGTTTTGGCTTCACTAAAATTTTTTAGATCATTGCCACGAGCCTGCCTGCAAAATTTCAGATCGATTGGGTCATGGGAAAGTGGTTAAAATCGATCTAAAATTTGTTCGACAAGCAGACACTACGAGTTAATATAAAGGGAGTAAAAATTCACCAACATCTAAAGCAAATAGTTGTCAATAAAAAAAAAAACAATGTAAATTTAGCAAAAAAAAAAAAAAATTTTATGTATTAACTTATTTAAAGAGAAAAACACAAAAATAACGTTTGATGTCGTATTTTTTGTGGGTAATATTTACATATACATACATACACATATTAAATAATACAAATAATATACATATCTATACTAATATAATAAAGAGGTAATGTGTGTTTGTTTGTTTGTTTGTTTGTAGGAGGTAATCTCCCTAACTAACCATCTGATCTTCCTGAAATTTACACAGAGTCTTACTGCGGAAATGGGAAGTGCTATAGGCTATAATTTTTTAAATATTTTTGGTGGGCGTGGCACCTCCCACACAAAGTAAATTTTTAATATCATATACATATATTGAGTACTATGATAGGGAGAGCTTTGCAAATTTGTGTGAGGTCACCTATTGTTAATATTAGTTGCTACGCTGCAAATGGGCGGGATCGGATAAGTGGGCGTGGTACCTCCCATACAAGTAATAGTTCTGTATTATATATCTCGAGTCATGTGATAGAGAGAGCTTTTCAAAATTTTTCTGTTGTCACCGGACCAATGGACGTGACACCTGCCATACAAAGTAAATATAAAATGCCATATATCTGGAATACTGTAATACTGAGAGTCTTGGGACATTGTGTGAGCCCATAAGTTATTCATTTGATTAGTTAGACAAAAAATGGGTGGGATGGGATTAGTGGGCGTTGTACCTCCTATGTAAAAAATATGAAGTACTACGAAAGCGGCAGTCCTTTGACAAGTTTATTAGTTATTAATGTGATTTGTCGCGGAAAATATATCGCCAAAATCAAAAATCGCCAACCCAAAAATCGCGAAAAATAAAAATCGCCCAAAAAACAAAAATCTTCAAAATCAAAAATGGGCAAAATCAAAAATCGCTAAAAAGAAAAATTGCCAAATGATATTCTGAGTTCAAGTCCAATAGTAAAGTGTTGCCAGATCTAATATGGATAATCTATCTTCTTCTCATGGGCTGCTACATGTGCCTTGCTCCAGGGTAGAAACGCCGAAAAATCCGATAATTGTTGTACCGAATGGAAAAACAAAAAACATTGTTTATCAGCATCAGCAAACGTTGAAATAAAAAAATCTATACTAATAATCTATACTAACATAATAAAGAGGAATATATGTTTGTTTGTTTGTTTGTAGGAGGTAATCTCCGTAACTACTCATCTGATCTTCCTGAAATTTTCACATAGTCTTACTGCGGATATGGGAGTGCTACGAGCTTTAATTTTTTTAAATATTTTTAATAGGCGTGGCACCTCCCATACAAAGTAAATTTTTAATATCACATTTATTAAGTACTATGATAGAGAAAGCTTTGCAAATTTGTCTCAGGTCATCTATTATTAACACGAGTAGTCAGACAAAAAATGGGCGGGATTAGACAAATGCGCGTGGTACCCCCACACAAACTTAATATTAAATGTGATATATCTGAATTACTGCATAAGTGAGAGCCTTGGGAGTTTGCGTGAGCCCTTTCATAACGATTCGGAAGGGGGGGAGGGGGAAGGTGTAGCGAAGCTCACCGGCTTACATCTAGTAATATACATATGTATATCCATAGTAAGTGCATGTTAGAAATAAATCGGTATATTATTTTATTTACATAAAATTTTGCAATATTTTGTTGTGGGGAAAATACATTTATTTTGCATTAACAGAGTGTCACTTCATTTTGCTCAGCGTGACTATGCCACAGTAGATGGCGCCACAATTTTTGTTCTAATTAGCTTTGCAATAGTTATTTCTATTTTAACATGAATGTCAATATTTTCAAATAGATATCATACAGAACAATGTTAAGAGTATACACGGGCTGGCCTTTTATTTCATATGTTTTTTCATTATTCTTTTACAAATATGTTGTCTTTACAAAATAGAGTTACCGAGTTCATCAATGAGTTTTTTGCTTTCAAAACAGTTCTACATAGTTATAAAGAATTTTTGTTCTGCTTCACCTACAAAATATCTGACTGCGATTACATCTAATTTTTAAAAATTGATTATAATTACTAAAGCATTATTGTTAAAAATTAAAAATTAAGAATTAAAAATTTCCAATTATAAATTACAATTAATTGAATTTCAGAAAATCATATCAAAACGTCGGAAATTATAATTTTAAATTCAGAAGACATCAATTGCATCTTTAATATATAAATTTTATTCGTTAAACACAAATTGAAATTCAAGAAAAAAAAAACACCAAATATATTTACATTTAAAAAATGTTTACATTTAAAAAATTTTTACATTTAAAAAAAATATTGACATTCAGGAGAAATTAATAGCTTTTCAGTACCGCGATTCAGTAACTTCTTTTAACGATAGTCGAATCGTAAAAAAAAGAAAATTGCAAAATTATCAGTAAAATTTTTAAACGATACTCGCTATTGTTAAACTCAGCTGTTGTTGTTATCTAAACGACAACCATTTTTGAGTTGTTTTTTCAATCGATAAAAACTTGTCGTCATGCATAAATAAAAAGCATATAATAGTGAATATATTTTGCTTTTATTAAAAAACTTTTTTATATAAATAAAAAAATTAAATAGCATATTCAATTCATTATTTCATTTTCAAATAAATAAACAAAAATATTAGTAAACAAAATAAACATATTAAACGTAAACATAAAATCATCCTGTCAAACATGAAGTAATATGTTTTTTTTCTATTCTTTGTGTTTTTCGTCTATTTTGACAAAGATGCCACTCTTTTACAATTTAAATAAATAGAAAAATAGATTTGTCGACTGTCGTTTAAGATGTATTTACTTAGTGAACCACTTTATCCTTAGCGCAAACAATAATAGCTGTCGATATATTTTGCGATTGTCGAATCGTTGAAATTTACAGAATCGCATTACAGAAAACATTAATTTAAATTCAATGAATTTTAGAAAACCTCAAATGATATTTAAGAATTGCTAACATAAAAATTGTTTCATGTTATTTATATATAAATGTTCACAATTTTTTTTTTGATGAAAATTTGAAGTTTTTCAGATTATTATTATTTTTAAAATTATTATTATTTTATTTGAAATGTTTGGGACATTTCGTTTTTTGCGTTTGGCATCCCTGATTTGATTAATTATTATTATTGTAAATTTATTCTCTATGTTTTCAAAATATGGCAATATTTTTAAAAAAAAAAGTTGAGAGAGCTTTTTTTTTTTTGGTTATTATTTTTTTACTCCATCCGACCTATATGGCCACAATGAAGAAATATTTGGCCAATTAAAAGAAACTATACAGCCATCTCTACACAACCATTACCTTTGAAATGGAGGTTAGGGCGAGCAATTTAATTAGCAAAAACTAAATTAAACGAGAAGTTATGTCATAAAAGCGGAAACACATGCGTATAGAAAACGCATGCATATTTTACCAATATTTTGTTTACATTTATTATCAATACTCAAACCGAGGTGGAGGGTATCAAAGATTCGGCACAGCCGAATTTAACACTATTACTTGCTTCTTCCCAAGTTAAGAACTAACTCTATAACGTCTGAACGAAACTTCTAAATCTTATTCTATCTTGTGTCAAGCTTCTAAGTTGTGGCCAAGAAAGTCGTTTGCTTCTGAATTTGTCTTCGACTGATCTTCGACGTATAATTCTTGGGCGTCCCTTGTTTCTGGATCCCTGTGTATTCCATTGCAAACATGCCTTAGCGATTTCCAAACCATTTCCATTTCCTCTGTCGAATTTCAATATCTATTTGCCTCTTGAAAAGTGTTTTACATAAACATTAGCTTATTGATTCTTTTACGCTTATCAAAAACCAACTGACGCACTGAATGAACTTAACGGTATGTTAGTGTATTGAGTAATGAACAATGCGCTCAAAAAAATTTTTTTTTTAGAAATCCACTTGTTGTAAAAGAATTCCAAATATCAGCAGTTGAACATTTTTTATTGAACTTAATAATTTGGATCATAAATGCCACTAGAAATATTTATTTTAATGTGAAAACACGTTTCACCAAATATTAAGTTAATCCCTTGGCGGAATATCATGAATTATCGGACCGAAAATTTGGAAATGGAATTACAAGGGAAAACAAATTATTTTTTAGTAATTTGTTGATACTAAGCCTTAACTTGCAGTAAATTACACTGTGGAACATTTCGGGGTCAAAAATTCCCGGGGTGAGAAATTCCCTTCAAAGGGTTTATGTTTTATGTTTTGTTTCTTATCTTGTTGTTTGGAGCGTATGCTAGTTATTAAACCACAAAATTCGTATTCGTCATACGCTCTATAGTTGTTCTGATGTTTATTATCTCTTCCTATGCAAATAAACTATAAAAAAATAAAAATAAAAATAAGAAAATATATAAAAAAGGTCCTAAACAAAATGTTTGGTCTGAGAACACAAAACCCTTTAGAGGTTTTAATATTCTGGCCTGATTTTGAATATATTCAACAATATTTTTGTATTCTCTAAACTTCATGCTGTTCTGATGATAAGTTCTTTTCAATATTGTGTATCATTAACCCGTTTTAAATTATTGTCAAATAAGATCGATTTTATTTCTAAAAAAATTTTCCCAGTTATTTGCAAACATCAACGATTAGATTTTACAAATATTGTAGTTAGTGATTTGGTAATTTAGCATTTTCATTTCAGTGGATTTAATGCAATTTAATATTTGCTACTTATTTCAGTTTGTAACTGCCAAAAATATTTGACCAAGACGCACCTTTTATTATATCGATCGACTCAGAATCACTTGCTAAGTCGATTTGGCGATATCCATTCGTCTATCGCTATATCTGTCTGCCAGTCTGTCTATCTGTCTGTCTGTCCAACTGTCCATCTGTCTGTTTGTGTCTGCATGCACACTTTGCAATCAAGTATGAAAATATTTGCTTGACATTTTGCATATAAGCCTTAATCGGAATTTACAATTGAAGATCGGTATATATTCAGAGCTGGCCCCAACACAAACAACCCATATCAGAATGACTAAAATAGCGACTGGAACCAGATTATCATATACATATATATAGCGATGAAATTTTGTGCATGTGTTTGCAGTAGGGTGGCCATTAATAAAAAAGTGTTCAAACTCTCGGTCTCACCCCCTAGAAATATGAAAAAAAAAACAGAGATATACAAAGTTTTTGGCCAATCAAAAAACATTTAGTCGTTTCTCAACGCGATTGAAAATTTCAAGTGTGTTTATATGGGGAAAATATGATTTTTTTTCTTCAGATTTTGCCAAAATTTCGTTCAATAGTTTAATTTTTGCGACAAGCTGTCATATAAATCGGGATCAGTATTAAATTCTCCTTCCAAAAAGCTATAAAACTTTAAAATCGAATAAAACCTCGCTAAGAACTAACAAATGCCCCAGACCACTTTTTGCCAAAAAAAAACTAGGTAATGAAATTGGCATTTTCTTCAACTCTCAGAAATTTATTAAAACCAAAATTTTTTTTGGTCTTTATACTTTTGAGGACTCAGACATGAAGTATTGTTTTATTACCACGTTGCTAACCTATTGCGCAGTGAGACCGAAAATGGGAATTTTTTTGATAAAATTTTGAAAACTCCTTTTTCAAGTTTTAAAAAATGTTCTTAAACAAATTCAAAAAAATGGATCTGGCACTTACGGTTTTGTTAAATATATGTTAGAAATTAATTGTGTGAATTTTTATGTAAATCTCTGTACCAGAATTTTTTTCACAAGGATTATATTTTTGCAGATTTTGAGAAAAATGTGATTTTTGTGAAATATTCAGTATATTTAATCTTTCTAAATTCTTTATATAAAAAATTAATCAGTTCTCTACTTTGAAATACTATGTTTTAACTTAATACCCTAAAGTTTCGGAAAAAAATAATACGACCCCAGTAACCCATTTGAAATCGGGGTCACATATGACCCCAAGCTAATAAAAGACAATATATTAAAAAAAATTTAAATATTTTGGAAATGCTGCCGAATTTTTAAAAGCGTTACTTAAAATATTATAACCAGATATATATGTTATCAGTTCCTAAAATTTGGAATAAATCGAATTACGCTAATCCATTCCTTGGCGAGGCCAAACTTTCAATTTTGGCTTATTTATAAAAAATAAATACCTAAATATAATGAATTGTTCTAGTAAACTATATGAAACACTTATTATTCTTTGGGAAATAGAATTCTGCTATATTTTGCAAAAACTTACCGTCATGTGCTCATAGAAAATCGTTCACCCAGAAAATTTGATAAATATTGATTTAAGCAATTTTGGGTCCCAGAAAACTAAAAATTGCTTCAGTTATTTTAGTATTTTTGCAGAATTTTTATTATTTCCTCCATCGACATAGGAATCCAATAAAGATTTTAGAAAGAGTTACAATTTCTGCACGCAATTTTTTGTAGTAAACGATACTGCTGATAGAGGCGTTAAATTCATAAAAGATTTTAATAGAGTTAACAAATAATGAAGAAGAAAATCAGTTTTTACTCCAGATAGTAGAATCTTACAAAAAACAACTCCTTCCTGCAATGTCAAGTTTAATTTAAAAACATTGAGTTATAGTGCAAAAATGTTGTTATTTTCTTTGGAAACATATAGATAATTTTTAAAAATAATATACTTTTATAATAAAATTAATTATAATTTGTTTTAATTTATATTCGCGAGCAATAAGCAGACAATTGCAGCAAAGATATATCCCAATGGATAATTTTGATACCAGGAGCACTGAAGGGTTAAATAAAAAAAATTAACCGAATTATATTTCTTATATTCTAAATAGTGGTTTCATAGGGTTTAATAGAAAAACTCGTTTTCGGTAACCTTTATTTAAAAATATCTTAAAATCCAAAGCTGGCCTTGGCATATAATAGGTTAACGTTCTCGGATTTATCCAAAATTTTACAAACGGAAGACATACATATTTGGTTACAATATTTTAAGTAACGCTTTTGAAAATTCGAAAGTATTTGCAAAATATTTGAATAAATTGTCTTTTATTAGCTTGGGGTCATATGTGACCCCAATTCCAAAGGGTTAATGGAGTCATTTTATTTTTTCCGAAACCCTAAGCTATGAGGTTAAAATATAATATTTAAAAGAAGAAAAGTGATGAATTTTTGATACAAAATATTTCGAAAGAGTACATTTACAGAATATTTTACAAAAATGCAATTTTTCTCGAAATCCGAAAAAATTAAATCCTTGTCAAAAAAATTCTGGCATTAGGATTAACTTAAACATTCACACATTTACTCTGTAGTATGCACTTGAGAAAACCTTAAAGTGCCAGATCCATTTTTTAAAATTTTGTTTAAGAAAATTTTTTAAAACTTGAAAAAGGAGTTTTCAAAATTTAATCAAAAAAATTTCCCATTTTCGGTCTCAATGCGCAATAGATTAACAACGTGGTAAAAAAAATACTGCATATTTAAGTCCTTACAAGTATGGAGACCAAAAAAAAATTTATTGGCTTTAATCAATTTCTCAAAGTAGACCTAGTTTTTTTTTTGACACAAAAGTGGTCTGGGGCATTTGCTATATCTTGGCGAGGTTTATTCGATTTTGAAGTTTAATAGCTTTTTGAAAGGATAATTTAATACGAATCCCGAATTATTTAACAACTTGTCGGAAAAATTAAACTGTAGAACGAAATTTTCGTAAAATCTGAAAGAAGTCATATTTTCCCCATATATACACACTTGAAATTTTCAATCGCGTTGAGGCACGACTAAATGTTTTTTGATTGGCCCAGAACTTTGTATTTCTCAGTTTTTTTTTTTTTTTTGCTATTTTCATATTTCTATGGGGTGAGACCGAGTGTTTGAACACTTTTTTTCCCTTCATACAATGAGGCGCCACCCTAGTGTGCAGTATACCAACTAAACAGTATTACAAAAATAGACCTTCTAGAAACATTTGAAGTCATAGTCCCCATATAAAGCTGAAACCCAAGCTTTACCTAAATCCATCAAAATAACAGAAATATTGCAGAGATTATTTTTAGATTTGGTTTATAAATGTTTTTGAGAAAAATAAGCGACTTAACGAAATATGGTCATGATAGGGTCATTTTTTAACATAGGCCTTATGTAAAACAAGTAAGAGTGTTAAATTCGGCTATGCCGAATCTTTGATACCATCCACCTGGGTTTTACGTTTACATTAATATTTGGACTTCTTGCACTATTTGTAACAAAGGTATATAAAATATTTGAATATGTAAACACTTTGATAAACCTATTACTGAATTATTACAACAAATGCTCCGAATTTTCAGCATTTTATAGAGGTGCCTACATATTTTAGGTCATAAATTGGCACAATGACACCCGATTTATCCCATTTTAAATATTAACCTGATCCAGATAATTACAAACAATATTAAGTTTAACCAGGTTAATGTTTTATTTTGTAATTTTCTTTTTAATTTAAATTTTTTATTATAAAAGTGCATTTTATTTTTTACAATCCTTTTCAATTTTCCAGTACTATTACTTTCAACTCTTACTTGTTTTTATTGTATTAAATCTATCTTTGTGTCTTTAAATTAATTAAGATAATTAAGATGAAAATATTTAATAAATTAAGATAATTAAGATGAAAATATTTAACAATTTTTTTTTCTTTTAGTTAATATCTAAACATTTTACTGATACAAGGCAAAACTAAAACTGCCAAAAATTTCAGTCAAAACTATTTTGAATGTATTTGTTAAATATCGCATAATTTTTTTAAATTTTAAACTTTAAAGTCTTTTTTAAGTCTGGTAATAATTCTATAATATGAAGGAAGTAAATATGTGGCTTCTTTAATAACAATGACAAGTATAAAACACTTTTTTGTGCATTACATTAAAATATTATAAATTTGAACATAATTAATTTTAGAAACATAATTAATTTTAGAAAAATGTCAGATTCGTTTTTCGATGATGCTGAAAACACATCAAAGAAATACAGAAAATAAAGATTTTGCTTCAGTTAGTTGAGAGACGAGAAGCTAATGGATGGCTGGAACAGGTCAAAGGTGACGACTATAAACGCAGATGCAAGGCTTGTGAAAATATATTAAAATGCGATAAATCAGATCTAAGTATACATGCTTATAACCACTGTTTTAAAAAATTTTTTAAAATCAACAGTGTTGCCATAATTTGAAATTGTAAAGATGCTAAATTGCAAAAAAAAAAAAGATGCTAAAACGTACTGGAGTCTAAAAAGAGATGCAAATTTTTTTTTTCAAATTTCATTACCATTATACTGAAGAATCAAATACTTATTAATAAATTCTTTGGTTTTTAAATCGAAAAATTAATACAAAACATACATAAGTTTCGATTTATATTTCTTAAATTTTAATTAAAATTATTTTGGATTTCATCTGAAATTTTTTTAACATCAAATTGAGTTTATTTTAAATTTAAATTAAATATTTTTAATTTTAGAGCAATTTTTTTTTTTTATTTAAAATATAACAGAAATTACATTATCAAAAGATACGATTATATTACAATAATTGGTTTATAGAATCTAATATTTCTGTGATGTCTTCATCTTCAAGTTCTTCTTGGCTCTGATATTTTTCTGACGATCGACGTTTATCAACGACATCGCTCGGTATATTGTAAGTGTGACAGCACCGATTTTTCAATTACAAACCATCTTTTGTACGTATTACAGAACATAACAACTCGGATTTTATTCTGTTCGAAGTTTGCTTTTAACTAAAGCCATTAAACTAAAAAAACGTTCAACTTCGGCTTTTGAGAAAGACAAAACTAATAAAGACCATTGACAACTCTTTAAATCGATTTTCGCCAATAGAATATTTGTTAACTTCAATCCATAACGAGGTTGTATTCAGTGTTGTATCCCAATATTGCTCTGTGATATAACTCCATTGGATTTAATTTTTTCCCGTTTCAGATGATCTAAATTTAAACTCTTCTAATATATTGGTTATCTGTTCTTTTACCCGGTTTAATGTATTTTGTATTGAAAATTTTGGCATTTTTTGAATACAATAATATTTTTTGGCAATCGGGTTTCTAATTCATTAAAAACTGTTGTTGGTGTTTACATTCTTCTATTTCAAAATGTTTTGTTATATTTGTTGAAAGAAACGAGCAGAGTGGTAAAAGGAGTAGTTCACAAAATTACCGTACTACACTTTGAGAAATTAAAACATATCAATACCATTAAAATCATATATTCAAAAATAATGGAAAAAAAAATATAAAAAAAAGATGCTAAAAGTAACTTTTTATTAATAAAAGATTCTAAGTCAGCATCTAACATCTTTTCATAAATTTTGGATGCTAAACGACAAAAAAAGTTGCTAAATCTAGCAACTAAAAAGCTAAAACGGCAACACTGAAAACCAAGAACAAATATTCTGTTTGAGTTATAACATCTCATTTGCAAGCCATTTTAATTAATTGTGTAAATTTTAAATGCACATCTAGCCATATCAAAAAGATGAATTATACAGAATTGTAAAAATATTTTTTTTATAATATCTGTATGTTTTTTATATTATTCTTATGTAATTCTCATGATATTTATACCCTATACCACTATGTGGTTTGGGTATAATAACTTTGTGCTGCTGTTTGTAACAACCAAAAATATTTGACCTAGACCCATCTTTAATTATACCGATCGAATCAGAATCACTTTCTGAGTTGATTTAACAATGTCCGTCCGTCCGTCCGTCTGTGTGTCCATGTAAACCTTGTAATCAAACTGCAGGTCGCAAATATGAATATATTTTGATGAAATTTGGTATATAAGCTTCTATCGGCCATGGGATGAACGCTGTTAAAATTCGTGAGACTCAGTCCATGTTCAGACCTAGCCCCCATACAAATTACCCATATGAAATCGACATAAATTGCCATAAGATCCAAATTGTCATATAGATCTTACTCAAATTGGGTTTGTATGCGTTCATTACATCCATTAATGAGTAGTCCAAAAATGATCCCTTTGACCCCATATAGAGCTGTTTCCCGATCTTCACTTAAATCTATTAAAAAACAAAAATATTGCACTGATTCCTCTCAAATTTTGTTTGTATATATTTTTGCAAAATACAAGAGACTTTACCAAAATTGATCAGGATCGGTCCATTTTTGGACCAAGTCCCTATATAGATATAGTACCCGATATGAACTTTTTCATATCTGCAGCCAAAAAAATTAATAAAAATCCCAATAAAATTTGGTTTTTGCTTATTTTCTATGTCCAGTTAGTTGGGCCTAAGAGATAGGGTCTCTAAACGCGTGGTATAGGCTATCGTATAGTCGGTCTAGACCGACTGTAATTTTCTTACTTGTTTTATCTTGTTTTTTTATATTTTTTTCTTCGTTTTTATGTTATTTTTACATAATTTAAATTGAAAATATACAAATTAAAAATAAATTAAAAACAAGTAAGAAAATTATAGTCGGTCTTGACCGACTATATGATACCCTATACCATGCGTTTGGAAACCCTATCTCTTAGGCCCAACTAACTGGACATAGAAAATAAGCAAAAACCAAATTTGAGTGGGATTTTTATAATATTTTTTGGCTGCAGATATGAAAAAGTTCATATCGGATGCTATATCTATATGGGGACTAGGTCCAAAAATATACCGATCCTGACCATGGTTGGTAACGTCTCTTGTATTTTGCAAAAACGTATACAAACAAAATTTGAGAAGAATCAGTGCAATATTTTTGTTTTTTAATAGATTTAAGTTAATATCGGGAAGCAGCTCTATATGGGACCAAAGGGATCATTTTTGGACTACTCATTAATGGATGTAATGAACGCATACAAACCCAATTTGAGTAAGATCTATATGACAATTTGGATCTTATGGCAATTTATGTCGATTTCATAGGGGTAATTTGTATGGGGGCTAGGTCTGGACATGGACCGAATTTCACTAATTTCAATAGCGTTCATCCCATGGCCGATAAAAGTTTATATACCAAATTTCATCAAAATATATTTATATTTGCGACCTGCAGTTTGATTACAAGGTTTACATGGACACACAGACGGACGGACGGACGGACGGACGGACGGACGGACGGACGGACATTGTTAAATCAACTCAAAAAGTGATTCTGATTCGATCGGTATAATTAAAGATGGGTGTGGGTCAAATATTTTTGGTTGTTACAAACAGCAGCACAAAGTCATTATACCCAAACCACATAGTGGTATAGGGTATAAAAAGTAGTGTAGGGGAAAAAGTGGGTGTAGGGAAAAAAGGGCATTTTTTTCATAAGCGTAGAGAATTCTGAAAAAATCTACTGGCATCACTAGTACCTATTAAAAAACAATGTAAAAATTTCACAAGACAACGTGACATAGACTTGCTTTGTTCAAAAGCTTCCATAAGACTGAATGACATTGCTGTAAAGTCTCTTTGGTGAGTATTTATACCCTATACCACTATGTGGTTTGGGTATAATGACTTTGTGCTGCTGTTTGTAACAACCAAAAATATTTGACCTAGACCCATCTTTAATTATACCGATCGAATCAGAAACACTTTCTGAGTTGATTTAACAATGTCCGTCCGTCCGTCCGTCCGTCCGTCCGTCTGTGTGTCCATGTAAAGCTTGTAATCAAACTGCAGGTCGCAAATATGAATATATTTTGATGAAATTTGGTATATAAGCTTTTATCGGCCATGGGATGAACGCTGTTAAAATTGGAGAGAATCGGTCCATGTTCAGACCTAGCCCCCATACAAATTACCCATATGAAATCGACATAAATTGCCATAAGATCCAAATTGTCATATAGATGTTACTCAAATTGGGTTTGTATGCATTCATTACATCCACTAATGAGTAGTCTAAAAATGATCCCTTTGACCCCATATAGAGCTGCTTCCCGATCTTCACTTAAATCTATTAAAAAACAAAAATATTGCACTGATTCTTCTCAAATTTTGTTTGTACATATTTTTGCAAAATACAAGAGACTTTACCAAACATGATCAGGATCGGTCCATTTTTGGACCTAGTCCCTTTATAGATATAGCATCCGATATGAACTTTTTCATATCTGTAGCCAAAAAAATTAATAAAAATCCCACTCAAATTTGGTTTATGCTTATTTTCTATATCGAAGTAGTTGGACCGAAAGATAGGGTCTCTAAACCATGGTATAGGGTATCATATAGTCGGTCTAGACCGACTATAATTTTCTTACTTGTTTTATTTTTGTTTGTCTGTATACATATAAGAAGCCGATTAGAGTTCGGTTTACTGGTGCTGCTATGTAAATGTGTGTGCGTTAACAAAAATATACGATATCCCAGTCATCATTTCGAATATTGTTTTAACAAAAATTACCTTACTCTGTCTTCTTCGAGCAGTTTTGATGATTAAAAACTGATTAATCACATACGCTATTAGAAAAGGACTAGAAAATTTTTTTAGCTTTCTCTTAAAAAGTGATTTATGGAAAAATGACATTAAATACGACTCAAAAATGAGTCGAAACTGATCAGAAAAGCGGATAAAAAGGACTATCAAGAAGATTCGCGGGTAAGGTAATATTTAATCCCAACAAATAGCACATATGAGTCAAAAAGACTCTACATGATCATTTATTGCATAAAATGCTTACTGTGATTTTATTCACTCTCTGTAGGAGTGACACAATTTCAATTCTATTTCGTTCACAATGATACGACCACTTTGTTTACTAGCTACCAGTAAAATAAGAAAATAGTATTATAATACAGCGTAATGATTAATTGTACTTCTCAATTAGTTTATTTTTAATGTGCCGTAAGGAGTTCGGTTTGTGCTAAGAAAAGCATGAATATATGTTTCCCATGGCGAGGCTTGATCATTGCACTTTGATTGAGTTGAGCTCCGCGACTATTCATAATGTGAATAGCTCGTGTCTAAAATTGTTGGTAGTTGGGAATTGCGTTTGTATTAAGAAAAGCATGAATGCATGTTTCCCAGGGCAAGGCTCGATCATTGCACATTGATTGAGCTGAGCTCCGCGGTTATTCTTAATGTGGATAACTCTTGAAACAAAATTTTGGGAATGGCGTTTGCCTCCGTTCCCGACATTAAATAACAAATTTTAAAAATTTATTGTAATCAACGTCTTATTTAAAAACATGTGACAAAAAATATTATTTTTCTAAACACCAATTTTTTTATACGGTTTTATGGTTAACCTACCTACTACTTTTGAATTCAAGTATGCAGAGTTTATACATGTACTAAAAATACAACTCTTAAAACCATACCTTTTTTGCAACTCTAAAAATTTCAGAATTTTGTATAAATAAAATAAAATACCGATTTATTTAAATATGCGCTTATTATGGATATACATATACAGAATATATGAATATTTTTTATTGTAGTTTGATATTGGCAACAGTAGTATGTATCAATTTGTAACATTTTGTGATGTTATAAAAATCGCAGAATATTGATATTGATTTTATATAGTATCTTTTATTAACTAATTAACTTAACCCAGATATGCCGACGGGCATACTAGTGCAACAATCTTCGTAGTTTTCCAAAATCGCTTTATTCTGATAGATTATATTACAAAACTGAAGAAAGAATAAAAAAAAATATTTTTTAACTTGGATTTTGAGTCCGTACTACATGTAGTACGCTCGGCACATATGGAAGCAAAAGAAAGTATTTTCTTGTGATTTAAATCAAGTCGTTTATTATTCAGCAACTTTTATGTAAATATGTAAAGAAAAAACAAATTAATAAAACAACTATTTGGTGGTGTGGTACTCCACATTACACTTTACATGGAGTGGCACATCACATTTAATGCAGCGTGTGGTGGTCTTATTGTGGCAATGATTACAACGTAGCTGCTTACATTTTCCATCGGATTGACGTATGTTCTCAGTAAGTAAATGATCTTTTCGATCAAATCTGATGCCGCATGATAATCCTGATGGAAGCGTTGCTGAGGGTTTCCCATAAGTAGATATTAGCAATGTTGCAATGCGGTGACGAAAAGATAAATGGTCCATTTTGCCTCCCATATGTCTATGCAGTTGCCACGCATTGTGCTCTGCAAGATCAATAAGGTGTGTGAATATTGGGAAATACCATTTTTTACCCCGAATAGATACACGGCATAAGCTGATATTTTCATCTCCTCGATCAACGCCACCGATATAGCGATTATATTCATGAATAAGGCGTGGTTGTTGAATATATATACGCGTTTTCTATTTTCCAGACCAACGTGAAATATTTTTTGAAGGTTCAACTGGATGGACGTTTGAGGCAACGTTTATTGCACTGCTGTCGTTCCAACAACATACAATTATATTGTTTGCAGAAATCTTACGATGGTCATACCACCCTTTCTCTCTTTTCTGGAGATCTTTTTTCTTAATCAAAGGACAGTTGCCTAACCGATTGTGACGAATTGTTCCAGTGCCTTTCACGCATCGTTCTTCCAACTCAGCCAATAAGTTGATTGTTGTAAATAAATTATCGAAATACAATCGGTGAGCAATGTCGGGTTGGCTTTGTGATAAAATGTCGCAATACGTTAAGACTACGCTAGGACCAAGTCCCATTTCCTTGTAAGTATTATTTGGGAAAGTCCCTGCACCCTGGTACGGCTCGAACCAAATAATGTAGCCTTTATATGTTGCTCCAACCCAAAATTTATAGCCATATCTTATAGGCTTTCCATGGATATATTGCTTACATCCGTGACCACCATAGTATGGAACCATCTGCTCGTCCACTGAATGCTGTATGGTTTTCGGAGCATACTTTGGAAACTCTTGTTCAACATTTGTAAAAGTGGTCTAACTTTTGCGAACTTGTCTGTTTTATCTAGACTGTTGTTATCCACAAAATGCAAGTTTCTTATTATGAACTCAAATCGATCCCTTCTCATTGCGTTTGACACAAAAGAATGATGAGTATCCCTATCATTTTGCCAATACATACAGCGTCTCGAAACAGTATTGTAGCCACTCAGTAGCATAATTCCAACAAAGCACCTGATTTGGTCTAGAGTAGTATTTGCAGTTGCATTTTATTTGGACGCATAGTCATTGGAGTATTGAGTAATAACTTGCAGAAAGTCACTATCAAAACATTTTTCAAACAATTCAAGAGGAGTAGGTAAATTTTCCTGTTCACATGCTGCAACAACAGGCTCCGTTTCTTCCAGATCGTGCTTTACCCATTTTACTGACGACTTAATACATTTACGTTTCTTGGCCTGTTGCAATAACGCAAGAGGGGAATGTCGTCTTCACTATCCGAATCAGTAGAATAAGAATTTCGAAAAAGCTCAGCCTCAGCATTTAATAATAGGGGGGGTAAACTTTCAAAATTCACTTCATATTCTTCTCCAGAATTTTCATCTGTGACGTAGTTGTTCGCACCTTGAGTGGGCACAATTGAGATGTCGTAAGGATTTTTCGAAAACTCTTCATCTCTTTCCTCTAAGGCATTTATTATCTCATTTAATGTTAAAAATCTGGAAAAAAAATATAAGTTTTTGTTTTCACCATTTTTACACACTAATGCCGAATGTACTACATGTAGTACGTCAGCAAATACATCAACTAAAATCAGATATAATTTTTTTTTGACATATATTTTTGCTACGCATTCATTTATATAACTATTATAATTAAGAAAACATAGAAACGCAACAAAAATAAAATATGCATATAAAACTTTTTCTCACCGATTACGTGACATCTTCACACTTTTGTCAATTTCACAAAACTGAAATCTCTGATCCAAAAAAATACACATAAGCAATTACCCTAAACAAAACTTATCATGGCATGCTTTGTTGACCGTTATATTCTGTAGTACAAAAACAAGTATATTTGAAAATTTAAAGCACTGTAAACGCAGAAACCTGAACGTAACAGGTGTACCACATGTAGTACGGTCGGCATATCTGGGTTAAATATTACACCAAAAAATATTGATATTGATGAATTTTTATATTATTAACACAACGACCACAAAAACAACATGCACAACTATGACAAAATACAAAATTTAGGAAAACAATATAGGAAAACGTCATATTTTTTTTTTACTTTTTCAGTGATTTCTCGGCACCTATGAAACCTATTGTCATGATTTAAAAAACAAAAACCTTCTCATGATGTTAGGAAATCATTCTCACTAAAGGAACGCCCTAGCTGACCTATTGAGGGCGTTATCGTGACAATAACACATATTCAAATAATATTTTCTCAAGAATTTTTTTACTTCTTCGCTCAATTCTCGGGTCCAGATTACGCTATTTGGACGATTTTAAACAGCAAACTTCTCAGGACGTTAGCGAATCATTTTTTATACCAACAAGCACCCTAGCTGCCCGATTTAAGCTGCCATCGTGATTTCCACAGACGGACAGCTGGACAGACGGACATCGCTATATCAACTCCGCTAGTTATAAGGATCACAAATATATATATATTATGGGGTCCAGATTTTTGTTTCTAATTATTACAAACGGAATGACAAACTTATATATACCCTCTGCACACTGGATTGGAGGGTATAATAACACCAGATAAGAACTTTGTTCATAACTGAACGTCACAACTTTATAACAATACCACTTAGCTTAGTTTGAGCTTATTTTCTGTTTCAACTTATAGCCCCAGCAACATTGGATCCCAGACTGTCTCTTCAAATGAATGGTATAGGAAATCGTGTAGTTGAATATGATCTTTTTGTTTAGAATTGAATAGGGAGATTTTAAATAAGGATGGGTAACAATATTCAAGATAGAAAAATATACCTAACATTATAATATAGTTTGTCCTAAAACTCATGTAGGATTTGGATTTGGCGCCACTTTTTTATGTTTATTAAAAGTGGAGTACTTATTTAGTTATTTATTTGAGTTTCTACATAACTGGACTAAGCGTATAATTATAGTGCAGGATTACATTTGATACAAGGATTAATATAACATTGATTATATTAAATTAAATAAAGCGAGGAAAAATAAGAGATCAAAGAAAATTAGATAAAAAAATATAAAAAAATAGGCATATAATAAGAAATACCTTTACAAAAAATTTTAGGTGTAGACAAAGAATTTAAATAAGGATTTTTTGAAATGTATTGCATTGCTAGTAAGTTAAATATTAGGTGGAAGGCTATTCCAAAGGCGTACAGCATTTATGAAAAAATGCCATTCTGATACTAGGCATCGATGTTTAGGAATAATTAATTTTTTACCTTCGTTTGATTTGGATAATCGTATATGATTACAGTGCTTTCCAATATTTACTATCTTACAAAATTTGTACTTTAATCTTTAGTACGTCTTCAAGTAATACTCCGTGCAGGCTTTTCGCAAAGGACGATATGTGTTCAAATTGGGGCCTAACTTCGTTTTTTTTTTCAAGACTGATGAACAAATATACTCCAAAATAAACTACGAAACCTACTTATGTTATTGTTTTGTTTCTAGTTTATTTATTTTCATAAACTGAAAAATATCGGGAATCGTTTGTAAATTGAAGTAATCAGTAAATAAAATTTATCGTAACTGTGTTCCGCGAGCCCATCGCACACGCGTCCGCTAGAGTTTGGCATCCACACTCGTGCCGCTCAATTGTCGTTAACTTATTTGTAAGCGCCGCACAACATATTTTTTGCAGATCATTCCGATAAGAGAAAACTCAAAAATGCTATAGAAGTTTTGCAAACATTGCAAGATGGTTGCGAGCTAAAGTTCCGCGTTTATTGTAGGAGAAATATTGAGAGCAGTATGCAAATTTTCATTTGAATTGATATTTGGCGAAAAAAAATTGAATAAAAATATGTGAAAAATTTTGCGGATGTATTATGGGGCGTAGGTTCATTTTTTATTTGGTTTTTTGAAAAAATGGTGTATTTGGTAATTTGATTTGGGGCTTTTTTTAAGGTTTTGGGCCTTTGCTCATCACGAACTTACGCCCCAAATTTTTGGGGCACATGTTCATTTTTTTGGGGGCATTTGTTCATTGGGGCCACAGGTAATATACATAACTTCAACTTACATCCAGTTGAACTGAGTTACAACATTGCATGAGTGTTCGTATATATATCGACTATCTACATCTTGTAGTTATTTAAGTTGCAATTGGTTTGAATATGTTGTGTATGGGCGTCGTCTTTTTTTAAGTCAGTCACTCATACATGTATGACGACTAATGCTTTAGGAGTACTTAAAATGATAATTTTCTCTGGTGCATCTACGAAATTAAGTGATATATACCAAAATGCTCATGGAAAATTTTTTCAAAAAACAAAGCCATTTGCTCAATATGTTAGTCTTATCTTTTGTACTTTGTGTTTCAATTAAAATATAAGTGTTAAAAGAAGAAACTGTGTTTTCTGTTTAACTCTAATCTTGCGTGAATATTGGGATGAATATCCTTTGTTTAGGAGTGCAAAAGCGTTGGTATAATAAATTGTTTCAATAACTTTCAAGATTTGAGCTATGGTGCATTAGTTGGCTGCGCAATTTTTAATAACTTATCTGATTTCCAACTGATTTTTCTGTTATTTTACTAGAAAGATAATATGCTGCACTATATTATTTATTACGTATTTTAATTAAAGAGCAATAACTGATATCAAAAAATTTTATAAGAAATCTGTTTTCTCGTTCTAATTCCATATCCAAAATTAAGGTCCGATACGACAGTTTTATGTGATTATCCTATTTTTTTTTTATGAAACGTGTTTTTACATTAAATAAATATTTCCAGCGGGAGTAACGGTCAATATTATTTTTTTACTTTTCTCCACACAACGATAAGGGAAATTTAATGAAGAATACTCCTGTGGGTTAAATTATGCAAAATAGTATTTATTATTTTGTTTCAAGTTTTTAACTAAACATAACTACTTACATTTAATAGTACTCGTATAATAAATATAAACATAAAAAAAACAGGTAAAATTAAAAAAAATATTACATGTTATTTTTTTTAATTTTACCTGTTTTAGTCTCAACTGTAGGTGAAATTGTCGTGAGAGTTTGTACTTTCTAGAAAAATTAATTGCTTGAAGCATGTTTAGAAACACTTTTAGTTTAGCCCACAACAGAATTATCCGTAAGACTTGCAGTCTACAATTTTAGTAGATTTTTATGAAATATTTTTAATGCCGAACTTTGTCACGCTACATGTCATTTTTATATGAAAACTTTGCATAATAATGGAATGTGTCATAAGCATAAATTGTCAAAATAAATGAGATATTACTTGATAGGAAGGAAGTATATTTAATATTAAACTATGGGCTGTTTCTTTTTTAACCTAGAAAAGTACCGACTTTGGTTAGTTATACTATATAATTTTTCGTTATCGGGAAATGTTATACAAACCATTCCTATTACCTATCACGTTTAACTGCCGATGTCATACGTTGAGTAAATTGTCCGCTTGTGACATGTCTAGGATTAGTTTCGTGACAGGTCATAAGTGTTCAATTTCACCAACTTATGATCCTTGATTCTGTTCGTGTGAATTTTCCTGTAGGGTTTTTATGCTTGAGGATATCTAACTAATAAATATTGTTGAAAAAGGTTATAAGTATATTGATAATTTTTCCACCGTAATGAGCCATTTCCATCCAAAGTGTAACTCCTCTTATTTTTATTGAGTAAATTTCAGTTTACTTGCAGTTCCATGGCAGCACTGGTCTACAAATTTAAAAAAAAAAAATTGACTGCAGAAACGAAGCATGTTTTTTAATTAACCTGGGTGCGCTGAATTCGAATCTGGCATAAATATTGGGCTATCGCATCTTTTTCATTTTGTATGGCATGCTGGCAATACTGTAAAACAGTCAATACTGGCACCACAATTTCACAATTATTACTTTGACAGAAGCCCACATTCATTCTAAATCTTCATAATAAAGGGTGTCCCAACAAGAACGCAATTTTTAAATCTGGCAACATTCGAAGTGTCATTGTTTGACATTTGAACAATTGTTTTTGTTTGCTAGTAGAAGGTACGAGGTTAGTAAAAATGGATCGCTACACGAATGAACAACGCATTCTCAGTGTGAAATTGTTTTACCAAAATGGTGAAAGTTTTGCGGCTACAGTTCGCAAATTGCGATTAATTTGGGTTCACAATAATGCTCCAAAAGAGTCAACTGTAAAGAGATTAATGGATAAATTTGCCGAAACTGGGTCTGTTAGTGATGTAAAGACAACAACGCGCCATCGACTAGGTCGATCGACCGAAAATGTCGCAGATGTACGTGATGATGTCGCTCAAACTCCATGCACCTCAATTCGACACCGAGCTCAGCAAATTGGTGTCTCCAAATCCACTATGCAGCGAATTTTGACGAAAGATTTGCATCTTCATGCATACAATGTTCAACTGACTCAGGAACTGAAGCCAGCTGACCATGGACAGCGAAGGGAGTTCGTTAATTGGGTATTGGAGAGACATCATGAAAATGCTGATTTTGCCGCTAAAATCATCTTCAGTGACGAGGCCCATTTCCATCTTGATGGCTTCGTCAATAGGCAGAATTGTCGCATTTGGGGTGAGGAAAATCCTCGAGTGATTCACGAGAAGCAAATGCATCCTCAACGTGTCACTGTGTGGTGTGGTTTTTGGGCTGGAGGAATCATTGGACCTTTTTTTTATGAAAGTGAGGCAGGTCAAGCGCAAACAAACAATGGTGTTCGGTATCGTGAAATGATAACCAGTTTTTTCTTGCCTCGAATTGAAGAAATGAATGTGGAGGGCATGTGGTTCCAACAAGACAGCCAGAGAAACAATTCAATTGCTGCATCAGTCATTTCCCGGTCGTGTTACTTCGCGTTTTGGAGATCAGAATTGGCCACCTAGATCGTGCGACTTAACACCATTAGATTTTTTTCTTTGGGGTTTTTTGAAGTCGATGGTTTACGCGAATAAGCCGACGACGACTCAAGCCTTAAAAGAGGAAATTGGACGCTGCATTAATGAAATACCGCAGCATTTATGCAAAACGGTCATTGAAAATTTCATTAAAAGGTTGCGTGCATGCCAGCAAAGCCGCGGCAGCCATTTGCACGATATATTGTTCCATACATAACCTCATTCTGTCTACTTTACGATATAATAAAGTTTCACGATTTTTCTTAAATTATCTGTGTTTTATTTAAAATTTAAAAATTACGTTCTTTTTGGGACACCCTTTAGTTGCGTTCAAGCACGTGTGGTGTGCGGTGGATATTTAGTTGGAAAAAAAGGATATGCAATATCGGAATCATTAAAATATTCATATTTACATTATTTTGGTTTTGCTGTCCGAAACTTGGAAAAACCGTGGACACCGACAATGTTTTGCAATAGTTGCAAAACTGTTTTAAACAAGTGGTCAAACGGCAAGAAGATCCATTTCAATTTTTCAATTCCAGTATTTTGGAGAGAGTCAAGTAACCACCAAACCGATTATCATTTCTGTTTATCACAAGTTGCTGGGCTCAATATGAAAAATCGAAAAAATGTTAATTACGCGAATGTCCCATCCGTTTCCGAACCGGTTCAACGTCCATTACCAGTTATACCCAGTGATACGACCAGTGAGTCCGAAACATTTTTCACCAGCAGTGGTAGTTTGTATGAGGCTGATGATGCACACCATTTAGTGGCTTAAGCTGAGCTGAATGATCTAATTCGGGACTTATATTTAACGAAGCAAGACGCTGAATTACCAGCTTCACGCATGTAGCAATGGAAACATCTTGCAGTTGGGACAAAAGTAACAATCTATAGAGATAGAAGCTTCGAATTGGCTGCATATTTTGAAAAGAAACACTCGATTCTATAATGTACTGATGTTGATGGATTGTTCCAAAAAATGAACCAGCCATATGACAAAACTGAAAGGAGATTATTTATTTGTGGCTATAAGTACTTTTAAACTGTACTCTTCTTTTGCATAATAGGAATGAAAAACCATCCATACCAATTGCTCATGCCATTAATACAAAGGAAAATTACGCATCAATGACTGAGATTTTGACAATACTCAAATACAATGATCATAAATGGAAGATCTGTGGTGACCTTAAGGTGTGTGATTTAAATTTCTTTGTATATATAGTATAGACCATCGTAAATAACTGTAAATTAATCTGTCTCAGGTCATTTGTTTGTTGACTGATATGCAAGGAGGTTTCACAAAATATTGCTGTTTCCCTTGTCTATGAGATAGTCGCGCTACGTGTCATCATTACGTCAGAACAGAGTGGCCAAATAGAACTGAGTATTCACCAGGAAAACAAAACTTTTCAAATAAACCACCGCTGCACATAAAATTGGGCCTTTTTAGGAACCTTGTCAAGGTTCTGGACAAAGATGGTGTAGCATTTAAATATTTGTTAGCAGTTTTTCCTAAAATTTCATAAGCTAAAATCGAAGAAGGGATATCTGTGGCCCTCAGATCAGAATGATGGCAATTTTTCACAATGTTTATTGGAGAAAGGATATCCAGCTTGAGAATCTTTCAAGAGCATTGTGGAAAGTTTTCTTTAAAATAATAATAGTGAAAACTACAAACAAATTGTTGCTGAATTATTGAAAAATTATCACGAATTAGGTGCACGAATGTCACTTAAAATGCATTTGCCTCATTCGCATTTAGATTTTTTCCACAAAACCCAGGTGCGGTGAGCGACGAACAAGGGCAACGTGCTCACCAAAATTTAATGAAAATTGAATTTGGAACAAAAGCATGTTGGGAGACTATTGCTGGACTCTAATACGTGAAAACGCACGAACAAAATACAAACGATTTTCAAATAACGCAATTTACTTATGAAAATTCATTGATTTTTAAATAAACTAATAATTTTTAATGTAGAAAACGAATAAAACATTTATTTTGTATCTCCTTACGTGATAGAGAAAAACCAATTACAGTTTCGAATTCAGACCACCAAATTACCATAGGAAAGATATTTGGTTGCTTCAGTCCAATACCTTATTGGCTAGTGTAATCTTTTTTTTTTTTTTTTAATTTAGGCCATTATCAAATAAAACACCATGTCCTGTTTTTAGTTTAAATTGACAATCAGCATTTTTTATTTGATTTATTATTCTTTTCTTTATTTGCTTTCAACTTTTACAATAGTATCTGTGTCTTTCATACTGTCTTTACAAACTTTTTGTTTTATTTATACTTGTTAACATAATATCTTGTTTATTTTTTTTTTCTTTATATAAAGCCATCTTATAAATAACCATAATTTATTATTATTTAGTTTTTTTTTTTTTTTTGTATTGTAATATTTTGACAATTCACTATAGTATGTATGATTTTTGCTTTTTTATTGTTTAAGATATTGAATAATATTGTTTATGCTTTAATTTATATTTTGTGGTTAGATTTTTTTTGTTTTTTTTTTTTTTTTCTTTTCAAAACATTTCTTATATTTTAAACTATACATATAACTATAATTTGTTTTTGTTTTGTATATTTTTGTTATATCTTAATAATGGGTACATTTATATGTAGCATCGCAATTATCTAGTTAGTTTATAGAAAATAAAACTGGAAACTTCAAAGAAGTAAAAAAAAAAGTTGGAAAACACTTAAGTAATTTAAAAATTGTTTTGGATAAAGATTAAGTTTAAAAATTTGATTTAATATAAGATACAGTTTAAAATTGTTTTTCGTCTTTTCTTCTAAAGGTTTTACGATTTTATTATTACACAGTTTAGCACAAAAATGTATATATATATATAGATACTACAACCTATTAATACATACTAGCAGATTCCAGCCATCGAAATTCGAGTGCAAATTTTAGGAAATTTTATTTTTTCATTAAACGAAGACCCTAAAGGTATGCTAAACAATTATAGCCAATTCACAAATCAACGCAAAAAAACGAACTCATTTTTATTACAAATACATTAACAAATTTAATAAATACACACATAGCATTGTATAATTTTATGTATCTGTTAGTAGCAACGTTAAATGCAATTTACTCAAAATATAGGAAAAATTTAAAAATCTGTAAATCTGCAAAACGGTTGAAAAGAAATACCTTTCAAATAATATACGTTTGGCCAAAATCGGGATAAAACGGTAGAACAAAACATCGGTCACAAGAAATTGCTTACCCTATTAATATTATAGATTAGCAGAGGTCACCCCTCGAAATTCGAGTGCAAATTCTAGGAAATTTTATTTTTAAATTTAAAGGTATGCTAATCAATTTTAGCCAATTGCCAATTACACATTGGGCTTTTTATATCTATAATATTAATAGACAAGGCGATTTTTTGTGACCGATGTCAGTTTCACAGTTTTAACCCGATTTTGACAAAAAAAATTTATCATTTGAATGGTATTTCTCTTTAGCGGTTTACCAGATTTACAGATTTTCATCGTCTGTAACATTTTTTTGGAGTTATGATCGTTTAAAGTTGCCACTAACACATACATAAAATTATACAATGCTAAAATGTGTGTGTTTGTTAAATTTGTTAATGTGTTGAGTGAAAAAATAAAACTTGCTAGAATTTTGGAATCTGGTAGTTTACAATAAATACACACACACACTTTGTGTTATTAGCAACTTTAAATGAGCATTACTCCAAAAAATGTTTAATATTTTGCAAATCTCTAAATCTGATGCACAGTTTAAAAGAAATGCCTTTCAAATTAGATATTTTTTGTTAAAATCGGTTGGTAACTAAAATTAGTATATCGGTCACAAGAAATCGCCTGGCCTATTAATATAATAGATATTCTGTATATGGATATAAATAAAAAAAGTTTCAAAGTTATTTAGGTTTTATACTTGTATTTGTAACACTAGCCAGCTTTATTGATAAATTCTTCTGCCTCAACCATAAAAGAGGTACAAATCAAGGTTAAGAAAATACACATATCAAACACACGATGTTCTGTTCTAAAGCAGCCAACCCATATTTTTATTTTCATAACAATTATGTGTGATTCTAAATTTTGTACGGTGCCCAACACAATCATGACTGTGTTTCATTTTAATATTTCGTTATGTACACGAACATGCTTCTATCACGTATTTTTTGTTTCGAACACACAGCTTTATTTTAAGTTCGTGTTCTTGCACGTGTACTAGCAATAAACAGAGCATGTTCTTGAACGCGTACATCCAAAAATTAAACTTTATCCACTCGCGATCGGAAAAATCTGATACACAAAATATAGTAATAAAATAGAAAACAGAAAAATTTGATATGTTGTTTATGACTTAATTTCGTTTTTTATTATTTTTTTTTTTTATTTTTTTTTGAGTTTTAATTTTTTTTTTTTTATTATTATCTTTATTATTATTTTTATTTTTTTATAAGTGCTAATGAATTACTTTAAATTTTTTTAATAAATTTGGTTGAAACAATTGGTGTCGTTATTATATAGGTGTTTCAGGTTTTTCCGATCGTGAGTGGATAATGTTTTAATCTTTAGATATACGCGTTGAAGAACATGTTCAGTTTTTTTTTAGCAGTACACGTGCAAGAAAATTAACTTAAAATAAAGCTGCTCTCGATTCTGTGTGGTTTATGTGTGTTCGAAACAAAAATACGTGATAGAAAAATGTTCGTGTAGATAACGAAATATTAAAACGAAATGCAGTCATGATTGTGTTCGGTACCGTACAAAATTTAGAAACACACATAACTGATATGAAAATAAAAATATGGGAGATAAGGAAATATTGAAACGAAACACAGTCATGATGTGTTCGGCACCGTACAAAATTTAGAGACACACATAACACAGGTCAACAGCAAAAATGCCGATCAATAACCACTATATAGATTTGATGCATCATGGCTACCGTAGTACAAAAATGGTAAAATTTTTCAATTCTATGGAAAAATTTTTTACAAATAATTTTTAAGTAAAATTTTCAATATTTTGAGACATTTCTCCACTTATGTTGTCATAACCCAAAAACAGCTACTCCGATTTTGTTAAGTTAAATTTAAAAATATTAAGATATACAATATCTTTAAATCATGTATATTGTTGTTTTTAATCTAATCAATAGTTTAAATATTACGAAACAAATTGTTTGGAAAAAAAATAAAAAAATGGTAAAAAAAAAATTTTTTATTTCTGGAAAAAATCTAAAACTGCAAAAGTATTAAATTTTATTTATTTATAGTGAAGCTACATCATGTGAATTCAGCGAGATATGGATCATGAAAATCGATGCAAGCTTTACGTTTTGATTCACAATTTATTGAAGGTATCGCATTTTTACAAGCACTGTCATTATTTCTTTGGGTTATGTAACAATGACTAAATAATAGTTTTATATTGAATGAATTTAAAAACTTTTCGTCGCAACCCCCCTTGCATGTACAAAATTGTTTGGAAAAAACGTTTACGACATTTTTATGATTCTCAGAACTAAAAAAAAAATTAATAAACAAAAGGTAATTTGACTTTTATGATTGCGGTAGCAAAGTAATAAACGCTCATAAATTTTCCTTTATTTATGGACTCATCAAAACGCAGCTTCAGGTGTGTCCTTTTGCATAATGGACATAAATTTCACTCCTTGCCGATCGCACATTCAACCAAAGTAAAAGAAGAATATTTTGTAATTGCATTGGTCATGAAGAAGATAAAGTATGATGAACATAAGTGGGTAATTTGTGTTGATTTTAAGATGGTAAATATTCTCTTAGGTCAACAAAGCGGCTTTACAGAATATCCTTGTCTAATATGTTTATGGGACATCAGAGCTAAATCAGAACATTGGAAGAGAAAACAATGGCCTTCTAGGGAAACACTGGTTCCAGGTATGCCAAATGTTATGAATGTGGCTCTAGTGCCCCGAGATCGCATCATAATACCACCTCTTCACATTAAACTTGGTCTGATGAAACAATATGTTAAAGCACTTAACAAAGTTAGTGAATGTTTCCAGTATATTTCAAGGAAGTTTCCCAATCTGACTATGGAAAATCTAAAAGCAGGCATATTTGACGGCCCACAAATTCGCAAATTGGTGAACGATACTGATTTTTACAGTTCAATGTCAGAAATTGAGAAGAATGCATGGGATTCGTTTGTATGGGTTTTTAAAAATTTCTTGTGAAATAACAAGGGTGATGATTACATTGCGCAGGTTGATGAGATGTTATCTCACTTCCGTCGACTTCGATGCAGCATGAGCATCAAAGAACGCTACCTACACAGTCACTTAAATCGTTATCCTGAAAATCTAGGAGACTTGAGCGAGGAACAGGGCGAACGATTTCACCAAGATATCCGAACAATGGAGGAACGATACCAGTGCCGCTGGGATGCACACATGATGGCTGATTTTTGCTGGAATATTCAGAGTAACACTGCGTCATTCAACAATAATAGAAAATCGTATAAAAGAAAATTCCAGAGTTTGTAGTTTATATTAATTATAATAAATTTAAATAACAAAATATAACTTTTAATAAAATATAAAGCGTTTTTTAAATTCAATCAACCGAAAGAAGAATATTTACAACTCATTTTTATGTATATCAAACAAAAAACTAAAATGAAAATGAGCGAATTCACTTCATCAATCGATTTTTATGACCGATATCTCATTTTATTTCTATTACATGTGGCTTTGCCAGAAAGCAATAAATTATTATTATTATTATTATATTGTTTTATTGAATTGCTATCACAACAAGAACAAATCTTATAAATTACAAGTAACATTTGTGATATTAACATTGAGTTAGAGTAAATTTCGAGATTAATAAAAATAAAGTAAATTAATCATAAAAATTAACATAACAATGAACATAATAAAGTTGACATTTAACATAGATTTAAACAAAAATTTTTTAAGTTCCTTTTTGAAATGTTATGCGTTGCTTTGTACTTGGATATATGATGGTAAATTGTTCCAAAGACACGTGGTGTAGTTGAAAAATTGTCTTGTAGAAATTAGATATTTGTAATTTTGTTAAAAAGATATTCTGGGTTCTTCAGATAAATAATCTTATGCATCATTAAAAGGCTATTATATTTTAGTACATCTTTAAAACTTGTATTTTGTATTATGTAACTGGTATGAATATGATGATATACTATCTCGTCTACCTCTGTTGAAAACGTATCTGGCTATATTATTATATGTGACCTCGCGGCGATTAAAGTCAATAGCGCCGCAATTTGCAAATATTTCACACCCGTACAGTAGAACTGGTATTAAATAGGTTTTTGCCAAAAGCATTCTTATTTCAAACGGCGTCGGTGATTGCACAGCCCACAAGTTTCTCAACATCCCATGAACTTTACCAGCTGATATATTTATATGGTTAGACCAAGAAAGTTCAGCATTAAATGTGATTCCCAAGTTCGATGATGATTGAACAAAGTCGATTCTTGAGTTGTTAATATGTAGAAAAATATTGTCATTCAGTCTTTTTTTTATTACTTCTTGAAATGAAAATACATTTTGATTTGTAAGGGTTTATACATAAGCCACTTGTACATGCCCATTTATGTATATTATCCAAGTCACTATTAATACATTCAGTACAATGTTGAACATTTTCTATTCTGCTGCTTAAGTACAACTGTACGTCATCAGCATACATTTGTACGCCACAGTAATTCAGAACCTCAGGCAAATCGTTAATATACATACAGAAAAGCAATGGACCAAGAATAGACCCCTGAGGCACACCTCTGTCAACATCCGCTGCTTTAGAAGTCACTCCATTTAAAGAAGCCACTTGTTTACGATTAATAAGGTAAAAGGAAATAAGTTTATTAGCCGAACTTGAGAAATTAAAGATTTTCTCGGGTTTAGTGAGTAGAATCGAGTGGTCAACAGTATCAAAGGCCTTACTGTGATCTAAAAGCTCAAGAAATGATACCATATTCTTATCCAGTTTTGATCTAATTTCTTCCACTACATCGATCAAAACCGTAATGCAGCTTCTGTCCTGTCTAAACCCAGATTGTCTATCCGTAAGGAGGTGTTGATTCTTTAAATACTCATTCATTTGCCCGTACATAAGATTTTCAATAACCTTGGATAGAAATGGTAGTATCGCAATAGGTCGCAATACGTAAGAAATGGTAGAAGTTTAGGAACGACAATTTTTAAAAATCTTGGATTAATTTCATCTAAGCCCACAGCATTTGACTTAATTGATGTAATACTTTTAAGAACTTCAGATTGATCCACACATCGAAAATCAAAACAGTTCTCAATAGGCACAGTATGAATTTTTTCGTACTCATTTTCAGTTGGTCTATTCACTTGGATTTCGACAAATTTTTTGTTTAACTTATCAACGTCCACATCAGAACCAACAGTGCAAGGATTTCTTTTCCCATACCTATTTCACGGATCAGTTTCCATTTTCTCTTGCTATCAATAGCTGAAGAGAATTTCTGTCGATAATAATTGGACAATGAATGTAACTCAGGCGTTTTAAATTTCTTCCAACGTTTATATGCCAGATCTCGTTTATCAATTAAACGTTTTATAATTGAAGAAAACCAAGGAGGCTGTATAGGTTTAAGTGTTCTTGTTTTTTCAGGCACAATTTCATAAAATATTGTGAGAAGGTTATTTCGAATGAAAGCAATTTGATCATTAACATTCTCAAGACCATAAATTGAATACCAATCAACGCAATCAATACGCTGGTTTAACGCTGTATAGTCAATGCCACGAAAATCTCTATAAGTGTAATATACACTTGTGCTCACATAATTAAGTCATGGGTATGCAATGAAATGTTTTTGTAGTTTTTCTCTTAAATTTATTTCTTCCGATTCTAATTTGACTATTTTGTGGAACCCTGCTATGCTAGCAGCTGTTTACATTGATTGAAGCAAAATTAAAAATTTGGGTATTCCCCGAAAAATGTGGAAAACGCCAAAAAGGTCATATGCGCTGTGCTCACATAATTAAGTCACCACGAGTATCGTGAGCAAATTAGTGTGTTGAAGATTTTTTTGCGGTTTAAATAATAAATAAATTAAAAACAAATAAATTAAAAACAAATAAATTAAAAACAAATAACATCAGCTGAAACGCTATGGGTAAACAAAAAAATTCGAATTCGGCTGAACGGAAAATAATATGGGTTTGTTTCCAAAGATACAAAAATATTGCAAAAGTAGTGGATGTTTTGAACTTTCCTCGTGGTAAAATTACAAACGCCATTACGCATTACAAAAAATATGAAACTTTTGAAAATATTCCGCGCCAAAAACCGAGAAAAACGACTTTAAATGATGACAGACGCATTGCAAATCTGAGTAAAACTGCTCCTTTTTTAACTTCGTCGCAAATCAGAGCTAAGATGGAAACGGATTATGGCGTAAATGTTTCGTCGCAAACCATAAGACGACGTTTGCAAGAAAACAGTTCGCATGGACGAATGCCCAGGACGAAATCGTTGGTTTCCTTGAAGAACACTACGAAGCGGCTCCGATTTGCGACAGACGATCTTGCTAAAGGCCTACATTTTTGGAATTTAATTGTTTGGAGCGACGAATCCAAGTTTAGTGTTTATGGAAATGATGGTAGACCATATGTGCGACGTCCTCCACTTAAGAAATTGGATCCAAAATACATCAAAAAAGCTGTGAAACACGGTGGCTCATCAGTCATGGTGTGGGGTTGCTTTACCGCATTCGGTGTGGGTCAATAGTCAAGATTGACGGTATAATTAATGGGAATATGTATAAGAATATAATAAATCCACCGCTTGCGTGGATTTTCCAACACGACAATGACCCGAAGCATTGTTCGAAACTGGTTAAGTTGTGGTTGGCAACACAGTCCATCAAGCTTCTGGAATGGCCGCCGCAGAGTCCGGACTTAAACCCTATCGAGAACTTGTGTGGCATAATAAAACGAGCCATTGCAGCACGAAAACCGGCACAGTATTGAAGCAAAAGGGTTATCCTACTAAATATTGAGGTAAGCTAATGAAAAAATGGGACTCTCGACAAAATTTATTACTTATTTCTACAATTGCAACCATTTTTTTTTTCAGATGACTTAATTATGTGAGCAGCTCTTTTTGGCTAATTTCCACGTTTTTAATTTTTTTGAAAGGAATCAAAATTTTGTAATTTTTAATTTCACTGTAAATTGACTGCTAAAGTATAAGAATAATAAAAAAAAAATTATACTAGAATTAAAAAAAAAGGGTTTACGTATTTTTGACAATAATGTCGAGTAGCATACTAGTGACTAAATTGTGTGAGCACAAGTGTACGTCTTCATAGTTAACATAGGTATGATATATCATAAAAATTAAGTCATGCTTCGAAAAAACAGGGGCAGAAAATTGATCGTAAAGCAGTATTTTGCTTTTATGATTAGCAAGTAAACGGTTCGAGCCACTTGGATAATGGGTTGGAAAGATCGTATTAACAGGCAAAAGACCGAGCGTTTGCATGGGCTCTGAAAGTGACTTATCAACTAGCAGGTTACTATTGAAATCACCAGAAATTATTACGTCATTGTACAATAAAGACAGAGATTCTATTTTATTAAACAAGTCTTTGGTATCAATAAAGTTATACGGTCGATATACGCAGGCGATAAGTATTTTTTCTTTATCCTTCGTGTTTAATTCAAGAAATAGGTACTGAATCTCACTAGTAAGTTCTGATCTTAGCTTTACACAACAATTTATCTCCGTTCTCACATAAATTGAGACACCACCAGCGTTTGCTATCCTATCAGCACGAAATAGTTTAAATCCCGGCAAATTGAAAATTGAATCATTGACTGAGGAATCGAACCAGGTTTCAGATACGCAGATGACGTCAACTCCAGAGGCAACAAAAATATATCTAAACTCATCTATCTTGTTATTAAGACTTTGTGCATTTATATGAACTATTTTGAGTCCAGTTTGAGTTTGTTTCGTCAGAATCCTTACCATGTTAAAAACCTTATCTTTGGAACTATAACTATTACCACAGATCATGTATCACAGATTTGAAAGCAACACGATTGTATGTTATTAGAATAAATGATAGTAAAAAAAGGAACAAAACTAATACAAATTTTAAAATTAATAAAATAATTGCAAAGAAAAATTAAGGAGAAATAGATTAAAAAATATATCAGGCACCATCATTTCTATCTGGCATCGCTTCATCATGAAATTCATCATTGTTTCGAAAAGGAAATAACTCTTTTTATATTTCTATTTAGGATATACATAATGATTCATCGCTTCCCAGTTTTCGAATATATACAAGGCCCCTATTTGTATGAGCAGACGATATCTTATTTTCATTTTTCAACTTACGAGCAGCGATTAAAATGCGATGGTTTGCTGGGGTGAGATTTTCGTTGACGAAAAACGGTTTTGAACTCATAATTCTGATAATGAAGATTTGGTTGATTTAATATGTGCAGTTATCATTCTAAGCATATAATTTCGGTCATATGGGCTATTGAATTTAATTATTATTGGGGCATCCTCAAAATCCGAACAATTTTTGCAGTTTTCGATTTTTTATGATTTTATTAGAACGCAAAAAATTATATTTTTTGCTTCAATTTTTTATTATAACTCCGAAACTACCGAGGCGATTGAAACTCAATATATAAACGGATTAAAAGTTATGTAAATCTAAATTTTTCTCAGATTATTTTAATAATATCGGACCCTTTTGAATTTATCATTAATTATGTGGAGAAACATCTAAAAAAATTTAAAATTTTACTTAAAAATTTAAAAAAAAAAACCTCTGCATGGAATTTAAAATTTAGACCACATTTGTACTGCTGGAACCACAATACATCAAAATTGTAAAGTGGTTTTTGATCGGTATAAAATTTTTTCGTTTTTGTTGCCTTGTGTAATTGATATGAAAATAAAAATATGTGTTGGCTGCTTTAGAACAGAACATTGTGTGTTTCATGTGTGTATATTCTGAACCTTGCCTAGGTTACATATTTACAACACCAATAACAAACTTCACAGTAACGAAAAGAAAGACGTTTGCAGCATATTTACAACTGGGTATTTTTACAAGAAGGTTAAATATTTTAGGTAATTGCAAATATACGCAAAATGTTTTTTTGGAAACCCCGTAGTGATTTACTATGGACACAGTTTCACCCAATCTCATCCAAAAAAAACTTTGAAACTCTATATTTATTTCAAAAATACCCATTTTTTTGGTAATATTCAAAAAAACGTTAAAAATATTTCTACAACATTAAAAAAAAATTATCAAGAAGATAGTCCAATACCTGAAGTTGAAGCTTCCATTAAAAAAAAGTTTTGCTTTTATATCAAACAACTAAAAAAATATACTTGAATTTCGTAGTTTTTTACTTTTTACCACTTTGCACTTAATTAGCGAAAATTATTAAATTTTGAGAGAATATAACAAAAAAAGTAAACAACGTGGATAAATTTTTTTTGACAGCTATTGATGGTGAATTTTATCTGCTTTAACCCGATACCAACACTTATTATAATATTCATTTCTACCCAATGTGGGGCGAGAGCAGAATGCTACTGTTGAGTCTAGTTTCATATTTGTAAAGGGATGCAACATTAAGTACACTTTTCAGTAATTAGGCTATTGTAGCATTTAAACAGGTCGGATTTTAATCGTACGTGTAGGGAATGGACTTATGTTTTTGTTTCGACGGAAAACTTAATCCGAAAAAAATTATCAAAAACGTTTAAATCTTCATCTAAAAAAAAAGCACAATAACATCTGTATCACGCTGTGTAATGGAAATAATTTAAAAAAAAGTTGTTGTAAAAAGTTCGTATAGATTAAAAAAAAAACGATAACAGTTTAAACAGTTTTTTGGGGGTTTTTTTAAGCAGGTAATCAACAACATTTTTATTAACTCTTAATGGACTGTATTGTTATTGTTTATTAAGTATTCTAAGCTTTTTTTTTTATATATATTTATATATTTTTTCTATTTACTTGTAGTAGTGCCTAGTTTAAGCTAACCTTTTGTTTTTGTTTCTCCTAAAAATATTTCCTAATAAGTTGTTTTTCCTTTTCTTTTGAATATTTTTAGTTTAATTATATTTTCTACATTTTTAGTAATTTTGTTTTAGCTTTTTGCATTATTTTCTTATAAATTCATCTAATAATTTTAATACTTAATAATGCTAGATATTTACATGTTCTAGTATAGACTGGTTGAAACATTAAAGCATTTTTTCGTTTTATTTACTGAACTCATAGATAATTTAATTATAAATATATATATTTGTAATAATTAATAGTAACAGTTTTTTTTACAATATTGTATATCTAGAATTTCCATATATTTTTTTATTCAAGTTTTTCAATAATCAAGCTTATGCATGTTTTTTATTAACAAATGTTTTCATATTTTTTTTTTTTTTTTTTTTTTGTTTTTATTTTTTATTTTATTTTTTTTTTGTATAGAAAATATGTGTTTATTAGGAAGACATTTTTTTCATGATTGTGACCACTTTTTTTAAACAGATATTTTAATTTTAAATTAAAATTCAATTGAATAACAATTCTAGTAATTATTACGATCTGTTTGTTTTTATTTATAAACTCAGAAAAACTGATTTTTTAAACAACAAAAAAAAAATGGTCATTAAGTTAAATTTTTTATTAGTTCTTTTTTTATATCTTAATTAAAGGCTTTTCTTTGAAATAGTATTTGTATATACAGCATTCTTGTTGTTTGTTCTTTTTCAAATAAATATACATTATTTAAAGAAAAAATTTTTTTTATTATATTTACAAGTTTTCGGTTCTTATATAATAATTGTCTGTATATTGTTGTATATATTTTAGGTGTTCGTTTATGATATGTTTGTGTTTTTTTATATTTATTTATAATTATTATTACTTTCCAAAGTTATTCATTTATTGACAGAAGTATATATTTATTTAAAAAATTAAATAATATTAATACAAATATAAATCTTAAGTTTTGTCAAGAAGTTAAGTTATGGCCGCCTCAGTCAATTTATTTGAATAACCTTATGCTGCAAATATTTTTACTATGGTTTTATTTATACATTTTATCCATATTTATTTTCCTTAAAAATATCAAAAACTAAAAATAGATTTACTAATGAAACCTTAGGTTTAAAAAGCCTAATTTGTATATAAAAAGTTTAGAACACTATAAAGGAACTTATAATAAAATTAACGATTTGTATGAATGTGCCTAGAACATCTATAGTGCCACCACAATCTTAACCCATTCGTTCTCACTGTTCTCAAATTTTTAATGCGATACATTCCTATATTGCAGCATGGGCAAATGCGGCCCCTTATAAATTAAAAAAAAAATAAAAAAAAATTTTGTTTTTGTAATTAAAAAAAAATAATTTAAAAAAATTTAAAAATCATTGCAGTGTAAAGTTTTATTGTGTTAGTGAGTTGTGCCCCCACCGTTTACAAATTATTAATTTAAAGTTTTAGTTTTAAGGTTTTATATATTATTATTTTTTAAATGAAAACATAAAATATAATTAAAATGTAAACCTGTATTTACCATTAAATTTTTTGTACATATTATAGCAACCAACTTCATAAAAAATTTTTCATGGAAACATGTGTTGACAAATAATTTAATTGAACTTTAAAATTTTGTTTAAAATATTTTTGGAGGCTAATAAAGGTTTTGGATGTAAAGGCTATTAGAATGTTTAATACTTTTATTAGTATCTGAAAATAATATTTTTGAGTCTTTGTAAAAACTTTGCTGTTAAATTTGTGAATCAGAAATGAAAAATGCATATTTTCTTAAAAATTACTGAAAAATATTAATTAAAAGTAATAAAAAAAAACTTAAAAACTAAAACTGGTAAATTGGACTGGTAATGCACTTTTCAGAATAACAGTAAAAATCGCTAAAATGGAAGCCTATATAAATTTCACAGCCAACATTAACCCGAAAATGAAAATGACTGATATATGGCGTACAGTTAAATCATTTTCTGATAAAACAACAACCATACAAAATATAAAAGCATTAAAAAAATCTGACGGTACAGTGACAACTTCATCTGAAGAAATAGTAGAAATTTTAGCAAATCATTACTCAAATACATCTGCAAACGACAACTTTTCACCAGACTTCATAAGGGAAAAAAATTACTATTTTCATCAAAACTATTCACCAATTAACTCCAGTAAAACTGCTACACAAATTGGAGAGCACATCACAAGATACGAATTAGAGCTAGCTTTAAAATCCACAAAAGACAATAGCCCTGGTCATGATAGAATAATGTACTCTATGATTAAAAACTCTCCCGAAAAACTAAAACAGAGATTATTACAATTGTTTAACAATATCCTTACAACCGGAATCATACCTCATACATGGAAAAAGTCAAATATAATTTGCATCCCAAAACCATTAAAAAACAAAACAGAACCTGAATCATACCGGCCAATATCGTTGATCTCATGCTCCAGTATATATATATATTGATGCCTATGGTTCCAAGAAAAAATAATTGCAAAACGAATATCTTGGTTTTTAACGCATAACAACTTTATCGAGATAAAACAAACTGGCTTTAAACAAAACAGCTCAACTATTGATACATTAATACATCTTGAATATTTTTTAGCAAAATCTTTATCTCGTCACAACCACTGCTCAATCTTCAGCATTGATTTTGAAAAAGCATTCGACAAATTAGGTATGCACAGTATACTTCTGCAGTTGCAGGAATGGAAAATTGGAGAAAGAATATACAACTATATTAAATCCTTTCTTAGCAACAGAACTTTTTCAGTAAATGTAAATGGACATTTTTCAAAACCTTCGAAACTAGAAAATGGTATTCCGCAGGGGTCACCCTTATCACTAGTCTTATTTTTAATAGCCTTCGAAAAAATAAACCACCTAATGAAAAACCACAAACAACTTTATCATTGTTTATATGCCGATGACTTCTACATATTTACAAAAATTAAAAATCCACATGATGTTCAAAATACACTAAATATTCTATTTACCGAACTTAATATATGGTCTAACATATCTGGTGCCGTAATATCAAAACCTAAAAGTAAACACTTACATATATGTCGGAAACATAACTGCACAATAAACGAATTTCAAATCAACAACTCCCCATTTGTGAATGTTACAGAACTTAAAGTTTTAGGACTTATTGGAATAGTCATATAGAGTATTTAACAGGTGATCTATCGAAAAGAATAAATATTCTCAAAAGCATTAGTGGTATTACAGGAGGTAGTCACATTAATAGCCTAACTCATGTTCTAAAAGCCATAATTCTAAGTAAAATTGATTATGCTCTTACTATATATGGAAAGGCATCAAAAACTAAGCTTTTAATGATAAAGAAATATTACCAACATGCCTTGCGGATTTCAGCTTTCAAGCTTTCAGAACAACACCAATAAATAATATCCTAGCCGAACTGGATTTGCCTACTTTAGAAGAGAGATATGACAAACTTATAAGCAACCAAATAATTAAAATTTCTCAAATTAAAAATAATCTTATCTTCAATGACGCTAAAAACTTTTCGAAAAATAAAAGAAAACCAAAAATTCAAACTGCCATATCTTCAATTCTGCAGTCAGCCAACAACCTATCAATATCATTAAATAAACCTTCAAACTTCAGAACTTATCATCCACCGTGGAAAAATATTGAAACCTATTTCATCGAAATTCCCAATACCAACAAAAGTAATACAAGCTTAGAACAAGCTAAACAATACCACTTAGAACAAACAAACTTTTACAAAAACCAAAATTATCTAGTATGGTACTGCGATGGTTCTAAAACAAACAGCGCAAACTCATTCGCTATTGTTGACGAAAACAGAACCATAATTAAAATAGGAACTCTCCCCGAATTTACTTCAATATTCATATCAGAAATTACAGCTATTGAGGAAGCAATCAAACTTAAAACATCAACAATGAAACTTTTGATTTGCACGGATAGTTTGTCATCCATAAATGCCTTAAAATCACACAAGCATACTGATCCCCTTATAATCCGCATTAAAGATAATCTTCTTCGCAGCTCACATATAAAAATATTATATACACCGGCTCATATGAATATCCAGGGAAATGAGTTTGCAGATGAGACTGCCAAAAACACTAACAGAACGTCAACTATACTAATAAACAACTACACAAAAAAGGACATCCAAAATCTGGTAAAATTACAACTTCGCAAAAAAAAATTTGGTTTATCGAATGCCTATTATAGATTTATTAATCCCTTGCTCCAGAAACCAATATACCCAAATAACCTTACGAAAAAACAACAAAAAACTCTCATAAGAATAAGATTGGGTCGTTCCAAACTCACCCACGAATACCTGCTCAAAACAAATTCTACCCCACCATTATGCTCAAAATGCAATACCAATTTAACAATGGCTCACATATTAACATGCTTCAACAAACACAATCAAGTAACTACATTAACAGAATCGATACGGAAATTGAACTATGATCAACTGAAGAAACACATCCCATCAGAAATTATAAACAAACTATAAATCACTACACTCTCCTGTATACTTATATGTATATAATTTAAAAATATTTTAAACAACTGTACATATGTAATCATAAGGGACGAATGCCCCAACAGCCAGTTTTCCCCTTTATCATATATATTATTACGTAAATTTATTTTACTTTTAATAAATTAAAAATAAATAAAAATAAATTAATTATATCTCATGTTCATTTTATTTAAATTAACTGGTAATACTGTTGATTTATTTAGGTATACTTTTTTGGAATTATTTTCGTTGTTATTCCTAGAAATATTTTCAGTTTAATTTGATTTGCTTAAATTGTTTACAGAAAGAAAATTTTTATTTATTCAATAAACAAACTTTGATTCGAACCTATCGTGTTATATATTGTAATAGGTTATGGGCCTAGAACTCCAAGTCGAAAAATTCTGAGAACTAACATAAATAAAAATAAATAAAACAAAAAATATATAAATTTACATATTGTGAAAAATGACTTCAACATCATTTGCAAAAAATATACCACTATTTGATGGGTCCAGTTATTCATCATGGAAAACCCAAATGGAAGCATTACTACACAAAAGCAGATAGTGAAAGGACAGTCAATTGCACCAGCTGAACCAGGTTTAAGAGAACAATGGATTCAAAAAGATCAAAACAAACACCAAAAAAAAAATAATAAAGCGCTGACCAAGAAGTGCAAGTACGAGTGTATGTGAAGGTTCATGGTTCAAAACCTCACGGCCGCCCTAAGTAGAAAAAATTTTCATATAGAAACAATCTATTCAATTAAAACATAACAATTATCACAATGTTCAATAAATCGCTGATGAAGGCTGAAATGCCAGAAACCGGTCCGATTAAGAATACAGTGCAGTTATGAATTTTTGAAATATATGCTTTCTTCTTCTTTACCACGCACCATTTAAACAAAATTAAAATTTGCATTAATTGCAATATGTCTGAAAAATGTCTAAAACTAACAAAAAAATAATCACCTTGGTAAGGAATTTTGAAACATCAAAAGCAATGTGTGCAGTGTTGCCATAATTTGAAATTGAAAAGATGCTAAATTGCAAAAAAAAAAAAGATGCTAAAACGTACTGGAGTCAAAACAAAAGATGCAACATTTTTTTTTAATTCCATTACCTTTTGATTGAAAAACTAAGTACTTATTAATTAATTCTTTAGTTTTTAAATGGAAAAATGAATACAAAACATAAGTTTCGATTTATATTTTTAAAATTTTAAATAAAATTATTTGGATTAAACATTTTAAATTAAATATTTTTAATTTTAGAGAGATTTTTTTTTTTTTTAATTTCAAATATAACAGAATTTACATTATCAAACGATACGAGTATATTACAATAATTGGTTTATGGAAACTAATATTTCTGTGATGTCTTCATCTCCATGTTCTTCTTGGCTCTGATATTTTTCTGACGATAGACTTTCAACGACTTCGCTCGGTATATTGTAAGTGTAAAAGCACCCATTTTTCAATTTCAAAACTTCTTCTATACGTATTACAGAACAGAACAACTCGGATTTTATTCTGTTGCAAAGTTTGCTTTTAACTAAAGTCATTAAATTAAACGAACGTTCAACTCTGGCTTTTGAGAAAGACAAAACAAATAAAGGCAATACAAATGTGGATAACTCTTTAAATGGACTTTCGCCAATAGAATTTTTGTTAACTTCAATCCATAAAAAGGTTGCATTCAGTGCTGTATCCCAATATTGTTCTGTGATACAGCTCAATTGGATTTGAATTTTTTCTGTTTCAGATAATCTAAATTTAAACTCTTCTAATATATTGGTTATCGATTTTTTTACCCGGTTTAATGTGTTTTGTATTGAAAGTTTTGGAATTTTTTTAATGCAATTATATTTTTTGGCAATCGACTTTTTAATTCATTAAAAACTGTTGTTGCTGTTTTCATTCTTCTATTTCAAAATGTTTTGTTATATATGTCGAAAGAAACGAGCAGAGTGTGAAAAGAGTAGTAAACACATATCTCGTATTACACTTTGAGAAATTTTAACATATCAATACCATTAAAATTAAAATTATATATTCAAAAATAATAATAAAAAATCAAAAAAAAAGATGCTAAAAGTAACTTTTTATTAATAAAAGATGCTAAGTTAGCATCTAACATCTTTTCATAAATTAGAAGAAATGAATGGTAAGATTGAAGATGAATTGTAAGTCTTAATATTACTAGATGAATTATTAGACGATTACAAAGAGGTAAATGCAGCTTTTAATATGGCGAATGATTTTCCAACAGTAAAAATATTACGGTCAAGACTTATGGAATTAAAAGAAATTTGCAATGGCTCATCGAGTGAAGCATTTAAAGCAAAGTATGGTAAAAGATATAATTATAAATGGGATACACCAGATATGTGGAAATCAATTACTTGTTGTCAATGTGGGAAACAAGGCCATATGTCGAAATTTTGTAAGACGAACATTCGTAAGGATCGTACTAAAGTAGCCGATTCTAGTGGATTTTTTGCTATTCATGAATTTGCTCAAAACGTTAGTCAGAAACCAGTTTTGTTTTTAGGCAGCGGAGCCACTTCACACATGACATACCAAACGAATTTATTTCTTATAAGGTACGGTTAAACTTGTCGATGAAAAAGAATTATCTGTAAAATGAATTGGGACTGTAATTATAAATAACATACTACAAAGAATAATTAAACAGATTCAACTTTTTAATACTTTATGGGTTCCTGATTTAAAAAAATAATTTAATGTCCATTAGTAAAGCAACTGATAAAGGATGCTTAATAGAAATGAGAGTCAAGAATGCTAAAATAACTTGAAGCTCGTAAAAATAATAATCTTTATGTGGTAAATTTCGACGAAACACATAACTGCTATGCAGTTAATATACAAAACCATAATATAATTGAGCTGTCGCATAAAAGATTTGGGCATTTAAATGTAAACTCTTTTAAAAATGTTATATTATTTAAATGCAAACTCTTTAAAAATGTTATATTCACAAATATGGTAAATGGTTTACCTACGATTAAGTCATGTGATATTCAATGTGATACTTGTATAAGTTCAAAACAGGCTCGAGATAAATTTCCTAAGAAAAATTAAAATCTACCAATCAAGTGTTGGAACTCATTCACTCGGATATTTGTTGTCCAATGAAAATAGAATCTTTGGGGAAAAAGCTATATTTTGTATCTTATATAGATGATTTTTCCAGATATGTAGTTGCAAGATTTTTGAGAAACAAATCTGAATATTTAAATGCATTCAAAGAATACAAAATTGCTGTTGAACTCGAGGCAGGCAATAAGGTTAAAATTTTAAGAAACGATAATGCTAAAGAAATGAATAGTGGTGACGTTTATGAATTTCTTAAATCAAATGGAATCAAACAACAACTAACTGTAGCATATACACCGCAACAAAAAGGAGTTACAGAACACATGAACCGCACACTAGTAGAAATGGCAAAATGTTTGATGTTGGAAGCAGAGTTCAGAAAAAAGCACACACTGAATAAAAAACTCGTACATATATGTAAACAAACATAACTTAGACCAACACACACATATTTTTATTTTCATATCAATTATGTGCGTTTCTAAATTTTCTACGGTGCCCAGCACCATCATGACTGTGTTCGTTTTAATATTTCGTTATTTACACGAACATTTTTCTGTCACGTACTTTTTGTTTCGACCACACATAAACCACACAGATTCGAATGTTGCTTTATTTTAAGTCATGTTCTGGCTCGTGTACTAAGAAAAAATAGAACATGTACAATAAACAGGTTCGAGTTCAGTTATATTTTAAGTCATCTTCTGGCTCGTGTACTAAGAAAAAATAGAACATGTACAATAAACAGGTTCGAGTTCAGTTATATTTTAAATTCGTGTTCTGGCTCGTGTACTGCGAAAAATTGAAACATCAATTCGCGATCTGATACACCCCGATAAAAACGACGACAATTGTTTCAACCAAATTCATTAAAATTTTATTGACCCTTTTTTATGACTTACGTTGCAAATTGTTTACAATTGTCAAATATTTTAAAATTTTATTGGCCATTTTTTTGTGATTTACGTTGAAATTATTTACAATTGTTTTTATTGACTGGTTTTTATTATAATAAAAAATGGTAATAAAATACTTAAGACACAAAAACTGCACACTGCACTTAAATCTTTCTTGCAGGTTTCAATCAGACATGTAAATTTTTTCGTTTTGCTATTAAAAGTTGCGTATTTTTTATAGCAAAACTTATTTCTGTTATTGCTTTCCAATTTTTTTAATTTTCACAAAATATTTGCAATTTACACAATAACACAGTGCACCTATAGATCACGATCTAATGAAAACTGAGCCACTTTTAATGAATAAAGGACGCAGGCACTCGCTATTTATTGCAAAATCAATTGCGTGAAATTGTAACACTTGCAAGCAATTGTAACGTAAGTCATAAAAAAGGGACAATAAAATATGAAAATATTTTTTTGGGTTTTTTTTATTGACACTCATTGTGTTTTTACGCAAAAAATCCTAAAAACTCAATGAGAAAAGGATTGTGCATTGACACTAATTGGTTCGAAAATTAAGGGTGGGTGATTGTGTTTTTTATGAGTCAAAATTTGTTTGTGTCTAAAGTTATTTGTTACCAAAAAAAAAAAAAATGTTTGCAAAAGATCCTAACAACCAACAAGTGTGTCTTTTATGCCGCAAAATTGGGTTTTTCATCTATGACACTAATTGGTTGCGGAAATAGGGGTGGGTAATGCAAAAAAACCTAACAACCAACAAGTGTAACTTTAATGATGCTAAATAGTTTTTGTGTCTTAAGTATTTTATTACCATATTTTATTAAAATAAAAACCAGTCAATAAAAACAATTGTAAATAATTTCAAAGTAAATCACAAACAAATGGCCAATAAAATTTGGAAATATTTGACAATTGTAAACAATTTGCAACGTAAGTCATAAAAAAGGGTCAATAAAATTTTAATAAATTTGGTTGAAACAATTGTCGTTGTTTTTATCGGGGTGTATCAGATCGCGAATTGATATTTAAATTTTTCGCAGTACACGAGCCAGAACACGAATTTAAAATATAACTGAACTCGAACCTGTTTATTGTACATGTTCTATTTTTTCTTAGTACACGAGCCAGAATATGACTTAAAATATAACTGAGCTCGAACCTGTTTATTGTACATATTCTGTTTTTTCTTAGTACACCAGCCACAACACGACTTAAAATATAACTGAACTCGAACCTGTTTTTTGTACATGTTCAGTTTTTTTCAGTACACGTACCAGAACACGAACTTCAAATAAAGCAACACTCAAATCTGTGTGGTTTACGTGTGATCGAAACAAAAATTACGTGATAGAAACATGTTCGTGTAAATAACGAAACATTAAAACGAACACAGTCATGATTGTTTTGGGCACCGTAGAAAATTTAGAAATGCACATAATTGATATGAAAATAAAGATATGTGTTGGCTGCTTTTGAACAGAACATTGTGTGTTTCATGTGTGTATTTTCTAAACCTTGGTTGGAAGCTAACTTATCAGAATTATTATGGACAGAATTAGTTCATACTGCAACATATATCCGTAACTTTCGAACTTTGGACATGTATGAAGCCAATTGTTAAACATTTACGACAAATAGGTACCATATCATATTTATTAAACAAAAAACCTGGTAAATATAGACGGGAGCCTAGAAGCGAGCAATATATGGGCAATGGGATATTGCGATGAATCAAAATCATATGGACTATGAAAATCTGGTGATACACAAATTATAAAAAGTCGTGATGTTTTGATAATAGAACAATAATTTCCCAAAACTAATATTGCTAGTTTAAATTTTAAAAATGGTGATGTCTTTATTGAAATCAGATTAAATTTTAACATTGATGGAGATCAATGGGATATTGGGAACGGTATTGAAGAGGATCAGGATGATATATTTGACGACTCTGTTGAAGTACCGTTAGAAACCGAAGTGCCATCAAATGCATTAGATTCGATTAAAGATCGTTTAAGGATATGGAAATTTAAAAGTCAAGAATCTGCTCAAGTCTCGGTGGAAGAAAATCCAAAAACTATAAAAGATATTGAGAAGTCGGATAAGAATGATGAATGGCAAGGAGCAATACAAAGTGAATATAAATCTCTGATAAAAAATAAAACACGGGAATTAAGTGACTTACCACCTCGAAGAAATAAAGTGGATTGCAAAGCAGGTTTTTACAACTAAGTACCATCCAGATGGATCAATTGATAAAAGAAAAGCTACATTAGCGGCTAATGGATATTCGCAACAATATTGTGTTGATTATATGTATACATATGCCCCAGTAATACATCAAAGTACTCTTCGATTAATATATGCTTTAGCTATTGAAAATAATTTGCAACTGAGACAACTAGATATTTCAACTGCTTTTCTGAATGAAGATATAGAAGAAGAAATTTACATGGACAAACCTGAGGGTTTTATTGCAGAAACTATGTGCAAGAAAGTTTGTTAATTAAAGAAAGCAATATATGGTTTAAAGCAAGCTGGTTGACAATGGTTTAAAAAAATCCATAATGTTAATATACCAATATACATAATGGTGATACTTTGAAAAATTTTTTAAATATTTTGCAGACCAATCTTGAAGCAAAAGATATGAAGCAACCAAAACATTGTAATGGTCTGTGCATTGATTTTGAAAAGGATCAATTATCTATTTCACAACCGGAATATATATCAAATTTGGTGAAGAAATATGGTTTAGAGAATAGTAAGTCTACATAATTACCAATGCAATCAAAACTATGTCTGGAAAAAGATCATAAAATATTAGGAGAAGCTCAAAGAAAAGAGGAAGGAAGAATTTATAGGATCGTTATTGCATATTTCTTTATAAAGTAGGCAGATATAGCATGTAGCGTAAACATGTTATCTCAATTTTCAAAGGACAACATTAGAATTGTGCTTTACAAATAGATAAATATTTAAACACAACTAAAAACCCCAAACTAAATTTAAAAAAAATGGGTTTACCACTTGTAGGCTTTGCGGATGCCAACTGGGCTCAAGACATTTATGATCGTAAATCACAATCAGGGTTTTGCTATATAATTGCAGGTGCTGCCATTACTTGGGAATCCAAAAAGCAAAAAGTTATTGCTACTTCAAGTGCAGAGACAGAATATGTCACACTCAGCGAAGAAGCCAAGGAAGCCATGTATTTGGGATATATTTTAGATAAATTGGGATTCAAGAAACTCACAAAGCGCACAACATATGGCAAAGTTTGGGTCGCATCATTCGAGAACGAAGCATATAGATTACAAATACCATTTTATAAGAGATGCTGTAACAAGAAAGATTGTGGAAATTCAATATATTCCAACTGAAGAAATGCCTGCAGATAACCTTACCAAGCCTGTTCCTAAAAACAAACATTATATTTGTTGTAAAATTTTTGGTTTACAATTTTAAACAAACACATCTTGAGAAGGCATGTTGATTTATCAAGATATAAATACTTGTTTGGAATTATATACCTTGTTGTTCCAAGAAATATTTTCTGTTTAATTTGTTTTGCTTAAATTGTTTACAGAAAAGAAAATTTTTATTTATTCAATAAACAAACTTTGATTCGAACCTATCGTGTCGTATATTATAATAAATATTCAACATGTGTATATCGGTCCCGCTTTTTACTTTTAAGGAATTTAAATGGCACCAACGAGCAATAGAAAACGTAAGATAGTGGATGGAAATAGAAAATTACAGTCCGAATGGACACACAAATATTGATTTCCAAAATTACTGTGTCACATACTTTACAATTTAAGTAGACACTATGAAAAATTTCGCTCACAATTTGCTAAAGATTATCCCCTTAATATTAATATAATATAATATAATGCTGTGGAGCAGCAGGGTTCCTCTAGTCCCCTTAATACTAATCTTAGAGAGACTAAACTGAAGGCATTGCAGTCAAATATTGGAAAAGAACAAAATATTATTTCGTCTTTTAGCCATGGAAATGACAGATCAGTTGAAGCAAGTTATATAATAGCTTAGGATATTGGCCGTGATAAACGTCGAGAGTTTAGGAAACTTACTATGAAAAAGATTATAAATATTTTCAACCCTGATAACAAAAAAACTGCATAAAGCAATAAATCAGCTTTCTTTATCACGGCGCACAACCGAGCGTCGGATTGGAGATATTTAAACTTTTATTGATACAGTATAAAAAACTATATAAAACATTTTGCTTCTTGATGAATCTACAGATGTTAGCGACGTTCCTCAAGTGGCGATCTTCAATAGGTCTTTATCAGTTGAATTCAATATCACTGAATAAATGTTAGACCCTGTAGCTATTACTGAAATAACGCGAGGCATTGATGTAAAAATACGCTTTTCGAAGTAATTAAAAGATTTAAATTGCCACGATGATAAACCTGTTAGTGTTGCCACAGATTTAGCACCTGCAATAATGGGTAAAAATAAAGGTTTGATTGGTCTTTTAAATAAAGATCCGGATATTCCACAGTATCGACCAATAAACTGTATTATTCATCGGGAGCATCTTGTTTCAAAATTTTTGAAAAATTGCGGTTGAAATTGTAAATTTTATCAGAACAAATGCTAAAATTTATCGTCAGTTTAAAAATTTTATTATGGAGTTAAAAGAAGTTGAGGAAAACAATGAGTTATCAAGCGATAACACCATTTGGTTCATAGTGCAATGGCTTCCATTTTTAATATTTTAGATCGATTTGTTGAGCTATTACCCACAATAAAATGGTTTATAATAATGATATAACCAATACAATTTTAATTGGAGACCTTAATGTGAGAATTGGGGAGTTAAATCAGGATATTGATAAAATTTACCAAGAACTTTTTGCGGCAGGACTTGAGAAAAGAAAATCTAAAGATTAAACAGTAAATTCATAAGGAAAGCAACTTATTGATATGTGTACTGATAACAACTTATTGATATTAAATGGAAGAACTAAAGGTGATGAAGAAGGTTTTCTGATATATCTTAGTTCCACGGGAGAATCCGTCAATGACATATGTGCTATTTCGCAAGATATTTTACAATACATAGAGGATTTTATTATCGTAAATCACATTTGGTCAGATCACATGCTAATAAGGTTTGGATTGCACGTAGTAAACATGAATGATAAAATTAGGAAATTGAACTTAATCGCTAAATAATATTGGAAGGATAATGCAAAAGATGAGTATCAGCGAAAATTGATTATCAATTTAGAAAGATTAAGTTTAGCACACGTAGAGCCGAGCCCCAAACGCTATGTGAATAATAAAGAAATCTTCAGCTACAATTTGTAAACAAACCCACTTTTTATACCCTATACCACTATGTGGTTTGGGTATAATGACTTTGTGCTGCTGTTTATAACAACCAAAAATATTTGACCTAGACCCATCTTTAATTATACCGATCGAATCAGAATCACTTTCTGAGTTGATTTAACAATGTCCGTCCGTCCGTCCGTCCGTCTGTGTGTCCATGTAAACCTTGTAATCAAACTGCAAGTCGCAAATATGAATATATTTTGATGAAATTTTGTATATAAGCTTTTATCGGCCATATTGAAATTGGTGAGAATCGGTCCATGTTCAGACCTAGCCCCCATACAAACTACCCATATGAAATCGACATAAATTGCCAAAATTGTCAAATTGTCATATAGATCTTACTCAAATTGGGTTTATATACGTTCATTACATCCACTAATGAGTAGTCCAAAAATGATCCCTTTGACCCCATATAGAGCTGCTTCCCGATCTTCACTTAAATCTATTAAAAAACAAAAATATTGCACTGATTCTTCTCAAATTTTGTTTGTATATATTTTTGCAAAATACAAGAGACTTTACCAAACATCGGATCGGTCCATTTTTGGACCTAGTCCCTATATAGATATAGCATCCGATATGAACTTTTTCATATCTGCAGCCAAAGAAATTAATACAAATCCCACTCAAATTTGGTTTTTGCTTATTTTCTATATCCAATTAGTTGGGCCTAAGAGATAGGGTTTCTAAACGCATGGTATAGGGTATCGTATAGTCGGTCGAGACCGACTATAATTTTCTTACTTGTTTTTTATTCTTTTTGGATTGACCAATAACGATGATAGAACTGAAAAATATACTAAGAAATGTAAAAGTAAATAAAGCTCCTGGTGAAGACCGTGTGCCATACGAATTTATCGTAAATGAAACCGAAAATTTTCTGCAACTGCTTTTGCAAATATATAATAAAATATTTGAAACTGGCCAAATTGATGATTACTTTTCAAGGGCTATAATCTTTCCAATTCATAGAAAGGGAGATGTAATCCACCCTTCGAATTACAGGGGTATATCTTTCATGAATTCTCTTGTTAAACTAATGATGGGATTTAAAATCAAAAAAATGCTTGCTGTTTACAACAATTTGTGTTTACTTCTGCAACTTTACAACATGGTAATATTGGAGAAAAAAATAAGAATATACGAGAACTCCGACATGAAAATAAAATGAATTTGTTAGATTTGTACTCATTTTTCAGACATATTGGAATTAATACTGTAATTAATATGCAAATTTTAATTTTGTTTCAATGGTGCGTGGTAAAGAAGAAGAAGAAATTATATATTTCAAAAATTCATAACTACACTGTATTCTTAATTGGATCGGTTTCTGGCATTTCAGCCTTCATCAGTGATTTATTGAACATTGTGATAATTGTTGTGTTATGATATAAACAAAAATTGCCAAATTATATTCCAAATTGTAGGCCAATCGTTAGGTGTTGCGGGATTTCATTTAGAAAATCCATGGTTTTCTGATGGGCAGCTATATATAGCTTGCCGAAAAATTTTATAATTTTTACGGCGAATGAAAAATAAAAATAAAAAATTATTGTATATCAGCAAGCCATGAAAAAAGTTTTTTAAAATATTTTAATAATGCACAATACAATGACAAAACGTCTCGGTACGTCCTTGCGATGAACGACAAAGCATACCAGTATTTTATCAAAAGTGAAATATTTGGAACTTAAAGAAATGTGTGGTAATAACTTTATTATCGGCTTAATTAATTTTCTTGATTAATTCTCCCTTTATGGAAATATGTAACAGATTAAAAATAAAATCAATTTTTCACACAATCATTCCTTTTGATTGCATCCACAAACATTTAATATTTTTTCAATTGTCTTATTTTTAACTCTTTAAAACCGAATTTAATGATGTGTGTATTTATCTTTAAAAAGTTAAAACAAACTGTCATTGACTCGGATATTAATATTTGTATACAAAAAAAAAAATATCCTTAATGTTCAACAAATCATTCTGTTTTTCATTTAAACTCCAATACATTTTCATGCCATATCTTGTCTCGTATTGCGACAATTAAAAAAGAGCAACATTTCCTTTTAATGTTATTTTGCAATTGCATTTTTTTCGCAACAGTTTTTTCTCTCGCATTTATAAGCATCTACTTGCATAAAAATCCATATGTGTGAATGTGTATTAATTCAATAAATATGTTGTGGTTGTCATTTAACTTTATAATATGGAAAATATGTGGTTTTTCCTGGATATTTATTTCAAAATAATATTGTGAATGGAAAAAGTAAATATGTGTGTATATGACAGAATTATACGGTATGAACCTTTAGTAAATTACGGATTGCATTTGTACGTAGTTCTTTTTTTTTTTTAAACTATAATAATATTAATTTAATAGTGTATAATTTTTCCCTTTTTTTTGTGCACACAATTTAAATTATAATATATGTTATGTAAATTTAAACAGAAAGAGGAAATATAAACATGACACCCAAAAGTATCATTTATAAAGTATGAAAAACATTTTTTTATATTAATTATGTTGCTATTTTAATACGAATCTGATTCTCTTTAAATTTAATCAAAATATATAAATCAGTTTGTATTTTTTTTTAGCCGGTTTGTTTTTAATTTATTGCATTTAATTGATGGAATTTAAGATTTTAATAGGTTTGACATAAATATTTCAAAATTTATTTGCGTAATAACATTGTTACCAGCAAAAAGCGCCAAAAAACGATAATTACATAATTGGTAGAAAAAAATTATCAGTGGTGGTCATGTAATTAAAACATGATGGCAACCTCCTGGAATTAAACATTTTTAATGTTTCTTTTCTAATTTTAACGGCACTTTTCCACAAAAATTTTTTGTTTTATTTCTTTCGCACCTAATTTCTTAGTTATTTCTCTTTATCATTAATTTATATTATAAAATAATGCGTTATTTTGCGATAATACGCTCTCCGAAGTGAACACATAGTTAAAACATATTCGACTTTGCTTTAATAATAATTAATTTTAAAAAAATTTTCAAATTTTTTTCCCCAAAATATTGCCGGTAAGTATTAAGAAAGTATTTTAATGTAAAATTATAGTTTTTTTTATTAGATATGGGTAAAGCATCAAGTTGTTCCGAAGAAGAAAGAAAGCTTATAAGTAACTTAAAAAACTATGGTAAAACTGTAATACAAATTTCTAATTTGCTTGGTTGCTCCAGAGGAAAAGTATACAATTCCATCAGATATTTCAATAAATTTGGGACAACAAAAATTGTTCCAAGAGCTCCCAAACCGCGAAAAACAAATAAAAGGGAAGAAAACATTATAAAAAGAATCTCCCAAGCTGATCCATTTAAAAGTTCCAGGCAAATACAGCTTGAAATGCAGTCATCGCATGAGAATGAAGTTTCTGCTAGAACAATAAGAAGAAGGCTTAATGAAGTTTCTCTCCGTGGGTGCATCGCACGACGTTAACCCTTTGTTTCAAAAAAGAATATAAAATCCAGGCTAGAGCTTGCAAAAGAAAATTTGAGAAAACCGATAAATTTTTGGAAAAACGTGCTATGGAGTGATGAAAACAAATTTTGTCGATGGGGATCTGATGGAAAAAGGTATGTCTGGCATCCCATTAATCAGCAGCATCATCCAAAGTACACCATAAAAGCAATTAATCACGGTGGTGGTAATGTAATGGTTTGGGGTGCGTTTTCTTGGCACGGAATTGGCACAATTGTCAGAATTTCTTCAAAAATGGACCAGTATTTATATAAAAATATACAAAATACAATTGTACCTTTCGCTGAATAAAATTTGTCGCTGCTATGGAATTTTATGCACGACAATGATCCTAAACACACTTCACGGCTTGTAAAGCGTTGCTTAGAGGAACAAAGCATAAATGTTTTAAAATGGCCAGCTCAGTCGCCTGATCTCAATCCAATTGAGAACTTGTGGAGTGAAGTTAAGAAAAGTTTGAAGGGAAAAAAACAGCAAAAATTTAGTCGAATTATGGGAAAATATTGAAGCAGCTTGGAAAGCTATACCCTCTTCAGTTTGCAGGCATTTGGTAGAAAGTGATGAAAAATAAGGGCTATCCTACAAAATATTAAAGGTAAATTTTAAATTATTTGACGAAATTGGAAAATTATTAGAATTATTGAAACAGTGGTAAATGTTTTAATTATTTGTCCAACACCATTAATGTTGTTTTTGTGTTTTTTTTTTTTTTTTTTTGTTTTACGCATAAATGATACCGTTTTGAAGGGCACATTTATCAGCTGCCAGACTTAGATTTAAGAAAAGAAAAAATAATTTCGTTATCGATTGAAAATAAAACGAATAATTTACCGTTCTCGTGAATGTTTTAATCATATGACTACCACTGTATATTAATTTTCAATAATAACTAAAAACTAACCCATAAAAACCCAGTTTTTGTTATACTCGCCTTCTTTGTAAATTAAGTTTACCGTATCTACAGTCGAAAATTTGGGTTCGGGTCGAAATCCTGTGTACAACAAAATCCTGTTTCCAAAATCCTGTTTTCAAAATCCTGTTTTCAAAATCCTGCTTTTCGTAATACTGTTTCACAAAATACTGAATTTCATAATATTATTTTGCAAAATCCTGTTTTACTGGGCGGCGAAAATTTTTGTAAAAATAAAGCAAAGAAGCGCGCGCTTTTTTTGCTTTATTTTTACAAAAAGCTTCACTGTAATAATGAAGTACAATTTATCTCAATTTATATATCGTCAGCTTATTATTGGTTTGCGCCATAATCATAGGTTTTCCTGCAGACATGGCGCAACCTGACGATATGATTATTAAAATAATCCATAACAAAACCAAAAGACAATTCTAATGCAATCAACATATATTAATAACAGCTGATCTCATTGCAGATGTTATCAGTTCACCTGTGTTGTTGTTATCATATGCAAATGTTTTGTTATTGCAAGCAGCATTAAAGGTGTTGATACCCACTTGCAGTTAATCAAATCATATGTTAGTTTAATAATTTTGTCTTTTTGTTGAAATTGTTGTTTTGTGAATAATTGATAATGTCAAAAGTTAATATTATTAAATCAAACATAGGATATCAGAAATGATATATTGATGGATATTTCTATCACTTGGAGAGAAATTATAAGTCAGGCACTTGTAATTGGGCTTGTGCAAAACGTAAAGTGCATATGTGAAAATCTCGTGTTGTAACAAAGATTGTTAATGATAATGTGGTAATTGTGAAGTACCCAAACCAGCACACACACATGAACCTATTGCTGTCGACTTGAATATTGCAAAAACCAATAATATGGTTAAGAGACTTGCAAAAAGATCGTTTTTGACACCAAGTCAAATAATTCAAGAGTTTACCATCCAAAAATGCTCAAAGTGTTAAAATAAAGAGATTCAGAAAAAAAGTTTGCGTTTTAAAAGAGGCGGGATGAACTTAGTCCCCAATGAATTAAGTCCCCAAAACGAAAATGAACTAAGTCCCAAAAATTAGGGGTTTATTTCATTATGAACTAAAGCCCCAATTCCAATAGTGAAATAAACCCCCAATGCAATGAACTAAATCCCCAAAATGAAAATGAAGTAACTCCCCAATTTTGGGGAGTTAGTCCATAATGAAATAATTCCCCATTTTTAAAATGAAATAAGTCCCCATTTTTGAAATGTTTTTTTTTAATTCACCCTTTCCGGACCGTCTATATTAGCGATGTTACCTACAGTTTCGATTTTCCCACATTTTTTCATTATTATTTTGCCGATTTCGGTCTAGGTTTTTTTTTGCGAAATTAACCCATAATATATTATAATATTATTCTACTATAATTTATCCGTTCTATTATCAAAATTTTCGCCTGCGGCGCTTCTTTTTTTTTCCATCCTATTATGAAATTTTTTTGAAAAAATCTTGCGATTTTTTTCCCTTCCTTCATAATACTTTTTTTTCCCATCCTATTTGTAGGCTTCCTTCTCATTTTCATGCTTGTGTTCCACAGATTTTTTAGCTGGAACACAATTCCCATCAGGATGTAAATTTATTCTTGCTTTGCAAGATTTTTGTCTGCACTCATATTTTGCCACATTTTTATATATCGAATTTTTGATATATATCATTGTTTATCGGAAACGTACAAAAGCTCGCTATTTCTTCTTTTTCCAGCGATAATTTCAAAATTCATTTTTTAATTGTTATTTTTGTTGATGAAATGACTTTGCTTACAATTAAAGAATGGAATGCGTATAACAATTCTAACGGTTTTTATAGAGAAATTTTAAATAATCTTAATTTTAGTGAAAATGAACTAACTCCCCAAAAATTATTATGGGGAGTTAGTTCATTTCTTTAAATTGGGGAGTTATTTCATTATGAACTAACTCCCTAATTTTGAAAATGCACGAAAATCACAAAAAGTGAACTGAGTCCCCAAAAATCGTCGTTGTTTTTCCCTGCATAAAATTTTGTGGACTTAGTTCATTTCCGCTTTGGGGAGTTAGTTCATTGGGGAGTTAGTTCATTGGGGAGTTAGTTCATATCGCCTTTAAAAGAACCGGAGAATATTCAAGACATAGATATTCCTCTTAATTTGTTGTGGATGTGGAGATGTTTACTCAGTCTGAGGTAATGACCGATAATGAGCGTATGATAGTTATGGCCACGCAAACATCTATAAAATTGCAAAAAACTACGTCAAGGGCTCATATCACCCAAAAATATCCTGCAACCTTTTGATCGGTTTACGATGACAGTAAGAAATCATTCCTAAGAACTCAAAATAGTGTGGAAGCTTGGCATAGAAGACTGAAAGCTGTTGTTGGGCGTACAAAGTCAGGATTATTATTTTATTTTTTTATTTATTAACCAACACTCAGGGGATGCCCCCTACAGATGCAGTGCATTGTGTTGATCTCAGGAATATAGGCTATGGGAAGGAGCAAAGAGGTAGTAGTGTTTGTGGATATTTGACTTAAATTTTATTAGATTATAACAATCAGGAAAGACCTCTGCTGGGAGTCTATTCCACATACGGCTAGTTCGACTGATAAACGAATTCTCTCTGTAATGCGAATTCTCTCTGTAGAAGCGGGTAGAGCGAACCGAAACTCCGGCACTTGGAATAAGTTTGCTAATCTCAGAAGAACATTTCCCATGGTAATATCTATAGAACAGTGATACACAACCCACATTCCGACGATGTTCCAATGAGACAATAGAATTGGATACCCTACTGTCATTGGTGAGCATCAACGCCCTCCTTTGCACATGGTCCAGTAACTCCAAAATAGACTTTGAACCTCTTGCCCATAAAGTGTATTTCATAATTATAACGTCACTCTTTTTTTGATTATAACTCTTTCAATATAATATGATTCCCTTAGGTCTCTTCGGATGAATTACTCTTCTTTGAATATGCTCTTGGTTGATAATTGTTTTATTGTTGTAGTTGCGTTTGTTGTAATTTGTTTTTGCAATTTACCGCATGTTGGTGTTTCATAATTATAACGTCGTTTTGCAAAAAATAGGAAAAAAGATCAGTAAGTGATTAGACTTTGATGAAATTTGATCTTTTAAAATATATTTCCTTATCTGTCATCGGATGCCTCGCGGAAAAATTCTGACCGACCTTGAAAAAGGTCAAATTTTGGCTTTCAAAGCCGAAAACGTAAGTTTACGAGAAATTGCTCGAAGATTGTATCGAAGTCTAAGGGTGATTCAAAATTTTTTAAAGAGTCCCACAAATTATGGAAAAATTGCGACATTGCTCCTATTGCCCGACTGGCAAGCAACTCCTCAGCTAGTATTGCGAAAATTCGAGCCCAATCTGGAGTAGTTGCATCAAAAACAACTGTTTGGAGGGCATTAAATGGAGAAGAAAATATAGTACGTTGTAAAATGGCCATAGTACAGAGACTTCTTCCACGTCACATAGCTGCTAGAATAAAGTTTGCACATGACAACATGTGTACGGATTGGAAACAGGTAAGTCGAATAATGATAAAAAAAACTAGAATTGAAATAAAACTGAAAATAGTTAAAAACTTTAAACATTTCACTCTAGGTCATATTCTCATATGGAACTTAAATGGCCCAGACGGCAACCGAGGTTACTGGAGAGACGTAAGAAAGGAACCCCTAACTTTCACAAAGAGAAATGTTGGAGGAGCATCATTGATGGTATGGGGAGGTTTTTGTGCCGATGGTACGTTAGAAATCCAATTTGTTTCATGTAGGATGAATAGTGCTGACTATATAAGAACGTTAGAAATGAGTTTGGTTTCATTTTTGGAAAAAATGCAAACAAAAGCTTAATTTTTCCACAGGATAACGCAGCTATCCATAACAGTGCTGCGACTAAAAATTGGTTTTCTTCCAAAAATATTAATGTTTTGGAATGGCCTGCATGTTCCCCTGATCTGAACCCAATGGAAAACGTATGAGCTATTTTATCTAACAGGGTTTACTCCGAAAATCGCCAATACGCAGATGTCGCCTCACTGAAAACCGCCATATTGAAAGAATGGGAGAGAATGAGCGAAACTCAAATAAATAATTTAGTTGAAAGTATGAAGAATAGAATTTTTACTTTAATACAAAATAAAGGTGGAAGAATTCTTTATTAATTTTATTACAATTGCATTTTATTTAAGAGAAACTTTTAGTGACGTTATAATTATGAAACACTAACATGCGGTAAATTGCAAAAACAAATTACAACAAATGCAACTACAACAATAAAGCAATTATCAACCAAGAGCATATTCCAAGAAGAGTAATTCATCCGAAGAGACCTAAGGGAATCATATTATATTGAAAGAGTTATAATCAAAAAAATAGTGACGTTATAATTATGAAATACACTTTATATGGGAGTTGTATTCCATTTGCGGTCGGATGTAAGTGGTATAGATTTTAAGGAGATCAGTGGAAATGAAGTAATTTTTGCACCATTTTAGAAAACCAAGACACTTGAATGCTTCTTTCGGCACTTGAAAAACATGCTCGTTCCAACGAACATCACATTGAATTGTCATGCCTAGAACATCAAGAGTATCGACTCCTCAATACCTATACCAACCATATATACAGATGACATTGTTGAATCCATGGCCCTATGGGTCATCATACAACATTGAGTCTTCAGCGCATTAAATCAACCCTATTCGCTTTACCCCACTCGGAGATTGTTAACAGGTCTTGATTGAGTGTGTCATTCATTGTCTGCCTTTTGGCCCCATCCCGCAAGAAGCTTGGCCTAAAGTTAAAGGAAAACAAGTAAGAAAATTATAGTCGGTCTAGACCGACTATACGATACCCTATACCATGCGTTTAGAAACCCTATCTCTTAGGCCCAACTAACTGGACATTAAAAATAAGCAAAAACCAAATTTGAGTGGGATTTTTATTAATTTTTTTGGCTGCAGATATGAAAAAATTCATATCGGATGCTATATCTATAAAGGGACTAGGTCCAAAAATGGACCGATCCTGATCATGTTTGGTAAAGTCTCTTGTATTTTGCAAAAATATGTACAAACAAAATTTGAGAAGAATCAGTTCAATATTTTTGTTTTTTAATAGATTTAAGTGAAGATCGGGAAGCAGCTCTATATGGGGTCAAAGGGATCATTTTTGGACTACTCATTAGTGGATGTAATGAACGCATACAAACCCAATTTGAGTAATATCTATATGACAATTTGGATCTTATGGCAATTTATGTCGATTTCATATGGGTAATTTGTATGGGGGCTAGGTCTGAACATGGACCGATTCTCACCAATTTCAACAGCGTTCATCCCATGGCCGATAAAAGCTTATGTACCAAATTTCATCAAAATATATTCATATTTGCGACCTGCAGTTTGATTACAAGCTTTACATGGACACACAGACGGACGGACGGACGGACGGACGGACGGACGGACGGACATTGTTAAATCAACTCAGAAAGTGATTCTGATTCGATCGGTATAATTAAAGATGGGTCTAGGTCAAATATTTTTGGTTGTTACAAACAGCAGCACAAAGTCATTTACCCAAACCACATAGTGGTATAGGGTATAATGAATGACATATGCTGCTGTCATCTGCGAAAGAGTATATAGAATCAAAAGTTTGACCATGAAGGTCGTTCAGAAAGATAAGGAAAAGAGAGGGAGAAAGAACGGAACCTTGGGGTATCCCTGAATTAAACTGATACTCATTAGATGAGACCCCGTCGGTAACAACACGTATTGTTCGGGCTCTAAGAAAACTCGATATAAATCGAGAGAAGCCATTACAGACCCCAAATGCAATAAGCTTTGATATCAATGCAACGTGCCACACACGATCGACTGCCTTGGAAATATCTAGAGCAACCTCTTTACTTTCGCCAAAATTTCGAATGGATCGACTACAGCGCTCAGAAAGTAGAGCTAACAGATCTCCCGTGGAACGATTCCTGCGGAAGCCATACTGACGATCATTAATAAGTGAGTTGGCCTCTAGGTAGTTCACAAGATGGAAATTGATCATGCTCTCCATCACCTTTGAGAGTGCAGAGCAGATTGCAATTCGACGGTAATTTTCAGGGTTATTAGCCGCACCCTTTTTAGGGATTGGTTGGACATTAGCAACCTTCCAGCAAGAGGGAAAGACTTCCGCATGAAACGAAAGGCTGAAAAGGTTGGCCAATGGACCGGCTAGCGTCAAAGAGCACTGTTTCAGCACCAGTGCTGGTATACCATCTGGTCCCGGAGACTTATTAATGTTGAGATCCGAAAGAACCTTTTTAACTGCACGTGCTCGGAAGAATATTTTAGGCATAGTACAAGATACTCTTTCGAGTTCGGGCAGTGGTTGATCGCTATCCGGCAAAAATGAATTTTTTGCAAAAAGTTCATCTAAACGGTTAGCCTTATCAACCGGGTCAGTGAATATTTGGTCAATCATTATAAGAGTTGGGATTGCAGAACTAGCATTATTCTTTACTCTTTTAACAAATGACCAAAAGCTCTTGCTGCCCGAGGAGCAGAAAGAACTTTAGCACGAAGACGCTGATCGTGAAGAAACTTTTCACGCCTTACTACTTTAGCACATTCGTTTCTCGCCTATTTGCGTAACAGTTCAGTGACGGAATTTTTATTTTCACGCCAATGTCTGAATGCTTCCTCTCGGGATCTGACTGCATCTCTGCAAGTCTATACCATCATATCAGGCAGTTGGGTAATGAGGCCGTGGTAGCTGAAAATACCATTTTAAAACGCGCGCATGGAGAAACACGTTTCACAAATTTAAAGAAATGAAAAGCGTACACAAACATTAAAAGAGGTCTAAGAAAAAGTTGTGAATTAAGCCATACAAGCTACTTAAGCGAATTGCAAAAATCTTGTACTAATTTAAATTTATGAAATGCATTGAAATTAATTATATGTTAAATGTTTTTGTTAATTTTTGAAAATTGTATACCTTTATTGAAGTTATTTAAAAAAATCAGAATTTTTCCTTTGCAAAACGGTATTCCCCAAGGATCTCCAATGTCAGTTGTGTTGTTTCTCATTGCCTTCAACGAGATAAGTAATATGGCCTCTAAATATAAAATTATTGAACACTCTATATATGCCGATGATGCAGTATTTCTTTCAAAAAATAACGACACCATTACACTATGGCCGAAATCGCGATTTTAGCGGCAAAAAGTCAGTTTTTCAACTTTAAATTCCTAATATTTTCTAGATGGTGTTCAATACCAACATTTTGATAAGTTAAAAAAAAAATTTTTTTTACTGTTGGCAACCCTGTTTATGTCCAAACATCTGTTAAAGTTTGCTTATCTTTTACACGTGTTAATACAAGTGAAGCAGCACAATTTTGTAAAATTAAAAACTGTTTATTTTAATAATATATTGTTGTAAACAAAAAGTGTAAATATGAGTTCTAAAACACAAGCTGAGTAGTTTTGCTATATATAAATATAGTTTGCGAAATGTTCGTACTTCATACATATTTTGGTGGTTTTTTGTGTGTGTCTTTTTTGTTAAATTTTGAAGAGTTTTATCATTTTTCGTGGAGTAAAACTACAAATATTTTGAAGTGTCATTGGAACTATTTACATGCGATTGTTTGTAGAAAACTCTAGTTTTATGTTGTGACAAAAGTTTATGCGTTTGACTGCAAATAAACGCGTTTTTGAAATTTTTGCAGAAACACTCAGGTTCGAAAATGCTGAAATATTTGAGTTTTGGTTGACAAACAAGAGGAATGTTGCGAGTTATATAAAAGAAAAAATTCCGTACGAAATTGACGATCAATTAAATAAATTAATATGTGCTAAAGCTCGGAATTTATCTAATTTTATGAAACTAAAATGGGATAGACAATGCCGAAATGAAAAAGCTTTTAGAAAACATTATAAGGAATGGTTGGATCGAGAAACAATTTTTGTTATACCGAAAAAGATTAATACTGTTGGGCGACCAAAACTAAATTATGATAATAGCGGCGAAAGAAATAAAAGGAGATTGGCATCCGAATTAGCTTCCCAGCAAGGAGACAATGCGCAGTTATTAGTTCATGCTGCCACTATTTCTGCCAAAAAATCCAACGCAACGGATTTGAAACTTGTCCTACAACAAGTTGCTATATCTCCAAACCGGCCAGCAAAAATTCGAGAAGTTCTTAATACTAGCCATGAAGAAGTTACCCAAGTATCACCTGAAGAAGCTCTAATGTTTTTGTTAGAAAACGGTTTAACTAAACAGGTGTACTTAAACATGCATCAATTAAACATAAAACACAACTCTAGTATTTATCCGACCTATGATAAACTTTATAAGAGTAAATTGAAATGTAGACCAGATGGAATCAAAGCGAATGAAAGCTCTGTCGAAGTATCGTTGCAAAATTTGGTAAACCACACAGTAGAAAGAATACTTGCATATCAAGATGAAGCATTGTGTAAAATGGATGTTGAAGAATCGATCCTAATTTTGAGCTACGGGTTTGATGGTTCTACCGGTCACAGCTTGTTTAAGCAAAAATTTGTAGAAAAGACTTCGGAAAGTTTCGATCAGTCCCTTTTTGTGACATCAGTCATTCCATTAAAATTAATTTCATCAGCAGATGGTAATATTTGGGTAAACCGCATACCTCAGTCAGTACGCTTTTGTAGAGCATTAAAAGTGGAGTTTGTCAAAGATACAAAAGAGCATATTTTAACTGAAAACAGCAACATAAATAAACAGATAAAGAAGTTGGAGCCACTACAGTACACACTAAGCAATGGAAAACAAATTAAAGTAAAATATGATTTATATATGACATTAATAGATGGGAAAGTCTTAAATGTGTTGACAGAAACTAAAAGTGCACAGCAATGTCCCATCTGTCATGCCGAGCCAAAGGAATTCCGAACTATAAGAAACTTTGATTCTCCAATCTATGAAGCAAAGGCCGACGCTTTAAAATTTGGAATAAGCCCTTTGCATGCGTGGATTCGTAGTTTCGAGTTTGTTTTAAAACTTTCATATAAGCTAGATTTGAAAAAATGGCAAGTTCGTGGAACAGAAGAAAAAAGAATCCTAGCAGAAAAGAAACAAAAAATTCAAAAAGAGTTTTTGCATCAAATGGGGCTTCATGTCGATAAGCCGAAAGCAAATGGCAGCGGCAACACCAACGACGGCAACACAGCTAGAAGAGCGTTTTCTCGCACGGACCTTTTGGCATCTATTACTGGTGTAAATATTGATTTCTTGAAATATTTACACATAATTTTAATTGCTCTCTCCTTTGAATTTGAAATTGATGCTCAGAGGTTTCGAGCTCATTGCATTAAAACCAGTGAAATATTTTTCCAAAATTACGAATGGTACTCGATGTCTGCCACAGTACACAAAATATTAGTACATTCGTCACAAATAATTCAAGCTTCAATAGTACCCGTAGGATGCCTTGCAGAAAATGCATCTGAGGCGCGAAACAAACATTATAAAAAAGATCGAACTGGTCACGCTCGAAAGGATTCAAGAGTGCACAACATACTTGACATGTATCATAGAGCTATGGATAGCTCTGACCCATACGTTTCAAGTTTATGTTTGCAAGAACGTACAAATAGTTTAAAAAAACTTCCATTTCCTCGAGAAGTCGTTGCTCTTTTTAAAACGCCTGCATTACCAGCAGAACTGTTATTACCTTCAACATCTCAAGAAGCCTCCAGCTGCAGTTATAGTTCGGATTCTGATGATAGCGTAGAGTCGTTAAATAATTATTCTTTGGAATTAGAAGCGGTTGAAATTGAAGAAAGCCACTGTGAATAATTAAGGCATATATCTTTTGTTATTTTCACACTAACACATTAATATTTTCAAGTTCTTTAAAATTATAAATTTATGAATTATGAAATAAATGAATTTCTTGGTAGCATATAATTGGTTTTTAGTAGTGGGCGTGGTCCGCCCATTTTTTATTACATCCTTTTTTTTTATCACTAAAAGTCTCTGCACCAAATTTTGTGAAGATAACTTGTCGGGAACTACTATTTGCCATTTCTTTAGAAAAAGGGGGCGTGGCCCACCCATTTTTTTTTCAAACCCTTTTTTTTATCATTAGAAGTCTACGCACCAAATTTGGTGAAGCTATATTGTCGGGAAGTATTTTTTGCCGCTAAAATCGCTATTTCGGCCATAGTGCATTAGAGTGAAAACAGCGTTCTCAAATCTTCTTGCTGATATAAAAGATTGATCAAAGAAATCTGGAGCTAAGTTATCCTTAGAAAAATGTAAGATACTCCATATTTGCAAAAAAAAATATGCTGCAATCCTCCAATACTCAAATATAACAACATCACTATTGAACATGTCTCTGGATTAAGTATTCTAGGAATTGTTTTCGATAGCAACTTCAACTTTAATCAACACTGCCTACAATTGAGAAAAAACCTTCTCCTACGACTAAACATCATAAAATTTCTATCGTCGAAAAAATGCTCTACTCACACTAACACGCTTTTAAATGTTACTAAAGCACTATTTCTTTCTAAAATCGAGTATGGTCTACAAATCTATGGTCACTGCCCTAAAAAGTATCTAAAAATATTATACTCACCCTACCATTCTGCCATCAGATATGCGTTAGGAGCATTCCCAACAACTAACAATAAAAATATGCTGATTGAAGCTGGATTTCCTTCAGTTGATGAAGGAAAACTTATCCCTAAATTGTTTATTTCGAACAACAAGAACCTAAACAAACACCTGAAAAATACCAGTAAACAAAAACAAATATGCAAAAATCAATCCGCTATACATAGATGTATAAACTACGCTAGAGATCACTTTCCTACTCTACGACCGTATTTACTCAAAACGAAAAATGAACCTTGGTGGTTTTTAAAATAAATGTCATTTATTCTTGATTTACAAAACCATCCAAAACAATCAACATCGCCTGAAATATATCAGCAATTATTTTTGTCCGTAAAACGTCTCTATAAATACTGCAAATTTATCTTCACTGACGGCTCAAAAACTGATACTTACACATCCTTGGGTGTTGTTGATCACAACTACTCAATTGTATACAATGGATTCTTAGAAACCCATTGCAGCATTTTCACAGCAGAAGCCCTAGCAATCAAACTCGCCGCTAAACAAAAAGGCCAATTTGTTATTTGCACCGATAGTAAATCCACAATCTCAGCAATTTTAAACACGAAACATTTTGAACAAACAATGGCAGATATCCGTAATTTATTAATTAAATTCGCAAATAAGCTTCGAATTATGTGGGTACCAGGCCACGTAAACATTTCAGGGAATGTTGCAGCAGACAACGTTGCAGGAAATGCATTGAGATATCCATTACTTTCTTTTCATACACAAGAAAAAAAGACTTACAAACTCCAATTGCCAACCATCTCTCAAATCGTAAAATCAACGAATGGATAGTATACAACCATCGTTACAAAACATTCAACCCATCTGGTGAAAAAAAAAAATACCCCAAATCTTGTTCACGTCTTGAGATGATTCTTTTTTCAAGACTGAGACTCGGTCATACTACTACCACTCATCAGTACCTTTTAACCAAAACCGACAAACCTAAATGCAACCTTTGTAATTCTCCTCAGTCTGTTTTGCATCTACTTGATCAATGCCAACTATATAATTTTGAGAGAATTTCAACTTTTGGAACGTATACACCCAGCTTATTATTAAAAGATCCTAGCCACCAAAACATCTCTAGCATTTATCTTTTTTTTAAAAAATGTAAAATATTAAATAATATCTAATTACATAAATAATCTTGTACATAAATATTTGAATATTAGAGTCGAAGGCCTATGTTGCTCCACTCATATTTTATACTCCTATTATATAGTATCATTTATTGTATTATATAATTCTAATAAAGTAAAAAAAAAAAAAAGATTTTTTTTTGTAAACCAGCATTGTTACTTCACAGTATTTTGCAAAACAGTATTGTGAAATCTAGTATTTTGTAAAACAGTTTTATGAAACGCAGTAGTGTAAGACAGTATTATGAAAAGCAGGATTTTTAAAATTTTTTTGACCAGTATTTTGTCTAAACAGTATTTTACATAACACTAGTATATACGTATCCCCGAACATTTTTTTTACACAAATTTTTTTTTTCAATATTTTTTTTTAAATATTTTTTTTTATTGTCGCACATTTTTTTTGACATTCTAACTGATCAAAATTCCATATCTCGGAGATAAATAAAGGTACAGTTACGTATTTTGGTAGAAAAATGGGCGGAATTGGACAACTGCCACTCCCACTTCCCATATATGATAAAATTTTATATTACATTATAATCGTTAAAAAAAAATACATTTTAATCAATTAAACAATTTTGATCGTTACATGCGTCCGTTGGAATTTAGAGATAAAAAGTTAGTTTTTTAGATAATCTAACCCAGCCATGGCCAAACTACGGCCCGCGGGCAACATAAGGCCCGCCAACATATTTTGTGTGGCCCGCTGTGTATAATAAAAAAAACAGTTTATATGGGCCGCTTTTTTTCCAAAACTAGTACAATTTATAGAAAAAACGTTAAAACTCCCTAATATTAGCAATTGTATCATTGAGACGTGTTTTTTTGAATTGCATCAATATTGAACTTGAAACTGAAACTTTGGGAACAAAAAGAAAATCGATTATCGTGTTGATTTTATTGTTGTTTGTGACATTTAAAAATAAAATCTATCAAAAAATTTAAACAATGGGTGGGCGAAAAAGAAAAGTCGATAGTGCGTGTCGTGTATTCAATGAATATTGGAAATGAAAATATTTTTTCAGGGTGTTTAGGAATTAAATATTTATTATGCCTAGTTTGTCAAGCAACGGTTGCAGTAATAAAAAAGTACAATTAAAAAGACATTTCTCTAAATCTGAGTGATGAAGGGCATAAAGCCCACGCCAAGAATCTCGGATATATAGCTAGCAAAATACTTTCACACGGCAAGATAAACTGCAAGAAGCAGCTACAAAAGCTAGCCTTTTTGTTTATACAATACTACGAAACACGGTAAACTCTTTTCAGATGGTGATTTTATAAAAAAATTGTATGGTAGGTGTTTCAAAATTTCTGTGTCCACAACTAGGTTCAAAATTTGAAAGCATATCCCTGTCAAGGCAAACTGTTATGCGAAGAATTGAGCAAATCAGTGATAATTTAATGAGCAGCTGTCAGAAAAATTATAAAATACAAATAGACCATACTGTGCTATAGCTTTAGACTAGAGCTGCGATATAAAAGATATTGCACAACTACTGATTTTTGTTCGGTCAATTAATGACGAACTTGAAATTACACAGGAGCTATGAAAAATAGAACTACCGGTGCAGAACTTTTTAATAAAAGTGAAAAGTGTCTTTTGAAATATAATATTAAATGGGAAAAATCTTGTTAATGTGACTACCGATGGATTCCCAAACTTAACGGGTTTAAATATAGGCCTGCTGAAAAGAATTCAAGACAAAGTTCACACGATTGATCCAAATAAACAGCTTATTATGATTCACTGTATTATATATCAACACGCATTGTGTAAAAATGTATTAAAAATAGAACATGTAACTGGTAAATATTCATCGATCAAAAGGTATAAGACACAGACAATTTATATCTTTGCTTGAAGAGCTCGATGCTGACTACTCAGCCATGTTCGATGGTTATGCTTTAGTAAAGTTCTGCGACACACAGTGGCGCCCGTAGAGAAAACGAGGTTGCAAAAATCAAAATTTTCTTTTGCGCCGACGATGTTTTGAATAAACCCATATTATAGGAAACTTTTCAACGATTACAAATATGCTACTCTTAATAATAGCACATTTTCAGTTTAGAAGATATAACCGTTCAAAGTTGACCGACTTTCGGTTTTCAAAAAAACACACAATTTTTAGTCAATTTGTTGCGATTTCAGGTGTAATATCACAAAAAAAAAAAAGGTAACGAATCGCCTTATTTTTTGTTTGTGTTGATTGAAGTATTTATTAAATGTATAATGATAAAAAAAATTAACTTTTTGCTTTGTGTTTCTCCTGGTAAATCACTATTTAAAAACTATCCGTTTTTTCACTATTTTTCAAATTTGACGGAAAATAAAAAAAAACTATATATTTCTATATTTGCCATATCTGCAAAACATGTTCTTTGATTATTTCTTTACATAATTCAAAAGGTTTTATCTGCCCGTGCGTGCCCTTTTGGCTTCCAGAGGTAAAAAAGGTTAAAAAGACATGGTTGCAGAAATTGTATGGCGTGCATCCCTTACATGTTTTGACTGACAGCAGTTTGATCTAATAGTTTGTCTACCTGTGAGCCTCTGCCAAAGTCTACTCCCAGTATTCTGTTACAGACACAGGATGCACAAAAAACTATTCAGGTACGCACCTCACTTAAAAATTACTTTGGTGTACAAATGGTCAAGAAGAATATTGATTTATGGTCCCTCCAGGTAGGCACAAATCTTATTTAGACACGAGCATAATACCAAAGTTGCATAATTCAGCCTAAATCCATATGTATGCAGGGGACATGTAAATTTTTAGGCATGGTAGCATAAGCCTATATATTGCAAAGTAAGCATAATGCCTGGATTAGTCTACGACTGAAAGTTGGCGCAACAAGTACTGAAACCATGGCGTTAAACAATTTAAGTACTGAAAACATGGCGTTGAACAATTTAAAATTATTTGAACTGTTTAGAACTGTTTCACGGAAGCTGCTTTAGAAGTACTTGATAGCTTATACGGAAATATTGAGAGAAGCGAAATTATAAAAAATAATTTTTATCTGATATATGCAAATATTAAGGCAAAATGGGTGAAATCTAATCGAACCTTTCAGAACTTTAACTCCAATTACGAGGACTGGCTTAATGAAGACACCATCCTGGATATATTGGCAGTAGATAAACCCACCACATCAACCAGAGGAGCAAAAGGAAGGCCAAAAAAAAGTATTGAGGAGTGTTCAATTTTCACAAGAAAGAGGAAACTTGCCGATGCCACCAATGACTTGACCACGAAGCATTTATCGGACGCGCTGTCTATTAAATATATAAAGGATAGTGAAAGACTTAGGTCGCAGATTACAAAATCTGTTGCTGATGCAAGCCCACTGCGACTAAAAAGGATTAAGGAAAGCATTCCCACGCCCACAAACGCACACATTAAAAAGTATGGTTCCGAAGAAGCCTTGGCCTTATTTATGGACTGCCAACTTTCCAAAGAAAAATATGAGATACTACGGGCATACTTGATGCGACACGGGGCTGACGTTTTACCAGGGTACAAGCATATTATGCAAGCCAAAATAAATTCACGACCACTGCATACGGAGTTTACGGAAGTCTCTGTGAAAGCCAATCTGCAGGATCTCATGGACCATACAGCAAAACGGTTATTGGAGAGTCTTCCTGAAAATGAGGTGAAAATTCTTCCTGAGAAACTGACATTGATCAGCAAATGGGGCTGAGATGGATCATCCGGACAAAGCGTTTATAAGCAAAGGATATCTTCCGATGACGCTACAATATCGGACAGAAATATGTTTATGGCATCTGTTGTTCCTTTGCGGCTAAAATCTGATGTTTCCCTACACTGGAAAAATCCACGTCGGTCATCAGTGCATTATTGCCGACCAATAATGTTTCAGTTTGCAAGGGAATCGGCAGAACTTATAAGGACCACGGTGAAGGACATTGAAGAACAAATAAGCAAGATTAAGCCTATAAAGCTGCAAATTGGAGAAGGAAAATATATTGAATGCAATTACGAGTTCCACCTGACCATGGTTGATGGAAAAGTCGTAAACGAACTGACAGGAACAACCTCAACATTGTCATGCCCGATTTGCAAAAAGAGTCAGAAGAACTTTGGAAATTTAAACGATTCTACAAACGAGGAGAATTACGAATATGGAATGTCAATATTGCACGCAAGGATAAGGTGTATGGAGTTCTTGCTAAAACTGGCGTATACCCTACCACAAGAGGAGGAAAACTTCGATGAAAACACATCAATTAAGGATAAGGAAAAGATCAGAAAGAAGCAAATACAGGATGCTTTTTTTAAACAAGTTGGACTAAAAGTAGACTGTCCCAAGCACGGATACGGTAACTCAAACAATGGAAACACTTTTAGGAGATTTTTTGAAAATGATGAGGCAGTAACTAGAATCACTGGAATTGACAATCAAATCGTGAAAAGATTGGGAACGATCTTGAATGTTTTAAACTGCAAAGAAAATGTCAATTCTACAAAATATGGAGAATATGCATCGAAAACTGCATCTCTTTTAGCAGAAATGTATCCACAGAAGAAGTTGACCCCGACCGTCCATAAAATATTGGCGCATGGCAAAGATATAATTGAGTACCACTCTTTGCCAATTGGAGAGCTTTCTGAAGAAGCACAGGAGTCTCTTAACAAATTTTATAAAAAATATAGATTGCAGAACACATTCAAAGCATCAAGGGTAAGGCAAAATGAGGACCTCTTCAACATGTTGGCAGCATCTTCCGATCCACTTATTTCTTCCCTGCGGCATGTGAAGTCACAAATAGAGTTAGAAAATAATTATAGTTTAGAAATGATTAGTCTTTTAGATGTACCTTCTCTTAGAATTGTGATGAATATTTTACAGAAAATTGAAAAAAAAAATTTTAAAAGGAAGTAATTTTTTTTAATTTGTTGGGTAATAATTTAAAACATAAAACCCTAAAGAAAACAAGTAAGAAAATTATAGTCGGTCTAGACCGACTATAGGATACTCTATACCATGCGTTTAGAGACCCTACCCCATAGGCCCAACTAACTGGACATATAAAATAAGCATAAACCAAATTTGAGTGGGATTTTTATAAATTTTTTTGTCTGCAGATATAAAAAAGTTCATATCGGATGCTATATCTGTATGGGGACTAGGCCCAAAAAGGGACCGATCCTGACCATGTTTGGTAAGGTCTCTTGTATTTTGCAAAAATATATACAAACAAAATTTGAGAAGAATCAGTGCAATATTTTTGTTTTTTGATAGATTTAAGTGAAGATCGGGAAGCAGCTCCATATGGGGCCTATGACTAAGAGTTGTCCCATAGGTGTCATTGTTAGACTACTGATTAATGGATGTAATAAACACATACAAACCCAATTTGACTAAGATTTGTATGATAATTTGGATCTTATGGCAATTTAGGTCGATTTCATAGGGGTCATTTGTATGGGGGCTAGGTCTGAACATGGACCGATTCTCACCAATTTCAATACCGTTCATCCTATCTCCGATAAAAGCGGAGCGACCTGCAGTTTGATTACAAGCTTTACATGGACACACAGACGGACGGACGGACGGACGGACGGACGGACATCGTTAAATCGAATCAGATATGATTCTGATTCGATCGGTATAATTAAAGATGGGTCTAGGTCAAATATTTTTGGTTGTTACAAACAGCAGCACAAAGTCATTATACCCAAACCACATAGTGGTATAGGGTATAAAAAATAAAAACAATCTAAAAATGTAAAAATAATTTTTTTTAGTTACCATAAAATTGATTTTTCTACAAATTTTAATTTTGATAACCCATATGTAGGCCCCTACAAAGCGTAGCACCCTTTCCAAACGCTCATTTCATAGGCTGAACAGTTATCTATCATATGCTGTTTAAACTGTTCAATTATGTTCAAATGATATGATTTTTGCAACGAAAAAACTCAAATGGCGCCACTGTGCGATGGATGTGGGATTTAAAAAAAGAAATAATAACCTTTTTATATTGCCCGAAAAGGAAGACTTTATATCAGCTTTTAAAAAAAAATTTTTTTTGGCCCCCGAGTAATTTTCTAATAAGATAATGGCCCGTCAGTCGAAAACTTTGGCCATGGCTGATCTAACCCGTAAACCAAAGTTTTATGAAAACTCTTTATTTACTTATGCATATGAGTTTTGAATCTCTCCATGACTGTGCGTGACTTTGCGTAACTATTTTAAAATTAAATCTTTAGTCAAAACAAGTCTATGGACCAAGTTTCAGATTGACTGAATGAGGGGAAATGGGACTGAAATCACTTCGTGGCTGTGGGTGACTACGCGTAACTATGTGTGACTATCTTAGAATTAATCTTCGGCCTCAACAAGTCTGTGGACAAAGTTTCAGATAGATCGGATGAGGTAAAGTGAGGTCTTAATCTCTCCGTGACTGTGCGTGACTATGCGTGAATGTGTTTGACTATGTCAAAGTCAATCTTTTTGCACGGCAAGTGTATCGACCAAGTTTCAGATCGATCGGATAAGGGGAAATGGCTTTTAAAGCACTCCGTGACTGTGCGTGACTACCCAAAAATTGATCTATAGTCACAACAAAACTATGGGCCAAGTTTCAGATCAATTGGATGAGCGGGAATGGCGTTGCCCCATGGCAGACAGACTGACAGTATGAGTGTGAGTTACTAGTTTTACATATATTCTTTGGATAAAAAGTATTTCAAACTTCATAATAAGTTCATTTCATTTTATGGGTTTAAATCCCGCTTTTGCATTTTTCTCTTCCTACAAATAACTGTCCATTCATACAGCTTAATCGGCTCGCATTGCCAGTCTTGGTTAAATGAACTCATAAATATCCACCGCCAACATAACTTAAATAACCATCTGCATTTTTAATTGTGATAGCATTTTCTGTAACCATAATGAAAATAAGATTGTGGCAGCATGCGAATTATTAAAAAAATATATTGATCTGTAGTTTATACATATGTATGATGAACGAATTATGTTTAATCGTAAATATATGTTAAACAAAAATTACAACGAAAAAAAATCGAATTTTGTTTGCATAAACCCAATAAGAGCACTCAATTAATTGCTTAAAGGTTGACTTAAATTTTATAAAATATTAATAAAAACAAGCGATAATATAATATTTTTTACAATAAAAAATTAATAAATAGATAAATGATCTTAATATTTTCTAAAGAAAAATTATTTAATACTACAGGTTTTTAAAACAAATTAACATATTAAGTATGAAAATTTGTTTTATAAACCCGCTTAACGATATTTAAATTTTCTTATGAATAAAAGGATAAACAAGTTCTTAAAAAAGTTCTCATTGTTCTTCATTATTTGTATATATAATTTTATATAGTATGTTTATAAAGCCAAATAATTTTATTATATATTAATTACATACAACATACTTATAATTTCTTTATTTTTTCTTTCATGATTATTTAACACTGTACAATATAAAACATTTCCATATAAGTATAATCCTAATAATGTTGTGTAGATTTTCTCATTATTATATAAACATATATTTTTTTTGGTTGTATATTTTTTTTTTTTTTTTGTTTTTTTGTTTTGTTTTACTACAAATCCTAAGTATTTTAATGTCATGTTGATAATGGCAACTTTTGCCCTCTACTCACATGTTGCAAACAGTTGTTCGATGTCATAAGATAACAGCTCCTGCTGTTAATTACTGCGATTATCAGGGATATGAGTATAATAAATATATTTGTGTTGCTGTATAATTTTTGTTGCTGCTGTCTTAGACTAATGCCTGCACTATTTTCTGGCCATACAACTTCGACTTCAGCCATTTTAAAAATGCTTAATAGTCGGTGGGATTGCAATTCATGATGTTCGGCATTGATGTGATGACTAATGGTTTTTAAAATCGAAGTACATTCATCCTGAAAAGTTGAACAAACAGATAAACGTATAAAAGTGTTTTAAAATATACATTAATTAGAAGCTTTTGTTAAAATTTATATATAAAACGGTAGTTTTACTAGTGGAGATTTTAAAAGTATTTAGTAATTGACGGCGCTGAGTACTTAGGCCCCAAGAACAAATGCCCCATAACAAAAATGAACGAATGCCCCAAAAAATTGGGGCGTAGGTTTGCGATGAACAGAAGCCCCACAACTTAAAAAAATGCCTAAAAAAATTAAAAAATGCCCCAATTTAAAAAAAGAAAAAACCAAATAAAAAATGAACTTTTATTTAATGTTTTTTTTTGCCAAATATCTATTTAAATAAAAATTTGCATACTGCTCTCAACAGTTCTCCTACAATAAACGCATTCTAATTCTGTATTTTTTGCAGAGCTTTAGCTCGCAACCCCATAGCTATCTTGCAATGTTTGCAAATCTTTCAAATCCCAAAAAACATTATGCAAAATTTTTATATATTTTTATTTAATGTTTTTTTTTTGCCAAATATCTATTTAAATAAAAATTTGCATACTGCTCTCAACAGTTCTCCTACAATAAACGCATTCTAATTCTGTATTTTTTGCGGAGCTTTAGCTCGCAACCCCATAGCTATCTTGCAATGTTTGCAAATCTTTCATAGCATTTTTGCGTTTTCTTATCCACCAGAATGTAAAATATCCGCATGAAAAGCAAAAAAGATGTTTTGCAGCGATTACAAATAACGACAACGGAGCGGCGCGGGTGTGGCTGTCAAACCCGTGGAACACAGTTACGATAAATTTTATTTACTGATCACTTCAATTTACAAACGATAACCGATATTTTTTCAGTTTAGGAAAATAAATAAACTACAATGAAAACAATAACATAAACCGGTTTCGTAGTTTATTTTTGGAGTACGGGTGTATTTGTTCGTCAGTCTGGGAAAAAAAATTAATTTAGGCCCCAAACTTACAAATTAAAAATGAACAAATGCTCCAAAATGTTTCAAATTGGAATAAAAAATGAACATTTTTTTGGGGCATTTGTTCATTGGGGCCTAAGTACTCAGCGCCGTAATTGACAAGAAAATACGTTTTAACATGTGTATTGAAAAATACATTAATTTGAAGCTTTTGTTAAAATTTATATATAAAACGGAATTTTTAGTAGTGGAGATTTTAAAAGTATTTAGTAATGGACGACGCTGAATACTTAGGCCCCAATGAACAAGTGCACCAAAACAAAAATGAACAAATGCCCCAAAAAAATTGGGGCGCAGGTTTGCGATGAACAGAAGCCCCAAAACCTTAAAAAATGCCTCAAAAAAATTAACAAATGCACCATTTAAAAAAAAAAAACCCAAATTAAAAACAAGTCAGAAAATTACAGTCGGTCTAGACCGACTATACGATACCCTATACCATGCGTTTAGAGACCCTATCTCTCAGGCCCAACTAACTGGATATAGAAAATAAGCATAAACCAAATTTGAGTGGGATTTTTATTAATTTTTTCGGCTGCAGATATGAAAAAGTTCATATTGGATGCTATATCTATATGGGGACTAGGCCCAAAAATGGACCGATCCTGACCATGTTTGGTAAAGTCTCTTGTATTTTGCAAAAATATATACAAACAAAATTTGAGAAGAATCAGTGCAATATTTTTGTTTTTTGATAGATTTAAGTGAAGATCTGGAAGCAATTCTATATGGGGCCTATGACTAAGAGTTGTCCAATAGGGATCATTTTTCGACTACTGATTAATGGATGTAATATATACATACAAACCCAATTGGACTAAGACTTGTATGATAATTTGAATCTTATGGCAATATATGTTGATTTCATAGGGGTCATTTGTATGGGGGCTAGGTCTGAACATGGACGGATTTTCACCAATTCCAATAGCGTTCATCCCACGGTCGATAGAAGCTTATATGCCCAATTCCATCAAATTATACTCATATTTGCAACCTGCAGTTTGATTAAAAGGTTTACATGGACACACAGACGGACGGACACTCGGAAGAACATCGTTAAATCGAATCAGATAGTGATTCTGATTCGATCGGTATAATAATATGAATATATTTTGATGAAATTTGGTATATAAGCTTTTATCGGCCATGGGATGAACGCTGTTGAAACTGGTGAGAATCGGTCCATGTTCAGACCTAGCCCCCATACAAATGACCCCTATGAAATCAACATATATTGCCATAAGATCCAAATTATCATACAAATCTTAGTCAAATTGGGTTTGTATGTATATATTACATCCATTAATCAGTAGTCCAAAAATGATCCCTATTGGATAACTCTTAGTCATAGGCCCCATACAGAGCTGCTTCCCGATCTTCACTTAAATCTATCAAAAAACAAAAATATTGCACTGATTCTTCTCAAATTTAGTTTGTATATACTTTTGCAAAATACAAGAGACTTTACCAAACATGGTCAGGATCGGTCCATTTTTGGGTCTAGTCCCCATATAGATATAGCGTCCGATATGAACTTTTTCATATTTGCAGCCGAAAAAAATAATAAAAATCCCACTCAAATTTGGTTTATGCTTATTTTCTATATCCAGTTAGTTGGGCCTGAGAGATAGGGTCTCTAAACGCATGGTATAGGGTATCATATAGTCGGTCTCGACCGACTATAATTTTCTTACTTGTTGTAATTAAATTTTTATGAACTTCCCGACTATCTAGAACTCTGAAACTTTATATATCTATGCAAAGTGAATAGCAATCTATTATTTAATTAATGTATACCTCGTGTGATAAATTTTTTCGCGGTTAACCTGAAATCGTATAAGAGCATGCCTTCCAAGTTTTTTTTCAGATATTATTTAATCAATTTGTACCTGATGTGATCAATATTTTTTTGGGGTTAACCTGAAATTAATTTTTTATACTTTCTTTTTCATGGTGAATTTTAAAATAACCCTCCAAGATATAATATTATTTTAATTTTCTGCAAAATATATGAATTATATAATATAATTTTAGCCACTGTGCAGAGGATATATAATATAAACTATATATAGGTTTAACATAACTGGAAACCCCAATATATTTTCTTGATCTCTGTAACAAGAGAGTTGATTTAGCGATGGCGTTCTGTCCCTCTGTCCGCCTTTCTGTGGAAATTATGACCACACTCTCAATAACTAAGATAGCTTCTTCGTTTTTAAATAAAATCGTTTATCAACATCGCAAAGAAGTTGCAATATAAAGTCATCAGAACTGCTCCAAAGGGTCGCGAGATAGGAATGAAGATGTGAATGTGTTCGTTTTTTGTCTTAAAATATGTATATGATGTAATTCTTCTTATTGCTGAAGTCATTGTAGTGTGTCATTTGTGTGTATGGTTACACTGCACATGTCACATTAGCTAAAGCAAGTACTGTTACATTTATTTTATCTTTATCACGATATAATAAAGAAAAGCGCCAACACAAAAGAAAACAAGTAAGAAAATTACAATCGGTCTAGACCGACTATACGATGCCCTATACCATGGTTTAAAGACCCTATCTCTTCGGTCCAACTAATTGGACATAGAAAATAAGCATAAACCAAATTTTAGTGGGATTTTTATTAATATTTTTGGCTGCAGATATGAAAAAGTACATATCGAATGCTATATTTATATGGGGACTAGGTCGAAAAATGGACCGATCCTGACTATATCTGGTAAGGTCACTTATATTTTGAAAAAATATATACAAACCAAATTTGAGAAAAATCTATGCAATATTTTTGTTTTTTGATAGATTTAAGTGAAAATCGGGAAGCAGGACTATATGGGGTTTATGACTAAGAACGGTCCTATAGGGATTATTTTTGGACTACTGATTAGTGGATATAATAAACGCATACAAAGCCAATTTGACTGAGATCTGTATGATAATTTGGATCTTATGGCAATTTATGTCGATTTAATAGGGGTTATTTGTATAGGAACTAGGTCTGAACATGGACCGAATTTCACCAGTTTTAACAGAGTTCGGCATACGGCCGGTAAAAGTTTACGTGTCAAATTTCATTAAAATATATTCATATTTGTGACCTGTAGTTTGATACAAAGTTTACATGGACACACAGACAGACAGACGGACAAACAGACGGACATTGCTAAATCGACTCAGAAAGTTATTCTGAGTCGATCAGAAAGTTATTCTGAGTCGATCGGTGCAATAGAAGATACAACTTATAGTTTGATTATAAGGTTTACATGGACACACAGACGGACAGACGGACAGACGGACGACCGGACAGATGGACAGACGGACGGACGGACATCGCTAACTCGACTCAGAAAGTTATTCTGAGTTGATCAGTATAATAAGAGATGGGTCTAGGTCAAATATTTTTGGTAGTTGCAAACAGCAAAACAAAGTCATTATACCCAAACCACATAGTGGTATAGAGCATAAATATAATTCCTAAAAAGTACCTTTTTAAAGAATTAAAGTTTTTTAAAAAGTGCCTTTATTAAAAACAAAGTATTTTTTAAAGTACCCTTCTTAAAAAAATAAGCTTTTTTAAAAATTTCTCTTTTTCAAAAATAGCTTTTTTAAAAAAGCTTTTTTCTTTAAATATTAACTTTTTATACCCTACAACACTATGTGGTTTGGGTATAATGAGTTTGTGCTGCTATTTGCAACTACCAAAAATATTTGATCTAGACCCATCTTTTATTATACGGATCGACCCAGTATCACTTTCTGAGTCAATTTAGCGATGTCCGTCCGTCCATCCGTCCGTCTGTGTGTCCATGTAAACCTTGTAATCAATCTACAGCTCGCAAATATAAATAAATTTTAATGAAAATTGGCATATCAGGTTTTATCGGCCAAAGAATGAACGTTGTTGAAATTGGTAAAATTCGGTCGATATTCAGACCTAGTCCCCATATAAATGGCCCTATGAAATCGACTTAAATTGCCATAAGATCCAAATTATCATATAGAACCCAGTCAACTTGGGTTTGTATGTGTTTATTATATCCACTAATCAGTAGTCCAAAAATAATCCCTATAGGACCGTTCTTAGTCATAAACCCCATATAGACCTGCTTCCCGATTTTCACTTAAATCTATCAAAAAACAAACATATTGTATAGATTTTTCTCAAATTTGGTTTGTATATATTTTTCAAAATATAAGTGACCTTACCAGATATAGTCAGGATCGGTCCATTTTTCGACCTAGTCATCATATGTATATAGCATTCGATATGAACCTTTTCTTATCTGAAGGCAAAAAGAAATAATAAAAATGCCACTCACATTTGTTTTATGCTTATTTACTTTATCCACTTTGTAGGACCGAAGAAATAGGGTCTCTAAACTATGGTATAGGGCATCTTTAGTCGGTCTAAACCGACTATAATTTTCTTACTTTTTTATAAATGTAAAAAACAGTACCATCTTTTATCCCTTTTTAAAAAAGTACTCTTCTTTAAAAATGTAAGCTTCTGCAAAAAGTACCCTTTTTAATGAAGTAAAGTTTTTTTTAATATAATTTTTTATTAAATAAATACTCTTTTTTAAAAAGTGCGATTTAAAAAAAAGTACTCTTTTTTAAAAACGTAATCGTTATTTTAAAAGATGCACTTTTTTTAAAAATTTACCCTTTTTTAAAACAGTAACCTTTCTTATAAAATTAGCCTTTTTAAAAAAGGACCCTTTTTAAAGAAAGCTAATTTTTTTTTATAAAAAAGTTACACCTTTTTTTAAAAAAAAGTGCTTATATGTAAAAATATCCTTTTAAAAATGTACCCTTTTTCTTAAAATAACCTTTTTTAAAAATACTCTTTTTCTTAAAATTACCTCTTTTTAAAAGTGGCCTTTTTGACCAGAATACTCTTATTTATAAAAGTACCGTTTTTATAAAAGTAACTTTTTAAAGTACCCTTTTTTTAAATACAATTTTTTAAAAGTACTTATTTTAAAAAAATATTCGTTTTTAGAAAACCAGCTCTTTCTTAACAAACCAAAGGAAGAACTTTTTTAAAAAGTATATTTTTCTAAATAAATTGCCTTTTTTAAAAAGTACCATTTTTTTGAAGAGGCAACCTTTTTAAAAAAGTTTCTCTATTTAAGAATTTTTTTTTTTTAAAGTACGCTTTTTTTTTAAAAAGTACCATTTTTTAGGAACCGCTTTTTTTAAAAAAAAGGTACTTTTAAAAAAAGTACCTTTTTAAAATATCCAGTGCCAATTTCTAAAAGTATATGGGTACTGGATATTTTTAGCGAAGAATTATTTGAATTTTTTTTTTTTGAATAACCGTATGAATTTATTTTGATTAATTTATTTGGTGTTCTATAAAGTACTAAGGGAACTTCTAGGTTTTCCACTCTAGTAAGAGAAAAAAAAACTTTTTTTAGATAGTAATTAGTTCTTTCTACATAAATGGTATTCGAATTTAAAGTATCAATATCGGCAACAGTTTTAAAGTGCTAGCCGGTCCGCACTTTGGTTGTAATATTGAGTTTAAGAAGCAGATGGAGGGTATAAACGACTCGGAACAGTCGAATATAACCTCATAATTGTTATTATAAATAAGTAAAATGCTTCAAAATTCTTAAAATATGTGCCTTAATATTAAAGATTCAACAGAGCTCTAAGCGATGGATTGATCAGCATTCGAATACTTTTGGTTGCCACTGTACTACCTATTAAATTGCTTAGCCAATCCTTTCTTTCTCACTTGGTTAATTTTCATGTATTTCGTTAATTTTTTTAAAAAACACTTTCACCATCTTTTGGCTTATTTCTCCTTACCTTTTCTTTCTTTAACAAATCAATCGCCTTTAATTTTGCATCATGTGGTAATCTAGCTGCAATGATAATATTTTCTTCCGTCATATTAAAAAGAGTCAGGGTGCATTGAGTCTGTAATGAGCAATACAAAAAAAAAAAACCCCCGAAAAAAGAAATTAAGTTAATTGGTAACCAACTCGATATCAAATATAATTTGAATGTTTATTGACTTGCCTGATTATCAATGTAGGTGGCTACATATTGTTGTAAAGCTCTAACAGCATCTTGTACACCCAAATTGGTGTGGGGACGTAACATAGCTTCATCTGTAGAACTATAGCCCAGCATAAGAAATACTCCACCTTAAGAAAAGTTCATAGAAATAAAGAGAAAAAAATATATATTTTCCTATAATTTGTCTTCTATAAATTATTTACAGTTATTATCTGGAATTAAACGTTTCGCTTTTATGTATTATGCAGTTCAAAACATGCACCATTGATAAAATTTCAAAAAAAAGTGCAGAAAAGAAATGGTTATAAACACCTCATCATAAATTACACACTATGACCGTCAAATTACAATCTTGTAGAAGAAAAAAAGTTTGAGAAAACTACCTTTAAATTTGATTCCCTACATTATTCTATTTAATCATCATCATTCATCATAAAATGAAATCATTACCCGGGTTGTAAGATAATCTGCAGGAGCTTTTTTTTTATCTGCTATCATTTTCTGACAAATACACCTCTTCTTATTGTTATTCATGGTATTTTTTTTTTTTTTTTGATTTTTTTCTTTTTATATCATTACTTGTAATAATATTCACTGTGGTACTTAGACATTGAGTTAGTTGCAGCTGTATAGAGTGGCGCTATACTGCAGCAAACATCACATCAAATGGCATAGAAACTGACAGACAAACTACACCACAGCTAACAACCATCATAATAAGAATTGTTTTAATAATAATATGTGAAGCAGGAAGATTTTACCTGGCAGGGAATAGTCACCCAATGGTGGTTTCATACAGATAAAACGTCCCGAATAGCAAAGACACCGACCACGAAATGCTTGATACGCGGGTGAAGCATGACTATAAAATGCCAAAGCTGTACGACATGGTGCAAATGGCACGCAAAGGGCATGACAGGTTAGTGTTAGTGATTCACCGCAGCTGCATAATTCACTGCATTCAGCATCGTCCAACGAGTAAATCTGTTAAGTAATCATAAAAAAAAGAGGAGAAAAAAAGAAAAGAGGAATATGGAATAAGTAATAAAATACATACAATTTTTAAATACATTTAAACCAAAGTACTTAGTATGAAGTTGTGTTTAAAGTACAAATATGTTGGTATAATAAAAGATTTGTCCTTATATTTATTTCATGACAATTACAATTCAAGTGGTGTCAAATTTTATATTATGCTATTAAAATAGTAATAATAAAAAAATTGCTGTATCGTTAAATAAAAACTTGCATCATAACTATAAGACAATATTAAATATTCAAGTTCCATCGTGGTTTTGAAAAGAAATAGTTTGATTGAATTTAAAGTCTCTGAAAAACTTGAAATCATATATGGGCATAAAAGTATTAAATTATATTTCGTGTTAAAATGCTACTGAAAATGAATTACGACAGTAAGTGTATAAAAGAGTGAGATCGGAAATACATGAAATTTAATGATAAGGAAACCATTTAACATAGAGTTGATATTTTTAATTAAAGCTTACAAAAACAGATAGCTTTTATCGTTGAAGTCACTACTTATGAACTTATGGACCTTTTGCCAGAAACCCTTCCCTTCTTGGCGAACTGCTATTCGAAAAAGCTCAACCACATGTCATACAGTTCACTCCCTTTGAAATTTGGCTTCGTTTACAAATAAAAAAATATATTTAAAGTAGACTTGGTATAAAGTTCGGAGTTAAAAATATGAGGGCAGTACGTGCTTCAAATTTCATATTTCAATGTCATGGGTCCAAAATATAAGTTCAGGCGAACTACTAACCAAAAAAGGTCAGACACATTGTCAAACACGATATGAAATTGTCAAGGCAAATTTTTCCAAAAAAAAATATAAGTTTTTTGTTTTTATTTGACTAACTGCCCTACTGTCTTAAATCGCACTTGGAGAGACCTAAAAATCCATTCAAAAATGTTTTTATAGTTTTCGATATTCAGCTCATCAATATCCACCGTTGGAGTTGTATTACTATATAACAGGGGTGGGCACGTAAATGGCTTGTTGGGCCAAATTTTGAATTTCACCTACTAACGGTGGGCCGCACTAGTTTATTTCTGTACAAATATTCATTTTCAAACAAAAAAGCAAAAAAAAACAATTTTTAAACAAACATAAAATTTATTAATTCATTTCATACACATTACAAATAAATTTTATACTGAAATATTATTAGTATTTATAAAAATAATGTTATATTTTAAAATTTTTTGAGATCAAAGAATTTTTTTTTTTTTTTTTATTAATTTCTTTATTTACAATCTATCCATTCAAAAATATTAAGCAAATTTTATAATATTAGAAGTAAATAACAGTAATTATTGAACTCGATTGAGAACAACAATAATAACAAAAATCCAAAGGGAAGTATAAGTTTAATACAATATTTACAATACAATATTTAGAATTCAATATTTACATTACAATATTTACATGCAATTAATTAATTTATTTATTTTTTTAATTTAAAGGTGCATGAGAATTAGCTCCGATATGGTAAATCAAGGATATGGAACCTTCTAAGCCTTCTTATTTCTTCTGTGTCATCCAGTAGAGATATTGATAATGGGTTGATATGGTTGCTTAACCTTCCTAAATAGTTTTCACTAAATCTTCTGATTTCTTCTATAACCTTTGGAATAAAGAGATCTTCATGAATCGATTTATTTGATACAAACCATGGAGCGTTTATAATTGACCTAAGAGTTTTTGACTGATATCTTTGAAATATTTCAATGTTCGAATTGCTGGCTGTTCCCCATAGTTGTATCCCGTATGTCCAGATCGGTTTCAAAACAGTTTTATAAATTAAAACTTTGTTTCCTAAGCTTAGCTGTGATTTTGGACCAAGAAGCCAGAATAGTCGTTTCGTTTTAATATTTAGTTGCTGTTTTTTTGCTTTTATATGCGTTTTCCACGTCAGTCTTCTATCAATGTGCATTCCTAGATATTTAACACAGTTACTTTGAGGAATTTGTATATTGTTCATATATACATTGCCACAGTTGCCATATCGTAACGAGAAAGTAATGTGTAAAGATTTTGCAGTATTGACTTTAATGTTCCATTTGTTTAACCAAGCTTCAATAGCATTCAGCTCCCTTTGCACTAAATTAGATGCATTGTTTGGACATTCATCAGAAGCTAGTAATGCAGTGTCGTCCGCATATGTTGCAACTAGTACGTTTTCTGTTATTGGCATATCTGATGTAAATATAGTGTAGAGAATTGGTCCTAAAACGCTGCCCTGTGGTACACCTGCCTTGATGTCATAGAATTGTGAGTGTTCACCATCAACTTTAACATTAAAGGATCTGTCAGATAAATATGACTTTAGGAGTAAATAATAAGGAGTTGGAAGCAGTTTTTTTAATTTGTAGTATAACCCAACGTGCCAAACTTTATCGAAGGCTTGTTGTACATCCAAAAATACTCCTGAACAAAATTTCTTAGTTTCCAATGTGTTTCTTATAAAGTCAACGATACGATGGCATTGCTCAGGAGTGCCATGCTTGTATCTAAAACCAAATTGGTATTCAGGAATGATATTAAATTTTTCCAGAACTGGTAATAATCTTTTCAATAATATTCGTTCAAATATTTTGGAGAATACAACCAGTAAACTGATTGGTCTATAGGATGTAACAATATTTTCTGGTTTGTTTGGTTTATTTACCATTACAATCTCTGCGCATTTCCATTGCGAGGGAAAGTAATTTAATTTCAATATCGAGTTGTACAACAATGTGAGAAATAGTATGCCCCTCTTAGGTAGGTATTTAACTACTTTTCCATCTATGCTATCATAACCAGGTGATTTTTTGCAATTAAGTTTATTTATTTCTTCTTTTACTTCAGGAAGAGAAATATGTTTTATGGGCCAATCCATTGGACATGGACTATCTAAGTAGTCGAGAATTTCTGCAACATTATTGTTATAATTGGTATAGGGCTGGAATGTCGTTTGAAGATGAAAAGCAAATGCATCAGCCTTAGATTTGTTTGTTTTACACCATACATCGTTAACGTCTTTTATAGGTACATTTCTCTTTGTAGGTCTTTTTATATGCCTTGTTGCCTTCCACAAGCTGAACTCATCGTTTCTATTATTGCCCGGATTTAGATTTCTAAGAAAGTTTTGTAGCATCTCATTTTTCATACCATGTAGTGTTATTTTAAAATCTTTAGCAGCTTTATTAAAGATACGCTTGTCATTTGGATTTCTACTATTTTGCCAAACTTTTCTTATTTCTGATCATTTGTCTAATTTCAGAAGATATTAAAATTTGGTTTTGTGTACATTGTAATATTTTATTTGGAGTTGATAGAAAACCGGCTTCGTGAATTAAATGATTGAATGTTTCAACAGCATCATCTAAATCTGTTGGGGCAAGTTATATCAATATTTAAGTTCACATTTCTTTCAACCCAACTTTCAAAAGATTTAATATCCGTTTCGGCAGTAATAATTTTGTGTTGTTGTGATTTTGCCTGTAAAAATATGTTGAAATAAGCTATAAGGGGTGTGTGGTCCGAGCTTAAATCATCAACATCAGTTATATTTAATAATTGACTAGAAATTCCAGAGTAAACTGCAAAATCTAGCAGATCTGGTATTTTTCTTGGATCCGTTGGCCAGTATGTTGGGTTGCCTGTTGACAGCACTGAGTAATGATTATTTACTATGCACTTGTAGAGCTCGCTTCCCTTGGGGATTAAATAATCTAGATCCCCACCAAGGATGTTTATTATTAAAGTCTCCCGCAGTGAAAAATCTTGACCCCAATCTATTGAAAAAATTATGAAATTGTTCACATTTTACTGAGTATCTGGGAGGGAAATAGAGAGCAGAAAAAGATATACTGTGTGAGTCACATTTAACCTTAATATAGGCAGCTTGTAGATATGGTTCTCTTATTTCATCTAAAATTTCAAATTTTATTGTTGATTTTATCAATATTGCAGCTCCAGCATGAGCTCTATCATCTGGATGGTTGGCTGTTATTAATTCATAACCTCTTATTTTAAAAAAGGTTCTGCTGGTAAAATGTGTCTCTGACACTAAAAGAATATCGATATAATGCAATTTTAGAAACGTGGTTGGAAAGCCCATTTGCATTCCATATTGCAATATTCAAATTTAGTTGCATAGTTTTGTTACTAATACTGTCATCATTGATAACAATTTGTTTGTTAACTCAATTTGGTTTTGAATTAAATTTTCTAACTTTTCTAACGAATTATGCTGAGAAGTTGGTTGGTTATTTCTTAAAACATCAGAGTAAGAAAAGTTGTTATTGTTTTGACTATAATTTGAATTATTCAGATTGTTGTTAAAATTTGGAAAATCTTCATTATTATAATTAAATCTTATAGAATCACGCCTATTAGCAATATTGGTTTTTAATTTTCTTTTTAAAAGTTGCTTATAAAATCCACAGCCTTTATAGCTAGCTGGATGATTTTGTAAACAATTTACACATCGAGGAGGTGCATCTTTATCTTTAGTGCAGTCGACTGTAAGATGACCTAATCCACATTTGACGCAATTAACTGGTTTTCTGCAGTAAGTTTTTGTATGACCGTATTCTTGGCATCGGTGGCATTGAACAATATCATTCGTTTTCTTCGGTGGGACAATGTTGACAACAGCATTATTAAGAACTTTTATTGAATAAATATTTTTGTTGTTTGGGCTTGGCTCTAAATCAAGGTAGAACATTGGAAGAGGTTCCCTCGAGACTCTACTATGAATATTAGAAACATTTCGAACTTTGTGGCCTAAGGTTTCAATGGCATTTTTTATTTCTTCTTTTTGCGTTGAAGGGTGTAGGTTTTTGATAACGGCTCTATAGGCTCTTTCTTGTCTTAATTGGTACGTGTGGAATAAATTTTTTTCTCGTTTAAAAATGAAACGAGTGTTCTATAAGGTGGAACATCTTTAACCATAACCCTTATTTGATTGTCTCTTAGAGTTTTGTAGTTAAAGGATGAAGAGGGAATTATTTTATTAAATCTTTTAATCATTGCACTACGTTTGGTATTATTATTGGTGGCGGCTTAGGAGAATTCACTTTTGTAGATTCTTCATCATCTGATTCATCATTATCATCATTATTATTAAGTAAAGCTGAAAATCTATTATGACTTACATTATTGCTTGTAAAGGCTGTTTGTTGAGATGTACTTGCATTGTTGTTTATATTGGTTGATTTAACAGCGTTGTTGTTGCCATTCTTTTGCATGCCATTGTAAGCAATATTGTTATTGTTTTTTATTTCGAATGCAGGTGCATTATTATTAGTTAAAGAACTGTCATTGATTTGAGAAAACAAGTTTTGATTGTTGTTGGTATTATTTCTTTTATTTAAAAATATTTTTGGGGAATCAGTTCGACGACGTTTAAGTGCTTTAGTAGAAGTTACTACTTGCCAGCATAAATCTTCGTCTTCACTACTATCATTGCTATCACCCATGATGATAGCAATGTAAATTGTTATTATTCAAAAGAATTTTAGTTTTTTTTTTTTTTGTTTAGTTGTTGTTCTTGTTAAATTTGTATTTATTTATTTATTTTTTTTTTTTTTTATAATTTGTTTTTATTTAACACTACACTTTAGGGAGCTAAGAATTTTTGTACGTTTGTACTAGATCGCAGTCGAATGCAGACTGAAACTAAAGAATTTCATTTTAAATAAAATAAAAAAAAGGAATTATATAAAAATAAAATAAAACTATAGGTAACAAAAAATAAAAAAGAAATTAGGAAGAATTTTTGATTGTTTCTTTAAAATCAGGTGTGTAGTTTGTCAAAGTTGTCCGAATGAGTTCCATAAGATGTTGATTTGTTAATCGTGAACGATTTTTGTTTTTAACATTTTTCATGGTGGAGTATAGAGATTCGCAACAATACATTGTGCCAAACATTTAAAATAAACGAGCAGCACCTTTTTTCAATTGTGGATATTGGGTTTCGTTAACAAGTTTCCAAATTCCAACTAGATAAGTTGATTTGTGATGCATTTTCAATACAATATCATCCTTCATTTCTAACAACTCCAATTTTCCAACATCTGGTTTTGCAAGAATTATATCGGATAATAAAAATTCATCATTTAGGACATCACATAAAAATGGGTTAACAAAAACTGAGAATGTTGCTTGAAGTTGTTTGAAATCCTCAAATCTACATTTAAAATTTTCATAAAATTGTTTTAAATTATTTATGTATTCTTCCAGCTTATCGTGTTGTATATTATTTACGTTCAATTTTAAAAGAGGAAAAAATTTAAATTTTTTACATTCGTTCCTATTGAAGACAATGGAGCGTATGATAGACTCTTACTTACGTAGAATTATTGACCATAAACTGCTATCAACGAGGCAACATGCCTACAGCAAGGGAAGGTCAACTGAAACAGCTCTACACGAGCTTGTAGGTACCATCGAGAAATCGCTCTCGGCAGGAGAATACACTATGACAGCCTTTTTGGACATAGAAGGGGCTTTTAACAACATTACACCGGACTCGATAATAGCGGCACTATCTAGTCTAGGAGTGAATTCTGTGATCATCTCATTGATTGGAAATCTGCTTGTCAACAGGCGGATAACGTCTAAACTGGAAACGTCGGAAATATCCCGATTTGTGAACAGGGGAACGCCACAAGGTGGCATTCTATCACCACTTCTCTGGAACTTGGCGCTGAACCCAGTGCTAGTATCGTTGGAGGGGCAAGGCTGTAGCGTAGTCGCATATGCTGACGACGTGGCCATGGCCGTAAATGGGAAGTTTCTATCTACAATTAGAGATATCCTGCAACGGGCTCTCACAGAGCTATCTATCTGGGCAAGGGGTTGCGGTCTGGGGGTTAATCCGACCAAAACGGAACTTGTTCTTTTCACTAGGAAGTATAAGATCCCTACATTCGATCCCATTTCTCTCAACGGCACTGAAATCGTCTTCTCTGATGGAGCCAAGTATCTTGGCGTATTCCTGGACAGGTAGCTGAACTTCAGACGGAATTTGGAGGAGCGGGTGAAGAAGGCGACTATAGCTTTATACTCCTGTAAGAAGGCCATTGGTAAGCGATGGGGCTTTAGTCCGAAAATTGCTCACTGGATCTATACAGCGGTGGTCCGTCCAATACTGCTGTACGGAGTCATCGTCTGGTGGCCTGCTTTGGAGAAGGCCACCAATAACAACCTTCTCGCAAGGGTACAGAGAATGGCTTCCATGTGCATCACTGGAGCCCTTCGTACTACATCTTCGGATGCCTTGAACATCCTATTACACCTAATACCACTGGACATATTAGGGAAGCAGTCGGCGGCCTCATCGGCCATTCGATTAAGAAGTACACTACAATGACGGGGCTACAATTGTGGCCACGGGGTGATCCTGAATGACAGGAACTTGCCATTGAACGTGGATTACACTACTCCAAGGAGCGTATTTGAACGTCACTACTGTACACTAATACCGACCAGGGAATATTGGTCTGGGAGGACACCAGGCAGTAGGCGTTCCGTAAATTTCCATACTGACGGATCGAAATTGTGCGGTCAGGTTGGTTTTGGAGTCCATTCGGAGGATCTTGGACTAAATCTGGCTCGAAGGTTACCAGACCACTGCAGTGTATATCAGGCAGAGGTACTGGCAATAAAGGAGGTTGCTGACTGGTTGGGTCGGAATATTCTGTCTACGACCGCAGTCAGCATCTACTCTGATAGTCAAGCCGCGGTAAAATCCATGCGATCAATGTTCCTGAAAACGAGAACCGCCCTTAGCTGCCGCACGTCCTTAAATGAGATGGCCAAGCACTTTGACATCAGGCTCATATGGGTCCCAGGGCACAGGAACATACCGGGAAACTGCGGATGAGCTAGCAAGACAGGGTACTATCTTACAGGTTCCAGTGGATTTGGAATGTGTTGGTACACCCCTGGAATCGTGCAAGCTTGAACTTCGGCTTCGCACCGCTGGCATAACGAGTAACAGATGGGCTAATGGATTAACGTGTAGGATCACAAGACAAATCTGGCCTGCTCTGAATCGAAAGCGCACAAATGCACTATTATCACTCCCCCGTGGGGAGATCTCAACGGTAGTTGCTGTTGTTACTGGGCACTGCCTTATAGGGAGACACGCTGAGCGCCTTAAGGTCTCGTCAAATGATTTCTGTCGTAGCTGCTTGGATGTGGAGGAGGTAGAGAGCATAGAACACTTCCTCTGCCACTGCCCGGCGCTATCCAGAACAAGACTACGGACATTGGGATCGCCGTTTCTTCACGATCTCTCTGACCTCTCAAACGTGGAAATTTCACATCTTAGGGGCTTCATCAGAAGCTTGAACTGGTTCTTCGGTGGGGACTGAGGGGAACACCCATTCATCCCGTGGTATCACAACGGACCCCAGAGTCTAAGTGTGCTGGTCCTTGGATCAGCAGCCACTTCCAACCTAACCTAACCTAACCTAACCTACATTCGAGGTCTTTTATAAACAAAAGAGGTTTAGCTTCAAAGCCTAACAATGATCGTGACAAATCAAGCACTGTTTTGTCTTTGCCTTGTAAACTCAGATTAAGCGATTTAAGATGGTTCATTGTGTCAGCAAAAAACATTAAATCTGAAATCCAAATTTCATTCTCCAGATCTGGATATATTTTTCCTTTTGCTTTTATTAACAACTTTAATGTGGGTAACAGCTCAACAAATCGATCCAAAACATTAGAAACGGATAGCCCTCGCACCACATGGTGACATCGCTTGATAGCTCATTGTTTTCCTCAACATCTTGTAACTCCATAATAAAATTTTTAAACTGACGATGAGTTTTAGCGTTTGCTCTGATAAAATTTACAATTTCTACCACAACTTTCCAAACGTTTTAATATTTAAAAAATTTTGAAATAAGATGCTTACCAACTAAAACTTTAAATTAATAATTTGTAAAATGTTGGGGGCACAACTCACGTAACATAATAAAACTTTACACTGCAATGATCGTTAAAACACTAAAGAATTTTTTTAGCAAATAAAATCTTAACAAAATCATATCTAAATGCGTAGCGTTCATGTTAAGAAAGTAACCGTTATTGTTTTTGCAGTTTTCATCTAATAAATTTGCTGCTAGCTTTACTATTTTTAAAAATACGCAGAAATCATATACGCACAGTTCTCTTATCTCAACAAGGCAAATAGAAAAGAGAATAAAATAATCAGGGTTGTCAACTTAGTGCTTTTAGCACTGTTTTTAGTGCTTTTTAAAATTGTTGACGCGAAAATTTTCCAAGTTAGGTTTTAGTGCTTTTTTTAACATCAGCGACACCAAATCATTAATTGCTGTTAGCATAACAAGTCGAATCTAATTTTTAAATTTTGTCAAGTATTGAAAATGGATGGCAAATAATCCACCTGATGAAATGGCAAATTTATGAATCCACAATTGAATTTTGGAATGAAGTGAAATCACATAAGGATGCCACAGATTTAAATCCATTTGAAGCTGTAGCTAATCTCGACATTAAACTTTTGTCGCTTTCTTATTTAAACGCTAAAGTTGAGAGAGGTTTTAGCGACATGAACCTTTTCTAATCCAAAATAAGAAATACATTGCCATTACATTCAGATAAAGCTTTACTTCACATCGAAAATGGATTGAAAGAAGAAAATTTCTGTTCGGAAAGATAAAAAAATTCTAGTTTTAATGAAACATTTAATTATCTGGACTGCTCTCATCCCCAAGCATTCAGGACAACAGGGTTTTTGCTGAAAAAAGCAAAAATAAAAAATGGAAAATATAGTGTTTTTTTTTTCAAATTATGCGATTTTTGTCGGTTTAGTGCTTTTTTATATTTTAAAGTTGACAACCCTGAAAATAGTGAACTATAAAAAACGAGAGAGAAAAATTATTATGCTCTGTCGTTTGCATTTCAAATAATGAGTGTGTTTTGCAAACATACAATTTTTAAAATGCATTTTTTTTTTGTACATGCTAACAGACGTTACATTCAAATAATTTGTATAATTTTTGTGGCCCTATTGAAAATTTATACTCGTAATAATGCTATTTTTGAACAATACTTTGAAATTTTGGTATTAATGTTTTGATTTTTTTTTTTTTTTGAATTTAATCTAAATTTTTGAATTTATATGGGGCCGCATAAAATTCATTCGTGGGCCGCATGCGGAACGTGGGGCCGCATTTGCCCATGCCTGCTATATAAAATTCGAAAAAAGTCATCACGGACAAGCTATTGAACATACATTAATTTTCGACAGTGTTCATCTTTGAGGCATTATATGCTTATTCAAATTTCGTTAGAATTTCGTTTGGATAAGCTTCAAATGTATAGTCAAAAGAATATCATTAAATCGACTTATAAAGTTTCAATTCTTCAAAATTCTTTTAAAAATTTTTATACAAATTTATCAAAATTATTTAGAATTTCACAATTTAAAAACAAGTTTAACTTAGGCTCTACTCTACTTACCCTCTTACTGGTGCCCTCTCTTATATGTTGATCAGATTGATGAGGTCTCTGGACCACGCAATTTCCTGTAATAATAAAGAAAAAATAAAGAATTCGTAAAACTAAAATTAAGGAAAGCATTTAAAAAAAATATATGTAAAAATGTTTGCATGAAATCACTTTTAAAAATCTATTTTGGAGAAACCAAAAAAGAAATGATGGAACGATGAACATGTAATAGCGTTATATTAAGTTGTATCGAAATGTAACTATCACACTTGAATTCTGTATAATAAAATAAAACTAGAACATGGAAACAAGTAAACGAAAAAATGACAATGACGATGACAAAAACGTGAACAAAACAAATAAACATTTTACACACGATTTAATATCTGACACGAAACTAGAAAAACATTTCATTTACCACACACACACACACACACCCACACAAACACATTTTACTTAACTTAATCAAACTCATCTAGTAACAAATACACATGGACACTTTTAACAAGTGCCCGCACATGCACACCCACACACACATCCTCACATATATATATATTTAATAATACACAACAATATTTGTAAAGTACGCACGCGAGTATAATAACAAAGGATCATCATTTAAGATAATCCTTCACTATTTATATGTTCCTTCCTCCGGTTAACATTTTATAGATATTAGAGTGTTGTTAGATGTGACCATTACACAAGACACTTGTACATTTCCAAACACTTACACACTTTAACATATACAAATACAGTAGCTGTCAACTGTATTATGTTTTATGATATTTGTTTGGTTTGAGATGACAAATCACATTCTCTGTAAAATAGCTTATAATAAATCTTGTCATGATTATTACAAAATCTGAGCTTAGTTTTCTGTTAATATACATATTATATTCAGCGAGAAATTCCACTCACAATAACTGAGCGAAACTAAACTATAAGTTTGCCACATATTTTTTTGATTTCACTTTTAAAACTATGCCCGTTTTCTTTTATATTTTTTCCAAATAAAAATCAGCATTGTTATAACACTGTGAAATATTCTCGAGGTCTTTATCTGGGGCTGTGCGAAAATCCTAATCAGTGTGAAAGCTTAAAGCCATATAGTAAATCCTGAAAAGAGTTTGGTGTTCTTAGGCCAAACTTTTTTTGTATGACCTTTTATATTTTTTCCCAATCTTGATGTTTGTTTCCTTAGTTCTTCAGCTATAACTCCAGAACAATTGAAGAATTCTCATTTAAATCCTCAGTAAAAGTGTAGCTAAGGCTTTAAAAAAAAATCTATAATATTAATAGGCTAGGCGATTTTTTGTTACCGAAGTTTTGTTGTACCGTTTTATCCCGACATTGACCAAACTTACATTATTTGAAAGTTATTTCTTTTTAGCTGTTCACCAGATTTATAGATTTTTAATTTTTTTCCTTTATTTTGAATAAATTGCATTTAAAGTTGCTACTAACACATACATAAAATTATGCATATGTGCGTGTTTATTAAATTTGTTAATGTGTTTGTTAATGAGTTTGTTATCTTCATTCACAATAATAATAAACCAAAAAAGTGTTGGTTTGTGAATTGGCTAAGTTGAAAAAGAGAGTTGCCTAGAAATTGCACTCGAATTTCGAGTGCTGGAATCTGCTAGTATTTGTTAATATATCCATTTAAAAAATGGAATATATCTATTCTCCTTTACTAAAAAATAATAACCATACGCCCTGAATTTGTTGTTATTAAAAATGTTGAAAAAAATGGGGCAAAATTTTTTTTTTTTTAAGAATTCATTCAATAAAATAAGTCCATATTGATTTGCTAAAACCATTTGTACAAGGCAAACATCAGAGATCATTTAATGATTTTTGACTTGTAACTAAAAAACTTAAGAAACACAGAAAAGATAAGGAAAAAATAAAAAAAGTCATGAAAAATTTGAAAGTTTTTCTTAATAGCTTAGCTCTTTCACCCTGATTTGGAATTTTCTCCCTCATAATGGCTGTTGCACTATGTTATATGAAAATAAAAATATCGGTCATCTTCCAATGTCCAGCCACTGTTTATGTGTGGTTTATAAGAGTTCAGCTCAAAATGAGTTGTTTATATGAATTTGTACAAAAAAGAAGAAGAAATGATTCAACAAGCATATTTGACTGAATCAAAAGCTGGTTGTTTATTTATTATTCACTACAGGAGTAAAGGGTAATATTAGTTTGTGCTTTTGTTTGGTAGCTCAGACAATGGGGGAAAAAATACTATTCTGTTGTATTAAATATAATATCATTAAAACTATTGGTCCAATCTTCAAGAAGTGCATAAGGCAATTGCAGAGAATAATATAGGCTTACAGAATATTTGACTAAAACCCACTCCGTTTTGGATAAAGGTTTCTCTACAAGGTACAAAAATTTACCATTTCGTGTATGAAAAATATTCGGCTAAAATCCATTTAATTTAATGATTTTTTTTTGTCATGTTTTAACGTAATTTTTTTTTTTGACAGTTTGCAATTAATTAATGATATTATGTTTCTAGTTTAGAATTTTGACGCCAAAAATCATAAATTTCTTTTGTGCTACGAGGGCGGAACAATAAGTCCGTGACTTTAAAGTGAAACACAGTTTTTTTTGCAAAAAAAAAAAAATTAATTTTCAACATAATCTCCTTTTAGTTCAATACACTTAGTCCAACTTTCTCCAATTTTTGTATCCCTTCCAAAAAATAGGATTTTTCGAGGTCCATAAAATAGGCATTTGTTTAGTCAATAATTTCATCGTTGGAGCTAAATCTCTTCCCCACCGAGCAATTTCTTTAGGTTTGAAAATAGGAAATTATCACTGGGGGCTAAATCCGGAGAATATGGCGGATGAGGCCATATGGGTTCGTTTTTTAAAACAATATTCGCCGTTTATTGTCTCTCCTTTTTGAAGGTAACCGATGTGGATTATCCTGCGTGCATCCCCAAAAACTATTGCCATCACCTTATTGGCCGACAAACTTACCTTAGCCTGCTTGGTCTCCGGAGTGTTGTAATGGATCCACGTTTTATCCACAGTTACAAAACGCCGCAAAAACTCATTCGAATTGCGGTTAAACAACTCCAAACAATCATTTGAAGTTGTCACACGATTACGTTTATGGTCAATTGAGAGCAAACCCGGCACCCATCTTGCAGACAGCTTTCTTAAACCCAACTGATCATTTAAAATCGAAACCACACTCCGTGTGAAATGCCTATGGCATCAACAATCTCACGCACTTTAAGTCTTCGATCGGCCAACACCATATCGTGGATTTTTTCGACATTTTCGGGTGTATTGACCTCAATTCGCCGTCCAGAACGTTAAGCGTCATTTGTATTTGTGCGACCACAACGAATGTCAGTAAGCCACTTTTTTTTACCATTAAAATGGTGCAGAGGCCCTATAGTATTTATCAAGCTTTTCCTTGGTTTGATTGACGGTTTTTTTTTCGCAAAAAATAATGTGTAATGAGCACTCGAAATTCACTTTTCTTCACTTAAAAAAAACCACGAGGTTGTATGTTTTGAACGGCTGTTAGCGCAAAGTAAATGACGGAACTTACTCAAAATTTTACAGTAGTCTACTAACAGGTGGTACTTGATGGGAGCAGTGTTGAATTTCATAAAACTACGGACTTATTGATCCCCCCTTGTATTTTCATTCATTCTATTTTAGGTTAAAAATATGTTTTTCTTTTACCTCATAACACATATATTCATATTTAAATAATTGGTGCATTTGTTTGACTGTTAATATACAAATTCGTTCCAAAAATGGCTGACATAACTTTAATAGGCATGGCACATCCCATATAAAATAAATATTCCATATCACCTATATCGAGAACATATAGTGCTGATGACAGGGGAAGAATATTGTTGTTTATGTAAACAAAATATTTTAAATCTAGAAAAATAATTAATAATTTTAAATGAAGGTCAGAGCGAAATAACATTCAATGGGATCTGCTAGAAGTAACAATTTATAATATTTATTAATGGCCAAGGCTATTTCTAATAACTCCTTCTACGTTTTTAGTTATCAACCGATTTTATCAAAAAATATACTATTTGAAAGGTATATCTTTGCAGGTGTGCACCATCTTTACAGGCACATTTTTTTTAGAAGTAGTAATCATTTAAAGTTGCTACTAACACACGCATACAATACAAATAAGTAAGAAAATTATAAGCGGTCTAGACCGACTATACGATACCCTATACCATGCGTTTAGAGGCCCTATCTCTTAGGCCCAACTAATTGGATATAGAAAATAAGCATAAACCAAATTTGAGTGGCATTTTTATACATTTTTTTGGCTGCAGATACGAAAAAGTTCATATCTGATGCTATATCTATATGGGGACTAGGCCCAAAAATGGACCGATCCTGACCATGGTTGGCAAAGTCTCTTGTTTTTTGCAACAATGTATACAAACAAAATTTGAGAAGAATCAGTGCAGTATTTTTGTTTTTTGATAGATTTAAGTGAAGATCGGAAAGCAGCTCTATATGGGGCCTATGAGTTGTCCCATAGGGACCATTTTTGACTACTCATTAATGGATGTAATAAACGCATATAAACCCAATTTGACTAAGATATATATGACAATTTGGATCTTATGGCAATTTATGTCGATTTCAAAGGGGTCATTTGTAAGGAGGCTAGGTCTGAAGATAGACCGATTCTCACCAATTTCAATAGTGTTCATTCTATGGCCGACGGAAGCTTATATACCAAATTTCATCAAAATATATTTATATTTGCGACCTGCAGTTTGATTACAAGCTTTACATGGACACACAGACGGACGGATGGACGGGCATCGTTAAATCGAATCAGATAGTGATTCTGATTCGATCGGTATAATTAAAGATGGGTGTAGGTCAAATATTTTTGGTTGTTACAAACAGCAGCACAAAGTCATTATACCCAAACCACATAGTGGTATAGGGTATAAAAACTATGCAATGATGTGCGTGCGTCTATTAAATTTGTTAACGTGTTCGAAACAATTTTATGTTACAAGCCCTGTGTTGAATTGTGAATTGGCTAAAATTAATTAGCATATCTTTAGGCTCTAATACAATTATTTATTAACAAACCCATTTATATATCTTCTGTGTGTTCAACGAATATTTATAATAATATTTGATGAATTTTATTTAAAAATTCTCAATTTAATGAATTTTACTTAAATATTCAGAATTTTTATATACATATATACAAATAATAAAAAATGTGTTCAAAATCTCGGTCTCACCCCTAGAAATATGCGAGTAGCAAAAAAAAAAACTGAGAAATACAAAGTTTTGGGTCAATCAAAAAAAAAACTAGAGGGGCCTCAACGCGACTAAAAATTTCAAGTATGTTTATATGGGGAAGATATGACTTTTTTCTGATTTTACGAAAATTTCGCACTATAGTTAAATTTTTTCGACAAACTGTTATATGAATTGACTTCAATGCTAAATTGTCTCTATAAAAAGCTATATATCTTCAAAATCGAATAAAAACTAGCCCAGAAATAGCAAATGCCCCAGACGACTGTTGTGGCAAACAAATCTAGGTCGTAAAATGTGACGGAAATTTTTTATTTTTATTACTTGAGTTTGTCTTTATACCTATAAGCAATTAGACATGAAGTACTGTTTTATTACCACGTTTTTAACCTATTGCGCAATGAGACCAAACATGGAAAATTTTTTTGATAAAATTTTGAAAACTCCTTTTTTAAGTTTTAAAGAATTTTCTTAAACAAAATTTCAAAAAAATGGATCCGAAATAAAATCTGGGAAATAAAATTGTGCTATATTTTACGAAAACTTACCCTTATGTGCTGCTAGGGTTAAAATGATCCGAAATTCAGCAGTATTTGCAAAGTATTTGAATTTTTGACTTTATCGTCCTATACTAGCTTTTAGGTCAAATGTGGCGCCAAGTCTAAATGAGTTAATGGCGTTAAATTATAAAATCATCATAATCATCAAATCATAAAAATTGGTCAAATATAGCACTATTTTATTTCCCAACCCATAGTAAGGGTTTCATCTAGTTTACTAGAACAATTAATTTTTTTAAATATGCCAAAATTCAAAGTTTGGCCTCGGCAAGGAATGAGTTAACGTTGTTCGATTTATTCAAAATTTTTAGCACGGAAGATTTGCACATTTGGTTGCTACTAACACACGTCACTAAGCGTCATGTCTAAAAATTCAGCAGCACTTACAAAATATTTGAATTTTTTTGAATAAGTTGTCTTTCATTAACTTGGGGTCACATGGAATAATGGGGTCGTATATTATTTTTTTCAAAACCCTAGGCTCCTAAGATAAAATATAACATTTAAAAGCAGAAAACTGATGGATTTTTTTTTACAAAGTATTAAAAAGGAGTACATTTACTGAATATTTCACAAAAAACTCATTTTTCTCGAAATCCCCAAAAAAAAAAAAAAATACTTATAAAAAAATTTTGCCACAAGAATTTTCTTAAAAATTCACACCGTGAATCTCTAACATATATTTATAAATTTTTAAAGTGTCAGATAAATTTTTTGAGTTTTTATTCGATTTTGAATTTATAGAGCATTTTGAAGAGATAAGTTAACACTGAAATCGATTCATATAACAACTTGTGGAAAACTTAAGCTATAGAACGAAATAATCGTAAAATCTGAAAGAAAAGTCATATATTCAGTCACGTTGAGGCACTTCTAAAACTTTGTATTTCTTAGTTATTTTGATGTTCGCACATTTCTAGGGGGTGTAAAGTCTCACCCTCCTAGAAATTGGAACACTTTTTTCGTCTACATATAATGAAGAGCCATCTACTATATAAAGGGTCCGCCAAATAACTTTTTTTTTTTTTTGAAAATGCTATAAAAAAAAACTACTGAATATTATCTCAAATTTCTTTTTTATTTGAAAGTGCAATCCTTCCGGTTAATAATGGAAAATAATTTCGTTCAAATGGCTGCCTCGGCTGGCCATGCAGTAGCCTACACGATCGGTCCAATTTTTAAGCACATTATCGATTGTGTGCAGCTGTATTTCACCAATGCCTTCACGAATATTGTCCTTAAAAGCGTCAATTGTCTCTGGCTTGTTGGCGTAACACTTATCTTTGAGGGCACCCCACAAATAATAGTCCAACGGTGTCAAATCGCAGATACGAGGTGGCCAAACGACATCAGCTCTGTGGCTGATAATGCGATAATAATAATCCGTCCTGTTGAAACCAATTGTTGCCAATATTCTCCTCTTCAATTTTTGTGAACAAAAATTCGTTCAACATGGCCCGATAACGATCGCCATTGACTGTAACGGCCACTCCTTGCTCATTTTCGAAGAAAAGTTATGCTTCTGGACCAAATCAGCACCAAACAGTGACTCGTTTTGGGTGTATCGGCTTTTCAATGTATGCGTGCGGGTTTTCTGTGCCCCAAATGCGACAATTTTGCTTCTTTACATACCCGCCAAGATCAAAATGAGCTTCATCTGAAAAGATGATTTTTTGGCAAAATCGACATCTTCTGTAAGTCGATCGCAGGCCCACTTAGCGAAGCGAAAACACATTGGATGGTCAGTTGGCTTCAACTCCTGAACCAATTGGACTTTGTATGGCGTCATACCAAGGTCTTTCCGCAAAATTCGTCTCAATGATGCCTCCGAAATGTTCAACTCTTGAGAACGACGGTGAATTGATGTTGATGGCGCTTCACGCACACTTTCTGCCACAGCAGCAATATTCTCGGGTGCACGCACTGTTTTTGGCTTTTCGCGCTTTGGCTTATCGATGAGGATGCCAGTTTCTTTCACTTTTTTCACAAGATAACGAACATACGGAGCTGACGGTGCTTCTCTTCTTCCAAAATCCGTACGCAATTTTCGCACATATTCTGCAACATTACCATAGTTTTCAAAGCAATGTCGCAATATTTCCCAGCGTTGTTTAAGCGTATGCACAACCATATTCGTTCAGCGGAAGGATAAGAGTAATTACATGTCAAACCAGACATGAGCTAGTTGTTACCATTCACGAAATAAGCACTAGTTGAAAAAAAAAAATTTGAGAGAAAAAAATTTAAGAAAATATTTAATTTCCTGGAATTTGCACTCGAATTTTGAGTGCTGGGCTCTGCTGGTAATAATAAATATAAAGTAAGTTTTTCGATTACGATGAGTTGGGCATGAACTACTTTGTTGCGAACTCAATAAATTCTTGTATGAATTATATCCTTGGAACAAAATTCCCGGTATTTGTTCGAACTTTTCGTACTTGTAAACGTGTTTACTGTTCTCTCGACTATGTGGTCATGAACTAAATATAAAATAATGAACCGAATAGTACCGGATATCCAAAAAGTTTTACTGAGTAATCTTATATAATAAATTTATCAACTTTGCGTGACCGTCTTATTAGTGCGAAAGCGGTTTGTATGAAAATATATTTTTGGTCGAATTTTGAGTTGCGCAGGTCGCGTTATTGTAACACTGGATCTAAAACTTTAGTGCCCAAAATTTGAGCCACATCGGACAATGTTTTCTGGACGCGCATTGAGTTCAAAGTTCGAATATGCATTTATGTTTCAAAATTATCAAAAAAATAATTTTTCACAAAAATTTTTATATTAATAATTGCAGTTTCAAATAAATTATTTGATAAGCCACAATCTAGAGTAAACTATCTTTCTAATAAAATAACAAAATCTATTATCGGTTGAAAAAACAGCCAAGTTATATCAAGTTCCCCAGGCAATAAATGCGCCGCAGCCCACTTGATTAAGAAAATCGAGCTCACATTTTCAAAGACATTGAAATAATTTACAAGAACAACATTTGTGCATTTTCCTGATCAAAAAATGATCCTATATAAAGTATTATTCATCTCATCTATTGTGATGCCGTTCGAAATTAATGTCAAAACGGTACGTATTTTTTAGTACTATATCCAAATCTCCAATTTTAATTTTTTTAGAAATTTAGTTCAAGAAATTTACCGAAATCAATGATTGGACTATAAGGTCATATTTACAAAATATATGTGATTAAAAATGCCACATATTGTAGGAGTGCTATTCTTAATTTAGCGAGAGCAGCGTTTTTATTTCAGCGGATTTGAAGAAAAATGTAAAAGATGTAGCCTAAAAGTTGAAAAAGTATGAAAAATCTCATTTTTGTTCAAATCCGCTGAAATAAAAACGCTGTCCTCGTTAAATTAAGAACCGGTAGGTGTTCGGCATTTTTAATCATATGTATTTTGTTAATAAGACCTTTTAAGTCCAATCGTTGATTTCGGAAAATTTCGTGAACAAAATTTTTGAAAAAGTAAAATTGGAGATTTTGAAATAATGTTAAAAATACGTACCGTTTTGACACTAACTTAGAACGGCATAACAATAGACGAAATACAAAATACTGTAAATAAGATCATTTCGGGATTAGGAGAATGCAAAAATGTTGTTGTTTTCAATTATTTCAATGTCTTTGAAAATGTGAGCTCGATTTTCTGCGGCGCATTTAATGCTTGGGGAACTTGATATAACTTGGGTGTTTTTCAACGGATATTAGATTTTGTTATTTTATTAGAAAGATAATTTGCTCTAGATTATGCTTTGTTAATTAATTTAATTGAAACGCTATTAATATATCAAAATTTTTGTGAAAAATTATTTTTTTTTTTTGTTGTATATTTGAACTTTGAACTAAATGCGCGTCCAGAAAGCATTGGCCGATTTTTCTTAAATTTTGAGCACTAAAGATCTAGATCCAGTGCCACAATAATTCGACCCGCACGTCTTAAAATACCAAAAAAAAAAAAAAATGGCTGCCACCCCAATATATATATACTATAAGGGGCCGAAAAAGCATTTTCGATGCGTTACAAATAGAATAACAAACTGATATATACCCTCTGCACAGTAGTGTGGAGTGTATAAAAAGTTCATTAAAATTATTTCTTTTTTTTTTAAGATGCAGCAAATATTTTTTATTAATTAAAAATGGACATACGCGGTTATTCCAGAAAATCACAGAAATATGAGCTCGATTTTCTTAATCAAGTGGTCAGCGACGCATTTGTTGCCTGGGGAACTTTATATAACTTGGCTGTTTTTTGACCCATAAAAGATTTTGTTGTTGTATTAGAAAGATAATTTACTCTAGATTATGGTTTATTAATTAATTTAATTGAAACGCAATTATTAATATCAAAATTTTTGTGAAAAATGATTTTTTTTTTTTTTTGATAATTTTTACATAATAATGCATATTTGAACTTTGAACTCGATGCGCGTCCAGAAAACATTGTCCGATTTGGCTCAAATTTTGCGCACTAAAGTTTTCGATCCAGTATCACAATAATTTGACCCGCACACCTCAAAATTCGACCAAAAATTTGTTTCATACAAATCGCTGTCACCTTAATGTGCATATTTTAATGATTCTGATATTGCATACCCTTTTTTCCAATCAAATATTAACCACACACAAAGCAAAAATTGCTTGAATCAGTAACACACGATCTCCCTGACATGGTTAAACGCTACTATTATGAGGATTTAGAATGTATATGGGCTTCTGTCAAATGAATAATTGTGATATTTAAGTGTCAGTATTGACTGTTTTACAGTTTTGCCAGCATACGATAAAAAATGAACAATTTTTATGCCAGATTCGAACTCAGTGCACACAGATTAGTTAAAAAACATGCTTCGTTTCTGCAGTCAATTTTTATTTTTTTTATTTTTTTTAGTCCAGTGAAATTATCAAAATTTTCTATTTTTTTTTTTTTCTAATTTGGTTCATTATATCATTTACTTATTTAGTTTAGAGGTAATACGGAATTTCACAAAGCCTTGCTAAGAAATTCAGGGCAGTTGCATTCAAATTTTGATAACGTTTTTTTATACCCTATACCACTATGTGGTTTGGGTATAATGACTTTGTGCTGCTATTTGTAACTACCAAAAATATTTGACCTAGACCCATCTTTTATTATTCCGATCGAATCAGAATCACTAACTGATTCGATTTAACGATGTCCGTCAGTCTGTGTGTCCATGTAAACCTTGTAATCAAACTGGAGGTCGCAAATATGAATGTATTTTGAAATTTGGTATATAAACTTTTACCATGCATGGGATGAAGCTATTGAAATTGGTGAGAATTGGTCCATGTTCAGACCTAGCCCCCATACAAATGACCCCTATGAAATCGACATAAATTGCCATAAGATCCAAATTGTCATATAGATCTTACTCAAATTGGTTTTGTATGCGTTTATTACATCCATTAATGAGTAGTCCAAAAATGATCCCAATGGGACAACTCTTAGTCATAGGCCCCATAAAGAGCTGCTTCCCGATCTTCACTTAAATCTATCAAAAAACATAAATATTGCACTGATTCTTCTCAAATTTTGTTTGTATATATTTTTGCAAAATACAAGAGACTTTATCAAACATAGTCAGGATCGGTCCATTTTTGGGCCCAGTCCCCATATAGATATAGCATCCGACATGAACTTTTTCATATCTGCAGCCGAGAAAATTAATAAAAATCCCACTCAAATTTGGTTTATGCTTATTTTCTATATCCGTTATTTGGGCCTGAGAGATAGGGTCTCTAAACGCATGGTATAGGGTATCGTTTCTTATTTGTTTCTATATTTACTTAAAATCTCTTACCCATTATACAGGGTCCGCCATCTAACGTTTTTTTTCTTTCAACTAGTGCTTATTTCGTGAACTAGTGTTTATTAGTTTTGTCCTTCCGCTGAACGAATATGTTTGTGTATACGCTTGAACAACGCTGGGAAATATTGCGACATTACTTTGAAAATCATGGTAATGTTGCAGAATGTGTGCGAAAATTGCGTACGGATTTTGGAAGAAGAGAAGCACCGTCAGCTCCGTATGTTCGTTATCTGGTGAAAAAAGTGAAAGAAACTGGCATCCTGATCAATAAACCAAAGCGTGAAAAGCCAAAAACAGTGCGTACACCCGATAATATCGTTGCTGTGGCAGAAAGTGTGCGTGAAGCGCCATTAACATCAATTCACCGTCGTTCTCAAGAATTGAACATTTCGGAGGCATCATTGAGTTGTAGCCAACTGACCATCCAATGCGTTTTCTTTTCGCTAATTGGGCCTACGATCGACTTACAGAAGATGCCGATTTTGGCAAAAAAATCATCTTTTCAGATGAAGCTCATTTTGATTTTGGCGGGTATGTAAACAAGCAAAATTGTCGCACTTGGGGCACAGAAAACCCGCACGCATACATTGAAAAGCCGATGCACCCAAAACGAGTCACTGTTTGGTGCGGATTTTGGTCCAGAGGCATAATTGGACCATTTTTCTTTGAAAATGAGCAAGGAGTGGCCGTTACAGTCAATGGCGATCGTTATCGGGCCATGTTGAACGAATTTTTGTTCACAAAAATTGAAGAGGAGGATATTGGCAACATTTGCTTTCAACAGGACGGCGCTACGTGCCACACAGCCGAAGGTACACTCGATGTTTTGCGCCCTGTTTTTGAAGATCACATTATCAGCCGCAGAGCTGATCTCGTTTGGCCACCTCGGAGCTGCGATTTGGCACCGTTCGACTATTATTTGTGTTGTGTCCTCAAAGATAAGTGTTACGCCAACAAGCCAGAGACAATTGACGCTTTTAAGGACAATATTCGTGAAGCCATTGGTGAAATACAGCTGCACACATTCGATAATGTGCTTAAAAATTGGACCGATCGTGTAGGCTACTGCATGGCCAGCCGAGGCAGCCATTTGAATTAAATTACTCTCCATTATTAACCGGAAGGATTGTACTTTCAAATAAAGAAAGAAATTTGAGATAATATTCAGTAGTTTTTTTTATAGCATTTTCAAAAAAAATAGTTATTTGGCGGACCCCTTATTTTGGATTCAGAATTTTTCGAACTTTGTAAAGTAATATATAGTTAAATGGACAATATGTTTCTTATCAACTGATTCTTTGATATCAAGCTATATTCGGTTTGTCTATAATCATAGTTGCTCTTTGGGATTAACTTACATAGGCTTTGATCCTGATACACTTTCAAAAAACTTATGAAGTAGGGAAACGTGCAGCCATTCTAGATCGACTATAACTTTTTCTATTTCTATACCGTACACAACTATGAAGTCAAGGTATAATGACTTTGTGCGCTGAAGTTTGTAGCTACCCATCTCTTGTTATACCGATCGAGTCACAATGACTTTAGTATTCAAGCTTCCGTCGTTCATATGATGAACGCTATTATTGCAATTGGTAAAAATCGGTTTATATTCAGACACGGTCCGCCCCCCCCCCCCCCCCCCTTTGAGATTGGCTTAAATTGCTATAATATCCAAATTATTACATCCGTTTATCAGCAAACCAAAAAGTCTTAGCCAGAACCCCCATATAAAGCTGCTTCCCGATCTTCACTTTAAACTAACAAAAAACGAAAATACTGCACATCTTCTTCTCAAATTTGGTTTGTGAAAAATTTTAAAATCTGTAAATCTCCAAAACGGCTAAATAATATACGTTTGATCAAAATCGGGATAAAACGGTAGAACAAAACATCGGTCACAAGAAATCGCCTAGCCTATTAATATTAAAAATGCCACTCAAATTTGGTTTTTATATCTAATGTGTGGTACCTAAAAGATAAGGTCTCTAGACGCTAGTATAGGGTATCCAATAAAATTTTATTACTTTTTTTTCAGACTGCTCCATTATCAACAGGTTCCTCTACTCCAATCTATAACTTGTTCAACTAAAATCATTTTTGCCATTAGTCGGTCTTTACCGCCTCAATGACCATTTTTATTTATTTCAACTATATTATATCCCTAACCAAAGACATGACATCCTATACGTTTCTCATAATCATCATACGTTGGCCTCTAAAATAGTTATATTTGGTAGTAACATGGCTGTTTATGGATTTTCTCCCTGTATATAAATGTCGTTGGTATTACTTGAACATGGTGCCAACATTAACAACATCAATGTTGAACAACGCCAAAACGGATGTCCGCTATTCATGTTAAAGCATTCATCATGGCATCATCATAGTTATCGTTGTTTTTGTTGTTCGTTTACAGTACATATAATATATAACCTCATTCGTTCTTATACTGACAAACATAGAAACTCGTACACTCACTTTATTGATGTCGTTATGTCGTTGTTGGTCATGGTCATTCATGTTTATAAACTGTTTTATATGTATGTATGTTATGTATGTATGTATATGTTTTACTTTTTTGAGGATCTTTCTTATTTCTTTCCTCGTTGTTGCTTGCGCTAATAGTTTATTTTGTATGATGTCATGGATTTGTTATTGCACAAATAACAGCAACAAATACAAGATACACTAATGCACAGTAAAAACAGATGGTCTGCAATTATTTTACTACAATAGCCGCCATTGTATGTTCATGTTGACAGACCAAACGTGCGTACTTTTAATAGTCTACAAATTGTGCGAATAATAAGAGTGTTTATGGGGGCTTCCACAAAAACTGACAAATCATTTTAAATATGTTTATCGCACCAAAGTCAAACAATTAACAATGAGTATTGTCGTAGATGACAGACTGAAACAGTAAGCTTTTTTTTAAAAGTTTACTGAAATTACTAATGAAATCTAATGGATGTAGAAGTAAAATTATTACTAATCGAGTAAACCCGACCTGACCTACATATGGCTGCAGTAGTTAGAAAATATTTTTTGCTGAAAAGTGGCAACCTTGCAATACATACATTTTAAGTTTCAAGGCACCACATGGTTTAGTATTTTCTTTTTATTTTTTTTTAAGTTATCAAAAGTAAACGATCTTAGTGAATTTTGAAACATGATAAGAAATTTGCCACCTTTATGCAATTCAGTACTTTCATTTCAATTTATCAGTTCAACCAATATTAAAGCCGTGCCACACTCTACTATGAGGGGGGTCTGGTCCTTCGTTTACGATTATAAAATGTTGGATGGCAGAGTTTAAACAAGGCCGTGCGAGCTGGCCAGGCGAGCACCATAGTGATCGACCAATTGAGGTGGCCACAAAATCCACAAAAGCTTTCCGCCAGATGGGTACCGCGTTTGCTTACAATAGAGCAAAAACAGCGTTCTGAAGATGCTTCAAGAGAGCGTTTGGCGATGCTTCACCGCTATAAAGCCAAATTTTTATGCCGCTTCGATGAGACATGGGTCCACCACTTCACACGTGAAACAAATGAACAGTCAAAATAGTGGATTGAAATGGCGAAGACGATTCCAGCTGCAGATAAGGTTGTGGCGTCTGCTTTTTGGGATGCACGTGGAATTATTTTGATTGATTATTTTCAAAAAGGAGAAACAATCAACGGCGAATATTATATTTACTTATTTAACCGCTTAAATTAAGGGGATAATCAAAATTTGGCGAAAAATAAAGTGTTGTTTCATCAAGACAATGCACCAACTCACACATCCACTATTGTGATGGCCACAATCTATAAATTCAAGTTTGTATTGCTTCATCACGTTCTTATTCGCCAGATTTAATTCCCTCGGGTTTGGTTCCAAACTTGAAAAAATGACTCGTAGTTAAAAGAGTGGCCAAAAATGAAAAAATTACCCGTTGGTAAAAGATTTGCCAACAATGAGTAGGTGTAGTCTGTGATTGGTGACAATTTTAAGGAGCCAGACAGTTTTTACTATAAAGAGGATATCGTATATCGCCAGAAAAAGTGTAGCCAGCTAAAAGGAGATTGTGTTGAAAAATGTAGAAAATACTTCAAAATTTTTTGTGCTTTCTTAGTCAGGTCGTATTTTTTAATGAATTATAAATTCATCTTTAAACAAGTAAAAAAATTATAGTCGTTCTAGAATTTTGTCGTAGGTTTTTTATTCGAAATAAATACGATGATAATTATTTATTTAAAATATAAAGGGATGTAATATTTTATTTGACCTGTCGTTTGTTAATTAAAAAATTATTTAATCGAGCTCAAGGTCGTATTTTCAAAAATTATTTCTTTATTTTTATTCCAATATTTCGCTATTCGTCGAATAGCATCCTCAGGCATTTATCTAAAACATATGTATACATATAAACGAAAATTATTATAAGAAGAATTAAAACACAAAACAACAAAAAATTCCCACATTAAATATTATCACAAAATTCTTAAAAAACTATTGTGTCACCACCATCGTCAGTTATTGCACTGAGTAAAATATATTTTATTTATTTTATATTTAAAATAATTATTTTCTTTATTGAAGGAAAACTTTTACTCAAGTTTATAAGTATTCAAGGATAATTTTTTATTTAAAGATTATTTTAATACGCACGCTATGACTTCCGAAATCAGACTCTGGCATCATCTAATTTACAAAGATAATCTAAAAAGGGGCAAACAACTGATCATGATTGTGCATGTCTTTCTTTGTACTCTTACAAGAAAACAACAATATAAAACTGGGCATGCAGAATCATGACTTACCCTTGGCAACAGGAAGAAAATTAAAGATTATTGCTTTTTCCCAGTAACCAAACTTTATATCAAAACAGGTCTTTGTAGAACAAATTAGGGCATGAAGAATCAGTTCACTTCTGTTATATACACATTGTGTATGTAAGAAAGTAGACATGATTGTGCATGGTTAAACATGATTATTGTTTTACGCTTAGTTACAATATGAAACAACGTAGTATTTGTATTGTTCCAAAAAATATATTTATACTAAATTAAAATAAAACAATGATCTTAATAAACACTACATAATAATAACAAGTCATTATACCTAAACCACGTAGTGGTATAGGGTATAAAAACAGGGCGTGACTGATATTTTATTTCAACTTATTCTTTTGGAATATTCAATTTTAATTTACAGAAGAAAAAAACACAAAATTTTTCATGAGTTCACTATCGAAAAAAATATCATGAACGAAAAATCGAAAAATTAAGTTGTAAATGCAAAAACTGATTTGAGATCCTCAATTTTTAGCTTGAATTTAATAATATGTGAGGATTCCACACCTGCTTTAGTTGCTTTTTATTGATTTTGTTTTCAGAGGTATAGGTATAGTATATCCGTCCAGCTAAGACTTGTTATTGCTTCCGTAAGAAATTATAAAGTACATTTTAAATTTATTTTCTCTAAGTGTAATATGACAAATATCACGATATAACTGAAACCTGGGTGCCTAAATCGTGTCGTAATGGTGCTCTGAAAATGACAATTTTAAAATTTTCTATCACCGACATATCATAAACCAAAGATGACTTATATGAAATAATCGACTTACAAGACGGGTGATCCACAAATATGCTTAAAAAATTCACAAATATGCTTAAAACTGTCGTATTTCGAAAAAGTTACCAAATTTGGTAAACCCATTAGTTTTACCCTATGGAATTTAAGCGGAAGATTGGTATGATTAAGGAATGAGATCGAAAAAACTTAACAAAAGATTTTCCTCTGAACATTTTTCGCAAGCAATATTTGGATTTTTTATCCATTTATCTTTGAAAAATAAGACAGTTATTATTCTTAATTAAAATCCTGTTCATTTGTTGTTAGTTTCATTAGAAATGAACGATGAAATAAAAGTACGTGTTAGAACTAATAAATATTTACAGCAAAATCCAACTTGGCCTAAAAAAAGTTCGGCAAAGAATCAAATATCTTCGTCAAACTGTTTCCAATATTATTATTAACTTATTTTTAAAGCTTTAATATAATTTCAAAAAAAAAATTCTAATACAATTTTCTATTCTGTGTTCTTCGACACACGTATCATGGAAAGCCTTATAAGGGTATGTGTGAATGTCTAGGGAGTGTGTTAGTGTTTGTGATTAATAAAAATGAAGTATTGTTGATTTAATAGAAAAACTGTGTATGAGTGTTTGGTGAAATGGGCAAAAAAAAAAAACTCAATAAACACAATTTATTTTCAATGATGCAATTGCAATTTGTTTGACTGAAAGAAAAGTAAATGTTTTATGAATGACTTTTTGCACAACAACAAGTTCAACATAATTTATTTTTAAATTTAAAGAATGGTTTAAACATTTTTATATATAAATTTTTTGTATAATTAATTTGATTTGTTCAGCTTGAGGTCATAAAATTTTTAATAAAATAAAAAAAAAGTTTTTTAATGTTTAAATTTTATGAATATTTTTTTTGTGTAGATTTAGTTTTTTCTTGATCCAATATTTCGACCGAATTTTCTGATCATCATCAGGGGATCTGTTGTTAAATAAACAATATAATAAATGACAAATTTTTTTTTTATATAATTACAAAGATATTATTTTAAACACTAAAAACAACTAATGTATAAAATAAAAACAACTTTACAAACATAAACAAGAAAAATAGTGTTCCGCGAAAAAAAACCAAATAATTTTCCTTGGTACACTTCCAAGCTATTGTTACCTATTGGTTTGTTTCGATAAATATTTGCCTATTGTGTGTCTGTAAATTGGGTTATATAATATTTTGATATATAATATAAGGTTGCTCTTAATTCGGAATATATAAAAAATACACTTTTCCAAAAAAGGGCAAAAAAGGGCGACATCTTTTGTCAGAAATGAAAACGGCATTAGTCTCTTCTCTCTTGTATAATTTTTTGATTTTCAGTACTAGATTATTGGACTAAATATGCCCAACTTTTATATACAGTTCATTTTATGTGTTTTTGGTATATTTATTCGCTACACAAATTTCAACTTTTCAACGGATTTCTCTGAAATTTGACACACACAATCTCCATACCCCAGAGAAGGTCGCCATAGGCTTCTTACCGGCCACGCCTACCCTTAGCCCACTTTTTTAAATTTTTTACGGGTTTCGCTCGAGTTTACTGCACATTATTCTCATATCCCAGGCAAGGTCGTCATATATTTTTATCGAACACGGCCACTTATTTTAATTTTCTATATACGCTTTTGGTGTTTGCTAACATATTTTAATTTTTCAATGGACTTCCCTAAAACATTGTGCATATATCTATTTACTCTTGAGTTTACACCATTATGAAATAAATATTGTAATTCAACCTATTACAAATATTCCCGTCTTGCCTTTTTTACCCTACGAGTTGTAACACCCCAAAATTAGTGCAGATTTATTCCATGCGTGAGCAGGTACAGGTTAACTACCGCTGAGGATTACTCCGATGAGGTCAATTCATGCAAATATTTCCATTTCGCCTTTTTAACTACATTGGAGAGCAACCTATTACAAACATCTTTCTCACTATATAAATGAGTTGTAAAGGTGGAAAAAGAACGATTTGCAATTAAGACCAGCGCAAGAAATCAAAGCATATAGGCCGTACCATCTCAAATGCGAAAAGGCTTATACTAAACAGAACTCTAGAGAACCCCAACAGACCCAAATCCGTATCGATTCTCAACGAGTTTGACAATCTGAGCCGCGAAATGCTGAAACACCTGAGCAAACCCAATAACGTCTTGAAGCCCAAAGATCAAGACAAGCTTTATTAAGAGAAGCGGAAATGCCTGAATCTACTCAAGTGCTTTAAAAATCCAGCGGCTAAGACAAGCTGAGTCGAGGGAATGTGAAGGTCCTGAAATAACCCAACAACGTCTTCAGGCCCAACGGATAAGACAAGCTGACTGCAGAGAATATGAAACTCCTAATTTGTTCGTTTCAAAAGATGGTACAAAAAGTTTTTCTAACATAACGTACATAATAGGACAATCTCTTACAGTAGCAGGTATTAACTTAGAAACTCCCTGTTTTGCTCATAGAATTGCTCCAGAATTGGGAGCCAGCACAATCGTTTCGTAATATGTATGTATGTCCAATAGGGTTATGACTTTTTGATTTTTTTTTTTTTGCATATATCAAATTTTACATGCCCTAGCCAAAAAGACAATTAAAAACAAGTAAGAAAATTATAGTCGGTCTAGACCGACTATACGATACCCTATACCATGGTTTAAAGACCCTATCTTTCGGTCCAACTAATTCGATATAGAAAATAAACATACACCAAATTTGAGTGGCCTTGTTATTAATTTTTTTGGCTGCAGATATGAAAAAGTTCAAATCGGATGCCATATTTATATGGCGCCCAGCCTAACCATATTTGGTAACGTCACTTATATTGTTAAAAAATATATGCTAACCAAATTTGAGAAAAATCTGTGTAATATTTTTGTTTTTTAGTAGATTTAAGTGAAGATCGGGAAGCAGCTCTATATGGGGCCTATAACTAAGAATTGTCCTATAGGCTTTACTTTTAGACTACTAATTAATGGATATAATAAACATATACAAACCGAATTGGACTGAGATCTATATGATAATTTGGATCTTATGGCAATTCATGTCGATTTCATAGGGGTCATTTGTATGGCGACTAGGTCTGAACATAGACCGAATTTCACCAGTTTCAACAGCATTCATCCTATGGCCGATAAAAGCTTACGTACCAAATTTCATCGAAATATATTCATATTTGCGATCTGTAGTTTGATTACAAGGTTTACATGGACACACAGACGAATGGACGGACAGACATCGATAAAGCAACTCAGAAAGTGATTCTGAGTCAATCGATATAATAAAAGATGGGTCTAGGTCAAATATTTTTGGTAGTTACAAACAGCAGCACAAAGCCAATATACCCAAACCACAAAGTGGTATAGGGTATAAATATTAAGAAACGCAATCTTAGTTCTTCGCTGCTGTCAAAAAAGTTTTCGCACCAAACGCGTTGAAATTTGGTCTATATTTTTATCAGAGTTCAGAAAAAAACACACACTGAATAAAAAACTCTTACATATATGTAAACAAACATAACTTAGACCAACACACACATATTTTTATTTTCATATCAATTATGTTTGTTTTTAAATTTTCTTCGGTGCCCAACACAACCATGACTGTGTTCGTTTTACTATTTCGTTATTTACACGAACATTTTTCTATCACGTACTTTTTGTTTCAATCACACATAAAGCACACATTTCTGAGTGTTGCTTTATTTGAAGTTTATGTTCTGGTACGTGTACTGAAAAAACAAACAAAACATGTACAATAAACAGGTTCGAGTTCAGTTATATTTTAAGTCGTGTTGTGGCTCGTGTAGTAAGAAAAAACACAACATGTACAATAAACAGGTTCGAGTTCAGTTATATTTTAAGTCGTGTTGTGGCTCGTGTAGTAAGAAAAAACACAACATGTACAATAAACAGGTTCGAGTTCAGTTATATTTTAAACACGACTTAAACACGACTTAAAATATAACTGAACTCGAACCTGTTTATTGTACATGTTGTGTTTTTTCTTACTACACGAGCCACAACACGACTTAAAATATAACTGAACTCGAACCTGTTTATTGTACATGTTTTGTTTGTTTTTTCAGTACACATACCAGAACATGAACTTCAAATAAAGCAACACTCAGAAATGTGTGCTTTATGTGTGATTGAAAAAAAAAGTATTTGATACAAAAATGTTCGTGTAAATAACGAAATATTAAAACGAACACATTCATGGTTGTGTTAGGTACCGTAGAAAATTTAGAAACGCACATAATTGATATGAAAATAAAGATATGTGTTGGCTGCTTTTGAACAGAACATTGTGTGTTTCATGTGTGTATTTTCTGAACCTTGATTTTTATACCCTATACCACTATGTGGTTTGGGTATAATGACTTTGTGCTGCTGTTTTTAACTACCAAAAATATTTGACCTAGACCCATCTTTTATTATACCGATCGAATCAGAATCACTATCTGGTTCGATTTAACGATGTCCGTCCGTCCGTCCGTCTGTGTGTCCATGTAAAGCTTGTAATCAAACTGCAGGTCGCAAATATGAATATGTTTTGAAGAAATTTGGTATATAAGCTTTCATCGGCCATGGGATAAACGCTGTTGAAATTGGTGGGAATCGGTCCATGTTCAGACCTAGCCCCCATACAAATGACCCCTATGAAATCGACATAAATTGCCATAAGATACAAATTATCATATAAATCTTATTCAAGTCGGGTTTGTATGTGTTTATTACATCCATTAATCAGTACACCAAAAATGATCTCTATGGGACAACTCTTAGTCATAGGCCCCATATAGAGCTGCTTCCCGATCTTCACTTAAATCTATCAAAAAACAAAAATATTGCACTAATTCTTCTCAAGAGACCTTACCAAACATTGTCAGGATCGGTCCATTTTTGGGCCTAGTAACCATATAGATATAGCATCCGATATGAAATTTTTCATATCTGCAGCCAAAAAAATTAAGAAAAATCCCACTCAAATTTGGTTTATGCTTATTTTCTATATCCAGTTAGTTGGGCCTGAGAGATAGGGTGTCTAAACGCATGGTATAGGATATCGTAGAGACGGTCTAGACCGACTATAATTTTCTTACTTGTTTTTTAGTTGATTTAAAATATTTCTTCTAAGTTTTAAAGACTTTTGTGTATTTTAGGTGCGATGCCCCGATCGGTTTCAAATTTTGACCACTTATAACACATTTTGTTGCGATTCTAGCAAAACATATTTTTTTTTTTGACGGTCCAGGTATTTTTTATTAGTTTGTTATTTAGTATCGAAATTGATCAATATATGTATATATCATTTTGAAACTGACAATAGTGCCTTTTGTTTGGTATTTTTAAATTTGAAATCCATTAACCCATTATGAACCTATTTAAAATGTTTTTAGATTTTTTTTTGGAAAACATGGCATTATCTTATAAAACGATCTTTACAAAGTTGGTATTTACAACAACTGACTAGATCTACTAGCTTTATTTCGATGCATATTTTGACCTCTTAACCCTTTCAGGACCAGATGTATTAGGGATTTTACCTCCAATTTAAATTTTTTGGGAAATTAACCCATTATAAACTTTATATTTTCATATTATTATGAAAACTTTTTACAAAAATTAGTAAGATATTTGACATTTTATCGAACTACCTTAGAAATAACAGTATATTTTAACAAAAAATTAAAATTGTAGGTAAAATTCCTGATATATATGTTTTGCTAGAATCACCTCAAAAACCCCTAAAAAAATAAAATCGGGGCATCGGCCCTAAAGTACACTTGTTCCTTTTTTAACAAATATATTTAAAAAATTCTTTTAACTTAGAAGCACATGCATTTTTTGACGGTTTCGATAAATCTTGTAATAAAAGTTCATTGTTTTTAATTTTGTTTGAATTACACGAATTCAATATAATGTCAGGCAAAAAAATTTATAAAGCTGTGCAGAAAAATTGCACACTCTGGGCAAAAATTTAAAATGTTTTGAAAACAGGAAATCAACGTTGAAAGCCATACCAAATATAGAAGATTAATTATTTAACTTACACAAAATCCCCAAGCAAATATATGTTATTGGCAGATTTTTAGGATTCTGGCAATACTAGCATTTATCCTTATTCCAAAGTACTGAGCAGAAATATATAAAGTATGTCAATTTATATGTAGTGCACGGTACAACGTATGGTTTTCAGACCATTGCATATGCGAAGACAATTTTGAATTATTAAATTTATCTTTATCGCAATTTAAAAAACCTAAAGAGTGTTTTATAAGGCATTGGGTTATACAGGAGTCGCAAATAATAAATCAGTAGCGTAGTAACACTTACGCAGAACGTGCATGTTCTATTTTCTGCAAAAATTGTCGTATTTTAAATCTTAAATTTATACCTTACAATAATCAAATAAATAAATAATCATACCTCGTATCACAATTTACATTGTTTAAGTAATTTTTTTTACTATGTATATATTAAATTAATACAATGCATTTCGTGCGGAAGTTTATTTGCCAAAATGACCTGCAAACACGATTTTTATTATTAATTTATTGTTGCCTATCACGTGGTGATAGGAAAAAATTTTGCAAAAAAAATAGTCATAACCCTAATGTCCAATATGTTAAAATAATGATAATTTCGTGAAAAAAAAATATAACGTATCGGTGCAAATATATGGAAAATTTTTAAAAGCACTGTAAATAACGTTGCAATTAGTTACTTTCTTGTTGTCGTTTCCAAAATAAAACCACATTTTTTTAAGATCAATTAATTAATATTCAAGATATTATCCAATATGTTAGATTGCCATAAAATTCAAACTTAAACTTTTGACACAAATTTTAAAAGAAAGGAATAGAGGGAACTACTAACATCCAAAAAATGATAACTCCTTAATTAAAAAACTAAAATGTATCTCAAATGGCTGAAGTTCCAAACAAGGTTTATATGTTAATATTTTTTTCAGTTAAGTCGTATTTTGTGTTCAACTATAAAAAAAGTTTGTTTCAAGTACCTCATTTTATAATTCACAAATACACATTTCGCAATATTATTAGCGTTAATGCATTTTTATTTAAATTACTGCTCAACTAACTGCTTAATGTTTGTTATTCAAAATTTGCCATGAAATCAAGAATATTTGTTTATTTTGTGTTGTTTTTTTTTTGGGAACGCTTTATGGCAGCAATTGCCACATTCCCATATAAATACTTACACAAACAGATAGATATTCATATTCATATTGATATACATATTTACATTTATCAAAATGCATATTTGGTTTTCACAAACATCATTAAAAATGCAAATAATTATTATTTTTCATTTGCATATGTTTGCATCAGGGATGGGAGGTACACTATAATTTTGATTTATTAGATACAATTTATGTTTTATTTGCTTTCTTCATTAGTTTTCTTCATTGGAAGCACAGTTGTAGAAGTTGTAAAGAAGAACATAACTGTTTTTCACATTATTATAATAGTCCAAATTGAAAATTGAAACTCTAGTGTGGTACATTATTTCAAATTAGATTTGTCATCTCTGTTATGAATTATCATTCGTTTGTTTTTCTTTTATATTCAACATACATAATTATTGATATTTGTTTCATCTTTTTTTTTGTACATTTATCTGCATTCACATGATTTGTGGATTTTTAATGATGTTAGTTTTCAATCTGTATAAAAGCAAACGCAGGTTACAAATTTATGTTAGTTTTATGCAAATGTTTATGTACTCGTGTGTGCAACGCTGTATTTTATGCTCCAAATATTTAACAAGTAAACATTTGCGATGATTTATTAATAAAATTTACAAATTATTATTCATCATTTCATTTAATTTTTCATTTGATTTAACACTATTGATTAGGAAAATTCGAGTTCAAGGACAATTTTCACTTTGTCTGAATTTAAAATAAATGAATGTTTAAATTAAACATGTAGCAAAGTTTTTGTAGCTATTAAATATTATATTTTATAAGTTTTGAGAAATTTTCTCAGATCCAGAATTGGTTTGTTTCCAATCTAACTTCTTAAAATCTGATGATTCGTGGATTAGAGCGTCCAAAATTTCGAATATGTATTTTTTTCACTCAATTTCAGGTCGAGTGAGGGTAAAAAATAAGATCAGTAATCTAATACATAGTAGAGGCAATCCGATAGGCAGGCATCACAACTAATTGTAGTTTATACCGCCTGAACAACAGTTTATAAATTTGAACAAATTTCTTTCTGTTTCTAGAAATGATAGCTATTAACACCTAAAAGGTTCAAAATTATATGTTAAATATTTAACATAAGGAGTGAAATCGCTAAAATCTTAACACACGTTTTTTTCCTCTTAATTTTTTTTGCAAGCAATTTGGTACAACTTGGTCCTACAAAATGTGAGTCAGAGAACATTTCCAATGTAATTAAAAACTATCAGCAGAAGTTGACCACTAATAGGAAACATGGTTTGGGTAGAATAAAAGCTCCACATGATGTCTTTAAGGACAAGAAAATAGGCAGCATATTGAAAGCAGCTCCCAACACATTCGGTAAAAAAATAGCCCGATAAGCTCAGTGCTCGGACCGTTTGGTGCAAAAAGTTAAAACTACTGCTAGTTTTAAAACACACAAAGTCCAAATAGCTCCAGGCTGAAACGTTGTAAAAATGTTACAGGCAAAAGCAGAGCACGGAATTTAGAATCATTTTTCATAAAAAAAAATACTTCGCACCTCCTGGGCCAATATTGAAACCCTCTACCATTATGTTCATTATTATCCCTTTAAACTCCCAAGTGGAACACAGGGCTTCAATAAATGAGTTGCATTGAATTATGTTTAAGGCTATAATTTTAATTTCACTAAATGTTTTTCGTGCTAGTAAAAGCTCTTTGTCCAGTTGTCGCCTACTAGTGCTTTTTGGACGTTATCCGCCTCTGCTACCTTACGGGTTGTACTCTAGCGCTATTCGAGCTATATCGTCTGAAGGTTTTCACTATGTGGTTAGTAGGGTGGCCCTTCATTATATTGAGGGGAAAAAAGTGTTCGAATTTAAAGTCTCACCCCCTAGAAATATGCGAATATCAAAAAAAAAATATAAAGAAATACAAAGTATTGGGTCAATCAAAAAAAATTTAGAGGTGCCTCAACGCGACTAAAAATTTCAAGTGTATTTATATGGGAAAATATGACTTTTTTTCAGATTTTACGAAAACTTCGTTCTATAGTTTAATTCTTTGGAATATTAGTCCTCCAACAATTAAAGAAACCAGCAACGCGTTAGAATTAAAAAAAAAAATTATTTGAATTTTCTTCATAGTTTTTATTTTCTTCAACAGAACAGGTTTTATTATAATAGATTATTTGTTTATAAATTGCTAACAATATTATGTTTTTTGCAAAAGAGTTAACAATTTTATTTTTTATGTAATTGTTATTTAACTTTTTAATTTACATTATAAGACCATAAGATTTATACTTTTTAAGACAAATGTTTTGTTGCAGAAGTTACAAAACAAATAAATAAATACATAAAAAAAGCTAATATATGAATCGACATCAATTCTAAATTATCTTTCCAAAAAGCTAGCCAAGGAATTAAAAAATGCCCCAGACCACTTTTGTGCCAAAAAACTCTAGGTCATGAAATGTGATAATCATTTTTTTAACTTTAACAAATTGATTAAAACCATTATTTTTTTTTTTTTTTGTCTTTACCTCTAAGTACTCAGATATAAAATACTGTTTTATTACCATGTTGTTAACCTATTGCGAAATGATACCAAAGATGGAAAATTTTTTTGAAACAATTTTGAAAACTCCCATTTTAAGTTTTAAAAATTTTTCTTAAACAAAATTTCCAAAAATGGATCTGGCGCTTTAGGGTTTTGTTAAATATATGTCATAGATTAATTGTGTGAGTTTTTAAGTAAATTCCTTTCCCTTTTTTTTAACAAAGATTTTTTTTGCGGATTTCGAGAAAAATTATTTTTTTGTGAAATATTCAGTAAATGTACTCTTTCTAAATATTTGTATCAAAAATTTATCACTTTTCTACTTCTAAGTGTTATAGTTTAACCTAATAGCCTAGGGTTTCTGAAAAAAATAATATGACCCCAAGCTAATGGAAGACAATTTATTCATAAACATCAAATATTTTGTAAGTGCGAGTTTTTAAATGGGACGCCTAAAATATAACAACCAAATGTACAAGTCCTCCATGCTAATAATCTATAATAAATCGAACAACGTTAACCCATTCTTTGCCGAGTCCGAACTTTGAATTTTGGCACATTTAAAAAAATTAATTTCTACAATAAACTAGATGAAACCCTTACTGTGGGTTGTGAAACAAAATTGTGCTATAGTTTACGAAAACATACTTCAAAATTCAGCAGTATTTGCAAAATATTTGAAATATTTTACTCAATCGTCCTATACTAGCTTGGGGTCATTTGTGGCGCCAAGTGTAAATGTGTTGTTGACGTCAAATTAAAAAATCGACATAAAAATTGGTTAAATATATATATCACAATTTTATTTCTCAACCCATAGTAAGGGTTTCATCTAGTTTACTAGAACAATTCATTTTTATAAATATGTCAAAATTCATAGTTTGGCCTCGGCAGAGAATGGGTTAACGTTGTTCGATTTATTTCAAAACTTTAGCATGGAAGACTTGCACTTTTGGTTATTATATTTTAGGCGTCGCATTAAAAATTCGATAGCACAAAACATATGATTTTTTGGAATAAATTGTCTTTCATTAGCTTGGGGTCATATACGACCCCAAGTCCAAAGGGTTAATGGGATCATATCATTTTTTTCAGAAACCCTAGGCAATTAAGATAAAATATAACATTCAAAAGTAGGAAACTGATAAATTTTTGATAAAAAGCATTTAGAAAAAGTACATTTTTACTGAATATTTAAAAAAAAAAAAAACTAATTTTCTAAAAAATTCTTTACAAAGAAAGTCTGGGAGAGGAATTTACTTCAGAATTCACACATTTAATCTCTAACATATGTTTAACAAAACTTTGAAGTGCCAGATGCATTTTTTGAAATTTTGTTTAAGAAATTTTTAAAAACTTAAAAATGGAGTTTTCAAAATTGTATCAAAGAAATTTTCCATCTTTGGTATCATTTCGCAATAAGTTAACAGCACGGTAATAAAACAATACTTCATATCTGAGTACTTATAGGTATAGAGACCAAAAAAAATTATGGCTTTAATCAATTTGTTAAAGGTGCAAAAATGTTAATCTCATTTCATGACCTAGAGTTTTTTGGCACAAAACTGGTCTGGGGAATTTGTCATTTTCTTGCGAGTTTTAGTTCGATTTTGAAGTTATATAGCTTTTTGGAAAGAGAATTTATTCCTAATATCGACTCATATGACAAGTTGTCCAAAAAATTAAACTATAGAACGAAATTTTCGTAAAATCTGAAAAATAAACACACCTGAAATTTTCAGTCGCGTTGAGGCACCTCTAAATTTTTTTTGATTGACCCAAAACTTTGTATTTCTTAGTTTTTTTGGTATTCGCACATTTGTAGGGGGTGAGACCGGTAGTTTGAACACTTATTTTATTAAGGGCCACCTTAGTGTTCAGGGTATAATGACTTTGTGCTGATGCTAGTAACTACCAAACATATTTTACAACCAAAAATATGATATTAGTAGATGGGTCTACTGATCAACTGAGTCTCAATTTCTGAACAGACTTAGCGGTGTCCATCTGTCCGTTTGTCCATCCGTCCGTGTGTCCATGTAAAACTTTTAACGTTGTGGGTCGTAAATATGAATAAATTTTAATGACTTTTAGTACATAACCTCCTACTGGTAACAGGATGGACTCCATTGAAACTGGTGAAAATCGGTTCATGTTCAGACCTAAAAATTTCCGTAACATCCATTAATCAATAGTCCAAATATAAACCATATATTAGAATTCTTAGCTATAGCCCTCATTAAAAGGTGCTTCCCGATTTTAACTTAAATCTATTTTTAAAAAAATCCAAAAGCAAAAAATTTTTAAAATCAATTTCTATGTCTAATTGGCTGGACCTATGATATGGGTCTCTAAACGTATGGTATATGATATCATGTAGTCAGTCTAGGCCGTTTATTCATCCTCTTGTTTATTTGTTCACATATTTTTGGCTCGATTTGGCATCCTGTCACTACAGTAAGAAATCACGCGAGTGATGTAAGATCAGTAGAGTGGTTTTCGTATCAAGGGAGGCAACTCCTCTAAAAATCGAGGTGGAAGGATTTCCGGAATAGCTCCGTAAGTTCATAAGTAGTGATTAGAACTATTACAATTATCTTTTGATGTGTAAACATCTATGCGCTCAGGAGGGATAAAAAATTTAGTGTATGTCGATCTAACTCTTTAAAAAACTATGGATAAAAATAGTAAAAAAAATAAATAAAGGTATTAAATTCGGCTATGATGTATTTTTGATAGCCTCCATCAGGGTTTTCCCTTACATTAATATATAGACCTTTGCAATATTTATAACAAATATAAACAGTTATTTGAAAAGGTAAGCAATTCTATAAACTTAATTTTAAGCATTTTTTTTTTTTTTTTTGCAGTGTCTCCATATCTTAGGTCATATTTTGGCACGATGATGCCTGATTTACCTTATTCTGAATACATAACAAACAATATCATCTTAAGTCTTGCCAGGTAAATGGTTTATTTTGTGAATGAGCGTGATTTAATCAGACTGACGGACGGACGGACATTGTTTTATTGACTCGAGTTGTTATAAGGATAACAAGTAAATATACTTTATTGGATCTCAAATTAATTATTCGATGCATTACAAATGGAATGATAAACTGATATACATATACCCTCTATAAAAGCAGGTGCCCCACTTAAACATTTGGCAAAACTATTATTTTTCTCACTTGTAGCGTTTTAATTTTCCATTTTATACTGTTTTGCATTTTGGTGTATATTTTTTTGATATTGAATATATTTTAAAATTAAAAACTGTTCAAAACATTTATTTTATACAAAAAAAAACTTTTTTAATCTCTTAATTTTTTGCTATTTTTTTTACAAATTTTTTGTGGAATTATAAGCATATACGATAATTATTTTAGATAAAAACAAGTAAGAGTGTTAAATTCGGCTGTGCCGAATCTTTGATACCCTCCACCTCGGTTTGAGTATTGATAATATATGTAAACAAAATATTGGAAAAAGTAAACAATTTGTTAAACTTAATACCAAATTATTTCAGAAAATTCTTTGGGTTGGTTTTCGTCTTTTCTATTATTTCGGATTTATTTCGGTGTTTGCTTTTTGGTCATCGTAGTTGCTGATCGGCATGCATTTAGGTTATATACCTATATGCATGCGTTTCCGGTTATATGACATAACTTTTCGTTTAATTTAGTTTTTGCTAATTAAATAGCTCGCCCTAACCTCCATTGCAAAGGTAATGGTTGTGTAGAGTGGCTATATGCATTAAATCGTGCTAATTGGAGATGGCTGTATAGCTTCTTTTAACTGGCCAAATATTTCTTCATTGTGGCCATATAGGTCGGATGGAGTAACAAAATAATAACCAAAAAAAGCTCTCTCAACTTTTTTTAAAATATTGCCATATTTTGAAAACATAGAGAATAAATTTATAATAATAAATAATCAAATTAGGGATGAAAAACGCAAAAAACGAAAAGTCCCAAACATTTTAAATAAAATAATTTAATGTTATTTTTATTTTCTGAAAAACTTAAAATTTTCATCCAAAAAAAATTGTGAAAATTTATATATAAAAAATAACATTCTCATAAAATTACTTTTACTTATGTAACAATTTTTATGTTAGCAATTCTTAAATATCATTTGAGGTTTTCTTAAATTCATTGAATTTAAATTAATATCGACAAATCTGTTTTTCTATTTATTTAAATTGTAAAGAAGTGGCATCTCTGTCAAAATAAGCGAAAAACACAAAGAATAGAAAAAAACAAATTACTTCGTGTTTGACAGGATGATTTTATGTTTATGTTTAATATCTTTATTTTTTTTACTAATATTTCTGTTTATTTATTTGAAAATGAAATAATGAATTTAATTTTTTTATTTATATAAAAAAGTTTTTTAATTAAAGCAAAATATTTTCACTATTTCATGATTTTTATTTATGTATGACGACATTTCAACCTAAAAATTTAAGTTTTTATCGATTGAATAAACAACACAAAAATGGTTCTCTTTGATAACAACAACAGCTGACTTTAACAATAGCGAATATCGTTTAAAAATTTTACTAATAATTTTGCAATTTTCCTTTTTTTTACGATTCGACTATCGTTAAATGAAGTTCCTGAATCGCGGTACTGAAAAGTTATTAATATCTCCTGAATGGCAATATTTTTTTTAAATGTAAACATTTTTAAATGTAAACATATTTCTAAATTTAAAATTATTATTTCCGACGTTTTGATATGATTTTCTGAAATTCAATTAATATTTTCTAATTTTTAATTGGAAATTTTATTTTCAGTTTTTATTATAATTGATATTTTTTTAAATTTGAATGGAAAATTTAAAAAGTGAAATTTTGTATTTATGTGAATAATAAAGCTTTATTAATTATAAACAATTTTTAAAAATTAGATGTAATCGCAATCAGATATTTTATAGGTAAAGAGAATAATAATTCTATATAACTGTGTAGAACTGTTTTGTAAGCAAAAAACTCATTGACGAACTCGGTAACTCTATTTTGTAAAGACAACAAAAAGTTAATATGCCAAACTTATGTTCATATTTGTAAAAGAATAATGAAAAAACGTATTAAATAAAAGACCAGCCCGTGTATACTCTTGTTGTTCTGTATGATATCTAGTTGAAAATATTGACATTCATGTTAAAATAGAAATAACTATTGCATAGCTAATTAGAACAAACAAAAATTATGGCGCCATCTACTGTGGCATAGTCACGCTGAGCAAAATGAAGTGACAATCTGTTAATGCAAAAGAAATGTATTTTCCCCACAACAAAATACTGCAGAATTTTATGTAAATAAAATAACCGATTTATTTCTAACATGCAGTTACTATGAATATACATACATACATACATATATATAATATATGTATATTTGTTGTATTACTTAATATGTGTATGTATGTATATTTAAATATTACACACAAAAAATACAACATCAAACGTTATTTTTGTGTTTTTCTCTTTAAATAAATTAATACATAAATTTTTTTGCTAAATTTACATTTGGGCAATTCACAACAGGTGTTGTATATTGTATGTTGTATTGAAATACACAATACAATCATTTGTTGTGAACACTCAGTTGTATTTTCATATTGTAAAACGCTTTCTTTAGTAATTTTCGATCCAACGAGGAAAGATCGCTTCGTCGCTTCTGCTATTTTGTATAAGAGAAAACACTTGTCAGTGTTTGCTTTTTGGTCGTGAGATATACCCTGGAGTTTTAGTTACGTACCTCTTGCATTTTAATTTATAATGAAAAAAAAAAAATGTTAAATGTTTTGGTTGGTACTGAAAGAGAAAATACATACTAAAAAAATATAAACATTAATTTTTATATAAATAAACTTATCGATGTATTTGCGTTATTTGCATTATTTGCCATATTTTATTTTATAATTATTTATGCTGATAAAATTCTATGAATTTGTTTTTTCTTTTTCATAAAAACTGGCATTCACTTGGAACTGATATGTTATGATACAATATACAACATTTACTAAACATAGCAAATGAAGTTGGATCGTGTATCAGATTTTTCAGTGAAAATTACCAACAACAATTTTACACTATTGTAAAGTGATACACGATACAACAGATACAACAATACATTACCCATTGTGAATTGCCCAATTGTTTTTTTTATTAACAACTAGGTATTTTAGCATTATTTGCTTTAGATGTTGGTGAATTTTTACTCCGTTTATATTAACTCGTGTCTGCTTGTCGAAAAAATTTTGGATCGATTTTAACCACTTTCCCGTGACCCAATCGATCTGAAATTTTGCAAGCAAGCTCGTGGCAATGACGGAAATGATCTAACATATTTTTTTAGTGATGCCAAAACAATGGAAACTTTTAAATTGTTCTACCAGAGTTGATAAAAAAAATGTACAAAGGGTTTGTTTTTGTTATATTATTACCATAACGACCACAAAAACAACAAGTCCAGCTATGAAAACAATGCAACATTTAGAATAACAACGAGAACAATATAGAAATATCATGTTTTTTATTTTTTTTTTTTTTTTTTACTTTTTCAGAGATTTCCCTGGACCTGTTCCACCGATTTTAATGATTTTTGAAGTAGAAATCTTCCCATGAATTTGGTGAATCATTCTCACTAAAAATGATCACTGTAGCTGCAATATTGAGGGCGTGATCGTGACAAGAACAACATAGAAAATTATTTTTTTTCAAGACTTTTTTTAGTTCTTCATTCAAATCTCGGGCCCTAATCGACCGATTTGGACGATTTTAAATAGCAAACTTTTCAGGATGTTAGTGAATCATTTTTTATGCCAACGACCACCCTAGCTGCCCGATTGATGCCGTCATCGTGATTTCCACAGACGGACAGACGGACATCGCTATATCAACACCGGTTGTTATAAGGATCACAAATATATAAATTTTATAGGGTCCAAAATTTTTTTTCTAATTATTACAAACGGAATGACAAACTTATATATACCCTCTGCACACTGGAGTGGAGGGTATAAAAAGATTTCCGGTTCCTGCTTAAAATATTTCCATATACCAATTAAAGAATAATTACTCTACCCAGCCTCAAAAATAAAAAGACAAAAATCACGACCTCTCACAAGTTTTCAATATTTTCACACTTAATAAAATAAAAAAAGAGACCTAAAAGCGAAAATTAGCGATATTGTAACTCATTTATAGGTTAACATATGAGACCTTCTCCGAGAAAAGCGACCTAGTTTTGAGAAAAAAACGCATTAAAGTTTCTACACCCCTTTAGGTACCAGAATCCACCGTTTTTGACACAACCCGGTTTTTGACACACAAGGTCCCTTTGCTCGGAGAAGGTCACATATGGTTTTGTAAATTACATATGTTAACTCTTAATGTATCTGAAAAATAAAAAGTTATAAAAATTTATGAACATTTTATCAAGCAGGGAAAAGCATATTCTGTTGTGACTTCTCCCTATCGGTGTTGTAATTTGTAAAAAATTCCGCGAATATTTTTATTTTTTATGTTTGAGAACTGGTAAAATTCGCTTCAAAGATTTAAAACCAATGAACAAAAAATTTAAATAAATATATTTTATCCGATTTTCAGGAGTTTTTTTTTTTTTTTGTTTGAGAACTGGCAAGTTTGTACACTATGAACTAAATCCATTTTTATGCCTCCACACCATAAAGTGCATACAATATTCTTCTTCTTTATAACAACTAGAGTTGTTATAGAGATATCCATCTGTTCACGTTAATTCCCAAAATAACCCGTTCACTTAGGTAAAATTAAGATGATATTGTTTGTCATTATTTCCGCCTGATAGTGTTCAATTTGAAGCCTCTACCCCTAAAAGCCCAATAAAAACTTTCAATTTAAAAACGAATATACCTAAAATTTTTGTTAATTATCTTATCAATTTTAAAAATCACTGTTGAAAATCTAGGCATTATATTGAGATATCTAGCCTTTTTAAGCGTTTTCTTTTAACTCGTACTCTCTGTCTATCTGTCTGTCTGTCTGTCTGTCTGTCCGCCATGGTCCAACCCCATGTCCCTTATCCAATTGATCTGAAACTTGGCCCATAGTCTTGTTGTGACTATAGATTAATTTTGCGGTAGTCATGCACAGTCACGCATAGTCACGCACAGTCACGAAGTGATCTAAATGTCATTTCCCCTTATCCGATCTATCTGTCACTTGGTCGATAGACTTGCGGTGATAAAAGATTAACTTTCACATAGTCACGCAAAGTCACGCGTAGTCACATAGAGGTTCATATGAATAAGGAAAGAAAAAGTTTTAATAAAAACTTTGTTTTTATGGGTTAGATTATTTATTTAGAATGATTTTCTGAAGGCTCTAAACCGCGTGTTGCCTTTAACGTACACTCTGTTTATTTAGTTATATTTGACAATACATTAGTCGTCAATTTAATTGAAATAATCTCTTCTTTACTACAAGCATTTTTTCCAATTGGAGCAAATAACAACCAATTTCACGATACGATAATTATACAAATTAAGCAATTAAATGTGTTTAAGTATTAACGGTTTTATATTTTTTTATAGTTGTTTATATTATACATATATCATATATAATACCATGTACTTACTTGGAGCTTGTGTTGTGGTGGCTATTGTTGTTGTGGTTGTAGTGGTTGTTGTATCTATAACCACAAATTCAGTTGTTTCCCTTGGTTCCACATAAATAGTTTGTTCGCCAAAATCGACAACGACTGTACGACCATTACCGCCCGTACTTCCACCATTGCCATTTTCGGATTCAGATACAGATGATGCTTTATTATATGCATGTTTGCCATTGCGTCCACCATTTTTGATATGTCTACCCTTACCGTTGCCAGTGATAGCAGTGCTACCAGTGTTGCTGCTATTACTATGATAATCTTCATTTCCGTTACTTCCGTTTTCGTTATGCACACGATATGGTCGTTCGATAATAGTCTCTTCCATTGATGAAGGTTCTGCTATTTCATTTGGCTATATTTTTTTCGAATTTTTATTTCATTTATTTTTATTTTTTTTGTATAATTGTTTGTTAGTTTTTGTGTATAATTTTTGTTATTTTTTTAAGGTTGCATGAAATGAGAAAAGGAAACAAAAATTAAATTAGTTACATATTTGATTTAACCGACCACTCTGATTATTTTCAAGAAGTTTTTCATTGTATATACGTATGTATTTGAATTAAGAAAAATATGTAATTAGTTATTGGTATAATATTAATTACTTATTATCATGTCAGCGTTAAGCCTTGAATGCATGATGTTTTCTTATCTAATGATTTTTATACCATTATGTAATGAAGTTTGTAACTACAAAAACGTTTTGACCTAGAATCACCTTCTGAGTCGATATAGTGAAGTACACCCGTCCGTCAGTCTGTCTTTCCGTCCGTATGTGTCTCAATGTACAACAGTCTACATAGGTCACAGATATGAATATATTTTGTTCAAGTTTCATATATAAGCTTCGTCGGCCATAGGCCGATCATTATTGAAATTGCTAAAAGTGGGTGTATGTTCAGACCCCATAAAAATGACAACCATGAGCTCGAAACTAATTGAAGTAAGATCCATTTTAATCTCAGCCAAATTTGGTTTCTGTGTTTATTACAACCAATAACACTGCATAACATTTTCGGGGCCATTGTCCAGGGGGTTTGGCATTGTCAGACCAAACTTTTTCTTATAACATTTTATATTTATTTATTTTTTCGGTTAGAACTCTAGAACCATTGATGAATTGTAGCTAAGAATTGTAGCCAAGGCTTAAATAAATAATTTGTATTAATCTATCCATGTAAAAAAAATATAATAAAAAATACTGATGTATATCTAATCCACAATATTAATTGGCTAGGCCATTTTTTGTTACCGATTTTGACAAAACATTTATCATTTTAAAGGTATTTCTTTTTAGCTGTTACCCAGATTTACAGATTTTCATCATCTGGAATATTTTTTTGGAGTTATGATCGTTTAAAGTTGCTACTAACACATACATAAAATTATACAAGGCTATGTGTGTGCTTATTAACTTTGTTAATGAGTTTGTGTTAATATGTTAAGTTTGTTTTCTTCATTTAAAATGAGTTGAATTGTGAGGCATACCTTTAGGGTCTCTATTAAATAAAAAAAAAAATTCCTACAATTTGCACTTGAATTTCGAGTGCTGGAATCTGCTAGTTATAATATTAATAGGCCAGGCGATTTCTTGTTACCGATGTTTTGTTCTACCGTTTTATCTTGATTTTGAGTAAACGTATATTATTTGAAAGGTATTTCTTTTTAGCTGTTCTCCAGATTTACAGATTTTTAAATTTTTTCCTTTATTTTGAGTAAATTGCAGTTAAAGTTGCTACTAACACATGCATAAAATTATGCATATGCTATGTGTATATTTATTAAATTTGTTAATGTATTTGTTAATGACTTTGTTATCATCATTCACAACAATAATAAACCAAGAAGGTGCTGGTTTGTGAATTGGCTAAGTTGAGAAATAAAGTTGTCTAGGAATTGCACTCGAATTTCAAGCGCTGGAATCTGCTAGTTTGATTTAATATTAAAAGTATTACTCATACCTATACATCTTTTCTATTCTACTATTAAAACAATTGTTTAATAACAGGTGAAAATATTAAATTTTTTGAAGATTTCATTCAATAAAATTAGTCCAACTTGATTTTTTTAAGTTATTTGCTGAAGACTGAAAAGAGAGATCAAAAATTTGGCCAGAGAACGTCAAATCCTTTTGAGGTTTTCATAAACTTGCCTAGCATTTTCACCCTAACATGGAATTTATCGCCCCCCCAATAAACTGCAGTGGAATTACACCTCCAAACTAAACCCTGTAGAACCTTTTAGTGGTAGTCTTCATATGAAATTGATGACTTATCTTCACTTAAATCTTTAAATGTGTATGTATATATATATATATATATATATATATATATATATAGATATATTTATATATTGGACAGGTTTTTTTCTAATTTGGTTTATATTTATATGTTGTAAGTCTTCGTCCCCATATAAAAAGATGATCCGATTTAAACTTTTACATAGCGACAGGCATAAAATTTCTAACAATTGTGGATATTTGCTTGATTTAAAACCTTTTCTCTAAACTCATGGTTTAGGGTATCCTATAATCGGTCTAAATCGTTTCTTTTTTAAAATTGGTTTTTTGTGTCAATTAGTTGCAATGTGGGGATTTTCACTTTTTATTAGTTTAATACCATTATTATATACACTAAGGAAACATATTTTATTTCAAACCAAAATTTTTGGAATAATTGATGCTTTCTTTTTTTTAGTTGATAAATCAAAACCACGATATCTAGAAAGACTTCAATCCTTGTTTAGAATGCGCATAATACCAATATTTTACATCTATATTAATTTAGGTTTTTGTTTCTGTATGATATTTTCCTGTCAATTTCGTGTAAAATCTATTTTCTGCAATCGCGACATTGTATTCGTTTTTCTTGGTCCCCATACATTTTTTGAAAGCTTATAGGGCAAAGTCTTTTTGTGATTTTTTTCAGATTTTTCCGAAGAGGTTTAGAGGTCGCTAAAGTTGAATTTTACCCAAAAATCGGGTTTTGCGGACACGATGTTACCGGGTCAATATTTAAAAAAAAATGTATTCAAACTTTGCTTTTCTGTGTAGAAATGGTAAGTTTCTGTAAGTTTTTGCTCATTTGGTGTACCCTTAATGACATTTTTTCGTAAATTTTGCATAAGTTTTTAAAATAAGGCTTTTTAACTTTTAAAATTTCTATCAAAGTTAAAAAACTAATGACGCAGTTAAAAACGTGGATAAAGGCTGAGTAATTTAAAAAAAATATTGAATTTGCTCTTACCGTTCCAAAGTAATTTCCTTTTTATGCTTTGTACCCATTTTGTGAAATTAAAAACTTTCTAAAATGTTTGCCAGTTATGCATCGGATTTGTTTAATGTTAGTTTTAATTTTTTCTTTTCAAATATTAAATATGGGTGGTTTTTTGATCCATTGCAATGAGAGTCAATACGGTTGATGTTGAAAATTTTTGAAACCCCCCCCCCCCAAAACTCTAGGCATACCAGCCCAAAATTAATTAAAAAATTATTTTTTTTTTTTTTTTGAAATTTGAAATTATTTATTAGAGTAATTCTATGCCCTGCAATAAATGCTAAAAGTCTGTTTCAGAAGTTGTTACATTAATGTAAGAATGAGCCAAGGCCGCATCGACTTCTGCGACATCATTTTCCACATGCAATTGCTGAACTTTATTTTTGGCTTCACTTAATGATATGATGCAGGCTTCAAAAAATGTATTTTGAAAAATCAAAAAAATCGACCAAATGTAATTTGAAAAATCGTTGCAGTATTTCAATTTTCGTTGGCGGTTCAACAAGATCAAAGGCATCAATCATGTTGCCCACAAGCCACACACTTATTCCATACCTATTTTGAAACGAAATCCCGCACAATTATTTGACTACTCTATAGTAACTCTATTGTAACTTACCACTTCAATAATGGTTAAGATACTATCGGGTACCCGTCGTGTGCTTGTACGCTATTTTCACTTTTTTAAAAATTACACACTTTACAACTTTTCACTATCACGTGAAAAATAACAATGACAAACAAATGTTAAAAACAAATTTATATATGGGGCGTTTCATGTCAAGTGGACCAACTTCTGAAACCGATGTCTTCTGATCGGGATTAAATTTGCACCAAGGTTGGTCCTATTGAACAGTAGTTTATGCACAATTTTTAAACAAGATCGGTTTTGAACTCTCTGAGGTAGAGGGGGTCAAAATTTTACATTTTGACCAAACAGGTGTTTTTTCTCATCCACGTAACTTTTTACCTATTGTTCTTAGCAAAACTTGTCCAAAACAGTTTAGATAGATATTTCTTCAATCTTTCGGGAAAAAAATTAGAAAAAATAAAAAAATTTTGACTTTTTTGCAAAATCAAAGAAAAAATTTTTTTTTTAAATAAAATTTTAAATATTTGACTTTTTTTGCAAAATCAAAATTTTATAATTTTTTTTGACTTTTTAAAAAAAATGCCCTTTTTACTCAAAAGAAAGCAAGGTTTTTCTTTAAAAGCTTTTTGGTTTAAGAGCTTTTTAGTTGGATGCGAGTGCGATATCTATCAAAAAAAAGTTTTGTAACTCAAGACAACGCACAGTGGCGCCCGTAGAGCAAACAAGGTTGCAAAAATCAAAATTTTCATGTGCGCCGACGAAGTTTTGAATAAACCCATGTTATAGGAAACTTTTCAACGATTTCAAATATGCTACTCTTAATAATATCACATTTTTAGTTTAGAAGATATAACCGTTCAAAGTTGACCGACTTTCGGTTTTCAAAAAAACACACAATTTTTAGTCAATTTGTTGCGATTTCAGGTGTAATATCACGAAAAGTAGGTAACGAATCGCCGTATTTTTTGTTTGTGTTGATTGATGTATTTATTAAATATATAATGATAAAAAAAAATTAACTGTTTGCTTTGTGTTTCTCCTGCTAAATCACTATTTAAAAACTATCCGTTTTTTCAAAATTTTTCAACTTTGACGGAAAATAAAAAAATCCATATTTTTCTATATTTTCCATATTTGCAAAACATTTTCTTTGATTAGTTCTTTACATAATTCAAAAGGTTTTATCTGCCCGTACGTGCCCGTTTGGCTTCTAGAGGTAAAAAAGGTTAAAAAGACATGGTTGCAGAAATTGTATGGCGTGCATCCCTTACATGTTTTGAGTGACAGTAGTTTGATCTAATAGCTTGAAAATTGCATTTTAAGTCGGTTGTCTACCAGTGAGCCTCTGCCAAAGTCTACTCCCAATATTCTGTTACAGACACAGGATGCACAAAAAACTACTCATTGAAATTCACTTAAAAATTACTTTGGAGTACAAATGGTCAAGAACAATATTGACTTATGGTCCCTCAAGGTAGGCACAAATCTTATTAAGACACGAGCGTAATATCAAAATTGCATAATTCAGCCTAAATCCATATGTATGCAGGGAACAAAGCGTTTATAAGCAAAGGATATCTTCCGATGACGCTCCAATATCGGACGGAAATATGTTTATGGCATCTGTTGTTCCTTTGCGGCTAAAATCTGATGTTTCCCTACACTGGAAAAATCCACGTCCGTCATCAGTGCATTATTGCCGACCAATAATGTTTCAGTTTGCAAGGGAATCGGCAGAACTCATAAGGATCACGGTGAAGGACCTTGAAGAACAAATAAGCAAGATTAAGCCTACAAAGCTGCAAATTGGAGAAGGAAAATATATTGAATGCAATTACGAGTTGCACCTGACCATGGTTGACCGAAAAGTCGTAAACGATTCTACAAACGAGGAGAATTACGAATATGGAATGTCACCATTGCACGCAAGGAATAAGGTGTATGGAGTTCTTGCTAAAACTGGCGTAAACCCTACCACAAGAGGAGGAAAACTTCGATGAAAATACATCAATAAAGGATAAGGAAAAGATCAGAAAGAATCAAATACAGAATGCTTTTTTTAAACAAGTTGGACTAAAAGTAGACTGTCCGAAGCACGGATACGGTAACTCAAACGATGGAAACACTTCTAGGAGATTTTTTGAAAATGATGAGGCAGTAACTAGAATCACTGGAATTGACAATCAAATCGTGAAAAGATTGGGAACGATCTTGAATATTTTAAACTGCAAAGAAAATGTCAATTTTACAAAATATGGAGAATATGCATCGAAAACTGCATCTCTTTTAGCAGAAATGTATCCACAGAAGAAGTTGACCCCGACCGTCCATAAAATATTGGCGCATGGCAAAGATATAATTGAGTATCAGTCTTTGCCAATTGGAGAGCTTTCTGAAGAAGCACAGGAGTCTCTTAACAAATTTTATAAAAAAAATATAGATTGCAGAACACATTCAAAGCATCAAGGGTAAGGCAAAATGAGGACCTCTTCAACATGTTGGCAGCATCTTCCGATCCACTTATTTCTTCCCTGCGGCATGTGAAGTCACGAATAGAGTTAGAAAATAATTATAGTTTAGAAATGATTAGTCTTTTAGATATACCCTCTCTTACGAATTGTGATGAATATTTTACAGAAAATTGAAAAAATAAATTTAAAAAAGAAGTATTTTTTTTTTTTAATTTGTTGGGTAATAATTAAAAACATAAAACCCTAAAGAAAAAAAATAAAAACAATCTAAAAATGTTAAAATAATTTTTTTTAGTTACCATAAAATTGATTTTTCTACAAATTTTAACTTTGATAACCCATAAGTAGGCCCCTACAAAGCGTAGCACCCTTTCCAAACGCTCATTTCATAGGCTGAACAGTTATCTATCATATGCTGTTTAAACTGTTCAATTCGGTTCAAAAGATATGATTTTTGCAACGGAAAAACTCAAATGGCGCCACTGTGCAACGGGCGTTCAATTTTAAGCATATCCACTAATTTGAATTTTTTCCTATTAATATGCAAGTGTTTCTAAACCTTAAAAATAAAGCATATAGTGAGAAACTAGACAAATTAACCTCTCCGACGGTATGTAACATACCTAACTAAAATTTCATACCTTCGAAATACCCGCAATATGTTAACCTCAGGAAAAAAATCACTTTTTTATAAAAATGTTGAAAAAATAAATTAATTAATAATTAAATTAATATATAATAAAAATAATAAAAATAAAAAAATTAAGAATTTAATAAAATTTTATCGTAATCACAGTAGGTCCACTTATAACTTTATAACTATTTTCATAATAAATTTATTGTAGCTGATGAAGTATTTAAGTATTGTAAACTTTTAAATATCTAGAAGAAATAGCTACTAAACTATTTGGGACAAATTTTGCTAAGAACAATAAGTAAAAAATTACGTGGATTAGAAAAAACCCGATATTGTTGAAAAATTGTGCTTAAACTAGTATCTAATAGGACTAACCTTGGTGCAAATTTCATCCCGATCAGAAGACATCGGTTTCAAAAGTTGGTTCACTTGATATTATTTTTTTTATTTAAATTTGCCTGATTTTTTTTAAATCATATCAAAAAAACTAAGAACGCCTTCTTCACTCTTAAGGGGTAAATCCTTATAACATTTTAAGAAGGAAATCAGTTATATAAAATATACCTGATCCTTACCACTTTTTAATTCTATGATGACTTGTATATACCTGTAGTACTTTACTCGTTAAATTCTATAATAATGTAAATTAAACCGCATTTGGTTACGACAGCAATTAAACCTCATTTCTATGTTAAGTGTCCTGTTAAGCATGAATTGTTACTTAAAACCGTATCATAAAATTAATTGTTTACTCGTTTAACTTATTTATTTTTCTTTTTGCACCTCACAAAAAGTAGTTTCAAGGAAACAAGGAAACAATTTTTGTATTTTATGTATATAGATTTATAAATATTCGCGCGATTTGTTATATATCATAGAAAATCTTTTTGTATACAGAAAACGTTTTTACTTTTAGTTTTCTGTGATCGAAAGAGTTAGTTTACGCAAAGCCAGCTTTCACAATATTTTTCTGAAGTATACCTGGCAAACACCTCAGAATATTTTTAATTACACAAAATGAGCACAAATCGTAAAAAGGAAATTACTTTGGAACGGTAAAAACAACTTCAATACGTTTTTTTTTAATGACTCAATCTTTATCCACCTTTTAAACTGCGTCATTAGTTATTTTAACTTCCATAGAATTTTTGAAAGATAAAAAGCATTATTTTCAAAATTTATGCAAAATATGTTATTAAGATACCCAAATGAGCGAAAAAAATTACCGAAACTTATGATTTCTACACAGAAAAGTAAAGCTTGAATATTTTTCTTTTCAAATACTGATTTCGTAACAAAGAAAATCGTGGTTATGGGCCACGTAATAAGTAAAACTCAAAAATGACCGGAAAACCCGTTTTTTGGGTACGATTCGACTTTAGCGAGCTCTAAACCTCTTCTGAAAAATCTAAAAAAATCACCAAAATACTTCACACTATAAGCTTTTAGAAAAAGCTGGGGGACAATTTTTTTTTTTACATCTTAATTTAGATATTCTCTCACATCTTTAAAGGAACAATAAAAGGAAATTAATCTCAAAGTTATTTAAAATTTTGTTTAAAAACCCTAAGTGTTTTGTGTTATTTTTTTACTATTTTTTTGGAAGCCTTTCACAATTCTCGGAAACCCAACCCTATATGTTCGTGAAATATTCAAGTACTCTTTTTTAATTTATAAAACGATGGCTACATTACGCATTTAGGGGTTAAGCTTATGTTTAATTTAGTAATTCTTTATTTTTTAATCTTACCATATACACTTGTCCTGGGGGTTTGCGCTGTGTTTTCGGTGGCAATGCCGCAGGCGGTGGCATACGGTGTGTTGTTGTTGTTGTTGTTGTAGTTGGCGGTGGTGGTGGTGGCGGCGGCGGCGCTCTTGTCGTAGTTGTCGTTGTAGTAGTTGTGGTAGTAGTCGTAGTTGTTGTCGTTAAAAACCCTAACTCAGCTAAACGTTTCATATGGAAATCTTTTTGTGCCTCAACTGCAAATAGTTGTAAAAAAAAAATATGCGTAATATAAATAGTATTATGTATACATAAATTATATATATTTTCCTTAGTTGGTTACTTACCCACACACGGATTCATCCAAAGCAAACGTCGCCATCCAACACATTGATATAGGTACTGTGTATCGGTGCCGTGACAAGCGCATGTTGTGCGTAGCATGGTACCAAGAATACCAATCATCGCTGTTCGACAACCACTGGGACGACCAGCACACTTTTTGGTAACACTATCGACGGCACAGGCTTGTTCATAGTATTCCAGTTTAAGGCTAAAAAGAAAGTGGAAATATTTTTGGAATTGTTTATATTTGTTTATTTGAGGGTGATTTTTATTTAAATGCTCGCACCGACATAAAGTATATCATAAATATATTTAAATCACATATAAATAACAAAGTGCATGAAACAGAAATCTATATGTATTTACTAAGTATTGTATCACTTGACAGTTAATCAATTGTTTGTTGACATTATCCAAACGTGACAAATAAATTATAACTTCTTAGCAATCGACTGAAAGTAAAATTTGATTTTCTGGTTTGAGAGGGGTTTCAATCTAAATCGAAGAAAGCATATCACATTATAATTATAACTTTTCAAGATTTTTCAGAATATCTTGCAAAATACATCAAGATTATGCTCGAAGTCATATTAATAAATTTGTCTCAATTTTTTAGCTATAATTATATCTATTAATTATTACATGGTTTACCATATTAGTATATTTTTCAGTCTCACCCTCATTAAGTTGAAAATTCACTTCAAAACCAATTTACTATTTTGCTTCAGCATTAAAATTCTTCAAAAAATACTTCATATGTACAATATTCTGACAACCTTATCTAAAGAATATGATTTAATATACTATGTAAACCTCCTGTAGCAAGTAATTACTAGAAATTTTGAGTTTGTAACTATTAGACACACACATTATTTGAAATATTTTGTTAATAAAACCTTTTGGGCAATCAGAAATCACCATTAGAATATTGCGGCAATTACACCTATCCCCTATTATACCGGGGATGCAAAATGTCAAGTTGTTTAGTATTCGTTTGGCAGCGATCACTAATAAATGGGACATTGTTTTGTACGCTGCTGGAAAAACAGTACAAGGGTAGTCCTATAGGAACAGTAACCAATGGAAGTGAGTACAGCATTATAAAAAATCGATCGTGCTTCTCGTGTATTTATGCCGAATGCACCTGTTAAAAAATATATATAAGATTTGAAATTCGTATTTTTCGCAAAAAAGTAAATAAAAACAAGTAAGAAAATTATAGTCGGTCTAGACCGACTATACGATACCCTATACCATGCCCTATCACTTAGGCCCAACTAACTGGACATAGAAAATAAGCAAAAACCAAATTTGAGTCTGATTTTTATTAATTTTTTGGCTGAAGATATGAAAAAGTTCATATCGGATTCTATATATATATATGGGGACTAGGTCCAAAAATGGACCGATCCTGATTATGTTTACTAAAGTCTCTTGTATTTTGCAAAAATATATACAAACAAAATCTGAGAACAATCAGCGCAATATTTTTGTTTTTTAATAGATTTAAGTGAAGATCGGGAAGCAGCTCTATATGGGGCCAAAGGGATCATTTTTGGACTACTCATTAATGGACGTAATGAACGCATACAAAACCCAATTTGAGTAAGATCTATACGACAATTTGGATCTTATGGCAATTTATGTCGATTTCATATGGGTAATTTGTATGGGGGCTAGGTCTGAACATGAACCGATTCTCACCAGTTTCAACAGCGTTCATCCCATGGCAGATAAAAGCTTATATACCAAATTTCATCAAAATATATTCATATTTGCGACCTGCAGTTTGATTACAAACTTTACATGGACACACAGACGGACGGACGGACGGACATTGTTAAATCAACTCAGAAAGTGATTCTGATTCGATCGGTATAATTAAAGATGGGTCTATGTCAAATATTTTTGGTTGTTACAAACAGCAGCACAAAGTCATTATACCCAAACCACATAGTGGTATAGGGTAAAATTATGTGGCAATTATATTAGTGAAGGCTTTTTTCTTTTTTTTTTTTTTTTGATATGTTGTGCGAAGAAGTTGATAACAACATATCTTTGCCAAAATTTTATATTCTAAAACAAAAAGCCATAAGCTTTTAATGTACGAACTACTTGTATTCATAGGTTAAATACTTTAATAAAAGTGATCTTTGATTTAATACTTTCATGTATAACTAGCAGAGCCCAGCGCTCGCAAGTCGAGTGCAAATTCAAGAATATTTTATTTTTTCACTCAATATTTTTTTTACAATGTGTTTTTAATCTATATATTAAACTTTATGAATATTTAAACAAAATTCATTAAATTGTGAATTTTTTAATAAAATTCATTAAATGTCATTATAGATATTTGTTGAACACACGGAAGATATATACTGGGTTTGTTAATAAATAATTTTATTAGCGGCTACTTTAGCTTTTGTTTTAAGCTTAATGTGTTTTATGTAAGTGTTAGTAGCAACTTAAAAAAAATATATATACTAGCTGTATACCCGCTACGTTATTAGCGTCATTATAATACTAATTATTTAAGCCATAATAATATTTAAAAACAATAAGAAATAAGAAATATATAAGAAATATAGTGTGAGTGACAATACGATGGAAACTTTTAATAAAATATATTTTTGACGACTTGATATTTCATTTTTCATCAACATAATTCGCCAACAGTATTCTAATTTCTTCTTCTAATTCTAAATTTTATTCTATATTTCTTACTATATTTCTTATTTTATAATAATGAAAAGCAAACGTCAGCATCTATAAATATATAAATAACGGTTAATATTTTTTACATTCTCTTTCACTCGTCCTTCTATTTAGCTTAACAGCTTCCATTATTTTGGCATCACTAAAAAAAAATTTCTTTTTCGTTTATTTAATATTTTTAAATGTATTTTTTTAACAAATTTGTTATCTTGCAATATAAAAGGTCCGCCATCTAACGTTTTTTTTTTTCAACTAGTGCTTATTTCGTGAATGGTAACACCTTAGCTCATGTCTGATTTGACAGATAATTAGTTTTATCTTTCCGCTGAACGAATATGGTTGTGTATATGCTTGAACGACGCTGGGAAATATTGCGACATTACTTTGAAAATCATGGTAATGTTGCAGAATGTTTGTTATCTTGTGAAAAAAGTGAAAGAAACTGGCATCCTCATCGATAAAACCAAAGCGTGAAAAGCCAAAAACAGTGCGTACACCCGAGAATATTGCTGCTGTGGCAGAAAGTGTGCGTGAAGCGCCATCAACATCAATTCACCGTCCTTCTCAAGAATTGAACATTTCGGAGGCAACATTGAGACGAATTCTGCATAAAGACCTTGGTATGATGCCATACAGAGTCCAATTGGTTCAAGAGTTGAAGCCAACTGACCATCCAATGCGTTTTCGCTTCGCTAAGTGGGCCTGCGATCGACTTACAGAAGATGCCGATTTTGCCAAAAAAAAGAAAATCATCTTTTCAGATGAAGCTCATTTTGATCTTGGCGGGTATCTAAACAAGCAAAATTGTCGCATTTGGGGCACAGAAAACCCGCACGCATACATTGAAAATCCGATACACCCAAAATGAGTCACTGTTTGGTGCGGATATTGGTCCAGAGGCATAATTGGGCCATTTTTCTTCGAAAATGGGCAAGAAGTGGCCGTTACAGTCAATGGCGATCGGTATCGGGCCATGTTGAACGAATTTTTGTTTACAAAAATTGAAGAGGAGGATATTGGCAACATTTGGTTTCAACAGGACGGCGCTAGGTGCCACACAGCCGAAGCTACACTCGATGTTTTGCGCCCTGTTTTTGAAGATCGCATTATCAGCCGCAGAGCTGATGTCGTTTGGCGACCTCGGAGCGGCGATTTGACACCGTTGGACTATTATTTGTGGAGTGCCCTCAAAGATAAGTGTTACGCCAACAAGCCAGAGGCAATTGACGATTTAAAGGACAATATTCGTGAAGCCATTGGTGAAATACAGCTGCACACAATCGCTAATGTGCTTAAAAATTGGACCGATCGTGTAGGCTACTGCATGGCCAGCCGAGGCAGCCATTTGAATGAAATTATTTTCCATTATTAACCGGAAGGATTGTACTTTCAAAAAAAAAAGAAATTTGAGATAATATTCAGTAGTTTTTTTTTATAGCATTTTCAAAAAAAAAAAAAGTTATTTGGCGGACCCTTTGGACCACACCAAATACTGACTTCGCAAATAAAAGTCATAATTTTATTAGAATTTGGTTAAAGTTTCCAATGTATTGCCACATACTCCATTTAAATATCACTTTATAATTCATAATAGGTCCGAAAATTATTCAAATTATAAATACCAAATGTAGAATTATTTGTAACTAGAAGTAACCCGGTGTGCTTCGCTACACCCTCCCCCTCCCCCCCTCCGAATAGTTATGAAAGGGCTCACGCAATGTCCCAAGGCTCTTACTAATTCAGTAATTCAAATATATCTCATTTAATATTAAGTTTGTGTAGGGGTACCACGCCCATTTTTTTGTCTGACTACTCATGTTAATAATTGATGACCTGAGACAAATTTGCAAAGCTTTCTCTATCATAGCACTTAATATATATGACTAAAAATTTATTTGTATGGGAGGTGCCACGACCACTAAAAATATTTAAAAAAAAAATTAAAGCCTGTAGCACCCCCATATCCGCAGCAAGACAATGTGAAAAGTTCAGGAAGATCAGATGTGTAGTTACGGAGATTACCTCCTACAAACAAACAAAGAAACAAATATTACCTCTTTATTATGTTAGTATAGATTTTTTTATTTCAATGATTGCTGATGCTGATATACAATATTTTTTGATTTTTCATTCGGTAAAACAATTATCAGATTCGGCGTTCCTACCCTGGAGCAAGGTACATGTAGCTGCTCATGAGAAGAAGATGGATTATCCATATAAGATCTGGCAACACTTAACTATTTGCCTTGAACTTAGAATATCATTTGGCAATTTTTCTTTTCAGCGATTTTTGATTTTGCCCATTTTTGATTTTGAAGATTTTTGTTTTTGGGCGATTTTTATTTTTCGCGATTTTTGGGTTTGGCGACTAATCACACTGATAACCAATGAACTTGTCAAAAGACTGTTGCTTTCATAGTGCATCATATTTTTTACATAGGAGCTGCACACATTAATATCTGATGGACTCATGCAAAATGTCGAGTCTTTCCCTTTTATAGTGCACCAGTTATATGATATTAGATATCTACTTTGCATGGGCGGTGCTACGCCCACTGCTCCGATCACGCCCATTTATTTGTTCGACTAATCACACAAAAAACCTATGGGCTCACGCAAAGCCACAAAGCTCTCTCTTTAACAGTACTCCAGATATATGACATTAATTAGTGACTTTGCATGGGGAGTGCCATGCCCATTGGTGTGAAACCGCAAATTTTTTGTTCGACTATTCATACTAAGATCTGATAGGCTCGTGCAAAGAGTCAAAGTTTCCTTTTTTAGCACACCAGTTATATGATATCATATAATTACTTTGTATGGGCGGTGCCACGCCCACTGCTCCGATCACGCCCATTTTTTGTCTAACTAATCGAATGAATAACTTATGGGCTCACACAAAGTCCCAAGACTCTCACTATTACGGTACTCCAGATATATGACATTTTATATTTACTTTGTATGACAGGTGCCACGCCTATTGGTCCGATACTACTCATTTTGCATCCGACTCACACATTGATAATAGGTGACATCAGAAAAATTTGAAATGCTCTCTCTATCACATTACTCCTCGAGATATATAATATTGAACTATTACTTGTATGAGAGGTACCACGCCCACTTATCCGATCCCGCCCATTTCCGGCGTAGCTACTAATATTAACAATAGGTGACCTCACACAAAATTGCAAAGCTCTCCCTATAATAGTACTCAATATATGTCTATGATATTAAAAATTTACTTTGTGTGGGAGGTGCCACGCCCACCAAAAATATTTAAAAAATTATAGCCTATAGCACTTCCCCTATCCCCAGTAAGATTCTGTGAAAATTTCAGGAAGATCAGATGGGTAGTTACGGAGTTTACCTCCTACAAACAAACAAACAAACACACATTACCTCTTTATTATATTAGTATAGATATCGATGGCTTCATTTGGAAAGGAAGTAAGTCAAGCCATAGGACAAACGCTATTGAAATTGGTGAAAAAGTGGATTTATGTTCATACCTAGTCCCCATTCAGGTGACCCCTATGATATTGACTTAACTTGCCATAACATCGAAATCATCAAAGAGATCTCTCTCGAATTGGGTTTGTGTGTATTTATTACATCCATTAATCAGTAGTCCAAAAATGAACCCTATAGGACAATTCACTTAAATCTATCAAAAAGAAAAATATTGCACAGATTTTTCTCAAAATCGCTTTGTATATGTTGTTGCAAAAAATAAGCGACTTTTCCAAATATGGTCAAGGGCGGTCCAAAATTTGCTTTATGCTTTTTTCTAAACCCAATTAGTTGGACCCAAGACCAATTCTCTAAACGCATGGTACAGGGTATCGGTCTGGACCAACTATACTTTGCTTACTTGTTTTCTTCAAAAAATGTACTTTCAAATGAAAATTTACAAGCTGAAAAATATCAGTTTTCCTAGTTTTGACCGTTTTTACACCCCAAAGGCTCGAATTAAAACAAATTTTATTATTCTCCGATGTTTGTGTCTCTGGTGGAATCTACATATCAAATTTTAAAAGAAGATGCAAAGGTACCATTTTTACCGTTCTACATTTGGCCGTTCTACATTTGTAATCTACGTACCAAATTTCATATTCTTAGATCCATTTGTTACCATTTTCCCCTTTTTGGCCATTTTTTACCCCCTTAATGTATGAACTTCTAAAAGTTTTCCTCTTATCTAATGATTCTATCTCTATTGGCATCCACAAACTATGATGATGTTTCTATCTCTAGTGGAATCTACGAAGTCTATTTTATATTCGTTTGTTTAGAAGGTACAAAATGTACAATTTTTCCAATTTTTGGCAGTTTTTCCTCCCCAAAACGTTAGAATTAGCAATAAATTCATTCTGGACTGATGCCCAGGTAACCGGTCGAGTCGGTATACCAAAACTCATGTATATATAGATTAATTATAAAGGTAACTGAGCCCACGTTTGTTTCTCGATTGGAGTCCACACACCAAATTTCATATTCCAAGACTCGTTTGTTACCCTGTTCCCCCATTTTGTCCCTTTTGTCCCCTTAGTGTAAGAATTTTTAAAAATCCCTTCTTAGTGCATCTTTACCTTGTGAGGGGAACCTACAGACCAAATTCCAAGTTTCTGGGTCGAATTGTTTGGGCTGGGTGATGATTATCAATCACGCAACTCTTTTATATACATAGGTATAAAAATGTAATATTGTTTTCAAAATCGGTTAATAACAGATAGTTTATAAGATGTCACGAAATCGCCTTGCCTATTAGTATTATAAATATGATATATGCCAAAAATTGTTTAGAATTCATGTATTAATATTAATCGAATATAGGAGCTTTCTTTTGTTTTCATTTGCCAATTTTGTGCCGCCCCGGTAATGAAGCTAAGCCGATAATACTTCGGCTCTTCAGCCCTGCTCCTATCATACAATACCTTCACTAGAATGGTTTCAGTTTAACCAATACTAAAGTCGAGCTTGATTCTACTATGTGGTATTAGAATCCTTTGCAACAGTAATTAGATATTATAATCTTTTCAAAGTCATTGGGGGCTCTGAAATGGAATATGAACTTGAATTGTAATAAAGATATAAAAAAAACAGGGTTTCTTCTATATATACGTATTCAATTTATCGTGCTCCCATGGATTTGAATGTTGAAAGCTACATAAGCAACTGCTGAACACACGAATTGTAAATTCCTTTCTGGGTAATAGTTCCCATAAGAATCGAAAATCAAGTTATCGCTTATATCGACATTGTAGTGATTCTGATATCAGCTATGTGATAAGTGATACATGACCATCGCTATGGATACTCTTAGTAAGTAGGCCACCAGTAGTGATCTAGGAGTGAATGCAAGCTGAACAGAGCTGACTCTTTTTATTGTGAAAGCCAAACCAAGTTTCAGCCCTGACCGGCTGCGAGCTTAGCCCATCTGATCATGATAAACTCCTTGGAACCATTATGGACTCTAAACTATCATGGAACTGAACATCGCACACGGAGTTAAAAAGGAAACGGTAGCTTTCTACAGGCTACTACAAGTTCATAGAAAGTCAGAATCTATGGGCATGACAGGTTTCTAAATCGGTTACTACATAATTTAAGGCTAAAAGTCAAGTTCACATCAACAAATGACAGGGATAGCGATAATACCTGAGGATGGGGCAGGGTAAGGCACTCAGAGATATCATATTAGTGTTTCTTAGGGAGATATTCTGGCGATCCAGGAAGCTTTTATGATTTTAGACGCATATAAAGTCAAGGGAAATGTAGACGGCACGTCTCGCTCTTAATTCCGATTTTGTATTTCCCGTTTTGCAAGGACGACCTATCAAAGCCAAGCCGCCTTTCCATGATTACTCTTGCATGGGTATCCGGCCATGGGGATTTTTAGTAATGAACCAGTAAACGATGTTCCTTCTGCGGTATCAGATGAAACTGGCAACCATTAACGGAGGATTCTTCGTGCATTTCGGACAGCGGGAAATAAATGGAGGAATAATGACATGTGTAGGACTGCAAACCAGACTCAGCCTGGCTAAAGCTTAAGATGGACTAAATTTCTCCTCAGTAGGAGCAGATTGAAAATTTTCAGTCTTATCTCTGCATTGGAGCATCGGACTTCAGCAAAACGATCACTGCTTCAGCTGTGTAACAGCTGGAAAAGAGGCGACAGCATATCATCTCTTCTGCGAGTGTGAAGCTTTGTGTAGTATTCGATTCAGAACTGTGATATTATCCTCTAACTTAATATCACAGGTCGGATGTACTGGACATTTAAAATATAACTTTCGAGTGGTTTTTCAAAACGGAGTAACTTCACTCGCCTCGTTGATTTCTCAGACGATGAACTACCACATAAAGCACTACTTCTATTCATTTTCAATATACTTCGTACACTGCCGATCATTTAGGAATATTATTATTTTGAAGTAAATTATATTTTTTCTCTTTTTGTTCTTAAGTACAGTTTATTAGATTTGTTTTAAGAAAGCGTTAATTATTATTTATTTTCAAAGAGAAAATTCGTTGAGTCTGAATTTGGCCTCAGTTTTCCAAGAAATCCTAATCTAAAAATTATTATTTTGCATTATTACGGTTAAAAGTAATGTTATAGATCAAATCTGAAATCAGATTCAGTGTCCCGATGGCCTTGATCTCAGAGTCTGTTAAATTATGTTATTTTTGGATTTCAATGGACATTTTGACCGAAAAGGAATAAGAATTCTAAAAAGATTTAAACGTGTTTTTAAGAGGAAGTGTATTGCTTTTTAAGACCTTAATATTTGCTGTGTAGAAAAAATTATTCAAGAAAAATAAAGTGTAGCTTCATTGAGACAATGCCCCGGGTCATTGTCAATGATAAAATGCAATAACCAATAAGTTAAAGTTCGAATTTCTATATTCGCTGGAATAGGCTCGGCGGTAAAGGATTTGCCAACGTAGAATAGGTTAAGTCTGCGCTGGATGACTATTTCGTGGAGATCCATGCTGCTCACTGTAAATATGGTACCGTTGCTATTTCGTAGCGCTGGGAAAGTGAATCGATCCATAAGAAGGTTACTTAAACTGATGTTGAAAAATTAAAATATATCCCACGTTCGTATAGAACCTGATATATCAATGATTTTTATAGGAAGTAAGGAAAATTTAAGTCTATTCTACGACATTAATATACTTCTGAAATCTAAAAGAAATCCTAGTCATAATCTTATGTAGGTTTCTAGTGTGATGATTAAAAACCACATCGATAACCTCAACGTGTAAGGCAAGGATCAGGAGTACGTATGTTCAATTTTAAATGCCAATCATGTCTTCATACCATTATAATGACCCAAAATGCAATCAAGCAAATCCCGTAAAAAACAACTACAACATCATAAACTATAATGTGTGTATGTTTGTGTAATAATAACAAAGTTAAATGCATACCAAACTTACCACAACAACTGCTGCATCTATAAACCACTGGATGCCTTTAAAATGTGTGTATAGTTTTTTTTTTTTTAATAGGGATGTTAAGGAAAGTTTACTTCTTTGTCTGCATATGTTAAGTTTCCTATATATGTGTGCATGCACTAGTTGAACACATATAAGTACATATGTGTGTAAGTAATTGTTTGCTTATTCATTTGTTGGTATTTGCAAATATATATTATGGCTGAGCAAACTTTTAATGTCTGTATATCTGTGCTTATGCGAGATTTACATAAAAGTATGCAAAGTGCATATTTTAAATGAAATTAGAAAATATGTTACTAGTTAACGTACTTGTAACAAGCCGTTATCATAAAATGTTTGAATGTTTGTTATGTTCATACATATGCATATGTATGTATGTAATGCTAAGTGTCTGTCTGTGTTTACTTAGGATTTGTTGTTGCTGTCTTGTTTTTGTTGGTTTCTTAATAAAGTGTGAATAGAATATTGTAAGCTTAACTTTTTGACACTTTCAAAAAATTTCCCAAAGTTTTCTCTTTTAATCTCTGACACACACACACACACACACTTACAAAAGTTCACACTACCATAAAAAAAGTATGAAATTTGTCAAAGGTGCTAAATACACACATAAATATAGAATAGTATACATATGTAAATATAGAAGTTTAAAAGTCATGTAAACACTTTACAACTTCATTAGCATTTAACCCATGGTGTTATCAACAACATGATACAACAACAAGTTTAAACTTTTGTAGAAAATTTATTACATATATTTATTAGGGATATAATATTTACTTGGAATATTTACTTGTAAATGTAAAATATATTTTAAATACCATTTAAATTTAAAGTTAATAGGTTTTTTTTTTACCAGTACTTATTATAATTTCATACGTATTGCTTTTTTTATTGTTTTTATAGAAGAACGATTGTGAACAATTTTATTATTTTTCTATTATTAGAGTAGAAAAACTGCTGTGATCCCTTCAGAAGACTCAAATACTTTTTAACAAAGCCCACGTTAGAATACCCAAAATCAAAGCTTAAAATTATACGTTATTAAAAAAAGTTTCAAATTAGTCTTGACAAAAAAATTGGCAATTTTGAAATAAATCTAACTGCTAAGTATTTTTATCTGCATTAGCTTGTAACATCTTATATATAAAAATGGAGTTTTGTATGTTTGTCTGTACGTTTGTTTGTGATTTATAAGAGACTACAACACTCCACGGACTGGCGAAGTCAGCATACAAATGGCAGGGGTCGTACCCTTCCCGAGGCCTTTTATTGACAACACGAGTGATACCCAAACATTCAGGAGAAGAGAGCAAGGTTCCGTGGTTGATCTTAAATTTGTGAGCCCGGCCCTGGCAAGACGCCTTGAATGGAGGGTTAGCGAACACTACACCCAAAGTGACCACCAGGCCAACATGTTCAGGGTAGAAAAGGAAAGGTGCACGTATGTCAGGTCTGAGCAGTGCACTTCCAATGGATGGGCGAAGGAGAAGTTGGACCAAGATACCTTCAGTGTCGTATTCACATGACACCCGACAAACTGGCGGGTCAGCGGTGTAAATGATAGATGACAATGCCCAGAAGGCATATGAAGAGCAGGAAACAAAACTATTGGTGGACCACGGAGATAGCAGAGCTCCGAACAAAAGGTCTCAAGGCAAGGAGACGGTTTAAGAAAGGTAAATTGACACCCGACTCGGAAACAAGGGAGCTTGAGTACCAGCAGTCCAGAAAAAACTCCGAAAGTCTATCAGCCGGGATCAAAAGCGATAGCTTTGGCAGACTATGTGAGGACGTGGACTCAAATCCGTGGGGCGATGCCTATAGGTCGCTATTTTAGATCACATCACCCCAGGTCACATGCCCATAGCTACTCGGGAGAATAGTGGAAACGGTCTAGTAGAGGGGGTGACGGAAGCCGATATATTGGCAATATGCCCGAAGATTAGCGACAACAAACCATCAGTCCTGGACGAAGTGCCGAACAGGCCACTGAAAACGGCCAGATCCAAACTGTTCGCGGTGTTGTTTATTAGGTTCCTAGAGAACGGAGTATTCCCGGAACCCCGGAAGAAACATAACCTTGCCGTGATTCCAAAACCGGACAAGCGCCTTGGAGAACCATCATCAAAACGACCGATCTTCATGTTGGATACCATTGTGAAGGTACTGGAGAGAGTCATATACAATAGTGGAAAGCGCTCGAGGATTATCCGAATGACAATATTGATTTCGGAAAGCTTGATCGACAATAGATGCTATTGACAGGATGAGACAAATAGTGAAAACGGCCAGAGTGGGGAAAGGAGCGACCAGGAAATATTGTGCGGTCATTACACTGGACATAAAAAATGCATTTAGAAGCACGGGCTGGAACCATATAATACGAAAGCTTAACGTACCGACCCTTAAGTAAGGGACGTCAGGAGTCCCACAAGGCTCAGTACTAGTGCCGTTACTGTGGAATGTCAGGCACAACCAGGTTCTTGAACTTGAGATTCCAGAAGAGGCCGACATCATAGGATTCGCAGACGATATAGCCGTAGTATTTAGTGCGCGCTTCCTGTACAAAGTGCAACTGTATGCAAACGGGGCTAGTCGTTTAGCAAGGACGTGGCTTGGAGAGGTTGGACTAGAATTTGCCGGGCACAAAACGCAGCCAGTTTTGATTAGCGGAAGATCACTTTTGATTAGTAGGAAGACAGAAATCTTGAGACTAGAAGTGGTAGATGATCGGCTGTGCTTTAAGGAACATATGAATTATGCATGCCAGAAGGCGGCAGCAGTTTGCAACGCACTAGCGAGGATACTGGTCGACCCCGTCAGAGCCGAAGGGTTCTTTTCGCAAGGGTAGTGAACTCCATACTGCTGTATGGAGCACCAATCTGGGCGAGGACTATTAGAAGCTCGTCAAGGCGAAACGTACTCTCGTTGTACAAACGAAACTGTCTGAGAGTCTGCGGTGGGTATAGGACCATATTATTGTAGGCAATAGGTCTGATAGCCGGAATGCCGCCGATTGACCCAGCGAAAGAGGAGGCAAAGAAGATCTATGTTGCGAGGAAAGAAAATCCTCAGCAGAACAAAAAAAAAGAGAGGCGGCATACGGAAAGGATGGAGAAAATAAACCAATGGCAAAGAAGGTGGGATAACACACCCAAAGGCAGGTGGACCTACAGGCTGATACCGAACGTTAAGAAGTGGAAGTGGAAGAGATGTGGGAACACGGTAAGGTAAATTATGACCTGACGCAGTACTAAACCGGCCAGAGCAACCTCTTTAGATGCCGACATGACGATTCACCACTGTGCCCCTGATGCCCAGAACTATGAGAAGATGCAGAGCATATTTTCTCTGAATGTCCCAGATTTAAAGAACACATACCCCGAGCACATAGTAGATGTGATGCTGAAATCCGAGGAGAATTGGAATTCGGTCTGCAACTACATAGCCACCGTGAATAAAAAACTACGCATAGAAGAGGACATGCGTGTGTTGATAACAGAGAAGGCCTTTAAACTTTGTGTGAGTTCAGAAGTTAATAATGTGAGTAGACGGGCGAAATGTGCGTGGCACCCCTATAATAAGTAAACATTTAATATCGTTTCAATGGTGCGTGGTAGAGAAGAAGAAAGCATATATTTCAAAAATGCATAACTACACTGTATTCTTAATCGGACCGGTTTCTGGCATTTCAGCCTTCATCAGCGATTTATTTAACATTGTGATAATTGCTATCTTATAATGGAATAGATTGTTTCTATATGAAGTTTATCTACTTAGCGCGGCCAAGAGGTTTGAACCTGCGTCTATCTCACATGCACTCGTACTTGCACTTTTTGGTCAACGCTTTTCATATAACTGGAGTACTATAATAGTGAAAGCCTTGGGACTGTCTGTGAGTTCATAAGTTATCAATTTTAGTATTCGGAAAAGCAATGGGAGGGATCAGATCAGTGGGCGTGGCATCCTGAATACAAAGTAAATATTTAATGTCATATATGTGGAGTACTGTAATTGTTGTAGTATTGGGACTTTGTCTGAGTTCATGGGTAACAAATCTCAGTAGACTGACAAAGAAGGGGCGGGATCCGACTAATGGGCGTAAAAAGAATATGTTTAATTAATGTCACTTATCTGGATTATCGTAGTTTTTAAAGCCTTGGGACTTTGTGTGAGTTCATAAGATATTAATGATGTAATCGCCGGACAAAAATCAAAAATCGCCAAAACCGAAAATCGCGATAACAAAAATCACAAAAAAAAAAAATCAAAATTCACAAAATAACAAAAATCGCCAAAATCGAAAATCGCAAAAAAAACAAGTAAGAAAATTATAGTCGGTCTAGGCCGACTATACGATGCTCTATACCATGCGTTTAGAGACCCTATCTCTCAGGCCCAACTAACTGGATATAGAAAATAAGCATAAACCAAATTTGAGTGGGATTTTTATTAATTTTTTCGGCTGCAGATATGAAAAAGTTCATATCGGATGCTATATCTATATGGGGACTAGGCCCAAAAATGGACCGATCCTGACCATGTTTGGTAAAGTCTCTTGTATTTTGCAATAATATATACAAACAAAATTTGAGAAGAATCAGTGCAATATTTTTGTTTTTTTGATAGATTTATGTGAAGATTGGGAAGCAGCTCTATATGGGGCCTATGACTAAGAGTTGTCCAATAGGGATCATTTTTGGACTACTGATTAATGGATGTAATATATACATAAAAACCCAGTTTGACTAAGATCTGTATGATAATTTGGATCTTATGGCAATATGTGTTGATTTCATAGTGGTCATTTGTATGGGGGCTAGGTCTGAACATAGACCGATTCTCCCCAATTTCAACAGCGTTCATCCCTTGGCCGATAGAGGATCAAATACCAAATTTCGTCAAAATATGTTCATATTTGCGACCTGCAGTTTGATTACAAGCTTTACATGGACACACAGACGGACGGACGGACGGACATCGTTAAATCGAATCAGATAGTGATTCTGATTCGATCGGTATAATTAAAGATGGGTGTAGGTCAAATATTTTTGGTTGTTACAAACAGCAGCACAAAGTCATTATACCCAAACCACATAGTTGTATAGGGTATAAACATCAATCGCCACAGTCAAAAATCCCCAAAATATATAAAGTAGCAAAAAAAAAAATTGACAAAATCAACAAGTAAAAAAATTATAGTCGGTCTAGACCGATTATACGATACCCTATACCATGCCCTATCTCTTAGGCCCAACTAACTGGACATAGAAAATAAGCAAAAACCAAATTTGAGTCTGATTTTTATTAATTTTTTTGGCTGAAGATATGAAAAAGTTCATATCGGATGCTATATCTATATGGGGACTAGGTCCAAAAATGGACTGATCCTGATTATGTTTGCTAAAGTCTCCTGTATTTTGCAAAAATATATACAAACAAAATCTGAGAAGAATCAGTGCAATATTTTTGTTTTTTAATAGATTTAAGTGAAGATCGGGAAGCAGCTCTATATGGGGCCAAAGGTATCATTTTTGGACTACTCATTAATGGACGTAATGAACGCATACAAAACCCAATTTGAGTCTATTTGATCTATATGACAATTTGGATCTTATGGCAATTTATGTCGATTTCATAGGGGTAATTTGTATGGGGGCTAGGTCTGAACATGAACCGATTCTCACCAATTTCAACAGCGTTCATCCCATGGTAGATAAAAGCTTATATACCAAATTTCATCAAAATATATTCATATTTGCGACCTGCAGTTTGATTACAAACTTTACATGGACACACAGACGGACGGACGGACGGACATTGTTAAATCAACTCAGAAAGTGATTCTGATCCGATCGGTATAATTAAAGATGGGTCTAGGTCAAATATTTTTGGTTGTTACAATCAGCAGCACAAAGTCATTATACCCAAACCACATAGTGGTATAGGGTATAAAAACGGCCAAAATTTTATCCCAGTTTTTTTTATTTCATTGCGATAGTATATCGAAGACTAATAAAACATTTTTTTAAATGTCGCAAATTATGCAAAATAGGATCCAATTTGTCTTTGGTCTCTTATGAAGGAATCTTATTAATTGTTCTACTCTAATGATAAAAGTTAATTCTGGTTATAAAAACATGATTATTTTGATGAAAAAAAAATACAATAAATAAGAAATTATTAACTCTAAATTCAAATGGTATTAGAATTATCGGCAACTGTATTAAAATGGTAACTGTACCCAACACTGGTTATAATATTAAGTTTAAAACACTGGTGGAGGATACCAGAGATTCGGCACAGATGAATTTAACACTCATACTTGCTTTATATTACAGTTTATTTCTAGTTCAGAGCGTTTAAATTTGGTTTGAGATTTCGAGATTAAGATGGAACTAAATTTTACCGTTAAAAAAAACAATGTTAAAGAAGGAAAGCTAAAAGCCAAAGAAATTATTAGAATAATAAATTGTTTATCTTCTTTTTTTTGAAATATTTTTGAAAAATAAACAAAAATAGGAACACGAAAGGATGATTTTCTTGATGTTTATATAATATATCAAGAGAGCATATTTTTGTTTAAGAAATAAACACATTTTTTTAATTTTGAAAATTTGTGTTTTTTTAGAAATCTTTTTTTTTACATAAATCAGCTGTTTAAAACAGCTGTGCCGAAAAATTGATATTTCAAACCATCAGCTCCATGTAATATTAAAAATTCTAATCAGTTGCCTAAATTTAGTTATAACGCACATTGGCTTAATTATAATAGTTTTGGTTTAGTGCATTGGGGCCCAAAAACCTCAATTTTCAACCATACTCGTTGTATATAAAATTAACTAATTCTAGTTATCTGGATGAATTTATGTTCCATTAAAATTAGAAAATATTGGAAAAGAGAGTTTTAATAGAGCTTCAGGAAAGGTATGTGACCAAAAAATTGTAACATTAGACTTAACCTGTAATTAATGAAAAATAAGCAGTACATCAGTAGGGTAAAAAAAAATATGTGACCCGGTCTATGAAAAGGTGGCTTATGACTCATTATTTTTCACTTTTATTTTGGTTCGGATAGTTTTTGAGACGCTCTTTCACATGGTGAAAATCAGAAAGTCCTAACTTGCTTAGAAGTGTACTAAAAATGTAGAGAAAGAAGAGCACAAATGAAAGAAAAACAGAATTTTATTGAAAATCGAGAATCAAGATAATACATGGAATTGAAAACGAAAAAAAGGATTGAACGCTACAAAAATGATTTTACCAAAAAAAAAAAAAACAAGCTATTTTGCACAAAAAATATTTATTTAGCAATATGTAGTAGTTTTCTTCGCCGCCATCCTCGTTGAAACCTTTGAAGTTGCTCGTTTTTTGAATCTTCTTCTGGAGATGAGGCCTTACGTTTTCTTGATTTTTTTATTGGAGCTGAATTCGCAGGTATCTTCAGTTGTTTATTTTTGATCGTGATTTGACGATGCAGCTATAGGTTTCGGTTTCTGTTTCGACGATGAAGCTACAGGTTTTGAGGATGAAGCCTTGAGGACGATACCACTTTTGGCAATGGAGCCAAAATATCCGCATTCATGGAATCTGAAACCAAGCTTCTGAGATTCTGATAAATGTACCACTGATGCTGCAGAGATAAACCAACTGGTTGGATAATTTTGGACATGTTGTCATCAACTGGGATTAATGACAGTTGAAATGATTCAACATCCTCGCCGTCCGCAAATTTTTTGGTTTTTAAAGAGTTTTTGTTCATTGTAAAATGGTGGAATTGTGTAATGCGCCAACAAGTGGCTTGTAGAATGGTTTAAAATAACTGTCCCATTCAAACCAAAAGACATTTTTCGCCGTTACAGCTGTATTATGGCCACCTGGTGACGATTGTACGACGCACTGTAGTAAATCTTCATACGTATCAATATCAGTAACAGCATCCTTGGCTAGCGTAATTGATATTGTGTTCACTATTGAAGAAAACGACAATTTTAATTGCAATAGATACAACTTAAAAAGAAATAAACAATGGCTTACTTACTACGACAGTAATCACAGAGATCATTCGCTGGTTTCATTACTGTAACAAAAGGTATATATTTGGCCCATATGCGTCCAAAGGAACAAATACTCATCTTCAGTTCATCATCACCGAGTGAAGCAATGTATTTTCGATAAACTGAGGCCTTTGTCTCATTGGATGGTAACTTCATTACACGATAATCTTTGAATTTGGGTAAACGTCCTGGCAGTGGAAGAGCCAATAGATCGGCTGTATACTCAATAAATTTGAAAGCTTTTTGGATGTCAGATGGTTGAAACGCTCTCCCATGTGTAGATGGTTTATTTGCTAGCGCATGTACCCGTATTATGGCACCATGTATATGAAAATGTCGAAGTAAATTTTCAAAACGTTTTCTTCCACACGCATGCACAAAAAGGAAAAATGAGCGGCAAACATTTAAGTGATAAAAAAATGAACATCAATTTATGCCTTTCAACATCTTTACCTTTTTGCCTTTCATGTTCCCTCCATTACGTGATTTTTGTGTATGTATGCATCTCCAAGTTTGTCTGTACACATTATTGCTGATTCGATATGGCTCAGCATAACCAAATCAAGTTCATGTTTTGATAATTCTAGATAGTTGTTTCTTGCATTTTCTATTATCTTTCGCGGTATAATTTTTTGGCATTTCTTATTATAGCAATCTTCCCAAATAAGTTTATTTACCAATTCATTTTCTTTGTTATCTATAGTAGACAAGTCCATTGTAAAAAAACTTTGTTCCACTTCCGTTTGATCTTCAGCTTGAAATATTAATTGTAGTTCCTCATCGTAATTGATACCAACATCATCGAAAGAATCATCATCATTCTCTTCATTTTCACCAAAATATTTTTAAAAAACCTCGCTAAATTCTTCATCGACAGACGTTATTCACTAGTTCATAACGGAAAAGACCAACAGAAACAATTACACCAACTAGATAACGAAAAAAAAACTGACGAAATGCATTGTTTATATTTTTACAGCTGATTTCTCGAAATTTTGTTTTTGAGTCATAAGCCACCTTTTCATAGATGGTTGTTCTATCATTTTATCCCGATTTCGATCAAACGTATATTATTTGAAAGGCATTTCTTGTTAGCCGTTTGGCAGATTTACAGATTTTTAAATTTTTTCCTTTATTTTGAGTAAATTGCAATTATAGTTGCTACTAACACATACATAAAATTATACATATGCATTGTCTGTTTAATTAAATTTGTTAATGCCGTTGTTAATGAGTTTTTTATCTTCATTCACAATAATAATAAACCATAAAAGTGTTGATTTGTGAATTGGATAAGTTGAAAAATAAAGCTGCCTTAAAATTGCACTCGAATTTCGAGCGCTGGAATCTGCTAGTATTTATTAATAAGTGTTATGACCCTAATATAAATTTAAGTAAATAAGTTTGTTGATTGATATTGATTAATGTATTTGAGATTACTTTAAGTTTTTGTGAGTCATATTGTGTACTGCCATATTGTATGTTTATAAATTATTGATTGTAACTTTTCATCTACAACACAAATTTATTTATCGTTTCAAATAAGAAACGAACAAACATAATTTGTTTATTTATGTCCAAATAGATTCTAATGTTAATTAACTCTTTCACGCTATGTGAGCACTTGGGAATTTTAAGTTTTCAATTGCAAATTATATATATTATTTCTAATATATTTACTTGGCACAAAGTCAATTTATATATCCAACCAAATTAATACTACTTATTTAACTTACAAATAAATGTGGTATTAAATTTGAACAATTGCCTAAATTCGTTTTTAAATATTTATTTATTTATTTACTTGGTTTCCTACTCAAGATTAAGATGATTAAAAATTTTATATAAAGTATAGGATCAATAAAATGTAAATCTAATAAATGAGCAGTATTTAATATAAAGGTAACACTAATTAACAATTTTTATAAAAATAAAACAACAAGAATTTTTTTTTAAACAAAGCAAAATTTAAACAATATTTAAATGTTATTCAAAAAATTGGGAAACTTGCTTCCTAAAATGTCCTGCGCTGCTTGAATATTTTATAGTTGGTGGTAGCAAGTTCCCAAGACTATTGCATTATATATAGAACTGTCACTCGAAGACCATACTTCTAAACTTTATTTGAATTTTATAATTATTTCTTCTTGAATTGGGTTTACAAATATGCATCACTATCAATGATTATATTATACGGTACTATGTGGAATGATCTTTTTAAATTATAGGCGTATCTAAATATTCCATTTTACGTAGTTGTTAATTTCCTAGAGGTAATAGAATCACAGCAAGCATCTAGTTCACAGCCGTATAATAAAGTTGGATTTAATAAAACTCGTACACAGACTTGTGTGCATATATTTTCCCTGAAGCGACATTTGTATGATCACATCAGTTAAGAATTTTATCTATATATTAATATATGAAGGTAATTTTTTAGTTCCCTTTTTAGGCAATATGAGGACACGGAGGAGTGTGAAAATTGGCATAGTTATAGTTCATATAGAGGAGCAGCTTAGAATGATAAAATTTAGGTCTAATCGGTCTTAAAAATATATTAAATTAAATAAAATAAAATATTTATAATAATTCGTTACACCCTGTTAATGCGAACGATTTAAATTATATATCAGATGCTCTGTGTTGAATTGTGAAATGTTAAAATTGATTAACATACCTTTAGGCTCATTTAAATATTCATAACTTATATATATATATAGTTATATATATAGTTATATATATAGTTATATATATAGTTATATATATATACATAAATTTAAAAAAAAACATTGAAAGACAAAAATTGAGTAAAAAATAATATATCCTAGAATTTGCACTCGAATTTCTAGTGCTGGGCTATACTAGTTTAAAATGATTACAAGATGTTTTCTTTTTATGTAATTTCGATAATCTGGTGATATTTTTCGGATTGAGATATACCAAAGCTGGCTAACAAAAAATAAAATTAAGTTACTGTCAATGCATGGAAACTTCAGTTAACTAGTTCATTGTCTTTAAAATACTCAAGCTCATGAATTTCCAAATAAGTACTTTGCCAGTGCTTTATTTTGTGTACCATTGTCACTATAGGAATTTCGTAGCTAAATTTCTTTAACCTAAAATATATACAAACATGCTCTTACATTTGTAGCAACATTATGAAGCATCTTCCGGAACCATCTTTATTGTTTTTGTCATATTTTAAAACTATCACAAATCAAGCGGTTTAGTATGTTGTATGTGTGAGTATTTGAAGTGGTTTGCATGTTGATTTTCATTAAATGAAATTTGATTGATGATATTATTTCGGTATTTTGAGGTTCTTGTGGTTTTCTATTATACTCTCATCAAAATCAAGTAAAATACACAATAATGTTTTCCATTTAAATTTAATTAGTATTTGGTATTAAGATTAGAAATTTTATGGGAATATAAAAAATGTTATTGAAATTAAAGTTTGTTTATCAGATGTGTATTTGAGTTGTTAAAAAATTAAGGAAGTTTTAAGAAATGTTGTTAGTTAATTGATTTGGCTTATGTTTAGTATAATATAAAATCTTAAAATTTCTAATAAAAACTAGAAAAAAAAATATTGCAGCAATATTTTTAAAGTTTGCTAAATTGTTGTTTTCTTTTTGCTTCAAAAGGCATGTAGGAAATTTATTTTTAATTTTTTTTTGGAAGATTCTTTAAACAAAATACAACTAATTTATTTTTGTTTACATTTTTGAGTTATTTACCCAATATAGCGATAGAAATTCGTTTTTAGGACTTAGAAAATAACAAGGAAGAAATTCTGAATGAACCCCTCAGCCGAGGTATCATTGCTTTCTTTGACATATGTTTAATGTCAAGCATTAGCCTTTTCTTCAAGAATAACATTCACTTTAAAAAACAACTCTTTTTTAAAAAGAACCTGCTCTTAAAAAGGTACCAAGGTTTAGAAAATACACACGTGAAATACACAATGACCTGTTCTGAAGCAGCCAACATATATTTTTATTTTCACATAATGTGTGCTTCTACATTTTGTACGGTGGCGAACACATCATGACTGTATCTCATTTTAATATTTCGTTATCTACACGAACATTATTCTATCATGTACTTTTTGTTTCGAACACACATAAACCACACAGATTCGAGTGTAGCTTTAGCTTAGAGTAGCTTTAGCTTAAGAACAGTTTCGAGTTCAGTTGTATTTTAAGTTCGTGTTCTGGTTCGCGTACTGCGAAAAAACAGAACGCGATCAATAAATAGGTTCGTGTTCAGTTATATTTTAAGTTCGTGTTTGTGCATCGACACTAATTGGTTTGCAAATTAAGGGTGGGTGATTGTGTTAATGGATGCAAGACATCCTAACAACCAGCAAGTGTTTTTTACGGTCCAAAATTGTGTTTGTGTCTAAAGTTATTTGTTAAAAAAAATTTTTTTTCCAAAGATCCTAACAACAAACAAGTGTGTCTTTTATGCCGCAAAATTGCGTTTTTCGTCTACGAAATGAAATGAAAATTATGAGAAAAAAGCAACTGAAGACACTTGCAACGAAAATCATAAAAACGGATCAATGAAATTTGGAAAAGACCCATGAAGCCTTAATTTAAAAAAAAGGATTGTAAATATTACTTCTATTAAACTCATTCGTTGAAAAAATAACAGAGCGGGATTTGTGCTAATGTATGCAAAACATCGCAAAAAACCGAAACAAGAAAAACAGTTTGGAATTTTAGAAAAGGATGGTAAATTTTTTTGTAAGAGGCTTCATAAAATTCTTTCCTGAAGAAAGTTACACAAGTTTTATGATGCTAAATTGTGTTTCTGTTTTAAATCGTTAGTTACGAATTTAAAACACAAACAGGAGAAAAAACAATTGTTTAGTACATCATAAAAAATGGTCAATATAAATTCATAATTTATACTATTGACACTAATTGGTTGCGAAAATAGGGGTGAGTTATGTAAAAAATCAAACAACCAACAAGTGTAACTTTCATGATGATAGTGTTTGTGTCTTAAGTCTTTTATTACCATTTTTATTCAAATGAAAACCAGTCTATAAAAAGGATTGTAAACAATTTCAGTGTAAATCGTAAAAAAGGGTCAATAAAATTTGAAAATATTTGACAGTTTTAAACAGTTTCAACGTAAGTCCTAAAAAAGGGTCAATAAAATTTGAATAAATTTGGTTGAAACAATTGTTGTCGTTTTTACCGGGGTGTATCAGAACTTAAAATATAAACGAAACTTAAATAGAACACGAACTTAAAATATAACTGAACTCGAACCTTTTTATTGTTCATGTTCTGTTTTTTCGCAGTACACAAGCCAGAATATTAACTTAAAAAAAACTGAACTCGAACCTGTTTATTGTTCATGTTCTCTTTTTTTCGCAGTACACGCACCAAAACACGAACTTAAAATAAAGCTACACTCGAATCTGTGCGGTTTATGTGTGCTCGAAACAAAAAATACGCGATAGAAAAATGTTCGTCAAAAAGTACATTTTCTTCAAAAAGTACCGTTTCTAAAAAGTGCATCTTCTTATACAGTACCTTGCCTTAAGAATGCATTTTTTCTGAGAAACGTGTCCTTTCATAAAAAAGTAAATTTTCTTAAAAATGTACCATACTAAAAATAATTCCTTTTCATAAAAATGTAAATCCTCTTAAGAAAATGACTTTTTATAAAAGGTAATTTTTCTTAGAAAATTTACATTTTCTTAAAATTAACCTCCTTCTGAAGTATCTCTTTTTAAAAATTTACCTATTCTTAAAAAATCAACTCTTCTTTTAAAACGTAACTTTTCTTTAAAAACTACAATTTCTTTAGACAGTACATTTTCTTACAAATTTACCTTTGCTTAAAAAAGTAAATTTTCTTAAAAAAGCATGCTTTCTTAAAAATTTAAATATTCTTAAAAAAGAATGTTTTCTTAAAAAAGTTATTTTCTTAAACAAGTCATTATCCTAGAAAAGTATGTTTTCTTAGAAAATTATCTTTTTAAAACAAAAGCTGCCTTTTTATAAAAAGTACTTTTTATTAATAAATTGTTATGAAAAGTAAATTGTTTATGAAAAGTACTTTTTATAAAAAAAAAAGGTTCTTTTTATAAAAAAGTAGATTTTTTTAAAAAGCAACTTGTCAAAAAAAGGTATCTCTTCTTAACAACGTAAGTTTTCTTATAAAGTACTTTTTCTTAAAAGTACGTTTTCTTAAGTGAACTCCTTTTTAAAACAAAAACTACCTTATTTAAAAAATTTTTTTTCTATAAAATGTACCTCTTTATGTTTTCTTGAAAAAGTATTTTTGCTTAAAAAATTAAATTTAAAAAGTACCCTTTCTTAAAAAGTACCTTTTCTTAAAATGTACCTATTTTCAAAAAGTACCCTTTAATAAAAAGTACCCTTTTAAAAAAGCTGCCTTTTCTTGAAAAAGTATCTTTTCATAAAAAAAAATTCTGTTTCTTAAAAAGTACTTTCTCTAAAGAAGTACCTTTTCTTAAAAAAAAACCTTCCCTTAAAAGGTAAATCCTTAAGAGGATCCTTAAAAGGATTTACCTTTTGACACATATATTTTTTTTTTCTTAAAATGTAATTCTTCTTAAAAAGTATCTTTTATTAAAAAGATTTGGATTCGTTTCGCTCATTGTGCATTTTAAATATAATGGAAGTGAATCCTAAGAGGGCTTCGATAAAGACCAATATCTGTAAATTATGTGTTGGGCGGCTTTCAACTGGAGAAAGTTATTTTCTTAAACAAGTAATTATCCTAAAGAGTATGTTTTCTTAAAAAAGTATCTTTTTAAAACAAAAACTGCCTTTTCATTAAATGTACTTTTTATTAATAAATTATTATGAAAAGTAAATTGATTATGAAAATTACTTTTAATTAAAAAAAAGGTTCTTTTTATAAAAAAGTAGTTTTTTTTAAAAAGCAACTTGTCAAAAAAAGGTATCTCTTCTTAACAACGTAAGTTTTCTTAAAAAGTACTTTTGCTTAAAAGTACGTTTTCTTAAGTGAACTCCTTTTTAAAACAAAAACTACGTTAGTGTAAAAAGGTATCCTTTCTTAAAAAGCACCCTTATTTAAAAAAGTTATTTTCTATAAAACGTACCTCTTTATGTTTTCTTGAAAAAGTATCTTTGCTTAAAAAATTAAATTTAAAAAGTACCCTTTCTTAAAAAGTACCTTTTCTTAAAAAGTACCGATTTTTAAAAAGTACCCTTTATTAAAAAGTGCCCTTTTAAAAAAACTGCCTTTTCTTAAAAAAGTATCTTTTCATAAAAAAATTCCGTTTCTTAAAAAGTACTTTCTCTAAAGAAGTACCTTTTCTTAAAAAAAAAACCTTCCCTTAAAAGGTAAATCCTTAAGAGGATCCTTAAGAGGATTTACCTTTTGACACATATATTTTTTTTTCTTAAAATGTAATTCTTCTTAAAAAGTATCTTTTTATTAAAAAGATTTGGATTCGTTTCGCTCATTGTGCATTTTAAATATAATGGAAGTGAATCCTAAGAGGGCTTCGATAAAGACCAATATCTGTAAATTATGTGTTGGGCGGCTTTCAACTTGAAAAAGTTATTTTCTTAAACAAGTAATTATCCTAAAGAGTATGTTTTCTTAAAAAAGTATCTTTTTAAAACAAAAACTGCCTTTTCATTAAATGTACTTTTTATTAATAAATTATTATGAAAAGTAAATTGTTTATGAAAAGTACTTTTTATTAATAAAGGTTCTTTTTATAAAAAAGTAGATTTTTTTAAAAAGCAACTTGTCAAAAAAAGGTATCTCTTCTTAACAACGTAAGTTTTCTTAAAAAGTACTTTTTCTTAAAAGTACGTTTTCTAAAGTTAACTCCTTTTTAAAACAAAAACTACCTTAGTGTAAAAAGGTATCCTTTCTTAAAAAGCACCCTTATTAAAAAAAGTTATTTTCTATAAAACGTACCTCTTTATGTTTTCTTGAAAAAGTATCTTTGCTTATAAAAATTTAATTTTCATAAAAAGTACCCTTTCTTAAAAAGTACCCTTTCTTAAAAAGTACCTTTTCTTAAAATGTACCTTTTCTTAGAAAGTACCTTTTCTTAGAGAAGTTCCTGTTCTTAAAAAGTACCTTTTCTTAAAAGGTATCTTTTCCTAAAAAAGTACCTTTTATTAAAAAATTAGCTTTTAATAAAATAGTAACTTTTGTTAAAAAAAATTATCTTTTCTTAAAAAATACCTTTTCTTAAAAACTGCTCTTTCTTAACTATGTACTTTTTCTTAAGAAAGTTTATTTTTTTTATAGAAGAGCCGTTTCTTAATGCGTAGCCTTTCTTAAAAAATCACCTTTTCCTAAAAAACTACCATTTCTTAAATAAGTAAATTTTCCTAAAAAATTGCCTCCTCTTTTTTAAAAGTAACTTTTTTTAAAAAGCCCTGTACTTTAAAGAGCACATTTTCTTAACAAAGTACCTTCTAAAATATACATGTTCGGAAAAAAATTCTTAAAACAATAAATTTTTCTTAAAAAAATCAACTTAGAAAAAAATGTTGTTCAAAGAGTGCCTTTTATTAAAAATTAGCTTTTCTTAAATAATCATCTTCTCTTAAAAAGACAGTTTTTCAAAAGAAAATAAATTTTCTTGACAAATTACCTGTTCTTTAAAATGTAAGTACATTTTCAAAAAAATAAAAATTTTTAAAAAATGGCTCAAAATTAAATCTGACACTTTAAATCTAAATATCAATCCTTAAACAATCATCTTCTCTTAAAAAGATAGTTTTTCATAAGAAAATAAATTTTCTTGACAAATTATCTGTTCTTAAATTATCTGTTGTAAGTGCATTTTCAAAACAATAAAAATTTTTAAAAAATGGCTCAAACTTAAATCTGAATATCAATCCTTTTGTATCTTTTAATTAAATGCAGTATTATTTCTCATCGCCATATTTCTCAAAGTGGTATAGATGCTTCCTTATAAAATCCATTTTATGTCGAATTTATAAAAGAATATTCTTATTGAAAAATTACAAAATACTTCAAACTCTAACTACCCTATTAAGTGGAACCTTTGCGTTTTTCTTCGAACACAACAATGAAAAACACAAATCTGTTGAATCTGTAAAATAAGCGATACTTTAATTTCAATTAACTTTAATTTCTTTAACTATAATTAAATTAAAAAGAACATTACTAATCCCGACCCTTTTTTACCATCTCCATGTATTATAAATTTGAAAGTGTTCTATGTTTTTTTTTTTTTTGCTACGAGTACATGAGCGACAATTACAACACGTATGCTGTTTTTATTAAAAACACACTACGTGTATTTGGTTGTACTATTAGAGTAATTTTAGTTGATTACTAGGGGGGTTAAAACCTCCTACAAGTGTGATTCACTTAAAAGGCAATTAATTTTGCAGCCACGTATTTTGCGGTCGCTTAGTTTAGTTAAATATATAATTACAAAATAATGCCATAAACAACGATAAACTGCCATAGATGTTTATGAGCACTTGAAATTAAACACACAGCCTCAACTGAAAAGTAATTTTAAATTATTTACCAACATTATTGCATTACAATATTTTATAAACGGATTTATTTCTATGTTGCTATAAACATGTTTATTTATATAAACAATTCAGATTATAATAGCACCACTAATTTGTACAAAGTTATTGTGGGATCTGACGAGTACTAACTAAATAAACAATTATTTTGTATTTGTTATTGATACGTAATTTGGTGATGTGTCAAAATATACAATAGAAACTTAACCCACAATATATCCATATAGCTTACAAAGTAACTTGCTTCATTTTAGGTCTCGTGTTTAAGAGGGGAAATCAATATCTTTCATACGCTATCAGTGTGTGAAGTTCGCGATCTTAGTATTATTTGTTAAAGGAAAATCGAAAAATTTATATAAAAGACAACACTTGTTTAAAGTAAGGTGACACTTTTAAGGTTTCCAACTTTAAAAATTTAAATGTAAATGTTGCGATTAATAAACACGGAAAATTACACAAAAGAACAACGAGTTATTATTGTTAAAACTCATAATAAAAATGGGGAAAGTTGAAACAGTTCGTAATCTGTTTGGAATTTTCGTGGATGAACAACGATTATATTTAGTCCTGTACTCTTCAATTTAGGAGTGATGATTTGCGGATAAAATAAAAAACAACAGACTAATTTTGATCACTATACGTACAATAGTATGGTTCCTAGAGCAATTACGATCGCTATCATAGGGATCCTTCGTATATGGGAGCCAGGTTTAAAAATGCATAATTTTTAAACAGTTTAACTTCAATTTCATCAAAGTATATTAATAGTTACTATACAGTGCGTTCATAAATGATAACACATTTGGTAATCTGAGAATCAATGTTATATAAAATGTTAACCATGCATGCTATAATTATCAATTCTATACAAATCTTCCATTACTAAGAAATACCGTTATTAAAATCTCTTACATCCCAATAGTTGCCATATTAAAGCATTCAAATATTATAGCACAAATGCAACAAAGACTTTGTTTGACAAAAAGTACCGTTTTAATGCAACATCTTCTAATTAATTTTATTAAAAACATTAGTAATAAGCAAAATGCCACGCGGAAAAGTGTTAAGTGAATTCGAAAAAGGTCAAAGATTAATTTTGTTCGAAAATGGTGCATCAAAAGCAGAAATTGCAAGTGAAATCGGCAGAAGTCGAAAGGTTATTTATAATTATTTTAAAAATATTGAAAATTATGGCAAAAATAAAAGCGGTGGTAGAAAAGTAAGCTGAATGATTGCGAGTGTCGCACAGTGGCGAAATTTGAGTTTTTTCGTTGCAAAAATCATATATTTTGAACCGAATAACATAATTGAACACTTTAAACAGCATATGATAGATAACTGTCCAGCCTACGAAATGAGCGTTTGGAAAGGGTGCTACGCTTTGTAGGGGCCTACTTATGGGTTATCAAAGTTAAAATTTGTAGAAAAATCAATTTTATGGTAACTAAAAAAATTATTTTTACATTTTTAGATTGTTTTTATTTTTTTTCTTTAGGTTTTTATGTTTTTAATTATTACCCAACAAATTAAAAAAAAAAATACTTCTTTTTTAAATTTATTTTTTCAATTTTCTGTAAAATATTCATCACAATTCGTAAGAGGAGGTATATCTAAAAGACTAATAATTTCTAAACTATAATTATTTTCTAACTCTATTCGTGACTTCACATGCCGCAGGAAAGAAATGAGTGGATCGGAAGATGCTGCCAACATGTTGAAGAGGTCCTCATTTTGCCTTACCCTTGATGCTTTGAATGTGTTCTGCAATCTATATTTTTTATAAGATTTGTTGGCAAAGACTGGTACTCAATTATATCTTTACCATGCGCCAATATTTTATGGACGGTCGGGGTCAACTTCTTCTGTGGATACATTTCTGCTAAAAGAGATGCAGTTTTCGATGCATATTCTCCATATTTTGTAGAATTGACATTTTCTTTGCAGTTTAAAACATTCAAGATCGTTCCCAATCTTTTCACGATTTGATTGTCAATTCCAGTGACAATCAAATTTTCAAAAAATCTCCTGGAAGTGTTTCCATCGTTTGAGTTACGGTATCCGTGCTTGGGACAGTCTACTTTTAGTCCAACTTGTTTAAAAAAAGCATCCTGTATTTGCTTCTTTCTGATCTTTTCCTTATCCTTTATTGATGTATTTTCATCGAAGTTTTCCTCCTCTTGTGGTAGGGTATACGCCAGTTTTAGCAAGAACTCCATACACCTTATCCATGCGTGCAATGGTGACATTCCATATTCGTAATTCTCCTAGTTTGTAGAATCGTTTAAATTACCAAAGTTCTTCTGACTCTTTTTGCAAATCGGGCATGACAATGTTGAGGTTGTTCCTGTCAGTTCGTTTACGACTTTTCCGTCAACTATGGTCGGGTGGAACTCGTAATTGCATTCAATATATTTTCCTTCTCCAATTTGCAGCCTTGTAGGCTTAAACTTGCTTATTTGTTCTTCAATGTCCTTCACCGTGGTCCTTATGAGTTCTGCCGAATCCCTTGCAAACTGAAACATTATTGGTCGGCAATAATGCACTAATGACGGACGTGGATTTTTCCAGTGTAGGGAAATATCAGATTTTAGCCGCAAAGGAACAACGGATGCCATAAACATATTTCTGTCCGATATTGTAGCGTCATCGGAAGGTATCCTTTGCTTATAAACGCTTTGTCCAGATGATCCATAGCAGCCCCATTTGCTGATCAATGTCAGTTTCTCAGGAAGAATTTTCACCTCATTTTCAGGAAGACTCTCCAACAACCGTTTTGCTGTATGGCCCATGAGATCCTGCAGATTGGCTTTCACAGAGACTTCCGTAAACTCCGTATGCAGTGGCCGTGAATTTATTTTGGCTTGCGTAATATGCTTGTATCCTGGTAAAACGTCAGCCCCGTGTCGCATCAAGGATGCCCGTAGTATCTCATATTTTTCTTTGGAAAGTTGTAAGTCCATAAAAAAGGCCAAGGTTTCTTCGGAACCATACTTTTTAATGTGTGCGTTTGTGGGCGTGGGAATGCTTCCCTTAATCCTTTTTAGTCGCAGTGGGCTTGCATCAGCAACAGATTTTGTAATCTGCGACCTAACTCTTTCACTATCCTTTGTATATTTAATAGTCATTGGTGGCATCGGCAAGTTTCCTCTTTCTTGTGAAAAGTGAACACTCCTCAATACTTTTTTTTGGCCTTCCTTTTGCTCCTCTGGTTGATGTGGTGGGTTTATCGACTGCCAATATATCCAGGATGGTGTCTCGTATTTGGAGTTGAAGTTCTGAATGGTTGGATTAGATTTCACCCATTTTGCCTTAATATTTGCATATATCAGCTAAAAATTATTTTTTATAATTTCGCTTCTCTCAATATTTCCGTATAAGCTATCAAGTTCTTCTAAAGCAGCTTCCGTGAAAAACTTTGGTATGGTTGACCTTCTAAACAGTTCAAATAATTTTAAATTGTTCAACGCCATGGTTTCAGTACTTGTTGCGCCAACTTTCAGTCGTAGACTAATCCAGGCATTATGCTTATTTTGCAATATATAGGCTTATGCTACCATGCTTAAAAATTTACCTGTTCCCTGCATACATATGGATTTAGGCTGAATTATGTAATTTTGATATTATGCTCGTGTCTAAATAAGATTTGTGCCTACCTGGAGGGACCATAAGTCAATATTGTTCTTGACCATTAGTACTCCAAAGTAATTTTTAAGTGAGGTGCGTACCTGCGAATTTCAATGAGTAGTTTTTTGTGCATCCTGTGTCTGCAACAGAATATTGGGAGTAGACTTTGGCAGAGGCTCACAGGTAGACAACCGACTTAAAATGCAATTTTCAAACTATTAGATCAAACTACTGTCAGTCAAAACATGTAAGTGATGCACGCCATACAATTTCTGCAATCATATCTTTTTAACCTTTTTTACCTCTAGAAGCCAAACGGGCACGTACGAGCAGATAAAACCTTTTGAATTATGTAAAGAAATAATCAAAGAACATGTTTTGCAAATATGGAAAATATAGAAAAATATAGATTTTTTTATTTTCCGTCAAAGTTGAAAAATAGTGAAAAAAACGGATAGTTTTTAAATAGTGATTTACCAGGAGAAACACAAAGCAAACAGTTAATTTTTTTTTATCATTATACATTTAATAAATACATCAATCAACGCAAATAAAAAATAAGGCGATTCATTACCTATTTTTCGTGATATTACACCTGAAATCGCAACAAATTGACTAAAAATTGTGTTTTTTTGAAAACCGAAAGTCGGTCAACTTTGAACGGTTATATCTTCTAAACTAAAAATGTGATATTATTAATAGTAGCATATTTGAAATCGTTGAAAGGTTTCCTATAACATGGAATTATTGAAAACTTCGTCGGCGCACATGAAAATTTTGATTTTTGCAACCTCGTTTGCTCTACGGGCGCCACTGTGCGGCGTTCATTTTTGCAATTACTCACGACAGAACTAGCACTGCTAATATTAAAGAACGAGCCACCAATGGACGTATAATGAGCTATCTCAGGATTCGAAACGCTATGGAAGCATTCAATGTAAAATAATTTTGAAGCACACAAAAGCGGAAAACATAGTATGTTTTGTCCTTGCAGGTAGTAGCAATAGCGACAACAGGAGCTGCATCTTGTTTTGCGCCTCGATAAAATCGGCCAGCGTAAAATCAGAGCGTATTGCTTTACTTGAAACATTGCTGCATCATTGCAAAACCTGCACACTTGAACTGGAAAGTCAGCAAGAACCATCACAACAGTGATATATTTCATTTTCTCATGTACTTTAATCTGTAATATTAATAGGCTAGACGATATCTTGTGACCGATGTTTTGTTCTACCATTTTATCTCGATTTTGACCAAGCGTATATTATTTAAAAGGTATTTATTTTTAGCCAATTTGCAGATTTTTAAATTTTTTCCTTTGTATTGAGCAAATTGCATTTAAAGTTGCTACTTACACATACATAAAATTATACAATGCTATGTAGTGTGTTTATTAAATTTGTTAATGTATTTGTAATAAAAATGAGTTTGTCTTCTTGTGTTGCTTTGTAAGTTGGCTATAATTGATTAGCATAACTTTAGGGTCTTTATTTAATGAAAAAAATAAAATATTCTAGAATTTGCACTCGAATTTCCAGGGCTGGAATCTGCTAGTATTAATTAAACCGAAATTGTGAGAAAAAAAATATGTGCGTCCGGTCGTAGGGGAGATGTGTAAACATCTTTCTACACATCAATTAGAATCGAACAGAAATCATTATCCATGTATCACTTATAGCAAACAACTGCAGGGACTTAGCTGATATAAAAATTATTTATTATTATTTATCATTTCAATTGGTTGTTATAGTTAGGGTTGTTGAATTAGCTGAAATAATTTTTATATCATAATCTTTGCACCAATACACTCATACTTCATACCGTTTATTTTTTTACTTCTTACGCTGTTTTTGTGATTGTATTGTGAAATAGATTTTTATCCACCGAGCGTATAGATATTTACGCATCAAAAAATTTTTTGTGCCTTGTTTTATATAGTCTAAAATCTACAACAATCAAAACCATCAAGGCACACTCCATCAAGCAAAATACCATACAATTTGTTATAGGTCACTAATTTAAGGCAACGGCAGACTCACTAATCGGAGGGTTAAGTATACAGAAGAAATAAACAACAAACTGTAGATATCTGTCAAAAGAGATACGCTGAAATATTAATAACACCAGTTGACATATTTATACTCTATAACACTGTTTGTACAGGGTAAAATGAGCCTATGCTCTGTTTGTAACTATGGCTCTGTTCGTTTCCGTTATAATTTGTAATAATTTGTACATATCGGAAGCTATATTTATAAGGAGACTTGGTCGAAAAATTGACCGATCCTGACCATATTTGGCAAAGTAATTTATATTTTGAAAAAATATGTACAAACCAAATTTGAGAAAAAAAAAACTGTGCAAAACTGGAGCTATGACCAAGAATTGCCATATGGAGTTTATTTTTAGACAACTGATAAATGGATATAATAACCCCACACACCCAATTTGACCTTATGGATCTTATGGCAATTTAAGACGATTTCATAGGGGTCATTTGTATGGGGACTAGGTCTGATATAGTGAAAATCGAATCTTTTTACATTGCAATTTGTGTGATTTCATTACTTAATTTTTTCATATTTATATTTACAAGTATTAAGTTTACGACAAAATTATTTAAATTTGAAAATTATGTAAAAAAAATGTTTAAAAGATCCGCAAAGTAAAAATATTTGTTTGCACTTACAAATAATTTGTATATTTTGTTTTGCTTAATTTGACACACATCAGCTGTTTTAACACACTTAGGGCCATTATTACAACTTGCCTTTAAAGTAAATGTTAGTTAAAGGTAACTTTAGCTAAAGTGAGCAATAAAGTTACCTTTAACTTCTTTTCGTTATTACAACTTCCCATTAAAATAAAATTAATATTTTTGAGATTGTGGCAGCACTAAAGGAAACACCGATTACTTTAGACCAAATGAATTGATTTATCAAAATACATAATGGCAACGTTCCTTTAGTTGTTCGCAAACAAACAATAAAAACAATAGAATAAAAACCAAAAATCTTTATTATAAGTTGCATAATTGTTGTAAATGTGTAATAAAACTTTTTAAAAATATACAAGCATATATTTAAGTATCTATAAATAAATTTATTTCCAAAACTAAATTTATGTGAATTTCATCTTCATAGGTCAGAAAATGTGGCAATATTAAATATATAAACCTCACGTTAAAAGTTGAAGGCAACCATATCTTCCATTTAGCTTATCGGTCACTTTTAGCTTAAAGTATAGTTGTAATAACGAAAAACTAATAATCTGCCTGATAACATCCTAACTTTAACTATTGGCAAGTTGTAATAATGGCCCTTAGTCAGTGTTTGAAAGGTTGTTGATCAGCAAACGCAGCAGCAAGTTCATTATAAATTATACTCATGCTAGATACTGCATAAGTTTTCATTATAAATACGGCCGTAAGTATACACAATTGATAGCTTAATCCAAAAAAAAGCTTCATTATGACTAGCAGATTTTTTATTTTTTTATTCAAGTTATTTTTCCATTAAATTTAATTCAACGCCGTGTTGATAAAACGTCAAATTCTTACTTTTGTACTTAGCAAATAAACATTTGCTTTGTTTAATATATAAACAATATTGTAAATAGTGAGATTACCCTCTCTGTGTTATAGAAATTTCGCTCTTTTAGTGAGTTATAAAGAATGCCTTGTAAAACACGTAAAAGCATAAATAAAAACAAAATAATTTGTGTACAATGTAAGCTTCCAGTACTGGAAAGTAGTGATGATTTCTTACAATGCGATATTTGTGAGAAAACTCTACACGCATTATGCAGTAAACTAGATAAAAAAAAAACAATACGACAAGCTTGTCAGCAACACCTCTCTTGAATATAAATGTCATTTTTGTGCGCCAACCAATAGTGGATCGTCTTATTCAAATGATCTAAATGAGATTAAAATAAAACTAAATCAACTGGATGAAATAAGAGAGACAATGCAGTTTATGTCATCACAATATGATGCCATACTGAAAGGAGTAGCAAAGAACAATAAGCAAATCAGATGTTTAAAAAAGAGAATACTACCTTACGTTAAGAAATAAAAAATTTACAATCAACCGTCAAACTTTTAAACGATTGTAGAGTGAAAAATGATTGTATTCTTAATGGAATAACAAAGACAGATGAAAAGACTGCTTTGGAGGTTGTCTTAGAAGTAGCTGAAAAAACTGGTGCTATTATCTGTGAAGACGAGATAGAGGACGCTTTTTTTATACATCAAAATAAAAAACAAAATATAAAATCAAATGATAAATCAAAATCTGTGGTAGTAAAATTTACCAACAAAAAATCTAAACAGGCTTTTATGGATGGGAAATCTAAATTGAAGGAAGTGGGAGATTTAAAAGAAATATATATAAATGACTTTCTCTGCAAATAAACAATGACGGCTGTCGGGTATAAGTTCGTATATACCAGGAATGGCAATGTTTTTGTTAAAAAAGATTCGAATTCTGCACAGATATGTGTCAAAACTATGGATAGTGTAGACAAACTGCTTTGTAAAGCTGCTGGGGCTGTACCGAAAAAGAATATTGTTCCCGATTTCGAAACTTCTGATGAAGATGATGGAAGTGATGAAGATAACCTGTTCGAATCTCCAAACTAGTTCAAGTATTTAAAACCAATATTGAATTTTTAATTTTAAATCTTTTATTTTTTTATTTTTATGAATTCAAAGTATTTTTCAAATTTAAATAAATTTAATTCTTATGTTAATGAATCCAATTCAAATTTTTTTAATATATTATCAATAAATGTAAGAAGTATTTCATCATTAGATAAATTTAATCAGTTTAGAGCCGAATTGTGTAAAATGATAATAATAGCGGAGATTATAGCAATTCAAGAAACCTGGTTTGATAAACTATGTATTAATTTGTACTCAATTGATGGTTTTGATGCCGTGCACTGTTGTAGAGCAGATAATTATGGAGGAACCTCAATATATACAGACAAGAGGTTAAGATACAGAGTTCTAGCTAATAAGGATGAAGATTTTTTGGAGTTTATAAGTATATCGTTACCAGATATTAAAATAAATAATAAACCTTTAATAGTTACATCGGTTTATAAATCCCAAAAGTGCTTACGACAAAGTTTTTCAACAAAATTAGAAAATTTGTTAATGGATACTCTAGATTCTCCATGTATGATTCTTGGTGATATCAACGTTGATTTGTTGGACAGAAATTGCCGCTTTTTAAAGGACAAATTTTCTGAATTTAATTTCGGCACATGCCATGAGCTAATTACCAGGCCTGAAAGTAAATCTTGTATTTATTGCGTGTTCAGTAATTTCTCAAATAGTTTTTTAGTTAGCTCGATTGGTCATAATTTTATATTCTGTGAAATTAAGTCTAATTATTGTCACAATGAAACTATTAGTAAAACAAAACAATCGATCGATTACATAACATTCGGTTCATTTCTAGATGAAAACTTGAAGTAGATCAATTTTGAATACAGCCTCTGATCAGTGTGAAAAATTTATACAAACTTTTTCATTAGCTGTAATAGAAAGTTCTAAAATCATCACAAAACAAATTGATATACGGCAAAAAATGAGCCCATGGATGTCCGAAGAACTTGTTTCCTTAATAAATTATAAGCAGAAGTTATTGAAAGCAAGAAGGAAGAATAAACAAAGCAAAAATATTATGGAGCGTCTGAAGCGAATAAGCAAGATAATAAAATTATGTAAAAAAGACTTGAGGAATAACTATTATAGTTATAATATAGGAATATGTAATGGTGACTCTAGAAAAACATGGGATTTTCTGAATAAACAACTAGGAAAGGAATTTAAATCGTCCTCGGAGTTGTTTGATATTGATAATACTTATTTAACGCGGGATGAAGAAAAGGCATTAGCATTTAACAATTACTTTTACAATTCGGTTAGAAATCTACGTTCTAGTTTTTCCCACGATCAGAATCTATATATATAAAATTCATTTTCTGTTTGTTTGTTTGTTTGTTTGTTTGTTTGACCGCTATACAAATTTTTATTTTTCAACCGATTACCCTGAAATTTTGTACACGCGATCTGCATACCCCAGGAAAGGTCGCCATATACTTTTTACCGGCCACGCCTACTTTCACGCCCACTTTTTATGTAAAATTCATTTTCTGTTTTATTCATATTTGTTCACTATACAAATTTTTATTTGTTAACAGATTTCTCTGAAATTCGGTACACACTATCCCTGTACTCCACCTAAGGTCACCATATACTTTTTATCGACCACGCCTACTTTTACGCCCACTTTTTATATACAATTCATTTTCTGCTTTTTGGTATATTTGTTCGCTATAAAAATTATTATTTTTCAACGTATTTCTCTGAATTTTGGTATACGCGATCTTTGTATCCCAAGCCAGGTCACCGGGTGATTCTTTCGGCCACACCTACTTTTACGCCCACTGTTTGTATACAATTAGTTTTCTGTTTTTTGGTATATTTGTTTGCTATACAAATTTTTATTTTTCAACGGAATTCTCTGAAATTTGGTACACGCTATCTCTGTACTCCAGAAAAGGTCGCCATATGCTTCGTGCCTGCCACGCCTACTTCAACGCCCACTTTTTGTATACAATTCATTTCGTTGTTTTGGTATATTTGTTCCCTATACAAATTTTTATTTTTCAACCGATTTCTCTGTAATTTGGTCCAGGGAAGGTCGACATATCCTTCGTACCGATTACGCCTACTGTTACGCCCACTTTTTGTATACAATTCATATTCTGTTTTTTGGTACATTTGTTCGCTACACAATTTTTTTTAAACGGATTTCTCTGAAATTTGCTACGCACGATCTCTGTACTCCAGAGAGCTCGCCATATAATTCTTGCCGGCCACGCCTACTTCTACGCCCACTTTTTATACAAAATTAATTTTCTGTTTTTTGGTATATTTGTGCACTATAGAAATTTTTATTTTTCTAGGGATGTCTAAAATTTGGTCACACGATTTCTATACTACAGGGAAGGTCACCACATGCTTCTTACAGGCAACGCCTACTTTGCGCCAACTTCTATGTATATAAAACTTATTTTTTTCCTTTTATTTGTTTCTTTATTTGATTGCTATACAAACTTTTATTTTTCAATGGCTTTCTCCGAAATTTAGTACATATTCCAGGGAAGGTCGCCATATGATTTTTACCGACCACGCCTACTTTTACGCCCAATTTTCATATAAAATTCACATTTTGTTGTGTGGTATATTTCTTCCCTATACAAATTTGTACTTTTCAACGGATTTCTCTGATATTTGGTTTACACGGAAATAACTACACGGCGAACAAATTCCCCAAACTTTAAAAAAAGGTACCCAAAAGAAATTAACAAATTCCCCTTTTTTTTTTTTTAATCGGAAGAAAGAATGAACTTACTCCCCAAATTCATTCTTAAATTTTTGCATATTTTTATTTAATGAATTTTGTTAAGTATTTATTTTAGTAAACATTTGCATACTGCTCTCAATATATGTCCTACAATAAATGCATTTAAAATGAGTATTCTTTTCGTTGCGCGGAAGCTACGCGCACGGGGAATACAGCTTAGCTAGAATATCGGAATGATCTGAAAAATATATTTTGACAATTAAAGGAAACAGCTGCGCGGCAGCACTGGTGTGGTTGCCAAATGCACGGAAGCGGCGCGCGGCGCGCGACCGCGGACTCGGACGGATGCGGACGCGACGCGCTCGCGGAACACAGCTCAGCAAAAATATCGCAATGATCTGAAAAATATATTTTGGCGATTAAAATAATTTGACAACAACTGCACGGCACATGGGTGTGGCTGCCAAACGCGCGGAATCGTGCGCGACTCGCTCGCGGAACACAGCTTAGTGAAATGCCGTATGATAGATTTTATCTACGTATGTGAAATAATTACCTGTTGATCAAAATAGGCCACACATATACTATAAGCAGTTGCTTAAAGAAACCTTGGGACACAATATTAAACGTCGCATTAGTTTTTCATTTCTGAAACTTGAATTTGACGTCTCTGCTCAATGATGATCACTTATTGAATGAAGTAGTTCAATTTTTAAAAGTTGTGATTCCTTTAATTTGCGAACCATTCCGTTATATTTGATGTTTATAAATAAACTGAAAAAAAAAACTTAAAGCGGTTTCGCAACTTATTTTTGAAGCATTTTTGCTGCAGCATCTTAAAAAACTTCTAAATTAAAAAATCAAAAAATTTTTAATTGAAATAAAAAATGAATTTACTGCCCATACAAATTTTTGGGGAGAAAGTTCATTTTATTGAGGAATTTGTTAATTGGGGACTAAGCACTCAGCGCCTGGTAAGCATAGTGAACCATTTTTCAAGTCAAAGGCCTTTTTATCCCGGGCAAGACCGGGTAAAAACAGCTAGTGAAAATATAAATATGTTTGATACATTAAGTCCAGTTAATAGCCGATTCATCTTAGAACCAATAGAGATAGAGAAAATTGATACTATTCTAAATAACTTAAAAATTACAAGTCCTGGTTGCGACAATATAACACCTAAAATGTTGTTGGTAAGGAAACCATATGTTACAGAGATGTTAACAGAAATATTTAACAAAATCATTGAGAATAGTGAGTATCCTGATGTATTAAAAGTTCACAAAATAATACCCATACCAAAATATAAGCAAACAGATAAAATTGTGAATTATCGGCCTATTTCTATTCTTTCTATTATAGACAAGATTTTTGAATACAATATTTTATTCGACCTGCAATATGGATTCCGAAAAGGCATGGGAACTGGAGAAGCTGTAATAAATGTTATTGATTATGTATGTGATGGGTTGGATAAACGATACAGAGGAGTGGCTGGAGCCTTTTTCGATTTATCAAAAGCCTTCGATTTAGTCGATCATGACATTTTAATTACAAAACTAAATTTAATTGGATTTTCACCAGGAACAACTGCTCTTTTTAAAGATTATTTAAATAATAGAAGGTAACTTGTACAAGTTGGAAAATCAAAAAGTACCGAGCTTGGAGTTTTTTGTGGTGTCCCGCAAGGCAGTGTTCTTGGCCCACTATTGTTTAACATTTTTACTAATGATATTAAAAATATAGATTTTAAAGGAAAGCTTTTTATGTATGCTGATGATGTTTGTATTTTTTATAACCACAAATACCAGAAAGTACTGCAAACTGAAATTGAATATGATGCTTCAATTCTATATGAGTATCTTAGATTCAATAGATTAATCTTGAATGCTAAAAAAAACCAAATTTATAAGGTTTAAACCTTATATTTCGAGAAATGATGAACGCATGAGTATACATGTTGATGGAAATTTGATTGAAGAATCAGAATGCATAAAATACCTTGGTATGAATCTTAATCATAACCTTAGGTGGGAAAATCATATTGATTACTTAAAGTCGAGAATATCATCTGGGATTGGAATGTTGTATAAGTTCAAGAATAAATTAAATATTGCAACTAAGATTTTGCTTTATCTATCTTTAGTTCATTCACACCTGACGTATCTTCCAACAATGTATGGATGTAAAACGGGATCAGCAATGAAATCTTTGCAATCGGCACAGAACAAGGCACTGAAAATTGTTTATAATCTTCCATTACGATTTTCAACTACTGATTTATTCAAAAATTATGCCAAAACGATACTTCCAATACGTGGACTTGTGAAGCAGCAGCTGTTGATTTATGTCTTTAAGTCTATTAATGGTATTGGAACTAATACCATACGATTTACTTCAAATGTGTTACTTTCGCATAGAAATACAAGGCAAGCAATGGATTTATGTGTAGTAAGATGTCCCCTTGAGCTAACCAAGCAACGTATACGATTTGTGGCCCAGTTGAGTACAATCACCTACCAGATAATTTGAAAAGCATTTCAGTTTTGTCTACTTTTAAAAATATGTTAAAACAATTTTTGTTGAAAAATTTTCTCTTACAATTTCTTCTTACAAATTGAAACATAATCTTTATAATGTAACATAATTATGTATTTTTTATTGTATAATAAAATAATGCATATAACATTTTTTATTCTTAGTTGCCTACTAGCCTCTTAAAGCCATATTTGGCGCTGGGGCATAAATTTGTAATTTTGTAATGTAACCAATTGAATAAATATACAATTATGAAAAAAAAATAAAATTATTTCATTACAAATATTTGTTGAAAACACAGAACTAAGAGCCTTGAGGTATTTGAGCCACCTTGCCAGCCACCTAAAGGTATGCTTATTGTAGGCAATTCAGAGTTTAACAGGGCGTGTGATATGCAATAACTATAATGAAATTCGATTGCGTTATTGCCGTCATTATCGTTATTTGGTTTATGTCAAGAATTTTTTTTCAATTCAATTTTCATATACAATTTTTGCAAACACAACAAATTTACTAAATCCACATATTATGTATGTGTTCGTAGCATTACTGACTATTAATAAATAAGGTACAGAGTGTCCATAAACCTCGACCATTTCCGCTGTTATTGAACATATATATGTTTTTCTTTTTCAGTTAATATTTTTTCAAGGCTCTTTCTCAATGTTATATATATATATATATTTTTTTTTTTAACAACCAAAGTCCTTTATTCATGTCCAAAATTGTTACAAAAGAGTAGTAAGAATTTTTATTCTAATAGCGCCATTTCTTGCATATATGTTAGTATAACTTCCCATCGAACGGTTACACCATGTATATTAATGCATTTTTATACACTATACATTGCCATGAGATCCAAATTGCCATATAGATCTTACTCAAATTGGGTTTGTATCCATTTATTACATCCATTAATGAGTAGTCTAAAAATGATCCCTGGGACAACTCTTACTCATAGGCACCATATAGATCTGCTTCCCGATCTTCACTTAAATCTATCAAAAAAAAAAAAAAAATATTGCACTGATTCTTCTCAAATTTTGTTTGTATATATTTTTGCAAAATACAAAAGACTTAGGATAGGATCGTTCCATTTTTGGGCCTAGTCCTCATATAGATATAACATCCGATATGAACTTTTTCATATCTGCAACCAAAAAAATTAATAAAAATCCCACTCAAATTTGGTTTATGCTAATTTTCTATATCTAGGTAGTTGGGCCTATGAGATAGGGGCTCTAAACGCAGTCGGCCTCGACTGACTATTATTTTCTTACTTGTTAATCGCAAGTTTTAGCATGATAAATATTAATAGAATAGGAAAAGCCTGCACTGCCATTTATATGCGAACGTAATTCAAATTTAACTTACCGACATTCACGGTCCTCTTTGCATGCTTCAGCTACAGCATGGCATGATGGTGGTGGTGTATAACTCTGTTGATTGCTATTATCGGGTGGTCTTTGTGCACAAACCGGATGTAGTTTTTCCTGAGCAATCATACAGCTGTCATGACGATTTGTTGTTTTTCTATAAAACATAAACATACACTCGCATTCATATTTATAAATACATGTAGACAGATAGTCAGAGTCACAAAATAAAAACTCTGAAATTATCATTTGCTCTAAAGGCAAACGAAAAAATTAAGAAAAAAAAAACGACACCACAAACAATTATCTAGATTGAAATTTGAGGCAAGGGTTTTTCTTTCTGTATAATTTTGGTATTCTGTGATGCCTATTTTTTTTTCTTTCAATGCAGTTAAAGGTAAATCAAAAATGTTTGTAAGTTTTTTTTTTGTATCTGAAAACTAAAGTTCATAGACACAATATACATAAAACAAAAGCATGTGTGTGTAACTTACTTGCATAAACAAAAGGCCACATCTAAATTTAAGTCTTCATGTGGACCTTTATAGAATGCCTGCAATGAAGTCATGCATGCATTACGATTACAACGATGCATTTCACAATGTTGTAGCATTGGCTGTAAGGACGATGAACAGGACGGATCTTCACGGCATGTATCCAATGCTGTATGACAGGTACTCTAATGAGGTAGAGAGAAAAAAAATTTCACATACAATACATATAACTAGGTACAATACCAAATGCACAAATTCAAAGTCATCAACAATATAGAGAATAACAAGAACAACATACAAAACAAAAGACTTTATAAATGAATGAGTTCAATCAGTTAAGAGTGCTGCTAAGTGGCAGAAAAACTTTAAAAACAACTAGAATTCTCTAGCATTTGTTTAGTTTTTTTTTTTTTTGGTAATAAATTTACCTGCAGTCATATATTATGAAATATTTAAGAACATTGATAATTGCGGTTATTAGGAAAATAGAATGATAATCTGGAAACCATTGGCCTTTTTTTATATATTACTTATTCTGCTATTTTAATTTATGGAAAATAAATTCCTGAAAATGTATCGATGACTGTTTATACCCTATACCACTATGTGGTTTGGGTATAATGACTTTGTGCTGCTGTTTGTAACTACCAAAAATATTTGACCTAGACCCATCTTTTATTATACCGATCGAATCAGAATCACTATCTGATTCGATTTAACGATGTCCGTCCGTCCGTCCGTCCGTCCGTCCGTCCGTCCGTCCGCCCGTCCGTCTGTGTGTCCATGTAAAGCTTGTTATCAAACTGCAGGTCGCAAATAAGAAAATATTTTGATGAAATTTGGCACGTAAGCTTTTATCAGCCATAGAATGAACGCTATTGAAATTGGCGAGAATCGGTCCATGTTTAGACCTAGCCCCCATACAAATGACCTCTATGAAATCGATTTAAATTGCCATAAGATCCAAATTATCATATAAATCTTAGTCAAATTGGGTTTGTATGTATTTATTACATCCGTTAATCAGTAGTCCAAAAATGATCCCTATTGGACAACTCTTAGTCATATGCCTCATATAGAGCTGCTTCCCGATCTTCACTTAAATCTATCAAAAAACAAAAATATTGCACTGATTCTTCTCAAATTTTGTTTGTATATATTTTTGCAAAATACAAGAGACTTTACCAACCATGGTCAGGATCAGTCCATTTTTGGGCCTAGTCCCCATATAGATATGGCATCCGATATGAACTTTTTCATATCTGCAGCCAAAAAAAATAATAAAAATCCCACTCAAATCTGGTTTATGCTTATTTTCTATATCCAGTTAGTTGTGCCTGAGAGATAGGGTCTCTAAACGCATGGTATAGGGTATCGTATAGTCGGTCTAGACTGACTATATTTTTCTTACTTGTTTCTAAATGGTTAATCCGAACGACGCACAGTGGGTTCAATGATAGTCAAAATGAGCATAAATTCAGGGAAGCTGCATTTAAAAAAAAAATTTTTTTTACAAATTATTATTATTGCATTAAAAACTATCATTTGGGAAAAATAATAATTTTTTTTAAATTTTTTTAAACCTGTCAAGCACTTTTTTGTTTTTCAGAAAAAATTACCTTGGTTCACAATTTTTGGTGTAACTTTGGATTCTAGAGAGATAAATTAATGAATCAAATTCAAACTATAGTGTATTTAATGCTCTATTAAAAAAAATGAGCAAATATATATGTTTTATATTATACCAAATTTAATAACAAGTATTTGAATTTTTATTTATTTATTTTTTTTATTCATTATGCTCCATATCACCAAAATTTTCATTCTTGTTATCACTATTACATCATATTTTATACTCATCATAATCACCATCACTATGAAAGTCATCATCTTCATATTCATCATCATTAACCTCTTCTTCACTTGTTGTGTTTGGCAAAATTATTAAATCTAATGCCATCTGTGGTATATGATGAATTTTTTTCTTACAACTTTTACTTTTAGCGGTAAGTAATGGAAGCCTACTAAATATGTCTCCATTTGACTTCTACCGACTACATGCACAGTGTTCTCTATAATATTTAAAGTCTTCGTTTCGAGCTTCTTGAGCTTCCTCAGATAGTTGGCTAATTGGCAATAATGCATACTATTTCCTATCCGTGCATAAAGAATTTATGTAATGTGGAGGCATACAAAATCATGGGTAGAGCTTAACGAAATGTGCGGTCATGTTGTTAGTATAGTTTATTGACTTTTCAACTTGAATCTCATGTCCACAGGATACAATAATAATAATGGCATGCATTTGTTCTATCAATTCTTTGTCCACTTTTGTAGTTTGATCAAGGATCGGTAGTAGGACAGCAACGAGTACTTTGAGGACTTTGACAATATTCTGTATTATTTCTATTTGGGATTTTACGTTAGAGAGGACTGAAAATCAACACATTAAAATATACCAGGGTTAATACATTTTAAGTATATTAAACTAAAAAAATATTGTTGCACAATTTGTTTTCTTCAATTTGTAGAATAAAGTAAAAGTAGTGATTTTTATTAAAGAAAATGGAGTTGTGTTTAGACAATGAATTTATCGCAAGGCGAAAATTTTTATTTCAATGTAAAGAGTTTTTTACAATTTGTCTTATCATTGTACTTTTTCACTTTCGTCCAACTCTTTTATACATGATCATTAGAATAAGTTGTTGATATACTAGGTTACATAATTACAACACCAATAACAACAAGTAAGAAAATTATACTCGATCTAGACCGACTATACAATACGCTATGCCATGGTTTAGAGACCCTATCTCTACGTTCCAACTGATTGGATATAGAAAATAAGCATAAACCAAATTTGAGTGGTATTTTTATTAATTTTTTTGGCTGCAGATATGAAAAAGTTCATATCGGATGCTATATTTATATGGGGACTAGGTTGATATATCGACCGATCCTGACCATATTTGGTAAAGTCACTTATATTTTGAAAAAATATATACAAACCAAATTTGAGAAAAATCTATGCAATATTTTTGTTTTTTGATAGATTTAAGTGAAGATCGGGAAGCACCTCTATATGGGGCCTATGACTAAGAATTGTCCTATAGGGATTATTTTTGGACTACTGATTAATGGATATAATAAACATATACAAACCCAATTTGACAGATCTATATGATAATTTGGATCTTATAGCAATTTATGTCGATTTTATAGGGGTCATTTGTATGGGGACTAGGGCTGAACATGGACCGCATTTTACCAATTTCACTAGCATTCATCCTACAGCCGATGGAAGCTTATCTACCAAATTTCATTAAAATATATTCATATTTCGGACCTGTAGTTTGATTGCAAGGTTTACATGGACACACAGACGGACAGACGGACGGACGGACGTACATCGGTACATTGACTCAGAAATTGATTCTGAGTCGATCGGTATAATTGAAGATGGGTCTAGATAAATTTTTTTGGTAGCTACAAACAGCAGGGTATAAAAATCACAGTAACGAAAAAAAAACAAAACAAAAAAACTTAACAACGAACAAGCGTTAGTTCAGTGGTTTTCTAGAATAACCGCGTATGTAATAAAATCAAAATGGTCAGGGGAGCCAAAAACGTTATATTTGAAATTATGGGCTCGATATAAAGCTTTTAGAGCTTTTTAGTTAACAGTCCTGTAGATATGGGCAATAAATACTTTATATAAAATTTTGAGTCAAAAATCTTCAGAGGAATAGATCCTAGAGAAGGATGAAAATAACAATATGTAAATAACACTTAAAGTGTGTGTAGACAAAACAACTTATGTCGACAAATGCCGTATTCTTTGAAATATAAAACTACCAATGCAACCACCCATGTAGACATAAGTTGTTGTTGCTCGAAAAATGGATTTTTTTGTTCGTCAACAAAAAGTTAACGGGACTTGGGATGAGAATATAACATCGTATCAAGACAAAAAATAACAGAAATAAACAAACAAGTTTTTACAAGTGGTTACAAACTGAAAACTAATCCAAAATTATTTAGCATTTTTTTCATTAATAACAACGTATGTCGCTATGTGGCGTTTTCTAAAAAAATTATTTGTCAGCGATCAAACGTAGGTTGACATACGTCGATAGTGCTGCAAATTAATTTAATAAACATTTAAGTTACGTCGTTATTTAAAGAAAAAACTCAAAAATGGTCAATATTAAAAAAAAAAAATTAACACTTGTAAAGAGCGTTAAAAACTAATATATTTGGCTTCGTTAACTCAAAACTGACAAAAATGGACATACGCGGTTATTCCAGAAAACTACAGTGTTAGCTATTGCGTTTGCAGCGTATTTTGATTTTTAAAAGAAAGTTAAATATTTTGCGTAATTGCAAATATATCCGAAGTTGTAGCTTCCTTTAAAAAAAAACGTTGTCATTTTAGAACAAACAACCAAAAAAATATACAAGAAATTCGTAGTTTTTACTTTTTACAATTTTGCACTTAATTAGCGAAAACGATTAAACTTTGAGAGAGTTGAACAAAAAATGAAATTTTTTTTCACAATTATTGATGGTGAATTTGATCTGCTTTAACCCGGTATCAAAACTTATTACAATATATTAGCTTCAACCTTTAAATTAAGTCTCATTTTTGCCTTATTTCAACCCCATATGTGTCACAGCATAAAGAAATATATGTGACCTTCTCCGAGAAAAGGGACCTAGTGTAGCAAAAAACGGATTGTGTCAAAAACGGTGGATTCTGGTACCTAAAAGGGTGTAGAAACTTTAAATGCGTTTTTTTCGCAAAACTTAATTTTCACACACGAGGTCCCTTTTCTCAGAGAAGGTCACATATTTAGAATCAGAATCTCAAGTTTTTCGTTGTTCAATAAAAAAAAAAAACATTGGTTAGCGATTTATTAATGCAAAAGGAAAAATTGCTACTTAGGGCGGCTGTGAGGTTTGAACCTGCGACTATCTTACATACACTTGTACTGGCACTTTTTGGTCAACTCTTTAACACAATCACCTGGCATTTCAGCCTTTATCAGTGATTTTATTTAGCATGTAATAATTGCTATATTATATTTAAATAGATTATTTCTATATGAAATTTTTCTAAATAGGGCGGCCGTGAGGTTTCAACCTGCGTCTATCTCACATACTAGTCTGATCAAAGTTACAATGAATTTTTGAAATATATGCTTTCTTCTTCTCTGCCATGCACCATTGAAACAAAATCAAAATTTACATATTAATTGCAGTCTTAATTGCAATATGTCTCAAAAATTACGTCAATTCTAGCAAACTATGGAAAAATTCCCATTGATCCTTTTTGCCTTGTTCCATATAACTTTTTTTTATTTTTTAATTTATAATAAATATTGAAACATATTTTGTTTATTTTTATTTAATTTACAAAAATCATTAAAGAAAATTTGGGCTGTTCAATTATATTTTAACTTTATTTAATCGACAAAAAGTTTTTCGAATGAAATGTTATTCGAAATTTGCCATTTAAAATTTCTCGGGTATTTTCATATTTCTCATTAAATTATATCGACAATTTACATTTTGTTTCCTTTAATAAAAAGTTCAATAAAAACATCGTATCTATATTTTGTTTAATTCGGTTAAATTTATTCCAATGCTATGTGTGTAGCTATTTTCTGCCACTATTTGAAATTATTAGAATCTGAAAAAATCTGAAATTACCAAAAATTATAATTTTCCATTTTCCGAAAATGGAATTTCGAAAAATGTAATGCAAAAGTAGAAGATAATCAATAAATAACATTAATTTCAAAATTGTTTAAATTATTAACACGAGGGGTGGTCCACAAAATTTTTTCTTTACTTCTCTACATAATCTCCTTTTCGCTCGATACATCTTTCCAAGCGATATTCAATAGCTTCGATAACCTGTTTAAAGTAAGAGCTGTCTAGCTGCTTAAAATAGCCGTCTACCGCACACCCCACCTTTTCATTGTTGGAAATCTTTTGCCACCGAATAATTTTATCAAGTTTCGAAATAGAAAATGAATCTGAAGAATAAGGTACGTGTTGAAACAATGCGAATTTTAATTCATGGATTTTGGCCATCATAATAGTGAATGTGTGAACTGGTGCACTGTCTTTCTTTTCCCCTAATTTCATCATTTAAATGCTACGATAAGTTAACGTAATACTCGCCGTTGATTGTGTTTCCTTTTTGAGGATAATCATTAAAAACTATTCCACACGCATTCCAAGAAACTAAAGCCATATCCTCGCCTCGCAGATGGAACTGGCTTCGCCTTCTTTGGACACAATGTTCTCATTTCAGTCCATTGTTTTGACTGTTCCTTTGTCTTAGGTGGGAAGTGGTCTCTCATCCATGGTTACGAATCGATGGAACAATTTGGCTATATTTCGGTGAAACATCGGCAAATACTCTATTGTAGCATCTCCATGACGCTGTTGTCTATTTTGCGGACAACTTTCTTATCTCCAACATTATCGGTCAACATGCGACGTATAGCAATTTTCGAAATGGCTATAAAATCATCAAGCTAACCATTTTATGGATTTTCTTAACGGTTTCTGGTTTCGCCACCTCTATTGGCCGATCACTACGGTGTTCGTTTTGGCAGCTCGTACGGCTTCGTTTAAACTTTATCGCCCCCATGTTTTATAAATCTAGAGTCTAGCTCGAATTTAATATTGGTTGGACTGAGACTTTTCAATTGAAAGTAATGAATTAGATAAAGGTGACGAGTTTTTTGAATGTTAATGAATGCACTGACATTGTTTATTACGATGGCTTCAAAAAAATAAAAAAAATAATAATAATACTAAACAAGGTTGCCACTTTTCATCGAAATAATTTTTTTTAACTACTGCCATCATCTATTCGCCAGGTAAGATTGTTCTGACCCTCGTAGTTGGTGCTTTTTTCACACAATATGGCCTTTATTCGCTTTAAAGTAGCTCTCTCAAAACAAGTCGGTTCTACTAACTTGGCTTTTAAAATCATTAATTTCCATAGGTTTTACAATTGGTAATAAAAAAATATTTTTAATGCTCAGATTTCCATATGAATGATGTGCTTTCAATGAAAACTGATTAAAAAGCTTTTGTAGTTTTTCCGCTATAAAACTTCAAAGTAGCTCATTTTTATAACTGAATAATAATGTATATTTACACATTTTTTGTTCAGTTCTAAACAAAAATTTAAAACAAAAATCGTTAGAAAGAACCACATTGTAACTATCTTCAATCGTTGTAATATATACAAATTTATTCGAATGATTTTTCATTTCAAGTTACTCGATAATAATATTTTTGAAATTAAATTATATTGGCTTTTTGTATATTTTTATTAAACAATCTTAAAAAAGTGTAATCTGGTTTTCTCTTAAGTCGATAAGAATTTGTTCGAATTGAGTATGTATGATACTATTTCCATTTAAATTAATCGAGTAATTAATTGTTTATTAGCAGCATAAGCCCGGTACTTTAGATACTTTATTTTCTTGGTCAAATAAATTAAATTTTATTCTTTATTATTTATTTATTTATTTATCAGAATATTACATTTACAATTTAATTATAAGTATAATATATTACGAAAAGCTATGGCAGCGATGGTCTTAAGCTTTGTACGATCTTATAGGATTTTTAAATGGAATAATAAAGGTTAGATTGTTTTAGAAAATTGATTAAGGTATTAATAATGTCATCGTTCATTGCGAGTTCGATTATTTGAAAGAAATCTTTATTCTTGAGTATATAACTTTGAAAATTCTTCATATGTGGACAGTTCGAAAATAGATGATTATTGCTGATCGGGATAAATCCGCAGAAGTGGCATTGTTTTGTTAAGTTTTTAAAAATAAGGTGTGAGTGGGAGATTAAGGTGTAAATTTTATTCTTATTTTGTATTATTTTTTATAAAAATCGAAAGTTATAACAATCGATAAAACAAGAGTTTCCAATTGTTTCTTTATATTCGATTTAATCGATAGAAATTTATTCAAATTAAAAGTTCTTCCAAATAAAAATTGTAAATTGCTTGAATATTAATATGTTTTTAATTTATGCCGTTTTCTTTTTTGACAAAAAATGTCGCATTTTATTTGCACCTTTTTCTAAAAGTGTATTTTTTTTATGTATTCCGAATTAAGAGCAACCCTATTTTATACACCAATCGAAAGGTCTCAAAGTGTTGTGTTCATAAAACGCAAAAAAAAATTTATTATTAGACTCTTTGTAGTCATAGGGTTAAAATATTCAAAAAAGGGCAACAATGGGAAAATATTCTCACACTATGACCGGAAAAAAATTCAATGGCTGCACTTATTTGCGACTTGCGAGATCTGGACTTTGAGACCTTTCGATTGATGCATATGATAAAGTTGCTCTTAATTTAAAAAACGGCATTAGAGTGCAACGGATATTTTCACATTTTATTTTACTATTGTTTAAAAATTTTTTTTATTTAATTCAATTCATATAATGAATGAAATGATTTTTCAGATTTTTGGTCTTAATTTAATGAAATATTTATATATTCCCTATTCAGAATATAATGGATATTTGCATCTTTTATGTTTCAATCTATTAAAAATAAAAAAATAGAATGTTAACAAATATTTTCCATTCCATTGAATTCAAGTTAATTCAAGTTAAAATAGTAATTTATATATTTTTGTTTATTTTTATTTTATTTAAATAAAATAAACGATAAAAAAGACAGAGTTATTTAAGAAATACTTTTTAAAATTATTCAATCTGGACAAATCTATTCAAATGAAACTTTATTCGAATAGTGCACAAATATTTAGACGGCATTTTCAGGGTTTTCTTATTGGAGTCCCATTAAGAAAGATTTAAAATTTTTCGAATATTTTGATTTTACAAAAATTCAAAATAAAGCCATAGCTAAACGTTGTCTACGAGTGGAAGAAAATCTATAGTATTAAATTTGAATATATACAAAACAAGGTTCAGAAAATTCATGTATATATCAAACACACAATGTTCTGTTCTAAAGCAGCCAATACATAATTTTAGTTTCATATCAATTATGTGTGTTTCTAAATTTTGTACGGTGCCAAACACAATCATGACTGTGTTTCGTTTTAATATTTCGTTATCTATCACGTATTTTTTGTTTCGAACACACGTAAACCACACAGATTCGAGTTCGTATCCTTGCACGTGTACTGTTATAAAAACAGAACATGTTCTTGAACGCGTACATCTAAAATTTTACACATTATCCCCTCGCGATCGGAATTATCTTAAACACCCCTATAACAACGACAACAATTGTTTCAACCAAATTTATTAAAAAAATCTGAAATAATTCATTAGCAGATATAAAAAAATAAAAATAAAAAAACTATGATAAAAAAAAATAAATAACAATAAATTGAAAACAGAGAAATTTTATATGTTGTTTATGACTCAATTTCGTTTTTTTTTTTCTGACCGCGACTGGACAATGTTTTAGTTTTTAGATGTACGCGTTCAAGAACATGCTCGGTTTTTTTTAGCAGTACATGTGCAAGAAAACGATCGTAAAATAAAGCTACACTCGAATCTGTGTGGTTTATGTGTCTTCGAAACAAAAAATACGTGATAGGAAAATGTTCGTGTACATAACGAAATATTAAAACGAAACACAGTCATGATTGTGTGGGGCACCGTACAAAATTTAGAAACACACATAATTGATATGAAAATAAAAATATGTGCTGGCTGCTTTATAACAAAACATTGTGTGTTTTATGTGTGTACTTTCTGAACCTTGCTTTATAATAAATTTGTATACCCTATACCACTATATGGTCAGGTTTTGTGCTGATGTTTGTAACTATCAAAAATATTTGACCTATACCCACCTTTTATTATACCGATCTACTCATAATCACTTTCTGAGTCGATTTACCGATGTTCCGTCCGTCCGTCTGTCCGTCTGTGTGTCCATGTAAAGCATTAATCAACCCACAGGTCGAAAATGCGAACATATTTTGACAAAATATGCTATGTAAGCATCTCCCAGCCATAGCATGAACCCTGTTGAAATTGGCAAAAATCGGTGCATGTCCAGACATAGTCCCCATACAAATGACACCTATGAAATCGACTTAAATTTTCATATGATCCAAATTATTACATAGATCGCGGTTAAATTTGGTTTGTGTGTGTTTATTACACCCGTTAATCAGTAGTCCAAAAATAAACCCTATAGGCCAATTCTTAGTCATAGCCCCCATATAATGCTGCTTCCTGGTCTTCACTTAAATCTATCAAAAAACAAAAATATTGCTCAGATTTTTCTCAAATTCGGTTTGTATCTGTTTTTTGCAAGTGACCTTACCAAATATGGTCAGGATCGGTCCATTTTTCGACCTAGTCTCCATATGAGTATAGCATCCGATATGAACTTTTTCATATCCAAGGAAAACAAAATAATAAAAATGCCACTCAAATTTGGTTTATGCTTATTTTCTATATCTAATTAGTTGGACCGAAGAGATGTGGTCTCTAAACGCATGGTATACGGTATCGTATATAATTATATACTATAATTTTCTCACTTGTTTAAATTAAATTATATGGGATATTTACATACTTTTTGTTTATCTCAATTAAAAAAACCTTAATATATCGCAAAAAACATCATAAATTAAAAAATATTTCGCAATCTTTTTAATCCATATAAATCAATTTGAATGATTTTCCATATCATTACTCCGTAATAGTTCTTTTAATAAACTTATGTTTGATCTTTACACAATTTTTATATATTTTTATTAAAAAAAATTTTAATATCGATAAATATTTATTGAAATTATAATTCATTCGAAATTTTCTATTTAAATTATTAAAGTCATTAATCATCGAAAGCTGTTCAATTATTATAAATATTTGCCCCAATTTTTAGACTTAACACTGGGACATCGCAAAGTACTCTTAAACTTAAAAATCGGCTTCTTAGGCACTTAGTACAAAAATATGTTTAAACGTAATTATTTCGGTACTTCAATTAAGTTCCATCGTTTAGCCTTTCTCGCATTTAATTTTATTGAAAAATCTACCATTTTAACTTGGGACATCTAACTTATTAGTGTTAAATAGCATGCAAAAGTTAATGTTTGAGGTGGTCTTACATACCTGAAAGTGTTGCTTGATAATATCCGTTGAGGTATGCTCTTCAACATCCGGGCCACCTATTAAAGTGCCACATTACGTTACAGTACCACAAACCAGAGACAATCATTCAGATATTCATAACATTACAGAACGAATAACACAAAAGTACAAGTAGTCCATTTTAAGAAGATAACCAACCATACACAACACACATAGCACATTCATTGTCATCATCATCGTCATCAACAGCATCATCGTCACCAACAAGAGCAGCATCGTTACATCATCATACGGTTGTATAATTGCGTACATTACATTGTTAACATATTACAGAGTATTCAGTTTTTGATTTTATTATTTGGCCAGTAAGAGAAATGCAGGTGTTGTATTTTTGGAAATTTTTCCAGAGACCAGAAAAAATGAATACGTGTCCAAGTGCATGTGTGTGTGTGTGTTTTTTTTTTTTTTTTTTTGGTTTTCAAATTTGTCAATTTTTAAATTATTGAGCATATATAACATTTGAAATTTAGCATTTAGATTATTTTACATGTTGTAGTTGTAGTTCGTTTTTTCAGATATTTAGTTATCCAACCAAATGCATTTCCATTAGTTTTTTGTTTATAATATGAACAAAAAAAAACATGTTCGAAGATAGAGTATAGAATTTTGATAGCACAGAAATAGGTGGAAGAAAAAGAGAAGATATAAAAATATTTTTAATTAATTTTGTTTGAAACAAGTTTTTGCATTTTTTTTTTCGTTTTGATACTCATGAATTTTAAATGAAAATGTAGAAATAACATATCAAAAAAATCGTTGTATTATATAACATTTATTTCATTATAGCTTATCGAATGGAAATTATATTAATCATACGATCTGTGTAATACGTAAATTGGTTTTCTTTGTAGATTATAAAAATGAACATATGTTATTTAAAATATATATGTACTTATGTACTTATTGCTCTACCTTTCACTATCATATCTAAAGAGTACTGAAAGAGAGAAGGAAGATCTTATAAAGAAGAAAAAACTATTGATTTATTACAATTTGAGCAGATATGTCATGACAGCGGTTTTGAATTTTATAATCGATTTAATGTGACCTAAATTTTGGTGGGGTAAACCATACCGTTTTCACTTTTCGTACTATATTAGAGCAGCACCAACTGTATAAATTTGTTGGGCATCTAATTACATATATTGCGCAATTATTCCGCATCCTATTTTATAGGTCATGTAAATATTTTTTAAAGATATTGACTTAAAATAAATAATCATATAATTTTTTTATAGTTATAATGATGAAATTAAATTGATTTTACAAAAATTTTTCAATGTGCGTTATAATATATATATATTCTTTTTTCCAGGTAAGCCAATTTATTTGTCGATCATCTGAAAGGTATGTTTGTAATTTTTTTAAATTTTACTTAGCTTACATGACCCCTTTAAGTTTCGAACCAACATTGCGCTCTCTTGATTTTTTCCAAAATTAAAACTGATTTTAGAAATCTTTCTCTACTTGTTCCAATTGCTTTCAATGAATATTAACAATTGTGTAATCTTCTCTGTATACTTCTTCACCACTAGTTCATGTTGTTATAAATGCAGAAGACGTTTTATCTAACTCAACTTTTAAATGTCGAAACAAATTGTGGTTATCCCTCTCCAAAAGTAGTATAATATTGCGGACCATTAAACGTAGGAAAGTCTGCTTTGACATTATTTTCGTCATCCATAACAATACAGAAATTTTTCTTTCACAAAAGAAAAATCTATACCTATTCCAAATGTACCTTTTCCAATTGTATTTCAGAAAACATCAATAGAATTTCAGAAAGTGCCACTTGTATTTCAGAAAGTATAAAATATATTTCAGAAAATATCAATTGCATTTCAAAATTAAACAAGTAAGAAAATTATAGTCGGTCTAGACCGACTATACGATACCCTATACCATGCGTTTAGAAACCCTATCTCTTAGGCCCAACTAACTGGACATAGAAAATAAGCAAAAACCAAATTTGAGTGGGATTTTTATTAATTTTTTTGGCTGCAGATATGAAAAAGTTCATATCGGATGCTATATCTATATGGGGACTAGGTCCAAAAATGGACCAATCCTGATCTTGTTTGGTAAAGTCTCTTGTATTTTGCAAAAATATATACAAACAAAATTTGAGAAGAATCAGTGCATTATTTTTGTTTTTAATAGGGGGCCAAAGGGATCATTTTTGGACTACTCATTAATGGATGTAATGAACGCATACAAACCCAATTTGAGTAAGATCTATATGACAATTTGGATCTTATGGCAATTTATGTCGATTTCATAGGGATAATTTGTATGGGGGCTAGGTCTGAACATGGACCGATTCTCACCAATTTCAATAGCGTTCATCCCATGGCCGATAGAAGCTTATGTACCAAATTTCATCAATATATATTCATATGTGCGACCTGCAGTTTGATTACAAGGTTTACATGGACACACAGACGGACGGACGGACGGACGGACATTGTTAAATCAACTCAAAAAGTGATTCTGATTCGATCGGTATAATTAAAGATGGGTCTAGGTCAAATATTTTTGGTTGTTACAAACAGCAGCACAAAATCATTATACCCAAACCACATAGTGGTATAGGGTATAAAAATAGTTATTATTGTTTCTATTAGTACCTTGGAGTCAGAGAAAATATTTGCCAATATTTGAACTTATTTTTCATGCACTGAAAAATAAACTACCAAGGGCAGACCCTTAATTGTATGAAAATGGAGACTTCATATTTTAATCAGCTACAATTAAATAACCAGAATAGGACTCGGGAATAAAGTTTACATAAATTTTACAACAAGTTTACAATAAGTTTACAAAAAAAGTGTAATACTTAAAAAAATGTGTTTTTGTATAGCGTTCCGACTATTTTTCTGAAACACAACTGATGTTTTCTGAAATACAACTGCATATTTCTGAAAATAAATTTATGTTTTTTGAATTACAATTGATACTTTCAGAAATACAATTAATACTTTCTGAAATGCAATTGATTTTTTCTAAAATGCAATTGATGTTTTCTAAAATAGAATTAATTCTTTCTGAAATACAATTAATACTTTCTGAAATTCAATTGATTTTGTCTAAAATGCAATTGATGTTTTCTAAAATAGAATTAATTCTTTCTGAAATACAATTAATACTTTCTGAAATTCAATTGATTTTGTCTAAAATGCAATTGATGTTTTCTAAAATTGAATTAATACTTTCTGAAATTCAAATGGTATTTTCTGAAATACAATTGGAAATGGTATAGTTTTTATAAAAATTTTTTTTTTTTTTGCTGTTCTAAGACTTTTGTTGCCTTTGGTGTGCATTAGGGTGGCCCTTAATAAAAAAAAAAGTGTTCAAGCCCTCGGTCGCACCCCCTAGAAATATGCGAATAAAAAAAAAAGTGAGAAATACAAAGTTTTGGCCCAATCAAGAGGTGGCTCAACGCGATTGAAAATTTCAAGTGTGTTTTATATGAGGAAAATATGACTTTTTTTCAGATTTTACGAAAATTTCGTTCGTACGTTTCCGACAAATTGTCATATAATTCGGGATCAGTAATAAATTATCTTTCCAAAATGCTATAAAACTTCAAAATCGAATAAAAACTCACCAAGAAATAGCAAATGCCCCAGACCACTTTTGTGCCAAAAAAAAAAAAAAACTAGATCATGAAATTTGATGGCATTTTTTTTTTCAACTTTAAGAAATTAATTAAAGCCAACATTTTATTTAAGTCTCTATTCCTGTAAGAATACAGATATAATGTATTGTTTAATTACCACATTGTTAACCTATTTAGCATTGAGACCGAAAATGGAAAATTTTTTTGATAAAATTTTGAAAACTCCTTTTTCATAATTTTTTTGACAGAGATTTTATATTTGCGGATTTCGAGAAAAATGGGATTTTTGTAAAATATTCTGTAAATGTACTGTTTCTAAATACTTTAAAGTTTTATAGCTTTTTGGAAAGACAATTTAATACTGATCCCGAATTATATAACAATTTGTTGGAAAAATTAAACTATAGAACGAAATTTTCGTAAAATCTTAAAGAAAATCATATTTTCCCCATATAAAACAAAATGAAATTTTCAACCGCGTTGAGCCACCTATAAATGTTTTTTGATTGGCCCAAAATTTGTATTTCCCAGTTCTTTTTTGATATTCGCATATTTCTAGGGGGTGTGACTGAGAATTTGAAAACTTTTTTTTTTCTACATATAATGAAGAGCCACCCTAGTGTGCATCTTTGTATCACCTTCAGCTACATTCCCCATTTTGTTTGCAACTTCTGTGGTGGATCCCTGTTTTCTGGTAACTATTTTTAACAATATTATTTTCAAAATTCTTCGTGTTTTTTGTTATTGTCCAGTGCCTGTTTCAATATAGCGTTTCAGTAAATAATCTATAATCTTTTGGCTCTATTTTGGGTTGCTTCGTGTTTTGAAGCCATTGGGTTTCTAGCATCTATGAGCCTTACTTACGTGGCAATAACCTTGTTTTGGGTAATAACTTGAGATATTTTATTTTACTTCCCGGTTCTTTTTGTTTCGTGCTTCTTCGATTAAGCGTTCCAGTACGTAATTTATAATACTGGTTGCCATTTTCAAGTTTTTTTTCTAATAAAATTATTCAATTTGACGAAAATTAATATTATTTCATTCGATTTTATTCATCTCCACGCAAAAATAATTAAAAAACGCATAAAATATAAATTAACCACATTTTTAAGAGTATAAAGATTTGAATTTAATTTCTGGTAGCTTGACGTTGAATTTTACGTTGAACTTTACGAATTTTGATCGAAACACTCTTTATATGTAAACTTTTCACCTCACCAAGGTAAGGATCCATATATTATGCATAATGTTAGCTTTATGATACAAAAATTTTAAATGTTTTTATATTTAGTGAAAATATATTTTCTTCAAAATAATATTCAATTATTATTAGCGATTTCTCCGTTTTGCCAACAATTTCACATACACCTCTTAGAAAAAGTATCCGTAAACTTGCAGATAAGAATTTTAAATATTAATAAAATATTTTCAATTACCAACTTTTTACACATTGGGAATTTTATATACTTACGGAATGTATCAACTTAAATGTTAAAAAAACGCAGTTGGCCAACCACCAGAGCCACAAAAATTATTTGCACATTTACAACCAGTCGAATTCCATGAATAATGCAACGACGGTCTGGTATGTGGCATCGATTTTATTTTAGTAGAGCACAAATTTGTTTAGGCTTAATTATATTTCCTTTGGAAACTATAAGGGTTTTCACTCTTGGTAGTAAAGTACCCTTGTAACCCTTGTAAATGTTGTAGATATAGTAAAAGTACTATTATTTACAACACCGCAACAACAAAATGTATGAAATGAAAAATTACTACGCTGTGTTAAAAGTACAAGGATAAAAGCTATAGTACATCTACAAGACTAAACATTTACAAGACTAAAACAGATGATCGTTGAGCTGCCAAAACAATTGTTTAATTTTATTGTTAATTTTGTGGTCACTATTAAAATAAATAATAAAAAATGGATCAAAATAATAAATAAATTAATAATAAAGATGGACCGATAGATAAATTAAGCATTTTCGGCATTTTTCTAATCTTCAAATGCTTTTTGATATTTTTTAGTTTTCAAATTGATGGAAAACAAAACCAAAAATCAGCTGATTCATAAATTTACAATACCAATATACACGGAAAAGACGTTCACGCTTTGTAATATAAAATCGTTGTAAATATAACAGGGTTGTAAATTTAACACCATGAGTGAATACCGCTTATATTTTTTAATGAATTCCAAAAGCATAGAAATAAGTGCTGACAAGGAAATATTATACCAAACCTTACAATGATTGTAAATCTTTTCATAAAATAGCTCGGACAGCAAATAGAAGTCACTCCTTAGTGCAGTACGTCAAAACTAAAAATTCACCTACGCAATTTTGTCAAAATCTCGTGCTCCAAACTAATTGAGCGCGAAAAAAAATATTTTGCGTCATCAAAACAGAATCCCAGAATTGCTACTTCCGAAGCTAGCTATAAAGTCAAAGAACTCTTCAGCAAAACCATGCGTTCGCAAAATATTAAAAAAAAAACCTGACTATCATAATCGTGAAGCATGTTCTGAAATTTAGGGAACTTGTTTTATTTTCAGATGTAAGCAAGTTTTTCATTTTCGGCATTAAAGAAAAAAGTAGTTAGTTTGGCGAAAAATTGGAATTACATTAAATAAAGCAAAACTTTGGTCAATGGTCTGTTTGTGAGATTTTCAAAGTCGCACAACTCCTTAATGTTGTGTGGGTTGAATACCCGAAGCTTACATGTGTTGCAAAAAAAGGTGTGCTGAATTGATTAAAGCTGGTTTTGAAGCGTACGAGCAATAGTTTTCACTTCTTCTTGATGTTTAGCACGTAGATTAATGAAAAAAGCCCCAACGACCTTTTCATTATTATTAAAAGAAATTGCTAATGATTTTTTTTTTAATTTAATGGTTAATTAAATGGTTACAAACAAGCCGCATTATCATAGATCGATTTATGCTCAACAAAAAATTCACGTTGTTATTCTGACGATGTTTTGCAAATGATTCCCATATAGAGGCCGCACACGATTTACACAATTAATTCTGCCTAAGCCAGCCAAGTACGGCATAAAGGTATGGTGTCTGTGCAATTCGAAATCATTTGATTCCCTCAAAGGAACGACTTACTCTAGGAACTTTCCCGATCATGAACATGAGGTAAATCAAGGGCAAAATATTGTGTATCAATTAGTGCAAAGATAATTTACGTTAATGAGGCAGAAAAATGCATTTGTGGGAAAAGTGTGCTCAAATAAAATATTTGTACCACGTGAGTTCCTGAAAAGTTCTGCGCATCCAGCTTGAAGCTCATTGTCTGATTTCTACGACGGCGATGTATCACTGTGCTCATATATTCCGAAGAAGAATAATGCACTATACTTGCGATGTAGACACAACTGAAAAAATTAAGCCTATGGTTATTGTGGATTACAATGCTAGTAAATCCGGCGTAGATACAATGGATCAAATGCTTGGCGCATATTCCTGGAAACGATCAACAGACCGCTGGCCACTTGAAATGCTCCACAATATGGTAGATATTGCTGAATTAGCTGTATTTATCATATATAACGAAATTAAGCCAGTAAAAAAATCGATTACGACGTTAATTTTTGCAATTTAGCGCTTCCTAATATTGCAGAACGAGCCACTCCAGGATTCGAAGCATTTTGGAAGCATTCAATATAAAGAAAAAATAAGATAATTTTGAAACACACAGCGAAAAAGCTAAATATTTGTTTTCCTTGTAGATAGTACCAAGATCGACAGCAGGAGCTGCACTTTCTTTCTGCCTCGATCAAATCGGCCGTCATGCCACTTATGTCGTATAGAGTACAGCCAGAACGTGTACAGTATTGTTGTACTTGCAACATATTTATGTATTTTCTCATGTATTTTACTATCAAATAAAACCGAAATTGTCAAAAAAAAAAAAAAAAAAACATTCCTTGTTCCTTTTTATCTATACTAATATAATAGAGAGGTAATGTGTGTTTGTTTGTTTGTTTGTTTGTTTGTAGGAGGTAATCTCCGTAACTAGCCATCTGATCTTCCTGAAATTTTACTAGAGTCTTACTGCGGATATGGGAAGTGATATAGGCTATAATTTTTTTAATATTTTGAGTGGGCACCTCCCACACAAAGTAAATTTTTAATATCATATACATATATTGAGTACTATAACAGGGAGAGCTTTGCAAATTTGTGTGAGGTTACCTATTGTTAATATTAGTAGCCACGCCGGAAATGGGCGGGATCTGAGAAGTGGGCGTGGTACCTCCCAAACAAGTAATAATTCAATGTTATATATCTCGAGTACTATGATAGAGAGAGCTTTTCAAATTTGTCTGATGGCACCAATTATTAATGTGAGCAGTCGGAGCCATACAAATAAAATATAAAATGCCATATATCTGGAGTACTGTTATAGTGAGAGTCTTGGGACTTTGTGTGAACCCATAAGTTATTCATATGATTAGTTAGACAAAAAATGGTCGTGATCGGAGCAGTGGGCGTGGCACCGTCCGTACAAAGTAAATATATGATATCATATAACTGGTGTACTAAAAGAGGGAAGCTTTGCCACTTTGCACGACACCATCAGATCTTAGTATGAGTAGTCAGACAAAAAGTTGGCGAGTTCACACCAATGGGCGTGGAACACCCCATGCAAAGTAACTACTTAATGTCATATATCTGGAGTACTGTAAAAGAGAGAGCTTTGTGGCTTTGCGTGAGCCCATAGGTTGTTTGTGTGATTAGTCAAATAAAAAAATGGGCGTGATCGAAGCAGTGGGTAGATAGATATCTAATATCATATAACTGGGAAAGACTCGACATATTGCACGAGTGCATCAGATATTAATGTGAGTAGTCCAATAAAAATTGGGCTGGATGGGATAAGTGGGCGTGGCACCTCCTATATAAAAATATGATGTACTACGAAAGCAACAGTCTTTTGACAAGTAAATTAGTTATCAATGTGATTTGTCGTGGAAAATATATCGTCAAAATCAAAAATCGCCAAACCCAAAAATCGCGAAAAATAAACATCGCCCAAAAATTAAAAATCTTCAAAATCAAAAATGGGGAAAATCAAAAATCGCTAAAAAAAAATTGCCAAGTGATATTTTAAGTTCAAAGCCAATAGTTGATTGGTGCCAGATCTAATTTGGAAAATCCATGTTCTTCTCATGGGCAGCTACATTGTACCTCCAGGGCAGGAACGCCGAAAAATCTGATAATTGTTGTACCGAATTAAAAAAAACAAAAAAACATTTTATATCAGCAAGTATCAAAATAAAGGAATCTATATTAATAATCTATACTTAGCATAATATAGAGGTAATGTGTTTGTTTGTTTGTAGGATTTTATCTCCGTAACGACTTATCTGATCTTCCTGAAATTTTCACTGATTCTTACTGCGGATATCGGAAGTGCTACAGGCTGTATTTTTTTAAATATTTTTGGTGGGCGTGGCACCTCCCATACAAAGTAAATTTTTAATATCATATATATTAAGTACTATGATAGGGAAAGCTTTGAAAATTTAGTTCAGCTCATCTATTATTAACGTGAGTAGTCAGTCAAAATAATGGGCGGGATTGGACAAATGCGCATGGCACCCCTAAACAAACTTAATGTTAAATGTGATTTATCTGGATTACTGTATTAGTGAGAGCCTTGGGACTTTGCGTGAGCCCTTTCATAACGATTCGGAGGGGGGGTGGGGAGGAGGAGGGTGTAGCGAAACCCACCGGGTTACATCTAGTTATTTTATACAATCTAGAATTAACAATCAAAACTATCAAAACACACACCATCAAGCAGAATACCATACAATTTATTATAGGTCCCTGCGGACCTTTTCATTATTTTTAAGCCAATGGGAGACTAACTAATCGGAAGGTCAACCGCGGTGGAAGTTGTATTGTGGCTAAGACATCGGCTAAGACAATAATGATTCAAAATATACAGTGCACAATGTAAAGCTATGGTTGCTCTCCAACAACCCAATTACCCAAGCTCCAACAGAGCATTGTGGGATTTATTAGAGTGCAGAATCTGTCAGCATAAAATAACCTCAAAGGAAATTTTGAAAAGCGTTGTTTTGAATTAATGATGTAAAAGAAGTTAAGACGATTCTTTAACGTTGGTTAAGCCAATACCAAAGCGGTTCACAGAAGTCCTAAAGTGCCAAAGATATGGTTCAAGATTGTTGCCTAATCAATATTTAATGTAAATTTCGATTTTTAGTATTATTATTTTAAATATACGAATAGCTTTTCTTATAACTTTTTTTTCTTCATTTCACGTTGGTTACCTGCATAAAATGTGTAAAAGGCAATAAACCTTAAATAATTAAAAAATAATGATAAACAGCTTTATAATTAGAAACAAAAATCTTTACATCTAAAGAAAATCCAGTAAATTTTAGTTGAAATCAATTTCAAAATCAATACCGTTTACATCTAACTTTTTTGATGTTTGGCTAGATTTTGTTTCCGCAACAATAAACAAAACAATGGGAAAATGGAAATATGGAAAATTTTTAAAATAAAAAGATTTTATTATTATATTATGCATCAAGAATGAAAAAAGCACAAGCTGAAACACAAATTTTGCGAAAATAAATATCAGCATTTGGTAAATGTACTGTTTGAACAACAAAAACAAATAAATTTTCCACAATTATTATATAACAGATTGCAATGAGCACATATAAGGATGAAACGTTATAACTTTTCAATTACTAAATATTTTTTTATTATAGATTCGTCATTTTTATTAATAATTAATATTTTATTTCCTTTTTATTCAACTTATTTGCTTTTGTTTTTGTTGTTAAATATCAATTTTTCGGTCACTGCGTTTTAATTTTGTACTACAACAATAAAAATACACAGTAGTATCATTTGGTAGTGCCCAAGTATGACAAGATTTTGTGAGATTTTGCTAAAATCTAGTAACGAGCTAGATTTTGTTTTGCATGGGAAATCTAGTAAAAAGGAGCTAGATTGTGCTCGAAGTCTCGTATATACAAGATTTGGCTTAGATATAAATGCACTGTTACTTAATTTGTTCTTTTTTTCTTTTGTGACCATTAGATGCGCAATTTTATTGTAAAAGGAGTTTCCTAATGATGGTCAAATTTTGTATGTCGAAAAAATATATATTGTTGTCCTTTTAATTTGTTTGGTATTAAATTGTTCGGCATGAGGTTATAACGAAATAAAAAATTTTTTATAAACAAATTGTAACGATTTTTTTATATATGGGGGATTTCATGTCAAGTGCACCAACTTTTGAAACCGATGTCTTCCGATTGGGATGAAATTTGCACTAAGGTTAGTCCTATTGGATAGTAGTTTAGACACAATTTTTCAATAAGATCGGTCCAGATCTCTCTGAGTTAGAGGGATCAAAATTTGACATTTTGGCCAAACAGGTGTTTTTTCTCATCCATGTAACTTATTACCTATTGTTCTTAAAAAATTTTCTCGCAAAGAGTTTAGATAGCTATTTCTTCAATATTTCGGAAAAAAATACTTTAAAAAAAAATTGTAGACTTTTTTTTGCTAAATTAAAGCATTTTTTGCATTTTTTTTTTCAAAAAGGGCATTTTTTTTTTTTTTTTTCATAAGAAAGCTTAGGATTTTTCCTTTGGTCGCTTAGTGGGATGGGAGTGGGATATCTATCAAAATAAATGTTTTGTAACTCAAGACAACGGTTTTTCAATTTTTCACAAATGCACTATTTTGAATTTTTTCCTATTTGTGTGTAAAACCTTACAAATAAAACTTATACTGAGAAACTAGACAAACTAAACTTTCCGAAGGTATGTAACATACCTTCATAACATAACAGAAGAGAATGGTTATCTGTAACCTGAAAGAGTTATTTGCAACATTTCAATCTGAACACGAGGATGTTAGAATTGGCTTCACGAAATTAACCCAAATGAGGCCAAAACATTGCGTTTTGGCAGAAAGCAGCGGAACTCACACAATATGCGTTTGCATTTACCATGAAAATGTTAAACCGATGTTGAAGGAAATCAACTTAAAGTATTTAACAGATGATTCGGCAGAAGATTTACACGATTACCGCGATTGCCTTAAATTGACTGTGTGTCCTAATGCAACAACTTCTTGCCACTTAGGTGAATGTACCAATTGCCCGAAAACCACATTCATCAAAGAAAATGTAATCAACTCTTTAGATCGAGAATATATAGAGGAGGTCAAATTTGATTGTTGGATTCAGACTGACAGATGCACATTGAAAACAATCATTTTAAATGTGGATGATTTTGTGAAAGAAATGTGTACAGGATTGCTAAACTTGAGAAACCATGACTTTTTAGTCAAACAGCAATGGTCGTTCTTCAAGGATTTGACGAAGTCTGGTGAATTCGTTATTTCATATGATTTCGCAGAAAACTATAAATATGTTCTTCAGGATGCCTTACAAGCATTCCACTTCAATAACGACCAAGCAACTATATTCACAGTAGTTATTTACTTCATGAAAGATGAAAAACTAGAACACAAAAGTATGGCAGTCATATCCGACGATTCAAAACATGATATCGTTGCAGTCTATGAGTACCAGAAGAGAATACTAAAATTTCTAAAATCTAAATTTACACTAAAGATGGTATACTACGTTTCGGACGGAGCTCGTCAACATTTTAAAAACAAAAGTAGCTTGGAAAATCTTATGGCCCATGAAAAGGATTTTGGAATGCCAGCTGAGTGGCATTTTCATCCTACTGCTCATGGTAAAGGAGCATGTGATGGTATTGGAGCAAACCTTAAAAGAAATGCAGCGAAGTATAGCCTCCCGTGCTCTCATTGGGCAAAGAGTTATTGTAAGGAAACTAAAATAGTTTTTAGTAGCAAAGAGGATCATCAGGAAACATTGAAAACACTGAAGAGCAGATTCGATGCTGCGGTAGCAATCGATGGCAGCGCTCAATACCATGCTTTTATACCGCTTGTCGATGGAAGACTCAAGTTGAAAAAGTTTTCTGCCTCTATTCAATGCGATTTCTTACCAAAGACAACAAATAAAACAGCAGCGAAATCAACAGCTGAACCTAGTAACGCCAAGAAAGGAATAAAGGCGACTAAAAAGCTGGATGAAAGACTGGGTATTTAAATATTTACAAGACTTAAATACTTCATCAGCTACAATAAATTATGTATAAAAAAAATTATGATATAAATGGATCTAATGCAATTAAGACTAAATTTTAATAAATTATTTATCTTTTTTAAATGGTGCGTGGTAAAGAAGAAGAAAGCATATATTTCAAAAATTCATAACTGCACTGTATTCTTAATCGGACCGGTTTCTGGGATTTCAGCCTTCATCTATTATTTATCTTTTTATTTTTAATATTATTATTATTATTATACATTAATTTAATTATTATTAAAAATAAATAAAAAATAATAATTTTTCAACATTTCTATAGAAAAAAGCGATTTTTTTCCTGAGGTTAACATATTCTGGGTATTGAAGTATCGAGGGTATAAAATGTTAGCTGGGTATGTTATATAACTTCGGAAAGTTTAGTTTGTCTAGTTTCTCAGTATAAGTTTTATTTGTAAAGTTTTAGACACAAATAGGAAAAAATTCAAAATAGTGCATTTGTGAAAAATTGAAAAACCGTTGTCTTGAGTTACAAAACATTTATTTTGATAGATATCCCACTCCCATCCCACTAAGCGACCAAAAAGCTCTTAAAGGAAAAATCCTAAGCTTTCTTATGAAAAAAAAAAATGCCCTTTTAAAAAAAAGGCAAAAAATGCTTTAATTTAGCAAAAAAAAAATCTACAAATTTTTTTTTTTTTTTTAAGTATTTTTTTTCGAAATATTGAAGAAATAGCTATCTAAACTCTTTGGGAGAAAATTTTCTAAGAACAATAGATAATAAGGTAGATGGATGAGAAAAAACACCTGTTTGGCCAAAATGTCAAATTTTGATCCCCTCTAACTCAGAGAGATCTGGACCGATCTTATTGAAAAATTGTGTCTAAACTACTATCCAATAGGACTAACCTTGGTGCAAATTTCATCCCGATCGGAAGACATCGGTTTCAAAAGTTGGTGCACTTGACATGAAATCCCCCATATAGTATATTTTAATATTTTATTTTTCCAATATTTCGACCAATTTTTTTGGTCATCCTCAGGGAAATCTATAAAACAAAAAACAATATAAATTACACAAAAGCACAAAAATAGTAAACAAAAAATGTTTTAACAAAAATTAAAAATAATTACACTTTTCTTAAAAATAATTATGTGGTGTCGTCCTAGTGTTGATTTTTGTCAAATTAATATTTACTAAAACTTTCTGTGTTGTCTTATTGTGTGTCGATATATTTGAGCACATTTCTCAGTGTCGGTCTTGTAATTTAGTCTCTTTTCAGAAGGTACATCAATAATATGTAGCATTTCTAAAGTAAACCTTCTCCCATTGTTAGTCTCTTTTAATATTTCAACATGGTCAATATTTGGAGTGTGTCCCGTTATTGCACAGTGGGCAGCATGTGCTGTTTTTTGCTCTAGTGGTTTTTCTTTTAATCTTATATCTGATTTATGTGATGGTAGTCTAGTTTTTAATTTTGTCCTCGTCGTACCAACATTTACCTTCTGGCATACACTGGACTTGTCTCCATTACAACTAATCTTATATACTAAATTCGATTTTTCATCTTTGTTTATCCTAGATTTTGTTCTGCTAAAAAGCTTGTTAACTGTATTGTGTGATTTAAATGCTAAATTGTACTTGCCTTTGTCATAGATATTGGAATTTTTGAACCGTTCTGAGTATTTTGGAACGTAAGAAATTGATTTGTAAATTTTTCTTTGTTCTTCATTATCCGTCCTAGGTCTCTTATTGTTCACAAGTTTTATTAAGCCATTAATAGTTTTCTTTGGGAAATCCTTCATTATTAAAATATTCTTGATCTTATCTATATTTGATTAATGAAAATCTTTGTCACTAATATCTAAAACTCTACTAATAAAATTTATTTTTGTGTTAATAATTATTCGTTTTGGGTGTTTCTAGTAAAAGTTTATTAACCCGCTTGACGATGTTGGCTTCTGGTACCAGTCTAGTTTTAGTAAGGTCCCTTTTCTTAATATTATTGAATCATGATAAGGTAATTTTCCATCAATTTCTTCTTCCATTGCAAATTGGATTTGTCGATTAAATGAATTTAAAATATTAAGAGTATCTGACATCGTCCACATATTTGGTAAAAATTCTTGGTTTTTTCCCCATTTTGTTCATCGAAGTATCTAGTAGTTCTTCCATTATAATATCAGCAATTACTGGTAAGGCCAGTGAACCCATTGGCATACCTTTAAGTTGATCATATAGTTTATCTACAAATTTGAAATATCTTGTGTCTTTAATGCAAAATGTCAATAAAACTGATAATCACAAAGATGTAATATAGAATCATTTAAAAATAAAAACACTCGTGAAGAGGACTAAAAAAGCAGACGAAACGTTGAGTAAAAATGAAAATTAATTGATTTTTATTTACACAAAATTTGACCTCACACTAAGGGGTATTCGTACTGAAAAGCTGACAAAAAATCAAACTTTTAAATTGAGTTTTAACCCTTGAAATAATTTTAATCGCATAGCTAATTGACCACTAAATCGTGTACTAACGATAAAATAACAATATAGTAAATTTTTCTTAGCCGGGAAACCGTTGAAGTTGAGGTTTTCAAATTAATTGATATGAAATTTTTTGATGAATCGAAAAAGGGCAATGTTTACGTTGTTTGAAAGTGTAGTAAACGCTTAAAGATAACAGTTATATTTATGCCGGTTTTCTTAATGTATCGTCAAACTGCCTGTTACTTAACCAGGACATAAATTTATTGGACCGATAAACTGCCGGTTAACAATTTTGGTTTTCTCAATGTACCGACAAAAACCTTATTTTCAGTTGGCAATGCCTCTCAAAATACGTATGAAAGTTGGGAGAATTATTTTCAGTTGGCAATGCCTCTCAAAATTGATATGAAAGTTGGGGGAACAATTTATCTGTACGATAAATAAATAATTGGCAGATGAGTGCCGGTTAGCTTTGCGACAAAATAGAAGCAAACCAGACATTGAGAAAACCAAATTTCTTTGATCGGCAGTTTCTCGTTCGGATAAAAGATAATCGCCTATTGAGAAAACGGGCATTAGTGTGTTAGTTAACTGATACATAAGTTACGTTTAAGTCAATAAAACGCTTCGTTTTGTTCCGTTACTTAAGTTTAATTCCGGTTTTCTTAGGAGCACCTAAAAATTGAGAAGTTAAAAAAAAAATATGCCTGTATGTTGGAACTTTTTTCTATGAGCCCCGTTTCGCCCCATTAAGATATGGATACAGTTTGTAGTTTGACATATATTGTAACAAAATTTCGCAGGTGCATGTTACACAAACCCGCACTTCATAGTTTTCGTGGACTTCGAAAAAAACGGTGTCTTGCAAGGCAAAAAGCTAATAAAAATTGAGCGTGTTACGGTATTTGTCGGAAATTTGGTAATATAATGATTTTGTAGGTCGCTGAACTCGAATCTGAATTCAAAATTTCAAAAATGAAAAATGGTGGACACAAAATGGCGGACCATTTTTCTAAAACCTAAGCGCATTTCCATTAAACTTTGTCTTAAGGGGTTCTCGGTGTCGGTGATCTCAAATCTAAATGTCAAATTTCAAAAATCAAAATGGCGGACACAAAATGACGGACCATTTTTCTCATTCTTTAATTAAATTCGCAGCTTGAATATTTCCGGATGCTCTTTGGCTCATATGCGCAGCATATGTTAACTCATCAACAGAACTTTGCTTCCTCAAACACTCGGCTTTTGCGGTCGACCTGTCTTGTTAGTCATTATATAAAAATTTATTGACGATATTAACCATTTCTGGGTAACTTCATTATTTAAAAAGCGCTTTCATCGCGCCCATTTTTGGTGCAATTTTTTTTAAATTCTTCTTTCTTACCCAGTTATCCTTCTTTGTGCAATCTAATTTTTGCAACAACTTTGTTTCCATAAATTCCAGTCTTTCATCGATCAATGTCGACGGGGAATTTTCCATAATATCATAAGACAAAGTTTGGTGTGAATGCGCTTAGTTTTAAGAAGATAGGTTCGCCATTTTGTGCCCGCCATTTTGATTTTTGAAATTTTGAATTCAGATTTGAGATCAGCGACACCGAAAACCCCTTAAGACAAAGTTTAGTGTCCGCCATTTTGATTTTCGAAATTTTGACTTCAGATCTGAAATCACCGATCCCGAAAACTAAATAGTACACATATTTGCGCGGATCGGAAAACCCGTTTATTTAAAGCCAGCTTTTCGGTACAAATACCCCATAGTGCATCATTAATCCGTAAGGAAACTCCTTTTACAACAAAATTTTGCTTATATTATTTTTTTTTTTTTTTTTTTGTAGAATGACAGTTTTAAATGTACGGATACTGTTTTGACAAGTGTATGTTATTTTGGCATATGCATAATTCCAAAGATCTTACTAAGACGCTGTTGAATTTCGAGCATTCACAGCTTCGCTCCAGCGGCCAAAGTAGTGGCATGTCATTCTTAGATGGGATGTTGTGGAAATTTAAATTAGAACCAATGAATTTAACACAGTAAATGTGCGATTAAATTTTTTTACAAAGTATAAGCAACAACCTGGAACCACAGAATCTTGAAAACTCAAAATAAAGGCAAAAAATAAAAAACGGATTTTGTTTAAAATGAAAGAAAAACGTTAAAGCGCGAGCAAACAAAAAACTTTCTTATATGAAAATTTACAAAGATATAGAAAAAGAAATGAAAATACTATTCGCTGCGTTTAACACGAGGGCGGGTCTATAAGTCCGTGACTTTTTCAACTTCCCTCGTAATTATATGAAATGCAATACTGCTTCCATCAAATACCACCTGTTAATAGACTACTGTAAAATTTTGAGCAAGTTCCGTTATTTACTTTGCTTTTAACGGCTGCTCAAATCATGAATTTCGAGTGCTCATTAAACATTATTTTTTGCGAGCAAAAAACCGTCAATCAAACCAAGCAAAAGCTTGATAAATATTATGGGAGCTCTGCACCATCGACTTCAATGGTAAAAAAGTGGTTTACTGACTTTTGTTGTGGTCGTACAAATACAAATGACGCTGAACGTTCTGGAAGGCCAATTGAGGTCAATACACCCGAAAATGTCGAAAAAATCCACGATATGGTATTGGCCGATCGAAGAATAAAAGTGCTTGAGATTGTTGATGCCATAGGCATTTTATATGGCAGTGTGCTTCCGATTTTAAAATGATCAGTTGAATTTAAGAAAGCTGTCTGCAAGATGGGTGCCGCGTTTGCTCTCAATCGAACATAAACCTAATCGTGTGACAACTTCAAAGGATTGTTTGTTGGGCTGCGAATTGATACCTCATCCGTCATATTCTCCGGATTTAGCCCCCAGTGACTATTTCCTATTTCCAAACCTAAAGAAATGGTTCGGTGGAAAAAAATTAAGCTCCAAATGGAATTATTGATCAAACAAATTCCTATATTGTGGACCCCAAAAAATTCTATTTTTTGGAAGGATACAAAAATTGGAAAATCGTTGGACTAAGTGTATGGAGCTTAAAGGAGATTTTGTTGAAAAAAAATTTTTTTTTTCCAAAAAATACTGTGTCTGTAAAACAGACATTTGCGCCACCTATCTAGAATCGTCCAAACCAATTATAGAATTACCCTCACCAAAAGATCCCAAAGTTTCAAGGTGACCAACCAACATTCTGCCCTGAATTTTCTATAGATCCTATGAAACGTTGGACTAAGTGTATTGACCTTAAAGGAGATTATGTTGAAAAATAATTTTTTTTGCAAAAAAAAACCTGTGTTTCATTCTAAAAGTCTTTATAACAGACATTAGCGCCACCTATTGTGAATCGTCCCAACCAATTATAGAATTACTGTCAATAAAAGATCCAAAAGTTTTAAGGTGACCATCCAACAAATATTCTGTCCCGAATTTTTTATAAATCCTGTTAAGTACAATTCAATTAGCGTTTAGGATCAAATTTTTATGAACACTTCATGGTACTTTTTTCAATACAATTTTTTCTTTTCTCAGTACTAACATTCATCATTACTTAAAAATCAAGTCTTCTACTTTTTCCTGATATAAATTTTTATTTCTTAGTACATAAATTTTTTATATCAATTATTATTTTGAATATTCTCAATATATTTCTTAAAGTTTTAAGGGCGTTTTAAAAGCTTTATAGCAGCAACTCTGGAAATTGTTTAAAATCCCATCCGAAGAATTTCTTCCTTTCGATGTAATGAAATCGTGATTTTTTTAGAATGTATATTTCAAAACATTATTTATAAAATTTCCACGCTTATAATATATTCCAAATAAATACAATTTTTTCACAATACTCATGGCAATAGAGTAACTTAAAATTATCACCCGAAAATTTTCTTATACCAATTTTTTCGAGAAAAACACGATTCTCTTGAGACTTACAGTGAAGAAGTCCCTAATTCTCTACATCCGGTATACATATAGAGGGCTTAATGTAAAGATACTTATCTAAAATTGTTACCGACAAACCTGAGAAGGGAAAAGCTTATTAAATTCCCAAAAGATTTCTTAATTTTTATCTTTATTTTTTATTTTTATTATATTTTTTTCCAAAATTTTAAATACTTCCTTTCTTTATTAAGGCTTCACTATAAAAGACTATCTTGCTAGAAATAAATGTTTATATTTAAATAAAAGAGAAATCAAAATCACAAAACTTGTGCCGTTTTATCAACCCACAACAATAAAAATGTTCATTTTCTAGTTGATCGAGTTTTTAAGCAAAAATTAATTTACAAACAAATTTCAATTTCAGATACTCGAAGCTTCTTTAACGTGGTAAGATCGACAGTGCGTATGGTTAATATTATTTCAAATTATAATACAACGATTTTTGTTACATTTATATTTAAAAAAAAAAAAATATTTCAAAATAATTAAATCCTTACACTTAATATACTTAATAATATAAAATAATTAAAAAAAAATAATAATAATCGTAAAAATCTGCACTTTTAGGACATTGTTTTCAGTGACTATTTCTTGTTAGACGATCCTACAGGTTTACGGGTTTTTTAGCCAGGGTTCATATGTAAACTAGTTACTAAACAGGGTTTTAATTTAATACTTTTTTTTAATTTTTAATTCAAAAATCTAACTAAATTCAAGGACTAGCAGATAAATGGAATTAAACTTTACGCGCGGTTAATTAACTAAAATTTTATTTATTAATGTATAGAAATATTTTTATATTATTTTTTTTTTTTTTGTGCAGAATTGATAATTTATTTCTTTTTCGTTTTTGTTTAAAAAATTAGTCAAACTACAATATTTATAAAATAACAAAAGCAAAATAGATTTCTTCAAAAAATCTACAGCAACATAGAAATTAAAAAAAATAAATATATATAAAAATAAATGAAAAATAATAAAAAAAAAAAACAATTAAAAATATTATTTGTTAAAAGCTTCAATTGGAAATAATTAAAATTTTTAAAATTTTGTTTTTCTATACTTAAGCAAACTAAAAATAAATTAATCAGTTTATGTATAAAAAATGTTTAATTGAATTTGTAATGAATTTGTTTTGAATTTTAACAAAAAATAAATAATAATATTGATATCCAGTAGCATTTGCTTCATATTTTTTTTTAAACATGATTGATATGAACAATTTTATTTGTTTTTATGTCTGGTCTGGTTTCAAACCAAAAATTTACATTTTGTTAGTTTTTCTATATTTTTTTTTTTTTTTTTTGTAATGAATTATGTAGTGAAGTGTTCTTTTTTTGGGGAAGGAGGGGAGCGGGGGGGGGAAGAATATTGAAAAAAGTTTCGTTTTGTTTTGAATTAAAAAAAATTGATTTGAAAAAAGTTGAATATAAAATCTTGTTGTTGGTTTTGTTAGTTTTTATGTTTTGTTTTTTTTTTTTTTTTTTTTTTTGAGATATTTAACAAAAATCTGAGTGCTTTTGGTTAAGTAAAAAAAATCGAAAAAGCGTGCTTTGAAAAAACTTTGTTATTTAACATTTTTTAAATATTTATTTTATGTTTTCCTCAAAAAATTGTTTAATACAATATAAAAACGAAATTGAATATTTAAATTTATTATTTTTGAATTTTTGTTATTGTTATTGTTTTGGTTTTTGAGATTTTAATTGTAAGAAAAAAACTAAGCAAAATGTATATAGAAAATTAAAAAAAAAAATAGCAAACTACTAACAAAAAATATCAAAAGGAATTAATTTATAAAAATATTTAACAAAATTTCGAACCAAAACATTAAATCATAAAGACAACATTTATTATTATTTTTAACCCAATAATGAAATTTAAAATTTTTTTGTTAAAGTGAGCAAAAGATTTCTTACAATATTTAAACTCTTACATGAAATAAATGCATATTAAAAAAAGTTTATAAAACCCTTTTTCTTATTGAAAAAATTAGAAAAAAAAAAACTAAAACAAAAAAAAAAATAAAAAATTAAATATTTTATTTATTTTATTTAAAAGAAAAACTGAAAAACGTACTTGAATAACCGATACCAGTATCTATAACATCTGGTACAATAGTTACTTCTTGCGCCATATTATGTCGATGATGAAATTCTGTCAAATTGATGGGATACGGATACGGTAAAATGTCTTTGTAACCATGTGAGGAACCAGCACCCGGATAGTATATCGTATTCGATGTCGTTGCTATCAGTGGTGTATCGATTAAAGCCAAATTATCTTCGAAGATCTTTTGATGCAACTTCTCGTCCATGCCCATAACTCTAACTGGAAATTGCAAAAGTATGGAAAACAACAAACAAAAAAAGTTGTTTTGTTGATACAATGAACATGATTTGTTGATTTATGTATTGTTTTTTTTTTTTTTTTTTTTTTATTATTATTATCCTAACACTTATTACAACAAAGTTTTGTTCGGATTTGATTTAATTAAATTTGTTTTCTTTAATGATATTGCCTATTTGTAAAATTCTTTGTAGAAAAATATATATGTAAATAAAATTTCAAATAATAATCTTTTAAATTTAAAATTGTATAAAAACTTAAGTAACAATATTTTTTTTTTCAAAATTAAATATTTTAATAAAATTTTGAAGTTAGAGAAAATAGAGGTGCGCTCAAGATTATTTATATAAATAAGTGCTCTAGTAAGGTGCCAGCCTAAAAAGTTGATACCACTAATTTGCATTCCATATAATATTAATGACACAATTTCAAATAACAAAAAATTTAGTTTTTAAACTCACCTTTTCCCACAAAATTGATTAAAGCTTTAATTATTATTCAATATAAAATAAATTTACAGCTCATACTAATAAGCTAATAAGTAGAAGAAGTTACAGCAAAATGTCCACACAGTTATTTCTTACTTATCTAAAGTTCAATATTTATTTTGATACTCATCCTCTTTGTCAGTTTAAGCAAATATTTATATTTTGTAAGCTAAAATTCCAAAGGCATTGTTTAACAGAATGTCTTAGTGTGAAGATAAACATAAAGTCTTGACAAGTGTAGGTGATTAAAAAAATCTTTGAGTTTTCTTTGAATTAATTACGAAGATTATAATAGATAAGCATAATGGAAATAGTGACTTCATTCAGCAAGTTTAATTAAAATATTTAATGAATAAATTGTAGAGGAGTTGTTATAAGAAGAAAGCCAAAAGGTCGGCTTAATTACGCGATATTAAAAAAAAAAACTTTGTGAGTCCGATCACAGGGGAGATTTTTAAAAGATTTTTTTGAGTTGGAAGTAATTTCAGCACATATTTTATACCCTATACCACTATGTGGTTTGGGTATAATGACTTTGTGTTGCTGTTTGTTACTACCAAAAATATTCAACATATACCCATCTTTTATTATACCGATCAACTCAGAATCACTTTCTGAGTCTAGTTAGCGATGTCCGTCCGTCCGTCCGTCCGTCCGCCTGTTCGGCTGTGTGTCCATGTAAACCTTGTAATCAAACAACAGGTCGCAAATATGAATATATTTTGATGAAATTTGAGACATAATCTTTTATCGGTCACAGGATGAACGCTATTAAAATTGGTGAAATTCGGTCATGTTCAGACCTAGTCCCCATACAAATGATCCCTATTAAATCGACATAAATTGCCATATGATCCAAATTATCATATAGAGCTCATTTGAATTCGGTTTGCATGCGTTTATTATATCCATTAGTCAGTAGTCCAAAAATAATCCCTAAGGGACAAATCTTAGTCATAGGCCCCATATAGAGCTGCTTCCCGATCTTGACTTAAATCCAAGGTTCAGAAAATACACACATGAAACACACAATGTTCTGTTCAAAAGCAGCCAACACATATCTTTATTTTCATATCAATTATGTGCGTTTCTAAATTTTCTACGGTGCCCAACACAATCATGACTAAGTTCGTTTTAATATTTCGTTATTTACACGAACATTTGTGTATCACGTACTTTTTGTTTGGATCACACATAAACCGCACATATTGGAGTGTTGCTTTATTTGAAGTTCGTGTTCTGGAACGTGTACTGAAAGAAAAACAGAACATGTACAATAAACAGGTTCGAGTTCAGTTATATTTTAAGTCGTGTTGTGGCTCGTGTACTAAGAAAAAACAGAACATGTACAATAAACAGGTTCGAGTTCAGTTATATTTTAAATTCGTGTTCTGGTTCTTGTACTACGAAAAATTGAAACATCAATTCGCGATCTGATACACCCCGATAAAAACGACAACAATTGTTTCAACCAAATTTATTAAAACTTTATTGACCTTTTTTATGACTTACGTTGCAAATTGTTTACAATTGTCAAATATTTTAAAATTTTATTGGCCATTTTTTTGTGATTTACGTTGAAATTATTTACAATTGTTTTTATTGACTGGTTTTTATTTTAATAAAATACTTAAGACACAAAAACTATTTAGCATCATAAAAGTTACACTTGTTGGTTGTTAGGTTTTTTTGCATTACCCACCCCTATTTTCGCAACCTATTAGTGTCATAGACGAAAAACTCAATTTTGCGGTATAAAAGACACACTTGTTTGTTGTTAGGATCTTTTGCAAACATTTTTTTTTTTGGTAACAAATAACTTTAGACACAAACAAATTTTGCATAATAAAAAACACAATCACCCACCCTTAATTTGCGAACCAATTAGTGTCAATGCACAATCCTTTTCTCAATGATTTTTTGGCATTTTTTGCATAAAAACACAATGAGTGGCAATAAAAAAACCCAAAAAAATATTTTCATATTTTATTGTCCCATTTTTATGACTTACGTTACAAATTCACGCAATTGATTTTGCACTAAATAATGAGTGCGTGCGTCATTTATTCATTAAAAGTGGTTCAGTTTTCATTAGATCGTGATCTATAAGTGTACTGTGTTATTGAGTAAATTGCAAATATTTTGTGAAAATTAAAACAATTTGAAAGCAATAACAGAAATAAGTTTTGCTATAAAAAATACGCAACTTTTAATAGCGAAACGAAAAAATTTACACGTCTGATTGAAACCTGCAAGAAAGATTTAAGTGCAGTGTGCAGTTTTTGTGTCTTAAGTATTTTATTACCATCTTTTATTAAAATAAAAACCAGTCAATAAAAACAATTGTAAATAATTTCAACGTAAATCACAAAAAAATGGCCAATAAAATTTTAAAATATTTGACAATTGTAAACAATTTGCAACGTAAGTCATAAAAAAAGGTCAATAAAATTTTAATAAATTTGGTTGAAACAATTGTTGTCGTTTTTATCGGGGTGTATCAGATCGCGAATTGATGTTTAAATTTTTCGTAGTACAAGAACCAGAACACGAATTTAAAATATAACTGAACTCGAACCTGTTTATTGTACATGTTCTATTTTTTCTTAGTACACGAGCCTGAACACGACTTAAAATATAACTGAACTCGAACCTGTTTATTGTACATGTTCTGTTTTTTCTTAGTACACGAGCCTGAACACGACTTAAAATATAACTTAACTCGAACCTGTTTATTGTACATGTTCTGTTTTTTTCTTAGTACACGAGCCACAACACGACTTAAAATATAACTGAACTCGAACCTGTTTATTGTACATGTTCTGTTTTTCTTTCAGTACATGTACCAGAACACGAACTTCAAATAAAGCAACACTCCAATATGTGTGGTTTATGTGTGATCGAAACAAAAAGTACGTGATACAAAAATGTTCGTGTAAATAACGAACTATTAAATCGAACACAGTCATGATTGTGTTGGGCACTGTAGAAAATTTACAAACGCACATAATTGATATGAAGCTAAAAATATGTGTGTGTTGGTCTAAATTATGTTTGTTTACATATATATACGAGTTTTTTATTCAGTGTGTGTTTTTTTCTGAACTCTGCTTAAATCTATCAAAAAAACAAAAATATTGCACAAATTTTTCTCAAAAATATAAGTGACTTTACCAAATATGTTTAGGATCGGTCCATATATCTACCTAGTTCCCATATAAAAATAACATCTGATATGAATTTTTTCATATCTGCAGCCAAAAAAATTAATAACAAAGCCACTCAAATTTGGTTTAGACCGACTATAATTTCTTACTTATTTCAATTTAGAGTTGTTATACATTTAGCCTAGTTTAGTTAGCTGTCATATTTCTATATGGTTATATTTGTGATTGTGTTATACTTTTGTCTTGTTGAATTAGTTTATATTGTGAAATTTGAAACGTTATTATACTTGAGGTTTGTTGAATTAGCAGCAACAATCTTTACACCAATACACTTATACCTCACACTGTTTTTTTTTTACTTTGTTTTTGTGATTGTATTGCAAAATGGAGTTTTATTGCGAAATGGAGTTTACACATCAAAAAAATTCACACAAAAAAATATGAAAATGTTTGCCACTATTCATGAAATATCACATTCCAAATTGCCTAAGCCCTACCAAGTAAATTTTTAATTCTTCTAGTCTTCCTGTCTGAATTTAATTTTATTTATGGGGATTGGCTGCGCGATTGCAGAAACACGTGCTTTATGAATATAAAAATTATCGAGAAAGTTCCTAAATAATATGCGCTAATTACCGCTATTTTTAGTTCAAATGACAGACCATAAGATTTTTTAAAACAAAAATGAAAGTTTAAGGAAACCATTAAAACTAGAGGTTTGATCTTTTAAACTCTTTCTTTTAGCTCATACCCCTCTCTGTCTGTCTGTCGTGGGGCAACCCCATTCCCACTTAGCCAATTGATCTGAAACTTGGCCCATAGTCTTTTTGTGACTACAGATTAATTCTGGGGTAGTCACAAACAGTCACACACAGTCACGGAGTGATCAAAATGTCATTTCTCCTCATCGATCGATCTTTAACTTGGTCCATACACTTGCTGTAAAGAAAGATTAACTTCGACATAATCAAGCACACTCACGGAGTGATGTAAAACCCATTTCCCCTTATCCGATCGATCTGAAACTTGGTCTATAGACTTGCTGTGAAAAAATATTAACTTTGACAAAATCACGCACGGTCACGGAGTGATTTAAACCGCATTTCCCCTCATCCAATCAATCTGATACTTGGTCCATAGACTTCTTGTGACCAAAGATTAATTCTGAAATAGTCACGCACAGTCACGGAGTGATTTAAAGCCCATAAAGAGTTTGAATAAAATTTTTTTTTTATGGGATAGATTATTTTATTTACCTGATTAATTCGATAATTTTTATAGTTCCAAACACTACTTATGAACTTATGTACCTATTCCGGAAATACTTAGTTAATGATTTTATAGTGGCTTCTGAAACTTTTTGCGAAAAGATAATCAATCTCTGTTTAAAATCTTTCACATTTTGGAGCCCCTATTTTTTCTCTTCAACTCTCTTTTCACAAGAGCCCAATATCTCTCCACTATTCTAAACTCCGTACAGTTTGAGACATTTACCTCGCTTGATACAAAAACCACGTTATTGTTCTTGTACCGCTCAAGATTTTGGTTACCCTAGTGACTGGATAACAAATCGGGCCAAAATTTTGTGCACACATAGTGTTGGCTTATGAAAAGATGTAGTCTCTTCGGTATTTATAGAGCCCTTTGAAATATATACGACTCCCTGTTTTGCCATAACTGGAACCTTTTGGTCTGCTTTTGGCTAATTAACTCATCTTCAATATTAACTCGAGCATTAGCAATCAAAAATTCTCCTTGGAAATTGCGAAAATCTGCCAATTCATACTTTTCATTGTTCATTATGCAGCAGAAGTGTTTACTTATGAAACATGATTTCAATTTCCATACTCTGCTTTTTGGCGTCTAAGTTTTTTTGCAGCGTTCGTGTCTAGTATATTTTGGATATAGTGTGCTAAACGGGCCGCTTTTCTATCGGCTGTATTCCATTCTTTCTTCCATATACTTCCTATTCTCTTAGCGGAATCTTCCTGTTTCCTATCATGTGAAAATTATTTTTTTCGGTTACTTTTTATACCCTATACCACTATGTGGTTTGGGTATAATGACTTTGTGCTGCTGTTTGTAACTACCAAAAATATTTGACCGCGACCCATCTTTTATTATACAGATCGATTCAGAATCACTTTCTGAGTCGATTTAGCGATGTCCGTCCGTCTGTGCGTCTGTGTGTCCATGTAAACTTTGTAATTAAACTACAGATCGCAAATATGAATATATTTTGATGAAATTTGGTATATAAGTTTCCATCTATCGTAGGAGGAACGCTGTTAAAATTGGTGAAATTCTGTCCATGTGGAGACCTAGTCCCTATACAAATGTCCCATATGAAATCGACGTAAATTGTCATCAGATCCAAATTATCGTATAGATCTCAGTCAAATTGGATTTGTATGTGTTTGTTATATCCATTAATTTGTAATCCAAAAATAATCCCTATAGGACAATTTTTAGTCATAGGCCCCATATAGAGCTGCTTCCCGATCTTCACTTCAAAAAACAAAAATATTCCACAGATTTTTCTGAAATTTGGTTTATGTATATTTTTTCAAAATTTAAGTGGCTTTACCAAATATGGTCTGGATCGGTCCATTTTTCGACCTAGTCCGCAGATAAATATAGAACCCGATATGAGCTTTTTCATACCTGCAGCCAAAAAAAATAGTAACAATGCCACTCAAATTTGGTTTATGCTTATTTTCTATATCGAATTAGTTGGACCGAAGGGATAATATCTCTAAGCTATAGTATAGGATATGCATACTCGGTCTAGACTGACTATAATTTTCTTACTTATTTTTTATTTGCTCCATACCAACTTTTCACGAATATGGCATCATAGGTTCAAAGACCTTTCTCTCCAAAAGCATGCATTAATATGCTCGGTTTTTTGTGTTTCTGTAATTTTGTAAGGGAAAGTGTATAAGGATGGTTCCCAAATTCAGATGTTACCAATCCAGAAGTTTTTAAATCAATAACTCTCTTTAAGTACAAGCCAAGTTCTCCCAAAGTAACCTCTTTTGCGGTCGAGTGGCAACTCCGGGTCCAAAACATAGGCGATATGACAATCATTGTTTATAAACTTTATACTAAACCAATCGACTCATCATCACTTTATGAGTTGATTTAGCAATGTCCGTCCAATGTACAAATGTCTGTCTGTACGTTAAATGTTGCAGATATGCAAATATTTTGATGGAATTGGGTGCATAAGCTTTTATCGACCATAGAGGGAACGCTATTGACATTGATGTAAATCGGTGCATGTTTAGATGTAGATCTAATACAATTATCCCGATTAAAATTTTTCTGAGATCCATATTATCATATAAATGTATGTAGAGAAAATTTAGTGTATGTTTGTATATATTATGCCCACTAATTAGTAGTCCAAAAATAAGCCTTGACGGAACATTTCTAGTCATACTTGCCATATAAAGCTGCCGATCATCATTATTTCTCAACAAAAAAAAAAATAAAAACATCAGATATTGCTTAAGGCCCATTTGCACGTTACCACTCAGTCGTATGATTTTTCGAAATAAAAATCCGATGAAATTCATCGGACTGTCATAAAGTCGTAACGACATTGTTTCTGCATACTTAGGCCATTTACACCATCACACTCATGCTGTTTAGAATAAGAAGCTAATTTATTTTGAAATTTATATTTTATATCCACTTTCTTTGTTTTTGTTTACCTTTTTTTTATATTACCACAAAACAACTCTGGTCTGATGAAAATGGTAAGTTTTTAGAAATGTTTCTAAGACTATCGGACTTCGAAAATAAAATCCTACAGACTTTCAATTTCAAAACATAAGCTTTTTACGTGATACGACTTTTTCATAATACTCGACTTTTTGACAGGTCGACTTTTTGACAAAGGGTGATAGTGTAAACTGGCCTTTAGAGTTTCAAAAATGTCTATTTATATATTGTTTTGGAAAAAGTAAGTGAATTTACTTAATATGGATGGACATGTTCAATTCAATTAATAACAATTACACAAATTTTGGCGAATTTTTGAACGATGAAAATCCTGTACTTAAATTATAAGACATGTCTTGTTGGACAGGAAATTAATAAAGTAAAGAAATAATTATTAAAATTTAGTTTATGTTTATTTTCTATATTCAGTTATTCCCTTAGTTAAGTTGCACCCAAGACCTTCCCTCATATAGTTGGGTATATATAAAAGCACTTCTTTATTCGTTAAACATTTAAGTATCTTAAGTTAAATATACAATATTGCCATACAGAACTCTATGACAGCTTTTCTTATGTAGCTCTATAACTTGGTTGGCAGTAATATATTTCTTTTTTCCATTTTATTTATTTATTTATTTTATTTATTTTAAATTCTAAAGCTTTGAAACTTTTTCCACCAGTTGCTGCTGTGCAATCAATTATCTTGAAGTTATTTCAGCGTCGAATTGCTCTGAAGTTCCACAGAAATATGTATTTTTTTTTTAAATAAAATTAACGTTTCGTCGTATATGAAGGAAAACACTGCTCGACAGACATTCCAGGGGGCCTGTGGAACATTTTCTAGGTTTTTGTGGGGGGGTGAGAAATTCCAAATCCAACGCTTTAGCGTTCTCAGTTCAAACTTTTTTTTATGACCTTTTATATTTTTTTCCTTATCTTGAGTTTGTTTGCATAGTTTTTCAGCTACAATCATTGATGATTTCTTATCTTATTCATAACATATTCAAGACCTTATGATTATTACTTTTTAGTATAGTAGAAGAGATGCATACACGTATGAGTGATATTTTAAATATAAGTATAATAAAACATATGTGGTCGGGGTCAAAAATATTTTCCCTGGATCAATCTGTTATTATACCGATCGAATCAGAATCACTTTCTAAGTGCGTCCGTTTGTGTGTCTATGTAAACTTTGAAGTCAAACTACAGGTCGCACATATGAATATATTTTGATGATTGGTGAAAATCGGTTCATGTTCGGATTTAGTCGCCATATATGTAAATGACCCATACGGAATCGACTCAAATTGCTATAATATTCAAATTATCGTATAGATCTCGGTCAAATTGGGTTCGTGTATGTTTATTACATCCGTTTATTAGTAAAACAAAAAACTTCACTTAAATCTATCAGAACAAAAATAATTGCACAAATTTTTCTAAGGTTTAGTTTGTATATATCTTTGCAAAAAATAATTGACCTAGTCCCCATATAAATATAGTATCCGATATGAATTTTTTCGTATCCGAAAGCAAAAAAGTTAATAACATTGCCACTCAAATTTGGTTTATGCTTATTTTCTCTATCTAATTAGTTGGGCCTAAGATGAAGGGTCCCTACACATATATATTTGGATACCGTATAGTCGGTCGGGACCAACTATAATTTTCTTAATTGTTTTTACATTACTTATTATTTATTTAAGCTTTAGCCACAAATTTCTTGATGACCGAAATGAGATATTATCAATGGTTCTTGAGCTATAGCTGAACAACTAAATAAATATAAAAGGTCATAAAAAAAGTCTGAGAACACCAAACTCCTTGGAAGTTTTACTACACTGGCCTAGAACTTTAATCTTGACTTGAAATTTCTCACCCCCCAGATAACGACTGCAAAATTCGTCACAAAGGAATTTGTGTGTATTTCGATTTTGTTTCGATGCGATGAATCGTATCGAACCAATTAACCGTTTTAACGAGAAGTTATCTAACCGAAGGTAAAACTACCAGAACCTCTAACATCAAAGAAAGGATATGTGTAGGTAGTATATGTTTAGAATTACTGTATATTATATTTTAAAATGAATTCAAAATTTTTTTGGATATTTACAAATTTATACAATGATCCATTTCCACATGCACTTATATCATTGTTCATAAGTTGAGACGGATTTTTATACCCTATACCACTATGTGTTTTGGGTATAATGACTTTGTGCTGCTGTTTGTAACTACCAAAAATATTTGACCTAGACCCATCTTTAATTATACCGATCGAATCAGAATCACTATCTGATTCGATTTAACGATGTCCGTCCGTCCGTTTGTGTGTCCATGTAAAGCTTGTAATCAAACTGCAGGTCGCAAATATGAATATATTTTGATGAAATTTGGTATTTGATCTTTCATCGGCCATGGGATGAACGCTATTGAAATTGGTGAGAATCGGTGCATGTTCAGACCTAGCCCCCATACAAATGACCCCTATGAAATCAACATATATTGCCATAAGATCCAAATTATCATACAAATCTTAGTCAAATTGGGTTTGTATGTATATATTACATCCATTATCAGTAGTCCAAAAATGATCCCTATTGGACAACTCTTAGTCATAGGCCCCATATAGAGCTGCTTCCCGATCTTCACTTAAATCTATCAAAAAACAACAATATTGCACTGATTCTTCTCAAATTTTGTTTGTATATATTTTTGCAAAATACAAGAGACCTTACCAAACATGGTCAGTATCGGTTCATTTTTGGGCCTAGTCCCCATATAGATATAGCATCCGATATGAACTTTTTCATATCTGCAGACAAAAAATTTATAAAAATCCCACTCAAATTTGGTTTATGCTTATTTTGTATGTCCAGTTAGTTGGGCCTATGAGATATGGTCTCTAAACGCATGGTATAGGGTATCATATAGTCGGTCTAGACCGACTATAATTTTCTTACTTGTTATGAATGAATTTCCAATTTTAACTAAAGTTGATGACAGTACACAATTTAATGATTCTCTAAATGATATGATAACCTTCATTAAGGTGAACGTGCCTTAAATTCTTTTCTTTTTTTTATACCCTCCACTCCAGTGTGCAGAGGGTATATATAAGTTTGTCATTCCGTTTGTAATAATTAGAAAAAAATCTGGACCCCATAAAATATATATATTTGTGATCCTTATAACAAGCGGAGTTGATATAGCGATGTCCGTCTGTCCGTCTGTCCGTCTGTCCGGCTGTCCGTCTGTCCGTCTGTGGAAATCACGATGACGGCTTCAATCGGGCAACTAGATTGATCGTTGGTATAAAAAATAATTCAGTAATAACTTGAAAAGTTTGCTATTTAAAATCGTCCAAATCGGTTTATCTGGTCCCGAGAATTGAACGATGGAGTAAAAAAAAGTCTTGAAAAAATATGATATGACTATGTTGTTCTTGTCACGATAACGTTCTCAATAGGACAGCTAGGGCGCTTGTTGTTAGTGAGAATGATACACCAACATCACGAGAAGGTTTCTGTTTTTTAAATCGTGACAAAAGGTTTCATAGGTGCCGAGAAATCACTGCAAAGGTAAAAAAAATATGATGTTTTCCTATATTGTTATTCTAAATTTTGTATTTTGTCACAGCTGTACTTGTTGTTTTTATGGTCATTGTGGTAGTAATATAAAAATTCACCAATATCAACATTTTGTGGTGTAATATTTAAGTTAATTAATTAATAAAAGAAACTATATAAAATCAATATCAATATTCTGCGATTTTTATAAGATCACAAAATATTACAAATTGATACATACAGACTACTGTTGCAAATATCAAAATACTATAAATAACATTCATATATTCTGTATATGTATTTCGATAATAAGCGCATATTAAAAATAATAAAATATAAATTATTTTATTTATACAAAATATTGCAATTTTTAGGGTTGCAAAAAATAGTATGATTTTAAGGGTTCTACTTTTAGTACATACTTGCATTCAAAAGTAGTATTGAAACCATAAAATTCTACCCTGTTAAAAATTGGTGTTTAAAAAAAAATTTTTTTCTCAGATGATAATAAATGTCAATAATATTTAATTATAATACATTTTTAAAATTTATTATTTAATGTTTGGCGCAGGCAAACGCCATTCCCGGACTACCGAGAATTTAATGCACGATTTATTCCGCATTAGGAATAATCGCGGAGCTCAGCTCAATCAAAGTGCAATTATTAAGCCTCGCTCTGGGAAACAAGTGTTCATGCTTCCCTTTGCACAAACGCCATTCCCAACTACCAAAAATTGTAGGCACGAGCTATCCACATCAGGAATAGTCGCGGGCTCAATCAATCAAAGTGCAATGATTAAGCTTCGCCCTGGGAAGCATATATTCATTCATTTCTTAGCACAAACCGAACTTCTTATGTCACATTAAAAATGAACTAATTGAGAAGTACAATTCATCATTACGCTGTATTATAATACTATTTTCTTATTTTACTACTAGCTAGTAAACAAAGTGATCGTATCATTGTAAACGAAATAGAATTGAAATTGTGTGCAGATTTGTTTTACTTAAAAAACTGTTTCTACAGATAGTGAATAAAATCCCAGTAAACAAGTTATGCAATAAGTGATCATGTGGAGTCTTTTTTGACTCCTCTGTGCTATTAAAACAGTCATAAATGCGCTCTTTTGCTGATCACAAAATATTCTTTTGTGGGGAGGAAATATTACCTTACCCCCGACTCATCTTGAGAACCTTTTTATCCAATTTTCTGATTAATTTCGACTTATTTTTGAGTCATATTTAATGTAATTTTTCTATAAATCACTTTTTAAGCGTAAGCAAAAATCATTTCTTAATCTTTTTCTAATACCGCATGTGATTAATCAGTTTTTAATCATCAAAAGTGCTCGAAGAAGACACCATAAGATGATTTTTGTTAAAACAATCTTCGAAATGATTACTGGGATATCGTATATTTTTGTTTACACACACATATACATAATGGCACCAGTTAGCCGAACTCTGTCATGAAACACATAGACGACAGCGGCTACACGACTACAGCCTGTCAAAAATAAAATACACACGTTTATATGAAAACGATTATTTTGACACCAACACAGCTACACGACTACATGACCACTTTTGCTGCTGTAGTCAACTTAGGCTAATTTCTGTTTTTGTTGGCTACAAAATAAAAATAGTGTTGACAATATAACAAAATATGTAAAAGATATTAGTGCTATGAAATATTTTATTTTGTTGAAAAAATTAATCGCAAAATGAAATGCTATAATAATTCTATTAATAAGTAAATTTATTTATTTATTTTTACGTTATAATAATGCATTATAAATAAGTAATATATTTAAGACAATTTTATATAGAGTCATACATGTTTTTATACCCTCCACATCTCAGTGGCAGAGGGTATATATAGGTTTGTCATTCCGTTTGTAACGCATCGAAAAACTAATTTCCGACCCAATAAAGTATATATATTCTTGATCCTTATCACAGCTCGAGTCGATATAGCGATGTCCGTCTGTCCGTCTGTCCGTCTGTCCGTCTGTCCGTCTGTCCGTCTGTCCGTCTGTCCGTGTGTCTGTTGAAATCACGCTCATTCAAAAAAAAAAGCATTTACTTAGGTCAGGTTACGAAAAAATTATTTGCCATAATTCCCACCAGGTTGGTATTGAAATCGGAGTAAATCGGGAGCCTCTGCGCTGAGAAATGAACAAAAGTTTATAGATACCTCTAAAAAAAACATGAAACCTAGTGTTTTCTTGTAATAGTTTAGTGGTTGAACATACAACAACATAAAAAAAGCCACAAAAAAAATGTGATTCATACATATTAACAATAACAAGAACACAACTACCATGAGCTATGTTAATAGTATTGCCACAAACCGAGGTGGAGGGTATCAAAGATTCGGCACAGCCGAATTTAACACTCTTACTTGTTCTATTTTAATAAAGTTAAAAAAAAATATAATTGGCACTACTGAAATAAAAATGATTTTGTATAAAAACAGCTGTTTATATTGTTGTTATATGTTGCTGTCATTTTCCAAAAAATTAAGTAGTTGACTACACGACTACAATTGTAGCCAGTAGCATTTGTATCCGTGTGTTTGTGTAGCCTCTGTCGTCTATGTGTTTCATGCATAAGTAACAATTTCATTTAGTCTTATGAAAGCTTTTGAACAAAGCAGATATACGTCGCATTGTTTTGTGAAATCTTACATTGTTTTTTAATAGGTACCAGTGATGCCAGGAGATTTTTCAAGAAATCTCTACGCTAATGAAAAAAATCCCTTTTTTCCCTACACCCACTTTTTTCTCTCTACATTTTTCCTACACTACTTTTTTCAATTTTTCAAAAAAAAAAAAATTATTTTTAATTTGTTAATTTTCAATTTCAATAATGCAAAAATAACATAAAAACGAAAAAAATATCGTAAAAAATAAGATAAGAATATCATTAGAATTACATAAAAACAATATAAAAAATCAACAGATATTATAAAAAAAATATTTTTACTATTCTGTATAATTCATCTTTATATGGCTAGATGTGCATTTAAAATTTACACAATTAATTAAAATGGCTTGCAAATGGGATCTTATAACGTAAACAGAATTTTGGTTGTTGGTTTTAAAAGATATTTTTATCTGATTTATCGTAATTTAATATTTTTTCACAAGCCTTGCATCTGTATTTAAAGTCGTCATCTTTGACCTGTTCTATCCCATTAGCTTCTCGTCTCTCAACTAACTTGAGTAAAACCTTTGTTTTCTGTATTTCTTTGATGTGTTTTCAGCATCATCGAAAAACGAATCGGACATTTTTCTAAAATCAATTATGTTTACATTTATAATATTTTAATATTCTTTTTATTTACAAACTTACTTAAGGTGCTATTACACGAAATGTTTTTTACATATGTACTGTCACTTTTTTTATCCATATAAAATTCCTCATGTCTGTCAAAATTGTCTTTTACATACGATTCATAATTTTTGCTATCACACGTGCATATGTATTTCCGTATGACATAACCTCTAGGTGTAAACAACAGCTGATTTAATTTGTGAATTTACAAAAATTTATTGTTAAAAAAAAGGTTATATATTTTTTAATTGTTAATACTAAACAATTTATTTTTCTTTCAATATTAATCTTTAAAATTTACTCTTTTTTTCTTTCGCCATAAGCAGTGTTGTATTTTCATGTTTGTCATACAAAAATAGAACCTGTTCTAATTGAAAAGTGTACATGTGACTTTCTTCATGTATTGTACATAAACAATGTTTCATATGTATCACACGATGTGTACAATTTTTGTTGTGGGAAAATTTGACAGTACATATGTAAAAAAAACATCATGTAATAGCACCTTTAATATAATTGAAGAGATCTACAAAGATGGCGTACTTATGTATGTATTAAAAAAAATGCACAAAACAAGTAAACTGCACAAAAGTGTTTTTTACTTGTCATTCTTATTAAAGAAGCCACGTATTTACTATCTCCATATTATAGAGTTATTATCAGATTTAAAAAAGATAGATATTTTTAATTTTAAAGTTTAAAATTGAAACGTATATAATATTAAGTTGTTAAAAAAAATTTTTCAAAAAATCCCTACAATTCGAAAAAAGTAAGAAATCTTTTGCATTAAACACATAGACGCAAATCCATTTATCGATGCGTTACAAATGGAATGTCATAATAAGATCGAAAAAATAAAACTGATTAACGCTAGTGCTTTTAAAATATAAGACATGGTCAAGTATTCCGAAAAAGATCCGAAATTTAAAAATATATTTTGTTTAATATCTTCTATTGACTTTAAAATTGTTAAACGTAAATGCTGAAAATTCAGAGTATTTGTTGTAATAAATTACTAAATTGACCAAATTGTTTCCATTTTCAAATATTTTATCTAAATTTGTTACAAATAGTGCAAGAAAACCTAGGTGGAGGGTATCAAAGATTCGGCATAGCCGAATTTTACACTCCTACTTGTTTTTATTTATTTTTGATTTGGATTTATTTTTGGATTTATTTCTTATTTCTTTAGGATTTAATTATCCTGAAAGTTTGACAATAAGCACATTAAATGTTTAGATTAGTGTGAAGCATTTATTTGATTATCAAGTCTCTACTCCACTTAATGATTTATGAAAATTTTAATATCAAATGCTTGATTGACGGCTAAGTATTTATATATTAAACATATTTTTCTAATTAGAAGAAATAACACCATTAACACCCCTTGATTCTTAAACAAATTTGTTTCGACTATAAACAGTTAGCCGTCAATCAAGCTCTTGAACATTGAAATATTCATAAATTAGAAAGTGAAGATATTGATCCGATGAAGTATTCAAATGACTTAAAATTTAGTACTTTAATAATTTCTAAAATATTTTTAGTCTTTTCTTAAATTAAATTTTTAAAAACTATTCGGTGCTTATCAAATCGTTTATGCAAAACCTCTGCTTACAGTGACAATTTCTATCTAATGATTTTAAAATTTGAACAGTTCTTATTAAAATTCTTTAACACAAATCCTAGAAGAGAAATAGTTTTTTTTATATGTTAACACTAATCATTATTCGAATCGACTAACATACATACATATATTCAAAACAGACTTTTTTACTCGTATATGAGCGATCAAAAATGTTTTTAAATTTAATATTTTTTTTTATTTTATATGTAAATAACAAAAATATTTATTTTGATTATAAGCTTCGTTTAAATATTATATTTATTTAAAAGGACTTTCTAAGGAACACTTTTTGAGAACAGTTGTACTAATGTTATAGACTTTCTTGAAAATTGGCTTAGTTATAAGTGCAGAACTTTAGAATTTATGTACAATATGTGCCAAAAATATATTATATTAAATAAAATGAAATACTAATAATAACCAATTTTAGCCAACTCAAAATTCATCGAATTTCATTATAATTGTATATCACAAGCCTGTGTTGAATTGTGAATTGCCTAAATTATTATATTATAATTAGCATATCTTTATGCTGTTATAATATTATTTATTATCACAAATTTTATACAGTCAGTCAAAGAACTGTACCAGTGTTTTTCTAATGGTAACAAATATGAGTACAACAAAAAATAATTGTCCCAATCATTCTCAAATTTGCATTGTTTATTTACTGCACTCTTATCTACAACTACAAATCAATTACTTTGTTGCAATATGTACCGTTATAGAAAATTTTCAAAATCTTGGTAATAAGTCCTTGGGACAGTTTTTTGTTTTTAATTACTTCTTGAAGTTCCACGTGTTTTGTTAAAAAAAGTCGTATAAAATTTTTCACAAGTTTATTTATCTTGGTTGAATAACATTTTTGAAGAGCTAAGACTAACCTAAATTTGCTGCTTTATTTTCTCCATTAATTTTTTTTCATTTTTTAAGTTTAAAATGCTTTGCCCCATTGCCGTCGTCAAAAGTTAGCCAAAGTCACCAATTTTTACTTCAAGGTAAAAGTTGCGGTGAGATTTCATTACTTCTAAACATTTCCAAAACCAGCGTCCCCCACGCGAAAGTCCTTTTCAAATTTAACATAGCCATCTCGTTCAGTCAGAAATAAAATATTATCTGGGACCACAGAACGGTACATTTTAAGAGATCTTCGGCAGAAGAAAGTTAAAAATGCAGTTCAAATTCAGAAACAGCTTGCAGAAAGTGAAAATATTCATGTTTGTGTTGAAATGGTAAGAAATACACTGCGGTCTGCTGGTTTGAAGGGACGTGACAAAGCCATTACTTACCAAAAGGCACTAAAAAATCTGTTTGGACTTTGCAAAAAATATGCTTCGTGGGGGGCAACGGACTGCTTAAAAGTGCTATGGTCAGATAAGACCAAAATTAGTTGTTGCCGAAAGCCAGGAAGAATTTTGAACTTTTCTCAAAAGAGGTGTTGTTGGTACAGCTGGAAACTTAGACGAATTGTGGACTGATATGCGAGCAGCGTAGAAAGGTGTTGATCCAAGCGACAGCCAAAATTTAGTGAAGAGAGGCTGTTGTTACTGCCAAAGAAGGCTATACAAAATATTAGGCATTTAAAATTTGATAAAATTTATTAATTAAAGTAAACCCATTTAACTGTCCCAATAACTAATTAACACATGTTTTAATCATTCTTGTAGTTATTACAACAAATTTATATTATTCTAGTTGAAGATAATAGTGCAATAAACAAGCAAAGCAAATATGAGAATAATTTATTGTTGTACTCATACTTGCTGGCATCAGAAAACCACTAAGATAGTTCGTTGAGTGACTGTATATATAGATTAAAAAAAAAAAAAACATTGAAAGAAAAATAAAATTTCCTAGAATTTGCACTCGAATTTGGAGTGCCGGGTTATGCTAGTAAATATAAATCGCTGAATACTTTATACTTTATCTCTTCACTGTAATTATAATAAATTTTTTATATGTGAAAGAAAAATCCTGAAATCCTCTATATATATCTTATATCAAATATCTCTGCATATTCCTAATTGTCATATCATTCTCTATGTTTCGAACGATTTCAATATAAACAATAAACATACAAACAATATAAAGATAACATCTTCTTTTAACAACTAGTCAACATCGAAAGACTTAAACTGTTTATTGACAAACAAGAAAAGTCCTTGTTATACTGACGTTATTGTGTTTGTGTTGTAAATCCTTATTTACACAAAAAGCTGTGTGGTGCTCACAAAATGATAATAATATTACTAACAACCGCACTCACACAAAACGAATTATTTTATCAACTTCCTCCTATACCTCTACTTACACTTAAACTCTTCTTCTTCTTCCAAACAAACAAGTACTTACTCCTTGTTATATTGATTAGACAATATATACAACAACATCGCAAACACTTTGAGCAGTAAACAACAAAGCAGAGCGTATAACGAGTGGGGTTTTTTTTTTTTTTTTTGTTATATTTTTGATTAAAAAGAACAATTTAATTTTGTCATTACACATATACAAAGAAACAAGCGTCAGAATTATGTATTATTATTATAAGCCCTTAACTAGAGCCGATAAATGAGGTTCCTAACTAAATACCAGCTTAAAAAAAAGTACTTTCTGGATAAGATAAATTATTTCAAAACAATTTTCACAACAAAAAAAAAGTACTCTTGTCACAGTTTTATCAAACCTATTCGAAGCGCAAAGTATTAACATGGTGTGATGAAATGATAAAATAAACATCGTCAACAATGATGATGAGCTATTTTTCTAAAACCATTGTTAAAAATAACAACAACAACCCTACTTATCTAAAGTCTTCATGTCTAACTACGATGATTTCCCTGTTAAATACACAACGACAATAAACGGACAGATAGAAAAATAGGGAAAGAAAAAGCTTAATGCTCTTAAGTTGTTGTTCTTTTTTTTTTTTGTTGTTGTTCATATCGAAATCAAAACATTACTTAATAAGTTGAATATAATAAGTATTGAAGTGAAGCTGTTGTCCCTATTGTTGATTATATTACGACTGCTGCCAGCCTGCCTGTTTAATAGAACGAATAATACTGTTTATTATCATGTAATTGACTGCTTATTGTTAATGTCATTTCAATTGTTATTGTCCTTGTTATTCTTTTTCTTATGTAGATATTTGTTTTTAAAAAAAACGCCAACCAAAAAGAATCATTTCATGTTTGTTGATTTCGATTTTAACTGTTAAAAGGAAATAAATATCCGATTGTTGTCTTTGTTAAATCCTTATTTTAATTGGCAAGGCTATTGTTATATTAGCTATTTTTGTTTCTGTGAAAAATGCCTTTAAATGTGTTGGAGGAAATAAGGACATATAATTTAATTATACGAAAAATGAAATGAAATGAAAAATGCCTTTAAATGTGTTGGCAGAAATAAGGACATATAATTTAATTATACGATTAATTTCTGATCAATAAATCTTAAGACTAATAATTATTTTATAACAAAGAAAATAGATTTCGATTAGAAATGTCCTTTTGATATCCACAGCTAAATTTATGTCAATTCCAAAAAAAGTTTTCTTTAGAGGTAAAAATTATAACAAGGCAACGAGTTCTTTGAAAATATTAAACAAAGCTATTGTGACCCATTTGTTTTAGTACAATTGTCTTCATTCTCATTACATATTTTTAATGGTGATAAAAAATGTATGAAACAACGAAATTTACAGAAAACTTTCTTGCTCTCTCTACTTCTTCTCACCTAATTTTTTGCTCATAAATTTTGCTCTTATAAAAAACCGTTAAATATTGTAAATTTATTGTCTACTAGTATTGCCCAGCACTCGAAATTCAAGTGCAAATTCTAGAAAATATTATTTTTTCATTTAATTTAAAAATTTATGAATATTTAAATGAGCCTAAAAGTATGCTAATCAATTTAAGCAATTCATAGTTCAACACAGGACGTGTCATATACGATTTAAATCATTCTCATTAATAGGGTGTAACGAATTATTAGAAATATTTTATTTTATTTTATTTAATTTAATATATTTCTAAGACAGATTAAACATAAATTTTGCCATTCTTAGCTTCTCCTCCATATGAGCTATAACTATTCTAATTTTCACACTCCTACGTGTCTGCACATTGCTTAAAAAGGGAACTAAAAATTTACTTCACGTATTAATATACAGATTTATTTCCATATCTTTTTTCGTTTCACGACTATTGCACACTTCGGTAAACACTCTCAAATATAAGTTTTTCTTGTTTAATTTTATTTAAGGAAAAAATTTGTAATGATTTACAAATCCGTTATACTGAACGCAGTCAAATATTCGGTTTTCCGGCATCAAAAAATGCACTGTTTAGTTATGGAACTGAGTTGTACTGTCGGTATTCCGCAAAAAATATTTTTATTAATATACTT